>OZ022517.1:64968329-66282329 GCA_963989415.1 Cerceris ruficornis | reverse complement strand
TTTCCGATAAAGGATTAACCATTGGGGCTCATTGTTCACTTAAACTTGAAGAACAAAAAATTGTCGAATTGTACTGTTTGGATGCTTTGCATATATGTTTCTTAGACTATATAGAAGCAATATATACAATGATTTCAACCGTCTACCTGTTCCATTCATTGTTCTACTTGTCGAAAGTTACAAATAATTTCCGTTAAGGGATTAACAATGGGGATCGTAGTTTACTTAAACTTGAAGAACAAAAAATTGGCGAATTGTACTATTTGGATGCATTGCATATATGTTTCTTAGACTATATAGAAGCAATATATACAATGATTTCAACCGTCTACCTGTTCCATTCATTGTTCTACTTGTCGAAAATTACAAATAATTTCCGATAAAGGATTAACCATTGGGGCTCATTGTTCACTTAAACTTGAACAAAAAAAAATTGTCGAATTGTACTATTTGGATGCTTTGCATATATGTTTCTTAGACTATATAGAAGCAATATATACAATGATTTCAACCGTCTACCTGTTCCATTCATTGTTCTACTTGTCGAAAGTTACAAATAATTTCCGTTAAGGGATTAACAATGGGGATCGTAGTTTACTTAAACTTGAAGAACAAAAAATTGGCGTATTGTACTGTTTGGATGCTTTGCATATATGTTTCTTAGACTATTTAGAAGCAATATATACAATGACTTCAACCGCCTACCTGTTCCATTCATTGATCGACTTGTCGAAAATTACAAATAATTTCCGATAAAGGATTAACCATTGGGGCTCATTGTTCACTTAAACATGAAGACCAAAAAATTGGCGAATGGTACTGTTTGGATGCTTTGCGTACATGTTTCTTAGACTATATGGAAGCAATATATACAAAGATTTCAACCGTCTACGTGTTCCAATCATTGTTCTACTTGTCGAAATTTACAAATAATTTCCTTTAAAGGATTAACAATGGGGCTCGTTATTCACTTAAACATGAAGAAAAAAAAAGTGGCGAATGGTACTGTTTGGATGCATTGCATATATGTTTCATAGACTATATAGAAGCAATATATACATTGATTTCAACCGTCTACCTGTTCCATTCATTGTTCTACTTGTCGCAAGTTACAAATAATTTCCGTTAAAGTATTAACAATGGGGCTCGTAGTTCACTTAAACTTGAAGAACAAAAAATTGGCGAATGGTACTGTTTGGATGCTTTGCATATATGTTTCTTAGACTATATGGAAGCAATATATACAAAGATTTCAACCGTCTACGTGTTCCAAGCATTGTTCAACTTGTAGAAAGTTACAATTAATTTCCGTTAAAGGATTAACAATGGGGCTCGTAGTTCACTTAAACTTGAAGAACAAATAATTGGCGAATTGTACTGTTTGGATGATTTGCATATATGTTTCTTAGACTTTATAGAAGCAATATATACAAAGATTTCAACCGTCTACCTGTTCCATTCATTGTTCTACTTGTCGAAAGTTACAAATAATTTCCGTTAAGCGATTAACAATGGGGATCGTAGTTTACTTAAACTTGAAGAACAAGAAATTGGCGAATTGTACTGTTTGGATGCTTTGCATATATGTTTCTTAGACTATATAGAAGCAATATATACAATGATTTCAACCGTCTACCTATTCCATTCATTGTTCTACTTGCCGAAATTTACAAATAATTCCCTTTAAAGGATTAACAATGGGGCTCGTAGTTCACTTAAACTTGAAGAACAAAAAATTGGCGAATGGTACTGTTTGGATGCTTTGCGTACATGTTTCTTAGACTATATAGAAGCAATATATACAAAGATCTCAACCGTCTACCTGTTCCATTCATTGTTCGACTTGTCGAAAATTACAAATAATTTCCGATAAAGGATTAACCATTGGGGCTCATTGTTCACTTAAACTTGAAGACCAAAAAATTGGCGAATGGTACTGTTTGGATGCTTTGCGTACATGTTTCTTAGACTATATGGAAGCAATATATACAAAGATTTCAACCGTCTACCTGTTCCATTCATTGTTCTACTTGTCGAAAGTTACAAATAATTTCCGTTAAGCGATTAACAATGGGGATCGTAGTTTACTTAAACTTGAAGAACAAGAAATTGGCGAATTGTACTGTTTGGATGCTTTGCATATATGTTTCTTAGACTATATAGAAGCAATATATACAATGATTTCAACCGTCTACCTATTCCATTCATTGTTCTACTTGCCGAAATTTACAAATAATTCCCTTTAAAGGATTAACAATGGGGCTCGTAGTTCACTTAAACTTGAAGAACAAAAAATTGGCGAATGGTACTGTTTGGATGCTTTGCGTACATGTTTCTTAGACTATATAGAAGCAATATATACAAAGATCTCAACCGTCTACCTGTTCCATTCATTGTTCGACTTGTCAAAAATTACAAATAATTTCCGATAAAGGATTAACCATTGGGGCTCATTGTTCACTTAAACTTGAAGACCAAAAAATTGGCGAATGGTACTGTTTGGATGCTTTGCGTACATGTTTCTTAGACTATATGGAAGCAATATATACAAAGATTTCAAACGTCTACCTGTTCCATTCATTGTTCTACTTGTCGAAAGTTACAAATAATTTCCGATAAAGGATTAACAATGGGTCTCATGGTTCACTTAAACTTGAAGAACAAAAAATTGGCGAATTGTACTGTTTGGATGCTTTGCATATATGTTTCTTAGACTATTTAGAAGCAATATATAGAATGATTTCACCCGTCTACCTGCACTATTCATTGTTCTACTTGTAGAAAGTTACAAATAATTTCCATTTCATGATTATCAATGGGGCTCGCTGTTCACTTAAACTTGAAGAACAAAAAATTGGCGAATTGTACTGTTTGGATGCTTTGCATATATGTTTCTTAGACTATATAGAAGCAATGTATACAAATATTTCAACCGTCTACCTGTTCCATTCATTGTTCTACTTGTCGAAAGTTACAAATAATTACCGATAAAGGATTAACCATTGGGGCTCATTGTTCACTTAAACTTGAAGAACAAAAAATTGGCGAATTGTACTGTTTGGATGCTTTGCATATATGTTTCTTAGACTATATAGAAGCAATATATACAATGATTTCAACCGTCTACCTGTTCCATTCATTGTTCTACTTGTCGAATGTTACAAATAATTTCCGTTAAGGGATTAACAAAGGGGATCGTAGTTTACTTAAACTTGAAGAACAAAAAATTGGCGAATTGTACTGTTTGGATGCTTTGCATATATGTTTCTTAGACTATATAGAAGCAATATATATAATGATTTCAACCGTCTACCTGTTCCATTCATTGTTCTACTTGTCGAAAGTTACAAATAATTTCCGTTAAGGGATTAACAATGGGGATCGTAGTTTACTTAAACTTGAAGAACAAAAAATTGGCGAATTGTACTGTTTCGATGCTTTGCATATATGTTTCTTAGACTATATAGAAGCAATATATACATTGATTTCAACCGGCTACCTGTTCCATTCATTGTTCTACTTGTAGCAAGTTACAAATAATTTCCGTTAAAGTATTAACAATGGGGCTCGTAGTTCACTTAAACTTGAAGATCAAATAATTGGCGAATTGTACTGTTTGGACGCTTTGCATATATGTATCTTAGACTATTTAGAAGCAATATATACAATGATTTCAACAGTCTACCTGTTCCATTCATTGTTCTACTAGTCGAAATTTACAAATAGTTTCCTTTAAAGGATTAACAATGGGGCTCGTAGTTCACTTAAACTTGAAGAACAAAAAATTGGCGAATGATACTGTTTGGATGCTTTGCATATATGTTTCTTAGATTATATAGACGCAATATATACAATGATTTCAACCGTCTACCTGTTCCATTCATTGTTCTAATTGTCGAAAGTTACAAATAATTACCGATAAAGGATTAACCATTGGGTCTCATGGTTCACTTAAACTTGAAGAACAAAAAATTGGCGAATTGTACTGTTTGGATGCTTTGCATATATGTTTCTTAGACTATTTAGAAGCAATATATAGAATGATTTCAGCCGTCTACCTGCACTATTCATTGTTCTACTTGTAGAAAGTTACAAATAATTTCCATTTCATGATTATCAATGGGGCTCGCTGTTCACTTAAACTTGAAGAACAAAAAATTGGCGAATTGTACTGTTTGGATGCTTTGCATATATGTTTCTTAGACTATATAGAAGCAATGTATACAAAGATTTCAACCGTCTACCTGTTCCATTCATTGTTCTACTTGTCGAAAGTTACAAATAATTACCGATAAAGGATTAACCATTGGGGCTCATTGTTCACTTAAACTTGAAGAACAAAAAATTGGCGAATTGTACTGTTTGGATGCTTTGCATATATGTTTCTTAGACTATATAGAAGCAATATATACAATGATTTCAACCGTCTACCTGTTCCATTCATTCTTCTACTTGTCGAAAGTTACAAATAATTTCCGTTAAGGGATTAACAATGGGGATCGTAGGTTACTTAAACTTGAAGAACAAAAAATTGGCGAATTGTACTGTTTGGATGCTTTGCATATATGTTTCTTAGACTATGTAGAAGCAATATATACAATGATTTCAACCGTCTACCTGTTCCATTCATTGATCTACTTGTAGAAAGTTAGAAATAATTTCCGTTTCATGATTATCAATGGGGCCCGTAGTTCACTTAAACTTGAAGTACAAAAAATTGGCAAGTTGTACTGTTTGGATGCTTTGCATATATGTTTCTTAGACTATATAGAAGCAATATATAGAAAGATTTCAACCGTCTACCTGTTCCATTCATTGTTCTACTTGTCGAAAATTACAAATAATTTGCGATAAAGGATTAACCATTGGGGCTCATTGTTCACTTACACTTGAAGAACAAAAAATTGGCGAATTGTACTGTTTGGATGCTTTGCATATATGTTTCTTAGATTATATAGAAGCAATATATACAAAGATTCAACCGACTACCTGTTCCATTCATTGTTCTGCTTGTCGAAAATTACAAATAATTTCCGATAAAGGATTAACCATTGGGGCTCATTGTTCACTTACACTTGAAGAACAAAAAATTGGCGAATGGTACTGTTTGGATGCTTTGCATATATGTTTCTTAGACTATTTAGAAGCAATATATAGAAAGATTTCACCCGTCTACCTGTACTTATCATTGTTCTACTTGTAGAAAGTTACAAATAATTTCCATTTCATGATTATCAATGGGGCTCGCTGTTCACTTAAACTTGAAGATCAAAAAATTGGCGATTGTTACTGTTTAGATGCTTTGCATATAGATTTCTTAGACATTATAGAAGCAACATATATAAAGATTTCAACCGTCTACCTGTTCTATTCATTGTTCTACTTTTAGAAGTTTACAAATAATTTCCGTTTCATGATTATAAATGGGGCTCGTTGTTCACTTAAACTTGAAGAACAAAAAATTGGCGAATGGTACTGTTTGGATGCTTTTCATATATGTTTCTTAGACTATATAGAAGCAATATATACAATGATTTCAACCGTCTACCTGTTCCATTCATTGTTCTACTTGTCGAAAGTTACAAATAATTTCCGTTAAGGGATTAACAATGGGGCTCGTAGTTCACTTAAACTTGAAGAACAAAAAATTGGCGAATGGTACTGTTTGGATGCTTTGCGTACATGTTTCTTAGACTATATAGAAGCAATATATACAAAGATCTCAACCGTCTACCTGTTCCATTCATTGTTCGACTTGTCGAAAATTACAAATAATTTCCGATAAAGGATTAACCATTGGGGCTCATTGTTCACTTAAACTTGAAGACCAAAAAATTGGCGAATGGTACTGTTTGGATGCTTTGCGTACATGTTTCTTAGACTATATGGAAGCAATATATACAATGATTTCAACCGTCTACCTGTTCCATTCATTGATCTACTTGTAGAAAGTTAGAAATAATTTCCGTTTCATGATTATCAATGGAGCCCGTAGTTCACTTAAACTTGAAGTACAAAAAATTGGCAAGTTGTACTGTTTGGATGCTTTGCATATATGTTTCTTAGACTATATAGAAGCAATATATAGAAAGATTTCAACCGTCTACCTGTTCCATTCATTGTTCTACTTGTCGAAAGTTACAAATAATTTCCGTTAAAGGATTAACAATGGGGCTCGTAGTTCACTTAAACTTGAAGAACAAATAATTGGCGAATTGTACTGTTTGGATGATTTGCATATATGTTTCTTAGACTTTATAGAAGCAATATATACAAAGATTTCAACCGTCTACCTGTTCCATTCATTGTTCTACTTGTCGAAAGTTACAAATAATTTCCGTTAAGCGATTAACAATGGGGATCGTAGTTTACTTAAACTTGAAGAACAAGAAATTGGCGAATTGTACTGTTTGGATGCTTTGCATATATGTTTCTTAGACTATATAGAAGCAATATATACAATGATTTCAACCGTCTACCTATTCCATTCATTGTTCTACTTGCCGAAATTTACAAATAATTCCCTTTAAAGGATTAACAATGGGGCTCGTAGTTCACTTAAACTTGAAGAACAAAAAATTGGCGAATGGTACTGTTTGGATGCTTTGCGTACATGTTTCTTAGACTATATAGAAGCAATATATACAAAGATCTCAACCGTCTACCTGTTCCATTCATTGTTCGACTTGTCGAAAATTACAAATAATTTCCGATAAAGGATTAACCATTGGGGCTCATTGTTCACTTAAACTTGAAGACCAAAAAATTGGCGAATGGTACTGTTTGGATGCTTTGCGTACATGTTTCTTAGACTATATGGAAGCAATATATACAAAGATTTCAACCGTCTACCTGTTCCATTCATTGTTCTACTTGTCGAAAGTTACAAATAATTTCCGTTAAGCGATTAACAATGGGGATCGTAGTTTACTTAAACTTGAAGAACAAGAAATTGGCGAATTGTACTGTTTGGATGCTTTGCATATATGTTTCTTAGACTATATAGAAGCAATATATACAAAGATTTCAACCGACTACCTGTTCCATTCATTGTTCTGCTTGTCGAAAATTACAAATAATTTCCGATAAAGGATTAACCATTGGGGCTCATTGTTCACTTACACTTGAAGAACAAAAAATTGGCGAATGGTACTGTTTGGATGCTTTTCATATATGTTTCTTAGATTCTATAGAAGCAATATATACAAAGATTTCAACCGACTACCTGTTCCATTCATTGTTCTGCTTGTCGAAAGTTACAAATAATTTCCGATAAAGGATTAACCATTGGGGCTCATTGTTCACTTACACTTGAAGAACAAAAAATTGGCGAATGGTACTGTTTGGATGCTTTGCATATATGTTTCTTAGACTATATAGAAGCAATATATACAATGATTTCAACCGTCTACCTGTTCCATTCATTGTTCTACTTGTCGAAAGTTACAAATAATTTCCGTTAAGGGATTAACAATGGGGATCGTAGTTTAGTTAAACTTGAAGAACAAAAAATTGGCGAATTGTACTGTTTGGATGCTTTGCATATATGTTTCTTAGACTATGTAGAAGCAATATATACAATGATTTCAACCGTCTACCTGTTCCATTCATTGATCTACTTGTAGAAAGTTAGAAATAATTTCCGTTTCATGATTATCAATGGGGCCCGTAGTTCACTTAAACTTGAAGTACAAAAAATTGGCAAGTTGTACTGTTTGGATGCTTTGCATATATGTTTCTTAGACTACATAGAAGCAATATATATATTGATTTCAACCGTCTACCTGTTCCACTCATTGTTCTACTTGTCGCAATTTACAAATAATTTCCGTTAAAGTATTAACAATGGGGCTCGTAGTTCACTTAAACATGAAGATGAAATAATTGGCGAATTTTACTGTTTGGATGCTTTGCATATATGTTTCTTAGATTATATAGAAGCAATATATACAAAGATATCAACCGTGTACCTGTTCCATTCATTAATCTACTTGTCGAAAATTACAAATAATTTCCGATAAAGGATTAACCATTGGGGCTCATTGTTCACTTAAACTTGAAGAACAAAAAATTGTCGAATTGTACTATTTGGATGCTTTGCATATATGTTTCTTAGACTATATAGAAACAATATATACAATGATTTCAACCGTCTACCTGTTCCATTCATTGTTCTACTTGTCGAAAGTTACAAATAATTTCCGTTAAGGGATTGACAATGGGGATCGTAGTTTACTTAAACTTGAAGAACAAAAAATTGGCGAATTGTACTGTTTGGATGCTTTGCATATATGTTTCTTAGACTATATAGAAGCAATATATACAATGATTTCAACAGTCTACCTGTTCCATTCATTGTTCTACTTGTCGAAATTTACAAATAATTTCCTTTAAAGGATTAACAATGCGGCTCGTAGTTCACTTAAACTTGAAGAACAAAAAATTGGCGAATGGTACTGTTTGGATGCTTCGCATATATGTTTCTTAGACTATATAGAAGCAATATATACAAAGATTTCAACAGTCCTCCTTTTCCATTCATTGTTCTACTTGTCGAAAGTTACAAATAATTTCCGATAACGGATTAACCATTGGGTGTCATTGTTCACTTAAACTTGAAGAACAAAAAATTGGCGAATTGTACTGTTTGGATGCTTTGCATATATGTTTCTTATACTATATAGAAGCAATATATACAAAGATTTAAACCGCCTACCTGTTCCATTCACTGTTCTACTTGTAGAAAGTTACAAATAATTTCCATTTCATGATTATCAATGGGGCTCGCTGTTCACTTAAACTTGAAGATCAAAAAATTGGCGATTGTTACTGTTTAGATGCTTTGCATATATGTTTCTTAGATTATATAGAAGCAATATATACAAAGATTTCAACCGTCCTCCTTTTCCATCCATTGTTCTACTTGTCGAAAGTTACAAATAATTTCCGATAAAGGATTAACCATTCGGGCTCATTGTTCACTTAAACTTGAACAACAAAAAATTGGCCAATGGTACTGTTTGGATGCTTTGCGTACATGTTTCTTAGACTATATGGAAGCAATATATACAAAGATTTCAACCGTCTACCTGTTCCATTCATTGTTCTACTTGCCGAAAGTTACAAATAATTTCCTTTAAAGGATTAACAATGGGGCTCGTTGTACACTTAAACTTGAAGAACAATAAATTGGCGATTTGTACTGTTTGGATGCTTTGCATATATGTTTCTTAGGCTATATAGAAGCAATATATACAAAGATTTCAACCGTCTACCTGTTCCATTCGTTGTTCTACTTGTCGAAAGTTACAAATAATTTCCGATAAAGGATTAACCATTGGGGCTCATTGTTCACTTAAACTTGAAGAACAACAAATTGGCGAATGGTACTGTTTGGATGCTTTGCATATATGTTTCTTAGACTATATAGAAGCAATATATACAATGATTTCAACCGTCTACCTGTTCCATTCATTGTTCTACTTGTCGAAAATTACAAATAATTTCCGTTAAAGGATTAACAATGGGGATAGTAGTTTACGTAATCTTTAGGAACAAAAAATTGGCGAATTGCACTGTTTGGATGCTTTGCATATATGTTTCTTAGACTATATAGAAGCAATATATACAATGATTTCAACCGTCTACCTGTTCCATTCGTTGTTCTACTTGTCGAAAGTTACAAATAATTTCCTTGAAAGAATTAACAATGGGGCTCGTTGTTCACTTAAACTTGAAGAACAATGAATTGGCGACTTGTACTGTTTGGATGCTTTGCATATATGTTTCTTAGACTATATAGATGCAATATCTACAAAGATTTCATCCGTCTACCTGTTCCGTTCATTGTTCTACTTGTCGAAAGTTACAAATAATTTCCGATAAAGGATTAACCATTGGGGCTCATTGTTCACTTATACTAGAAGAACAAAAAATTGGCGAATTGTACTGTTTGGATACTTTGCATATATGTTTCTTAGACTATATAGAAGCAATATATAGAAAGATTTCACCCGTCTACGTGTACTATTCATTGTTCTACTTGTAGAAAGTTACAAATAATTTCCATTTCATGATTATCAATGGGGCTCGTTGTTCACTTAAACTTGAAGAACAAAAAATTGGCGAATGGTACTGTTTGGATGCTTTTCATATATGTTTCTTAGATTATATAGAAGCAATATATACAAAGATTTCAACCGACTACCTGTTCCATTCATTGTTCTGCTTGTCGAAAATTACAAATAATTTCCGATAAAGGATTAACCATTGGGGCTCATTGTTCACTTACACTTGAAGAACAAAAAATTGGCGAATGGTACTGTTTGGATGCTTTGCATATATGTTTCTTAGACTATATAGAAGCAATATATACAATGATTTCAACCGTCTACCTGTTCCATTCATTGTTCTACTTGTCGAAAGTTACAAATAATTTCCGATAAAGGATTAACCATTGGGGCTCATTGTTCACTTACACTTGAAGAACAATAAATTGGCGAATTGTACTGTTTGGATGCTTTGCATATATGTTTCTTAGATTATATAGAAGCAATATATACAAAGATTCAACCGACTACCTGTTCCATTCATTGTTCTGCTTGTCGAAAATTACAAATAATTTCCGATAAAGGATTAACCATTGGGGCTCATTGTTCACTTACACTTGAAGAACAAAAAATTGGCGAATGGTACTGTTTGGATGCTTTGCATATATGTTTCTTAGACTATATAGAAGCAATATATACAAGGATTTCAACCGTCTACCTGTTCCATTCATTGTTCTACTTGTCGAAAGTTACAAATAATTTCCGTTAAGGGATTAACAATGGGGATCGTAGTTTACTTAAACTTGAAGAACAAAAAATTGGCGAATTGTACTGTTTGGATGCTTTGCATATATGTTTCTTAGACTATGTAGAAGCAATATATACAATGATTTCAACCGTCTACCTGTTCCATTCATTGATCTACTTGTAGAAAGTTAGAAATAATTTCCGTTTCATGATTATCAATGGGGCCCGTAGTTCACTTAAACTTGAAGTACAAAAAATTGGCAAGTTGTACTGTTTGGATGCTTTGCATATATGTTTCTTAGACTATATAGAAGCAATATATACAAAGATTTCAACCGACTACCTGTTCCATTCATTGTTCTGCTTGTCGAAAATTACAAATAATTTCCGATAACGGATTAACCATTGGGGCTCGCTGTTCACTTAAACTTGAAGAACAAAAAATTGGCGAATTGTACTGTTTGGATGCTTTTCATATATGTTTCTTAGATTATATAGAAGCAATATATACAAAGATTTCAACCGACTACCTGTTCCATTCATTGTTCTGCTTGTCGAAAATTACAAATAATTTCCGATAAAGGATTAACCATTGGGGCTCATTGTTCACTTACACTTGAAGAACAAAAAATTGGCGAATGGTACTGTTTGGATGCTTTTCATATATATTCTTAGATTATATAGAAGCAATATATACAAAGATTTCAACCGACTACCTGTTCCATTCATTGTTCTGTTTGTCGAAAATTACAAATAATTTCCGATAAAGGATTAACCATTGGGGCTCATTGTTCACTTACACTTGAAGAACAATAAATTGGCGAATTGTACTGTTTGGATGCTTTGCATATATGTTTCTTAGATTATATAGAAGCAATATATACAAAGATTCAACCGACTACCTGTTCCATTCATTGTTCTGCTTGTCGAAAATTACAAATAATTTCCGATAAAGGATTAACCATTGGGGCTCATTGTTCACTTACACTTGAAGAACAAAAAATTGGCGAATGGTACTGTTTGGATGCTTTGCATATATGTTTCTTAGACTATTTAGAAGCAATATATAGAAAGATTTCACCCGTCTACCTGTACTTATCATTGTTCTACTTGTAGAAAGTTACAAATAATTTCCATTTCATGATTATCAATGGGGCTCGCTGTTCACTTAAACTTGAAGATCAAAAAATTGGCGATTGTTACTGTTTAGATGCTTTGCATATAGATTTCTTAGACATTATAGAAGCAACATATATAAAGATTTCAACCGTCTACCTGTTCTATTCATTGTTCTACTTGTAGAAGGTTACAAATAATTTCCGTTTCATGATTATAAATGGGGCTCGTTGTTCACTTAAACTTGAAGAACAAAAAATTGGCGAATGGTACTGTTTGGATGCTTTTCATATATGTTTCTCAGATTATATAGAAGCAATATATACAAAGATTTCAACCGACTACCTGTTCCATTCATTGTTCTGCTTGTCGAAAATTACAAATAATTTCCGATAAAGGATTAACCATTGGGGCTCATTGTTCACTTACACTTGAAGAACAAAAAATTGGCGAATGGTACTGTTTGGATGCTTTTCATATATGTTTCTTAGATTATATAGAAGCAATATATACAAAGATTTCAACCGACTACCTGTTCCATTCATTGTTCTGCTTGTCGAAAATTACAAATAATTTCCGATAAAGGATTAACCATTGGGGCTCATTGTTCACTTACACTTGAAGAACAAAAAATTGGCGAATGGTACTGTTTGGATGCTTTGCATATATGTTTCTTAGACTATATAGAAGCAATATATACAATGATTTCAACCGTCCACCTGTTCCATTCATTGTTCTACTTGTCGAAAGTTACAAATAATTTCCGTTAAGGGATTAACAATAGGGATCGTAGTTTACTTAAACTTGAAGAACAAAAAATTGGCGAACTGTACTGTTTGGATGCTTTGCATATATGTTTCTTAGACTATATAGAAGCAATATATACAATGATTTCAACCGTCTACCTGATCCATTCATTGTTCTACAAGTCGTAAATTACAAATAATTTCCGATAAAGGATTAACCATTGGGGCTCATTGTTCACTAAACTTGAAGAACAAAAAATTGTTGAATTGTACTGTTTGGATGCTTTGCATATATGTTTCTTAGACTATATAGAAGCAATATATACAATGATTTCAACCGTCTACCTGTTCCATTCATTGTTCTACTTGTCGAAAGTTACAAATAATTTCCGTTAAGGGATTAACAATGGGGATCGTAGTTTACTTAAACTTGAAGAACAAAAAATTGGCGAATTGTACTGTTTGGATGCTTTGCATATATGTTTCTTAGACTATGTAGAAGCAATATATACAATGATTTCAACCGTCTACCTGTTCCATTCATTGATCTACTTGTAGAAAGTTAGAAATAATTTCCGTTTCATGATTATCAATGGGGCCCGTAGTTCACTTAAACTTGAAGTACAAAAAATTGGCAAGTTGTACTGTTTGGATGCTTTGCATATATGTTTCTTAGACTATATAGAAGCAATATATAGAAAGATTTCAACCGTCTACCTGTTCCATTCATTGTTCTACTTGTCGAAAGTTACAAATAATTTCCGTTAAAGGATTAACAATGGGACTCGTAGTTCACTTAAACTTGAAGAACAAAAAATTGGCGAATGGTACTGTTTGGATGCTTTGCATAAATGTTTCTTAGACTATATGGAAGCAATATATACAAAGATTTCAACCGTCTACGTGTTCCAATCAGTGTTCTAATTGTAGAAAGTTACAATTAATTTCCGCTAAAGGATTAACAATGGGGCTCATTGTTCACTTAAACTTGAAGAACAAAAAATTAGCGAATGGTACTGTTTGGATGCTTTGCATATATGTTTCTTAGACTATATAGAAGCAATATATACATTGATTTCAACCGTCTACCTGTTCCACTCATTGTTCTACTTGTCGCAAGTTACAAATAATTTCCGTTAAAGTATTAACAATGGGGCTCGTAGTTCACTTAAACTTGAAGATCAAATAATTGGCGAATTGTACTGTTTGGACGCTTTGCATATATGTATCTTAGACTATTTAGAAGCAATATATACAATGATTTCAACAGTCTACCTGTTCCATTCATTGTTCTACTAGTCGAAATTTACAAATAGTTTCCTTTAAAGGATTAACAATGGGGCTCGTAGTTCACTTAAACTTGAAGAACAAAAAATTGGCGAATGGTACTGTTTGGACGCTTTGCATATATGTTTCTTAGATTATATAGACGCAATATATACAAGGATTTCAACCGTCTACCTGTTCCATTCATTGTTCTAATTGTCGAAAGTTACAAATAATTACCGATAAAGGATTAACCATTGGGTCTCATGGTTCACTTAAACTTGAAGAACAAAAAATTGGCGAATTGTACTGTTTGGATGCTTTGCATATATGTTTCTTAGACTATTTAGAAGCAATATATAGAATGATTTCACCCGTCTACCTGCACTATTCATTGTTCTACTTGTAGAAAGTTACAAATAATTTCCATTTCATGATTATCAATGGGGCTCGCTGTTCACTTAAACTTGAAGAACAAAAAATTGGCGAATTGTACTGTTTGGATGCTTTGCATATATGTTTCTTAGACTATATAGAAGCAATGTATACAAAGATTTCAACCGTCTACCTGTTCCATTCATTGTTCTACTTGTCGAAAGTTACAAATAATTTCCGTTAAGGGATTAACAATGGGGAACGTAGGTTACTTAAACTTGAAGAACAAAAAATTGGCGAATGGTACTGTTTGGATGCATTGCATATATGTTTCATAGACTATATAGAAGCAATATATACATTGATTTCAACCGTCTACCTGTTCCATTCATTGTTCTACTTGTCGAAAGTTACAAATAATTTCCGTTAAGGGATTAACAATGGGGATCGTAGTTTACTTAAACTTGAAGAACAAAAAATTGGCGAACTGTACTGTTTGGATGCTTTGCATATATGTTTCTTAGACTATATAGAAGCAATATATACATTGATTTCAACCGTCTACCTGATCCATTCATTGTTCTACAAGTCGTAAATTACAAATAATTTCCGATAAAGGATTAACCATTGGGGCTCATTGTTCACTTAAACTTGAAGAACAAAAAATTGTCGAATTGTACTATTTGGATGCTTTGCATATATGTTTCTTAGACTATATAGAAGCAATATATACAATGATTTCAACCGTCTACCTGTTCCATTCATTGTTCTACTTGTCGAAAGTTACAAATAATTTCCGTTAAGGGATTAACAATGGGGATCGTAGTTTACTTAAACTTGAAGAACAAAAAATTGGCGAATTGTACTATTTGGATGCATTGCATATATGTTTCTTAGACTATATAGAAGCAATATATACAATGATTTCAACCGTCTACCTGTTCCATTCATTGTTCTACTTGTCGAAAATTACAAATAATTTCCGATAAAGGATTAACCATTGGGGCTCATTGTTCACTTAAACTTGAAGAAAAAAAAATTGTCGAATTGTACTATTTGGATGCTTTGCATATATGTTTCTTAGACTATATAGAAGCAATATATACAATGATTTCAACCGTCTACCTGTTCCATTCATTGTTCTACTTGTCGAAAGTTACAAATAATTTCCGTTAAGGGATTAACAATGGGGATCGTAGTTTACTTAAACTTGAAGAACAAAAAATTGGCGTATTGTACTGTTTGGATGCTTTGCATATATGTTTCTTAGACTATTTACAAGCAATATATACAATGACTTCAACCGTCTACCTGTTCCATTCATTGATCGACTTGTCGAAAATTACAAATAATTTCCGATAAAGGATTAACCATTGGGGCTCATTGTTCACTTAAACATGAAGACCAAAAAATTGGCGAATGGTACTGTTTGGATGCTTTGCATATATGTTTCTTAGACTATATGGAAGCAATATATACAAAGATTTGAACCGTCTACGTGTTCCAATCATTGTTCAACTTGTAGAAAGTTACAATTAATTTCCGTTAAAGGATTAACAATGGGGCTCGTAGTTCACTTAAACTTGAAGAACAAATAATTGGCGAATTGTACTGTTTGGATGATTTGCATATATGTTTCTTAGACTTTATAGAAGCAATATATACAAAGATTTCAACCGTCTACCTGTTCCATTCATTGTTCTACTTGTCGAAAGTTACAAATAATTTCCGTTAAGCGATTAACAATGGGGATCGTAGTTTACTTAAACTTGAAGAACAAGAAATTGGCGAATTGTACTGTTTGGATGCTTTGCATATATGTTTCTTAGACTATATAGAAGCAATATATACAATGATTTCAACCGTCTACCTATTCCATTCATTGTTCTACTTGCCGAAATTTACAAATAATTCCCTTTAAAGGATTAACAATGGGGCTCGTAGTTCACTTAAACTTGAAGAACAAAAAATTGGCGAATGGTACTGTTTGGATGCTTTGCGTACATGTTTCTTAGACTATATGGAAGCAATATATACAAAGATTTCAACCGTCTACCTGTTCCATTCATTGTTCTACTTGCCGAAAGTTACAAATAATTTCCTTTAAAGGATTAACAATGGGGCTCGTTGTACACTTAAACTTGAAGAACAATAAATTGGCGATTTGTACTGTTTGGATGCTTTGCATATATGTTTCTTAGGCTATATAGAAGCAATATATACAAAGATTTCAACCGTCTACCTGTTCCATTCGTTGTTCTACTTGTCGAAAGTTACAAATAATTTCCGATAAAGGATTAACCATTGGGGCTCATTGTTCACTTAAACTTGAAGAACAACAAATTGGCGAATGGTACTGTTTGGATGCTTTGCATATATGTTTCTTAGACTATATAGAAGCAATATATACAAGGATTTCAACCGTCTACCTGTTCCATTCATTGTTCTAATTGTCGAAAGTTACAAATAATTACCGATAAAGGATTAACCATTGGGTCTCATGGTTCACTTAAACTTGAAGAACAAAAAATTGGCGAATTGTACTGTTTGGATGCTTTGCATATATGTTTCTTAGACTATTTAGAAGCAATATATAGAATGATTTCACCCGTCTACCTGCACTATTCATTGTTCTACTTGTAGAAAGTTACAAATAATTTCCATTTCATGATTATCAATGGGGCTCGCTGTTCACTTAAACTTGAAGAACAAAAAATTGGCGAATTGTACTGTTTGGATGCTTTGCATATATGTTTCTTAGACTATATAGAAGCAATGTATACAAAGATTTCAACCGTCTACCTGTTCCATTCATTGTTCTACTTGTCGAAAGTTACAAATAATTTCCGTTAAGGGATTAACAATGGGGAACGTAGGTTACTTAAACTTGAAGAACAAAAAATTGGCGAATGGTACTGTTTGGATGCATTGCATATATGTTTCATAGACTATATAGAAGCAATATATACATTGATTTCAACCGTCTACCTGTTCCATTCATTGTTCTACTTGTCGAAAGTTACAAATAATTTCCGTTAAGGGATTAACAATGGGGATCGTAGTTTACTTAAACTTGAAGAACAAAAAATTGGCGAACTGTACTGTTTGGATGCTTTGCATATATGTTTCTTAGACTATATAGAAGCAATATATACATTGATTTCAACCGTCTACCTGATCCATTCATTGTTCTACAAGTCGTAAATTACAAATAATTTCCGATAAAGGATTAACCATTGGGGCTCATTGTTCACTTAAACTTGAAGAACAAAAAATTGTCGAATTGTACTATTTGGATGCTTTGCATATATGTTTCTTAGACTATATAGAAGCAATATATACAATGATTTCAACCGTCTACCTGTTCCATTCATTGTTCTACTTGTCGAAAGTTACAAATAATTTCCGTTAAGGGATTAACAATGGGGATCGTAGTTTACTTAAACTTGAAGAACAAAAAATTGGCGAATTGTACTATTTGGATGCATTGCATATATGTTTCTTAGACTATATAGAAGCAATATATACAATGATTTCAACCGTCTACCTGTTCCATTCATTGTTCTACTTGTCGAAAATTACAAATAATTTCCGATAAAGGATTAACCATTGGGGCTCATTGTTCACTTAAACTTGAAGAAAAAAAAATTGTCGAATTGTACTATTTGGATGCTTTGCATATATGTTTCTTAGACTATATAGAAGCAATATATACAATGATTTCAACCGTCTACCTGTTCCATTCATTGTTCTACTTGTCGAAAGTTACAAATAATTTCCGTTAAGGGATTAACAATGGGGATCGTAGTTTACTTAAACTTGAAGAACAAAAAATTGGCGTATTGTACTGTTTGGATGCTTTGCATATATGTTTCTTAGACTATTTACAAGCAATATATACAATGACTTCAACCGTCTACCTGTTCCATTCATTGATCGACTTGTCGAAAATTACAAATAATTTCCGATAAAGGATTAACCATTGGGGCTCATTGTTCACTTAAACATGAAGACCAAAAAATTGGCGAATGGTACTGTTTGGATGCTTTGCATATATGTTTCTTAGACTATATGGAAGCAATATATACAAAGATTTGAACCGTCTACGTGTTCCAATCATTGTTCAACTTGTAGAAAGTTACAATTAATTTCCGTTAAAGGATTAACAATGGGGCTCGTAGTTCACTTAAACTTGAAGAACAAATAATTGGCGAATTGTACTGTTTGGATGATTTGCATATATGTTTCTTAGACTTTATAGAAGCAATATATACAAAGATTTCAACCGTCTACCTGTTCCATTCATTGTTCTACTTGTCGAAAGTTACAAATAATTTCCGTTAAGCGATTAACAATGGGGATCGTAGTTTACTTAAACTTGAAGAACAAGAAATTGGCGAATTGTACTGTTTGGATGCTTTGCATATATGTTTCTTAGACTATATAGAAGCAATATATACAATGATTTCAACCGTCTACCTATTCCATTCATTGTTCTACTTGCCGAAATTTACAAATAATTCCCTTTAAAGGATTAACAATGGGGCTCGTAGTTCACTTAAACTTGAAGAACAAAAAATTGGCGAATGGTACTGTTTGGATGCTTTGCGTACATGTTTCTTAGACTATATAGAAGCAATATATACAAAGATCTCAACCGTCTACCTGTTCCATTCATTGTTCGACTTGTCGAAAATTACAAATAATTTCCGATAAAGGATTAACCATTGGGGCTCATTGTTCACTTAAACTTGAAGACCAAAAAATTGGCGAATGGTACTGTTTGGATGCTTTGCGTACATGTTTCTTAGACTATATGGAAGCAATATATACAAAGATTTCAACCGTCTACCTGTTCCATTCATTGTTCTACTTGTCGAAAGTTACAAATAATTTCCGTTAAGCGATTAACAATGGGGATCGTAGTTTACTTAAACTTGAAGAACAAGAAATTGGCGAATTGTACTGTTTGGATGCTTTGCATATATGTTTCTTAGACTATATAGAAGCAATATATACAATGATTTCAACCGTCTACCTATTCCATTCATTGTTCTACTTGCCGAAATTTACAAATAATTCCCTTTAAAGGATTAACAATGGGGCTCGTAGTTCACTTAAACTTGAAGAACAAAAAATTGGCGAATTGTACTGTTTGGATGCTTTGCATATATGTTTCTTAGACTATATAGAAGCAATGTATACAAATATTTCAACCGTCTACCTGTTCCATTCATTGTTCTACTTGTCGAAAGTTACAAATAATTACCGATAAAGGATTAACCATTGGGGCTCATTGTTCACTTAAACTTGAAGAACAAAAAATTGGCGAATGGTACTGTTTGGATGCATTGCATATATGTTTCATAGACTATATAGAAGCAATATATACATTGATTTCAACCGTCTACCTGTTCCATTCATTGTTCTACTTGTCGAAAGTTACAAATAATTTCCGTTAAGGGATTAACAATGGGGATCGTAGTTTACTTAAACTTGAAGAACAAAAAATTGGCGAACTGTACTGTTTGGATGCTTTGCATATATGTTTCTTAGACTATATAGAAGCAATATATACATTGATTTCAACCGTCTACCTGATCCATTCATTGTTCTACAAGTCGTAAATTACAAATAATTTCCGATAAAGGATTAACCATTGGGGCTCATTGTTCACTTAAACTTGAAGAACAAAAAATTGGCGAATGGTACTGTTTGGATGCTTTGCGTCCATGTTTCTTAGACTATATGGAAGCAACATATACAAAGATTTCAACCGTCTACGTGTTCCAATCATTGTTCTACTTGTCGAAATTTACAAATAATTTCCTTTAAAGGATTAACAATGGGGCTCGTTGTTCACTTAAACTTGAAGAACAAAAAGTGGCGAATGGTACTGTTTGGATGCTTTGCATATATGTTTCTTAGACTATATAGAAGCAATATATACAATGATTTCAACCGTCTACCTGTTCCATTCATTGTTCTACTTGTCGAATGTTACAAATAATTTCCGTTAAGGGATTAACAAAGGGGATCGTAGTTTACTTAAACTTGAAGAACAAAAAATTGGCGAATTGTACTGTTTGGATGCTTTGCATATATGTTTCTTAGACTATATAGAAGCAATATATATAATGATTTCAACCGTCTACCTGTTCCATTCATTGTTCTACTTGTCGAAAGTTACAAATAATTTCCGTTAAGGGATTAACAATGGGGATCGTAGTTTACTTAAACTTGAAGAACAAAAAATTGGCGAATTGTACTGTTTCGATGCTTTGCATATATGTTTCTTAGACTATATAGAAGCAATATATACATTGATTTCAACCGGCTACCTGTTCCATTCATTGTTCTACTTGTAGCAAGTTACAAATAATTTCCGTTAAAGTATTAACAATGGGGCTCGTAGTTCACTTAAACTTGAAGATCAAATAATTGGCGAATTGTACTGTTTGGACGCTTTGCATATATGTATCTTAGACTATTTAGAAGCAATATATACAATGATTTCAACAGTCTACCTGTTCCATTCATTGTTCTACTAGTCGAAATTTACAAATAGTTTCCTTTAAAGGATTAACAATGGGGCTCGTAGTTCACTTAAACTTGAAGAACAAAAAATTGGCGAATTGTACTGTTTGGATGCTTTGCATATATGTTTCTTAGACTATGTAGAAGCAATATATACAATGATTTCAACCGTCTACCTGTTCCATTCATTAATCTACTTGTAGAAAGTTAGAAATAATTTCCGTTTCATGATTATCAATGGGGCCCGTAGTTCACGTAAACTTGAAGTACAAAAAATTGGCAAGTTGTACTGTTTGGATGCTTTGCATATATGTTTCTTAGACTATATAGAAGCAATGTATACAAATATTTCAACCGTCTACCTGTTCCATTCATTGTTCTACTTGCCGAAATTTACAAATAATTCCCTTTAAAGGATTAACAATGGGGCTCGTAGTTCACTTAAACTTGAAGAACAAAAAATTGGCGAATTGTACTGTTTGGATGCTTTGCATATATGTTTCTTAGACTATATAGAAGCAATGTATACAAATATTTCAACCGTCTACCTGTTCCATTCATTGTTCTACTTGTCGAAAGTTACAAATAATTACCGATAAAGGATTAACCATTGGGGCTCATTGTTCACTTAAACTTGAAGAACAAAAAATAGGCGAATTGTACTGTTTGGATGCTTTGCATATATGTTTCTTAGACTATATAGAAGCAATATATACAATGATTTCAACCGTCTACCTGTTCCATTCATTGTTCTACTTGTCGAATGTTACAAATAATTTCCGTTAAGGGATTAACAAAGGGGATCGTAGTTTACTTAAACTTGAAGAACAAAAAATTGGCGAATTGTACTGTTTGGATGCTTTGCATATATGTTTCTTAGACTATATAGAAGCAATATATATAATGATTTCAACCGTCTACCTGTTCCATTCATTGTTCTACTTGTCGAAAGTTACAAATAATTTCCGTTAAGGGATTAACAATGGGGATCGTAGTTTACTTAAACTTGAAGAACAAAAAATTGGCGAATTGTACTGTTTCGATGCTTTGCATATATGTTTCTTAGACTATATAGAAGCAATATATACATTGATTTCAACCGGCTACCTGTTCCATTCATTGTTCTACTTGTAGCAAGTTACAAATAATTTCCGTTAAAGTATTAACAATGGGGCTCGTAGTTCACTTAAACTTGAAGATCAAATAATTGGCGAATTGTACTGTTTGGACGCTTTGCATATATGTATCTTAGACTATTTAGAAGCAATATATACAATGATTTCAACAGTCTACCTGTTCCATTCATTGTTCTACTAGTCGAAATTTACAAATAGTTTCCTTTAAAGGATTAACAATGGGGCTCGTAGTTCACTTAAACTTGAAGAACAAAAAATTGGCGAATTGTACTGTTTGGATGCTTTGCATATATGTTTCTTAGACTATGTAGAAGCAATATATACAATGATTTCAACCGTCTACCTGTTCCATTCATTAATCTACTTGTAGAAAGTTAGAAATAATTTCCGTTTCATGATTATCAATGGGGCCCGTAGTTCACGTAAACTTGAAGTACAAAAAATTGGCAAGTTGTACTGTTTGGATGCTTTGCATATATGTTTCTTAGACTATATAGAAGCAATATATAGAAAGATTTCAACCGTCTACCTGTTCCATTCATTGTTCTACTTGTCGAAAGTTACAAATAATTTCCGATAAAGGATTAACCATTCGGGCTCATTGTTCACTTAAACTTGAACAACAAAAAATTGGCCAATGGTACTGTTTGGATGCTTTGCGTACATGTTTCTTAGACTATATGGAAGCAATATATACAAAGATTTCAACCGTCTACCTGTTCCATTCATTGTTCTACTTGCCGAAAGTTACAAATAATTTCCTTTAAAGGATTAACAATGGGGCTCGTTGTACACTTAAACTTGAAGAACAATAAATTGGCGATTTGTACTGTTTGGATGCTTTGCATATATGTTTCTTAGGCTATATAGAAGCAATATATACAAAGATTTCAACCGTCTACCTGTTCCATTCGTTGTTCTACTTGTCGAAAGTTACAAATAATTTCCGATAAAGGATTAACCATTGGGGCTCATTGTTCACTTAAACTTGAAGAACAACAAATTGGCGAATGGTACTGTTTGGATGCTTTGCATATATGTTTCTTAGACTATATAGAAGCAATATATACAATGATTTCAACCGTCTACCTGTTCCATTCATTGTTCTACTTGTCGAAAATTACAAATAATTTCCGTTAAAGGATTAACAATGGGGATAGTAGTTTACGTAATCTTTAGGAACAAAAAATTGGCGAATTGTACTGTTTGGATGCTTTGCATATATGTTTCTTAGACTATATAGAAGCAATATATACAATGATTTCAACCGTCTACCTGTTCCATTCGTTGTTCTACTTGTCGAAAGTTACAAATAATTTCCTTGAAAGAATTAACAATGGGGCTCGTTGTTCACTTAAACTTGAAGAACAATGAATTGGCGACTTGTACTGTTTGGATGCTTTGCATATATGTTTCTTAGACTATATAGAAGCAATATATACAATGATTTCAACAGTCTACCTGTTCCATTCATTGTTCTACTTGTCGAAATTTACAAATAATTTCCTTTAAAGGATTAACAATGCGGCTCGTAGTTCACTTAAACTTGAAGAACAAAAAATTGGCGAATGGTACTGTTTGGATGCTTCGCATATATGTTTCTTAGACTATATAGAAGCAATATATACAAAGATTTCTACAGTCCTCCTTTTCCATTCATTGTTCTACTTGTCGAAAGTTACAAATAATTTCCGATAACGGATTAACCATTGGGTGTCATTGTTCACTTAAACTTGAAGAACAAAAAATTGGCGAATTGTACTGTTTGGATGCTTTGCATATATGTTTCTTATACTATATAGAAGCAATATATACAAAGATTTAAACCGCCTACCTGTTCCATTCACTGTTCTACTTGTAGAAAGTTACAAATAATTTCCATTTCATGATTATCAATGGGGCTCGCTGTTCACTTAAACTTGAAGATCAAAAAATTGGCGATTGTTACTGTTTAGATGCTTTGCATATATGTTTCTTAGATTATATAGAAGCAATATATACAAAGATTTCAACCGTCCTCCTTTTCCATTCATTGTTCTACTTGTCGAAAGTTACAAATAATTTCCGATAAAGGATTAACCATTCGGGCTCATTGTTCACTTAAACTTGAACAACAAAAAATTGGCCAATGGTACTGTTTGGATGCTTTGCGTACATGTTTCTTAGACTATATGGAAGCAATATATACAAAGATTTCAACCGTCTACCTGTTCCATTCATTGTTCTACTTGCCGAAAGTTACAAATAATTTCCTTTAAAGGATTAACAATGGGGCTCGTTGTACACTTAAACTTGAAGAACAATAAATTGGCGATTTGTACTGTTTGGATGCTTTGCATATATGTTTCTTAGGCTATATAGAAGCAATATATACAAAGATTTCAACCGTCTACCTGTTCCATTCGTTGTTCTACTTGTCGAAAGTTACAAATAATTTCCGATAAAGGATTAACCATTGGGGCTCATTGTTCACTTAAACTTGAAGAACAACAAATTGGCGAATGGTACTGTTTGGATGCTTTGCATATATGTTTCTTAGACTATATAGAAGCAATATATACAATGATTTCAACCGTCTACCTGTTCCATTCATTGTTCTACTTGTCGAAAATTACAAATAATTTCCGTTAAAGGATTAACAATGGGGATAGTAGTTTACGTAATCTTTAGGAACAAAAAATTGGCGAATTGTACTGTTTGGATGCTTTGCATATATGTTTCTTAGACTATATAGAAGCAATATATACAATGATTTCAACCGTCTACCTGTTCCATTCGTTGTTCTACTTGTCGAAAGTTACAAATAATTTCCTTGAAAGAATTAACAATGGGGCTCGTTGTTCACTTAAACTTGAAGAACAATGAATTGGCGACTTGTACTGTTTGGATGCTTTGCATATATGTTTCTTAGACTATATAGATGCAATATCTACAAAGATTTCATCCGTCTACCTGTTCCGTTCATTGTTCTACTTGTCGAAAGTTACAAATAATTTCCGATAAAGGATTAACCATTGGGGCTCATTGTTCACTTATACTAGAAGAACAAAAAATTGGCGAATTGTACTGTTTGGATACTTTGCATATATGTTTCTTAGACTATATAGAAGCAATATATAGAAAGATTTCACCCGTCTACGTGTACTATTCATTGTTCTACTTGTAGAAAGTTACAAATAATTTCCATTTCATGATTATCAATGGGGTTCGTTGTTCACTTAAACTTGAAGATCAAAAAATTGGCGAATTGTACTGTTTGGATGCTTTGCACATATGTTTCTTAGACTATATAGAAGCAATATGTACAATGATTTCAACCGTCTACCTGTTCCATTCCTTGTTCTACTTGTCGAAAGTTACAAATAATTACCTTTAAAGGATTAACAATGGGGCTCGTTGTTCACTTAAACTTGAAGAACAATGAATTGGCGACTTGTACTGTTTGGATGCTTTGCATATATGTTTCTTAGGCTATACTGAAGCAATATATACAATGATTTCAACCGTCTACCTGTTCCATTCATTGTTTTACTTGTTGAAATTTACAAATAATTTCCTTTAAAGGATTAATAATGGGTCTCATAGTTCACTTAAACTTGAAGAACAAAGAATTGGCGAATGGTACTGTTTGGATGCTTTGCATATATGTTTCTTAGACTATATAAAAGCAATATATACAATGATTTCAACCGTCTACCATTTCCATTCATTGTTCTCCTTGTCGAAAGTTACAAATTATTTCCGTTAAAGGATTAACAATGGGGATCGTAGTTCACATAAACTTGAAGAACAAAAAATTGGCGAATTGTACTGTTTGGATGCTTTGCATATATGTTTCTTAGAATATATAGAAGCAATATATACAAAGATTTCAACCGTCTACCTGTTCCATTCATTGTTCTACTTGTCGAAAGATACAAATAATTTCCGATAAAGGATTAACGATTGGGGCTCATTGTTCACTTAAACTTGAAGAACAAAAAATTGGCGAATGGTACTGTTTGGATGCTTTGCGTACATGTTTCTTAGAGTATATGGAAGCAATATATACAATGATTTCAACCGTCTACGTGTTCCAATCATTGTTCTACTTGTCGAAATTTACAAATAAATTCCTTTAAAGGATTAACAATGAGGCTCGTTGTTCACTTAAACTTGAAGAACAAAAAATTGGCGAATGGTACTGTTTGGATGCTTTGCATATATGTTTCTTAGACTATATAGAAGCAATATATACAAAGATCTCAACCGTCTACCTGTTCCATTCATTGTTCTACTTGTCGAAAGTTACAAATAATTTCCGATAAAGGATTAACCATTGGGGCTCATTGTTCACTTATACTAGAAGAACAAAAAATTGGCGAATTGTACTGTTTGGATACTTTGCATATATGTTTCTTAGACTATATAGAAGCAATATATAGAAAGATTTCACCCGTCTACCTGTACTATTCATTGTTCTACTTGTAGAAAGTTAGAAATAATTTCCACTTCATGATTATCAATGGGGTTCGTTGTTCACTTAAACTTGAAGATCAAAAAATTGGCGAATGTTACTGTTTAGATACTTTGCATATAGGTTTCTTAGACTATATAGAAGCAACATATACAAAGATTTCTACCGTCTACACGTTCTATTCATTGTTCTACTTGTAGAAACTTACAAATAATTTCCGTTTCATGATTATCAATGGGGCTCGTAGTTCACTTAAACTTGAAGAACAAAAAATTGGCGAATTGTACTGTTTGGATTCTTTGCATATATGTTTCTTAGACTATATAGAAGCAATATATAGAAAGATTTCACCTGTCTACCTGTACTATTCATTGTTCTACTTGTAGAAAGTTACAAATAATTTCCATTTCATGATTATCAATGGGGCTCGTTGTTCACTAATACTTGAAGATACAAAAATTGGCGAATGTTACTGTTTAGATGCTTTTCATATAAGTTTCTTAGACTATATAGAAGCAGCATATACAAAGATTTCAACCGTCTACCTGTTCTATTCATTGTTCTACTTGTAGAAACTTCCTAATAATTTCCATTTCATGTTTGTCAATGGGGCTCGTAGTTCACTTAAACTTGAAGAACAAAAAATTGGCGAATTGTACTGTTTGGATTCTTTGCATATAAGTTTCTTAGACTATATAGAAGCAATATATAGAAAGATTTCACCCGTCTACCTGTTCTATTCATTGTTCTACTTGTAGAAAGTTACAAATAATTTCCGATAAAGGATTAACAATGGGGCTCGTTGTTCACTTAAACTTGAAGAACAATATATTGGCGAATTGTACTGTTTGGATGCTTTGCATATATGTTTCTTAGACTATATAGAAGGAATATATACAATGATTTCAACCGTCTACCTGTTCCATTCATTGTTCTACTTGTCGAAAGTTACAAATAATATCCGTTAAAGGATTAACAATGGGGCTCGTAGTCCACTTAAACTTGAAGAACAAAAAATTGGCGAATTGTACTGTTTGGAGGCTTTGCATATATGTTTCTTAGACTATATAGAAGCAATATATACAATGATTTCAACCGTGTACCTGTTCCATTCATTGTTCTACTTGTCGAAAATTACAAATAATTTCCGATAAAGGAAGAACAATTGGGGCTCATGGTTCACTAAAACTTGAAGAACAAAAAATTGGCGAATTGTACTGTTTAGATGCTTTGCATATATGTTTCTCAGACTATATAGAAACAATATATACATTGATTTCAACCGTCTACCTGTTCCATTCATTGATCTACTTGTCGAAAGTTACAAATAATTTCCTTTAAAGGATTAACAATGGGGCTCGTAGTTCACTTAAACTTGAAGAACAAAAAATTGGCGAATGGTACTGTTTGGATGCTTTGCATATATGTTTCTTAGACTATATAGAAGCAATATATACATTGATTTCAACCGTCTACCTGTTCCATTCATTGATCTACTTGTCGAAAGTTACAAATAATTTCCGTTAAAGTATTAACAATGGGGCTCGTAGTTCACTTAAACTTGAAGAACAAAAAATTTGCGAATTGTACTGTTTCGATGCTTTGCATATATGTTTCTTAGACTATATAGAAGCAATATATACATTGATTTCAACCGTCTACCTGTTCCACTCATTGTTCTACTTGTCGCAAGTTACAAATAATTTCCGTTAAAGTATTAACAATGGGGCTCGTAGTTCACTTAAACATGAAGATGAAATAATTGGCGAATTTTACTGTTTGGATGCTTTGCATATATGTTTCTTAGATTATATAGAAGCAATATATACAAAGATATCAACCGTGTACCTGTTCCATTCATTGTTCTACTTGTCGAAAATTACAAATAATTTCCGATAAAGGATTAACCATTGGGGCTCATTGTTCACTTAAACTTGAAGAACAAAAAATTGGCGAATTGTACTGTTTGGATGCTTTGCATATATGTTTCTTAGACTATATAGAAGCAATATATACATTGATTTCAACCGGCTACCTGTTCCATTCATTGTTCTACTTGTCGCAAGTTACAAATAATTTCCGTTAAAGTATTAACAATGGGGCTCGTAGTTCACTTAAACTTGAAGATCAAATAATTGGCGAATTGTACTGTTTGGACGCTTTGCATATATGTATCTTAGACTATTTAGAAGCAATATATACAATGATTTCAACAGTCTACCTGTTCCATTCATTGTTCTACTAGTCGAAATTTACAAATAGTTTCCCTTAAAGGATTAACAATGGGGCTCGTAGTTCACTTAAACTTGAAGAACAAAAAATTGGCGAATGGTACTGTTTGGATGCTTTGCATATATGTTTCTTAGATTATATAGACGCAATATATACAAGGATTTCAACCGTCTACCTGTTCCATTCATTGTTCTAATTGTCGAAAGTTACAAATAATTACCGATAAAGGATTAACCATTGGGTCTCATGGTTCACTTAAACTTGAAGAACAAAAAATTGGCGAATTATACTGTTTGGATGCTTTGCATATATGTTTCTTAGACTATATAGAAGCAATGTATACAAAGATTTCAACCGTCTACCTGTTCCATTCATTGATCTACTTGTCGAAAGTTACAAATAATTTCCGTTAAAGTATTAACAATGGGGCTCGTAGTTCACTTAAACTTGAAGAACAAAAAATTGGCGAATTGTACTGTTTGGAGGCTTTGCATATATGTTTCTTAGACTATATAGAAGCAACATATACAAAGATTTCTACCGTCTACCCGTTCTATTCATTGTTCTACTTGTAGAAACTTACAAATAATTTCCGTTTCATGATTATCAATGGGGCTCGTAGTTCACTTAAACTTGAAGAACAAAAAATTGGCGAATTGTACTGTTTGGATTCTTTGCATATATGTTTCTTAGACTATATAGAAGCAATATATAGAAAGATTTCACCTGTCTACCTGTACTATTCATTGTTCTACTTGTAGAAAGTTACAAATAATTTCCATTTCATGATTATCAATGGGGCTCGTTGTTCACTAATACTTGAAGATACAAAAATTGGCGAATGTTACTGTTTAGATGCTTTTCATATTAGTTTCTTAGACTATATAGAAGCAGCATATACAAAGATTTCAACCGTCTACCTGTTCTATTCATTGTTCTACTTGTAGAAACTTCCTAATAATTTCCATTTCATGATTGTCAATGGGGCTCGTTGTTCACTTAAAATTGAAGAACAAAAAATTGGCGAATGGTACAGTTTGGATCCTTTGCATATATGTTTCTTAGACTACATAGAAGCAATATATACAAAGATTTCAACCGCCTGGGTTAGGTACCTGTTCCATTCATTGGTCTACTTGTCGAAAATTACAAATAATTTCCGATAAAGGATTAACCATTGGGGCTCATTGTTCACTAAAACTTGAAGAACAAAAAATTGGCGAATTGTACTGTTTAGATGCTTTGCATATATGTTTCTCAGACTATATAGAAACAATATATACATTGATTTCAACCGTCTACCTGTTCCATTCATTGATCTACTTGTCGAAAGTTACAAATAATTTCCGTTAAAGTATTAACAATGGGGCTCGTAGTTCACTTAAACTTGAAGAACAAAAAATTGGCGAATTGTACTGTTTGGAGGCTTTGCATATATGTTTCTTAGACTATATAGAAGCAATATATAGAAAGATTTCACCCGTCTACCTGTACTATTCATTGTTCTACTTGTAGAAAGTTACAAATAATTTCCATTTCATGATTATCAATGGAGCTCGTTGTTCACTTAAACTTGAAGATCAAAAAATTGGCGAATGTTACTGTTTAGATGCTTTGCACATAGGTTTCTTAGACTATATAGAAGCAGCATATACAAAGATTTCAACCGTCTACCTGTTCTATTCATTGTTCTACTTGTAGAAACTTCCTAATAATTTCCATTTCATGATTGTCAATGGGGCTCGTAGTTCACTTAAACTTGAAGAACAAAAAATTGGCGAATTGTACTGTTTGGATTCTTTGCATATAAGTTTCTTAGACTATATAGAAGCAATATATAGAAAGATTTCACCCGTCTACCTGTTCTATTCATTGTTCTACTTGTAGAAAGTTACAAATAATTTCCGATAAAGGATTAACAATGGGGCTCGTTGTTCACTTAAACTTGAAGAACAATATATTGGCGAATTGTACTGTTTGGATGCTTTGCATATATGTTTCTTAGACTATATAGAAGGAATATATACAATGATTTCAACCGTCTACCTGTTCCATTCATTGTTCTACTTGTCGAAAGTTACAAATAATATCCGTTAAAGGATTAACAATGGGGCTCGTAGTCCACTTAAACTTGAAGAACAAAAAATTGGCGAATTGTACTGTTTGGAGGCTTTGCATATATGTTTCTTAGACTATATAGAAGCAATATATACAATGATTTCAACCGTGTACCTGTTCCATTCATTGTTCTACTTGTCGAAAATTACAAATAATTTCCGATAAAGGAAGAACAATTGGGGCTCATGGTTCACTAAAACTTGAAGAACAAAAAATTGGCGAATTGTACTGTTTAGATGCTTTGCATATATGTTTCTCAGACTATATAGAAACAATATATACATTGATTTCAACCGTCTACCTGTTCCATTCATTGATCTACTTGTCGAAAGTTACAAATAATTTCCTTTAAAGGATTAACAATGGGGCTCGTAGTTCACTTAAACTTGAAGAACAAAAAATTGGCGAATGGTACTGTTTGGATGCTTTGCATATATGTTTCTTAGACTATATAGAAGCAATATATACATTGATTTCAACCGTCTACCTGTTCCATTCATTGATCTACTTGTCGAAAGTTACAAATAATTTCCGTTAAAGTATTAACAATGGGGCTCGTAGTTCACTTAAACTTGAAGAACAAAAAATTTGCGAATTGTACTGTTTCGATGCTTTGCATATATGTTTCTTAGACTATATAGAAGCAATATATACATTGATTTCAACCGTCTACCTGTTCCACTCATTGTTCTACTTGTCGCAAGTTACAAATAATTTCCGTTAAAGTATTAACAATGGGGCTCGTAGTTCACTTAAACATGAAGATGAAATAATTGGCGAATTTTACTGTTTGGATGCTTTGCATATATGTTTCTTAGATTATATAGAAGCAATATATACAAAGATATCAACCGTGTACCTGTTCCATTCATTGTTCTACTTGTCGAAAATTACAAATAATTTCCGATAAAGGATTAATGTTAGGTTTTAAATAGTGTAGCGAGTGAAGGGATTGTATCAAACAATAGTGGTAGGTATTTGCCGATTCAATAGATTGACTTGGATTTCTTTCCAGACTTTTCTACGCACGTTTTATTACTTCTAGACTCTTTACAGGAAGGTTTACAATACGGAAGTTACATAGGTGGCTCCACGTTGGACGCGGTGAATACAAAATGTCATTCTAACACCCCCCCTCAACGCGGACATTCTTCCATATTAATGTTGACAATGCCCAGATTCTCGACAAGTCTTATATGTGTAGGATTGCTCAGACTTTTCGTCAGTCCATCCGCTTGCATGTCTTGACTTTTCACATACTGTACATCGATGTCCCCTCTCTCATATATTTCGCGAGTATAGTGATAACGGATATCGATATGTTTTGTTCTCGCATGGTGAACAGGGTTCTTTAATAGTTTCTGCGCACCCTGATTGTCGCAGTAAATCAAAGTCCCTTGATTATCTATCAGGCCTACTTCCTTGAATAAATTTCGTAAATACACAGCTTCTTTTGCCGCTTCGGCAAGCGCCATGTACTCTGCTTCGACGCTTGACAAAGCAACACATTTTTGTCTCCTTGACTGCCATGTGATTGGTGCGCCACCGAATTTGAATATATAACCGGTATGTGATGCACGATCATCTATGTTGCTGCCCCAATCTGAATCTACAAAGCCATGTAATTTTTCTTTAGATTTTTGGTATACTATACCGTGTGACATTGTTCCCTTTAAGTATCTTAATGTGCGTTTCGCTGCAATCCAGTGTTCATGGCCAGGGTTTTCGTTAAATCTACTTAGCATACTGACACTGTACGCTATATCAGGCCGAGTACATACAGCTGCGTACATCAGGGATCCTACTAGTGATCTATATGGCACAGATTTCATTTTCATCTTTTCAGTTTCATTCTTTGGTTCCATTTCCTTACTCAGTTTTGCCTTGTGTTCCAGTGGTGTACCTGCAGGCTTGGCGTCGGTCAACCCATAACGCTGTAAAAGATCTAAAATATACTTGCTCTGAAACATAGAAATTGTATTATCCTTTTCGTTCTGAATAAACTCTATTCCTAGACAATATCGAAGAGGTCCCAAATTTTTCATTTTAAATTCAGTATCGAGTTCTTTCCTTAACTCGTCAAAAGCAGTGATTTTGTTCGTTGCAACGATTATATCGTCTACGTATATGGTGACTAGCAGCGTGTTTCCATTATTTCTTTTCAAGTACAGACATTTATCAGCAACTATTTGTTGTAGTCCCATGGCTCTTAACTTTTTATCAAGTTTTGCAAACCACTGTCTACCTGATTGTTTTAAACCATAAAGAGCCTTTTTCAAGAGTAAGACCTTTCCAGTATTATCTTGAAATCCCTCCGGTTGCTCCATGTGGATTGCTTCTTCTAGATCGCCATTTATGTAAGCCATTTCTACATCGAGCTGGAATAATGATAAATTCCATTCGGCAGCTAGCGCCATAACGATTCTTATCGTGCTCATTCTGGCTACCGGCGCGTACGTCTCCATAAAGTCTACGCCAGGCTGTTGAGCAAAGCCTTTTGCCACCAGTCTTGCCTTACGACGCTCAATGGTTCCGTCAGAACGATGTTTAGTTCTTAGAACCCACTTGCATCCAATTACATTTTTGTTCGTTGGCTTTTCGACTTCAATCCATGCACCCGCAGTTTTCAGTGCGTCATATTCCTTTTTCATCGCGCTTCTCCAGTCATCTGAATTTGGGCCGTTCAGTGCTTCTTCTAGCGTTGGATATTCTTCGTGTATCATGTTTGCTTGATGTCGAATAGGAATTAGGTTATATTGTTTCTTCGGCGCTCCTCTGCTCCCCGTCCGAATGATTCTTGGTCTACCACGTCCTCTTTTGAAACCACTTGCGTTTTGGTTTTCATTTAGACTGCAGTTTGAATCTTCGTTTGAATCGTCGTTATTACTATCATCGTGGTCATTGTCATCAGCAACTTCAATTTCATTGTCCGGCATGATGTTATTCTGGTCTGTTAACGTCACTTCCAGAGTGTCTTTTGTGACATCATTTTTCACATCTTCCTCAATGAATTTCACATCTCTGCTTTTGACCAACGTGTGTGATTTGGGATTCCAGAGTCTGTATGCTTTGGCATCATCCGCGTATCCGAGTAAAACACATTCTTGCGACTTTGGCATTAACTTATCGCGGTTTGGCATCTTGTCTAACACGTATGCTTTACACCCAAAAATTCTTAAATGCGATACATCAGGCTTTCTTTTATACCAACACTCGTATGGTGTGATTTCTTTTAAAGCCTTAGTGGGGGCTCTATTTCTTATATACATTGAAGTATTTATAGCCTCTGCCCAGAATTTCTTTGGTAGGTCAGCACCTATCAACATACACCTCGCCATTTCAACTAGAGTCCTATTCAATCGCTCAGCGACACCATTTTGCTGTGGCGTGTATGGGACGGTTCGTTCCCGTTTTATACCCCATTCGCTTAATTGTTTATTAAATTCTTTACCGAAGTATTCAAGCCCATTATCGGTTCTTAGAGTTTTTATTTTCCTTCCAGTTTCATTTTCAGCTAGTGCTTTGTATGTTTTGAACGCTTCTTTTGCTTGGTCTTTGGTGTGCAAAAAGAATATTTTCGTCCACCTTGTATTGTCATCTATGAAGCTGACAAAATATCTTGCTCCACCAATGGATGTGGTGCGCATCGGCCCGCAAACGTCAGAATGTACTAGCTCAAGTGGTTGTTTGCTCCTGTGGGTCGACTGAGTGAACGGTATTGCAGTTTGCTTGCCTTTTATGCAGGTTTCACACGCGGACTTTTCATCGTTCAGGTTCATGGTCAAACCTTTCACCATTTGTTTGGATACTAATGATTTCAAGTCTGCTGTGTTGAGATGTCCATATCTCAAATGCCATAAATCAATTGAAGCTTCTGCCATGTTTGCTGTTTCCTTTGTCTTACTTGTACCTGTATTGATCCTCATTGGTAAATGTTTCAGAAAATATAGGTTTCCTACCTTTTGGGCTACAGTAATTACTTGTCCTTCAGCATTCTTAATTATGGCTTTGTTGTCCACAAATATGACTTTCTTTTTATTTTTAGTCAAGCTAGCCACGGATATCAGGTTTGTTTTCAGGTCAGGTACAAACAGTGTATTTTCGCACCTTACATTTGTGACACATCTTCCATTTGTCAGTTCAAGGCACACTGTTCCAGCACCCTCAATTTTGGCACTCTTGTTGATTGCAAGTCCTACATCTTTACCAATAACTGGTTTGATTTCTGAAAACAAGGACCTGTCGTTACACATGTGAGATGTGGCTCCACTGTCCAAACACCACACTTCCTTTTTGTTTGTGGTAACAGCGGTTAAGGCTGAAAGTATCAGCTCATCTTGGTTATTATTATCAATTGTGAATGCTTCCTGATTTCCTTCGCTGTACCGAGCTTGATGATACCTGTCGGATTTCTTCTTCCAACAATCAGCAGCCGCATGACCAGGTTTCTTGCAGTAATTGCACTTATAAGGTCTACGCTTACTGTCAGTGCTTGTACTATTTTCATACCTGAAAGCCTTTTCTTTTATATTACGTTTTTCACTGAAAAACTTTGGTCTACTTGTATTTTCGTGCGTAGCACTAAAAGCACCATGATCATTATCTTCATCAAGCCTGCTTCTTGCTTCAGCTTCTTCTAGAATTTTTACTTTTAGTGTTTCTGGATCAGGCAATTTGTCTCTAGATTCTATTGCACATCTGAAACCTTCATAACTTTTTGGTAAACTGTACAACATTAAGATGGTTAAGATGTCCTTGTCTACAAATATGTTCATTTGTTTCAACTTGTCTACAAGTTCAAAAAAGTTATTTAAATGACTTGCCACACTGCTGTCGTGCGTGAGTCTCGTGAAAAGTAGCTTCTTTAACAGCGTCGCCTTTTTGGCTGGTCCCTTCGATGCGTACACGTTTTCCAGCGCAACCCAGGCGTCTCTCGATGTTTCGAGATTTCGCACATGACAGATCTCTGACGCGCTTAACGAGAGAACAATATCAGCTTTTGCCTTTTTATCGAATCTTACCCAAGCAGCGATTTGATCAGCGTTTTCTTCCGTTAGCTGGGGTTTCGGCTTTGACCCGTCCACGTAGCACCAAAGATCATTTTTCGTGAGGATTGCCTCTATTTGCTCTTTCCATGTATCATAGTTGTCTTTTGTTAGTTTATCAATTTGACTATTTAGACTCATGGTTAATGATCTGCGATTTACGAACACTTGGCACTTGGTTAGCTCAATCGCGTACACGTGGCACTTTTATTACTGTAATACTATTTGATACAATTATACCCCTGGGCCCGTAACCTGTTAGGTTTTAAATAGTGTAGCGAGTGAAGGGATTGTATCAAACAATAGTGGTAGGTATTTGCCGATTCAATAGATTGACTTGGATTTCTTTCCAGACTTTTCTACGCACGTTTTATTACTTCTAGACTCTTTACAGGAAGGTTTACAATACGGAAGTTACATAGGTGGCTCCACGTTGGACGCGGTGAATACAAAATGTCATTCTAACAATTAACCATTGGGGCTCATTGTTCACTTAAACTTGAAGAACAAAAAATTGGCGAATTGTACTGTTTGGATGCTTTGCATATATGTTTCTTAGACTATATAGAAGCAATATATACATTGATTTCAACCGGCTACCTGTTCCATTCATTGTTCTACTTGTCGCAAGTTACAAATAATTTCCGTTAAAGTATTAACAATGGGGCTCGTAGTTCACTTAAACTTGAAGATCAAATAATTGGCGAATTGTACTGTTTGGACGCTTTGCATATATGTATCTTAGACTATTTAGAAGCAATATATACAATGATTTCAACAGTCTACCTGTTCCATTCATTGTTCTACTAGTCGAAATTTACAAATAGTTTCCCTTAAAGGATTAACAATGGGGCTCGTAGTTCACTTAAACTTGAAGAACAAAAAATTGGCGAATGGTACTGTTTGGATGCTTTGCATATATGTTTCTTAGATTATATAGACGCAATATATACAAGGATTTCAACCGTCTACCTGTTCCATTCATTGTTCTAATTGTCGAAAGTTACAAATAATTACCGATAAAGGATTAACCATTGGGTCTCATGGTTCACTTAAACTTGAAGAACAAAAAATTGGCGAATTATACTGTTTGGATGCTTTGCATATATGTTTCTTAGACTATATAGAAGCAATGTATACAAAGATTTCAACCGTCTACCTGTTCCATTCATTGATCTACTTGTCGAAAGTTACAAATAATTTCCGTTAAAGTATTAACAATGGGGCTCGTAGTTCACTTAAACTTGAAGAACAAAAAATTGGCGAATTGTACTGTTTGGAGGCTTTGCATATATGTTTCTTAGACTATATAGAAGCAACATATACAAAGATTTCTACCGTCTACCCGTTCTATTCATTGTTCTACTTGTAGAAACTTACAAATAATTTCCGTTTCATGATTATCAATGGGGCTCGTAGTTCACTTAAACTTGAAGAACAAAAAATTGGCGAATTGTACTGTTTGGATTCTTTGCATATATGTTTCTTAGACTATATAGAAGCAATATATAGAAAGATTTCACCTGTCTACCTGTACTATTCATTGTTCTACTTGTAGAAAGTTACAAATAATTTCCATTTCATGATTATCAATGGGGCTCGTTGTTCACTAATACTTGAAGATACAAAAATTGGCGAATGTTACTGTTTAGATGCTTTTCATATAAGTTTCTTAGACTATATAGAAGCAGCATATACAAAGATTTCAACCGTCTACCTGTTCTATTCATTGTTCTACTTGTAGAAACTTCCTAATAATTTCCATTTCATGATTGTCAATGGGGCTCGTTGTTCACTTAAAATTGAAGAACAAAAAATTGGCGAATGGTACAGTTTGGATCCTTTGCATATATGTTTCTTAGACTACATAGAAGCAATATATACAAAGATTTCAACCGCCTGGGTTAGGTACCTGTTCCATTCATTGGTCTACTTGTCGAAAATTACAAATAATTTCCGATAAAGGATTAACCATTGGGGCTCATTGTTCACTAAAACTTGAAGAACAAAAAATTGGCGAATTGTACTGTTTAGATGCTTTGCATATATGTTTCTCAGACTATATAGAAACAATATATACATTGATTTCAACCGTCTACCTGTTCCATTCATTGATCTACTTGTCGAAAGTTACAAATAATTTCCGTTAAAGTATTAACAATGGGGCTCGTAGTTCACTTAAACTTGAAGAACAAAAAATTGGCGAATTGTACTGTTTGGAGGCTTTGCATATATGTTTCTTAGACTATATAGAAGCAATATATAGAAAGATTTCACCCGTCTACCTGTACTATTCATTGTTCTACTTGTAGAAAGTTACAAATAATTTCCATTTCATGATTATCAATGGAGCTCGTTGTTCACTTAAACTTGAAGATCAAAAAATTGGCGAATGTTACTGTTTAGATGCTTTGCACATAGGTTTCTTAGACTATATAGAAGCAGCATATACAAAGATTTCAACCGTCTACCTGTTCTATTCATTGTTCTACTTGTAGAAACTTCCTAATAATTTCCATTTCATGATTGTCAATGGGGCTCGTAGTTCACTTAAACTTGAAGAACAAAAAATTGGCGAATTGTACTGTTTGGATTCTTTGCATATAAGTTTCTTAGACTATATAGAAGCAATATATAGAAAGATTTCACCCGTCTACCTGTTCTATTCATTGTTCTACTTGTAGAAAGTTACAAATAATTTCCGATAAAGGATTAACAATGGGGCTCGTTGTTCACTTAAACTTGAAGAACAATATATTGGCGAATTGTACTGTTTGGATGCTTTGCATATATGTTTCTTAGACTATATAGAAGGAATATATACAATGATTTCAACCGTCTACCTGTTCCATTCATTGTTCTACTTGTCGAAAGTTACAAATAATATCCGTTAAAGGATTAACAATGGGGCTCGTAGTCCACTTAAACTTGAAGAACAAAAAATTGGCGAATTGTACTGTTTGGAGGCTTTGCATATATGTTTCTTAGACTATATAGAAGCAATATATACAATGATTTCAACCGTGTACCTGTTCCATTCATTGTTCTACTAGTCGAAATTTACAAATAGTTTCCTTTAAAGGATTAACAATGGGGCTCGTAGTTCACTTAAACTTGAAGAACAAAAAATTGGCGAATGGTACTGTTTGGATGCTTTGCATATATGTTTCTTAGATTATATAGACGCAATATATACAAGGATTTCAACCGTCTACCTGTTCCATTCATTGTTCTAATTGTCGAAAGTTACAAATAATTACCGATAAAGGATTAACCATTGGGTCTCATGGTTCACTTAAACTTGAAGAACAAAAAATTGGCGAATTATACTGTTTGGATGCTTTGCATATATGTTTCTTAGACTATATAGAAGCAATGTATACAAAGATTTCAACCGTCTACCTGTTCCATTCATTGATCTACTTGTCGAAAGTTACAAATAATTTCCGTTAAAGTATTAACAATGGGGCTCGTAGTTCACTTAAACTTGAAGAACAAAAAATTGGCGAATTGTACTGTTTGGAGGCTTTGCATATATGTTTCTTAGACTATATAGAAGCAATATATAGAAAGATTTCACCCGTCTACCTGTACTATTCATTGTTCTACTTGTAGAAAGTTACAAATAATTTCCATTTCATGATTATCAATGGAGCTCGTTGTTCACTTAAACTTGAAGATCAAAAAATTGGCGAATGTTACTGTTTAGATGCTTTGCACATAGGTTTCTTAGACTATATAGAAGCAGCATATACAAAGATTTCAACCGTCTACCTGTTCTATTCATTGTTCTACTTGTAGAAAGTTAGAAATAATTTACGTTTCATGATTATCAATGGGGCCCGTAGTTCACTTAAACTTGAAGTACAAAAAATTGGCAAGTTGTACTGTTTGGATGCTTTGCATATATGTTTCTTAGACTATATAGAAGCAATATATAGAAAGATTTCAACCGTCTACCTGTTCCATTCATTGTTCTACTTGTCGAAAATTACAAATAATTTGCGATAAAGGATTAACCATTGGGGCTCATTGTTCACTTACACTTGAAGAACAAAAAATTGGCGAATGGTACTGTTTGGATGCTTTGCATATATGTTTCTTAGACTATTTAGAAGCACTATATAGAAAGATTTCACCCGTCTACCCGTAATATTCATTGTTCTACTTGTAGAAAGTTACAAATAATTTCCTTTAAAGGATTAACAATGGGGCTCGTAGTTCACTTAAACTTGAAGAACAAAAAATTGGCGAATTGTACTGTTTGGATGCTTTGCATATATGTTTCTTAGACTATTTAGAAGCAATATATAGAAAGATTTCACCCGTCTACCTGTACTATTCATTGTTCTACTTGTAGAAAGTTACAAATAATTTCCATTTCATGATTATCAATGGGGCTCGCTGTTCACTTAAACTTGAAGACCAAAAAATTGGCGAATGGTACTGTTTGGATGCTTTGCGTACATGTTTCTTAGACCATATGGAAGCAATATATACAAAGATTTCAACCGTCTACGTGTTCCAATCATTGTTCTACTTGTCGAAATTTACACATAATTTCCTTTAAAGGATTAACAATGGGGCTCGTTGTTAACTTAAACTTGAAGAACAAAAAATTGGCGAATTGTACTGTTTGGATGCTTTGCATATATGTTTCTTAGACTATTTAGAAGCAATATATAGAAAGATTTCACCCGTCTACCTGTACTATTCATTGTTCTACTTGTAGAAAGTTACAAATAATTTCCATTTCATGATTATCAATGGGGCTCGCTGTTCACTTAAACTTGAAGATCAAAAAATTGGCGATTGTTACTGTTTAGATGCTTTGCATATAGGTTTCTTAGACTATATAGAAGCAACATATACAAAGATTTCAACCGTCTACCTGTTCTATTCATTGTTCTACTTGTAGAAAGTTACAAATAATTTCCGTTTCATGATTATAAATGGGGCTCGTTGTTCACTTAAACTTGAAGAACAAAAAATTGGCGAATGGTACTGTTTGGATGCTTTTCATATATGTTTCTTAGATTATATAGAAGCAATATATACAAAGATTTCAACCGACTACCTGTTCCATTCATTGTTCTGCTTGTCGAAAATTACAAATAATTTCCGATAAAGGATTAACCATTGGGGCTCATTGTTCACTTACACTTGAAGAACAAAAAATTGGCGAATGGTACTGTTTGGATGCTTTTCATATATGTTTCTTAGATTATATAGAAGCAATATATACAAAGATTTCAACCGACTACCTGTTCCATTCATTGTTCTGCTTGTCGAAAATTACAAATAATTTCCGATAAAGGATTAACCATTGGGGCTCATTGTTCACTAACACTTGAAGAACAAAAAATTGGCGAATGGTACTGTTTGGATGCTTTTCATATATGTTTCTTAGACTATATGGAAGCAATATATACAAAGATTTCAACCGACTACCTGTTCCATTCATTGTTCTACTTGTCGAAAATTACAAATAATTTGCGATAAAGGATTAACCATTGGGGCTCATTGTACACTTACACTTGAAGAACAAAAAATTGGCGAATGGTACTGTTTGGATGCTTTGCATATATGTTTCTTAGACTATTTAGAAGCACTATATAGAAAGATTTCACCCGTCTACCCGTAATATTCATTGTTCTACTTGTAGAAAGTTACAAATAATTTCCTTTAAAGGATTAACAATGGGGCTCGTAGTTCACTTAAACTTGAAGAACAAAAAATTGGCGAATTGTACTGTTTGGATGCTTTGCATATATGTTTCTTAGACTATTTAGAAGCAATATATAGAAAGATTTCACCCGTCTACCAGTACTATTCATTGTTCTACTTGTAGAAAGTTACAAATAATTTCCATTTCATGATTATCAATGGGTCTCGTTGTTCACTTAAACTTGAAGAACAAAAAATTGGCGAATGGTACTGTTTGGATGCTTTTCATATATGTTTCTTAGATTATATAGAAGCAATATATACAAAGATTTCAACCGACTACCTGTTCCATTCATTGTTCTGCTTGTCGAAAATTACAAATAATTTCCGATAGAGGATTAACCATTGGGGCTCATTGTTCACTTACACTTGAAGAACAAAAAATTGGCGAATGGTACTGTTTGGATGCTTTTCATATATGTTTCTTAGACTATATGGAAGCAATATATTAAAAGATTTCAACCGACTACCTGTTCCATTCATTGTTCTGCTTGTCGAAAATTACAAATAATTTCCGATAAAGGATTAACCATTGGGGCTCATTGTTCACTTACACTTGAAGAACAAAAAATTGGCGAATGGTACTGTTTGGATGCTTTTCATATATGTTTCTTAGATTATATAGAAGCAATATATACAAAGATTTCAACCGACTACCTGTTCCATTCATTATTCTGCTTGTCGAAAATTACAAATAATTTCCGATAAAGGATTAACCATTGGGGCTCATTGTTCACTTACACTTGAAGAACAAAAAATTGGCGAATGGTACTGTTTGGATGCTTTGCATATATGTTTCTTAGACTATATAGAAGCAATATATACAATGATTTCAACCGTCTACCTGTTCCATTCATTGTTTTACTTGTCGAAAGTTACAAATAATTTCCGTTAAGGGATTAACAATGGGGATCGTAGTTTACTTAAACTTGAAGAACAAAAAATTGGCGAACTGTACTGTTTGGATGCTTTGCATATATGTTTCTAAGACTATATAGAAGCAATATATACAATGATTTCAACCGTCTACCTGATCCATTCATTGTTCTACAAGTCGTAAATTACAAATAATTTCCGATAAAGGATTAACCATTGGGGCTCATTGTTCACTAAACTTGAAGAACAAAAAATTGTTGAATTGTACTGTTTGGATGCTTTGCATATATGTTTCTTAGACTATATAGAAGCAATATGTACAATGATTTCAACCGTCTACCTGTTCCATTCATTGTTCTACTTGTCGAAAGTTACAAATAATTTCCGTTAAGGGACTAACAGTGGGGATCGTAGTTTACTTAAACTTGAAGAACAAAAAATTGGCGAATTGTACTGTTTGGATGCTTTGCATATATGTTTCTTAGACTATGTAGAAGCAATATATACAATGATTTCAACCGTCTACCTGTTCCATTCATTGATCTACTTGTAGAAAGTTAGAAATAATTTCCGTTTCATGATTATCAATGGGGCCCGTAGGTCACTTAAACTTGAAGTACAAAAAATTGGCAAGTTGTACTGTTTGGATGCTTTGCATATATGTTTCTTAGACTATATAGAAGCAATATATAGAAAGATTTCAACCGTGTACCTGTTCCATTCATTGTTCTACTTGTCGAAAATTACAAATAATTTCCGATAAAGGATTAACCATTGGGGCTCATTGTTCACTTAAACTTGAAGAACAAAAAATTGGCGAATTTTACTGTTTGGATGCTTTGCATATATGTTTCTTAGATTATATAGAAGCAATATATACAAAGATATCAACCGTGTACCTGTTCCATTCATTGTTCTACTTGTCGAAAATTACAAATAATTTCCGATAAAGGATTAACCATTGGGGCTCATTGTTCACTTAAACTTGAAGAACAAAAAATTGTCGAATTGTACTATTTGGATGCTCTGCATATATGTTTCTTAGACTATATAGAAGCAATATATACAATGATTTCAACCGTCTACCTGTTCCATTCATTGTTCTACTTGTCGAAAGTTACAAATAATTTCCGTTAAGGGATTAACAATGGGGATCGTAGTTTACTTAAACTTGAAGAACAAAAAATTGGCGAATTGTACTATTTGGATGCATTGCATATATGTTTCTTAGACTATATAGAAGCAATATATACAATGATTTCAACCGTCTACCTGTTCCATTCATTGTTCTACTTGTCGAAAATTACAAATAATTTCCGATAAAGGATTAACCATTGGGGCTCATTGTTCACTTAAACTTGAAGAAAAAAAAATTGTCGAATTGTACTATTTGGATGCTTTGCATATATGTTTCTTAGACTATATAGAAACAATATATACAATGATTTCAACCGTCTACCTGTTCCATTCATTGTTCTACTTGTCGAAAGTTACAAATAATTTCCGTTAAGGGATTGACAATGGGGATCGTAGTTTACTTAAACTTGAAGAACAAAAAATTGGCGAATTGTACTGTTTGGATGCTTTGCATATATGTTTCTTAGACTATATAGAAGCAATATATACAATGATTTCAACAGTCTACCTGTTCCATTCATTGTTCTACTTGTCGAAATTTACAAATAATTTCCTTTAAAGGATTAACAATGCGGCTCGTAGTTCACTTAAACTTGAAGAACAAAAAATTGGCGAATGGTACTGTTTGGATGCTTCGCATATATGTTTCTTAGACTATATAGAAGCAATATATACAAAGATTTCAACAGTCCTCCTTTTCCATTCATTGTTCTACTTGTCGAAAGTTACAAATAATTTCCGATAACGGATTAACCATTGGGTGTCATTGTTCACTTAAACTTGAAGAACAAAAAATTGGCGAATTGTACTGTTTGGATGCTTTGCATATATGTTTCTTATACTATATAGAAGCAATATATACAAAGATTTAAACCGCCTACCTGTTCCATTCACTGTTCTACTTGTAGAAAGTTACAAATAATTTCCATTTCATGATTATCAATGGGGCTCGCTGTTCACTTAAACTTGAAGATCAAAAAATTGGCGATTGTTACTGTTTAGATGCTTTGCATATATGTTTCTTAGATTATATAGAAGCAATATATACAAAGATTTCAACCGTCCTCCTTTTCCATTCATTGTTCTACTTGTCGAAAGTTACAAATAATTTCCGATAAAGGATTAACCATTGGGGCTCATTGTTCACTTAAACTTGAACAACAAAAAATTGGCCAATGGTACTGTTTGGATGCTTTGCGTACATGTTTCTTAGACTATATGGAAGCAATATATACAAAGATTTCAACCGTCTACCTGTTCCATTCATTGTTCTACTTGCCGAAAGTTACAAATAATTTCCTTTAAAGGATTAACAATGGGGCTCGTTGTACACTTAAACTTGAAGAACAATAAATTGGCGATTTGTACTGTTTGGATGCTTTGCATATATGTTTCTTAGGCTATATAGAAGCAATATATACAAAGATTTCAACCGTCTACCTGTTCCATTCATTGTTCTACTTGTCGAAAGTTACAAATAATTTCCGATAAAGGATTAACCATTGGGGCTCATTGTTCACTTAAACTTGAAGAACAACAAATTGGCGAATGGTACTGTTTGGATGCTTTGCATATATGTTTCTTAGACTATATAGAAGCAATATATACAATGATTTCAACCGTCTACCTGTTCCATTCATTGTTCTACTTGTCGAAAATTACAAATAATTTCCGTTAAAGGATTAACAATGGGGATAGTAGTTTACGTAATCTTTAGGAACAAAAAATTGGCGAATTGTACTGTTTGGATGCTTTGCATATATGTTTCTTAGACTATATAGAAGCAATATATACAATGATTTCAACCGTCTACCTGTTCCATTCGTTGTTCTACTTGTCGAAAGTTACAAATAATTTCCTTGAAAGAATTAACAATGGGGCTCGTTGTTCACTTAAACTTGAAGAACAATGAATTGGCGACTTGTACTGTTTGGATGCTTTGCATATATGTTTCTTAGACTATATAGATGCAATATCTACAAAGATTTCATCCGTCTACCTGTTCCGTTCATTGTTCTACTTGTCGAAAGTTACAAATAATTTCCGATAAAGGATTAACCATTGGGGCTCATTGTTCACTTATACTAGAAGAACAAAAAATTGGCGAATTGTACTGTTTGGATACTTTGCATATATGTTTCTTAGACTATATAGAAGCAATATATAGAAAGATTTCACCCGTCTACGTGTACTATTCATTGTTCTACTTGTAGAAAGTTACAAATAATTTCCATTTCATGATTATCAATGGGGTTCGTTGTTCACTTAAACTTGAAGATCAAAAAATTGGCGAATTGTACTGTTTGGATGCTTTGCACATATGTTTCTTAGACTATATAGAAGCAATATGTACAATGATTTCAACCGTCTACCTGTTCCATTCGTTGTTCTACTTGTCGAAAGTTACAAATAATTACCTTTAAAGGATTAACAATGGGGCTCGTTGTTCACTTAAACTTGAAGAACAATGAATTGGCGACTTGTACTGTTTGGATGCTTTGCATATATGTTTCTTAGACTATATAGATGCAATATCTACAAAGATTTCATCCGTCTACCTGTTCCGTTCATTGTTCTACTTGTCGAAAGTTACAAATAATTTCCGATAAAGGATTAACCATTGGGGCTCATTGTTCACTTATACTAGAAGAACAAAAAATTGGCGAATTGTACTGTTTGGATACTTTGCATATATGTTTCTTAGACTATATAGAAGCAATATATAGAAAGATTTCACCCGTCTACGTGTACTATTCATTGTTCTACTTGTAGAAAGTTACAAATAATTTCCATTTCATGATTATCAATGGGGTTCGTTGTTCACTTAAACTTGAAGATCAAAAAATTGGCGAATTGTACTGTTTGGATGCTTTGCACATATGTTTCTTAGACTATATAGAAGCAATATGTACAATGATTTCAACCGTCTACCTGTTCCATTCCTTGTTCTACTTGTCGAAAGTTACAAATAATTACCTTTAAAGGATTAACAATGGGGCTCGTTGTTCACTTAAACTTGAAGAACAATGAATTGGCGACTTGTACTGTTTGGATGCTTTGCATATATGTTTCTTAGGCTATACTGAAGCAATATATACAATGATTTCAACCGTCTACCTGTTCCATTCATTGTTTTACTTGTTGAAATTTACAAATAATTTCCTTTAAAGGATTAATAATGGGTCTCATAGTTCACTTAAACTTGAAGAACAAAGAATTGGCGAATGGTACTGTTTGGATGCTTTGCATATATGTTTCTTAGACTATATAAAAGCAATATATACAATGATTTCAACCGTCTACCATTTCCATTCATTGTTCTCCTTGTCGAAAGTTACAAATTATTTCCGTTAAAGGATTAACAATGGGGATCGTAGTTCACATAAACTTGAAGAACAAAAAATTGGCGAATTGTACTGTTTGGATGCTTTGCATATATGTTTCTTAGAATATATAGAAGCAATATATACAAAGATTTCAACCGTCTACCTGTTCCATTCATTGTTCTACTTGTCGAAAGATACAAATAATTTCCGATAAAGGATTAACGATTGGGGCTCATTGTTCACTTAAACTTGAAGAACAAAAAATTGGCGAATGGTACTGTTTGGATGCTTTGCGTACATGTTTCTTAGACTATATGGAAGCAATATATACAATGATTTCAACCGTCTACGTGTTCCAATCATTGTTCTACTTGTCGAAATTTACAAATAAATTCCTTTAAAGGATTAACAATGAGGCTCGTTGTTCACTTAAACTTGAAGAACAAAAAATTGGCGAATGGTACTGTTTGGATGCTTTGCATATATGTTTCTTAGACTATATAGAAGCAATATATACAAAGATCTCAACCGTCTACCTGTTCCATTCATTGTTCTACTTGTCGAAAGTTACAAATAATTTCCGATAAAGGATTAACCATTGGGGCTCATTGTTCACTTATACTAGAAGAACAAAAAATTGGCGAATTGTACTGTTTGGATACTTTGCATATATGTTTCTTAGACTATATAGAAGCAATATATACAAAGATTTCAACCGACTACCTGTTCCATTCATTGTTCTGCTTGTCGAAAATTACAAATAATTTCCGATAAAGGATTAACCATTGGGGCTCATTGTTCACTTACACTTGAAGAACAAAAAATTGGCGAATGGTACTGTTTGGATGCTTTTCATATATGTTTCTTAGATTATATAGAAGCAATATATACAAAGATTTCAACCGTCTACCTGTTCCATTCATTGTTCTACTTGTCGAAAATTACAAATAATTTCCGATAAAGGATTAACCTTAGGGGCTCATTGTTCACTTAAACTTGGAAAACAAAAAATTGGCGAATTGTACTGTTTGGATGCTTTGCATATATGTTTCTTAGACTATATGGAAGCAATATATACAATGATTTCAACCGTCTACCTATTCCATTCATTGTTCTACTTGTCGAAATTTACAAATAATTACCTTTAAAGGATTAACAATGGGGCTCGTAGTTCACTTAAGCTTGAAGAACAAAAAATTGGCGAATTGTACTGTTTGGATGCTTTGAATATATTTTTCTTAGATTATTTAGAAGCAATATATAGAAAGATTTCACCCGTCTACCTGTACTATTCATTGTTCTACTTGTAGAAAGTTACAAATAATTTCCATTTCATGATTATCAATGGGTCTCGCTGTTCACTTAAACTTGAAGATCAAAAAATTGGCGATTGTTACTGTTTAGATGCTTTGCATATAGGTTTCTTAGACTATATAGAAGCAACATATACAAAGATTTCAACCGTCTACCTGTTCTATTCATTGTTCGACTTGTAGAAAGTTACAAATAATTTCCGTTTCATGATTATCAATGGGGCTCGTTGTTCACTTAAACTTGAAGAACAAAAAATTGGCGAATGGTACTGTTCGGATGCTTTGCGTACATGTTTCTTAGACTATATGGTAGCAATATATACAAAGATTTCAACCGTCTACGTGTTCCAATCATTGTTCTACTTGTCGAAATTTACAAATAATTTCCTTTAAAGGATTAACAATGGGTCTCGTTGTTTACTTAAACTTGAAGAACAATAAATTGGCGAATTGTACTGTTTGGATGCTTTGCATATATGTTTCTTAGACTATACAGAAGCAATATATACAAAGATTTCAACCGTCTACGTGTTCCAATCATTGTTCTACTTCTAGCAATTTACAATTAATTTCCGTTAAAGGATTAACAATGGGGCTCGTAATTCACTTAAACTTGAAGAACAAAAAATTGGCGAATTGTATTGTTTGGATGCTTTGCGTATATGTTTCTTAGACTATTTAGTAGCAATATATAGAAAGATTTCACCCGTCTACCTTTACTATTCATTGTTCTAATTGTAGAAATATACAAATAATTTCCATTTCATGATTATCAATGGGGCTCGCTGTTCACTTAAACTTGAAGATCAAAAAATTGGCGATTGTTACTGTTTAGATGCTTTGCATATATGTTTCTTAGATTATATAGAAGCAATATATACAAAGATGTCAACCGTCTACCTGTTCCATTCATATTTCTACTTGTCGAAAATTACAAATAATTTCCGGTAAAGGAATAACCATTGGGGCTCATTGTTCACTTAAACTTGAAGAACAAAAAATTGGCGAATGGTACTGTTTTGATGCTTTGCGTACATGTTTCTTAGACTATATGGAAGCAATATATACAAAGATTTCAACCGTCTACCTGTTCCATTCATTGTTCTACTTGTCGAAATTTACAAATAATTTCCTTTAAAGGATTAACAATGGGGCTCGATGTTCACTTAAACTTGAAGAACAAAAAATTGGCGAATGGTACTGTTTGGATGCTTTGCATATATGTTTCTTAGACTATATAGAAGCAATATATACATTGATTTCAACCAGCTACCTGTTCCATTCATTGTTCTACTTGTCGCAAGTTACAAATAATTTCCGTTAAAGTATTAACAATGGGGCTCGTAGTTCACTTAAACTTGAAGATCAAATAATTGGCGAATTGTACTGTTTGGATTCTTTGCATATATGTTTCTTAGACTATACAGAAGCAATATATACAAAGATTTCAACCGTCTACCTGTTCCATTCATTGTTCTACTTGTCGAAATTTACAAATAATTTCCTTTAAAGGATTAACAATGGGGCTCGATGTTCACTTAAACTTGAAGAACAAAAAATTGGCGAATGGTACTGTTTGGATGCTTTGCATATATGTTTCTTAGACTATATAGAAGCAATATATACAATGATTTCAACAGTCTACCTGTTCCATTCATTGTTCTACTTGTCGAAATTTACAAATAATTTCCTTTGAAGGATTAACAATTGGGCTCGTAGTTCACTTAAACTTGAAAAACAAAAAATTGGCGAATGGTACTGTTTGGATGCTTTGCATATATATTTCTTATATTATATAGAAGCAATATATACAAAGATTTCAACCGTCTACCTGTTCCATTCATTGTTCTACTTGTCGAAAATTACAAATAATTTCCGATAAAGGATTAACCATTGGGGCTCATTGTTCACTTAAACTTGAAGAACAATAAATTGGCGAATTGTACTGTTTGGATGCTTTGCATATATGTTACTTAGACTATATAGACGCAATATATACAAAGATTTCAACCGTCTACCTGTTCCATTCATTGTTCTACTTGTCGAAATTTACAAATAATTTCCTTTAAAGGATTAACCATTGGGGCTCATTGTTCACTTAAACTTGAAAAACAAAAAATTGGCGAATGGTACTGTCTGGAAGCTTTGCGTACATGTTTCTTAGACTATATGGAAGCAATATATACAAAGATTTCAACCGTCTACGTGTTCCAATCATTGTTCTAATTGTCGAAATTTACAAATAATTTCATTTAAAGGTTTAACAATGGGGCTCGTTGTTCACTTAAACTTGAAGAACAAAAAATTGGCGAATGGTACTGTTTGGATGCTTTGCATATATGTTTCTTTGACTATATAGAAGCAATATATAGAAAGATTTCACCCGTCTACCTGTACTATTCATTTTTCTACTTGTAGAAAGTTACAAATAATTTCCATTTCATGATTATCAATGGGGCTCGCTGTTCACTTAAACTTGAAGATCAAAAAATTGGCGATTGTTACTGTTTAGATGCTTTGCATATAGGTTTCTTAGACTATATAGAAGCCACATATACAAAGATTTCAACCGTCTACCTGTTCTATTCATTGTTCGACTTGTAGAAAATTACAAATAATTTCCGTTTCATGATTATCAATGGGGCTCGTTGTTCACTTAAACTTGAAGAACAAAAAATTGGCGAATTGTACTGTTTGGATGCTTTGCGTACATGTTTCTTAGACTATATGGTAGCAATGTATACAAAGATTTCAACCGTCTACGTGTTCCAATCATTGTTCTACTTGTCGAAATTTACAAATAATTTCCTTTAAAGGATTAACAATGGGGCTCGTTGTTCACTTAAACTTGAAGAACAATAAATTGGCGAATTGTACTGTTTGGATGCTTTGCATATATGTTTCTTAGTCTATATAGAAGCAATATATACAAAGATTTCAACCGTCTACCTTTTCCATTCATTGTTCTACTTGTCGAAAGTTACAAATAATTTCCGATAAAGGATTAACCATTGGGGCTCATTGTTCACTTAAACTTGAAGAACAATAAATTGGCGAATTGTACTGTTTGGATGCTTTGCATATATGTTACTTAGACTATATAGACGCAATATATACAAAGATTTCAACCGTCTACCTGTTCCATTCATTGTTCTACTTGTCGAAATTTACAAATAATTTCCTTTAAAGGATTAACAATGGGGCTCGTTGTTCACTTAAACTTGAAGAACAATAAATTGGCGAATTGTACTGTTTGGATGCTTTGCATATATGTTTCTTAGACTATATAGACGCAATATATACAAGGATTTCAACAGTCTACCTGCTCCATTCATTGTTCTACTTGTCGAAAGTTACAAATAATTACCGATAAAGGATTAACCATTGGGGCTCATTGTTCACTTAAACTTGAAGAACAAAAAATTGGCGAATTGTACTGTTTGGATGCTTTGCATATATGTTTCTTAGACTATATAGAAGCAATATATACAAAGATTTCAACCGTCTACCTGTTCCATTCATTGTTCTACTTGTCGAAAGTTACAAATAATTTCCGATAAAGGATTAACAATGGGGCTCATTGTTCACTTAAGCTTGAAGGACAAAAAATTGGCGAATGGTAATGTTTGGATGCTTTGCATAAATGTTTCTTAGAATATATGGAAGCAATATATACAAAGATTTCAACCGTCTACGTGTTCCAATCATTGTTCCACTTGTCGAAAATTACAAGTGATTTCCGATAAAGGATTAACCATTGGGGCTCATTGTTCACTTAAACTTGAAGAACAAAAAATTGGCGAATGGTACTGTTTAGATGCTTTGCGTATATGTTTCTTAGACTATATGGAAGCAATATATACAAAGATTTCAACCGTCTACGTGTTCCAATCATTGTTCTACTTGTAGAAATTTACAAATAATTTCCTTTAAAGGATTAACAATGGGGCTCGTAGTTCACTTAAACTTGAAGAACAATAAATTGGCGAATTGTACTGTTTGGATGCTTTGAATTTATGTTTCTTAGATTATATAGAAGCAATATATACAAAGATTTCAACCGTCTACCTGTTCCATTCATTGTTCTACTTGTCGAAAGTTACAAATAATTTCCGATAAAGGATTAACCATTGTGGCTCATTGTTCACTTAAACTTGAAAAACAAAAAATTGACGAATTGTACTGTTTGGAAGCTTTGCATATATGTTTCTTAGACTATATGGAAGCAATATATACAAAGATTTCAACCGTCTACGTGTTCCAATCATTGTTCTCCTTGTCGAAATTTACAAATAATTTCCTTTAAAGGTTTAACAATGGGGCTCGTTGTTCACTTAAACTTGAAGAACAAAAAATTGGCGAATGGTACTGTTTGGATGCTTTGCATATATGTTTCTTAGATTATATAGAAGCAATATATACAAAGATTTCAACCGTCTACCTGTTCCATTCATTGTTCTACTTGTCGAAAATTACAAGTAATTTCCGATAAAGGATTAACCATTGGGGCTCATTGTTTACTTAAACTTGAAGAGCAAAAAATTGGCGAATTGTACTGTTTGGATGATTTGCAGATATGTTTCTCAGACTATATGGAAGCAATATATACAAAGATTTCAACCGTCTACGTGTTCCAATCATTGTTCTACTTGTAGAAATTTACAAATAATTTCCTTTAAAGGATTAACAATGGGGCTCGTAGTTCACTTAAACTTGAAGAACAATAAATTGGCGAATTGTACTGTTTGGATGCTTTGAATTTATGTTTCTTAGATTATATAGAAGCAATATATACAAAGATTTCAACCGTCTACCTGTTCCATTCATTGTTCTACTTGTCGAAAGTTACAAATAATTTCCGATAAAGGATTAACCATTGTGGCTCATTGTTCACTTAAACTTGAAAAACAAAAAATTGACGAATTGTACTGTTTGGAAGCTTTGCATATATGTTTCTTAGACTATATGGAAGCAATATATACAAAGATTTCAACCGTCTACGTGTTCCAATCATTGTTCTCCTTGTCGAAATTTACAAATAATTTCCTTTAAAGGTTTAACAATGGGGCTCGTTGTTCACTTAAACTTGAAGAACAAAAAATTGGCGAATGGTACTGTTTGGATGCTTTGCATATATGTTTCTTAGATTATATAGAAGCAATATATACAAAGATTTCAACCGTCTACCTGTTCCATTCATTGTTCTACTTGTCGCAAATTACAAGTAATTTCCGATAAAGGATTAACCATTGGGGCTCATTGTTTACTTAAACTTGAAGAGCAAAAAATTGGCGAATTGTACTGTTTGGATGATTTGCAGATATGTTTCTCAGACTATATAGAAGCAATATATACAATGATTTCAACCGTCTACCTGTTCCATTCATTGTTATACTTGTCGAAAGTTACAAATAATTTCCGTTAAGGGATTAACAATGAGGATCGAAGTTTACTTAAACTTGAAGAACAAGAAATTGGCGAATTGTACTGTTTGGATGCTTTGCATATATGTTTCTTAGACTATATAGAAGCAATATATACAATGATTTCAACCGTCTACCTATTCCATTCATTGTTCTACTTGCCGAAATTTACAAATAATTTCCTTTAAAGGATTAACAATGGGGCTCGTAGTTCACTTAAACTTGAAGAACAAAAAATTGGCGAATGGTACTGTTTGGATGCTTTGAATATATGTTTCTTAGATTATATAGAAGCAATATATACAAAGATTTCAACCGTCTACCTGTTCCATTCATTGTTCTACTTGTCGAAAATTACAAGTAATTTCCGATAAAGGATTAACCATTGGGGCTCATTGTTTACTTAAACTTGAAGAGCAAAAAATTGGCGAATTGTACTGTTTGGATGCTTTGCATACTTGTTTCTTAGACTATTTAGAAGCAATATATAGAAAGATTTCACCCGTCTACCTGTACTATTCATTGTTCTACTTGTAGAAAGTTACAAATAATTTCCATTTCATGATTATCAATTGGGCTCGCTGTTCACTTAAACTTGAAGATCCAAAAATTGGCGATTGTTACTGTTTAGATGCTTTGCATATATGTTTCTTAGATTATATAGAAGCAATATATACAAAGATTTCAACCGTCTACCTGTTCCATTCATTGTTCTACTTGTCGAAAATTACAAATAATTTCCGATAAAGGATTAACCATTGGGGCTCATTGTTCACTTAAACTTGAAAAACAAAAAATTGGCGAATGGGACTGTCTGGATGCTTTGCGTACATGTTTCTTAGACTATATGGAAGCAATATATACAAAGATGTCAACCGTCTACGTGTTCCAATCATTGTTCTAATTGTCGAAATTTACAAATAATTTCCTTTAAAGGATTAACAATGGGGCTCGATGTTCACTTAAACTTGAAGAACAATAAATTGGCGAATTGTACTGTTTGGATGCTTTGCATATATGTTTCATAGACTATATAGAAGCAATATATACAAAGATTTCAACCGTCTACCTGTTCCATTCATTGTTCTACTTGTCGAAAGTTACAAATAATTTCCGATAAAGGATTAACCATTGTGGCTCATTGTTCACTTAAACTTGAAAAACAAAAAATTGACGAATTGTACTGTTTGGAAGCTTTGCATATATGTTTCTTAGACTATATGGAAGCAATATATACAAATATTTCAACCGTCTACCTGTTCCATTCATTGTTCTACTTGTCGAAAGTTACAAATAATTTCCGTTAAAGGATTAACAATGGGACTCGTAGTTCACTTAAACTTGAAGAACAAAAAATTGGCGAATGGTACTGTTTGGATGCTTTGCATAAATGTTTCTTAGACTATATGGAAGCAATATATACAAAGATTTCAACCGTCTACGTGTTCCAATCAGTGTTCTAATTGTAGAAAGTTACAATTAATTTCCGTTAAAGGATTAACAATGGGGCTCATTGTTCACTTAAACTTGAAGACCAAAAAATTGGCGAATGGTACTGTTTGGATGCTTTGCGTACATGTTTCTTAGACTATATGGAAGCAACATATACAAAGATTTCAACTGTCTACGTGTTCCAATCATTGTTCTACTTGTCGAAATTTACAAATAATTTCCTTTAAAGGATTAACAATGGGGCTCATTGTTCACTTAAACTTGAAGAACAATAAATTGGCGAATTGTACTGTTTGGATGCTTTGCATATATGTTTCTTAGACTATATAGAAGCAATATATACAAAGATTTCAACCATCTACCTGTTCCATTCATTGTTCTACTTGTCGAAAGTTACAAATAATTTCCGATAAAGGATTAACCATTGGGGCTCATTGTTCACTTAAACTTGAAGAACAAAAAATTGGCGAATTGTACTATTTGGATGCTTTGCATATATGTTTCTTAGACTACATAGAAGCAATATATACAAAGATTTCAACCGTCTACCTGTTCCATTCATTGTTTTACTTGTCGAAAGTTATAAATAATTTCCGATAAAGGATTAACCATTGGGGCTCATTGTTCACTTAAACTTGAAGAACAAAAAATTGGCGAATTGTACTATTTGGATGCTTTGCATATATGTTTCTTAGACTACATAGAAGCAATATATACAAAGATTTCAACTGTCTACCTGTTCCATTCATTGTTCTACTTGTCGAAAGTTATAAATAATTTCCGATAAAGGATTAACCATTGGGGCTCATTGTTCACTTAAACTTGAAGAACATAAAATTGGCGAATTGTACTGTTTGGATGCTTTGCATATATGTTTCTTAGATTATATAGAAGCAATATATACAATGATTTCAACCGTCTGCCTATTCCATTCATTGTTATACTTGTCGAAAGTTTCAAATAATTTCCGATACAGGATTAACCATTGGGGCTCATTGTTCACTTAAACTTGAAAAACAAAAAATTGGCGAATGGTACTGTCTGGATGCTTTGCGTACATGTTTCTTAGACTATATGGAAGCAATATATACAAAGATTTCAACCGTCTACGTGTTCCAATCATTGTTCTAATTGTCGAAATTTACAAATAATTTCCTTAAAAGGATTAACAATGGGGCTCGCTGTTCACTTAAACTTGAAGACCAAAAAATTGGCGAATGGTACTGTTTGGATGCTTTGCGTACATGTTTCTTAGACTATATGGAAGCAATATATACAATGATTTCAACTGTCTACGTGTTCCAATCATTGTTCTACTTGTCGAAATTTACCAATAATTTCCTTTAAAGGATTAACAATGGGGCTCGATGTTCACTTAAACTTGAAGAACAATAAATTGGCGAATTGTACTGATTTGATGCTTTGCGTACATGTTTCTTAGACTATATGGAAGCAATATATACAAAGATTTCAACCGTCTACGTGTTCCAATCATTGTTCTACTTGTAGAAATTTACAAATAATTTCCTTTAAAGGATTAACAATGGGGCTCGTAGTTCACTTAAACTTGAAGAACAATAAATTGGCGAATTGTACTGTTTGGATGCTTTGCATATATGTTTCATAGACTATTTAGATGCAATATATAGAAAGATTTCACCCGTCTACCTTTACTATTCATTGTTCTACTTGTAGAAATATACAAATAACGTCCATTTCATGATTATCAATGGGGCTCGCTGTTCACTTAAACTTGAAGATCAAAAAATTGGCGATTGTTACTGTTTAGATGCTTTGCATATATGTTTCTTAGATTATATAGAAGCAATATATACAAAGATTTCAACCGTCTACCTGTTCCATTCATTTTTCTACTTGTCGAAAATTACAAATAATTTCCGTTTCATGATTATCAATGGGGCTCGTTGTTCACTTAAACTTGAAGAACAAAAAATTGGCGAATGGTACTGTTTGGATGCTTTGCGTACATGTTTCTTAGACTATATGGTAGCAATATATACAAAGATTTCAACCGTCTACGTGTTCCAATCATTGTTCTACTTGTCGAAATTTACAAATAATTTCCTTTAAAGGATTAACAATGGGGCTCGTTGTTCACTTAAACTTGAAGAACAATAAATTGGCGAATTGTACTGTTTGGATGCTTTGCATATATGTTTCTTAGTCTATATAGAAGCAATATATACAAAGATTTCAACCGTCTACCTTTTCCATTCATTGTTCTACTTGTCGAAACTTACAAATAATTTCCGATAAAGGATTAACCATTGGGGCTCATTGTTCACTTAAACTTGAAGAACAATAAATTGGCGAATTGTACTGTTTGGATGCTTTGCATATATGTTTCTTAGACTATATAGACGCAATATATACAAAGATTTCAACCGTCTACCTGTTCCATTCATTGTTCTACTTGTCGAAATTTACAAATAATTTCCTTTAAAGGATTAACAATGGGGCTCGTAGTTCACTTAAACTTGAAGAACAATAAATTGGCGAATTGTACTGTTTGGATGCTTTGCATATATGTTTCTTAGTCTATATAGAAGCAATATATACAAAGATTTCAACCGTCTACCTGTTCCATTCATTGTTCTACTTGTCGAAAATTACAAGTAATTTCCGATAAAGGATTTACCATTGGGGCTCATTGTTCACTTAAACTTGAAGAACAAAAAATTGGCGAATGGTACTGTTTTGATGCTTTGCGTACATGTTTCTTAGACTATATGGAAGCAATATATACAAAGATTTCAACCGTCTACGTGTTCCAATCATTGTTCTACTTGTCGAAATTTACAAATAATTTCCGTTAAAGGATTAACAATGGGGCTCGTAGTTCACTTAAACTAGAAGAACAAAAAATTGGCGAATGGTACTGTTTGGATGCTTTGCATATATGTTTCTTAGACTATATAGAAGCTATATATACAAAGATTTCAACCGTCTACCTGTTCCATTCATTGTTCTACTTGTCGCAAGTTACAAATAATTTCCGTTAAAGGATTAACAATGGGGCTCGTAGTTCACTTAAACTTGAAGTACAAAAAATTGGCGAATTGTACTGTTTGGATGATTTGCATATATGTTTCGTAGACTATATAGAAGCAATATATACAATGATTTCAACCGTCTACATGATCCATTCATTGTTCTACTTGTCGAAATTTACAAATAATTTCCTTTAAAGTATTAACAATGGGGCTCGTGGTTCACTTAAACTTGAAGAACAAAAAATTGGCGAATTGTACTGTTTGGATGCTTTGCACAGATGTTTCTTAGACTAATTAGAAGCAATATATAGAAAGATTTCACCCGGCTACCTGTACTATTCATTGTTGTACTTGTAGAAAGTTACAAATAATTTCCATTTCATGATTATCAATGGGGCTGGCTGTTCACTTAATCCTGAAGATCAAAAAATTGGCGAATGGTACTGTAGGGTTGCTTTGCATATATGTTTCTTAGACTATATGGAAGCAATATATACAAAGATTTCAACCGTCTACGTGTTCCAATCATTGTTCTACTTGTAGAAAGTTACAATTAATTTCCGTTAAGGGATTAACAATGGGGATCGTAGTTTACTTAAACCTGAAGGTCAAAAAATTGGCGAATGGTACTGTTTGGTTGCTTTTCATATATGTTTCTTAGACTATATGGAAGCAATATATACAATGATCTCAACCGTCTACCTGATCCACTCATTGTTCTACTTGTCGCAAGTTACAAATAATTTCCGTTAAAGGATTAACAATGGGGCTCGTAGTTCACTTAAACTTGAAGAACAAAAAATTGGCGAATGGTACTGTTTGGATGCTTTGAATATATGTTTCTTATATTATATAGAAGCAATATATACAAATATTTCAACCGTCTACCTGTTCCATTCATTGATCTACTTGTAGAAAGTTACAATTAATTTCCGTTAAAGGATTAACAATGGGGCTCGTAGTTCACTAAAACTTGAAGAACAAAAAATTGGCGAATGGTACTGTTTGGATGCTTTGAATATATGTTTCTTATATTATATAGAAGCAATATATACAAATATTTCAACCGTCTACCTGTTCCATTCATTGATCTACTTGTAGAAAGTTACAATTAATTTCCGTTAAAGGATTAACAATGGGTCTCATTGTTCACTTAAACTTGAAGAACAAAAAATTGGCGAATGGTACTGTTTGGATGCTTTGCGTACATGTTTCATAGACTATATAGAAGCAATATATACAAAGATTTCAACCGTCTACCTGTTCCATTCATTGATCTACTTGTCGAAAGTTACAAATAATTTCCGATAAAGGATTAACAATGGGTCTCATTGTTCACTTATACTTGAAGAACAAAAAATTGGCGAATGGTACTGTTTGGATGCTTTGCATATATGTTTCTTAGACTATATAGAAGCATTATATACAATGATTTCAACCGTCTACCTTTTCCATTCACTGTTCTACTTGTCGAAAGTTACAAATAATTTCCGGTAAAGGATTAACAATGGGGCTGGTAGTTCACTCAAAAATTGAAGAACAAAAAATTGGCGAATGGTACTGTTTGGATGCTTTGCATATATGTTTCTTAGATTATATAGAAGCAATATATACAATGATTTCAACCGTCTGCCTATTCCATTCATTGTTATACTTGTCGAAAGTTTCAAATAATTTCCGATACAGGATTAACCATTGGGGCTCATTGTTCACTTAAACTTGAAGAACAAAAAATTGGCGAATTGTACTATTTGGATGCTTTGCATATATGTTTCTTAGACTACATAGAAGCAATATATACAAAGATTTCAACCGTCTACCTGTTCCATTCATTGTTTTACTTGTCGAAAGTTATAAATAATTTCCGATAAAGGATTAACCATTGGGGCTCATTGTTCACTTAAACTTGAAGAACAAAAAATTGGCGAATTGTACTATTTGGATGCTTTGCATATATGTTTCTTAGACTACATAGAAGCAATATATACAAAGATTTCAACTGTCTACCTGTTCCATTCATTGTTCTACTTGTCGAAAGTTATAAATAATTTCCGATAAAGGATTAACCATTGGGGCTCATTGTTCACTTAAACTTGAAGAACATAAAATTGGCGAATTGTACTGTTTGGATGCTTTGCATATATGTTTCTTAGATTATATAGAAGCAATATATACAATGATTTCAACCGTCTGCCTATTCCATTCATTGTTATACTTGTCGAAAGTTTCAAATAATTTCCGATACAGGATTAACCATTGGGGCTCATTGTTCACTTAAACTTGAAAAACAAAAAATTGGCGAATGGTACTGTCTGGATGCTTTGCGTACATGTTTCTTAGACTATATGGAAGCAATATATACAAAGATTTCAACCGTCTACGTGTTCCAATCATTGTTCTAATTGTCGAAATTTACAAATAATTTCCTTAAAAGGATTAACAATGGGGCTCGCTGTTCACTTAAACTTGAAGACCAAAAAATTGGCGAATGGTACTGTTTGGATGCTTTGCGTACATGTTTCTTAGACTATATGGAAGCAATATATACAATGATTTCAACTGTCTACGTGTTCCAATCATTGTTCTACTTGTCGAAATTTACCAATAATTTCCTTTAAAGGATTAACAATGGGGCTCGATGTTCACTTAAACTTGAAGAACAATAAATTGGCGAATTGTACTGATTTGATGCTTTGCGTACATGTTTCTTAGACTATATGGAAGCAATATATACAAAGATTTCAACCGTCTACGTGTTCCAATCATTGTTCTACTTGTAGAAATTTACAAATAATTTCCTTTAAAGGATTAACAATGGGGCTCGTAGTTCACTTAAACTTGAAGAACAATAAATTGGCGAATTGTACTGTTTGGATGCTTTGCATATATGTTTCATAGACTATTTAGATGCAATATATAGAAAGATTTCACCCGTCTACCTTTACTATTCATTGTTCTACTTGTAGAAATATACAAATAACGTCCATTTCATGATTATCAATGGGGCTCGCTGTTCACTTAAACTTGAAGATCAAAAAATTGGCGATTGTTACTGTTTAGATGCTTTGCATATATGTTTCTTAGATTATATAGAAGCAATATATACAAAGATTTCAACCGTCTACCTGTTCCATTCATTTTTCTACTTGTCGAAAATTACAAATAATTTCCGTTTCATGATTATCAATGGGGCTCGTTGTTCACTTAAACTTGAAGAACAAAAAATTGGCGAATGGTACTGTTTGGATGCTTTGCGTACATGTTTCTTAGACTATATGGTAGCAATATATACAAAGATTTCAACCGTCTACGTGTTCCAATCATTGTTCTACTTGTCGAAATTTACAAATAATTTCCTTTAAAGGATTAACAATGGGGCTCGTTGTTCACTTAAACTTGAAGAACAATAAATTGGCGAATTGTACTGTTTGGATGCTTTGCATATATGTTTCTTAGTCTATATAGAAGCAATATATACAAAGATTTCAACCGTCTACCTTTTCCATTCATTGTTCTACTTGTCGAAACTTACAAATAATTTCCGATAAAGGATTAACCATTGGGGCTCATTGTTCACTTAAACTTGAAGAACAATAAATTGGCGAATTGTACTGTTTGGATGCTTTGCATATATGTTTCTTAGACTATATAGACGCAATATATACAAAGATTTCAACCGTCTACCTGTTCCATTCATTGTTCTACTTGTCGAAATTTACAAATAATTTCCTTTAAAGGATTAACAATGGGGCTCGTAGTTCACTTAAACTTGAAGAACAATAAATTGGCGAATTGTACTGTTTGGATGCTTTGCATATATGTTTTTTAGTCTATATAGAAGCAATATATACAAAGATTTCAACCGTCTACCTGTTCCATTCATTGTTCTACTTGTCGAAAATTACAAGTAATTTCCGATAAAGGATTTACCATTGGGGCTCATTGTTCACTTAAACTTGAAGAACAAAAAATTGGCGAATGGTACTGTTTTGATGCTTTGCGTACATGTTTCTTAGACTATATGGAAGCAATATATACAAAGATTTCAACCGTCTACGTGTTCCAATCATTGTTCTACTTGTCGAAATTTACAAATAATTTCCGTTAAAGGATTAACAATGGGGCTCGTAGTTCACTTAAACTAGAAGAACAAAAAATTGGCGAATGGTACTGTTTGGATGCTTTGCATATATGTTTCTTAGACTATATAGAAGCTATATATACAAAGATTTCAACCGTCTACCTGTTCCATTCATTGTTCTACTTGTCGCAAGTTACAAATAATTTCCGTTAAAGGATTAACAATGGGGCTCGTAGTTCACTTAAACTTGAAGTACAAAAAATTGGCGAATTGTACTGTTTGGATGATTTGCATATATGTTTCGTAGACTATATAGAAGCAATATATACAATGATTTCAACCGTCTACATGATCCATTCATTGTTCTACTTGTCGAAATTTACAAATAATTTCCTTTAAAGTATTAACAATGGGGCTCGTGGTTCACTTAAACTTGAAGAACAAAAAATTGGCGAATTGTACTGTTTGGATGCTTTGCACAGATGTTTCTTAGACTAATTAGAAGCAATATATAGAAAGATTTCACCCGGCTACCTGTACTATTCATTGTTGTACTTGTAGAAAGTTACAAATAATTTCCATTTCATGATTATCAATGGGGCTGGCTGTTCACTTAATCCTGAAGATCAAAAAATTGGCGAATGGTACTGTAGGGTTGCTTTGCATATATGTTTCTTAGACTATATGGAAGCAATATATACAAAGATTTCAACCGTCTACGTGTTCCAATCATTGTTCTACTTGTAGAAAGTTACAATTAATTTCCGTTAAGGGATTAACAATGGGGATCGTAGTTTACTTAAACCTGAAGGTCAAAAAATTGGCGAATGGTACTGTTTGGTTGCTTTTCATATATGTTTCTTAGACTATATGGAAGCAATATATACAATGATCTCAACCGTCTACCTGATCCACTCATTGTTCTACTTGTCGCAAGTTACAAATAATTTCCGTTAAAGGATTAACAATGGGGCTCGTAGTTCACTTAAACTTGAAGAACAAAAAATTGGCGAATGGTACTGTTTGGATGCTTTGAATATATGTTTCTTATATTATATAGAAGCAATATATACAAATATTTCAACCGTCTACCTGTTCCATTCATTGATCTACTTGTAGAAAGTTACAATTAATTTCCGTTAAAGGATTAACAATGGGGCTCGTAGTTCACTAAAACTTGAAGAACAAAAAATTGGCGAATGGTACTGTTTGGATGCTTTGAATATATGTTTCTTATATTATATAGAAGCAATATATACAAATATTTCAACCGTCTACCTGTTCCATTCATTGATCTACTTGTAGAAAGTTACAATTAATTTCCGTTAAAGGATTAACAATGGGTCTCATTGTTCACTTAAACTTGAAGAACAAAAAATTGGCGAATGGTACTGTTTGGATGCTTTGCGTACATGTTTCATAGACTATATAGAAGCAATATATACAAAGATTTCAACCGTCTACCTGTTCCATTCATTGATCTACTTGTCGAAAGTTACAAATAATTTCCGATAAAGGATTAACAATGGGTCTCATTGTTCACTTATACTTGAAGAACAAAAAATTGGCGAATGGTACTGTTTGGATGCTTTGCATATATGTTTCTTAGACTATATAGAAGCAATATATACAATGATTTCAACCGTCTACCTATTCCATTCATTGTTCTACTTGCCGAAATTTACAAATAATTCCCTTTAAAGGATTAACAATGGGGCTCGTAGTTCACTTAAACTTGAAGAACAAAAAATTGGCGAATGGTACTGTTTGGATGCTTTGCGTACATGTTTCTTAGACTATATAGAAGCAATATATACAAAGATCTCAACCGTCTACCTGTTCCATTCATTGTTCTACTTGTCGAAAGTTACAAATAATTTCCGATAAAGGATTAACAATGGGGCTCATTGTTCACTTAAACTTGAAGAACAAAAAATTGGCGAATGGTACTGTTTGGATGCTTTGCGTACATGTTTCTTAGACTATATGGAAGCAATATATACAAAGATTTCAACCGTCTACGTGTTCCAATCATCGTTCTACTTGTCGAAATTTACAAATAATTTCCTTTAAAGGATTAACAATGGGGCTCGTTGTTCACTTAAACTTGAAGAACAATAAATTGGCGAATTGTACTGTTTGGATGCTTTGCATATATGTTTCTTAGACTATATAGAAGCAATATATACAATGATTGCAGCCGTCTACGTGTTCCAATCATTGTTCAACTTGTCGAAATTTACAAATAATTTCCTTTAAAGGATTAACAATGGGGCTCGTAGTTCACTTAAACTTGAAGAACAAAAAATTGGCGAATTGTACTGTTTGGATGCTTTGCATATATGTTTCTTAGACTATATAGAAGCAATATATACAAAGATCTCAACCGTCTACCTGTTCCATTCATTGTTTCTACTTGTCGAAAGTTACAAATAATTTCCGATAAAGGATTAACCATTGGGGCTCATTGTTCACTTAAATTTGAAGAACAATAAATTGGCGAATTGTACTGTTTGGATGCTTTGCATATATGTGTCTTAGACTATATAGAAGCAATATATACAATGATTGCAGCCGTCTACCTGTTCCATTCATTGTTCTACTTGTCGAAATTTACAAATAATTTCCTTTAAAGGATTAACAATGGGGCTCGTAGTTCACTTAAACTTGAAGAACAATAAATTGGCGAATTGTACTGTTTGGATGCTTTGCATATATGTTTCTTAGACTATATGGAAGCAATATATACAAAGATTTCAACAGACTACCAGTTCTATTCATTGTTCTACTTGTAGAAACTTATAAATAATTTCCCTTTCATGATTATCAATGGGGCTCGTAGTTCACTTAAACTTGAAGAACAAAAAATTGGCGAATTGTACTGTTTGGATGCTTTGCATATATGTTTCTTAGACTATATAGAAGCATTATATAGAAAGATTTCAACCGCCTACCTGTTCCATTCATTGTTCTACTTGTCGAAATTTACAAATAATTTCCTTTAAAGCATTAACAATAGGGCTCGTTGTTCACTTAAACTTGAAGAACAATAAATTGGCGAATTGTACTGTTTGGATGCTTTGCATATATGTTTCTTAGACTATATAGAAGCAATATATACAAAGATCTCAACCGTCTACCTGTTCCATTCATTGTTCTACTTGTCGAAATTTACAAATAATTTCCGATAAAGGATTAACCATTGGGGCTCATTGTTCACTTAAACTTGAAGAACAAAAAATTGGCGAAAGGTACTGTTTGGATGCTTTGCGTACATGTTTCTTAGACTATGTGGAAGCAATATATACAAAGATTTCAACCGTCTACGTGTTCCAATCATTGTTCTACTTGTCGAAATTTACAAATAATTTCCTTTAACGGATTAACAATGGGTCTCGTTGTTCTCTTAAACTTGAAGAACAATAAATTGGCGAATTGTACTGTTTGGATGCTTTGCATATATGTTTCTTAAACTATATGGAAGCAATATATACAAAGATTTCAACAGACTACCAGTTCTATTCATTGTTCTACTTGTAGAAACTTATAAATAATTTCCCTTTCATGATTATCAATGGGGCTCGAAGTTCACTTCAACTTGAAGTACAAAAAATTGGCGAATTGTACTGTTTGGATGCTTTGCATATATGTTTCTTAGACTATATAGAAGCATTATATACAATGATTTCAACCGTCTACCTTTTCCATTCACTGTTCTACTTGTCGAAAGTTACAAATAATTTCCGGTAAAGGATTAACAATGGGGCTGGTAGTTCACTCAAAAATTGAAGAACAAAAAATTGGCGAATGGTACTGTTTGGATGCTTTGCATTTATATTTCTTAGACTATATAGAAGCAATATATACAATGATTTCAACCGTCTACCTGTTCCATTCATTGTTCTACTATTAGAAAGTTACAAATAATTTCCGTTTCATGATTATCAATGGGTCTCGTAGTTCGGGCATCGCATTTTGTCTTTCGCGTGAAACATTTTCCCATCATTTTTACAGGTTTAAACGACGGAATGAACGACGGCATGAACGACAAAATGAACGGGAAAATGTGTCAGGCAAAATTTCTTGCTCTACTTTACTTTCGTTACCCATCTCGCACTGGGAGAAATAAATTCCCGACCGTGATGCGACGAGCATCCAATGCTTAAGGACTAACGCGAAATTTATTCCTTATTAAATTAACCTTACGAATAATCTTAATCTCAACATACCACGAACGTCTTAAAGTCTAATCCATTACAATTACAATTTGACCGCCCGCCCGCAATATCAATCTGACCTTCGATATGGGAGCAGTTTTTGTACACAGTGAAAATCATCCTATCTCGGGGGAAATACAAACACAATCTGAGCCTGTCCAATTAATAGCAAAGATTTCTTTGCAAAATATTGCCTGATTCCTTATCTGCATAGCAGAAAGCAAACCTCTTGGCCAGAAAATGAAAAATGCATTCTGCTTGAAACAGAATGAAGAGAAACATCGTATTGCTTCATGAATGAAGAAAGTCGGACAACAATTATCTCATGAATCAGACTTCGAAAACTATACAGACGATACTTTGATCCAAAAATCAAACGTATCGAAACCATTAACAACGAAACCATTAAGAAATGGTCATCACACGATCGTAACAAATTTTCAGAAGAAATATCTGCAAACCTAACACACAATTTGCAACACAAGATGTCACCGAGAAATATCCATCGAACTCCCTTCGATGTGATTCGATTCATGCAACTCCTGCAATAAAAACTCATTTGTTAGTAAAATGTCATTACACTGTGGATTCCCCCAGCGTCTCTGGACGCCTGTCTCTCTTAATTTCCATGGGCATGGTCCAATTCATTTCCTCTAAATATCCATTATTAGTATTCCGTCTTCTGCAACAAACTCTCATTAATTTTGCCCAAAACGCGCAACATAAAACGAAATATCACCGACCCTTGAATATTGTAACAGACGAGTATCGAAATTTACGAAAATCAAATGAAGCATAATTTATTAAAAATTGTAGGAAATGCAAATGTTGTAAACTTTACGATAAAGAATGATCAGAAATTTAAAAAAGCAAATATAAAATTTGAAGTTACATATCGAGTCGACAAACGCGAATTGAATAGTATGGACAATTTAGCAAATTGTGCAATGTCACAATCATTTGCTATCAAATAAATTACTTGAATGAAAAAAGCTAATTTCGACGCAGTTGCATTCGAAATTATTTAAAACCTTTCCATCATCCGAGCATAAAAATAAATGCATCACTCTTTAATTCGCGACGCGAAAAGTGTTAAATAAAGACAGACTTCCCCCTTTGCTACAATATAACTCTACCATTTAGTGAAATAAATAAGCAAATATCTAAAAGCGACGCGTTTACTTCTTATCTGTATTTGCTATCCGTCTATCACACTGCAATTTCGATATATATGTTTCGGGCGCAAGTTTGTTATTTTCATTCTATTAAAAAAGTATGCAAAACCCGTGGTCCGTAATTTTTGTAAGAAATTTGCGAGAATTCATCGAAACCTCTACGTCGACGCGGTATTCTCACAAAAATGTCATCGCGATCCAAGTAAAATCCAGACAATATTAAATTAATAACTTTAACCATTACAGCCAGCAGCGTGTTTCCTATTTCACGAATTTTATTAAATTAACTGACACTCATTTTCTATCTGTGTCATCAAATGTGCATATAACTTTTTGCACTTTTATTTGCGGAGTGGTTTCAATGACCACGATGAAATTCATTGACTGATTGGTCTCAATGGACAATACATAATATAACTTGACAAAAATTCTACATAAATCCTCAAAATTTCTTGTATTAAAAGATACATTTGCAGCAGTATTTCTATTTGCAAGCACTTGATTAACAATACAAAAATCATGACATGAAGCAGCCAAAAGGCGCTGAAAATCCCGAAATCATCGAGCAGCCAAGAGGCGCTTTCAATAAAAATCGCGAGAAACCGGTGCCATTTCAGGCTCTTACTGTTCGCAACGCTAGCTCAAAACCCGCCTATTGCCATTTCATGGCTCTCATTCTTCGCAACGCTACTTTAAAACCCGCCTATTGCCATTCCATGGCTATCATACGTAATATTTTTTTTTTCTTTTCACCCCGCTAAAAATATATTTACATTGTCACTCACTGCTAAAACTATGTTTCGAGAAGCAGCAATATGCTGCCACATTACATATACATGCCCATTTGTATTTTGCCTGCCGTTTATCAGGGTAATTGCTATTATATGGTGTCGTCAAAATAAACGAATTTTAAAAAAAAAAATACGTAATATTATTTAATAAACAATCGCGTACTGCCATTTCGAGGCTTTCATTGTTCGCAACGCTACTTCAAAACCCGCCTACTGCCATTCAGGGGGCTCTCAGAATTCGCAACACTACCTATCCGGAAAAAAAGAAGCTATCGTTGGGAGCAGGCCTCCTGAGGCACTCCATGGGGAGTTGCATTTTTGCAACTCCAATTGCTGAGTCTCTGACTCAGCAGATGCGCATCTCTCAGCTGCTTTTGTATTTCGCAACGCTAGTTTCGCGATTGTTCAAAAGAAAACCGCGTATAATTCGTATTTCGCAACACAAATTTAGAATTTATTAAGAGCAAACTCCCGGACACCCATTTCAGGTGCTAAATCGTGATGCTATACTCTACAAATTATTAAGAAAATACTAATTCGAAATATTCTATAAGATACTAAAACAAACTCCCGTGCTCCTTGATCAAGGGCTATGTCGCAACTCTACTTTAACAATTAATTATTCAAAGACAAACCGGGCACTTTTCGTGCTTTATATCGCAACGCTACTTTAAAGAATTACTGTTCAAAGAAAAACCGGTCACTTTTCGTGCTTCAATTCGCAACGCTACTTCTAAACATCTAATTAAAGCAAGCTCCCGTTCGCCATCTCGGGCGATATCTCTCGCAACTCTATCTCTAATTTAATATAATATTCTAGAAATTAAAAAACCGAGTATATTCATATCGCAACACTAACAACTAACAATTAATTCGAACAAACCCGTGGGTACCATCCGTGGTGACCTTAATTTCGCAACACTAACGAGCAAGGTATACGTAACTCTAATTTCGCAATGAAAAACCGCATGCAGCCAAGATGCGCTCGTTGGACGGGAATGTTACATCCGTCAGAGGACAAATACAGAAAGCGAGCACAGTGAATTAACAAATACTAATAATGACTTTCCATTCTAGAACCCAAAACGGATTCGAGGATGAAAAGCCATTCGCTGCAGCCCTCTTCGTGACAGTTTGTCGGGCCTCTTCGGCACTTGTTAGCCACTTCTTCTGCCGCTAGAGAATGCTCGAATACTTTGCACCAACAAAAGTCTTACTATTATCAAATTCAACAGTGAAAACCACACCACGAGCGTGCAGAGCGTATTCGCTGCTCGTGTAGCACAGTTTTCATAAAAAAAGGCAAAGTATTCGAATATCGCACCGGGAGTTTCACCACGTGCGCAAAAAATTTACAAACTAGAAACTACGGTCAAAAAGAGGGGGACACTCGGTTTGACCGTAGTTTGATCCCAGGTCCAGGCATATCACTTTTACCCGACCTACACAGAGAATGTGATATCCTGAATTCCTGGCCCTTCCTGCTTATATTTAACTCACATTCAAGAACGGTATGCTACCTACGTATCTAAAACCTATATTTAAAAATGCAAATCGCGACACAAATCACACAAACACACATCACTCCACGGTTCTCAATCAGGAACCAATGTGCATGGGCCTGAACTAGAGAGGACTCCCCGGGGTTCCTCCGACACCCGAGTTCGCAAACAACATTCATACTCTAAAATGTACGTACCAATTTCCTGAAATCGACTGACAAGGGTGGCGACCATTGCGTTACTTCATTATAATACTCTATCGCGATTTGACAGGTTTATTGTTCGCGACTAAAGTGAACAACAGCCGCGGAACGGAACGTTGGTTCGCTCCCGAATGGAAGCGGCGCGCGAGGACAGGGACTGAGGCGACTGGTCCGATGCACGTTCGGAAGCACGTGGAGGAAAGAAAACTCCCTTACACCAAAACTCGCTTTATTCCGTCTCAAATCAACAAACACAAACACTTGGGTTTTAACGAGGGACAATATCGCGAATCTACGAATAAAAATACGGGTCGCGAAGGCGGACCGCGTGAACAATAATTGCAAAAGCAACTGAACAAAAAGAGATGACTCTCAACGCGCGATGCGTAGTTTATCGCGGCACAGTAGAAAGAAGAGTGAAGCGCGGAACAGGTGCGTTCGCTTGTTCGCGTTACAATTCAGAAAAGAGGGCGCTGAGGTTAGCATAATCGCGAATAGGAGCAGCGAAAAGGCCACGTGGGCCGTGCGTCACAAGGATATAATTGGCTCCCGGGCATCACGCGATGTGACGAGTTCGACATACGAAGACATGGAGATGACCAGTCTTCCTGGACTTTAACGGAAGTACCAGGACCGACTCGTGTGAGCCGAGAGCCCCTCCCTGTGGCGCACAACCCACTGCCAACCCCGAACATTTATAGAATTATAAATATTTGACATTGTATCGTTTGATATTTGAGGCAATGTATATGGCATATGTTGCACAGATAGAGAGAATTTCATCATAGGCATGCCATATACATCGATGAGTTGTAGTAAGAGTGAAAAGGAGAATAAGGCAAAATATATTGTTGAAGGTTGTATAAATTATTTTATGATACGAGAAAATTTCAAGCGACGCAAGATCCACAGCCTAACACACATCACACACATGTGGAAATTACGTCGTGCACGATTCGCCACCGCAATGTCAGTCGCTGATTTTTAAAAAAAAGGCCGTGCCCACCGCCTTTACCCATTCGAAGTGCACCTGGGCACTCGAATGAGTTCGGGCTTAAAGTGAACACGGCAGAACTTGTACTCACTGCGTATTTTTGCTGAAAATCCTAGCTAAGAGGATGATTAGAAGAATTCTAACGGTCTGATTTATGAAAAATTGCAGCAAGTGACTCGAATTTGATATTTAATCAAGCAAATGACTCGACTTTTATATTTATTTAAGCAAGTGACTCGACTTTCATATTTGTTCAAGCAAAGAGAATTTTAATTGAAAAAGTGAACTCTATAGAAGCAAAATACTCTACTTTATATATTTGTAAATATGCAAAATTTACTTTGAATTGAAAATGAATATTAAAAACCGGGAGATCTCGTCATCAGGGGAAGAATTTTAACAGGGAAATGTATTAACTGTCACTCTGACTTCGAGATCTACCCGTCGCGAATTGCCTTCTTGTAGATAATACAATAATTGTTATTGAAACGACGCGAAACAAATTTACAAACTTCCGAAATTTCGTCTATCAAAAGCACAAATCGAGCGATCTATTTTAAAACATAAATCGTCTCGAAGAAAGCAATTAGCCGCGATCTTATAACAAATTTTGTTATAAGAATATTTTTCCAGTGAATATAAAGAACGCACAATACTCGTCAACTGTTCATTTGTGTTGATAAATTCGCAACGCTAACTGTAAATTTCATGATTACATTCATGTAAATAATGCAAAAATCGCGCTACAAGAAGGCCCTGTCCTAAGCTACGATATACATGACAGTACACAAGGAAAATATATAACAGTTTCTACTCACGAGTAATTTTTAAATTACTCGTGTTCACTATGCTCGCTTTATAGAACAATACAACCAATCTCCAGTGCCGCTTCGGACCTTTCGTCCTACGGCATGGTTTGGAGACCGGAGGGACAGTTAAAGTTTTTGACTCACCAGTGTCGAGACACCAGAATACCATTGGTTACCTTAGAATCTCAGCCGCTGCTGTCTCTGCCAGTGTTGTCTCCGCCGCTGTTATCAAGGTTGTCCTCAGGTCATCTCAAGGTTGTCCTCAGGTCATCTCAAGGAATGTCCAAGGTCTAAACAAAACAAAGCATTTCGCATTGCAGGAGGCACCGTTCGTAGAACGTTAAACTGCCTTCCGTTCCGATTTTACAAAGAAAGCTAATTGAATTTTGAAAACAGCGGATGAAAAAAAGTCGTAATTATATATCAAGAAACGTTAAGAGTAGATCGTAAGAATGATTAGTTTATGAATGATTTTCAGAATTGAGAATTCAAGGAGAAGTTATATATCGAACTATGTATCGAAACTTTCCGACAAGTACGTAGAAATAAAACATCTCTGTGTTTACGTTACTCACCTTCAAGGCGGAAGGTGCATCGCAGTTTCATAGGGTACAGCGATGCCTCACGAATTCGAGCAAAGTCTGTAACAAAAATAAGATGCACATCTTAAATAGTTATTCCCTGAAAATTTCATGTCGGGGAATTTTTAATTTTTATTTATTTTATTGGTAGAACATACAATGTAAGGGTATGGAAATTTGATATAAAACTTGTAAGGACGCTTTGGAGAAAATTTTCAAGTAGCAACTGAAACTTGGGGAAAAATTGCGGGGTACATGCGAATTAAAATTTCAGCTCACCTATAAAAGATTTGCCCTTCGCCTGGGAGTGATTGTCGCCGTTCAACCATCCCGTCATTTGACTGTTCTGTAACAAAAAAATTAACATTTTCATTAGTATAAGCCATCTTTGTATTTCTCGACTGTGAATTTTTATTTCTCGATCATGTGATACTTACTTTTTAAATTCGTGAAGCCTTGCCCGATGGAAATCCTTTCCACAGCTGCTCCTGTTGCACTGACTCTACTTCCGGCGCGGTATAATTGAAAAAAAGACAATTTGCGACAGAGAATTATTTTCGGCGAACAATTTGACTCTACTTTCGCGTGAAGTTATAAATTTAAGTGTATAATATGAAATACGAAGCAAACACTGACTCTACTTTCGCATAAAGTTATAAATTGAAGTGTATAATATGAAATACGAAGCAAACACTGACTCTACTTTCGCGTAAAATTACTAGAAATTTAACACTTATTAAAGTATATATAAAATGCGAAACAAACACTCCAGCGATGCCTCACGAATTCGGACAAAGTCTGTAACAAAAATAAAACGCAACATATAAAATATTTGCTCTCTGAAAACTGGAAAATTCAGCTAATTTTTTATTTAGCATAAAAATGTTGCAAGTATTCTATGAGAACTGCAAAAGCTAATTAATACTTTATTTACGTTAATTAAATTGATGGAGAGAACAAAGTTAAATTTGCAAGGGAATTGGCAAATATCAAAGTTATGACGTGTGTACGGAATAAAATTTCAACTTACCTTCACAGACTTTGCCCATCGCCAAGGAATGATTGTCGCTGCTCAACCATCCCGTCATTTGACTGTTCTGTAACAAACAAATTAACATTTTGGTTAGTTTATATACATATTTTTTAATTAAAAAATTTCATTTCTCGAGCATCTTATACTTACTTTTAAAATTCGTGAAGCCTTGCCCGATGGAAGTCCTTTCCACAGCTGCTGCTCGATGCACTGTCTCTACTTCCGGTACGATCAATTTAAATAATATAAGGAAGCTACCGCGACCGAGAATCATTTCCGGCGAACAATTTTGACTCTACTTTCGCGGAGAAAAGAATTCTCAATATTTTTAATAATTATTCAAAAGATATTAATAATTATAATAGCGGGTTGCAAACACTGACTCTATGTCGCGTGAATTTGTTATAAATTGAAAAAATATTGAGTAATAAATATATACAGATATAAATATTAATATAATACGAAACAAGCACTGACTCTAGACCGCAATGCGCTCGGCCCCAAATTTTGCTGAAAATAAAAGGGTGGGGTGGGGAACACAAGAAAATCAAACAACCATGTTTTTCTTTTTCATATCAAATCAAGTGCTTGCTTCAAGAAATACTGCTTAAAAATTATGTCTTACTCATTGATTCGTCATGTTCTTTGTGTAATACAATACACTATTAATTAAATGTATAAACAATAAATACTGCGAGCTGCCACTGTTACAGTTATACGATTAGTCATGCTTATTCCCTATTACATATGAACACTAACCCCCTTCGATAAATTCACGAAAATCTTTATAGAAATTACGGACGAATCTAACGCAGGACCTTAACACCCTACATCGGCAAATACGATTTTTATTTACTTCTATACTTATGCCCTGAAACCTATGTAAATCCATTGCAGCGTCTCAAAACGGAAGGATAAGTCGTAACATGTAAATACCAAGTAAAAACGAATCGCGATTTATTTGTAGCATAGAATTGTAGCCGTCGAAATTTAACACCGCGAATTGGTAAACACTGTCAGAATAAGGAGCAGCTTTCTTGGAAGTCGACTATCGTATTGTAAATATTGACTGAATACTCGTATATTGTAAGAGGTTTCAAATAATCCCGAAAGATTTCAATCGTTGCATGTTTCCGTAGAACCGTATTAATTCGTAGAAATGTAAATTCTATTCGTCGGATGTTCGACTCGATATCAATTAATATGAATATTGTATAAATTCAAACAAAATATCGCGAAGACCCGAAGTAAATGAAAATGTTACTTGCGTATGGCGTCGTAATATCTTACGTTTTGTTGCTCCACCGTGCACGTGTCCGATCGTGCCAGCCCGGAAGGTCGTTCAAAGGATACTCCGAGTCCTGCAAGCACACACGAGTAAACTATTAAATAATTGCGAAAAAGTACAATAATTCCGTATAATCACGTTTCAGAGCAACAATAATCGCGGTCTTCGTCAATAAAATCGAAATACGAAGCTATAGAAGAAGTACTAATGTTGTAGACGAGAAAAGCACCGCGTAAATGTCGCGAGAGGTCAGTGACGTCACCAATTGCGTCGTAATTATTTCGCGATTGTTACTAAATTCGTAATTATTATTGTCCAAATTGATTGATATGGTACAGCAGAAGACTATTACGTAGTAGATAAACAAGTGAACTATTTTTTAGCGGTCGGTAAACGAGGGCGATGTAAAAGAAAAGGTACTCACAGCGGATACGTGTTAACGGTTCCAAGTCCGGAGAGAGAAAGAGGTAGGTGACCGCTCAGGTAGGAGTGGGGATAGCTCGCGGCGGCTTGGTTGCCGCTCGGTGGGGGAAAAGCGAGCCAATCAGAATACGGCTGCATGTCACGCGCTACAAGGCCTATCCTCTAGCGCGCCAAAACCAGGGATTTTGAGAAATTCCAAACAAAGAATTATAATATCTCGAAATAAGAGATTTGAGCATGAATTATTAAAATAGTTATTAAGTAGAAAGATCTCCACCGGTAATATGTAGAAGATATATCGTTTAGAGCAGAGAAACGAATCTTTTTACTTATTTAAATAACAAGAAGTTATTCTTTACGTGATAATATAGTATTAATGTTCAATGACGATATAAATCAATATTAGAATTTAAAACAATTTGGGTACCAAAACCGTGAGAGCCGATCACATAACTTCAAAAATAACAAAAGGTCTGCCTTCTTTCACTTTGTCTTTAAGTTTGTGGCTTTCTCATGAAGACCATATTTATAATGTTTCCAATTTACATTCGCAGAATAAGAGCATTATGGAGTCAGTTTATTATGCTATATGTACGAGTGAATGAACAACCGAAACAATAGAGACAGCATGATCGCACGAGCAACAGTGATAAAGAGAAAACATCTGACCACCGTTGACTCATCTCCAATGCGAGGCTTAACTTCTACTTAATCGCGTAATCTTAAAGCTACCTTAAACGCAAATTCTTCATCGGCCCAGTCAGAGGGTCTGGCTTACACCGACACACTGCCCCCTCCATCGGACGGTATGAAGCACATATGTCAAGACACTCGTCGGTCTTCTGGACAGGGGCTGCAATTGGGATCGGAAGTAAGTAACGAGGACGGCTACACGAGAAAAACGTTTGCCTTCTTTCGCATATTTTCGAGAGCATGGAATTGAGTTACGATGACACTCTTGCATTCATTTTTACGCTTAGGTGACATTTTTAAATCTAACTTAAATCTTACTGGAACTATCTTAACGCTAAACGATGTCTTCTTTCGAGGTGATGACTGGAACTTTTAATCAACGAAGAGTTAAAGAATTGTTGTCACCAAAGAAAGAAAACGAATAGTCAGAGATAAAAGCGAACAAATCTGCCCAACGTTGACTCTTCTTCGATGCGAAGCTTAATTTCTACTTAATCGCGTAACCTTAAAGCTAACTTAAACGCAAATTCTTAGATGTAACTAATTGTAAGACTAGGAATCCGAACATTCGGTAGCCAAGGCTGCCGAATATTCGGATTTCGTGGCTATTCGCTCGATATCACTTGCTATTTAGTACTACTATTTAACAAAATATCGTACTAAAAGCACGTTTAATAAAAGTTAAAATCATAGCAAGTGATATCGACCCAGGTCCCACCGCGAGGAGGTTGCCACGAAACGGGACCCAAAAATGCATGCCCAACCAACCTCCATTTCATTCTGCTCTTCCTCTGAGACACTTTCCCTCGACATTGACGAATTCAATGTCGAGAGAAACTGTAGCAGAGGAATTGCCGACTCTACTTTACTTATTCCGTTTCGCGAAAAGAGATAGACACCCGCAGAATGGTGTCGATCTCCCTTTAGAATATTTACTTATTCGACATTCCTAATTCTTATCTTACTTTCCGCACGCAATCACTCTTACAAAACCATAATATCGCATCCATGCTCAAGAAATATCCGAGAAGAAGGCAAACGACTTTGAAAAGCAAAATGAAAACGCGATCGCGAAAGGGGGAAGAAAGTTAGTCTTCTGCGGCTGGAGTCCAGTTGCACCCCTTCCTGAGACGGACTGGGTTGGTACGATCTGTAGCTGAACCGGATTATCTGTCAGGCGGGTCATGATCCAACTTGAACCACGACGGGGTTGCGTCTTTGAGCCCTCGGGTCGTACGTCGACTGATGACAAATGCGATGCTCCGGTCGGTGGTGGAGCACTGGCCAGTCGCGTACCGTAACTGGACGCGATGAGTGCCAGAGGTTACGTCTTACAACGACGAGGCTGCGTAACGTGGCGGCTCATCGGCCCAGTCAGAGGGTCCGGCTTACACCGACACAGTGCCACCCCATCGATCGGTATGGAGCACATATGTCATAAGTCGATCGTACGACCTTCAGCTCAAAGACCAACCCTGAAGACGTCCCTGGGCCGTAGAACCACGCTTCTCGCCTCCGCGCCGCCGCAGAAACACTCGTCGGTCTTCTGGACAGGGGCTGCAATTGGGATAGGAAGTAAGTAACGAGGACGGCTACACGAGAAAAACGTTTGCCTTCTTTCGCATATTTTCGAGAGCATGGAATTGAGTTACGATGACACTCTTGCATTCAATTTTACGCTTAGGTGACATTTTTAAATCTAACTTAAATCTTACTGGAACTATCTTAACGCTAAACGATGTCTTCTTTCGAGGTGATGACTGGAACTTTTAATCAACGAAGAGTTAAAGAATTGTTGTCACCAAAGAAAGAAAACGAATAGTCAGAGATAAAAGCGAACAAATCTGCCCAACGTTGACTCTTCTTCGATGCGAAGCTTAATTTCTACTTAATCGCGTAACCTTAAAGCTAAATTAAACGCAAATTCTTAGATGTAACTAATTGTAAGACTAGGAATCCGAACATTCGGTAGCCAAGGCTGCCGAATATTCGGATTTCGTGGCTATTCGCTCGATATCACTTGCTATTTAGTACTACTATTTAACAAAATATCGTACTAAAAGCACGTTTAATAAAAGTTAAAATCATAGCAAGTGATATCGACCCAGGTCCCACCGCGAGGAGGTTGCCACGAAACGGGACCCAAAAATGCATGCCCAACCAACCTCCATTTCATTCTGCTCTTCCTCTGAGACACTTTCCCTCGACATTGACGAATTCAATGTCGAGAGAAACTGTAGCAGAGGAATTGCCGACTCTACTTTACTTATTCCGTTTCGCGAAAAGAGATAGACACCCGCCGAATGGTGTCGATCTCCCTTTACAATATTTACTTATTCGACATTCCTAATTCTTATCTTACTTTCCGCACGAAATCACTCTTACAAAACCATAATATCGCATCCATGCTCAAGAAATATCCGAGAAGAAGGCAAACGACTTTGAAAAGCAAAATGAAAACGCGATCGCGAAAGGGGGAAGAAAGTTAGTCTTCTGCGGCTGGAGTCCAGTTGCACCCCTTCCTGAGACGGACAGGGTTGGTACGATCTGTAGCTGAACCGGATTATCTGCCAGGCGGGTCATGATCCAACTTGAACCACGACGGGGTTGCGTCTTTGAGCCCTCGGGTCGTACGTCGACCGATGACAAATGCGATCATCCGGTCGGTGGTGGTGCACTGGCCAGTCGCGTACCGTAACTGGACGCGATGAGTGCCAGAGGTTACGTCTTACAACGACGAGGCTGCGTAACGTGGCGGCTCATCGGCCCAGTCAGAGGGTCCGGCTTACACCGACACAGTGCCACCCCATCGATCGGTATGAAGCACATATGTCATAAGTCGATCGTACGACCTTCGGCTCAAAGACCAACCCTGAAGACGTCCCTGGCCCGTAGAACCACGCTTCTCGCCTCCGCGCCACCGCAGAAACACTCGTCGGTCTTCTGGACAGGGGCTGCAATTGGGATAGGAAGTAAGTAACGAGGACGGCTACACGAGAAAAACGTTTGCCTTCTTTCGCATATTTTCGAGAGCATGGAATTGAGTTACGATGACACTCTTGCATTCATTTTTACGCTTAGGTGACATTTTTAAATCTAACTTAAATCTTACTGGAACTATCTTAACGCTAAACGATGTCTTCTTTCGAGGTGATGACTGGAACTTTTAATCAACGAAGAGTTAAAGAATTGTTGTCACCAAAGAAAGAAAACGAATAGTCAGAGATAAAAGCGAACAAATCTGCCCAACGTTGACTCTTCTTCGATGCGAAGCTTAATTCCTACTTAATCGCGTAACCTTAAAGCTAACTTAAACGCAAATTCTTAGATGTAACTAATTGTAAGACTAGGAATCCGAACATTCGGTAGCCAAGGCTGCCGAATATTCGGATTTCGTGGCTATTCGCTCGATATCACTTGCTATTTAGTACTACTATTTAACAAAATATCGTACTAAAAGCACGTTTAATAAAAGTTAAAATCATAGCAAGTGATATCGACCCAGGTCCCACCGCGAGGAGGTTGCCACGAAACGGGACCCAAAAATGCATGCCCAACCAACCTCCATTTCATTCTGCTCTTCCTCTGAGACACTTTCCCTCGACATTGACGAATTCAATGTCGAGAGAAACTGTAGCAGAGGAATTGCCGACTCTACTTTACTTATTCCGTTTCGCGAAAAGAGATAGACACCCGCCGAATGGTGTCGATCTCCCTTTACAATATTTACTTATTCGACATTCCTAATTCTTATCTTACTTTCCGCACGAAATCACTCTTACAAAACCATAATATCGCATCCATGCTCAAGAAATATCCGAGAAGAAGGCAAACGACTTTGAAAAGCAAAATGAAAACGCGATCGCGAAAGGGGGAAGAAAGTTAGTCTTCTGCGGCTGGAGTCCAGTTGCACCCCTTCCTGAGACGGACTGGGTTGGTACGATCTGTAGCTGAACCGGATTATCTGTCAGGCGGGACATGATCCAACTTGAACCACGACGGGGTTGCGTCTTTGAGCCCTCGGGTCGTACGTCGACCGATGACAAATGCGATGATCCGGTCGGTGGTGGAGCACTGGCCAGTCGCGTACCGTAACTGGACGCGATGAGTGCCAGAGGTTACGTCTTACAACGACGAGGCTGCGTAACGTGGCGGCTCATCGGCCCAGTCAGAGGGTCCGGCTTACACCGACACAGTGCCACCCCATCGATCGGTATGGAGCACATATGTCATAAGTCGATCGTACGACCTTCGGCTCAAAGACCAACCCTGAAGACGTCCCTGGGCCGTAGAACCACGCTTCTCGCCTCCGCGCCGCCGCAGAAACACTCGTCGGTCTTCTGGACAGGGGCTGCAATTGGGATAGGAAGTAAGTAACGAGGACGGCTACACGAGAAAAACGTTTGCCTTCTTTCGCATATTTTCGAGAGCATGGAATTGAGTTACGATGACACTCTTGCATTCAATTTTACGCTTAGGTGACATTTTTAAATCTAACTTAAATCTTACTGGAACTATCTTAACGCTAAACGATGTCTTCTTTCGAGGTGATGACTGGAACTTTTAATCAACGAAGAGTTAAAGAATTGTTGTCACCAAAGAAAGAAAACGAATAGTCAGAGATAAAAGCGAACAAATCTGCCCAACGTTGACTCTTCTTCGATGCGAAGCTTAATTTCTACTTAATCGCGTAACCTTAATGCTAACTTAAACGCAAATTCTTAGATGTAACTAATTGTAAGACTAGGAATCCGAACATTCGGTAGCCAAGGCTGCCGAATATTCGGATTTCGTGGCTATTCGCTCGATATCACTTGCTATTTAGTACTACTATTTAACAAAATATCGTACTAAAAGCACGTTTAATAAAAGTTAAAATCATAGCAAGTGATATCGACCCAGGTCCCACCGCGAGAAGGTTGCCACGAAACGGGATCCAAAAATGCATGGCCAACCAACCTCCATTTCATTCTGCTCTTCCTCTGAGACACTTTCCCTCGACATTGACGAATTCAATGTCGAGAGAAAGTGTAGCAGAGGAATCGCCGACTCTACTTTACTTATTCCGTTTCGCGAAAAGAGATAGACACCCGCCGAATGGTGTCGATCTCCCTTTACAATATTTGCTTATTCTAAACTAAACTAAACTCTTAAATCTAGCCTTACTTACTATTTGCAGTAAGTACAGGAAGAGAATAAACTATAGGGAAGCAGATCGCAGCAGCCTTTAACTTCCTTCGAGAAGAGAGGCAGATTATTATATCGTATTAATTTCTCAGCATTAGAAATTGTTATAATGAACGAATTATTTTTGAATGTATTAGAGGTTAATTTTTCTTGCAACTAAGATCCTGCCTGTAGCATTGCTAACTTTCATTAAAATCTAGTAAGACATCTATCCGAGGACTAAGTTCTCTTAAACTTAAAAGCTTTCCTATTCAGTAACTTACTATTCTTAAAATTAAAAGTCTGCCTGTTCGGTTAATAACTTGTCTTAGAACAAGATATTAATAATTTGTCTTAAAGCTAAAAACCTGCCTATTCGTTAACTAACTCGTCTTAAAATTAAAATCCTGCCTATTCTGATAGGAACATACATTAAAATTAAGAGTTGACCACCTCCATAAAGACGATATCTTGCCTTAATATTTAAAACCTGCCTATTCAGTGACTAACTCATTTTAAAGCTAATAGCCTGCCTATTCAGCGACTAACTCATCTTAAAGCTAATACCCTGCCTATTCAGTGATTAACTCGTCTTAAAACTAAACGCCTGCCTATTCTGAAACTAACTCGCCTTAAAATTAAGAGCTGGCCGGCTCGATACATGCACTATTTTGTCTTAAAATTTAAAACCTGTCTATTCAACAACTAACTCGTCTTAAAACTAAACGCCTGCCTATTCTGAAACTAATTCGCCTTAAAATTAGGAGCTGGCTGGCTCGATAAATGAATGTCTTGTCTTAAAATTTAAAACCTGCCTATTCAGTAACTAACTCGTCGTAAAATTCGAAGCCTGCCTTTTCGATAGCTAAGTTTTATAAAAATTAAAGTCCCATATATTCGATAATTAAGAGCTCTTAGAAGTAACGTCGTTACCATGTTTCCTTAATAACGAATAACCTGCCTATCAAGGAATTAAGCTCAATTCCAAAATGTTTGATAGTTGAAACCTCATGCAAAATATATAGGATTTAAGTTTCTTGAAAAATAAGGAATAGCCTTCTCCGAAAACTTAGTTTATCCGGTTACAAAAATATACTTAAACCAAACATCTGCTTGTGCGATGTGTAGATTCCATTGAAACTGAAGAAATTGCCTCCCGATAACAAAGACCTTCTAAATTCCTGAGAATCGGATTTAACTGACACCTGAAATCTTTTGAGAATCAGAGACTTAACTATACGAAAACTAATTTTACCAGTTTCGATGATAATCTCAAATCGTTGGTTATCATCGTCATCACCATCATCGTCATCGTTATCGTGGAAGATCGGAATATTATACATTAAAAGAGAACGACCCACTTTCGCTACAGTATACACAGAATATCATATACGCGAGAAAACTCGAAAGAAAATTCGCCATCGATCTAAATTCCTCGATTGCACTATCATAAAGTAAGAATGCGAGCTTATGGAACTCCGTGTAATTGCAAATGTACGATAAAAATAAACCATGATTTGTGCAAAGCATTTGGGAAAATGTATCGGCGGAACTTTATCCTCGATGAAAAATTGAATTGAGAAAACAGGTAATTCGAACGGCCAACAGTCACAGTATCAATATTATTGTAGAATAAGATGAAATATTTTGACAATATATTAATTCAATTAATAGTTCGTAATGTTCCATTTGACAAACGCTTGCGAAAACAGCTTCACTTTATTATTAATCATAGTTATTTTAATCGTAAAAAGAACGTGAGCACCTGTTTCCGAAGCGCTACGGAAATTCGCGGCTAACGGAATCGCGAGTATCTTTCCGAGGTGCTGTCAATTTTCGCAACACTAATTTCGCGTACGAGCAATAATCGCGAGCGCCTACGCGAGGCGCTGTGAATTTTCGCAACACTAATTTTGCGACGAGCAAAATCGCGAGCATCTTAGCGAGACGCTGTGAATTTTCGCAACGCTAAGTTCGCGAAGAGTGATCGAACAAAATCGCGGGCAACCTCTACCGAGGTGCACTTTTAATTTCGCAACTCTAATAATCGCGAATATTTTATACAATTGACGGGATAGTATCCCGCACTGGCGTCATGACGTAGACGCAGTACTGTACTGCGATATTAATCGCAATTCTGTGATATTAACCGCAATTTTGCGATATTAATCGCAGTGTTGCGATTTTTCGCAGAGCTGAAATCGCGAATATAATATCGAACAAACCGTGTACTTAGTTTCGCAACACTACTTTAAAAAAGAAAGAGAATTGTAAATCGCGTATACATTTTCGCAACACTACTTTGAAAAATAAAGAAAAGGGCAAAATCGCGTATAAATTTTCGCTACACTACCCTGAAAAATAAAGAAAAGAGCAAAATCGCGTGTAAATTTTCGCAACACTACCCTGAAAAATAAAGAAAACAGCAATATCGCGTATAAATTTTCGCCACACTACTTTGAAAAAGTAAAGAAAAGGACAAAATCGCGTTTAAATGTTCGCTACACTACCCTGAAAAATAAAGAAAAGAGCAAAATCGCGTATAAATTTTCGCAACACTACTTTATAAAATAATGAAAGAAGCAAAGACGCGTATTGTTATTTTCGCGACACTAATTTCGCGGACGAAGCCGAATTCGCAGCTTTTTGCTGCGATGCGGCGAAGCAACTAACTACCACACAACTATTACTACTACTACTACAAGCGAACATAGTGACAAAGTAGTAACGTAAAACATAAACTTACTGTATATTTCTGAAAGAAAAAGGAAAGAATTAGGGTTACAACCTGAAAATCCTAACGAGAATGATTAATTAATATAATAAAAGCGGCGTAAGAAATTTCAATAAATAACATGACTTTAAATGAGAATTGAAATCTATTAAAGTGACTCTACGTAGAGCATTGACACTCTATATGCAAATGAATTTAAAAGTGAATTGTAATTGACTAAAATTGACTCTACTGAGATCATTGAAATTTGTCGGTCAATACCATCGTCAAAGTAGTTCGTCGAAAAATTCAATATACATTCGTTATTATTACTTTGACAATGGAATTGACCATCCGCGAAATTCTTACATACTAAACATCCTAGAAAAATCGTTACTACTCGCGACTATGGTACTAATTACCATAATCGCGGTCACTATGTTCGCAAACTACTAGCACACATAAAATACAACCAGTCGTTCGGTGCCGTTTCGGACCATTCGTCCTGCGGCATGATCGAACGACCGGAGGAACTTTGAATTTTGTCACTCACCAACCGAAGAAAGTGATAGTTGAAAAGTGTTTACCTCCACGTTGAGATCGTAGTCCATGGTCCGGCTGCATCCATGGTCCGGCTGCATCCATGGTCCGGCTGCATCCATGGACCGGCTGCATCCATGGTCCGGCTGCATCCATGGTTGGGCTGCGTCCATGGCCTGGCTGCATCCATGGCCTGGAGATTGTCCTTTCTTTAACACAAGACAAGACAACATTATAGAATCTCTAAGGAGAATTATTTGAATATACGGTGGGTAAAATTAAACTCTAATTTAATTCTCTTAACCGTTTGAGTCTCAGGATATATTGGACAAATTTTGAGAGAAATAAAACAATTTTCTTTATAGAGATAGAATATAACGGATCATTTTGATACTGAGACTCAAACGGTTAAAGTGAACTTTAAGTTTCAATTGAAATAGGGGTCGATTAATGAAAATGTTAGTGAAATAATGAAACTTACATCCTCCATCGTCCACCGACTGCACGATGGAGGTCCTCTCCGCAGGAGCAGGTGCTGACCCGCGAGTTTCGCGATTTCGGTGATCGGTATTCGCGACCGGTACGTTGAAACGATTTACGGTACGAACGAACACTGGCTCTACTTGCGCGAATACTCGTTTCGAGTATGTTTTAAATATATGCGATACAAAACCCGGCACTGACTCTAAGACCGATAAATCGGTCGCAAATTTTAATATGCAAGCGTTTGTCAATGAAACATTACATTTATATAATCGAGATACTTTAATTATAAGGTATTGAAATTAAAATTATATCGTATACTGTGATTATATCGTATGTCGTTCGAATTACTATTGAATGACAAAATAATAAAAAATTTCAACGATACAGTTCCCCAAACGAGTTACACAGATCAAAGTCCCATTTCTAATTGAAGATTTCATAATTCTGTGAACTTCTAAGCGCGAATGTTATTCTATACTCGCACTACAGACTTTACGATAGTGCAATCGAGTTCTAGAAAGACGGCAGCTTCTACTATATCATTTGAAAAATATCAAGAATCTCGAAACACGGGGAAATTGTAGCGAAAGTGAGTCATTTCTCATTTAACGTGAGTTCCAACTGATTGAGAATGGCCCAATATCCCAAAACCTTCTGCCGGAGATACTGTAAACAGAAATAACAATCGGACTTGAAAAAATGAATCTATTTTTGTGAAAATTAATTAAGAACTGACATTACGGAGGAAATGGAGGTGGAAATATTAAGCTACGATAATTGCGAGTTTCGAGGAAAGAGAAAATGAATTGATAACATAATACAACATCTACGGGAACCAACTATCGAAAATAAATGTGCAATATTTTAATGGTTATTTCACAACACGTTGTGTTCAATCGCTTAAATTAATTAGAAACACTGGCGCGAAACCGTAACTTTAAGTTATTGACATTTACACGAAGTAATCACTTTATGTCACTGACACTATAACAACACGTTGTATTTAATCGCTTAAATTATTCAAAATCACTTGCACAAAACTATCACTTTGTGTCACTAACACTTCCACAAAACGTTATATTTAATTGTCGAAATAATTTAAAAATACTTGCACAAAATTGTCACTTGATGTCACTGACACATCCACAAAACCTTGTATTTAATTGTCGAAATAATTTAAAAACACTTGCACATAACTACCACTTGATGTCACGGACACATCCACAAAACGTTGTATTCAATTGTTAAAATGATGTAAAAACACTACAAGTAACGATCACTTGATGTCACTGATAGTTCCACAAAACGTTGTATTTAATTGTCGAAATTATTTAAAAACACTTGCACAAAACTGTCACTTGATGTAACTGACTCATCCACAAAACCTTGTATTTAATTGTCGAAATAATTTAAAAACACTTGCACAAAACTGTCACTTGATGTCACTGACACATCCACAAAACCTTGTATTTAATTGTTGAAATAATTTAAAAACACTTGCACAAAACTGTCACTTGATGTCACTGACACATCCACAAAACCTGGTATTTAATTGTTGAAATAATTTAAAAACACTAGCACAAAACTGCCACTTGATGTCACTGACACATCCATAAAACGTTGTATTTAATTGGCGAAATAATTTAAAAACACTTGCACAAAACTGTCACTTGATGTCACGGACACATCCACAAAACGTTGTATTCAATTATTAAAATGATGTAAAAACACTACAAGTAACGATCACTTGATGTCACTGATACTTCCACAAAACGTTGTATTTAATTGTCGAAATTATTTAAAAACACTTGCACAAAACTGTCACTTGATGTAACTGACTCATCCACAAAACGTTGTATTTAATTGTCGAAATAATTTAAAAACACTTGCACAAAACTGTCACTTGATGTCACTGACACATCCACAAAACCTTGTATTTAATTGTTGAAATAATTTAAAAACACTTGCACAAAACTGTCACTTGATGTCACTGACACATCCACAAAACCTGGTATTTAATTGTTGAAATAATTTAAAAACACTAGCACAAAACTGCCACTTGATGTCACTGACACATCCACAATACCTTGTATTTAATTGTTGAAATAATTTAAAAACACTTGCACAGAACTGTCACTTGATGTCACTGACACATCCACAAAACCTTGTATTTAATTGTCGAAATAATTTAAAAACACTTGCACAAAACTGTCACTTGATGTCACTGACACATCCACAATACCTTGTATTTAATTGTTGAAATAATTTAAAAACACTTGCACAGAACTGTCACTTGATGTCACTGACACATCCACAAAACCTTGTATTTAATTGTCGAAATAATTTAAAAACACTTGCAGGTAACTGGCACCTGAGGTCACTGATACTTCCACAAAACGTTGTATTTAATTGTTAAAATGATGTAAAAACACTACAAGTAACTATCACTTGATGCCACTAATACTTCCACAAAACATTGTATTTAATTGTTAAAATTATTTAATATCACTTTTAATTTATTGTTTAAGTAGTTTAATATTATAGCACACATGCACTAATAGTCGTAATCCAAGATCAAGAGTGACTAGGTACCCATATGCAAGTGCACAAATATACATAGGGACCAACCTGTCAAATCACGCGACCCGTTCGATGTCTGAAGCTGTACTGTGCTCTCCCGCCTCAGCGAGGTGGCTCGCTGAACATGCGTAGTGCACCTTACGTATTGAGATCCCCTTTCTCCATGGATAATTTTGCAAAATTCGGTTATTACAATAATTTTCGTCAATAATCGTTTATTACAGATGTAATTATTATTTAATAACTTGTCTCTGCTTATTTTTAATAAATCTTATGGTGAATAAAAATTATAGGAGTGAAGTACGTGAGTTTATAATTGACGATGTACTTTTCAATGCTTACGAATATTTGATTCTTTGTGTAATACTTTTATCTTATTGATAAATAATATATTTGCAGCTATTTTCGATGAATTTCAAGCAACCTCCAATATTATTTGGGGAATATAATGTAAGAAATATATAAGGAAAGGATTTTCGAAGGTAGACACCTCGTTCGCCGACTGCGCGTGCTAAGCTAGTTTACCAACCGCACCAACTCGATACTCTGATTGGACGAACGATGCAAAAGGAAGAAAAAACGAAAATTATTGTTGTTATAATTTAGTTAGAGACAACGGAACTGTTCCACGCTGAACGTATTCAGTTTTTGGCAGATATTATCTCTCAAAACGGAGGGTTCAATTACATTTCATACCATCAAAATAGAAGGTTCCTGCTTGACTGCAATCCGATAGCGATAACGTTATCAAGAACTTCTATTTTATAGACGGTCGAACAAGTTGAAATATTTTACCATCCCTTATTTTGTTATCATCCCGCTGCTTTAACGAACACGGTTAACATCCTAGTCCAAATAAAATATGTTTTGCAATATTTCATCCCAACAAAGTAAGCATTACTGTATGCCAGTATAATGCAATTATATCTTTTATAATCTATAGTATCTTCTATGATATAGTAATTAAACCAATACAACCAATTCCTATTACTATCATGATTTTCTCCGGTACAATACATTTCCAATTGTTTTCTCAAGCCTTTCGTCGAGCCATTCAGGCAGACTTTCAAGTTGAATTCCTTTGCAATCATTTGACAAAACGCACTCCATTACATACGTCCTTTATTCCCTGACATTTGCAAATCGATACACAATGCTTCCGAAGCACATTTACGAATGTTGCACAACAGATCGCCGGAGGCTTTTTTGTAAAGGTCAAGTGCTTGGATCCACACGTTTACCATGGAATTTGCAATACAAAATTCTCCATTCGCATGTATATTTTACTAGTATGCAAATACTTGACAACCTCGACCGACGAAAGAATAATAATTTTGCACAACCTCTACGCGATATATTAGGAAACATCAACAAAAGAGCTTTCACCGTCTAACCAGCTGCATAATAAATTTTCGAGGCTGCATAACAAATATTCAAATTTTACGATAACACGATAACAATAATTCGAAATTATTCTCTATATTTTTTACGACTATCCCATTTATCAGGGCTTCGAATAAGCGCGAAAATAATATTATATATTCAGTATTTAATATTTTGATGACGCTCCCGTCAATTTTCTCACATTCGCTGTATGGTCCGAGGGAAAATCGATGGAACTTCGTTAACTATGATTTCTCCCCAACGTGGCCACCGTAAAGCAATTGTTACGTCCCGGGGACTAAAATTCTTTTTCTTTTGAGTTCATTGCCTGCGCATTTGCCAATGATTGAAATTCCTTCGGCAAATACGCAGAACGTTAATAATTGTTCTCCGATTCCGATGATGCAGGAATGCTTATGCATTCAGAGTTCTCTCTAACTGCATTACGATATCGTTTGAGATTTTCTATAACGAAAGAAATGCACATCCGGCTGCTCTGCTGACAAAGGTCGTTTCGAGTCACGTATGTCCTCCGGTCCCAGGAATTGCGAGGCAAATCAGCAGCGGCTGATGTGTGGGGCTCGGACGGAAGGGAGGATGGAGACTAGCACTCAAAATTGTTAACCTTAGCAAAACGTGACCACGGAACGTGGCTACCACCTCCACCTAGGGCCCACCCTTGTGAGGCCAAAGACGAGCTCAACTCGTCACTATCGTCTGGAAAGTCGCGAGGTGCGTAGGCATAGTCCGAGGGTTTAGTTAAGCTTAGGTTATACGCGAATAACTTCAATAGTTCGATACGCGGTAACGGACTTTATAATCCTCGTTAAACAAATAAATCTCTTGGTTTTCAATCGTAAAGTCGCGAGGTGCGTGATTGTTAACCCGCGAAACCGTGAGAGAATCCTAGATTCTCCGTGAGCGTAGTTCGGTAACGCTGTAGTTCCGAAAGACTCAGAGTTTCGTGCGAGAATTGTATTGTAAAACCTACTTATAAGATTCGTTAACCGTATATTTTAGTATTGCATGATCTATAGAATCATTAGAATAGGTAAATTCGAAAAAGTGCAGTTCTAATCCATCCACTCTTCTGTGCAGCCACTTGAACTCCGAGTTAATCTCGACGAGATAAAAGATAACACAAAGCGCAATTATCATCGCATATTTGTATCATCTCAAAATCCAGGGTGAGTTCTAATTTGCCATTACCATAATTATCTGGTCACATTCTATTGTAAACCGCCGTCTCATTAGTGAGTTTCTCTACCGTTGGACTATTTTAAAATATACATTTTGCCTGTAAATGGGAGGTTGTTTCGGAAACGAAAGATAGATTCGATTGGATCGTAATCACTCGATTTCGAGCCAGCTTCACCACCAATAAATTGTTAACGTACATATATCTATTCCAAATCAATTATTTCATATCCAACTTAGTCGATATTTCACTTACCGTTTGTAACGTTTCTTTGTTTAAATTTGAATACACATTGCTTTTACCCATTATATCATTGTGAGATTCAGTTCTATTATTCAATACCCTTATCCTTTAGATTTCGATTAAGCCAGACCTGTATAGGTCTTAACAGATCGACCCATCCATCCTGTCCTCTCCTCGCCTTAGGCTGGGGAGAGCTACAAAATTTTCAAATAGAGTCAACCGCGGAAACCCGCGCGCGATTCGTTTTCTTCTTGGCCGTTACGCACGGAATCTACCATCCGTCGGCACCCGCTCGACGACGGACGGGACGTTCGAATAATACGCCGTTCGTAACAGCTAAAACTGGTGTCAGAAGTGGGATAGATCTGTTAAATCGAGATTTAAATCTGATAAGGATTATTGATTTAAGATTTTTCAATTTAGATTTTTGATTTAAAGGAAATTGTTTTATGTATTTTTCTCTTCTTCCACCTTCGGTCCAGAAGCTCTCTATTTATAATTTAAATTTCGTTTCATTAATTGTTCCATGATATCGTAAAATATTATTTTACTGAATTTTCTGTATTTTTACGAATTGATTTCTGGTCTACTATTATATATTGCTTTGATGACATTTATCTGTTTGATATTTTAATATTTGTGTATTTGATATATTGTTGCTATTTATGCGAATAATTTCTCTTGAATTGTGATCTATTGCATTGATGTTTTGTTACCTACTGGGAAGAAGGATTGAACATTGACAAATCTTTGGTATTATAAAAAAAAAAAAAAAAAAAAAATAATCTCTTAGCACAAAATTCAATCCTTGTTCTCACATATTACACACACATATATATATTGTTCCTTTCTTTTGCAAACCATACATAACTATATACATATTGTTGAAAATGAATCCGAATGGAAACGCAGCTCGGAGCGCGAACGCGACCAATGCGGCAAGCGCATTCGCCGAAGATTTAAATATTACTAATTCTATGATGACATCTATGGCAGAATGCTTCACGGTACAAAATAGCACGTTAAATATACCGTATTTTGATGGCAAAAATATCCCTCTTAAGAATTTTCTTTAAGACGTACATAATGGGTCAGTTTTCGTACCACCGGCATTAGAGGGATCGTTCCTTAGGGCAGTACTAGGCAAATTGCAAGGGGCTGCTAGAGATAGCACTTGGGGAAGAACATTCAGGAAAGTAGATGATTTGGTTAAACACCTAAAGGAAAGATTCGCGCCTGGAAAAGGTTATTCATATTACAATCGCGAAATAGAAAGTATCCGAATGAACAGGGGCGAATCCGTGAACGATTTTTCCGACAGATTAAATATTCTGGTAAATGGTGCTCGCACTGCATTAGAAGATAAATATGGATGTGACGCTGAGCGGATGATGACGCTTGTCGAGGAAAGTGCATTAGAAGCATTTATTCGTGGGCTGCCGGACGAAATAGCTTTGTCTGTTGCTACGCGCGAACCCAAAACCTTAGATAGCGCGGTAAAGATTGCTTCAATGCTAGAGTCACGCATGAAAACAGGGGTAATTCCGGGGTTCGGACCTACTCGGTTAATGCTATCTCGCGATTCAAATCCAGATTCAGAAATGAATTCGAAGCCTATAGAATCACGTTATCGGCACAAGAATTATCGCGACCAAGAATCAAGGAGTCCTAGTCCTACCCCAGGGCCTGCAAATCGGTCGACACCACCCATTAGCATTTTGAAATCAGCTGCTCGCGAACCTGTGCCACCAGATCCATACAAGTACCAATTCCCACCATATCCACCATATCCGCCGTACTATCCTTATTATTTTGGTCCTCCTATGCCTTACAATCCTATGTACCCCTACCCGAATACCAGTCATAACTCCATGCCGAGCCCGCACAACGTTACACCACAAAACCAACCTTTACCAATTGAACCTCCTCCATTTTCCCCATACAAACGCGAACCAAGATCACCTTCCCCATTTCGGAAATCTATACAATTTCGCGCAGAATCCCCTCCGCCACGGAAAAGTGAATCTAGACCAAGTTCGCCGAACTATAAATCTAATCAATTTCGATCCGAATCGCCAAATCGATTTGAAAATACGAATTTAAACTCCGAAATGACTCGCTGGAGAGGCGCGACGGCGAGTTATCCGAGCCGAGAGCGTCGCAGCAAGGCCGGGACCTTGGAAGGCAGCGAACCTACTTCTCTTACTCGCGTCAGCGGGAGTCACCGCTCGTAGAAATGCAAGCTAAGGAGTTCCGCGACGGTTTCGCTCGCCTCTTAGTAGATACCGGGTCGGACATAAATTTAATTAAAGTAAACGCTCTACATGTAGACCAGATTGTAGAATTGCATGAATCCATTACAATAGCCGGGATAACACCGGAAAGCCTAGAAACAATTGGTACAACCACAGTCACGCTTTTGGGGCAACCTGTGAAATTTCATGCGGTAAAATCGTCTTTCCCTCTTAAAAGTGACGGAATTCTAGGAAAGGAATTTTTGCGCCAAGAACAGGCCGAAATATCTTTTGCTCGTAAAACACTAGTAACCAAATCAGAACCCATAAAACCTTTTAGATTTATCGGAGAAAAACCAAACACGTATAAACCGCGAAATTTTAAACCGCGTATACTTTTGTTGAAAGCCCGTACTCGTCAAGCAGTCGCTATCGATGTCATCAATCCAGAATTATTAGAAGGTTATTTACCTAAATTATCGACTAAAGCGGGTATATACATCGGGGAAGCAGCAGTTAGCGTAAATCAAGGCGTATGCCATGTGTTAGCCATAAATACCCTTGAAAAAGATATTGAGATAGAAGTTCCTCCACAAGAAATTTATCCGTTTGAATATCATAATTTCCCAGAAGAAGATAAACACTTAGAAACAGATTCTGATTCGGAATATATAGAAACGAAACATTACGGCGACAGAGTCTCCAGAATCTTAGACAAGTTACGTCTGAGTCATTTGAATATAGAAGAACGGGAACATGTAATAGATTTGATAGAAGAGTTTCCTGATTGCTTTCATTTACCGGGTGACAAATTAGAGGCAACTCCATTAATTCAACACAGAATACACACAACTGACGATTTACCCATAAATACCCGACAGTACAGATTTCCACCAGTTCACAAAACTGAAATAGAAAACCAAATTTCTTCAAAATTAAATAGTGGGATAATTACGCCTTCAAAGTCTCCACACAATTCTCCACTTTGGATCGTACCAAAGAAACCTGATTCCCAGGGCAATCCCAGGTGGCGAATGGTAATTGATTTTCGAAAGTTAAATGAGAAAACCGTTGGTGATGCGTACCCACTACCGAACATAACAGATATTTTGGATCATTTGGGTGAAGCTAGATATTTTAAAACCTTTGATTTGGCAAGTGGGTTCCAGCAAATTGAAATGGACCCACGTGACAGACAGAAAACGGCATTTTCCACACCAAATGGCCATTACGAATACATTCGAATGCCAGAGGGTCTGAAAAATGCTCCAGCTACTTTTCAAAGACTTATGGATCAAGTACTGCGCGGATTGCAAGGGGTAGAATTATTCGTATATTTGGACGACATAGTTATTTACGCTAAAACTCTAGAAGAACACGGGAAAAAGATTCGCCGCTTGTTGACTAAATTGACCGATGCTAAATTAACATTGCAACCGGACAAGTGCGAATTCTTGAAAACGGAAGTATCTTATTTAGGACACGTAATTAGTCGAAAAGGGGTAAAACCAGATCCCAGGAAAATAAAGGCAGTCAGAAAATTTCCGAAACCCCAGAATCAGCAAAACATTAGGCAGTTCCTAGGACTTGCTGGTTACTATCGGCGCTTCATAAGAGATTTCGCTGCGAAGGCCAAACCGTTAACAGCACTTTTGAAAAAGGACACCAAATTTGAATGGGGAATGGAACAGAAGCGTAGTTTTCGTGAGCTGCGCAAGGCGCTGTGCGAGTTTCCAATCCTCCAGTATCCGAATTTTGATAAACCATTTACACTTACGACGGATGCATCTGACTTTGCAATAGGTGCCGTTTTATCTCAAGAAGTTGATGGCCACGATTTGCCAGTAGCTTACCTTTCCAGAAATTTAACCAAACCGGAACAAAATTACTCCACTACTGAGAAAGAATGCTTGGCAGTTCTATACTCAGTTTTGCATTTTAGGCCGTACCTATATGGCAGAAAATTTACTTTATTCAGCGATCATGCACCACTAAAGTGGATAGATTCAATAAAGGATCCAGGTCAGAGGCTAATCCGTTGGAGATTAAAATTGCGAGATTACGAATACAACTTTGTTCATAAACCGGGTCGCCTAAATGTAAACGCAGATGCACTATCTCGTAATCCAGTAAACCCTTCCGATACTTCATCCACGGACAATTTTTCCGATTCCGACTCCGATTCCATACAGATTTTCCCGATTCAGAAACGGGCGGCATGTTCAAAATCAACCACCACCAATTCCGAAATTCCTAAGGGACCTGGTCGACCAGTTGGCTCTAAGAATAAGCCCAAAAACCCCATAAATCCCGATTCGATTGCACTACGTACTCGACAGAAACTGAGACCAACTACTTCACCGACAATAACAGACGATAAAGACACCGACGAGACTGACACAGAAACTGTTATACCACCAATATTACGCAAACGGAAAAGTACTTTACCTAGCCTAGATTTACCTCCGAAGTCTTTAGTTACCCCGCGAAGATCAAAACCAGGTGAAACTGACTTACAATTGGAACCCATTCGGGAGGAAAAGACGGACGAAGCTGATAATAATATGAGAAATTTACCAGACAATATTATAGTAGAAGTACAACCACCTTTAGACAACAGTGACGACGACGTTTTTATTGATACTTCAGATCAGCCAATCGACTTACAGGAATTACAAAATTCATTTGCCAAATTTGACGAATCTTTGCAACAACGTAACCTTACTCTGGAACAATCTCAATCAGACGCAACAAACGACAGTAATGAGGAAGAAATTGACGATGAAGAACTGGATAGACGAATTAAGGGGCTATTAAACCGTTATGACACATCAGAAAGACGGAATGAACAAACAAAAATTCACTGGCCACCGCGTAGATCTGTGTTTCCTACTCCTATGCCATTACGCCGACCACTAGCCTTATCTACACCCCGTCCCTCATATCACACCTTTTCCGTACCTCAAGAAGTGTCCGCTGGAAAGGAGGAACCAAAGGTCTCATCAGCTGAAATTCCGAATGAACCTTACTATGCCGGCATTAGGATAACAGAAGATATACCACCTGATATAGAAACAACCTCACCATTAAATCTTCCTCGAAGAACGTCAAAACTGTTGAGTTTTAGTAGAGACAATTTAACTGCAACCACTGGAAATTACGTGCATTTCATTTCGTCGGACTGCGAACTTGTCAACCCTATAGGAAGATTACTCGTAGACATAGGGGCTATAAGCATTGAAAATCTGCGAGAAATGAAACCAAGGGTCGGTCAAATTCTCATCACGACTCGAGGAAAGCACAGAATTTTTAGTGTGGTTATTCAAAAGAACCATTTCGATACTTTGGATATAGATCAAGTAAAAATTGGATTGGAAAATTTAAAGAAATCTTTAATAAAATCAGGCACAAAATCGCTCAAAATTTCGAAATCAGGAGATCTAACCGATACACTATCTCAGGGTACATTAATAGACTTGTTAATGAATACTTTTGGTAAAAGTGATATCGAGATAATTATCTGTAATGGTACAATTCAAGTGCCACCTGAAGAACTCCGATTGGAAATAATTTCCGAATATCACGGTAGTTTGGTAGGTGGACATAAGGGAATTACGAAAACTTATCAGAGAATCCGAGAAAGATTTTATTGGCCAGGAATGAGGAACGATATTCAAAATTTTATAAGGACCTGCAGTAGCTGTCAGGAAAACAAGATAGTACGTGCTAAAACAAGGGAGCCGATGTTAATTACAGATACCCCGTTAGAACCATTTGTTAAAGTATCCTTAGATACCGTGGGACCGTTACCTATTACTCCTAATGGCAATCGTCACATACTCACCATGCAAGATAATTTAACTAAATACTGTCTAGCCATACCTGTTCCGGATATTAAAGCAGAAACAATAGCACACGCCATAGTAGAAACACTAATTCTTCAGTTTGGAGCGCCACGTGTTATATTAACGGATAGAGGCACTAGCTTCGTAAACAAACTTCTCGGGGAAATGGCAAAATTATTTAGAATGGATCACGTAACCACATCAAGCTATAGACCACAATCAAACGGTGCATTAGAGAGAAGTCACATAGTATTGACAGATTATATAAAACACTATTTAGATGATTTCGACGACTGGGATCGTTTAGTTCCCTTTGCAATGTTTTCGTATAACACTTCGGTTCATGAAGCTACAAATTTTACTCCTTACGAATTGGTATTTGGCAAATTAGCTAGATTTCCTAGTACCTTGCCAACCGAAGAAGAATTGCCGACTTATAACTCGTATCTTCGCGACCTAATAGTTAGATTAACGGAAATGCAAGTATTAGCGGGCAAAAATTTAATATCTGCAAAGCACACTTCAAAATTTTACTACGATCAAAAAGCCAAACCGTTTCAAGGAAGAATCGGAGATATGGCACGCGTTCTAGTACAACCAAGACAAGGAAAATTCAGTAAACGATATCACGGACCATATAAAATTGTTGGAATTTTAGAACATAATAACGTCATACTAGAAGATAATGATGGGAAAAGATTCGTTAAACATACAGATAAATTAGAACTCACACCTAATTAAGAATTTTTTTTTTCTTCACCCTGGATCTGGAACAACAAACAAATTGGAGAATGGATACTTACATATTAATACTTCTTGTTAAGCTTTAGACATTCCTTGGAATTACGATCATTGGACGACGAATGTTTATGTTTGCCGATATGCGATCATTGTGACATCTTACTCAACCTTGTTATTTGGGAAATAGGATTCGAGAAACCTAGACTTGTACGCGGAAACGAGAGAAACATTTTAAGAAATTGTAATAGCACACATAGACTATGTACTTCGTTCCTTAGTTCATAGAAGCGTATTCTTTGGAGTCACCGGATCAGCAAGCCCCCACATCCTCAGATCCTTCACGGAAGACAATGCCGAATGTTTCAATGCGGAAATAGACACACCATATCAGGACCAAAACTTGCTTACACGAATCGCCAAAAACCTAACTCACATAATTCAGAGCGACCTACAGAGTTTTTACGATGATACACAAATCATGCGGGACCAGATCCCAAATATATACATCCTAACAGTGGGGAAGAAAACGTCTGAAGACAATTTTATACGGAATTCAATCATCGACCATACACAGCGATCTGGCGTCCGACACTCCGTTAAGGCCAAGCTATCAGGTTGCTGGACAGCCCTTATACAATCTGGAAGCCGACTGAACGAGTTGAGGAATCACCATTTGGAAAATACCTCCAAACCCGGAAAATGAGATAAATGAAACTAATTCGAAAGATATCACAGCATCTAACCAGAAACCACTGGTGGACCAAGATTTTATCTCAATTACTATACCTCTTCTGTTTCCTCTTATATATATTCTTGATTCTTCCGTTTGTTTTCTTCACCTATTCTGTTATAATGAAATGTTAGTTATTGAAACCCGTAACTAATCTGTACAATAACGACAGGGAAAATATGGCATCGACAAGCTCTGAGACCAGGTCAGGCTGATATTATGTGGCGAGGCCAGCACCTTACACCAAACAGGGAACGATATATTGAAGTCCTCTGCATCCTGTGGATCCACCCACGTGGCGATGCTTCAGCAATCAGCGGAAAAACGTTGCCTTCGTGACGTTTGGTACAACTGAAGTCACACCCAGGGCATTGCGAACATCAAAACAACCCACGATAATGGACTCAAGGTGGGATTGGATAGCACTACCGCAAGGCAGCATAGACCACCTGTATGTCTGTACTATTTCCCGCGTATGGATGCGCTACGACAGGATCTCCGAGTGCCCATATGGCTGAGTCTCGAGGACGAGGTCTCAGAACGCTTGCGTGCGCACGTATTACCGTAGAAACATCGGGGACGATGTTCATTCTAAGGGGGGAGGGATGTTACGTCCCGGGGACTAAAATTCTTTTTCTTTTGAGTTCATTGCCTGCGCATTTGCCAATGATTGAAATTCCTTCGGCAAATACGCAGAACGTTAATAATTGTTCTCCGATTCCGATGATGCAGGAATGCTTATGCATTCAGAGTTCTCTCTAACTGCATTACGATATCGTTTGAGATTTTCTATAACAAAAGAAATGCACATCCGGCTGCTCTGCTGACAAAGGTCGTTTCGAGTCACGTATGTCCTCCGGTCCCAGGAATTGCGAGGCAAATCAGCAGCGGCTGATGTGTGGGGCTCGGACGGAAGGGAGGATGGAGACTAGCACTCAAAATTGTTAACCTTAGCAAAACGTGACCACGGAACGTGGCTACCACCTCCACCTAGGGCCCACCCTTGTGAGGCCAAAGACGAGCTCAACTCGTCACTATCGTCTGGAAAGTCGCGAGGTGCGTAGGCATAGTCCGAGGGTTTAGTTAAGCTTAGGTTATACGCGAATAACTTCAATAGTTCGATACGCGGTAACGGACTTTATAATCCTCGTTAAACAAATAAATCTCTTGGTTTTCAATCGTAAAGTCGCGAGGTGCGTGATTGTTAACCCGCGAAACCGTGAGAGAATCCTAGATTCTCCGTGAGCGTAGTTCGGTAACGCTGTAGTTCCGAAAGACTCAGAGTTTCGTGCGAGAATTGTATTGTAAAACCTACTTATAAGATTCGTTAACCGTATATTTTAGTATTGCATGATCTATAGAATCATTAGAATAGGTAAATTCGAAAAAGTGCAGTTCTAATCCATCCACTCTTCTGTGCAGCCACTTGAACTCCGAGTTAATCTCGACGAGATAAAAGATAACACAAAGCGCAATTATCATCACATATTTGTATCATCTCAAAATCCAGGGTGAGTTCTAATTTGCCATTACCATAATTATCTGGTCACATTCTATTGTAAACCGCCGTCTCATTAGTGAGTTTCTCTACCGTTGGACTATTTTAAAATATACATTTTGCCTGTAAATGGGAGGTTGTTTCGGAAACGAAAGATAGATTCGATTGGATCGTAATCACTCGATTTCGAGCCAGCTTCACCACCAATAAATTGTTAACGTACATATATCTATTCCAAATCAATTATTTCATATCCAACTTAGTCGATATTTCACTTACCGTTTGTAACGTTTCTTTGTTTAAATTTGAATACACATTGCTTTTACCCATTATATCATTGTGAGATTCAGTTCTATTATTCAATACCCTTATCCTTTAGATTTCGATTAAGCCAGACCTGTATAGGTCTTAACAGATCGACCCATCCATCCTGTCCTCTCCTCGCCTTAGGCTGGGGAGAGCTACAAAATTTTCAAATAGAGTCAACCGCGGAAACCCGCGCGCGATTCGTTTTCGTCTTGGCCGTTACGCACGGAATCTACCATCCGTCGGCACCCGCTCGACGACGGACGGGACGTTCGAATAATACGCCGTTCGTAACACAATTATCAGTCGAAGAGAGAATGTCTTCTGAGCATTTACTCCCTTTCATTGGCGAAAATGGCATTGGAGGTCGAATTACCCCGGTTTTTGCATCGTCGCTTTGTCAGCCAACGATATTTCGCACCGTTCAACCGAGAGCATCGTCGAGCCTCCACTTCTATCCACGAATCTAACGCGATAGATCAAAGTTTTTCGATTTCAATACGCGCAAACAGCGAATTCTCTGTACGATGACTTTCATCGGCTTTCCTCTCACCATTTAGCAGGAAATGTTTGGAAAAGCGAGGTAAAAATCGAGTAGGAAGCGGAAATATCGTACTCTTTGTTCCGCGCAACGTTTCTGTCCTCCCCAGTTTTCTCTCTGTGCTCCTCCTCTACACGCATTTCCTAGCATCGGAACAAAATAATAGGAATGCCAATCAACGAAAGTTTGACGAAACGCAAAAAATTTATTGAAACGCAGTAATCACATTGTCGAAGGTCGCCGTGAGCTCGGTTTAATAAAACGCTTTTTGCCGCACCGTGCATACGTGCGGCTTTTTTCTTCCATTGCCGATCCGCGATCAATTCGTGAAAATATGAAATATGCGAATAACAGAGAGGAGAGATGCAAAGTGATAAAGAGAGAGAGAGAGAGACATATCTCGATGAAGAGTATTAGGATTTTCCGTGTGCTCTTCCCTTTTATTTTTCTCATTGTACACCTTCCGATTGTACTCTTTGACGTTTATTAATTCAACGATTGGATATCTCGAGAAAGGGAGATTCGTTTTAAACAGTCGTCTTTGTAGATATCACGGGTCGCCGTTGCACGGGGAAAGTAATTGCACGGAAGTGGAGAATTATGCTGGTATTTATTTAAGTGTAAATTTTAATTACATCTGATGCAGAATAATGTAAATCGACTGTGTAATGTATTCGGTGATCGCGATGTTAATAACTGCGAAAAACAAGCATCGATGGAACGTGAAATTTTAATCAAATCGAGCCACTGTCGTTTCACGACTCTCAAATAAACATAGTGATACGGTACTCAAAGAGAAATCTGACCTAAACGATAGGAAACACGACACCGTTGCGAAACGTCCAACCATCCTCTTGTACGTGGATTAGTCGGAAATGCCATTCGTTTTTAGCACAATTTATAAGTTGCTCGTTTCAACGGACAACGATATCCAGTGATTCCTGCTCACTCCTCACGATTCAGTGACAGGCGATTATTAAAATGGTGGAAAATAATAATGCACTTTGCGCTAAATATACTAATATATCATTAATTCATGAAGATCTAGGTATAAGCTACATAAGTGATTACATTCAAAAATTCTCCATACGCTTTTACCAAACGTGCCATAAAAGTAAAGATAAAGCTATTAATTCCATAGGAAATTATTCTCAGGTTGACCTTAACTATAAGAAGTATAAACATAAGCGAATCATTCATTTGTTACTTAGTCTCTAGCCTTGTACTTATTGTATATTACTTCAAGTCTTCTATGATGAGACAGGTTTTTATAATTTTCCTATCATTCTTCTAAACTATAGACAATCGCGTTAATTTGTTAAAAACTCAATTTACTAATGACTGGGGTGAAAGTTAATCTTGGTACCCAGTTATCGTATCTTTATGTAATTGTTTATTATTGTATATTGTAAATAAAAAAAAAAAGAAAAAAGAAAGTTACAAATAATTTCCCTTTCATGATTATCAATGGGGCTCGTTGTTCACTTAATCATGAAGAACAATAAATTCTCGAAGGGTACTGTTAGGATGCTTTGCAGGTATGTTTCTTAGACTATATGGAAGCAATATATACAAAGATTTCAACCTTCTACGTGTTCCAATCATTGTTCTACTTGTCGAAACTTACAAATAATTTACTTTAAAGGATTAACAATGGGGCTCGTAGTTCACTTAAACTTGAAGAACAAAAAATTGGCGAATTATACTGTTTGGATGCGTTGCATTTATGTTTCTTAGACTATATAGAAGCAATATATACAAAGATTTCAACCGTCTACCTGTTCCATTCATTGTTCTACTTGCCGAAATTTACAAATAATTTCCTTTAAAGGATTAACAATGGGGCTCGTAGTTCACTTAAACTTGAAGAACAAAAAATTGGCGAATGGTACTGCTTGGATGCTTTGCGTACATGTTTCTTAGACTATATGGAAGCAATATATACAAAGATTTCAACCGTCTACGTGTTCCAATCATTGTTCTATTTGTCGAAATTTACAAATAATTTCCGTTAAAGTAATAACAATGGGGCTCGTAGTTCACTTAAACTTGAAGAACAAAAAATTGTTCTTCAAAGATTTCAACCGTCTACCTGTTCCATTCATTGTTCTACTTGTCGAAAGTTACAAATAATATCCGTTAAAAGATTAACAACGGGGCTCGTTGTTCACATAAACTTGAAGAACAAAAAATTGGCGAATGGTACTGCTTGGATGATTTGCATATAGGTTTCATAGACTATATAGAAGCAACATATACAAAGATTTCAACAGTCTACCTGTTCTATTCATTGTTCTACTTGTACAAAGTTACAAAAAGTTTCCCTTTCATGATTATCAATGGGGCTCATTGTTCACTTAAACTTGAAGAACAAAAAATTGTCGAATTGTACTGTTTGGATGCTTTGCATATATGTTTCTTAGACTATATAGAAGCAATATATACAATGATTTCAACCGTCTACCTGTTCCATTCATTGTTCTACTTGTCGAAAATTACAAATAATTTCCGATAAAGGATTAACCATTGGGGCTCATTGTTCACTTAAACTTGAAGAACAAAAAATTGGCGAATGGTACTGTTTGGATGCTTTGCATATATGTTTCTTAGACTATATAGAAGCAATATATACAATGATTTCAACCGTCTACCTGTTCCATTCATTGTTCTACTTGTCGAAAGTTACAAATAATTTCCGTTAAGGGATTAACAATGGGGATCGTAGTTTACTTAAACTTGAAGAACAAAAAATTGGCGAATTGTACTGTTTGGATGCTTTGCATATATGTTTCTTAGACTATATAGAAGCAATATATACAATGATTTCAACAGTCTACCTGTTCCATTCATTGTTCTACTTGTCGAAATTTACAAATAATTTCCTTTAAAGGATTAACAATGGGGCTCGTAGTTCACTTAAACTTTAAGAACAAAAAATTGGCGAATGGTACTGTTTGGATGCTTTGCATATATGTTTCTTAGACTATATAGAAGCAATATATACCAAGATTTCAACCGTCTACCTGTTCCATTCATTGTTCTACTTGTCGAAAGTTACAAATCATTTCCGATAACGGATTAACCATTGGGGCTCATTGTTCACTTAAACTTGAAGAACAAAAAATTGTCGAATTGTACTGTTTGGATGCTTTGCATATATGTTTCTTAGACTATATAGAAGCAATATATACAATGATTTCAACCGTCTACCTGTTCCATTCATTGTTCTACTTATCGAAAATTACAAATAATTTCCGATAAAGGATTAACCATTGGGGCACATTGTTCACTTAAACTTGAAGAACAAAAAATTGGCGAATGGTACTGTTTGGATGCTTTGCATATATGTTTCTTAAACTATATAGAAGCAATATATACAATGATTTCAACCGTCTACCTGTTCCATTCATTGTTCTACTTGTCGAAAGTTAAAAATAATTTCCTTTAAAGGATTAACAATGGGGCTCGTAGTTCACTTAAACTTGAAGATCAAAAAATTGGCGAATTGTACTGTTTGGATGCTTTGCATATATGTTTCTTAGACTATATAGAAGCAATATATACAAAGATTTCAACCGTCTACCTGTTCCATTCATTGTTCTACTTGTCGAAATTTACAAATAATTTCCTTTAAAGGATTAACAATGGGGCTCGTAGTTCACTTAAACTTGAAGAACAAAAAAATGGCGAATTGTACTGTTTGGATGCTTTGCATATATGTTTCGTAGGCTATATAGAAGCAATATATACAATGATTTCAACCGTCTACCTGATCCATTCATTGTTCTACTTGTCGAAATTTACAAATAATTTCCTTTAAAGGATTAACAATGGGGCTCGTAGTTCACTTAAACTTGAAGATCAAAAAATTGGCGAATGTCACTGTTTAGATGCTTTGCATATAGGTTTCTTACACTATATAGAAGCAATATATACAATGATATCAACCGTCTACCTGTTCCATTCATTGTTCTACTTGTCGAAAATTACAAATAATTTCCGATAAAGGATTAACCATTGGGGCTCATTGTTCACTAAACTTGAAGAACAAAAAATTGTCGAATTGTACTGTTTGGATGCTTTGCATATATGTTTCTTAGACTATATAGAAGCAATATATACAATGATTTCAACCGTCTACCTGTTCCATTCATTGTTCTACTTGTCGAAAATTACAAATAATTTCCGATAAAGGATTAACCATTGGGGCTCATTGTTCACTAAACTTGAAGAACAAAAAATTGTCGAATTGTACTGTTTGGATGCTTTGCATATATGTTTCGTGGATTATATAGATCAATATATACAATGATTTCAACCGTCTACCTGATCCATTCATCGTTCTACTTGTCGAAATTTACAAATAATTTCCTTTAAAGGATTAACAATGGGGCTCGTAGTTCACTTAAACTTGAAGAACAAAAAATTGGCGAATGGTACTCTTTGGATGCTTTGCATATATGTTTCTTAGACTATATAGAAGCAATATATACAAAGATTTCAACCGTCTACCTGTTCCATTCATTGTTCTACTTGTCGAAAATTACAAATAATTTCCGATAAAGGATTAACCATTGGGGCTCATTGTTCACTAAACTTGAAGAACAAAGATTGTCGAATTGTACTGTTTGGATGCTTTGCATATATGTTTCTTAGACTATATAGAAGCATAATATACAAAGATTTCAAGCGTCTACCTGTTCCATTCATTGTTCTACTTGTCGAAAGTTACAAATAATTTCCGATAAAGGATTAACCATTGGGGCTCATTGTTCACTTAAACTTGAAGAACAAAAAATTGGCGAATTGTACTGTTTGGATGCTTTGCATATATGTTTCTTAGACTATATAGAAGCAATATATACAAAGATATCAACCGTCTACCTGTTCCATTCATTGTTCTACTTGTCGAAAATTACAAATAATTTCCGATAAAGGATTAACCATTGGGGCTCATTGTTCACTAAACTTGAAGAACAAAGATTGTCGAATTGTACTGTTTGGATGCTTTGCATATATGTTTCTTAGACTATATAGAAGCATAATATACAAAGATTTCAACCGTCTACCTGTTCCATTCATTGTTCTACTTGTCGAAATTTACAAATAATTTCCTTTAAAGGATTAACAATGGGGCTCGTAGTTCACTTAAACTTGAAGATCAAAAAATTGGCGAATTGTACTGTTTGGATGCTTTGCATATATGTTTCGTAGGCTATATAGAAGCAATATATACAATGATTTCAACCGTCTACCTGTTCCATTCACTGTTCTACTTGTCAAAAGTTACAAATCATTTCCGATAACGGATTAACCATTGGGGCTCATTGTTCACTTAAACTTGAAGAACAAAAAATTGTCGAATTGTACTGTTTGGATGCTTTGCATATATGTTTCTTAGACTATATAGAAGCAATATATACAATGATTTCAACCGTCTACATGTTCCATTCATTGTTCCGCTTGTCGAAAGTTACAATTAATTTCCTTTAAAGGATTAACAATGGGGCTCGTAGTTCACTTAACCTTGAAGATTAAATAATTGGCGAATGGTACTGTTGGGATGCTTTGCGTACATGTTTCTTAGACTATATGGAAGCAATATATACAAAGATTTCAACCGTCTACGTGGTCCAATCATTGTTCTACTTGTCGAAATTTACAAATAATTTCCTTTAAATGATTAACAATGGGGCTCGTTGTTCACTTACACTTGAAGAACAAAAAATTGGCGAATGGTACTGTTTCGATACTTTGCATATATGTTTCTTAGACTATATTGAAGCAATATATACATTGATTTCAACCGTCCACCTGTTCCATTCATTGTTCTACTTGTCGCAAGTTACAAATAATTTCCGTTAAAGTATTAACAATGGGGCTCGTAGTTCACTTAAACTTGAAGAACAAAAAATTGGCGAATGGTACTGTTTGGATGCTTTGCATATATGTTTCTTAGACTATATAGAAGCAATATATACAAAGATTTCAACCGTCTGTGTGTTCCAATCATTATTCTAATTGTCGAAAATTACAAATAATTTCTGATAAAGGATTAACCATTGGGGCTCGTAGTTCACTTAAACTTGAAGAACAAAAAATTGGCGAATTGTACTGTTTGGATGCTTTGCATATATGTTTCTTAGACTATATAGAAGCAATATATACAAAGATTCCAACCGTCTACCTGTTCCATTCATTGTTCTACTTGACGAAAGTTACAAATAATTTCCGATAAAGGATTAACCATTGGGGCTCATTGTTCACTAAACTTGAAGAACAAAAAATTGGCGAATTGTACTGTTTGGATGCTTTGCATATATGTTTCTTATACTATATAGAAGCAATATATACAATGATTTCAACCGTCTACTTGATCCAATCATTGTTCTACTTGTCGAAATTTACAAATAATTTCCATTTCATGATTATCAATAGGGCTCGCTGTTCACTTAAACTTGAAGATCAAAAAATTGGCGATTGTTACTGTTTAGATGCTTTGCATATATGTTTCTTAGATTATATAGAAGCAATATATACAAATATTTCAACCGTCTACCTGTTCCATTCATTGTTCTACTTGTCGAAAATTACAAATAATTTCCGATAAAGGATTAACCATTGGGGCTCATTGTTCACTTAAACTTGAAGAACAAAAAATTGGCGAATGGTACTGTTTGGATGCTTTGCGTACATGTTTCTTAGACTATATGGAAGCAATATATACAAAGATTTCAACCGTCTACGTGTTCCAATCATTGTTCTACTTGTCGAAATTTACAAATAATTTCCTTTAAAGGATTAACAATGGGGCTCGTTGTTCACTTAAACTTGAAGAACAAAAAAGTGGCGAATGGTACTGTTTGGATGCTTTGCGTACCTGTTTCTTAGACTATATGGAAGCAATATATAAAATGATTACAACCGTCTACGTGTTCCAATCATTGTTCTACTTGTCGAAATTTACAAATAATTTCCGTTAAAGGATTAACAATGGGGCTCGTAGTTCACTTAAACTAGAAGAACAAAAAATTGGCGAATTGTACTGTTTGGATGCTTTGCATATATGTTTCTTAGACTATATAGAAGCAATATATACAAAGATTTCAACCGTCTACGTGTTCCAATCATTGTTCTACTTGTCGAAATTTACAAATAATTTCCTTTAAAGGATTAACAATGGGGCTCGTTGTTCACTTAAACTTGAAGAACAATAAATTGGCGAATGGTACTGTTTGGATGCTTTGCATATATGTTTCTTAGATTATATAGTAGCAATATATACAAAGATTTCAACCGTCTACCTGTTCCATTCATTGTTCTACTTGTCGCAAGTTACAAATAATTTCCGTTAAAGTATTAACAATGGGGCTCGTAGTTCACTTAAACTTGAAGAACAAGAAATTGGCGAATTGTACTGTTTGGATGCTTTGCATATATGTTTCTTAGACTATATAGAAGCAATATATACAATGATTTCAACCGGCTACCTGTTCCATTCATTGTTCTACTTGTCGCAAGTTACAAATAATTTCCGTTAAAGTATTAACAATGGGGCTCGTAGTTCACTTAAAATTGAAGATCAAATAATTGGCGAATTGTACTGTTTGGATGCTTTGCATATATGTTTCTTAGATTATATAGTAGCAATATATACAAAGATTTCAATCGTCTACCTGTTCCATTCATTGTTCTACTTGTCGAAAGTTACAAATAATTTCCGATAAAGGATTAACCATTGGGGCTCGTTGTTCACTTAATCTTGAAGAACAAAAAATTGGCGAATGGTACTGTTTGGATGCTTTGCATATATGTTTCTTAGACTATATAGAAGCAATATATACAATGATTTCAACCGGCTACCTGTTCCATTCATTGTTCTACTTGTCGCAAGTTACAAATAATTTCCGTTAAAGTATTAACAATGGGGCTCGTTGTTCACTTAAACTTGAAGAACAATAAATTCGCGAATTGTACTGTTTGGATGCTTTGCATATATGTTTCTTAGACTATATAGAAGCAATATATACAATGATTTCAACAGTCTACCTGTTCCATTCATTGTTCTACTTGTTGAAATTTACAAATAATTTCCTTTAAAGGATTAACTATGGGGCTCGTAGTCCACTTAAACTTGAAGATCAAAAAATTGGCGAATGGTACTGTTTGGATGCTTTGCATATATGTTTCTTAGATTATATAGTAGCAATATATACAAAGATTTCAACCGTCTACCTGTTCCATTCATTGTTCTACTTGTCGAAATTTACAAATAATTTCCTTTAAAGGATTAACAATGGGGCTCGTTGTTCACTTAAACTTGAAGAACAATAAATTGGCGAATTGTACTGTTTGGATGCTTTGCATATATGTTTCTTAGACTATATAGAAGCAATATATACAAAGATTTCAACCGTTTACCTGTTCCATTCATTGTTCTACTTGTCGAAAGTTACAAATAATTTCCGATAAAGGATTAACCATTGGGGCTTATTGTTCACTTAAACTTGAAGAACAAAAAATTGGCGAATTGTACTGTTTGGATGCTTTGCATATATGTTTCTTAGACTATATAGAAGCAATATATACAAAGATTTCAACCGTCTACGTGTTCCAATCATTGTTCTACTTGTCGAAATTTACAAATAATTTCCTTTAAAGGATTAACAATGGGGCTCGTTGTTCACTTAAACTTGAAGAACAATAAATTCGCGAATTGTACTGTTTGGATGCTTTGCATATATGTTTCTTAGACTATATAGAAGCAATATATACATTGATTTCAACCGGCTACCTGTTCCATTCATTGTTCTACTTGTCGCAAGTTACGAATAATTTCCGTTAAAGTATTAACAATGGGGCTCGTAGTTCACTTAAACTTGAAGATCAAATAATTGGCGAATTGTACTGTTTGGATTCTTTGCATATATGTTTCTTAGACTATACAGAAGCAATATATACATTGATTTCAACAGTCTACCTGTTCCATTCATTGTTCTACTTGTTGAAATTTACAAATAATTTCCTTTAAAGGATTAACAATGGGGTTCGTAGTTCACTTAAACTTGAAGATCAAACAATTGGCGAATGGTACTGTTTGGATGCTTTGCATAGAAGTTTCTTAGATTATATAGTAGCAATATATACAAAGATTTCAACCGTCTACCTGTTCCATTCATTGCTCTACTTGTCGAAATTTACAAATAATTTCCTTTAAAGGATTAACAATGGGGCTCGTTGTTCACTTAAACTTGATGAACAATAAATTGGCGAATTGTACTGTTTGGATGCCTTGCATATATGTTTCTTAGACTATATAGAAGCAATATATACAAAGATTTCAACCGTCTACCTGTTGCATTCATTGTTCTACTTGTCGAAAGTTACAAATAATTTCCGATAAACGATTAACCATTGGGGCTCATTGTTCACTTAAACTTGAAGAACAAAAAATTGGCGAATTGTACTGTTTGGATGCTTTGTATATATGTTTCTTAGACTATATAGAAGCAATATATACAAAGATTTCAACCGTCTACGTGTTCCAATCATTGTTCTACTTGTCGCAAGATACGAATAATTTCCGTTAAAGTATTAACAATGGGGCTCGTAGTTCACTTAAACTTGAAGATCAAATAATTGGCGAATTGTACTGTTTGGATTCTTTGCATATATGTTTCTTAGACTATACAGAAGCAATATATACATTGATTTCAACAGTCTACCTGTTCCATTCATTGTTCTACTTGTTGAAATTTACAAATAATTTCCTTTAAAGGATTAACAATGGGGTTCGTAGTTCACTTAAACTTGAAGATCAAACAATTGGCGAATGGTACTGTTTGGATGCTTTGCATAGATGTTTCTTAGATTATATAGTAGCAATATATACAAAGATTTCAACCGTCTACCTGTTCCATTCATTGTTCTACTTGTCGAAATTTACAAATAATTTCCTTTAAAGGATTAACAATGGGGCTCGTTGTTCACTTAAACTTGATGAACAATAAATTGGCGAATTGTACTGTTTGGATGCCTTGCATATATGTTTCTTAGACTATATAGAAGCAATATATACAAAGATTTCAACCGTCTACCTGTTGCATTCATTGTTCTACTTGTCGAAAGTTACAAATAATTTCCGATAAACGATTAACCATTGGGGCTCATTGTTCACTTAAACTTGAAGAACAAAAAATTGGCGAATTGTACTGTTTGGATGCTTTGTATATATGTTTCTTAGACTATATAGAAGCAATATATACAATGATTTCAATCGTCTACCTGTTCCATTCATTGTTCTACTTGTCGTAAGTTACAAATAATTTCCGATAAAGGATTAACAATGGGTCTCATTGTTCACTTAAACTTGAAGAACAATAAATTGGCGAATTGTACTGTTTGGATGCTTTGCATATATGTTTCTTAGACTATATAGAAGCAATATATACAAAGATTTCAACCGTCTACCTGTTCCATTCACTGTTGTACTTGTCGAAAGTTACAATTAATTTCCGTTAAAGGATTAACAATGGGGCTCGTCGTTCACTTAAACTTGAAGAACAATAAATTGGCGAATTGTACTGTTTGGATGCTTTGCATATATGTTTCTTAGACTATATAGAAGCAATATATACAAAGAATTCAACCGTCTACCTGTTCCATTCATTGTTCTACTTGTCGAAAGTTACAAATAATTTCCGATAAAGGATTAACCATTGGGGCTCATAGTTCACTTAAACTTGAAAAACAAAAAATTGGCGAATGGTACTGTTTGGATGCTTTGCATATATCTTTCTTAGACTTTATAGAAGCAATATATACATTGATTTCAACCGTCTACCTGTTCCATTCATTGTTCTACTTGTCGAAATTTACAAATAATTTCCTATAAAGGATTAACAATGGGGTACGTAGTTCACTTAAACTTGAAGAACAAAAAATTGCCGAATGGTACTGTTTGGATGCTTTGCATATATGTTTCTTAGACTATATAGAAGCAATATATACAAGGATTTCAACAGTCTACCTGTTCCATTCATTGTTCTAGTTGCCGAAATTTACAATTAATTTCCTTTAAAGAATTAACCATTGGGGCTCGTTGTTCACTTAAACTTGAAGAACAAAAAATTGGCGAATGGTACTGTTTGGATGCTTTGCATATATGTTTCTTAGACTATATAGAAGCAATATATACAAGGATTTCAACAGTCTACCTGTTCCATTCATTGTTCTAGTTGCCGAAATTTACAATTAATTTCCTTTAAAGAATTAACAATGGGGCTCGTAGTTCACTTAAACTTGAAGAGCAAAAAATTGGCGAATTGTACTGTTTGGACGCTATGCATATATGTTTCTTAGACTATATGGTAGCAATATATACAATGATTTCAACAGTCTACCTGTTCCATTCATTGTTCTACTTGTCGAAATTTACAAATAATTTCCTTTAAAGGATTAACAATGGGGCTCGTAGTTCACTTAAACTTGAAGAACAAAAAATTGGCGAATGGTACTGTTTGGATGCTTTGCATATATGTTTCTTAGATTATATAGAAGCAATATATACAAAGATGTCAACCGTCTACCTGTTCCATTCATTGTTCTACTTGTCAATAATTACAAATAATTTCCGATAAAGGATTAACCATTGGGGCTCCTTGTTCACTTAAACTTGAAGAACAAAAAATTGGCGAATGGTACTGTTTGGATGCTTTGCATATATGTTTCTTAGACTATTTAGAAGCAATATATAGAAAGATTTCACCCGTCTACCTGTACTATTCATTGTTCTAGTTGCCGAAATTTACAATTAATTTCCTTTAAAGAATTGACAATGGGGCTCGTAGTTCACTTAAACTTGAAGAACAAAAAATTGGCGAATTGTACTGTTTGGATGCTTTGCATATATGTTTCTTAGACTATATAGAAGCAATATATACAAAGATTTCAACCGTCTACCTGTTCCATTCATTGTTGTACTTGTCGAAAGTTACAAATAATTACCGATAAAGGATTAACCATTGGGGCTCATTGTTCACTTAAACTTGAAGAACAAAAAATTGGAGAATGGTACTGTTTGGATGCTTTGCATATATGTTTCTTAGACTATATGGAAGCAATATATACAAAGATTTCAACCGTCTACGTGTTCCAATCATTGTTCTACTTGTAGAAAGTTACAATTAATTTCCGTTAAAGGATTAACAATGGGGCTCGTAGTTCACTTAAACTTGAAGAACAAAAAATTGGCGAATTGTACTGTTTGGATACTTTGCATATTTGTTTCGTAGACTATATAGAAGCAATATATACAATGATTTCAACCGTCTACATGATCCATTCATTGTTCTACTTGTCGAAATTTACAAATAATTTCCTTTAAAGGATTAACAATGGGGCTCGTAGTTCACTTAAACTTGAAGAACAAAAAATTGGCGAATGGTACTGTTTGGATGCTTTGCATATATGTTTCTTAGACTATATAGAAGCAATATATAAAAAGAATTCAACAGTCTACCTGTTCCATTCTTGTTCTACTTGTCGAAAGTTACAAATAATTTCCGATAAAGGATTAACCATTGGGGCACAATGTTCACTTAAACTTGAAAAACAAAAAATTGGCGAATGGTACTGTTTGGATGCTTTGCTTATATGTTTCTTAGACTTTATAGAAGCAATATATACATTGATTTCAACCGTCTACCTTTTCCATTCATTGTTCTACTTGTCGAAATTTACAAATAATTTCCTATAAAGGATTAACAATGGGGCTCGTAGTTCACTTAAACTTAGAAACAAAAAATTGCCGAATGGTACTGTTTGGATGCTTTGCATATATGTTTCTTAGACTATATAGAAGCAATATATACATTGATTTCAACCGGCTACCTGTTCCATTCATTGTTCTACTTGTCGCAAGTTACAAATAATTTCCGTTAAAGTATTAACAATGGGGCTCGTAGTTCACTTAAACTTGAAGATCAAATAATTGGCGAATTGTACTGTGTGGATGATTTGCAGATATGTTTCTTAGACTATATAGAAGCAATATATACATTGATTTCAACCGTCTACCTGTTCCATTCATTGTTCTACTTGTCGCAAGTTACAAATAATTTCCGTTAAAGTATTAACAATGGGGCTCGTAGTTCACTTAAACTTGAAGAACAAGAAATTGGCGAATTGTACTGTTTGGATGCTTTGCATATATGTTTCTTAGACTATATAGAAGCAATATATACAATGATTTCAACCGTCTACCTATTCCATTCATTGTTCTACTTGCCGAAATTTACAAATAATTTCCTTTAAAGGATTAACAATGGGGCTCGTAGTTCACTTAAACTTGAAGAGCAAAAAATTCGCGAATTGTACTGTTTGGACGCTATGCATATATGTTTCTTAGACTATATAGATGCAATATATACAGTGATTCCAACAGTCTACCTGATCCATTCATTGTTCTACTTGTCGAAAGTTACAAATAATTTCCGTTAAGGGATTAACAATGGGGATCGTAGTACACTTAAACTTGAAGGACAAAAAATTGGAGAATGGTACTGTTTGGATGCTTTGCATATATGTTTCTTAGACTATATGGAAGCAATATATACAAAGATTTCAACCGTCTACGTGTTCCAATCATTGTTCTACTTGTAGAAAGTTACAATTAATTTCCGTTAAAGGATTAACAATGGGGCTCGTAGTTCACTTAAACTTGAAGAACAAAAAATTGGCGAATGGTACTGTTTGAATGCTTTGCGTACATGTTTCTTAGACTATATGGAAGCAATACATACAAAGATTTGAACAGTCTACGTGTTCCAATCATTGTTCTACTTGTCGAAATTTACAAATAATTTCCTTTAAAGGATTAACAATGGGGCTCGTTGTTCACTTAAACTTGAAGAACAATAAACTGGCGAATTGTACTGTTTGGATGTTTTGCATATATGTTTCTTAGACTATATAGAAGCAATATATACAAAGAATTCAACCGTCTACCTGTTCCATTCATTGTTCTACTTGTCGCAAGTTACAAATAATTTCCGATAAACGATTAACCATTGGGGCTCATTGTTCACTTACACTTGAAGAACAAAAAATTGGCGAATGGTACTGTTTGGAAGCTTTGCATATATGTTTCTTAGACTATATAGAAGCAATATATACATTGATTTCAACCGTCTACCTGTTCCATTCATTGTTCTACTTGTCGAAAGTTACAAATAATTTCCGATAAAGGATTAACAATGGGGCTCATTGTTCACTTAAACTTGAAGAACAAAAAATTGGAGAATGGTACTGTTTGGATGCTTTGCATATATGTTTCTTAGACTATATGGAAGCAATATATACAAAGATTTCAACCGTCTACGTGTTCCAATCATTGTTCTACTTGTAGAAAGTTACAATTAATTTCCGTTAAAGGATTAACAATGGGGCTCGTAGTTCACTTAAACTTGAAGAACAAAAAATTGGCGAATTGTACTGTTTGGATACTTTGCATATTTGTTTCGTAGACTATATAGAAGCAATATATACAATGATTTCAACCGTCTACATGATCCATTCATTGTTCTACTTGTCGAAATTTACAAATAATTTCCTTTAAAGGATTAACAATGGGGCTCGTAGTTCACTTAAACTTGAAGAACAAAAAATTGGCGAATGGTACTGTTTGGATGCTTTGCATATATGTTTCTTAGACTATATAGAAGCAATATATAAAAAGAATTCAACAGTCTACCTGTTCCATTCTTGTTCTACTTGTCGAAAGTTACAAATAATTTCCGATAAAGGATTAACCATTGGGGCACAATGTTCACTTAAACTTGAAAAACAAAAAATTGGCGAATGGTACTGTTTGGATGCTTTGCTTATATGTTTCTTAGACTTTATAGAAGCAATATATACATTGATTTCAACCGTCTACCTTTTCCATTCATTGTTCTACTTGTCGAAATTTACAAATAATTTCCTATAAAGGATTAACAATGGGGCTCGTAGTTCACTTAAACTTAGAAACAAAAAATTGCCGAATGGTACTGTTTGGATGCTTTGCATATATGTTTCTTAGACTATATAGAAGCAATATATACATTGATTTCAACCGGCTACCTGTTCCATTCATTGTTCTACTTGTCGCAAGTTACAAATAATTTCCGTTAAAGTATTAACAATGGGGCTCGTAGTTCACTTAAACTTGAAGATCAAATAATTGGCGAATTGTACTGTGTGGATGATTTGCAGATATGTTTCTTAGACTATATAGAAGCAATATATACATTGATTTCAACCGTCTACCTGTTCCATTCATTGTTCTACTTGTCGCAAGTTACAAATAATTTCCGTTAAAGTATTAACAATGGGGCTCGTAGTTCACTTAAACTTGAAGAACAAGAAATTGGCGAATTGTACTGTTTGGATGCTTTGCATATATGTTTCTTAGACTATATAGAAGCAATATATACAATGATTTCAACCGTCTACCTATTCCATTCATTGTTCTACTTGCCGAAATTTACAAATAATTTCCTTTAAAGGATTAACAATGGGGCTCGTAGTTCACTTAAACTTGAAGAGCAAAAAATTCGCGAATTGTACTGTTTGGACGCTATGCATATATGTTTCTTAGACTATATAGATGCAATATATACAGTGATTCCAACAGTCTACCTGATCCATTCATTGTTCTACTTGTCGAAAGTTACAAATAATTTCCGTTAAGGGATTAACAATGGGGATCGTAGTACACTTAAACTTGAAGGACAAAAAATTGGAGAATGGTACTGTTTGGATGCTTTGCATATATGTTTCTTAGACTATATGGAAGCAATATATACAAAGATTTCAACCGTCTACGTGTTCCAATCATTGTTCTACTTGTAGAAAGTTACAATTAATTTCCGTTAAAGGATTAACAATGGGGCTCGTAGTTCACTTAAACTTGAAGAACAAAAAATTGGCGAATGGTACTGTTTGAATGCTTTGCGTACATGTTTCTTAGACTATATGGAAGCAATACATACAAAGATTTGAACAGTCTACGTGTTCCAATCATTGTTCTACTTGTCGAAATTTACAAATAATTTCCTTTAAAGGATTAACAATGGGGCTCGTTGTTCACTTAAACTTGAAGAACAATAAACTGGCGAATTGTACTGTTTGGATGTTTTGCATATATGTTTCTTAGACTATATAGAAGCAATATATACAAAGAATTCAACCGTCTACCTGTTCCATTCATTGTTCTACTTGTCGCAAGTTACAAATAATTTCCGATAAACGATTAACCATTGGGGCTCATTGTTAACTTACACTTGAAGAACAAAAAATTGGCGAATGGTACTGTTTGGAAGCTTTGCATATATGTTTCTTAGACTATATAGAAGCAATATATACATTGATTTCAACCGTCTACCTGTTCCATTCATTGTTCTACTTGTCGAAAGTTACAAATAATTTCCGATAAAGGATTAACAATGGGGCTCATTGTTCACTTAAACTTGAAGAACAAAAAATTGGAGAATGGTACTGTTTGGATGCTTTGCATATATGTTTCTTAGACTATATGGAAGCAATATATACAAAGATTTCAACCGTCTACGTGTTCCAATCATTGTTCTACTTGTAGAAAGTTACAATTAATTTCCGTTAAAGGATTAACAATGGGGCTCGTAGTTCACTTAAACTTGAAGAACAAAAAATTGGCGAATTGTACTGTTTGGATGCTTTGCATATATGTTTCTTAGACTATATAGAAGCAATATATACAAAGATTTCAACCGTCTACGTGTTCCAATCATTGTTCTACTTGTAGAAAGTTACAACTAATTTCCGTTAAAGGATTAACAATGGGGCTCGTAGTTCACTTAAACTTGAAGAACAAAAAATTGGCGAATTGGACTGTTTGGATGCTTTGCATATATGTTTCGTAGATTATATAGAAGCAACATATACAAAGATTTCAACCGTCTACCTGATCCATTCATTGTTCTACTTGTCGAAAGTTACAAATAATTTCCTTTAAAGGATTAACAATGGGGCTCATTGTTCAGTTAAACTTGAAGACCAAAAAATTGGCGAATTGTACTGGTTGGATGCTTTGCATATATGTTTCTTAGACTATATAGAAGCAAAATATACAATGATTTCAACCGTCTACCTGTTCCATTCATTGTTCTACTTGTCGAAAGTTACAAATAATTTCCGTTAAGGGATTAACAATGGGGATCGTAGTTTACTTAAACTTGAAGAACAAAAAATTGGCGAATTGTACTGTTTGGATGCTTTGCATATATGTTTCTTAGACTATATAGAAGCAATATATACAAAGATTTCAACCGTCTACGTGTTCCAATCATTGTTCTACTTGTAGAAAGTTACAATTAATTTCCGTTAAAGGATTAACAATGGGGCTCGTAGTTCACTTAAACTTGAAGAACAAAAAATTGGCGAATTGTACTGTTTGGATGCTTTGCATATATGTTTCTTAGACTATATAGAAGCAATGTATACAAAGATTTCAACCGTCTACCTGTTCCATTCATTGTTCTACTTGTCGAAAGTTACAAATAATTTCCGATAAAGGATTAACAATGGGTCTCATTGTTCACTTAAACTTGAAGAACAAAAAATTGGCGAATTGTACTGTTTGGATGCTTTGCATATATGTTTCTTAGACTATAGAGAAGCAATATGTACAAAGATTTCAACCGTCTGCCTGTTCCATTCATTGTTCTACTTGTCGAAATTTACAAATAATTTTCTGTAAAGGATTAACAATGGGGCTCGTTGTTCACTTAAACTTGAAGAACAAAAAATTGGCGAATGGTACTGTTTGGATGCTTTGCATATATGTTTCTTAGACTATATAGAAGCAATATATACATTGATTTCAACCGGCTACCTGTTCCATTCATTGTTCTACTTGTCGCAAGTTACAAATAATTTCCGTTAAAGAATTAACAATGGGGCTCGTAGTTCACTTAAACTTGAAGATCAAAGAATTGGCGAATTGTACTGTGTGGATGATTTGCATATATGTTTTTAGACTATATAGAAGCAATATATACAAAGATTTCAACCGTCTACCTTTTCCATTCATTGTTCTACTTGTCGAAAGTTACAAATAATTTCCGATAAAGGATTAACAATAGGGCTCGTAGTTCACTTAAACATGAAGATGAAATAATTGGCGAATTGTACTGTTTGGATGCTTTGCATATATGTTTCTTAGATTATAAAGAAGCAATATATACAAAGATTTCAACCGTCTACCTGTTCCATTCATGGTTCTACTTGTCGAAATTTACAAATAATTTCCGATAACGGATTAACTATTGGGGCTCATTGTTCACTTAAACTTGAAGAACAAAAAATTGTCGAATTGTACTGTTTGGATGCTTTGCATATATGTTTCTTAGACTATATAGAAGCAATATATACAATGATTTCAACCGTCTACCAGTTCCATTCATTGTTCTACTTGTCGAAAGTTACAAATAATTTCCGGTAAAGGATTAACAATGGGGCTCATTGTTCACTTAAACTTGAAGAACAAAAAATTGGCGAATGGTGCTGTTTGGATGCTTTGCATATATGTTTCTTAGACTATATAGAAGCAATATATACAAAGATTTCAACCGTCTAACTGTTCAATTCATTGTTCTACTTGTCGAAAGTTACAAATAATTTCCGATAACGGATTAACCATTGGGGCTCATTGTTCACTTAAACTTGAAGATAAAAAAATTGGCGAATTGTACTGTTTGGATGCTTTGCATATTTGTTTCGCAAACTATATAGAAGCAACATATACAATGATTTCAACCGTCTACATGATCCATTCATTGTTCTACTTGTCGAAATTTACAAATAATTTCCTTTAAAGGATTAACAATGGGGCTCGTAGTTCACTTAAACATGAAGATGAAATAATTCTCGAATTGTACTGTTTGGATGCTTTGCATATATGTTTCTTAGATTATAAAGAAGCAATATATACAAAGATTTCAACCGTCTACCTGTTCCATTCATTGTTCTACTTGTCGCAAGTTACAAATAATTTCCGTTAAAGAATTAACAATGGGGCTCGTAGTTCACTTAAACTTGAAGATCAAAGAATTGGCGAATTGTACTGTGTGGATGATTTGCATATATGTTTCTTAGATTATAAAGAAGCAATATATACAAAGATTTCAACCGTGTACCTGTTCCATTCATTGTTCTACTTGTCGAAATTTACAAATAATTTCCTTTAAAGGATTAACAATGGGGCTCGTTGTTCACTTAAACTTGAAGAACAATAAATTGGCGAATTGTACTGTTTGGATGCTTTGCATATATGTTTCTTAGACTATATAGAAGAAATATATACAAAGATTTCAACCGTCTACCTGTTCCATTCATTGTTCTACTTGTCGCAAGTTACAAATAATTTCCGTTAAAGTATTAACAATGGGGCTCGTAGTTCACTTAAACTTGAAGATCAAATAATTGGCGAATGGTACTGTTTGGATGCTTTGCATATATGTTTCTTAGACTATTTAGATGCAATATATAGAAAGATTTCACCCGTCTACCTGTACTATTCATTGTTCTACTTGTAGAAAGTTACAAATAATTTCCATTTCATGATTATCAATGGGGCTCGTAGTTACCTTAAACTTGAAGAACAAAAAATTGGCGAATGGTACTGTTTGGATGCTTTGCATATATGTTTCTTAGACTATATAGAAGCAATATATACAAAGATTTCAACCGTCTGCCTGTTCCATTCATTGTTCTACTTGTCGAAAGTTACAAATAATTTCCGATAAAGGATTAACAATGGGGCTCATTGTTCACTTAAACTTGAAGAACAAAAAATTGGCGAATGGTGCTGTTTGGATGCTTTGCATATATGTTTCTTAGACTATATAGAAGCAATATATACAATGATTTCAACAGTCTACCTGTTCAATTCATTGTTCTACTTGTCGAAATTTACAAATAATTTCCTTTAAAGGATTAACAATGGGGCTCGTAGTTCACTTAAACATGAAGATGAAATAATTCTCGAATTGTACTGTTTGGATGCTTTGCATATATGTTTCTTAGATTATAAAGAAGCAATATATACAAAGATTTCAACCGTCTACCTGTTCCATTCATTGTTCTACTTGTCGCAAGTTACAAATAATTTCCGTTAAAGAATTAACAATGGGGCTCGTAGTTCACTTAAACTTGAAGATCAAAGAATTGGCGAATTGTACTGTGTGGATGATTTGCATATATGTTTCTTAGATTATAAAGAAGCAATATATACAAAGATTTCAACCGTGTACCTGTTCCATTCATTGTTCTACTTGTCGAAATTTACAAATAATTTCCTTTAAAGGATTAACAATGGGGCTCGTTGTTCACTTAAACTTGAAGAACAATAAATTGGCGAATTGTACTGTTTGGATGCTTTGCATATATGTTTCTTAGACTATATAGAAGAAATATATACAAAGATTTCAACCGTCTACCTGTTCCATTCATTGTTCTACTTGTCGCAAGTTACAAATAATTTCCGTTAAAGTATTAACAATGGGGCTCGTAGTTCACTTAAACTTGAAGATCAAATAATTGGCGAATGGTACTGTTTGGATGCTTTGCATATATGTTTCTTAGACTATTTAGATGCAATATATAGAAAGATTTCACCCGTCTACCTGTACTATTCATTGTTCTACTTGTAGAAAGTTACAAATAATTTCCATTTCATGATTATCAATGGGGCTCGTAGTTACCTTAAACTTGAAGAACAAAAAATTGGCGAATGGTACTGTTTGGATGCTTTGCATATATGTTTCTTAGACTATATAGAAGCAATATATACAAAGATTTCAACCGTCTGCCTGTTCCATTCATTGTTCTACTTGTCGAAAGTTACAAATAATTTCCGATAAAGGATTAACAATGGGGCTCATTGTTCACTTAAACTTGAAGAACAAAAAATTGGCGAATGGTGCTGTTTGGATGCTTTGCATATATGTTTCTTAGACTATATAGAAGCAATATATACAATGATTTCAACAGTCTACCTGTTCAATTCATTGTTCTACTTGTCGAAATTTACAAATAATTTCCTTTAAAGGATTAACAATGGGGCTCGTAGTTCACTTAAACTTGAAGAACAAAAAATTGGCGAATGGTACTGTTTGGATGCTTTGCATATATGTTTCTTAGACTATTTAGATGCAATATATAGAAAGATTTCACCCGTCTACCTGTACTATTCATTGTTCTACTTGTAGAAAGTTACAAATAATTTCCATTTCATGATTATCAATGGGGCTCGTAGTTACCTTAAACTTGAAGAACAAAAAATTGGCGAATGGTACTGTTTGGATGCTTTGCATATATGTTTCTTAGACTATATAGAAGCAATATATACAAAGATTTCAACCGTCTACCTGTTCCATTCATAGTTCTACTTGTCGAAAGTTACAAATAATTTCCGATAAAGGATTAACAATGGGGCTCATTGTTCACTTAAACTTGAAGAACAAAAAATTGGCGAATGGTGCTGTTTGGATGCTTTGCATATATGTTTCTTAGACTATATAGAAGCAATATATACATTGATTTCAACCGTCTACCTGTTCCATTCTATGTTCTACTTGTCGGAAGTTACAAATAATTTCCGTTAAAGTATTAACAATGGGGCTCGTAGTTCACTTAAACATGAAGATGAAATAATTGGCGAATGGTACTGTTTGGATGCTTTGCATATATGTTTCTTAGACTATATAGAAGCAATATATACAAGGATTTCAACAGTCTACCTGTTCCATTCATTGTTCTACTTGCCGAAATTTACAAATAATTTCCTTTAAAGAATTAACAATGGGGCTCGTAGTTCACTTAAACTTGAAGAGCAAAAAATTGGCGAATTGTACTGTTTGGACGCTATGCATATATGTTTCTTAGACTATATAGTAGCAATATATACAATGATTTCAACAGTCTACCTGTTCCATTCATTGTTCTACTTGTCGAAATTTACAAATAATTTCCTTTAAAGGATTAACAATGGGGCTCGTAGTTCACTTAAACATGAAGATGAAATAATTGGCGAATTGTACTGTTTGGATGCTTTGCATATATGTTTCTTATATTATAAAGAAGCAATATATACAAAGATTTCACCCGTCTACCTGTTCCGTTCATTGTTCTACTTCTCGAAAGTTACAAATAATTTCCGATAACGGATTAACTATTGGGGCTCATTGTTCACTTAAACTTGAAGAACAAAAAATTGGCTAATTGTACTGTTTGGATGCTTTGCATATATGTTTCTTAGACTATATAGAAGCAATATATACAATGATTTCAACAGTCTACCTGTTCCATTCATTGTTCTTCTTGTCGAAAGTTACAAATAATTTCCTTTAAAGGATTAACAATGGGGCTCATTGTTCACTTAAACTTGAAGAACAAAAAATTGTCGAATTGTACTGTTTGGATGCTTTGCATATATGTTTCTTAGACTATATAGAAGCAATATATACAAAGATTTCAACCGTCTACCAGTTCCATTCATTGTTCTACTTGTCGAAAGTTACAAATAATTTCCGATAACGGATTAACCATTGGGGCTCATTGTTCACTTAAACTTGAAGATAAAAAAATTGGCGAATTGTACTGTTTGGATGCTTTGCATATATGTTTCTTATACTCTATAGAAGCAATATATACAAAGATTTCAACCGTCTACCTGTTCTATTCATTGTTCTACTTGTCGAAAGTTACAAATAATTTCCGATAAAGGATTAACAATGGTGCTCATTGTTCACTTAAACTTGAAGAACAAAAAATTGGCGAATGGTATTGTTTGGATGCTTTGCATATATGTTTCTTAGACTATATAGAAGCAATATATACATTGATTTCAACCGTCTAACTGTTCCACTCATTGTTCTACTTGTCGCAAGTTACAAATAATTTCCGATAAAGGATTAACAATGGGGCTCATTGTTCACTTAAACTTGAAGAACAAAAAATTGGCGAATGGTACTGTTTGGATGCTTTGCATATATGTTTCTTAGACTATATAGAAGCAATATATACATTGATTTCAACCGTCTAACTGTTCCACTCATTGTTCTACTTGTCGCAAGTTACAAATAATTTCCGATAACTGATGAACCATTGGGGCTCATTGTTCACTTAAACTTGAAGATAAAAAAATTGGCGAATGTTACTGTTTAGATGCTTTGCACATAAGTTTCTTAGACTATATAGAAGCAATATATACAAAGATTTCAACCGTCTACCTGTTCCATTCATTGTTCTACTTCTCGAAAGTTAGAAATAATTTCCGAAAAAGGATTAACCATTGGGGCTCATTGTTCACTTAAACTTGAAGAACAAAAAATTGGCGAATTGTACTGTTTGGATGCTTTGCATATATGTTTCTTAGACTGTATAGAAGCAATATATACAATGATTTCAAAAGTCTACCTGTTCCATTCATTGTTCTACTTGTCGAAAGTTACAAATAATTTCCGATAAAGGATTAACAATGTGTCTCATTGTTCACTTAAACTTGAAGAACAAAAAATTGGCGAATGGTACTGTTTGGATGCTTTGCATATATGTTTCTTAGACTATATGGAAGCAATATATACAAAGATTTCAACCGTGTACCTGTTCCATTCATTGTTCTACTTGTCGAAAGTTACAAATAATTTCCTTTAAAGGATTAACAATGGGGCTCATTGTTCAGTTAAACTTGAAGAACAAAAAATTGGCGAATTGTACTGGTTGGATGCTTTGCATATATGTTTCTTAGACTATATAGAAGCAAAATATACAATGATTTCAACCGTCTACCTGTTCCATTCATTGTTCTACTTGTCGAAAGTTACAAATAATTTCCGTTAAGGGATTAACAATGGGGATCGTAGTTTACTTAAACTTGAAGAACAAAAAATTGGCGAATTGTACTGTTTGGATGCTTTGCATATATGTTTCTTAGACTATATAGAAGCAATATATACAAAGATTTCAACCGTCTACGTGTTCCAATCATTGTTCTACTTGTAGAAAGTTACAATTAATTTCCGTTAAAGGATTAACAATGGGGCTCGTAGTTCACTTAAACTTGAAGAACAAAAAATTGGCGAATTGTACTGTTTGGATGCTTTGCATATATGTTTCTTAGACTATATAGAAGCAATGTATACAAAGATTTCAACCGTCTACCTGTTCCATTCATTGTTCTACTTGTCGAAAGTTACAAATAATTTCCGATAAAGGATTAACAATGGGTCTCATTGTTCACTTAAACTTGAAGAACAAAAAATTGGCGAATTGTACTGTTTGGATGCTTTGCATATATGTTTCTTAGACTATAGAGAAGCAATATGTACAAAGATTTCAACCGTCTGCCTGTTCCATTCATTGTTCTACTTGTCGAAATTTACAAATAATTTTCTTTAAAGGATTAACAATGGGGCTCGTTGTTCACTTAAACTTGAAGAACAAAAAATTGGCGAATGGTACTGTTTGGATGCTTTGCATATATGTTTCTTAGACTATATAGAAGCAATATATACATTGATTTCAACCGGCTACCTGTTCCATTCATTGTTCTACTTGTCGCAAGTTACAAATAATTTCCGTTAAAGTATTAACAATGGGGCTCGTAGTTCACTTAAACTTGAAGATCAAATAATTGGCGAATTGTACTGTTTGGATGCTTTGCATATATGTTTTTAGACTATATAGAAGCAATATATACAAAGATTTCAACCGTCTACCTTTTCCATTCATTGTTCTACTTGTCGAAAGTTACAAATAATTTCCGATAAAGGATTAACAATAGGGCTCGTAGTTCACTTAAACATGAAGATGAAATAATTGGCGAATTGTACTGTTTGGATGCTTTGCATATATGTTTCTTAGATTATAAAGAAGCAATATATACAAAGATTTCAACCGTCTACCTGTTCCATTCATGGTTCTACTTGTCGAAATTTACAAATAATTTCCGATAACGGATTAACTATTGGGGCTCATTGTTCACTTAAACTTGAAGAACAAAAAATTGGCTAATTGTACTGTTTGGATGCTTTGCATATATGTTTCTTAGACTATATAGAAGCAATATATACAATGATTTCAACAGTCTACCTGTTCCATTCATTGTTCTTCTTGTCGAAAGTTACAAATAATTTCCTTGAAAGGATTAACAATGGGGCTCATTGTTCACTTAAACTTGAAGAACAAAAAATTGTCGAATTGTACTGTTTGGATGCTTTGCATATATGTTTCTTAGACTATATAGAAGCAATATATACAATGATTTCAACCGTCTACCAGTTCCATTCATTGTTCTACTTGTCGAAAGTTACAAATAATTTCCGGTAAAGGATTAACAATGGGGCTCATTGTTCACTTAAACTTGAAGAACAAAAAATTGGCGAATGTTGCTGTTTGGATGCTTTGCATATATGTTTCTTAGACTATATAGAAGCAATATATACAAAGATTTCAACCGTCTAACTGTTCAATTCATTGTTCTACTTGTCGAAAGTTACAAATAATTTCCGATAACGGATTAACCATTGGGGCTCATTGTTCACTTAAACTTGAAGATAAAAAAATTGGCGAATTGTACTGTTTGGATGCTTTGCATATTTGTTTCGCAAACTATATAGAAGCAACATATACAATGATTTCAACCGTCTACATGATCCATTCATTGTTCTACTTGTCGAAATTTACAAATAATTTCCTTTAAAGGATTAACAATGGGGCTCGTAGTTCACTTAAACATGAAGATGAAATAATTCTCGAATTGTACTGTTTGGATGCTTTGCATATATGTTTCTTAGATTATAAAGAAGCAATATATACAAAGATTTCAACCGTCTACCTGTTCCATTCATTGTTCTACTTGTCGCAAGTTACAAATAATTTCCGTTAAAGAATTAACAATGGGGCTCGTAGTTCACTTAAACTTGAAGATCAAAGAATTGGCGAATTGTACTGTGTGGATGATTTGCATATATGTTTCTTAGATTATAAAGAAGCAATATATACAAAGATTTCAACCGTGTACCTGTTCCATTCATTGTTCTACTTGTCGAAATTTACAAATAATTTCCTTTAAAGGATTAACAATGGGGCTCGTTGTTCACTTAAACTTGAAGAACAATAAATTGGCGAATTGTACTGTTTGGATGCTTTGCATATATGTTTCTTAGACTATATAGAAGAAATATATACAAAGATTTCAACCGTCTACCTGTTCCATTCATTGTTCTACTTGTCGCAAGTTACAAATAATTTCCGTTAAAGTATTAACAATGGGGCTCGTAGTTCACTTAAACTTGAAGATCAAATAATTGGCGAATGGTACTGTTTGGATGCTTTGCATATATGTTTCTTAGACTATTTAGATGCAATATATAGAAAGATTTCACCCGTCTACCTGTACTATTCATTGTTCTACTTGTAGAAAGTTACAAATAATTTCCATTTCATGATTATCAATGGGGCTCGTAGTTACCTTAAACTTGAAGAACAAAAAATTGGCGAATGGTACTGTTTGGATGCTTTGCATATATGTTTCTTAGACTATATAGAAGCAATATATACAAAGATTTCAACCGTCTACCTGTTCCATTCATTGTTCTACTTGTCGAAAGTTACAAATAATTTCCGATAAAGGATTAACAATGTGTCTCATTGTTCACTTAAACTTGAAGAACAAAAAATTGGCGAATGGTACTGTTTGGATGCTTTGCATATATGTTTCTTAGACTATATGGAAGCAATATATACAAAGATTTCAACCGTGTACCTGTTCCATTCATTGTTCTACTTGTCGAAAGTTACAAATAATTTCCTTTAAAGGATTAACAATGGGGCTCATTGTTCAGTTAAACTTGAAGAACAAAAAATTGGCGAATTGTACTGGTTGGATGCTTTGCATATATGTTTCTTAGACTATATAGAAGCAAAATATACAATGATTTCAACCGTCTACCTGTTCCATTCATTGTTCTACTTGTCGAAAGTTACAAATAATTTCCGTTAAGGGATTAACAATGGGGATCGTAGTTTACTTAAACTTGAAGAACAAAAAATTGGCGAATTGTACTGTTTGGATGCTTTGCATATATGTTTCTTAGACTATATAGAAGCAATATATACAAAGATTTCAACCGTCTACGTGTTCCAATCATTGTTCTACTTGTAGAAAGTTACAATTAATTTCCGTTAAAGGATTAACAATGGGGCTCGTAGTTCACTTAAACTTGAAGAACAAAAAATTGGCGAATTGTACTGTTTGGATGCTTTGCATATATGTTTCTTAGACTATATAGAAGCAATGTATACAAAGATTTCAACCGTCTACCTGTTCCATTCATTGTTCTACTTGTCGAAAGTTACAAATAATTTCCGATAAAGGATTAACAATGGGTCTCATTGTTCACTTAAACTTGAAGAACAAAAAATTGGCGAATTGTACTGTTTGGATGCTTTGCATATATGTTTCTTAGACTATAGAGAAGCAATATGTACAAAGATTTCAACCGTCTGCCTGTTCCATTCATTGTTCTACTTGTCGAAATTTACAAATAATTTTCTTTAAAGGATTAACAATGGGGCTCGTTGTTCACTTAAACTTGAAGAACAAAAAATTGGCGAATGGTACTGTTTGGATGCTTTGCATATATGTTTCTTAGACTATATAGAAGCAATATATACATTGATTTCAACCGGCTACCTGTTCCATTCATTGTTCTACTTGTCGCAAGTTACAAATAATTTCCGTTAAAGTATTAACAATGGGGCTCGTAGTTCACTTAAACTTGAAGATCAAATAATTGGCGAATTGTACTGTTTGGATGCTTTGCATATATGTTTTTAGACTATATAGAAGCAATATATACAAAGATTTCAACCGTCTACCTTTTCCATTCATTGTTCTACTTGTCGAAAGTTACAAATAATTTCCGATAAAGGATTAACAATAGGGCTCGTAGTTCACTTAAACATGAAGATGAAATAATTGGCGAATTGTACTGTTTGGATGCTTTGCATATATGTTTCTTAGATTATAAAGAAGCAATATATACAAAGATTTCAACCGTCTACCTGTTCCATTCATGGTTCTACTTGTCGAAATTTACAAATAATTTCCGATAACGGATTAACTATTGGGGCTCATTGTTCACTTAAACTTGAAGAACAAAAAATTGGCTAATTGTACTGTTTGGATGCTTTGCATATATGTTTCTTAGACTATATAGAAGCAATATATACAATGATTTCAACAGTCTACCTGTTCCATTCATTGTTCTTCTTGTCGAAAGTTACAAATAATTTCCTTGAAAGGATTAACAATGGGGCTCATTGTTCACTTAAACTTGAAGAACAAAAAATTGTCGAATTGTACTGTTTGGATGCTTTGCATATATGTTTCTTAGACTATATAGAAGCAATATATACAATGATTTCAACCGTCTACCAGTTCCATTCATTGTTCTACTTGTCGAAAGTTACAAATAATTTCCGGTAAAGGATTAACAATGGGGCTCATTGTTCACTTAAACTTGAAGAACAAAAAATTGGCGAATGGTGCTGTTTGGATGCTTTGCATATATGTTTCTTAGACTATATAGAAGCAATATATACAAAGATTTCAACCGTCTAACTGTTCAATTCATTGTTCTACTTGTCGAAAGTTACAAATAATTTCCGATAACGGATTAACCATTGGGGCTCATTGTTCACTTAAACTTGAAGATAAAAAAATTGGCGAATTGTACTGTTTGGATGCTTTGCATATTTGTTTCGCAAACTATATAGAAGCAACATATACAATGATTTCAACCGTCTACATGATCCATTCATTGTTCTACTTGTCGAAATTTACAAATAATTTCCTTTAAAGGATTAACAATGGGGCTCGTAGTTCACTTAAACATGAAGATGAAATAATTCTCGAATTGTACTGTTTGGATGCTTTGCATATATGTTTCTTAGATTATAAAGAAGCAATATATACAAAGATTTCAACCGTCTACCTGTTCCATTCATTGTTCTACTTGTCGCAAGTTACAAATAATTTCCGTTAAAGAATTAACAATGGGGCTCGTAGTTCACTTAAACTTGAAGATCAAAGAATTGGCGAATTGTACTGTGTGGATGATTTGCATATATGTTTCTTAGATTATAAAGAAGCAATATATACAAAGATTTCAACCGTGTACCTGTTCCATTCATTGTTCTACTTGTCGAAATTTACAAATAATTTCCTTTAAAGGATTAACAATGGGGCTCGTTGTTCACTTAAACTTGAAGAACAATAAATTGGCGAATTGTACTGTTTGGATGCTTTGCATATATGTTTCTTAGACTATATAGAAGAAATATATACAAAGATTTCAACCGTCTACCTGTTCCATTCATTGTTCTACTTGTCGCAAGTTACAAATAATTTCCGTTAAAGTATTAACAATGGGGCTCGTAGTTCACTTAAACTTGAAGATCAAATAATTGGCGAATGGTACTGTTTGGATGCTTTGCATATATGTTTCTTAGACTATTTAGATGCAATATATAGAAAGATTTCACCCGTCTACCTGTACTATTCATTGTTCTACTTGTAGAAAGTTACAAATAATTTCCATTTCATGATTATCAATGGGGCTCGTAGTTACCTTAAACTTGAAGAACAAAAAATTGGCGAATGGTACTGTTTGGATGCTTTGCATATATGTTTCTTAGACTATATAGAAGCAATATATACAAAGATTTCAACCGTCTACCTGTTCCATTCATTGTTCTACTTGTCGAAAGTTACAAATAATTTCCGATAAAGGATTAACAATGGGGCTCATTGTTCACTTAAACTTGAAGAACAAAAAATTGGCGAATGGTGCTGTTTGGATGCTTTGCATATATGTTTCTTAGACTATATAGAAGCAATATATACATTGATTTCAACCGTCTACCTGTTCCATTCTATGTTCTACTTGTCGGAAGTTACAAATAATTTCCGTTAAAGTATTAACAATGGGGCTCGTAGTTCACTTAAACATGAAGATGAAATAATTGGCGAATGGTACTGTTTGGATGCTTTGCATATATGTTTCTTAGACTATATAGAAGCAATATATACAAGGATTTCAACAGTCTACCTGTTCCATTCATTGTTCTACTTGCCGAAATTTACAAATAATTTCCTTTAAAGAATTAACAATGGGGCTCGTAGTTCACTTAAACTTGAAGAGCAAAAAATTGGCGAATTGTACTGTTTGGACGCTATGCATATATGTTTCTTAGACTATATAGTAGCAATATATACAATGATTTCAACAGTCTACCTGTTCCATTCATTGTTCTACTTGTCGAAATTTACAAATAATTTCCTTTAAAGGATTAACAATGGGGCTCGTAGTTCACTTAAACATGAAGATGAAATAATTGGCGAATTGTACTGTTTGGATGCTTTGCATATATGTTTCTTATATTATAAAGAAGCAATATATACAAAGATTTCACCCGTCTACCTGTTCCGTTCATTGTTCTACTTCTCGAAAGTTACAAATAATTTCCGATAACGGATTAACTATTGGGGCTCATTGTTCACTTAAACTTGAAGAACAAAAAATTGGCTGATTGTACTGTTTGGATGCTTTGCATATATGTTTCTTAGACTATATAGAAGCAATATATACAATGATTTCAACAGTCTACCTGTTCCATTCATTGTTCTTCTTGTCGAAAGTTACAAATAATTTCCTTTAAAGGATTAACAATGGGGCTCATTGTTCACTTAAACTTGAAGAACAAAAAATTGTCGAATTGTACTGTTTGGATGCTTTGCATATATGTTTCTTAGACTATATAGAAGCAATATATACAAAGATTTCAACCGTCTACCAGTTCCATTCATTGTTCTACTTGTCGAAAGTTACAAATAATTTCCGATAACGGATTAACCATTGGGGCTCATTGTTCACTTAAACTTGAAGATAAAAAAATTGGCGAATTGTACTGTTTGGATGCTTTGCATATATGTTTCTTATACTCTATAGAAGCAATATATACAAAGATTTCAACCGTCTACCTGTTCTATTCATTGTTCTACTTGTCGAAAGTTACAAATAATTTCCGATAAAGGATTAACAATGGGGCTCATTGTTCACTTAAACTTGAAGAACAAAAAATTGGCGAATGGTACTGTTTGGATGCTTTGCATATATGTTTCTTAGACTATATAGAAGCAATATATACATTGATTTCAACCGTCTAACTGTTCCACTCATTGTTCTACTTGTCGCAAGTTACAAATAATTTCCGATAAAGGATTAACAATGGGGCTCATTGTTCACTTAAACTTGAAGAACAAAAAATTGGCGAATGGTACTGTTTGGATGCTTTGCATATATGTTTCTTAGACTATATAGAAGCAATATATACATTGATTTCAACCGTCTAACTGTTCCACTCATTGTTCTACTTGTCGCAAGTTACAAATAATTTCCGATAACTGATTAACCATTGGGGCTCATTGTTCACTTAAACTTGAAGATAAAAAAATTGGCGAATGTTACTGTTTAGATGCTTTGCACATAAGTTTCTTAGACTATATAGAAGCAATATATACAAAGATTTCAACCGTCTACCTGTTCCATTCATTGTTCTACTTCTCGAAAGTTAGAAATAATTTCCGAAAAAGGATTAACCATTGGGGCTCATTGTTCACTTAAACTTGAAGAACAAAAAATTGGCGAATTGTACTGTTTGGATGCTTTGCATATATGTTTCTTAGACTGTATAGAAGCAATATATACAATGATTTCAAAAGTCTACCTGTTCCATTCATTGTTCTACTTGTCGAAAGTTACAAATAATTTCCGATAAAGGATTAACAATGTGTCTCATTGTTCACTTAAACTTGAAGAACAAAAAATTGGCGAATGGTACTGTTTGGATGCTTTGCATATATGTTTCTTAGACTATATGGAAGCAATATATACAAAGATTTCAACCGTCTACGTGTTCCATTCATTGTTCTACTTGTAGAAAGTTACAATTAATTTCCGTTAAAGGATTAACAATCGGGCTCGTAGTTCACTTAAACTTGAAGAAAAAAAATTGGCGAATTGTACTGTTTGGATGCTTTGCATATATGTTTCGTATATTATATAGAAGCAATATATACAATGATTTCAACCGTCTACCAGATCCATTCATTGTTCTACTTGTCGAAATTTACAAATAATTTCCTTTAAAGGATTAACAATGGGGCTCGTAGTTCACTTAAACTTGAAGAACAAAAAATTGGCGAATTGTACTGTTGGGATGCTTTGCATATATGTTTCTTAGACTATTTAGAAGCAATATATAGAAAGATTTCACCCGTCTACCTGTACTATTCATTGTTCTACTTGTAGAAAGTTACAAATAATTTCCGTTTCATGATTATCAATGGGGTTCGTTCTTCACTTAAACTTGAAGAACAAAAAATTGGCGAATGGTACTGTTTGGATGCTTTGCATATATGTTTCTTAGATTATATAGAAGCAATATATACAAAGATTTCAAACGTCTACCTGTTCCATTCATTGTTCTACTTGTCGAAAGTTACAAATAATTTCCGATAAAGGATTAACCATTGGGGCTCATTGTTCACTTAAACTTGAAGAACACAAAATTGGCGAATGGTACTGCTTGGATGCTTTGCGTACATGTTTCTTAGACTATATGGAAGCAATATATACAAAGATATCAACCGTCTACGTGTTCCAATCATTGTTCTACTTGTCGAAATTTACAAATAATCTCCTTTAAAGGATTAACAATGGGTCTCGTAGTTCACTTAAACTTGAAGAACAAAAAATTGGCGAATTGTACTGTTTGGATGCTTTGCATATATGTTTCTTAGACTATTTAGAAGCAATATATAGAAATATTTCACCCGTCTACCTGTACTATTCATTGTTCTACTTGTAGAAAGTTACAAATAATTTCCGTTTCATGATTATCAATGGGGCTCGCTGTTCACTTAAACTTGAAGATCAAAAAATTGGCGATTGTTACTGTTTAGATGCTTTGTATATATGTTTCTTAGACTATTTAGAAGCAATATATAGAAAGATTTCACCCGTCTACCTGTACTATTCATTGTTCTACTTGTAGATAGTTAGAAATAATTTCCATTTCATGATTATCATTGGGGCTCGCTGTTCACTTAAACTTGAAGATCAAAAAATTGGCGATTGTTACTGTTTAGATGCTTTGCATATATGTTTCTTAGATTATATAGAAGCAATATATAAAAAGATTTCTACCGTCTACCTGTTCCATTCATTGTTCTACTTGTCGAAGGTTACAAATAATTTCCGATAACGGATTAACCATTGGGGCTCATTGTTCACTTAAACTTGAAGAACAAAAAATTGGCGAATTGTACTGTTTGGATGCTTTGCATATATGTTTCTTATACTATATAGAAGCAATATATACAAAGATTTCAACCGTCTACCTGTTCCATTCAATGTTCTACTTGTCGAAAGTTACAAATAATTTCCGATAAAGGATTAACAATGGGGCTCATTGTTCACTTAAACTTGAAGAACAAAAAATTGGCGAATGGTACTGTTTGGATGCTTTGCATATATGTTTCTTAGACTATATGGAAGCAATATATACAAAGATTTCAACCGTCTGCGTGTTCCAATCATTGTTCTACTTGTAGAAAGTTACAATTAATTTCCGTTAAAGGATTAACAATGGGACTCGTAGTTCACTTAAACTTGAAGAACGAAAAATTGGCGAATTGTTCTGTTTGGATGCTTTGCATATATGTTTCGTAGGCTATATAGAAGCAATATATACAAAGATTTCAACCGTCTACCTGTTCCATTCATTGTTCTACTTGTCGAAATTTACAAATAATTTCCTTTAAAGGATTAACAATGGGGCTCGTTGTTCACTTAAACTTGAAGATCAAAAAATTGGCGATTGTTACTGTTTAGATGCTTTGCATATATGTTTCTTAGATTATATAGAAGCAATATATTCAAAGATTTCAACCGTCTACCTGTTCCATTCATTGTTCTACTTGTCGAAAATTACAAATAATTTCCGATAAAGGATTAACCATTGGGGCTCATTGTTCACTTAAACTTGAAGAACAAAAAATTGGCGAATGGTACTGTTTGGATGCTTTGCGTACATGTTTCTTAGACTATATGGAAGCAATATATACAAAGATATCAACCGTCTACGTGTTCCAATCATTGTTCTACTTGTCGAAATTTACAAATAATCTCCTTTAAAGGATTAACAATGGGGCTCGTAGTTCACTTAAACTTGATGAACAAAAAATTGGCGAATTGTACTGTTTGGATGATTTGCATATATGTTTCTTAGACTATTTAGAAGCAATATATAGAAAGAATTCACCCGTCTACCTGTACTATTCATTGTTCTACTTGTAGAAAGTTACAAATAATTTCCATTTCATGATTATCAATGGGGCTCGCTGTTCACTTAAACTTGAAGATCAAAAAATTGGCGATTGTTACTGTTTAGATGCTTTGCATATAGGTTTCTTAGACTATATAGAAGCAACATATACAAAGATTTCAACCGTCTACCTGATCCATTCATTGTTCTACTTGTCGAAATTTACAAATAATTTCCATTTCATGATTATCAATGGGGCTCGCTGTTCACTTAAACTTGAAGATCAAAAAATTGGCGATTGTTACTGTTTAGATGCTTTGCATATAGGTTTCTTAGACTATATAGAAGCAATATATACAAAGAATTCAACCGTCTACCTGTTCCATTCATTGTTCTACTTGTAGAAAGTTACAAATAATTTCCATTTCATGATTATCAATGGGGCTCGCTGTTCACTTAAACTTGAAGAACAAAAAATTGGCGAATGGTACTGTTTGGATGCTTTGCATATATGTTTCTTACAAGGGAACATCCCGAGGTGCCACACGCCGATTTTGATGAAATTTTAGTATGATGTAGTACTCGTTAGAATATTCGACACGTATTTTTTTATATCGGCAATCGTCCACGTTAAAGGGGTGAAAACCGCCCCCAAAGTTGGGGGCCAAAAGTGTATTTCGTTGAATATCTTGGAAACTATGAGAGATAGAGCATTTGCGTAAATTGGCGAAATCAGCGCCATTGCATTACGAATTTAACGGCATAATTTCTTTTGCAAAATCTCCATTTGTTTAAACAATATGTTGAAAAATAACATATTTTCGGCAGTTTTACCACTTTAATATTATTCAATTTTCTTGAATATTTTTTTGTAAAAACTACATTTCCTATACAAAATTACGGATAAATAGGTATTTCGATTTTTTCATCAACAAAAAAGTTATTACATATGAGATTTTATCGTTCGACGCGGGAAATAGAGTCCCTACACGAGTCGTTCCTTGTTAATAACTCCCCGGTAATTTGTAAATAAATTGATTTTACCGATAACCATTTGTTGCTAACAAAAAGAAAAGAATTTTCCGTTACTCCGAACTCCGAACTCCCAGATCCTGCATCAGCTGTGTGCACCTCGGAGGATGAGCAGGAAGCAATTCCTTCTATATCGTCATCACCACATGGTGTAGACATTGAATCGTCCATTTCATCGTCGAATAGCAATTCTTGCTCTGTTTCCACTTCTATATATCCACTAACCTTATACCTGTTAATTAAATCTATAATCGTGTTCGCTAATTCAATGTCCATAGCACTTACCGGCGATGTTCTTTCGTCATTACTACAATTATAAGTTTCAATTAAAATATGGATAATATTCATAGGATTTACTGCCATGACTGCAAATCTAAACTGCTTTAATTTTGCAATGAACAATGTAAAATAATAAAGAATAGCAGAAAAATTGCAATTTTGGTTTTTAACAAAGATAATTACTGTAAATTATTACCGCAAGAAGCTATTAGCGCTTTCCAAAATCTTCGCAATAGCAAAAACTCTTTCGTCAGCATACGAATGTTGATGCGAATAGAATTCGACAAATATTAAACACTCACTATTATATATACCTTAAAGACGATGACGTATCGATTTTACCATGTCTGTTATTGGTTATTAGTATAATAGTTAAACCCCACCCTCTTTTTCCTCGCGAAGAGGAAATTTCCGAAGTATGTTGTAAAAATGGGAAAGATCCCTGAAATTTGTCATCAGGCGAAAGCCTGTGATTTTCGTAACGCATAGACAAAGAGTTATAATCTTTGACATTTCTAACAATAAGCAGGCCGAAGCTGTAGATTCGTGAAGTGCGATAGACATACACCTCGGTTACTTCTCATTGTTGGTGAGCGGTCACTACTTTTTCTATAAGCATTTTACACTCCATTCTTGTTGTTTCATTTATTTGTTCATACCGTGCCGACCTGGGAATGTCCCTCCATAAACCGCGCGCAGTGCTGTAGCCGAAAATTATATCGCATTAAAGTAACGGAAAATGCTTTTCTTTTTGTTAGCAACGAATGATTATCGGTAAAATCAATTTATTTACAAATTACCGGCGAGTTATGAACAAGGAACGACACGTGTAGGGACTCTATTTCGCGCGTCGAACGATAAAATCTCATATGTAATAACTTTTTTGTTGATGAAAAAATCGAAATTCCTATTTATCCGTAATTTTGTATAGGAAATGTAGTTTTTACAAAAAAATATTCAAGAAAATTGAATAATATTAAAGTGGTAAAACTGCCGAAAATATGTTATTTTTCAACATATTGTTTAAACAAATGGAGATTTTGCAAAAGAAATTATGCCGTTAAATTCGTAATGCAATGGCGCTGATTTCGCCAATTTACGCAAATGCTCTATCTCTCATAGTTTCCAAGATATTCAACGAAATACACTTTTGGCCCCCAACTTTGGGGGCGGTTTTCACCCCTTTAACGTGGACGATTGCCGATATAAAAAAATACGTGTCGAATATTCTAACGAGTACTACATCATACTAAAATTTCATCAAAATCGGCGTGTGGCACCTCGGGATGTTCCCTTGTTAGATTATATAGAAGCAATATATACAAAGATTTCAACCGTCTACCTGTTACATTCATTGTTCTGCTTGTAGAAAGTTACAAATAATTTCCATTTCATGATTATCAATGGGGCTCGCTGTTCACTTAAACTTGAAGAACAAAAAATTGGCGAATGGTACTGTTTGGATGCTTTGCATATATGTTTCTTAGATTATATAGAAGCAATATATACAAAGATTTCAACCGTCTACCTGTTACATTCATTGTTCTGCTTGTCGAAAATTACAAATAATTTCCTTTAAAGGATTAACAATGGGGCTCGTTGTTCACTTAAACTTGAAGAACAATAAATTGGCGAATTTTACTGTTTGGATGCTTTGTATATATGTTTCTTAGACTATTTAGAAGCAATATATAGAAAGATTTCACCCGTATACCTGTACTATTCATTGTTCTACTTGTAGAAAGTTACAAATAATTATCATTTCATGATTATCAATGGGGCTCGCTGTTCACTTAAACTTGAAGAACAAAAAATTGGCGATTGTTACTGTTTAGATGCTTTGCATATAGGTTTCGTAGACTATATAGGAGCAACATATACAAAGATTTCAACCGTCTACCTGATCCATTCATTGTTCTACTTGTCGAAATTTACAAATAATTTCCTTTAAAGGATTAACAATGGGGCTCGTTTTTCAATTAAACTTGAAGAACAAAAAATTGGCGAATTGTACTGTTTGGATGCATTGCATATATGTTTCTTAGACTATTTAGAAGCAATATATAGAAAGATTTCACCCGTCTACCTGTACTATTCATTGTTCTACTTGTAGAAAGTTACAAATAATTTCCATTTCATGATTATCAATGGGGCTCGCTGTTCACTTAAACTTGAAGATCAAAAAATTGGCGATTGTTACTGTTTAGATGCTTTGCATATATGTTTCTTAGATTATATAGAAGCAATATATTCAAAGATTTCAACCGTCTACCTGTTCCATTCATTGTTCTACTTGTCGAAAATTACAAATAATTTCCGATAAAGGATTAACCATTGGGGCTCATTGTTCACTTAAACTTGAAGAACAAAAAATTGGCGAATGGTACTGTTTGGATGCTTTGCGTACATGTTTCTTAGACTATATGGAAGCAATATATACAAAGATATCAACCGTCTACGTGTTCCAATCATTGTTCTACTTGTCGAAATTTACAAATAATCTCCTTTAAAGGATTAACAATGGGGCTCGTAGTTCACTTAAACTTGATGAACAAAAAATTGGCGAATTGTACTGTTTGGATGATTTGCATATATGTTTCTTAGACTATTTAGAAGCAATATATAGAAAGAATTCACCCGTCTACCTGTACTATTCATTGTTCTACTTGTAGAAAGTTACAAATAATTTCCATTTCATGATTATCAATGGGGCTCGCTGTTCACTTAAACTTGAAGATCAAAAAATTGGCGATTGTTACTGTTTAGATGCTTTGCATATAGGTTTCTTAGACTATATAGAAGCAACATATACAAAGATTTCAACCGTCTACCTGATCCATTCATTGTTCTACTTGTCGAAATTTACAAATAATTTCCATTTCATGATTATCAATGGGGCTCGCTGTTCACTTAAACTTGAAGATCAAAAAATTGGCGATTGTTACTGTTTAGATGCTTTGCATATAGGTTTCTTAGACTATATAGAAGCAATATATACAAAGAATTCAACCGTCTACCTGTTCCATTCATTGTTCTACTTGTAGAAAGTTACAAATAATTTCCATTTCATGATTATCAATGGGGCTCGCTGTTCACTTAAACTTGAAGAACAAAAAATTGGCGAATGGTACTGTTTGGATGCTTTGCATATATGTTTCTTACAAGGGAACATCCCGAGGTGCCACACGCCGATTTTGATGAAATTTTAGTATGATGTAGTACTCGTTAGAATATTCGACACGTATTTTTTTATATCGGCAATCGTCCACGTTAAAGGGGTGAAAACCGCCCCCAAAGTTGGGGGCCAAAAGTGTATTTCGTTGAATATCTTGGAAACTATGAGAGATAGAGCATTTGCGTAAATTGGCGAAATCAGCGCCATTGCATTACGAATTTAACGGCATAATTTCTTTTGCAAAATCTCCATTTGTTTAAACAATATGTTGAAAAATAACATATTTTCGGCAGTTTTACCACTTTAATATTATTCAATTTTCTTGAATATTTTTTTGTAAAAACTACATTTCCTATACAAAATTACGGATAAATAGGTATTTCGATTTTTTCATCAACAAAAAAGTTATTACATATGAGATTTTATCGTTCGACGCGGGAAATAGAGTCCCTACACGAGTCGTTCCTTGTTAATAACTCCCCGGTAATTTGTAAATAAATTGATTTTACCGATAACCATTTGTTGCTAACAAAAAGAAAAGAATTTTCCGTTACTCCGAACTCCGAACTCCCAGATCCTGCATCAGCTGTGTGCACCTCGGAGGATGAGCAGGAAGCAATTCCTTCTATATCGTCATCACCACATGGTGTAGACATTGAATCGTCCATTTCATCGTCGAATAGCAATTCTTGCTCTGTTTCCACTTCTATATATCCACTAACCTTATACCTGTTAATTAAATCTATAATCGTGTTCGCTAATTCAATGTCCATAGCACTTACCGGCGATGTTCTTTCGTCATTACTACAATTATAAGTTTCAATTAAAATATGGATAATATTCATAGGATTTACTGCCATGACTGCAAATCTAAACTGCTTTAATTTTGCAATGAACAATGTAAAATAATAAAGAATAGCAGAAAAATTGCAATTTTGGTTTTTAACAAAGATAATTACTGTAAATTATTACCGCAAGAAGCTATTAGCGCTTTCCAAAATCTTCGCAATAGCAAAAACTCTTTCGTCAGCATACGAATGTTGATGCGAATAGAATTCGACAAATATTAAACACTCACTATTATATATACCTTAAAGACGATGACGTATCGATTTTACCATGTCTGTTATTGGTTATTAGTATAATAGTTAAACCCCACCCTCTTTTTCCTCGCGAAGAGGAAATTTCCGAAGTATGTTGTAAAAATGGGAAAGATCCCTGAAATTTGTCATCAGGCGAAAGCCTGTGATTTTCGTAACGCATAGACAAAGAGTTATAATCTTTGACATTTCTAACAATAAGCAGGCCGAAGCTGTAGATTCGTGAAGTGCGATAGACATACACCTCGGTTACTTCTCATTGTTGGTGAGCGGTCACTACTTTTTCTATAAGCATTTTACACTCCATTCTTGTTGTTTCATTTATTTGTTCATACCGTGCCGACCTGGGAATGTCCCTCCATAAACCGCGCGCAGTGCTGTAGCCGAAAATTATATCGCATTAAAGTAACGGAAAATGCTTTTCTTTTTGTTAGCAACGAATGATTATCGGTAAAATCAATTTATTTACAAATTACCGGCGAGTTATGAACAAGGAACGACACGTGTAGGGACTCTATTTCGCGCGTCGAACGATAAAATCTCATATGTAATAACTTTTTTGTTGATGAAAAAATCGAAATTCCTATTTATCCGTAATTTTGTATAGGAAATGTAGTTTTTACAAAAAAATATTCAAGAAAATTGAATAATATTAAAGTGGTAAAACTGCCGAAAATATGTTATTTTTCAACATATTGTTTAAACAAATGGAGATTTTGCAAAAGAAATTATGCCGTTAAATTCGTAATGCAATGGCGCTGATTTCGCCAATTTACGCAAATGCTCTATCTCTCATAGTTTCCAGGATATTCAACGAAATACACTTTTGGCCCCCAACTTTGGGGGCGGTTTTCACCCCTTTAACGTGGACGATTGCCGATATAAAAAAATACGTGTCGAATATTCTAACGAGTACTACATCATACTAAAATTTCATCAAAATCGGCGTGTGGCACCTCGGGATGTTCCCTTGTTAGATTATATAGAAGCAATATATACAAAGATTTCAACCGTCTACCTGTTACATTCATTGTTCTGCTTGTAGAAAGTTACAAATAATTTCCATTTCATGATTATCAATGGGGCTCGCTGTTCACTTAAACTTGAAGAACAAAAAATTGGCGAATGGTACTGTTTGGATGCTTTGCATATATGTTTCTTAGATTATATAGAAGCAATATATACAAAGATTTCAACCGTCTACCTGTTACATTCATTGTTCTGCTTGTCGAAAATTACAAATAATTTCCTTTAAAGGATTAACAATGGGGCTCGTTGTTCACTTAAACTTGAAGAACAATAAATTGGCGAATTTTACTGTTTGGATGCTTTGTATATATGTTTCTTAGACTATTTAGAAGCAATATATAGAAAGATTTCACCCGTATACCTGTACTATTCATTGTTCTACTTGTAGAAAGTTACAAATAATTATCATTTCATGATTATCAATGGGGCTCGCTGTTCACTTAAACTTGAAGAACAAAAAATTGGCGATTGTTACTGTTTAGATGCTTTGCATATAGGTTTCGTAGACTATATAGGAGCAACATATACAAAGATTTCAACCGTCTACCTGATCCATTCATTGTTCTACTTGTCGAAATTTACAAATAATTTCCTTTAAAGGATTAACAATGGGGCTCGTTTTTCAATTAAACTTGAAGAACAAAAAATTGGCGAATTGTACTGTTTGGATGCATTGCATATATGTTTCTTAGACTATTTAGAAGCAATATATAGAAAGATTTCACCCGTCTACCTGTACTATTCATTGTTCTACTTGTAGAAAGTTAAAAATAATTTCCGTTTCATGATTATCAATGGGGCTCGTTCTTCACTTAAACTTGAAGAACAAAAAATTGGCGAATGGTACTGTTTGGATGCTTTGCATATATGTTTCTTAGATTATATAGAAGCAATATATACAAAGATTTCAACCGTCTACCTGTTCTATTCATTGTTCTACTTGTCGAAAATTACAAATAATTTCCGATAAAGGATTAACCATTGGGGCTCATTGTTCATTTAAACTTGAAGAACAAAAAATTGGCGAATGGTACTGTTTGGATGCTTTGCATATATGTTTCTTAGACTATATAGAAGCAATATATACAAAGATTTCAACCGTCTACCTGTTCCATTCATTGTTCTACTTGTCGAAATTTACAAATAATTTCCTTTAAAGGATTAACAATGGGGCTCGTTGTTCACTTAAACTTGAAGATCAAAAAATTGGCGATTGTTACTGTTTAGATGCTTTGCATATATGTTTCTTAGATTATATAGAAGCAATATATTCAAAGATTTCAACCGTCTACCTGTTCCATTCATTGTTCTACTTGTCGAAAATTACAAATAATTTCCGATAAAGGATTAACCATTGGGGCTCATTGTTCACTTAAACTTGAAGATCAAAAAATTGGCGATTGTTACTGTTTAGATGCTTTGCATATATGTTTCTTAGATTATATAGAAGCAATATATTCAAAGATTTCAACCGTCTACCTGTTCCATTCATTGTTCTACTTGTCGAAAATTACAAATAATTTCCGATAAAGGATTAACCATTGGGGCTCATTGTTCACTTAAACTTGAAGAACAAAAAATTGGCGAATGGTACTGTTTGGATGCTTTGCGTACATGTTTCTTAGACTATATGGAAGCAATATATACAAAGATATCAACCGTCTACGTGTTCCAATCATTGTTCTACTTGTCGAAATTTACAAATAATCTCCTTTAAAGGATTAACAATGGGGCTCGTAGTTCACTTAAACTTGATGAACAAAAAATTGGCGAATTGTACTGTTTGGATGCTTTGCATATATGTTTCTTAGACTATTTAGAAGCAATATATAGAAAGAATTCACCCGTCTACCTGTACTATTCATTGTTCTACTTGTAGAAAGTTACAAATAATTTCCATTTCATGATTATCAATGGGGCACGCTGTTCACTTAAACTTGAAGATCAAAAAATTGGCGATTGTTACTGTTTAGATGCTTTGCATATAGGTTTCGTAGACTATATAGAAGCAACATATACAAAGATTTCAACCGTCTACCTGATCCATTCATTGTTCTACTTGTCGAAATTTACAAATAATTTCCATTTCATGATTATCAATGGGGCTCGCTGTTCACTTAAACTTGAAGATCAAAAAATTGGCGATTGTTACTGTTTAGATGCTTTGCATATAGGTTTCTTAGACTATATAGAAGCAATATATACAAAGAATTCAACCGTCTACCTGTTCCATTCATTGTTCTACTTGTAGAAAGTTACAAATAATTTCCATTTCATGATTATCAATGGGGCTCGCTGTTCACTTAAACTTGAAGAACAAAAAATTGGCGAATGGTACTGTTTGGATGCTTTGCATATATGTTTCTTAGATTATATAGAAGCAATATATACAAAGATTTCAACCGTCTACCTGTTACATTCATTGTTCTGCTTGTAGAAAGTTACAAATAATTTCCATTTCATGATTATCAATGGGGCTCGCTGTTCACTTAAACTTGAAGAACAAAAAATTGGCGAATGGTACTGTTTGGATGCTTTGCATATATGTTTCTTAGATTATATAGAAGCAATATATACAAAGATTTCAACCGTCTACCTGTTACATTCATTGTTCTGCTTGTCGAAAATTACAAATAATTTCCTTTAAAGGATTAACAATGGGGCTCGTTGTTCACTTAAACTTGAAGAACAATAAATTGGCGAATTTTACTGTTTGGATGCTTTGTATATATGTTTCTTAGACTATTTAGAAGCAATATATAGAAAGATTTCACCCGTATACCTGTACTATTCATTGTTCTACTTGTAGAAACTTACAAATAATTATCATTTCATGATTATCAATGGGGCTCGCTGTTCACTTAAACTTGAAGAACAAAAAATTGGCGAATGGTACTGTTTGGATGCTTTGCGTACATGTTTCTTAGACTATATGGAAGCAATATATACAAAGATTTCAACCGTCTACGTGTTCCAATCATTGTTCTACTTGTCGAAAGTTACAAATAATTTCCGATAAAGGATTAACAATGGGGCTCATTGTTCACTTAAACTTGAAGAACAAAAAATTGGCGAATGGTACTGTTTGGATGCTTTGCGTACATGTTTCTTAGACTATATGGAAGCAATATATACAAAGATATCAACCGTCTACGTGTTCCAATCATTGTTCTACTTGTCGAAATTTACAAATAATCTCCTTTAAAGGATTAACAATGGGGCTCGTAGTTCACTTAAACTTGATGAACAAAAAATTGGCGAATTGTACTGTTTGGATGCTTTGCATATATGTTTCTTAGACTATTTAGAAGCAATATATACAATGATTTCAACAGTCTACCTGTTCCATTCATTGTTCTACTTGTCGAAATTTACAAATAATTTCCTTTAAAGGATTAACAATGGGGCTCGTAGTTCACTTAAACTTGAAGAACAAAAAATTGGCGAATGGTACTGTTTGGATGCTATGCATATATGTTTCTTATACTATATAGAAGCAATATATACAAAGATTTCAACCGTCTACCTGTTCCATTCACTGTTCTACTTGTCGAAAGTTACAAATAATTTCCGATTACGGATTAACCATTGGTGCTCATTGTTCACTTAAACTTGAAGAACAAAAAATTGGCGACTTGTACTGTTTGGATGCTTTGCATATATGTTTCTTATACTATATAGAAGCAATATATACAAAGATTTCAACCGTCTACCTGTTCCATTCACTGTTCTACTTGTCGAAAGTTACAATTAATTTCCGTTAAAGGATTAACAAGGGGGCTCGTAGTTCACTTAAACTTGTAGAACAAAAAATTGGCGAATTGTACTGTTTGGATGCTTTGCATATATGTTTCGTAGATTATATAGAAGCAATATATACAATGATTTCAACCGTCTACCTGATCCATTCATTGTTCTACTTGTCGAAATTTACAAATAATTTCCGTTAAAGGATTAACAATGGGGCTCGTAGTTCACTTAAACTTGAAGAACAAAAAATTGGCGACATGTACTGTTTGGATGATTTGCACAGATGTTTCTTATACTATATAGAAGCAATATATACAAAGATTTCAACCGTCTACCTGTTCCATTCACTGTTCTACTTGTCGAAAGTTTCAAATAATTTCCGTTAAGGGATTAACAATGGGGATCGTAGTTTACTTAAACTTGAAGAACAAATAATTGGCGAATTGTACTGTTTGGATGCTTTGCATATATGTTTCTTAGACTATATAGAAGCAATATATACAAAGATTTCAACAGTCTACCTGTTTCATTCATTGTTCTACTTGTCGAAAGTTACAAATAATTTCCGATAACGGATTAACCATTGGGGCTCATTGTTCACTTAAACTTGAAGAACAAAAAATTGGCGAATTGTACTGTTTGGATGCTTTGCATATATGTTTCTTATACTATATAGAAGCAATATATACAAAGATTTCAACCGTCTACGTGTTCCAATCATTGTTCTACTTGTCGAAATTTACAAATAATTTCCTTTAAAGGATTAACAATGGGGCTCATTGTTCACTTAAACTTGAAGAACAAAAAATTGGCGAATGGTACTGTTTGGATGCTTTGCGTACATGTTTCTTAGACTATATGGAAGCAATATATACAAAGATTTCAACCGTCTACCTGTTCCATTCATTGTTCTACTTGTCGAAATTTACAAATAATTTCCTTTAAAGGATTAACAATGGGGCTCGTTGTTCACTTAAACTTGAAGAACAAAAAATTGGCGAATGGTACTGTTTGGATGCTTTACATATATGTTTCTTAGACTATATAGAAGCAATATATACATTGATTTCAACCGGCTACCTGTTCCATTCATTGTTCTACTTGTCGCAAGTTACAAATAATTTCCGTTAAAGTATTAACAATGGGGCTCGTAGTTCACTTAAACTTGAAGATCAAATAATTGGCGAATTGTACTGTTTGGACGCTTGGCATATATGTTTCATAGACTATATAGAAGCAATATATACAATGATTTCAACAGTCTACCTGTTCCACTCATTGTTCTACTTCTCGAAATTTACAAATAATTTCCTTTAAAGGATTAACAATGGGGATCGTATTTTACTTAAACTTGAAGATCAAATAATTGGCGAATTGTACTGTTTGGACGCTTTGCATATATGTTTCGTAGATTATATAGAAGCAATATATACAATGATTTCAACAGTCTACATGTTCCATTCATTGTTCTACTTGTCGAAATTTACAAATAATTTCCTTTAAAGGATTAACAATGGGGCTCGTAGTTCACTTAAACTTGAAGAACAAAAAATTGGCGAATGGTACTGTTTTGATGCTATGCATATATGTTTCTTATACTATATAGAAGCAATATATACAAAGATTTCAACCGTCTACGTGTTCCAATCATTGTTCTACTTGTCGAAATTTACAAATAATTTCCTTTAAAGGATTAACAATGGGGCTCGTTGTTCACTTAAACTTGAAGAACAAAAAATTGGCGAATGGTACTGTTTGGATGCTTTGCATATATGTTTCATAGACTATATAGAAGCAATATGTACAAAGATTTCAACCGTCTACGTGTTCCAATCATTGTTCTACTTGTCGAAATTTACAAATAATTTCCTTTAAAGGATTAACAATGGGGCTCGTTGTTCACTTAAACTTGAAGAACAAAAAATTGGCGAATGGTACTGTTTGGATGCTTTGCATACATGTTTCTTAGATTATATAGAAGCAATATATACAAAGATTTCAACCGTCTACCTGTTCCATTCATTGTTCTGCTTGTCGAAAATTACAAGTAATTTCCGATAAAGGATTAACCATTGGGGCTCATTGTTCACTTAAACTTGAAGAACCAAAAATTGGCGAATGGTACTGTTTGGATGTTTTGCGTACATGTTTCTTAGACTATATGGAAGCAATATATACAAAGATTTCAACCGTCTACGTGTTCCAATCATTGTTCTACTTGTAGAAAGTTACAATTAATTTCCGTTAAAGGATTAACAATGGGGCTCGTAGTTCACTTAAACTTGAAGAACAAAAAATTGGCGAATTGTACTGTTGGGATGCTTTGCATATATGTTTCTTAGACTATATAGAAGCAATATATACAAAGATTTCAACCGTCTACGTGTTCCAATCATTGTTCTACTTGTCGAAATTTACAAATAATTTCCTTTAAAGGATTAACAATGGGGCTCGTTGTTCACTTAAACTTGAAGAACAAAAAATTGGCGAATGGTACTGTTTGGATGCTTTGCATATATGTTTCATAGACTATATAGAAGCAATATATACAAAGATTTCAACCGTTTACCTGTTCCAATCATTGTTCTACTTGTCGAAATTTACAAATAATTTCCTTTAAAGGATTAACAATGGGGCTCGTTGTTCACTTAAACTTGAAGAACAAAAAATTGGCGAATGGTATTGTTTGGATGCTTTGCATATATGTTTCATAGACTATATAGAAGCAATATATACAAAGATTTCAACCGTCTACCTGTTCCATTCATTGTTCTACTTGTCGAAATTTACAAATAATTTCCTTTAAAGGATTAACAATGGGGCTCGTAGTTCACTTAAACTTGAAGAACAAAAAATTGGCGAATTGTACTGTTTGGATGCTTTGCATATATGTTTCTTAGACTATATAGAAGCAATATATACAAAGATTTCAACCGTCTACCTGTTCCATTCATTGTTCTACTTGCCGAAAGTTACAAATAATTTCCGTTAAAGTATTAACAATGGGGCTAGTAGTTCACTTAAACTTGAAGATCAAATAATTGGCGAATTGTACTGTTTGGATGCTTTGCATATGTGTTTCTTAGACTATATAGAAGCAATATATACAAAGATTTCAACCGTCTACCTGTTCCATTCATTGTTCTACTTGCCGAAAGTTACAAATAATTTCCGATAAAGGATTAACCATTGGGGCTCATTGTTCACTTAAACTTGAAGAACAAAAAATTGGCGAATGGTATTGTTTGGATGCTTTGCATATATGTTTCATAGACTATATAGAAGCAATATATACAAAGATTTCAACCGTCTACCTGTTCCATTCATTGTTCTACTTGTCGAAATTTACAAATAATTTCCTTTAAAGGATTAACAATGGGGCTCGTAGTTCACTTAAACTTGAAGATCAAATAATTGGCGAATTGTACTGTTTGGATGCTTTGCATATGTGTTTCTTAGACTATATAGAAGCAATATATACAAAGATTTCAACCGTCTACCTGTTCCATTCATTGTTCTACTTGTCGAAATTTACAAATAATTTCCTTTAAAGGATTAACAATGGGGATCGTATTTTACTTAAACTTGAAGATCAAATAATTGGCGAATTGTACTGTTTGGACGCTTTGCATATATGTTTCGTAGATTATATAGAAGCAATATATACAATGATTTCAACAGTCTACATGTTCCATTCATTGTTCTACTTGTCGAAAGTTACAAATAATTTCCCATAACGGATTAACCATTGGGGCTCATTGTTCACTTAAACTTGAGGAACAAAAAATTGGCGAATTGTACTGTTTTGATGCTTTGCATATATGTTTCTTATACTATATAGAAGCAATATATACAAAGATTTCAACCGTTTACGTGTTCCAATCATTGTTCTACTTGTCGAAATTTACAAATAATTTCCTTTAAAGGATTAACAATGGGGCTCGTTGTTCACTTAAACTTGAAGAACAAAAAATTGGCGAATGGTATTGTTTGGATGCTTTGCATATATGTTTCGTAGACTATATAGAAGCAATATATACAAAGATTTCAACCGTCTACGTGTTCCAATCATTGTTCTACTTGTCGAAATTTACAAATAATTTCCTTTAAAGGATTAACAATGGGGCTCGTTGTTCACTTAAACTTGAAGAACAAAAAATTGGCGAATGGTACTGTTTGGATGCTTTTCGTACATGTTTCTTAGACTATATGGAAGCAATATATACAATTATTTCAACCGTCTGCCTGTTCCATTCATTGTTCTACTTGTCGAAAGTAACAAATAATTTCCGTTAAAGTATTAACAATGGGGCTAGTAGTTCACTTAAACTTGAAGAACAAAAAATTGGGGAATTGTACTGTTTGGATGCTTTGCATATGTGTTTCTTAGACTATATAGAAGCAATATATACAAAGATTTCAACCGTCTACCTGTTCCATTCATTGTTCTACTTGCCGAAAGTTACAAATAATTTCCGATAAAGGATTAACCATTGGGGCTCATTGTTCACTTAAACTTGAAGAACAAAAAATTGGCGAATGGTACTGTTTGGATGCTTTGCGTACATGTTTCTTAGACTATATGGAAGCAATATATACAAAGATTTCAACCGTCTACGGGTTCCAATTATTGTTCTACTTGTCGAAAGTTACAAATAATTTCCGATAACGGATTAACCATTGGTGCTCATTGTTCACTTAAACTTGAAGAACAAAAAATTGGCGACTTGTACTGTTTGGATGCTTTGCATATATGTTTCTTATACTATATAGAAGCAATATATACAAAGATTTCAACCGTCTACCTGTTCCATTCACTGTTCTACTTGTCGAAAGTTAAAATTAATTTCCGTTAAAGGATTAACAAGGGGGCTCGTAGTTCACTTAAACTTGTAGAACAAAAAATTGGCGAATTGTACTGTTTGGATGCTTTGCATATATGTTTCGTAGATTATATAGAAGCAATATATACAATGATTTCAACCGTCTACCTGATCCATTCATTGTTCTACTTGTCGAAATTTACAAATAATTTCCGTTAAAGGATTAACAATGGGGCTCGTAGTTCACTTAAACTTGAAGAACAAAAAATTGGCGACATGTACTGTTTGGATGATTTGCACAGATGTTTCTTATACTATATAGAAGCAATATATACAAAGATTTCAACCGTCTACGTGTTCCAATCATTGTTCTACTCGTCGAAATTTACAAATAATTTCCTTTAAAGTATTAACAATGGGGCTCGTAGTTCACTTAAACTTGAAGATCAAATAATTGGCGAATTGTACTGTTTGGACGCTTGGCATATATGTTTCATAGACTGTATAGAAGCAATATATACAATGATTTCAACAGTCTACCTGTTCCATTCATTGTTCTACTTGTCGAAATTTACAAATAATTTCCTTTAAAGGATTAACAATGGGGATCGTATTTTACTTAAACTTGAAGATCAAATAATTGGCGAATTGTACTGTTTGGACGCTTTGCATATATGTTTCGTAGATTATATAGAAGCAATATATACATGATTTCAACAGTCTACATGTTCCATTCATTGTTCTACTTGTCGAAATTTACAAATAATTTCCTTTAAAGGATTAACAATGGGGCTCGTAGTTCACTTAAACTTGAAGAACAAAAAATTGGCGAATGGTACTGTTTTGATGCTATGCATATATGTTTCTTATACTATATAGAAGCAATATATACAAAGATTTCAACCGTCTACCTGTTCCATTCACTGTTCTACTTGTCGAAAGTTACAAATAATTTCCGTTAAGGGATTAACAATGGGGATCGTAGTTTACTTAAACTTGAAGAACAAAAAATTGGCGAATGGTACTGTTTGGATGCTTTGCATATATGTTTCTTAGATTATATAGAAGCAATATATACAAAGATTTCAACCGTCTACCTGTTCCATTCATTGTTCTACTTGTCGAAATTTACAAATAATTTCCTTTAAAGGATTAACAATGGGGCTCGTTGTTCACTTCAACTTGAAGAACAAAAAATTGGCGAATGGTACTGTTTGGATGCTTTGCATATATGTTTCATAGACTATATAGAAGCAATATATACAAAGATTTCAACCGTCTACGTGTTCCAATCATTGTTCTACTTGTCGAAATTTACAAATAATTTCCTTTAAAGGATTAACAATGGGGCTCGTTGTTCACTTAAATTTGAAGAACAATAAATTGGCGAATTGGACTGTTTGGATGCTTTGCATATATGTTTCTTAGACTATATGGAAGCAATATATACAAAGATTTCAACCGTCTACGTGTTCCAATCATTGTTCTGCTTGTCGAAATTGACAAATAATTTCCTTTAAAGGATTAACAATGGGGCTCGTTGTTCACTTCAACTTGAAAAACAAAAAATTGGCGAATGGTACTGTTTGGATGCTTTACATATATGTTTCTTAGACTATATGGAAGCAATATATACATTGATTTCAACCGGCTACCTGTTCCATTCATTGTTCTACTTGTCGCAAGATACAAATAATTTCCGTTAAAGTATTAACAATGGGGCTCGTAGTTCACTTAAACTTGAAGATCAAATAATTGGCGAATTGTACTGTTTGGACGCTTTGCATATATGTTTCTTAGACTATATAGAAGCAATACATACAATGATTTCAACAGTCTACCTGTTCCATTCATTGTTCTACTTGTCGAAATTTACAAATAATTTCCTTTAAAGGATTAACAATGGGGATAGTATTTTACTTAAACTTGAAGATCAAATAATTGGCGAATTGTACTGTTTGGACGCTTTGCATATATGTTTCTTAGACTATATAGAAGCAATATATACAATGATTTCAACAGTCTACCTGTTCCATTCATTGTTCTACTTGTCGAAAGTTACAAATAATTTCCGATAACGGATTAACCATTGGGGCTCATTGTTCACTTAAACTTGAGGAACAAAAAATTGGCGAATTGTACTGTTTTGATGCTTTGCATATATGTTTCTTATACTATATAGAAGCAATATATACAAAGATTTCAACCGTTTACCTGTTCCAATCATTGTTCTACTTGTCGAAATTTACAAATAATTTCCTTTAAAGGATTAACAATGGGGCTCGTTGTTCACTTAAACTTGAAGAACAAAAAATTGGCGAATGGTATTGTTTGGATGCTTTGCATATATGTTTCATAGACTATATAGAAGCAATATATACAAAGATTTCAACCGTCTACCTGTTCCATTCATTGTTCTACTTGTCGAAATTTACAAATAATTTCCTTTAAAGGATTAACAATGGGGCTCGTAGTTCACTTAAACTTGAAGAACAAAAAATTGGCGAATTGTACTGTTTGGATGCTTTGCATATATGTTTCTTAGACTATATAGAAGCAATATATACAAAGATTTCAACCGTCTACCTGTTCCATTCATTGTTCTACTTGCCGAAAGTTACAAATAATTTCCGTTAAAGTATTAACAATGGGGCTAGTAGTTCACTTAAACTTGAAGATCAAATAATTGGCGAATTGTACTGTTTGGATGCTTTGCATATGTGTTTCTTAGACTATATAGAAGCAATATATACAAAGATTTCAACCGTCTACCTGTTCCATTCATTGTTCTACTTGCCGAAAGTTACAAATAATTTCCGATAAAGGATTAACCATTGGGGCTCATTGTTCACTTAAACTTGAAGAACAAAAAATTGGCGAATGGTATTGTTTGGATGCTTTGCATATATGTTTCATAGACTATATAGAAGCAATATATACAAAGATTTCAACAGTCTACCTGTTCCATTCATTGTTCTACTTGTCGAAATTTACAAATAATTTCCTTTAAAGGATTAACAATGGGGCTCGTAGTTCACTTAAACTTGAAGATCAAATAATTGGCGAATTGTACTGTTTGGATGCTTTGCATATGTGTTTCTTAGACTATATAGAAGCAATATATACAAAGATTTCAACCGTCTACCTGTTCCATTCATTGTTCTACTTGTCGAAATTTACAAATAATTTCCTTTAAAGGATTAACAATGGGGATCGTATTTTACTTAAACTTGAAGATCAAATAATTGGCGAATTGTACTGTTTGGACGCTTTGCATATATGTTTCGTAGATTATATAGAAGCAATATATACAATGATTTCAACAGTCTACATGTTCCATTCATTGTTCTACTTGTCGAAAGTTACAAATAATTTCCCATAACGGATTAACCATTGGGGCTCATTGTTCACTTAAACTTGAGGAACAAAAAATTGGCGAATTGTACTGTTTTGATGCTTTGCATATATGTTTCTTATACTATATAGAAGCAATATATACAAAGATTTCAACCGTTTACGTGTTCCAATCATTGTTCTACTTGTCGAAATTTACAAATAATTTCCTTTAAAGGATTAACAATGGGGCTCGTTGTTCACTTAAACTTGAAGAACAAAAAATTGGCGAATGGTATTGTTTGGATGCTTTGCATATATGTTTCGTAGACTATATAGAAGCAATATATACAAAGATTTCAACCGTCTACGTGTTCCAATCATTGTTCTACTTGTCGAAATTTACAAATAATTTCCTTTAAAGGATTAACAATGGGGCTCGTTGTTCACTTAAACTTGAAGAACAAAAAATTGGCGAATGGTACTGTTTGGATGCTTTTCGTACATGTTTCTTAGACTATATGGAAGCAATATATACAATTATTTCAACCGTCTGCCTGTTCCATTCATTGTTCTACTTGTCGAAAGTAACAAATAATTTCCGTTAAAGTATTAACAATGGGGCTAGTAGTTCACTTAAACTTGAAGAACAAAAAATTGGGGAATTGTACTGTTTGGATGCTTTGCATATGTGTTTCTTAGACTATATAGAAGCAATATATACAAAGATTTCAACCGTCTACCTGTTCCATTCATTGTTCTACTTGCCGAAAGTTACAAATAATTTCCGATAAAGGATTAACCATTGGGGCTCATTGTTCACTTAAACTTGAAGAACAAAAAATTGGCGAATGGTACTGTTTGGATACTTTGCGTACATGTTTCTTAGACTATATGGAAGCAATATATACAAAGATTTCAACCGTCTACGGGTTCCAATTATTGTTCTACTTGTCGAAAGTTACAAATAATTTCCGATAACGGATTAACCATTGGTGCTCATCGTTCACTTAAACTTGAAGAACAAAAAATTGGCGACTTGTACTGTTTGGATGCTTTGCATATATGTTTCTTATACTATATAGAAGCAATATATACAAAGATTTCAACCGTCTACCTGTTCCATTCACTGTTCTACTTGTCGAAAGTTACAATTAATTTCCGTTAAAGGATTAACAAGGGGGCTCGTAGTTCACTTAAACTTGAAGAACAAAAAATTGGCGAATTGTACTGTTTGGACGCTTGGCATATATGTTTCATAGACTGTATAGAAGCAATATATACAATGATTTCAACAGTCTACCTGTTCCATTCATTGTTCTACTTGTCGAAATTTACAAATAATTTCCTTTAAAGGATTAACAATGGGGCTCGTTGTTCACTTAAACTGGAAGACCAAAAAATTGGCGAATGGTACTGTTTGGATGCTTTGCATATAGGTTTCTTAAACTATATAGAAGCAACATATACAAAGATTTCAACCGTCTACCTGTTCCATTCATTGTTCTACTTGTCGAAAATTACAAATAATTTACGATAAAGGATTAACCATTGGGGCTCATTGTTCACTTAAACTTGAAGAACAAAAAATTGGCGATTGGTACTCTTTGGATGCTTTGCATATATGTTTCTTAGACTATTTAGAAGCAATATATACAATGATTTCAACAGTCTACCTGTTCCATTCATTGTTCTACTTGTCGAAATTTACAAATAATTTCCTTTAAAGGATTAACAATGGGGCTCGTAGTTCACTTAAACTTGAAGAACAAAAAATTGGCGAATGGTACTGTTTGGATGCTTTGCATATATGTTTCTTAGATTATACAGAGGCAATATATACAAGGATTTCAACTGTCTACCAGTTCCATTCATTGTTCTACTTGTCGAAATTTACAAATAATTACCGATAAAGGATTAACCATTGGGGCTCATTGTTCACTTAAACTTGAAGAACAAAAAATTGGCGAATGGTACTGTTTGGATGCTTTGCGTACATGTTTCTTAGACTATATGGAAGCAATATATACAAAGATTTCAACCGTCTACGTGTTCCAATCATTGTTCTACTTGTCGAAAGTTACAAATAATTTCCGTTAAGGGATTAACAATGGGGATCGTAGTTTACTTAAACTTGAAGAACAAAAAATTGGCGAATTGTACTGTTTGGATGCTTTGCATATATGTTTCTTATACTATATAGAAGCAATATATACAAATATTTCAACCGTCTACCTGTTCCATTCATTGTTCTACTTGTCGAAAATTACAAATAATTTCCGATAATGGATTAACCATTGGGGCTCATTGTTCACTTAAACTTGAAGACCAAAAAATTGGCGAATGGTACTGTTTCTATGCTTTGCGTACATGTTTCTTAGACTATATGGAAGCAATATATACAAAGATTTCAACCGTCTACGTGTTCCAATCATTGTTCTACTTGTCGAAATTTACAAATAATTTCCTTTAAAGGATTAACAATGGGGCTCGTTGTTCACTTAAACTGGAAGACCAAAAAATTGGCGAATGGTACTGTTTGGATGCTTTGCATATAGGTTTCTTAAACTATATAGAAGCAACATATACAAAGATTTCAACCGTCTACCTGTTCCATTCATTGTTCTACTTGTCGAAAATTACAAATAATTTCCGATAAAGGATTAACCATTGGGGCTCATTGTTCACTTAAACTTGAAGAACAAAAAATTGGCGATTGGTACTCTTTGGATGCTTTGCATATATGTTTCTTAGACTATTTAGAAGCAATATATACAATGATTTCAACAGTCTACCTGTTCCATTCATTGTTCTACTTGTCGAAATTTACAAATAATTTCCTTTAAAGGATTAACAATGGGGCTCGTAGTTCACTTAAACTTGAAGAACAAAAAATTGGCGAATGGTACTGTTTGGATGCTTTGCATATATGTTTCTTAGATTATACAGAGGCAATATATACAAGGATTTCAACTGTCTACCAGTTCCATTCATTGTTCTACTTGTCGAAATTTACAAATAATTACCGATAAAGGATTAACCATTGGGGCTCATTGTTCACTTAAACTTGAAGAACAAAAAATTGGCGAATTGTACTGTTTGGATGCTTTGCATATATGTTTTTAGACTATATAGAAGCAATATATACAAAGATTTCAACCGTTTACCTTTTCCATTCATTGTTCTACTTGTCGAAAGTTACAAATAATTTCCGATAAAGGATTAACAATGGGGCTCATTGTTCACTTAAACTTGAAGGACAAAAAATTGGCGAATAGTACTGTTTGGATGCTTTGCGTACTTGTTTCTTAGACTATATGGTAGCAATATATACAAGGATTTCAACCGTCTACCTGTTCCATTCATTGTTCTACTTGTCGAAAGTTACAAATAATTACCGATAAAGGATTAACAATGGGGCTCGTTGTTCACTTAAACTTGAAGAACAAAAAATTGGCGAATGGTACTGTTTGGATGCTTTGCATATATGTTTCGTAGACTATATAGAAGCAATATATACAAAGATTTCAACCGTCTACGTGTTCCAATCATTGTTCTACTTGTCGAAATTTTCAAATAATTTCCTTTAAAGGATTAACAATGGGGCTCGTTGTTCACTTCAACTTCAAGAACAAAAAATTGGCGAATGGTACTGTTTGGATGCTTTGCATATATGTTTCTTAGACTATATAGAAGCAATATATACAAAGATTTCAACCGTCTACGTGTTCCAATCATTGTTCTACTTGTAGAAAGTTACAATTAATTTCCGTTAAAGGATTAACAATGGGGCTCGTAGTTCACTTAAACTTGAAGAACAAAAAATTGGCGAATGGTACTGTTTGGATGCTTTGCGTACATGTTTCTTAGACTATATGGAAGCAATATATACAAAGATTTCAACCGTCTACGTGTTCCAATCATTGTTCTACTTGTCGAAAGTTACAAATAATTTCCGTTAAGGGATTAACAATGGGGATCGTAGTTTACTTAAACTTGAAGAACAAAAAATTGGCGAATTGTACTGTTTGGATGCTTTGCATATATGTTTCTTATACTATATAGAAGCAATATATACAAATATTTCAACCGTCTACCTGTTCCATTCATTGTTCTACTTGTCGAAAATTACAAATAATTTCCGATAATGGATTAACCATTGGGGCTCATTGTTCACTTAAACTTGAAGACCAAAAAATTGGCAAATGGTACTGTTTGGATGCTTTGCGTACATGTTTCTTAGACTATATGGAAGCAATATATACAAAGATTTCAACCGTCTACGTGTTCCAATCATTGTTCTACTTGTCGAAAGTTACAAATAATTTCCGTTAAGGGATTAACAATGGGGAACGTAGTTTACTTAAACTTGAAGAACAAAAAATTGGCGTATTGTCCTGTTTGGATGCTTTGCATATATGTTTCTTAGATTATACAGAGGCAATATATAGAAGGATTTCAACCGTCTACCTGTTCCATTCATTGTTCTACTTGTCGAAATTTACAAATAATTACCGATAAAGGATTAACCATTGGGGCTCATTGTTCACTTAAACTTGAAGAACAAAAAATTGGCGAATTGTACTGTTTGGATGCTTTGCATATATGTTTTTAGACTATATAGAAGCAATATATACAAAGATTTCAACCGTTTACCTTTTCCATTCATTGTTCTAGTTGTCGAAAGTTACAAATAATTTCCGATAAAGGATTAACAATGGTGCTCATTGTTCACTTAAACTTGAAGGACAAAAAATTGGCGAATGGTACAGTTTGGATGCTTCGCGTACTTGTTTCTTAGACTATATGGTAGCAATATATACAAGGATTTCAACCGTCTACCTGTTCCATTCATTCTTCTACTTGTCGAAAGTTACAAATAATTACCGATAAAGGATTAACAATGGGGCTCGTTGTTCACTTAAACTTGAAGAACAAAAAATTGGCGAATGGTACTGTTTGGATGCTTTGCGTACATGTTTCTTACACTATATGGAAGCAATATATACAAAGATTTCAACCGTCTACGTGTTCCAATCATTGTTCTACTTGTCGAAAGTTACAAATAATTTCCGATAAAGGATTAACCATTGGGGCTCATTGTTCACTTAAACTTGAAGAACAAAAAATTGGCGAATGGTACTGTTTGGATGCTTTGCGTACATGTTTCTTAGACTACATAGAAACAACATATACAATGATTTCAACAGTCTACCTGTTCCATTCATTGTTCTACTTGCCGAAAGTTACAAATAATTTCCGATAAAGGATTAACCATTGGGGCTCATTGTTCACTTAAACTTGAAGAACAAAAAATTGGCGAATGGTACTGTTTGGATGCTTTGCGTACATGTTTCTTAGACTATATGGAAGCAATATATACAAAGATTTCAACCGTCTACGTGTTCCAATCATTGTTCTACTTGTCGAAAGTTACAAATAATTTCCGTTAAGGGATTAACAATGGGGATCGTAGTTTACTTAAACTTGAAGAACAAAAAATTGGCGAATTGTACTGTTTGGATGCTTTGCATATATGTTTCTTATACTATATAGAAGCAATATATACAAATATTTCAACCGTCTACCTGTTCCATTCATTGTTCTACTTGTCGAAAATTACAAATAATTTCCGATAATGGATTAACCATTGGGGCTCATTGTTCACTTAAACTTGAAGACCAAAAAATTGGCGAATGGTACTGTTTCTATGCTTTGCGTACATGTTTCTTAGACTATATGGAAGCAATATATACAAAGATTTCAACCGTCTACGTGTTCCAATCATTGTTCTACTTGTCGAAATTTTCAAATAATTTCCTTTAAAGGATTAACAATGGGGCTCGTTGTTCACTTCAACTTCAAGAACAAAAAATTGGCGAATGGTACTGTTTGGATGCTTTGCATATATGTTTCTTAGATTATATAGAAGCAATATATACAAAGATTTCAACCGTCTACCTGTTCCATTCATTGTTCTACTTGTCGAAATTTACAAATAATTTCCTTTAAAGGATTAACAATGGGGCTCGTTGTTCACTTCAACTTGAAGAACAAAAAATTGGCGAATGGTACTGTTTGGATGCTTTGCATATATGTTTCATAGACTATATAGAAGCAATATATACAAAGATTTCAACCGTCTACGTGTTCCAATCATTGTTCTACTTGTCGAAATTTACAAATAATTTCCTTTAAAGGATTAACAATGGGGCTCGTTGTTCACTTAAATTTGAAGAACAATAAATTGGCGAATTGGACTGTTTGGATGCTTTGCATATATGTTTCTTAGACTATATGGAAGCAATATATACAAAGATTTCAACCGTCTACGTGTTCCAATCATTGTTCTGCTTGTCGAAATTGACAAATAATTTCCTTTAAAGGATTAACAATGGGGCTCGTTGTTCACTTCAACTTGAAAAACAAAAAATTGGCGAATGGTACTGTTTGGATGCTTTACATATATGTTTCTTAGACTATATGGAAGCAATATATACATTGATTTCAACCGGCTACCTGTTCCATTCATTGTTCTACTTGTCGCAAGATACAAATAATTTCCGTTAAAGTATTAACAATGGGGCTCGTAGTTCACTTAAACTTGAAGATCAAATAATTGGCGAATTGTACTGTTTGGACGCTTTGCATATATGTTTCTTAGACTATATAGAAGCAATACATACAATGATTTCAACAGTCTACCTGTTCCATTCATTGTTCTACTTGTCGAAATTTACAAATAATTTCCTTTAAAGGATTAACAATGGGGAACGTAGTTTACTTAAACTTGAAGAACAAAAAATTGGCGTATTGTCCTGTTTGGATGCTTTGCATATATGTTTCTTAGATTATACAGAGGCAATATATAGAAGGATTTCAACCGTCTACCTGTTCCATTCATTGTTCTACTTGTCGAAATTTACAAATAATTACCGATAAAGGATTAACCATTGGGGCTCATTGTTCACTTAAACTTGAAGAACAAAAAATTGGCGAATTGTACTGTTTGGATGCTTTGCATATATGTTTTTAGACTATATAGAAGCAATATATACAAAGATTTCAACCGTTTACCTTTTCCATTCATTGTTCTAGTTGTCGAAAGTTACAAATAATTTCCGATAAAGGATTAACAATGGTGCTCATTGTTCACTTAAACTTGAAGGACAAAAAATTGGCGAATGGTACAGTTTGGATGCTTCGCGTACTTGTTTCTTAGACTATATGGTAGCAATATATACAAGGATTTCAACCGTCTACCTGTTCCATTCATTCTTCTACTTGTCGAAAGTTACAAATAATTACCGATAAAGGATTAACAATGGGGCTCGTTGTTCACTTAAACTTGAAGAACAAAAAATTGGCGAATGGTACTGTTTGGATGCTTTGCGTACATGTTTCTTACACTATATGGAAGCAATATATACAAAGATTTCAACCGTCTACGTGTTCCAATCATTGTTCTACTTGTCGAAAGTTACAAATAATTTCCGATAAAGGATTAACCATTGGGGCTCATTGTTCACTTAAACTTGAAGAACAAAAAATTGGCGAATGGTACTGTTTGGATGCTTTGCGTACATGTTTCTTAGACTACATAGAAACAACATATACAATGATTTCAACAGTCTACCTGTTCCATTCATTGTTCTACTTGCCGAAAGTTACAAATAATTTCCGATAAAGGATTAACCATTGGGGCTCATTGTTCACTTAAACTTGAAGAACAAAAAATTGGCGAATGGTACTGTTTGGATGCTTTGCGTACATGTTTCTTAGACTATATGGAAGCAATATATACAAAGATTTCAACCGTCTACGTGTTCCAATCATTGTTCTACTTGTCGAAAGTTACAAATAATTTCCGTTAAGGGATTAACAATGGGGATCGTAGTTTACTTAAACTTGAAGAACAAAAAATTGGCGAATTGTACTGTTTGGATGCTTTGCATATATGTTTCTTATACTATATAGAAGCAATATATACAAATATTTCAACCGTCTACCTGTTCCATTCATTGTTCTACTTGTCGAAAATTACAAATAATTTCCGATAATGGATTAACCATTGGGGCTCATTGTTCACTTAAACTTGAAGACCAAAAAATTGGCGAATGGTACTGTTTCTATGCTTTGCGTACATGTTTCTTAGACTATATGGAAGCAATATATACAAAGATTTCAACCGTCTACGTGTTCCAATCATTGTTCTACTTGTCGAAATTTTCAAATAATTTCCTTTAAAGGATTAACAATGGGGCTCGTTGTTCACTTCAACTTCAAGAACAAAAAATTGGCGAATGGTACTGTTTGGATGCTTTGCATATATGTTTCTTAGACTATATAGAAGCAATATATACAAAGATTTCAACCGTCTACGTGTTCCAATCATTGTTCTACTTGTAGAAAGTTAGAATTAATTTCCGTTAAAGGATTAACAATGGGGCTCGTAGTTCACTTAAACTTGAAGAACAAAAAATTGGCGAATGGTACTGTTTGGATGCTTTGCGTACATGTTTCTTAGACTATATGGAAGCAATATATACAAAGATTTCAACCGTCTACGTGTTCCAATCATTGTTCTACTTGTCGAAAGTTACAAATAATTTCCGTTAAGGGATTAACAATGGGGATCGTAGTTTACTTAAACTTGAAGAACAAAAAATTGGCGAATTGTACTGTTTGGATGCTTTGCATATATGTTTCTTATACTATATAGAAGCAATATATACAAATATTTCAACCGTCTACCTGTTCCATTCATTGTTCTACTTGTCGAAAATTACAAATAATTTCCGATAATGGATTAACCATTGGGGCTCATTGTTCACTTAAACTTGAAGACCAAAAAATTGGCAAATGGTACTGTTTGGATGCTTTGCGTACATGTTTCTTAGACTATATGGAAGCAATATATACAAAGATTTCAACCGTCTACGTGTTCCAATCATTGTTCTACTTGTCGAAAGTTACAAATAATTTCCGTTAAGGGATTAACAATGGGGAACGTAGTTTACTTAAACGTGAAGAACAAAAAATTGGCGTATTGTCCTGTTTGGATGCTTTGCATATATGTTTCTTAGATTATACAGAGGCAATATATAGAAGGATTTCAACCGTCTACCTGTTCCATTCATTGTTCTACTTGTCGAAATTTACAAATAATTACCGATAAAGGATTAACCATTGGGGCTCATTGTTCACTTAAACTTGAAGAACAAAAAATTGGCGAATTGTACTGTTTGGATGCTTTGCATATATGTTTTTAGACTATATAGAAGCAATATATACAAAGATTTCAACCGTTTACCTTTTCCATTCATTGTTCTAGTTGTCGAAAGTTACAAATAATTTCCGATAAAGGATTAACAATGGTGCTCATTGTTCACTTAAACTTGAAGGACAAAAAATTGGCGAATGGTACAGTTTGGATGCTTCGCGTACTTGTTTCTTAGACTATATGGTAGCAATATATACAAGGATTTCAACCGTCTACCTGTTCCATTCATTCTTCTACTTGTCGAAAGTTACAAATAATTACCGATAAAGGATTAACAATGGGGCTCGTTGTTCACTTAAACTTGAAGAACAAAAAATTGGCGAATGGTACTGTTTGGATGGTTTGCGTACATGTTTCTTAGACTATATAGAAGCAATATATACATTGATTTCAACCGGCTACCTGTTCCATTCATTGTTCTACTTGTCGCAAGTTACAAATAATTTCCGTTAAAGTATTAACAATGGGGCTCGTAGTTCACTTAAACTTGAAGATCAAATAATTGGCGAATTGTACTGTTTGGACGCTTTGCATATATGTTTCTTAGACTATTTAGAAGCAATATATACATTGATTTCAACCGGCTACCTGTTCCATTCATTGTTCTACTTGTCGAAAATTACAAATAATTTCCGATAATGGATTAACCATTGGGGCTCATTGTTCACTTAAACTTGAAGACCAAAAAATTGGCGAATGGTACTGTTTGGATGCTTTGCGTACATGTTTCTTAGACTATATGGAAGCAATATATACAAAGATTTCAACCGTCTAAGTGTTCCAATCATTGTTCTACTTGTCGAAATTTACAAATAATTTCCTTTAAAGGATTAACAATGGGGCTCGTTGTTCACTTCAACTTGAAGAACAAAAAAGTGGCGAATGGTACTGTTTGGATGCTTTGCGTACATGTTTCTTACACTATATGGTAGCAATATATACAAAGATTTCAACCGTCTACGTGTTCCAATCATTGTTCTACTTGTCGAAAGTTACAAATAATTTCCGATAAAGGATTAACCATTGGGGCTCATTGTTCACTTAAACTTGAAGAACAAAAAATTGGCGAATGGTACTGTTTGGATGCTTTGCGTACATGTTTCTTAGACTACATAGAAACAACATATACAATGATTTCAACAGTCTACCTGTTCCATTCATTGTTCTACTTGCCGAAAGTTACAAATAATTTCCGATAAAGGATTAACCATTGGGGCTCATTGTTCACTTAAACTTGAAGAACAAAAAATTGGCGAATGGTACTGTTCGGATGCTTTGCGTACATGTTTCTTAGACTATATGGAAGCAATATATACAAAGATTTCAACCGTCTACGTGTTCCAATCATTGTTCTACTTGTCGAAAGTTACAAATAATTTCCGTTAAGGGATTAACAATGGGGATCGTAGTTTACTTAAACTTGAAGAACAAAAAATTGGCGAATTGTACTGTTTGGATGCTTTGCATATATGTTTCTTATACTATATAGAAGCAATATATACAAATATTTCAACCGTCTACCTGTTCCATTCATTGTTCTACTTGTCGAAAATTACAAATAATTTCCGATAATGGATTAACCATGGGGGTCATTGTTCACTTAAACTTGAAGACCAAAAAATTGGCGAATGGTACTGTTTGGATGCTTTGCGTACATGTTTCTTAGACTATATGGAAGCAATATATACAAAGATTTCAACCGTCTACGTGTTCCAATCATTGTTCTACTTGTCGAAATTTACAAATAATTTCCTTTAAAGGATTAACAATGGGGCTCGTTGTTCACTTCAACTTGAAGAACAAAAAATTGGCGAATGGTACTGTTTGGATGCTTTACATATATGTTTCTTAGACTATATAGAAGCAATATATACATTGATTTCAACCGGCTACCTGTTCCATTCATTGTTCTACTTGTCGCAAGATACAAATAATTTCCGTTAAAGTATTAACAATGGGGCTCGTAGTTCACTTAAACTTGAAGATCAAATAATTGGCGAATTGTACTGTTTGGACGCTTTGCATATATGTTTCTTAGACTATATAGAAGCAATACATACAATGATTTCAACAGTCTACCTGTTCCATTCATTGTTCTACTTGTCGAAATTTACAAATAATTTCCTTTAAAGGATTAACAATGGGGATAGTATTTTACTTAAACTTGAAGATCAAATAATTGGCGAATTGTACTGTTTGGACGCTTTGCATATATGTTTCTTAGACTATATAGAAGCAATATATACAATGATTTCAACAGTCTACCTGTTCCATTCATTGTTCTACTTGTCGAAAGTTACAAATAATTTCCGATAACGGATTAACCATTGGGGCTCATTGTTCACTTAAACTTGAGGAACAAAAAATTGGCGAATTGTACTGTTTTGATGCTTTGCATATATGTTTCTTATACTATATAGAAGCAATATATACAAAGATTTCAACCGTTTACGTGTTCCAATCATTGTTCTACTTGTCGAAATTTACAAATAATTTCCTTTAAAGGATTAACAATGGGGCTCGTTGTTCACTTAAACTGGAAGATCAAAAAATTGGCGAATGGTACTGTTTGGATGCTTTGCATATAGGTTTCTTAAACTATATAGAAGCAACATATACAATGATTTCAACCGTCTACCTGTTCCATTCATTGTTCTACTTGTCGAAATTTACAAATAATTACCGATAAAGGATTAACCATTGGGGCTCATTGTTCACTTAAACTTGAAGAACAAAAAATTGGCGAATTGTACTGTTTGGATGCTTTGCATATATGTTTCTTATACTATATAGAAGCAATATATACAAATATTTCAACCGTCTACCTGTTCCATTCATTGTTCTACTTGTCGAAAATTACAAATAATTTCCGATAATGGATTAACCATTGGGGCTCATTGTTCACTTAAACTTGAAGACCAAAAAATTGGCAAATGGTACTGTTTGGATGCTTTGCGTACATGTTTCTTAGACTATATGGAAGCAATATATACAAAGATTTCAACCGTCTACGTGTTCCAATCATTGTTCTACTTGTCGAAAGTTACAAATAATTTCCGTTAAGGGATTAACAATGGGGAACGTAGTTTACTTAAACGTGAAGAACAAAAAATTGGCGTATTGTCCTGTTTGGATGCTTTGCATATATGTTTCTTAGATTATACAGAGGCAATATATAGAAGGATTTCAACCGTCTACCTGTTCCATTCATTGTTCTACTTGTCGAAATTTACAAATAATTACCGATAAAGGATTAACCATTGGGGCTCATTGTTCACTTAAACTTGAAGAACAAAAAATTGGCGAATTGTACTGTTTGGATGCTTTGCATATATGTTTTTAGACTATATAGAAGCAATATATACAAAGATTTCAACCGTTTACCTTTTCCATTCATTGTTCTAGTTGTCGAAAGTTACAAATAATTTCCGATAAAGGATTAACAATGGTGCTCATTGTTCACTTAAACTTGAAGGACAAAAAATTGGCGAATGGTACAGTTTGGATGCTTCGCGTACTTGTTTCTTAGACTATATGGTAGCAATATATACAAGGATTTCAACCGTCTACCTGTTCCATTCATTCTTCTACTTGTCGAAAGTTACAAATAATTACCGATAAAGGATTAACAATGGGGCTCGTTGTTCACTTAAACTTGAAGAACAAAAAATTGGCGAATGGTACTGTTTGGATGGTTTGCGTACATGTTTCTTAGACTATATAGAAGCAATATATACATTGATTTCAACCGGCTACCTGTTCCATTCATTGTTCTACTTGTCGCAAGTTACAAATAATTTCCGTTAAAGTATTAACAATGGGGCTCGTAGTTCACTTAAACTTGAAGATCAAATAATTGGCGAATTGTACTGTTTGGACGCTTTGCATATATGTTTCTTAGACTATTTAGAAGCAATATATACATTGATTTCAACCGGCTACCTGTTCCATTCATTGTTCTACTTGTCGAAAATTACAAATAATTTCCGATAATGGATTAACCATTGGGGCTCATTGTTCACTTAAACTTGAAGACCAAAAAATTGGCGAATGGTACTGTTTGGATGCTTTGCGTACATGTTTCTTAGACTATATGGAAGCAATATATACAAAGATTTCAACCGTCTAAGTGTTCCAATCATTGTTCTACTTGTCGAAATTTACAAATAATTTCCTTTAAAGGATTAACAATGGGGCTCGTTGTTCACTTCAACTTGAAGAACAAAAAAGTGGCGAATGGTACTGTTTGGATGCTTTGCGTACATGTTTCTTACACTATATGGTAGCAATATATACAAAGATTTCAACCGTCTACGTGTTCCAATCATTGTTCTACTTGTCGAAAGTTACAAATAATTTCCGATAAAGGATTAACCATTGGGGCTCATTGTTCACTTAAACTTGAAGAACAAAAAATTGGCGAATGGTACTGTTTGGATGCTTTGCGTACATGTTTCTTAGACTACATAGAAACAACATATACAATGATTTCAACAGTCTACCTGTTCCATTCATTGTTCTACTTGCCGAAAGTTACAAATAATTTCCGATAAAGGATTAACCATTGGGGCTCATTGTTCACTTAAACTTGAAGAACAAAAAATTGGCGAATGGTACTGTTCGGATGCTTTGCGTACATGTTTCTTAGACTATATGGAAGCAATATATACAAAGATTTCAACCGTCTACGTGTTCCAATCATTGTTCTACTTGTCGAAAGTTACAAATAATTTCCGTTAAGGGATTAACAATGGGGATCGTAGTTTACTTAAACTTGAAGAACAAAAAATTGGCGAATTGTACTGTTTGGATGCTTTGCATATATGTTTCTTATACTATATAGAAGCAATATATACAAATATTTCAACCGTCTACCTGTTCCATTCATTGTTCTACTTGTCGAAAATTACAAATAATTTCCGATAATGGATTAACCATGGGGGTCATTGTTCACTTAAACTTGAAGACCAAAAAATTGGCGAATGGTACTGTTTGGATGCTTTGCGTACATGTTTCTTAGACTATATGGAAGCAATATATACAAAGATTTCAACCGTCTACGTGTTCCAATCATTGTTCTACTTGTCGAAATTTACAAATAATTTCCTTTAAAGGATTAACAATGGGGCTCGTTGTTCACTTCAACTTGAAGAACAAAAAATTGGCGAATGGTACTGTTTGGATGCTTTACATATATGTTTCTTAGACTATATAGAAGCAATATATACATTGATTTCAACCGGCTACCTGTTCCATTCATTGTTCTACTTGTCGCAAGATACAAATAATTTCCGTTAAAGTATTAACAATGGGGCTCGTAGTTCACTTAAACTTGAAGATCAAATAATTGGCGAATTGTACTGTTTGGACGCTTTGCATATATGTTTCTTAGACTATATAGAAGCAATACATACAATGATTTCAACAGTCTACCTGTTCCATTCATTGTTCTACTTGTCGAAATTTACAAATAATTTCCTTTAAAGGATTAACAATGGGGATAGTATTTTACTTAAACTTGAAGATCAAATAATTGGCGAATTGTACTGTTTGGACGCTTTGCATATATGTTTCTTAGACTATATAGAAGCAATATATACAATGATTTCAACAGTCTACCTGTTCCATTCATTGTTCTACTTGTCGAAAGTTACAAATAATTTCCGATAACGGATTAACCATTGGGGCTCATTGTTCACTTAAACTTGAGGAACAAAAAATTGGCGAATTGTACTGTTTTGATGCTTTGCATATATGTTTCTTATACTATATAGAAGCAATATATACAAAGATTTCAACCGTTTACGTGTTCCAATCATTGTTCTACTTGTCGAAATTTACAAATAATTTCCTTTAAAGGATTAACAATGGGGCTCGTTGTTCACTTAAACTGGAAGATCAAAAAATTGGCGAATGGTACTGTTTGGATGCTTTGCATATAGGTTTCTTAAACTATATAGAAGCAACATATACAAAGATTTCAACCGTCTACCTGTTCCATTCATTGTTCTACTTGTCGAAAATTACAAATAATTTCCGATAAAGGATTAACCATTGGGGCTCATTGTTCACTTAAACTTGAAGAACAAAAAATTGGCGATTGGTACTCTTTGGATGCTTTGCATATATGTTTCTTAGACTATTTAGAAGCAATATATACAATGATTTCAACAGTCTACCTGTTCCATTCATTGTTCTACTTGTCGAAATTTACAAATAATTTCCTTTAAAGGATTAACAATGGGGCTCGTAGTTCACTTAAACTTGAAGAACAAAAAATTGGCGAATGGTACTGTTTGGATGCTTTGCATATATGTTTCTTGGATTATACAGAGGCAATATATACAAGGATTTCAACCGTCTACCTGTTCCATTCATTGTTCTACTTGTCGAAATTTACAAATAATTACCGATAAAGGATTAACCATTGGGGCTCATTGTTCACTTAAACTTGAAGAACAAAAAATTGTCGAATTGTACTGTTTGGATGCTTTGCATATATGTTTTTAGACTATATAGAAACAATATATACAAAGATTTCAACCGTTTACCTTTTCCATTCATTGTTCTACTTGTCGAAAGTTACAAATAATTTCCGATAAAGGATTAACAATGGGGCTCATTGTTCACTTAAACTTGAAGGACAAAAAATTGGCGAATGGTACTGTTTGGATGCTTTGCGTCCTTGTTTCTTAGACTATATGGTAGCAATATATACAAGGATTTCAACCGTCTACCTGTTCCATTCATTGTTCTACTTGTCGAAAGTTACAAATAATTACCGATAAATGATTAACAATGGGGCTCGTTGTTCACTTAAACTTGAAGAACAAAAAATTGGCGAATGGTACTGTTTGGATGCTTTGCGTACTTGTTTCTTAGACTATATAGAAGCAATATATACATTGATTTCAACCGGCTACCTGTTCCATTCATTGTTCTACTTGTCGCAAGTTACAAATAATTTCCGTTAAAGTATTAACAATGGGGCTCGTAGTTCACTTAAACTTGAAGATCAAATAATTGGCGAATTGTACTGTTTGGACGCTTTGCATATATGTTTCTTAGACTATTTAGAAGCAATATATACATTGATTTCAACCGGCTACCTGTTCCATTCATTGTTCTACTTGTCGAAAATTACAAATAATTTCCGATAATGGATTAACCATGGGGCTCATTGTTCACTTAAACTTGAAGACCAAAAAATTGGCGAATGGTACTGTTTGGATGCTTTGCGTACATGTTTCTTAGACTATATGGAAGCAATATATACAAAGATTTCAACCGTCTACGTGTTCCAATCATTGTTCTACTTGTCGAAAGTTACAAATAATTTCCGTTAAGGGATTAACAATGGGGATCGTAGTTTACTTAAACTTGAAGAACAAAAAATTGGCGAATTGTACTGTTTGGATGCTTTGCATATATGTTTCTTATACTATATAGAAGCAATATATACAAATATTTCAACCGTCTACCTGTTCCATTCATTGTTCTACTTGTCGAAAATTACAAATAATTTCCGATAATGGATTAACCATTGGGGCTCATTGTTCACTTAAACTTGAAGACCAAAAAATTGGCAAATGGTACTGTTTGGATGCTTTGCGTACATGTTTCTTAGACTATATGGAAGCAATATATACAAAGATTTCAACCGTCTACGTGTTCCAATCATTGTTCTACTTGTCGAAATTTACAAATAATTTCCTTTAAAGGATTAACAATGGGGCTCATTGTTCACTTAAACTTGAAGAACAAAAAATTGGCGAATGGTACTGTTTGGATGCTTTGCATATATGTTTCTTATACTATATAGAAGCAATATATACAAAGATTTCAACCGTCTACGTGTTCCAATCATTGTTCTACTTGTCGAAATTTACAAATAATTTCCTTTAAAGGATTAACAATGGGGCTCGTTGTTCACTTCAACTTGAAGAACAAAAAAGTGGCGAATGGTACTGTTTGGATGCTTTGCGTACATGTTTCTTACACTATATGGAAGCAATATATACAAAGATTTCAACCGTCTACGTGTTCCAATCATTGTTCTACTTGTCGACAGTTACAAATAATTTCCGATAAAGGATTAACCATTGGGGCTCATTGTTCACTTAAACTTGAAGAACAAAAAATTGGCGAATGGTACTGTTTGGATGCTTTGCGTACATGTTTCTTAGACTACATAGAAACAACATATACAATGATTTCAACAGTCTACCTGTTCCATTCATTGTTCTACTTGCCGAAATTTACAAATAATTTCCGATAAAGGATTAACCATTGGGGCTCATTGTTCACTTAAACTTGAAGAACAAAAAATTGGCGAATGGTACTGTTTGGATGCTTTGCGTACATGTTTCTTAGACTATATGGAAGCAATATATACAAAGATTTCAACCGTCTACGTGTTCCAATCATTGTTCTACTTGTCGAAAGTTACAAATAATTTCCGTTAAGGGATTAACAATGGGGATCGTAGTTTACTTAAACTTGAAGAACAAAAAATTGGCGAATTGTACTGTTTGGATGCTTTGCATATATGTTTCTTATACTATATAGAAGCAATATATACAAAGATTTCAACCGTCTACGTGTTCCAATCATTGTTCTACTTGTCGAAATTTACAAATAATTTCCTTTAAAGGATTAACAATGGGGCTCGTTGTTCACTTCAACTTGAAGAACAAAAAAGTGGCGAATGGTACTGTTTGGATGCTTTGCGTACATGTTTCTTACACTATATGGAAGCAATATATACAAAGATTTCAACCGTCTACGTGTTCCAATCATTGTTCTACTTGTCGAAAGTTACAAATAATTTCCGATAAAGGATTAACCATTGGGGCTCATTGTTCACTTAAACTTGAAGAACAAAAAATTGGCGAATGGTACTGTTTGGATGCTTTGCGTACATGTTTCTTAGACTACATAGAAACAACATATACAATGATTTCAACAGTCTACCTGTTCCATTCATTGTTCAACTTGCCGAAATTTACAAATAATTTCCGATAAAGGATTAACCATTGGGGCTCATTGTTCACTTAAACTTGATGAACAAAAAATTGGCGAATGGTACTGTTTGGATGCTTTGCGTACATGTTTCTTAGACTATATGGAAGCAATATATACAAAGATTTCAACCGTCTACGTGTTCCAATCATTGTTCTACTTGTCGAAAGTTACAAATAATTTCCTTTAAAGGATTAACAATGGGGCTCGTTGTTCACTTCAACTTGAAGAACAAAAAATTGCCGAATGGTACTGTTTGGATGCTTTACATATATGTTTCTTAGACTATATAGAAGCAATATATACATTGATTTCAACCGGCTACCTGTTCCATTCATTGTTCTACTTGTCGCAAGATACAAATAATTTCCGTTAAAGTATTAACAATGGGGCTCGTAGTTCACTTAAACTTGAAGATCAAATAATTGGCGAATTGTACTGTTTGGACGCTTTGCATATATGTTTCTTAGACTATATAGAAGCAATACATACAATGATTTCAACAGTCTACCTGTTCCATTCATTGTTCTACTTGTCGAAATTTACAAATAATTTCCTTTAAAGGATTAACAATGGGGATAGTATTTTACTTAAACTTGAAGATCAAATAATTGGCGAATTGTACTGTTTGGACGCTTTGCATATATGTTTCTTAGACTATATAGAAGCAATATATACAATGATTTCAACAGTCTACCTGTTCCATTCATTGTTCTAATTGTCGAAAGTTACAAATAATTTCCGATAACGGATTAACCATTGGGGCTCATTGTTCACTTAAACTTGAGGAACAAAAAATTGGCGAATGGTACTGTTTGGATGCTTTGCGTACTTGTTTCTTAGACTATATAGAAGCAATATATACAAAGATTTCAACCGTCTACCTGTTCTATTCATTGTTCTACTTGTAAAAAGTTACAAATAATTTCCGTTTCATGATTATCAATGGGGCTCGTAGTTCACTTAAACTTGAAGAACAAAAAATTGGCGAATTGGACTGTTTGGATGCTTTGCATATATGTTTCGTAGATTATATAGAAGCAATATATACAATGATTTCAACCGTCTACCTGTTCCATTCATTGTTCTACATGTCGAAAGTTACAAATAATTTCCGATAAAGGATTAACAATGGGTCTCATTGTTCACTTAAACTTGAAGAATAAAAAATTGGCGAATGGTACTGTTTGGATGCTTTGCATATATGTTTCTTATACTATATAGAAGCAATATATACAAAGATTTCAACTGTCTACGTGTTCCATTCATTGTTCTACTTGCCGAATGTTACAAATAATTTCCGATAAAGGATTAACAATGGGTCTCATTGTTCACTTAAACTTGAAGAATAAAAAATTGGCGAATGGTACTGTTTGGATGCTTTGCATATATGTTTCTTAGACTATATGGAAGCAATATATACAAAGATTTCAACTGTCTACGTGTTCCAATCATTGTTCTACTTGTAGAAAGTTACAATTAATTTCCGTTAAAGGATTAACAATGGGGCTCGTAGTTCACTTAAACTTGAAGAACAAAAAATTGGCGAATTGGGCTGTTTGGATGCTTTGCACATATGTTTCGTAGATTATATAGAAGCAATATATACAATGATTTCAACCGTCTACCTGATCCATTCATTTTTCTACTTGTCGAAATTTACAAATAATTTCCTTTAAAGGATTAACAATGGGGCTCGTAGTTCACTTAAACTTGAAGAACAAAAAATTGGCGAATTGTACTGTTTGGATGCTTTGCATATATGTTTCTTAGACTATATGGAAGTAATATATACAAAGATTTCAACCGTCTACCTTTTCCATTCATTGTTCTACTTGTCGAAAGTTACAAATAATTTCCGATATAGGATTAACAATGGGGCTCATTGTTCACTTAAACTTGAGGGACAAAAATTGGCGAATTGTACTATTTGGATGCTTTGCATATATGTTTCTTAGACTATATAGAAGCAATATATACAAAGATTTCAACCGTGTACCTGTTCCATTCATTGTTCTACTTGTCGAAAGTTACAAATAATTTCCTTTAAAGGATTAACAATGGGGCTCACTGTTCACTTAAACTTGAAGAACAAAAAATTGGCGAATTGTACTGGTTGGATGCTTTGCATATATGTTTCTTAGACTATATAGAAGCAAAATATACAATGATTTCAACCGTCTACCTGTTCCATTCATTGTTCTACTTGTCGAATGTTACAAATAATTTCCGTTAAGGGATTAACAATGGGGATCGTAGTTTACTTAAACTTGAAGAGCAAAAAATTGGCGAATTGTACTGTTTGGATGCTTTGCATATATGTTTCTTAGACTATATAGAAGCAATATATACAATGATTTCAACCGTCTACCTATTCCATTCATTGTTCTACTTGCCGAAATTTACAAATAATTTCGTTTAAAGGATTAACAATGGGGCTCGTAGTTCACTTAAACTTGAAGAGCAAATAATAGTCGAATTGTACTGTTTGGATGCTTTGCATATATGTTTCTTAGACTATATAGAAGCAATATATACAAAGATTTCAACCTTCTACGTGTTCCAATCATTGTTCTACTTGTCGAAATTTACACATAATTTCCTTTAAAGGATTAACAATGGGGCTCGTTGTTCACTTAAACTTGAAGAACAATAAATCGGCGAATTGTACTGTTTGGATGCTTTGCATATATGTTTTTAGACTATATAGAAGCAATATATACAAAGATTTCAACCGTCTACCTTTTCCATTCATTGTTCTACTTGTCGAAAGTTACAAATAATTTCCGATATAGGATTAACAATGGGGCTCATTGTTCACTTAAACTTGAAGGACAAAAAATTGGCGAATGGTACTGTTTGGATGCTTTGCATATATGTTTCTTAGACTATATGGAAGTAATATATACAAAGATTTCAACCGTCTACGTGTTCCAATCATTGTTCTACTTGTAGAAAGTTACAATTAATATCCGTTAAAGGATTAACAATGGGGCTCGTAGTTCACTTAAACTTGAAGAACAAAAAATTGGCGAATTGGACTGTTTGGATGCTTTGCATATATGTTTCGTAGATTATATAGAAGCAATATATACAATGGTTTCAACCGTCTACCTGATCCATTCATTGTTCTACTTGTCGAAAATTACAAATAATTTCCGATAAAGGATTAACCATTGGGGCTCATTGCTCAATTAAACTTGAAGAACAAAAAATTGGCGAATTGTACTGTTTGGATGCTTTGCATATATGTTTCTTATACTATATAGAAGCAATATATACAAAGATTTCAACCGTCTACCTGTTCCATTCATTGTTCTACATGTCGAAAGTTACAAATAATTTCCGATAAAGGATTAACAATGGGTCTCATTGTTCACTTAAACTTGAAGAATAAAAAATTGGCGAATGGTACTGTTTGGATGCTTTGCATATATGTTTCTTAGACTATATGGAAGCAATATATACAAAGATTTCAACCGTCTACGTGCTCCAATCATTGTTCTACTTGTCGCAAGTTACAAATAATTTCCGTTAAAGTATTAACAATGGGGCTCGTAGTTCACTTAAACTTGAAGATCAAATAATTGGCGAATTGTACTGTTTGGACGCTTTGCATATGTTTCTGAGACTATTTAGAAGCAATATATACAATGATTTCAACAGTCTACCTGTTCCATTCATTGTTCTACTTGTCGAAATTTACAAATAATTTCCTTTAAAGGATTAACAATGGGGCTCGTAGTTCACTTAAACTTGAAGAACAAAAAATTGGCGAATGGTACTGTTTGGATGCTTTGCACATATGTTTCTGAGATTATACAGAGGCAATATATACAAGGATTTCAACCGTCTACCTGTTCCATTCATTGTTCTACTTATCGAAATTTACAAATAATTACCGATAAAGGATTAACCATTGGGGCTCATTGTTCACTTAAACTTGAAGAACAAAAAATTGGCGAATTGTTCTGTTTGGATGCTTTGCATATATGTTTTTAGACTATATAGAAGCAATATATACAAAGATTTCAACCGTCTACCTTGTCCATTCATTGTTCTACTTGTCGAAAGTTACAAATAATTACCGATGAAGGATTAACAATGGGGCTCATTGTTCACTTAAACTTGAAGGACAAAAAATTGGCGAATGGTACTGTTTGGATGCTTTGCGTACTTGTTTCTTAGACTATATGGTAGCAATATATACAAGGATTTCAACCGTCTACCTGTTCCATTCATTGTTCTACTTGTCGAAAGTTACAAATAATTACCGATAAAGGATTAACCATTGAGGCTCATTGTTTACTTAAACTCGAAGAACAAAAAATTGGCGAATTGTACTGTTTGGATGCTTTGCATATATGTTTCTTAGACTATATAGAAGCAATATATACAAAGATTTCAACCGTCTACCTGTTCCATTTATTGTTCTACTTGTCGAAACTTACAAATAATTTCCTATAAAGGATTAACAATGGGGCTCATTGTTCACTTAAACTTGAAGAACAAAAAATTGGCGAATGGTACTGTTTGGATGCTTTGCGTACATGTTTCTTAGACTATATGGAAGCAATATATACAAAGATTTCAACCGTCTACGTGTTCCAATCATTGTTCTACTTGTCGAAATTACAAATAATTTCCTTTAAAGGATTAACAATGGGGCTCGTAGTTCACTTAAACTTGAAGAACAGAAAATTGGCGAATGGTACTGTTTGGATGCTTTGCATATATGTTTCTTAGATTATATAGAAGCAATATGTACAAAGATTTCAACCGTCTACCTGTTCCATTCATTGTTCTACTTGCCGAATGTTACAAATAATTTCCGATAAAGGATTAACCATTGGGGCTCATTGTTCACTTAAACTTGAAGAACAAAAAATTGGCGAATTGTACTGTTTGGATGCATTGCATATATGTATCTTATACTATATAGAAGCAATATATACAAAGATTTCAACCGTCTACCTGTTCCATTCATTGTTCTACTTGTAGAAAGATACAAATAATTTCCGATAAAGGATTAACAATGGGTCTCATTGTTCACTTAAACTTGAAGAATAAAAAATTGGCGAATGGTACTGTTTGGATGCTTTGCATATATGTTTCTTAGACTATATGGAAGTAATATATACAAAGATTTCAACCTTCTACGTGTTCCAATCATTGTTCTACTTGTAGAAAGTTACAATTAATATCCGTTAAAGGATTAACAATGGGGCTCGTAGTTCACTTAAACTTGAAGAACAAAAAATTGGCGAATTGGACTGTTTGGATGCTTTGCATATATATTTCGTAGATTATATAGAAGCAATATATACAATGGTTTCAACCGTCTACCTGATCCATTCATTGTTCTACTTGTCGAAAATTACAAATAATTTCCGATAAAGGATTAACCATTGGGGCTCATTGTTCAATTAAACTTGAAGGACAAAAAATTGGCGAATGGTACTGTTTGGATGCTTTGCGTCCTTGTTTCTTAGACTATATGGTAGCAATATATACAAGGATTTCAACCGTCTACCTGTTCCATTCATTGTTCTACTTGTCGAAAGTTACAAATAATTACCGATAAATGATTAACAATGGGGCTCGTTGTTCACTTAAACTTGAAGAACAAAAAATTGTCGAATTGGACTGTTTGGATGCTTTGCATATATGTTTCGTAGATTATATAGAAGCAATATATACAATGGTTTCAACCGTCTACCTGATCCATTCATTGTTCTATTTGTCGAAAATTACAAATAATTTCCGATAAAGGATTAACCATTGGGGCTCCTTGTTCACTTAAACTTGAAGACCAAAAAATTGGCGAATGGTACTGTTTGGATGCTTTGTGTACATGTTTCTTAGACTATATGGAAGCAATATATACAAAGATTTCAACCGTCTACGTGTTGCAATCATTGTTCTACTTGTCGAAAGTTACAAATAATTACCGATAAATGATTAACAATGGGGCTCGTTGTTCACTTAAACTTGAAGAACAAAAAATTGGCGAATGGTACTGTTTGGATGCTTTGCGTACTTGTTTCTTAGACTATATAGAAGCAATATATACAAAGATTTCAACCGTTTACGTGTTCCAATCATTGTTCTACTTGTCGAAATTTACAAATAATTTCCTTTAAAGGATTAACAATGGGGCTCGTTGTTCACTTAAACTGGAAGATCAAAAAATTGGCGAATGGTACTGTTTGGATGCTTTGCATATAGGTTTCTTAAACTATATAGAAGCAACATATACAAAGATTTCAACCGTCTACCTGTTCCATTCATTGTTCTACTTGTCGAAAATTACAAATAATTTCCGATAAAGGATTAACCATTGGGGCTCATTGTTCACTTAAACTTGAAGAACAAAAAATTGGCGATTGGTACTCTTTGGATGCTTTGCATATATGTTTCTTAGACTATTTAGAAGCAATATATACAATGATTTCAACAGTCTACCTGTTCCATTCATTGTTCTACTTGTCGAAATTTACAAATAATTTCCTTTAAAGGATTAACAATGGGGCTCGTAGTTCACTTAAACTTGAAGAACAAAAAATTGGCGAATGGTACTGTTTGGATGCTTTGCATATATGTTTCTTGGATTATACAGAGGCAATATATACAAGGATTTCAACCGTCTACCTGTTCCATTCATTGTTCTACTTGTCGAAATTTACAAATAATTACCGATAAAGGATTAACCATTGGGGCTCATTGTTCACTTAAACTTGAAGAACAAAAAATTGTCGAATTGTACTGTTTGGATGCTTTGCATATATGTTTTTAGACTATATAGAAGCAATATATACAAAGATTTCAACCGTTTACCTTTTCCATTCATTGTTCTACTTGTCGAAAGTTACAAATAATTTCCGATAAAGGATTAACAATGGGGCTCATTGTTCACTTAAACTTGAAGGACAAAAAATTGGCGAATGGTACTGTTTGGATGCTTTGCGTCCTTGTTTCTTAGACTATATGGTAGCAATATATACAAGGATTTCAACCGTCTACCTGTTCCATTCATTGTTCTACTTGTCGAAAGTTACAAATAATTACCGATAAATGATTAACAATGGGGCTCGTTGTTCACTTAAACTTGAAGAACAAAAAATTGGCGAATGGTACTGTTTGGATGCTTTGCGTACTTGTTTCTTAGACTATATAGAAGCAATATATACATTGATTTCAACCGGCTACCTGTTCCATTCATTGTTCTACTTGTCGCAAGTTACAAATAATTTCCGTTAAAGTATTAACAATGGGGCTCGTAGTTCACTTAAACTTGAAGATCAAATAATTGGCGAATTGTACTGTTTGGACGCTTTGCATATATGTTTCTTAGACTATTTAGAAGCAATATATACATTGATTTCAACCGGCTACCTGTTCCATTCATTGTTCTACTTGTCGAAAATTACAAATAATTTCCGATAATGGATTAACCATGGGGCTCATTGTTCACTTAAACTTGAAGACCAAAAAATTGGCGAATGGTACTGTTTGGATGCTTTGCGTACATGTTTCTTAGACTATATGGAAGCAATATATACAAAGATTTCAACCGTCTACGTGTTCCAATCATTGTTCTACTTGTCGAAAGTTACAAATAATTTCCGTTAAGGGATTAACAATGGGGATCGTAGTTTACTTAAACTTGAAGAACAAAAAATTGGCGAATTGTACTGTTTGGATGCTTTGCATATATGTTTCTTATACTATATAGAAGCAATATATACAAATATTTCAACCGTCTACCTGTTCCATTCATTGTTCTACTTGTCGAAAATTACAAATAATTTCCGATAATGGATTAACCATTGGGGCTCATTGTTCACTTAAACTTGAAGACCAAAAAATTGGCAAATGGTACTGTTTGGATGCTTTGCGTACATGTTTCTTAGACTATATGGAAGCAATATATACAAAGATTTCAACCGTCTACGTGTTCCAATCATTGTTCTACTTGTCGAAATTTACAAATAATTTCCTTTAAAGGATTAACAATGGGGCTCATTGTTCACTTAAACTTGAAGAACAAAAAATTGGCGAATGGTACTGTTTGGATGCTTTGCATATATGTTTCTTATACTATATAGAAGCAATATATACAAAGATTTCAACCGTCTACGTGTTCCAATCATTGTTCTACTTGTCGAAATTTACAAATAATTTCCTTTAAAGGATTAACAATGGGGCTCGTTGTTCACTTCAACTTGAAGAACAAAAAAGTGGCGAATGGTACTGTTTGGATGCTTTGCGTACATGTTTCTTACACTATATGGAAGCAATATATACAAAGATTTCAACCGTCTACGTGTTCCAATCATTGTTCTACTTGTCGACAGTTACAAATAATTTCCGATAAAGGATTAACCATTGGGGCTCATTGTTCACTTAAACTTGAAGAACAAAAAATTGGCGAATGGTACTGTTTGGATGCTTTGCGTACATGTTTCTTAGACTACATAGAAACAACATATACAATGATTTCAACAGTCTACCTGTTCCATTCATTGTTCTACTTGCCGAAATTTACAAATAATTTCCGATAAAGGATTAACCATTGGGGCTCATTGTTCACTTAAACTTGAAGAACAAAAAATTGGCGAATGGTACTGTTTGGATGCTTTGCGTACATGTTTCTTAGACTATATGGAAGCAATATATACAAAGATTTCAACCGTCTACGTGTTCCAATCATTGTTCTACTTGTCGAAAGTTACAAATAATTTCCGTTAAGGGATTAACAATGGGGATCGTAGTTTACTTAAACTTGAAGAACAAAAAATTGGCGAATTGTACTGTTTGGATGCTTTGCATATATGTTTCTTATACTATATAGAAGCAATATATACAAAGATTTCAACCGTCTACGTGTTCCAATCATTGTTCTACTTGTCGAAATTTACAAATAATTTCCTTTAAAGGATTAACAATGGGGCTCGTTGTTCACTTCAACTTGAAGAACAAAAAAGTGGCGAATGGTACTGTTTGGATGCTTTGCGTACATGTTTCTTACACTATATGGAAGCAATATATACAAAGATTTCAACCGTCTACGTGTTCCAATCATTGTTCTACTTGTCGAAAGTTACAAATAATTTCCGATAAAGGATTAACCATTGGGGCTCATTGTTCACTTAAACTTGAAGAACAAAAAATTGGCGAATGGTACTGTTTGGATGCTTTGCGTACATGTTTCTTAGACTACATAGAAACAACATATACAATGATTTCAACAGTCTACCTGTTCCATTCATTGTTCTACTTGCCGAAATTTACAAATAATTTCCGATAAAGGATTAACCATTGGGGCTCATTGTTCACTTAAACTTGATGAACAAAAAATTGGCGAATGGTACTGTTTGGATGCTTTGCGTACATGTTTCTTAGACTATATGGAAGCAATATATACAAAGATTTCAACCGTCTACGTGTTCCAATCATTGTTCTACTTGTCGAAAGTTACAAATAATTTCCTTTAAAGGATTAACAATGGGGCTCGTTGTTCACTTCAACTTGAAGAACAAAAAATTGCCGAATGGTACTGTTTGGATGCTTTACATATATGTTTCTTAGACTATATAGAAGCAATATATACATTGATTTCAACCGGCTACCTGTTCCATTCATTGTTCTACTTGTCGCAAGATACAAATAATTTCCGTTAAAGTATTAACAATGGGGCTCGTAGTTCACTTAAACTTGAAGATCAAATAATTGGCGAATTGTACTGTTTGGACGCTTTGCATATATGTTTCTTAGACTATATAGAAGCAATACATACAATGATTTCAACAGTCTACCTGTTCCATTCATTGTTCTACTTGTCGAAATTTACAAATAATTTCCTTTAAAGGATTAACAATGGGGATAGTATTTTACTTAAACTTGAAGATCAAATAATTGGCGAATTGTACTGTTTGGACGCTTTGCATATATGTTTCTTAGACTATATAGAAGCAATATATACAATGATTTCAACAGTCTACCTGTTCCATTCATTGTTCTAATTGTCGAAAGTTACAAATAATTTCCGATAACGGATTAACCATTGGGGCTCATTGTTCACTTAAACTTGAGGAACAAAAAATTGGCGAATGGTACTGTTTGGATGCTTTGCATATAGGTTTCTTAAACTATATAGAAGCAACATATACAAAGATTTCAACCGTCTACCTGTTCCATTCATTGTTCTACTTGTCGAAAATTACAAATAATTTCCGATAAAGGATTAACCATTGGGGCTCATTGTTCACTTAAACTTGAAGAACAAAAAATTGGCGATTGGTACTCTTTGGATGCTTTGCATATATGTTTCTTAGACTATTTAGAAGCAATATATACAAAGATTTCAACCGTTTACCTTTTCCATTCATTGTTCTACTTGTCGAAAGTTACAAATAATTTCCGATAAAGGATTAACAATGGGGCTCATTGTTCACTTAAACTTGAAGGACAAAAAATTGGCGAATGGTACTGTTTGGATGCTTTGCGTACTTGTTTCTTAGACTATATGGTAGCAATATATACAAGGATTTCAACCGTCTACCTGTTCCATTCATTGTTCTACTTGTCGAAAGTTACAAATAATTACCGATAAAGGATTAACAATGGGGCTCGTTGTTCACTTAAACTTGAAGAACAAAAAATTGGCGAATGGTACTGTTTGGATGCTTTGCGTACTTGTTTCTTAGACTATATAGAAGCAATATATACAAAGATTTCAACCGTCTACCTGTTCTATTCATTGTTCTACTTGTAAAAAGTTACAAATAATTTCCGTTTCATGATTATCAATGGGGCTCGTAGTTCACTTAAACTTGAAGAACAAAAAATTGGCGAATTGGACTGTTTGGATGCTTTGCATATATGTTTCGTAGATTATATAGAAGCAATATATACAATGATTTCAACCGTCTACCTGATCCATTCATTTTTCTAATTGTCGAAATTTACAAATAATTTCCTTTAAAGGATTAACAATGGGGCTCGTAGTTCACTTAAACTTGAAGAACAAAAAATTGGCGAATTGTACTGTTTGGATGCTTTGCATATATGTTTCTTAGACTATATAGAAGCAATATATACAAAGATTTCAACCGTCTACCTGTTCCATTCATTGTTCTACTTGCCGAATGTTACAAATAATTTCCGATAAAGGATTAACCATTGGGGCTCATTGTTCACTTAAACTTGAAGAACAAAAAATTGGCGAATTGTACTGTTTGGATGCTTTGCATATATGTTTCTTATACTATATAGAAGCAATATATACAAAGATTTCAACCGTCTACCTGTTCCATTCATTGTTCTACATGTCGAAAGTTACAAATAATTTCCGATAAAGGATTAACAATGGGTCTCATTGTTCACTTAAACTTGAAGAATAAAAAATTGGCGAATGGTACTGTTTGGATGCTTTGCATATATGTTTCTTATACTATATAGAAGCAATATATACAAAGATTTCAACTGTCTACGTGTTCCATTCATTGTTCTACTTGCCGAATGTTACAAATAATTTCCGATAAAGGATTAACAATGGGTCTCATTGTTCACTTAAACTTGAAGAATAAAAAATTGGCGAATGGTACTGTTTGGATGCTTTGCATATATGTTTCTTAGACTATATGGAAGCAATATATACAAAGATTTCAACTGTCTACGTGTTCCAATCATTGTTCTACTTGTAGAAAGTTACAATTAATTTCCGTTAAAGGATTAACAATGGGGCTCGTAGTTCACTTAAACTTGAAGAACAAAAAATTGGCGAATTGGGCTGTTTGGATGCTTTGCACATATGTTTCGTAGATTATATAGAAGCAATATATACAATGATTTCAACCGTCTACCTGATCCATTCATTTTTCTACTTGTCGAAATTTACAAATAATTTCCTTTAAAGGATTAACAATGGGGCTCGTAGTTCACTTAAACTTGAAGAACAAAAAATTGGCGAATTGTACTGTTTGGATGCTTTGCATATATGTTTCTTAGACTATATAGAAGCAATATGTACAAAGATTTCAACCGTCTACCTGTTCCATTCATTGTTCTACTTGCCGAATGTTACAAATAATTTCCGATAAAGGATTAACCATTGGGGCTCATTGTTCACTTAAACTTGAAGAACAAAAAATTGGCGAATTGTACTGTTTGGATGCTTTGCATATATGTTTCTTATACTATACAGAAGCAATATATACAAAGATTTCAACCGTCTACCTGTTCCATTCATTGTTCTACATGTCGAAAGTTACAAATAATTTCCGATAAAGGATTAACAATGGGTCTCATTGTTCACTTAAATTTGAAGAATAAAAAATTGGCGAATGGTACTGTTTGGATGCTTTGCATATATGGTTCTTAGACTATATGGAAGCAATATATACAAAGATTTCAACCGTCTACGTGTTCCAATCATTGTTCTACTTGTAGAAAGTTACAATTAATTTCCGTTAAAGGATTAACAATGGGGCTCGTAGTTCACTTAAACTTGAAGAACAAAAAATTGTCGAATTGGACTGTTTGGATGCTTTGCATATATGTTTCGTAGATTATATAGAAGCAATATATACAATGGTTTCAACCGTCTACCTGATCCATTCATTGTTCTATTTGTCGAAAATTACAAATAATTTCCGATAAAGGATTAACCATTGGGGCTCCTTGTTCACTTAAACTTGAAGACCAAAAAATTGGCGAATGGTACTGTTTGGATGCTTTGTGTACATGTTTCTTAGACTATATGGAAGCAATATATACAAAGATTTCAACCGTCTACGTGTTCCAATCATTGTTCTACTTGTCGAAATTTACACATAATTTCCTTTAAAGGATTAACAATGGGGCTCGTTGTTCACTTAAACTTGAAGAACAATAAATCGGCGAATTGTACTGTTTGGATGCTTTGCATATATGTTTCTTAGACTATATAGAAGCAATATATACAAAGATTTCAACCGTCTACCTCTTCCATTCATTGTTCTACTTGCCGAATGTTACTAATAATTTCCGATAAATGATTAACCATTGGGGCTCATTGTTCGCTTAAACTTGAAGATCAATAAATTGGCGAATTGTGCTGTTTGGATGCTTTGCATATATGTTTCTTATACTATATAGAAGCAATATATACAAAGATTTCAACCGTCTACCTGTTCCATTTATTGTTCTACTTGTCGAAAGTTACAAATAATTACCGATAAAGGATTAACCATTGGGGCTCATTGTTCAATTAAACTTGAAGAACAAAAAATTGGCGAATTGTACTGTTTGGATGCTTTGCATATATGTTTTTAGACTATATAGAAGCAATATATACAAAGATTTCAACCGTCTACCTTTTCCATTCATTGTTCTACTTGTCGAAAGTTACAAATAATTTCCGATATAGGATTAACAATGGGGCTCATTGTTCACTTAAACTTGAGGGACAAAAATTGGCGAATGGTACTGTTTGGATGCTTTGCATATATGTTTCTTATACTATATAGAAGCAATATATACAAAGATTTCAACCGTCTACCTGTTCCATTCATTGTTCTACATGTCGAAAGTTACAAATAATTTCCGATAAAGGATTAACAATGGGTCTCATTGTTCACTTAAACTTGAAGAATAAAAAATTGGCGAATGGTACTGTTTGGATGCTTTGCATATATGTTTCTTATACTATATAGAAGCAATATATACAAAGATTTCAACTGTCTACGTGTTCCATTCATTGTTCTACTTGCCGAATGTTACAAATAATTTCCGATAAAGGATTAACAATGGGTCTCATTGTTCACTTAAACTTGAAGAATAAAAAATTGGCGAATGGTACTGTTTGGATGCTTTGCATATATGTTTCTTAGACTATATGGAAGCAATATATACAAAGATTTCAACTGTCTACGTGTTCCAATCATTGTTCTACTTGTAGAAAGTTACAATTAATTTCCGTTAAAGGATTAACAATGGGGCTCGTAGTTCACTTAAACTTGAAGAACAAAAAATTGGCGAATTGGGCTGTTTGGATGCTTTGCACATATGTTTCGTAGATTATATAGAAGCAATATATACAATGATTTCAACCGTCTACCTGATCCATTCATTTTTCTACTTGTCGAAATTTACAAATAATTTCCTTTAAAGGATTAACAATGGGGCTCGTAGTTCACTTAAACTTGAAGAACAAAAAATTGGCGAATTGTACTGTTTGGATGCTTTGCATATATGTTTCTTAGACTATATAGAAGCAATATGTACAAAGATTTCAACCGTCTACCTGTTCCATTCATTGTTCTACTTGCCGAATGTTACAAATAATTTCCGATAAAGGATTAACCATTGGGGCTCATTGTTCACTTAAACTTGAAGAACAAAAAATTGGCGAATTGTACTGTTTGGATGCTTTGCATATATGTTTCTTATACTATACAGAAGCAATATATACAAAGATTTCAACCGTCTACCTGTTCCATTCATTGTTCTACATGTCGAAAGTTACAAATAATTTCCGATAAAGGATTAACAATGGGTCTCATTGTTCACTTAAATTTGAAGAATAAAAAATTGGCGAATGGTACTGTTTGGATGCTTTGCATATATGGTTCTTAGACTATATGGAAGCAATATATACAAAGATTTCAACCGTCTACGTGTTCCAATCATTGTTCTACTTGTAGAAAGTTACAATTAATTTCCGTTAAAGGATTAACAATGGGGCTCGTAGTTCACTTAAACTTGAAGAACAAAAAATTGGCGAATGGTACTGTTTGGATGCTTTGCATATATGTTTCGTAGATTATATAGAAGCAATATATACAATGGTTTCAACCGTCTACCTGATCCATTCATTGTTCTATTTGTCGAAAATTACAAATAATTTCCGATAAAGGATTAACCATTGGGGCTCCTTGTTCACTTAAACTTGAAGACCAAAAAATTGGCGAATGGTACTGTTTGGATGCTTTGTGTACATGTTTCTTAGACTATATGGAAGCAATATATACAAAGATTTCAACCGTCTACGTGTTCCAATCATTGTTCTACTTGTCGAAATTTACACATAATTTCCTTTAAAGGATTAACAATGGGGCTCGTTGTTCACTTAAACTTGAAGAACAATAAATCGGCGAATTGTACTGTTTGGATGCTTTGCATATATGTTTCTTAGACTATATAGAAGCAATATATACAAAGATTTCAACCGTCTACCTCTTCCATTCATTGTTCTACTTGCCGAATGTTACTAATAATTTCCGATAAATGATTAACCATTGGGGCTCATTGTTCGCTTAAACTTGAAGATCAATAAATTGGCGAATTGTGCTGTTTGGATGCTTTGCATATATGTTTCTTATACTATATAGAAGCAATATATACAAAGATTTCAACCGTCTACCTGTTCCATTTATTGTTCTACTTGTCGAAAGTTACAAATAATTACCGATAAAGGATTAACCATTGGGGCTCATTGTTCAATTAAACTTGAAGAACAAAAAATTGGCGAATTGTACTGTTTGGATGCTTTGCATATATGTTTTTAGACTATATAGAAGCAATATATACAAAGATTTCAACCGTCTACCTTTTCCATTCATTGTTCTACTTGTCGAAAGTTACAAATAATTTCCGATATAGGATTAACAATGGGGCTCATTGTTCACTTAAACTTGAGGGACAAAAATTGGCGAATGGTACTGTTTGGATGCTTTGCATATATGTTTCTTAGACTATATGGAAGTAATATATACAAAGATTTCAACCTTCTACGTGTTCCAATCATTGTTCTACTTGTAGAAAGTTACAATTAATATCCGTTAAAGGATTAACAATGGGGCTCGTAGTTCACTTAAACTTGAAGAACAAAAAATTGGCGAATTGGACTGTTTGGATGCTTTGCATATATATTTCGTAGATTATATAGAAGCAATATATACAATGGTTTCAACCGTCTACTAGATCCATTCATTGTTCTACTTGTCGAAAATTACAAATAATTTCCGATAAAGGATTAACCATTGGGGCTCATTGTTCAATTAAACTTGAAGAACAAAAAATTGGCGAATTGTACTATTTGGATGCTTTGCATATATGTTTCTTAGACTATATAGAAGCAATATATACAAAGATTTCAACCGTGTACCTGTTCCATTCATTGTTCTACTTGTCGAAAGTTACAAATAATTTCCTTTAAAGGATTAACAATGGGGCTCACTGTTCACTTAAACTTGAAGAACAAAAAATTGGCGAATTGTACTGGTTGGATGCTTTGCATATATGTTTCTTAGACTATATAGAAGCAAAATATACAATGATTTCAACCGTCTACCTGTTCCATTCATTGTTCTACTTGTCGAATGTTACAAATAATTTCCGTTAAGGGATTAACAATGGGGATCGTAGTTTACTTAAACTTGAAGAGCAAAAAATTGGCGAATTGTACTGTTTGGATGCTTTGCATATATGTTTCTTAGACTATATAGAAGCAATATATACAATGATTTCAACCGTCTACCTATTCCATTCATTGTTCTACTTGCCGAAATTTACAAATAATTTCGTTTAAAGGATTAACAATGGGGCTCGTAGTTCACTTAAACTTGAAGAGCAAATAATAGTCGAATTGTACTGTTTGGATGCTTTGCATATATGTTTCTTAGACTATATAGAAGCAATATATACAAAGATTTCAACCTTCTACGTGTTCCAATCATTGTTCTACTTGTCGAAATTTACACATAATTTCCTTTAAAGGATTAACAATGGGGCTCGTTGTTCACTTAAACTTGAAGAACAATAAATCGGCGAATTGTACTGTTTGGATGCTTTGCATATATGTTTTTAGACTATATAGAAGCAATATATACAAAGATTTCAACCGTCTACCTTTTCCATTCATTGTTCTACTTGTCGAAAGTTACAAATAATTTCCGATATAGGATTAACAATGGGGCTCATTGTTCACTTAAACTTGAAGGACAAAAAATTGGCGAATGGTACTGTTTGGATGCTTTGCATATATGTTTCTTAGACTATATGGAAGTAATATATACAAAGATTTCAACCGTCTACGTGTTCCAATCATTGTTCTACTTGTAGAAAGTTACAATTAATATCCGTTAAAGGATTAACAATGGGGCTCGTAGTTCACTTAAACTTGAAGAACAAAAAATTGGCGAATTGGACTGTTTGGATGCTTTGCATATATGTTTCGTAGATTATATAGAAGCAATATATACAATGGTTTCAACCGTCTACCTGATCCATTCATTGTTCTACTTGTCGAAAATTACAAATAATTTCCGATAAAGGATTAACCATTGGGGCTCATTGCTCAATTAAACTTGAAGAACAAAAAATTGGCGAATTGTACTGTTTGGATGCTTTGCATATATGTTTCTTATACTATATAGAAGCAATATATACAAAGATTTCAACCGTCTACCTGTTCCATTCATTGTTCTACATGTCGAAAGTTACAAATAATTTCCGATAAAGGATTAACAATGGGTCTCATTGTTCACTTAAACTTGAAGAATAAAAAATTGGCGAATGGTACTGTTTGGATGCTTTGCATATATGTTTCTTAGACTATATGGAAGCAATATATACAAAGATTTCAACCGTCTACGTGCTCCAATCATTGTTCTACTTGTCGCAAGTTACAAATAATTTCCGTTAAAGTATTAACAATGGGGCTCGTAGTTCACTTAAACTTGAAGATCAAATAATTGGCGAATTGTACTGTTTGGACGCTTTGCATATGTTTCTGAGACTATTTAGAAGCAATATATACAATGATTTCAACAGTCTACCTGTTCCATTCATTGTTCTACTTGTCGAAATTTACAAATAATTTCCTTTAAAGGATTAACAATGGGGCTCGTAGTTCACTTAAACTTGAAGAACAAAAAATTGGCGAATGGTACTGTTTGGATGCTTTGCACATATGTTTCTGAGATTATACAGAGGCAATATATACAAGGATTTCAACCGTCTACCTGTTCCATTCATTGTTCTACTTATCGAAATTTACAAATAATTACCGATAAAGGATTAACCATTGGGGCTCATTGTTCACTTAAACTTGAAGAACAAAAAATTGGCGAATTGTTCTGTTTGGATGCTTTGCATATATGTTTTTAGACTATATAGAAGCAATATATACAAAGATTTCAACCGTCTACCTTGTCCATTCATTGTTCTACTTGTCGAAAGTTACAAATAATTACCGATGAAGGATTAACAATGGGGCTCATTGTTCACTTAAACTTGAAGGACAAAAAATTGGCGAATGGTACTGTTTGGATGCTTTGCGTACTTGTTTCTTAGACTATATGGTAGCAATATATACAAGGATTTCAACCGTCTACCTGTTCCATTCATTGTTCTACTTGTCGAAAGTTACAAATAATTACCGATAAAGGATTAACCATTGAGGCTCATTGTTTACTTAAACTCGAAGAACAAAAAATTGGCGAATTGTACTGTTTGGATGCTTTGCATATATGTTTCTTAGACTATATAGAAGCAATATATACAAAGATTTCAACCGTCTACCTGTTCCATTTATTGTTCTACTTGTCGAAACTTACAAATAATTTCCTATAAAGGATTAACAATGGGGCTCATTGTTCACTTAAACTTGAAGAACAAAAAATTGGCGAATGGTACTGTTTGGATGCTTTGCGTACATGTTTCTTAGACTATATGGAAGCAATATATACAAAGATTTCAACCGTCTACGTGTTCCAATCATTGTTCTACTTGTCGAAATTACAAATAATTTCCTTTAAAGGATTAACAATGGGGCTCGTAGTTCACTTAAACTTGAAGAACAGAAAATTGGCGAATGGTACTGTTTGGATGCTTTGCATATATGTTTCTTAGATTATATAGAAGCAATATGTACAAAGATTTCAACCGTCTACCTGTTCCATTCATTGTTCTACTTGCCGAATGTTACAAATAATTTCCGATAAAGGATTAACCATTGGGGCTCATTGTTCACTTAAACTTGAAGAACAAAAAATTGGCGAATTGTACTGTTTGGATGCATTGCATATATGTATCTTATACTATATAGAAGCAATATATACAAAGATTTCAACCGTCTACCTGTTCCATTCATTGTTCTACTTGTAGAAAGTTACAAATAATTTCCGATAAAGGATTAACAATGGGTCTCATTGTTCACTTAAACTTGAAGAATAAAAAATTGGCGAATGGTACTGTTTGGATGCTTTGCATATATGTTTCTTAGACTATATGGAAGTAATATATACAAAGATTTCAACCTTCTACGTGTTCCAATCATTGTTCTACTTGTAGAAAGTTACAATTAATATCCGTTAAAGGATTAACAATGGGGCTCGTAGTTCACTTAAACTTGAAGAACAAAAAATTGGCGAATTGGACTGTTTGGATGCTTTGCATATATATTTCGTAGATTATATAGAAGCAATATATACAATGGTTTCAACCGTCTACCTGATCCATTCATTGTTCTACTTGTCGAAAATTACAAATAATTTCCGATAAAGGATTAACCATTGGGGCTCATTGTTCAATTAAACTTGAAGAACAAAAAATTGGCGAATTGTACTATTTGGATGCTTTGCATATATGTTTCTTAGACTATATAGAAGCAATATATACAAAGATTTCAACCGTGTACCTGTTCCATTCATTGTTCTACTTGTCGAAAGTTACAAATAATTTCCTTTAAAGGATTAACAATGGGGCTCATTGTTCACTTAAACTTGAAGAACAAAAAATTGGCGAATTGTACTGGTTGGATGCTTTGCATATATGTTTCTTAGACTATATAGAAGCAAAATATACAATGATTTCAACCGTCTACCTGTTCCATTCATTGTTCTACTTGTCGAATGTTACAAATAATTTCCGTTAAGGGATTAACAATGGGGATCGTAGTTTACTTAAACTTGAAGAGCAAAAAATTGGCGAATTGTACTGTTTGGATGCTTTGCATATATGTTTCTTAGACTATATAGAAGCAATATATTCAATGATTTCAACCGTCTACCTATTCCATTCATTGTTCTACTTGCCGAAATTTACAAATAATTTCGTTTAAAGGATTAACAATGGGGCTCGTAGTTCACTTAAACTTGAAGAGCAAATAATAGTCGAATTGTACTGTTTGGATGCTTTGCATATATGTTTCTTAGACTATATAGAAGCAATATATACAAAGATTTCAACCTTCTACCTTTTCCATTCATTGTTCTACTTGTCGAAAGTTACAAATAATTTCCGATAAAGGATTAACAATGGGGCTCATTGTTCACTTAAACTTGAAGGACAAAAAATTGGCGAATGGTACTGTTTGGATGCTTTGTGTACATGTTTCTTAGACTATATGGAAGCAATATATACAAAGATTTCAACCGTCTACGTGTTGCAATCATTGTTCTACTTGTCGAAATTTACACATAATTTCCTTTAAAGGATTAACAATGGGGCTCGTTGTTCACTTAAACTTGAAGAACAATAAATCGGCGAATTGTACTGTTTGGATGCTTTGCATATATGTTTCTTAGACTATATAGAAGCAATATATACAAAGATTTCAACCGTCTACCTGTTCCATTCATTGTTCTACTTGTCGAAAATTACAAATAATTTCCGATAAAGGATTAACCATTGGGGCTCATTGTTCACTTAAACTTGAAGACCAAAAAATTGGCGAATGGTACTGTTTGGATGCTTTGTGTACATGTTTCTTAGACTATATGGAAGCAATATATACAAAGATTTCAACCGTCTACGTGTTCCAATCATTGTTCTACTTGTCGAAATTTACACATAATTTCCTTTAAAGGATTAACAATGGGGCTCGTTGTTCACTTAAACTTGAAGAACAATAAATCGGCGAATTGTACTGTTTGGATGCTTTGCATATATGTTTTTAGACTATATAGAAGCAATATATACAAAGATTTCAACCGTCTACCTTTTCCATTCATTGTTCTACTTGTCGAAAGTTACAAATAATTTCCGATATAGGATTAACAATGGGGCTCATTGTTCACTTAAACTTGAAGGACAAAAAATTGGCGAATGGTACTGTTTGGATGCTTTGCATATATGTTTCTTAGACTATATGGAAGTAATATATACAAAGATTTCAACCGTCTACGTGTTCCAATCATTGTTCTACTTGTAGAAAGTTACAATTAATATCCGTTAAAGGATTAACAATGGGGCTCGTAGTTCACTTAAACTTGAAGAACAAAAAATTGGCGAATTGGACTGTTTGGATGCTTTGCATATATGTTTCGTAGATTATATAGAAGCAATATATACAATGGTTTCAACCGTCTACCTGATCCATTCATTGTTCTACTTGTCGAAAATTACAAATAATTTCCGATAAAGGATTAACCATTGGGGCTCATTGTTCAATTAAACTTGAAGAACAAAAAATTGGCGAATTGTACTATTTGGATGCTTTGCATATATGTTTCTTAGACTATATAGAAGCAATATATACAAAGATTTCAACCGTGTACCTGTTCCATTCATTGTTCTACTTGTCGAAAGTTACAAATAATTTCCTTTAAAGGATTAACAATGGGGCTCATTGTTCACTTAAACTTGAAGAACAAAAAATTGGCGAATTGTACTGGTTGGATGCTTTGCATATATGTTTCTTAGACTATATAGAAGCAAAATATACAATGATTTCAACCGTCTACCTGTTCCATTCATTGTTCTACTTGTCGAATGTTACAAATAATTTCCGTTAAGGGATTAACAATGGGGATCGTAGTTTACTTAAACTTGAAGAGCAAAAAATTGGCGAATTGTACTGTTTGGATGCTTTGCATATATGTTTCTTAGACTATATAGAAGCAATATATTCAATGATTTCAACCGTCTACCTATTCCATTCATTGTTCTACTTGCCGAAATTTACAAATAATTTCGTTTAAAGGATTAACAATGGGGCTCGTAGTTCACTTAAACTTGAAGAGCAAATAATAGTCGAATTGTACTGTTTGGATGCTTTGCATATATGTTTCTTAGACTATATAGAAGCAATATATACAAAGATTTCAACCTTCTACCTTTTCCATTCATTGTTCTACTTGTCGAAAGTTACAAATAATTTCCGATAAAGGATTAACAATGGGGCTCATTGTTCACTTAAACTTGAAGGACAAAAAATTGGCGAATGGTACTGTTTGGATGCTTTGTGTACATGTTTCTTAGACTATATGGAAGCAATATATACAAAGATTTCAACCGTCTACGTGTTGCAATCATTGTTCTACTTGTCGAAATTTACACATAATTTCCTTTAAAGGATTAACAATGGGGCTCGTTGTTCACTTAAACTTGAAGAACAATAAATCGGCGAATTGTACTGTTTGGATGCTTTGCATATATGTTTCTTAGACTATATAGAAGCAATATATACAAAGATTTCAACCGTCTACCTGTTCCATTCATTGTTCTACTTGTCGAAAATTACAAATAATTTCCGATAAAGGATTAACCATTGGGGCTCATTGTTCACTTAAACTTGAAGACCAAAAAATTGGCGAATGGTACTGTTTGGATGCTTTGTGTACATGTTTCTTAGACTATATGGAAGCAATATATACAAAGATTTCAACCGTCTACGTGTTCCAATCATTGTTCTACTTGTCGAAATTTACACATAATTTCCTTTAAAGGATTAACAATGGGGCTCGTTGTTCACTTAAACTTGAAGAACAATAAATCGGCGAATTGTACTGTTTGGATGCTTTGCATATATGTTTTTAGACTATATAGAAGCAATATATACAAAGATTTCAACCGTCTACCTTTTCCATTCATTGTTCTACTTGTCGAAAGTTACAAATAATTTCCGATATAGGATTAACAATGGGGCTCATTGTTCACTTAAACTTGAAGGACAAAAAATTGGCGAATGGTACTGTTTGGATGCTTTGCATATATGTTTCTTAGACTATATGGAAGTAATATATACAAAGATTTCAACCGTCTACGTGTTCCAATCATTGTTCTACTTGTAGAAAGTTACAATTAATATCCGTTAAAGGATTAACAATGGGGCTCGTAGTTCACTTAAACTTGAAGAACAAAAAATTGGCGAATTGGACTGTTTGGATGCTTTGCATATATGTTTCGTAGATTATATAGAAGCAATATATACAATGGTTTCAACCGTCTACCTGATCCATTCATTGTTCTACTTGTCGAAAATTACAAATAATTTCCGATAAAGGATTAACCATTGGGGCTCATTGTTCAATTAAACTTGAAGAACAAAAAATTGGCGAATTGTACTATTTGGATGCTTTGCATATATGTTTCTTAGACTATATAGAAGCAATATATACAAAGATTTCAACCGGCTACGTGTTCCAATCATTGTTCTACTTGTCGAAATTTACAAATAATTTCCTTTAAAGGATTAACAATGGGGCTCGTTGTTCACTTAAACTTGAAGAACAAAAAATTGGCGAATGGTACTGTTTGGATGCTTTGCATATATGTTTCTTAGACTATATGGAAGCAATATATACAAAGATTTCAACCGTCTACGTGTTGCAATCATTGTTCTACTTGTCGAAATTTACACATAATTTCCTTTAAAGGATTAACAATGGGGCTCGTTGTTCACTTAAACTTGAAGAACAATAAATCGGCGAATTGTACTGTTTGGATGCTTTGCATATATGTTTCTTAGACTATATAGAAGCAATATATACAAAGATTTCAACCGTCTACCTGTTCCATTCATTGTTCTACTTGTCGAAAATTACAAATAATTTCCGATAAAGGATTAACCATTGGGGCTCATTGTTCACTTAAACTTGAAGACCAAAAAATTGGCGAATGGTACTGTTTGGATGCTTTGTGTACATGTTTCTTAGACTATATGGAAGCAATATATACAAAGATTTCAACCGTCTACGTGTTCCAATCATTGTTCTACTTGTCGAAATTTACACATAATTTCCTTTAAAGGATTAACAATGGGGCTCGTTGTTCACTTAAACTTGAAGAACAATAAATCGGCGAATTGTACTGTTTGGATGCTTTGCATATATGTTTTTAGACTATATAGAAGCAATATATACAAAGATTTCAACCGTCTACCTTTTCCATTCATTGTTCTACTTGTCGAAAGTTACAAATAATTTCCGATATAGGATTAACAATGGGGCTCATTGTTCACTTAAACTTGAAGGACAAAAAATTGGCGAATGGTACTGTTTGGATGCTTTGCATATATGTTTCTTAGACTATATGGAAGTAATATATACAAAGATTTCAACCGTCTACGTGTTCCAATCATTGTTCTACTTGTAGAAAGTTACAATTAATATCCGTTAAAGGATTAACAATGGGGCTCGTAGTTCACTTAAACTTGAAGAACAAAAAATTGGCGAATTGGACTGTTTGGATGCTTTGCATATATGTTTCGTAGATTATATAGAAGCAATATATACAATGGTTTCAACCGTCTACCTGATCCATTCATTGTTCTACTTGTCGAAAATTACAAATAATTTCCGATAAAGGATTAACCATTGGGGCTCATTGTTCAATTAAACTTGAAGAACAAAAAATTGGCGAATTGTACTATTTGGATGCTTTGCATATATGTTTCTTAGACTATATAGAAGCAATATATACAAAGATTTCAACCGTCTACGTGTTCCAATCATTGTTCTACTTGTCGAAATTTACAAATAATTTCCTTTAAAGGATTAACAATGGGGCTCGTTGTTCACTTAAACTTGAAGAACAAAAAATTGGCGAATGGTACTGTTTGGATGCTTTGCATATATGTTTCTTAGACTATATAGAAGCAATATATACATTGATTTCAACCGTCTACCTGTTCCATTCATTGTTCTACTTGTCGAAAGTTACAAATAATTTCCGTTAAGGGATTAACAATGGGGATCGTAGTTTACTTAATCTTGAAGAACAAAAAATTGGCGAATTGTACTGTTTGGATGCTTTGCATATAGGTATCTTATACTATATAGAAGCAATATATACAAAGATTTCAACCGTCTACCTGTTCCATTCATTGTTCTACTTGTCGAAAGTTACAAATAATTTCCGATAAAGGATTAACAATGGGTCTCATTGTTCACTTAAACTTGAAGAATAAAAAATTGGCGAATGGTACTGTTTGGATGCTTTGCATATATGTTTCTTAGACTATATGGAAGCAATATATACAAAGATTTCAACTGTCTACCTGTTCCATTCATTGTTCTACTTGTCGCAAGTTACAAATAATTTCCGTTAAAGTATTAACAATGGGGCTCGTAGTTCACTTAAACTTGAAGATCAAATAATTGGCGAATTGTACTGTTTGGACGCTTTGCATATATGTTTCTTAGACTATATAGAAGCAATATATACAAAGATTTCAACCGTCTACGTGTTCCAATCATTGTTCTACTTGTCGAAATTTACAAATAATTTCCTTTAAAGGATTAACAATGGGGCTCGTTGTTCACTTAAACTTGAAGAACAAAAAATTGGCGAATGGTACTGTTTGGATGCTTTGCATATATGTTTCTTAGACTATATAGAAGCAATATATACAAAGATTTCAACCGTCTACCTGTTCCATTCATTGTTCTACTTGTCGAAAATTACAAATAATTTCCGATAAAGGATTAACCATTGGGGCTCATTGTTCACTTAAACTTGAAGACCAAAAAATTGGCGAATGGTACTGTTTGGATGCTTTGTGTACATGTTTCTTAGACTATATGGAAGCAATATATACAAAGATTTCAACCGTCTACGTGTTCCAATCATTGTTCTACTTGTCGAAATTTACACATAATTTCCTTTAAAGGATTAACAATGGGGCTCGTTGTTCACTTAAACTTGAAGAACAATAAATCGGCGAATTGTACTGTTTGGATGCTTTGCATATATGTTTTTAGACTATATAGAAGCAATATATACAAAGATTTCAACCGTCTACCTTTTCCATTCATTGTTCTACTTGTCGAAAGTTACAAATAATTTCCGATATAGGATTAACAATGGGGCTCATTGTTCACTTAAACTTGAAGGACAAAAAATTGGCGAATGGTACTGTTTGGATGCTTTGCATATATGTTTCTTAGACTATATGGAAGTAATATATACAAAGATTTCAACCGTCTACGTGTTCCAATCATTGTTCTACTTGTAGAAAGTTACAATTAATATCCGTTAAAGGATTAACAATGGGGCTCGTAGTTCACTTAAACTTGAAGAACAAAAAATTGGCGAATTGGACTGTTTGGATGCTTTGCATATATGTTTCGTAGATTATATAGAAGCAATATATACAATGGTTTCAACCGTCTACCTGATCCATTCATTGTTCTACTTGTCGAAAATTACAAATAATTTCCGATAAAGGATTAACCATTGGGGCTCATTGTTCAATTAAACTTGAAGAACAAAAAATTGGCGAATTGTACTATTTGGATGCTTTGCATATATGTTTCTTAGACTATATAGAAGCAATATATACAAAGATTTCAACCGGCTACGTGTTCCAATCATTGTTCTACTTGTCGAAATTTACAAATAATTTCCTTTAAAGGATTAACAATGGGGCTCGTTGTTCACTTAAACTTGAAGAACAAAAAATTGGCGAATGGTACTGTTTGGATGCTTTGCATATATGTTTCTTAGACTATATGGAAGCAATATATACAAAGATTTCAACCGTCTACGTGTTGCAATCATTGTTCTACTTGTCGAAATTTACACATAATTTCCTTTAAAGGATTAACAATGGGGCTCGTTGTTCACTTAAACTTGAAGAACAATAAATCGGCGAATTGTACTGTTTGGATGCTTTGCATATATGTTTCTTAGACTATATAGAAGCAATATATACAAAGATTTCAACCGTCTACCTGTTCCATTCATTGTTCTACTTGTCGAAAATTACAAATAATTTCCGATAAAGGATTAACCATTGGGGCTCATTGTTCACTTAAACTTGAAGACCAAAAAATTGGCGAATGGTACTGTTTGGATGCTTTGTGTACATGTTTCTTAGACTATATGGAAGCAATATATACAAAGATTTCAACCGTCTACGTGTTCCAATCATTGTTCTACTTGTCGAAATTTACACATAATTTCCTTTAAAGGATTAACAATGGGGCTCGTTGTTCACTTAAACTTGAAGAACAATAAATCGGCGAATTGTACTGTTTGGATGCTTTGCATATATGTTTTTAGACTATATAGAAGCAATATATACAAAGATTTCAACCGTCTACCTTTTCCATTCATTGTTCTACTTGTCGAAAGTTACAAATAATTTCCGATATAGGATTAACAATGGGGCTCATTGTTCACTTAAACTTGAAGGACAAAAAATTGGCGAATGGTACTGTTTGGATGCTTTGCATATATGTTTCTTAGACTATATGGAAGTAATATATACAAAGATTTCAACCGTCTACGTGTTCCAATCATTGTTCTACTTGTAGAAAGTTACAATTAATATCCGTTAAAGGATTAACAATGGGGCTCGTAGTTCACTTAAACTTGAAGAACAAAAAATTGGCGAATTGGACTGTTTGGATGCTTTGCATATATGTTTCGTAGATTATATAGAAGCAATATATACAATGGTTTCAACCGTCTACCTGATCCATTCATTGTTCTACTTGTCGAAAATTACAAATAATTTCCGATAAAGGATTAACCATTGGGGCTCATTGTTCAATTAAACTTGAAGAACAAAAAATTGGCGAATTGTACTATTTGGATGCTTTGCATATATGTTTCTTAGACTATATAGAAGCAATATATACAAAGATTTCAACCGTCTACGTGTTCCAATCATTGTTCTACTTGTCGAAATTTACAAATAATTTCCTTTAAAGGATTAACAATGGGGCTCGTTGTTCACTTAAACTTGAAGAACAAAAAATTGGCGAATGGTACTGTTTGGATGCTTTGCATATATGTTTCTTAGACTATATAGAAGCAATATATACATTGATTTCAACCGTCTACCTGTTCCATTCATTGTTCTACTTGTCGAAAGTTACAAATAATTTCCGTTAAGGGATTAACAATGGGGATCGTAGTTTACTTAATCTTGAAGAACAAAAAATTGGCGAATTGTACTGTTTGGATGCTTTGCATATAGGTATCTTATACTATATAGAAGCAATATATACAAAGATTTCAACCGTCTACCTGTTCCATTCATTGTTCTACTTGTCGAAAGTTACAAATAATTTCCGATAAAGGATTAACAATGGGTCTCATTGTTCACTTAAACTTGAAGAATAAAAAATTGGCGAATGGTACTGTTTGGATGCTTTGCATATATGTTTCTTAGACTATATGGAAGCAATATATACAAAGATTTCAACTGTCTACCTGTTCCATTCATTGTTCTACTTGTCGCAAGTTACAAATAATTTCCGTTAAAGTATTAACAATGGGGCTCGTAGTTCACTTAAACTTGAAGATCAAATAATTGGCGAATTGTACTGTTTGGACGCTTTGCATATATGTTTCTTAGACTATATAGAAGCAATATATACAAAGATTTCAACCGTCTACGTGTTCCAATCATTGTTCTACTTGTCGAAATTTACAAATAATTTCCTTTAAAGGATTAACAATGGGGCTCGTTGTTCACTTAAACTTGAAGAACAAAAAATTGGCGAATGGTACTGTTTGGATGCTTTGCATATATGTTTCTTAGACTATATAGAAGCAATATATACATTGATTTCAACCGTCTACCTGTTCCATTCATTGTTCTACTTGTCGAAAGTTACAAATAATTTCCGTTAAGGGATTAACAATGGGGATCGTAGTTTACTTAATCTTGAAGAACAAAAAATTGGCGAATTGTACTGTTTGGATGCTTTGCATATAGGTATCTTATACTATATAGAAGCAATATATACAAAGATTTCAACCGTCTACCTGTTCCATTCATTGTTCTACTTGTCGAAAGTTACAAATAATTTCCGATAAAGGATTAACAATGGGTCTCATTGTTCACTTAAACTTGAAGAATAAAAAATTGGCGAATGGTACTGTTTGGATGCTTTGCATATATGTTTCTTAGCCTATTTAGAAGCAATATATACAATGATTTCAACAGTCTACCTGTTCCATTCATTGTTCTACTTGTCGAAATTTACAAATAATTTCCTTTAAAGGATTAACAATGGGGCTCGTAGTTCACTTAAACTTGAAGAACAAAAAATTGGCGAATGGTACTGTTTGGATGCTTTGCATATATGTTTCTTAGATTATATAGAGGCAATATATACAAGGATTTCAACCGTCTACCTGTTCCATTCATTGTTCTACTTGTCGAAATTTACAAATAATTACCGATAAAGGATTAACCATTGGGGCTCATTGTTCACTTAACCTTGAAGAACAAAAAATTGGCGAATTGTCCTGTTTGGATGCTTTGCATATATGTTTTTAGACTATATAGAAGCAATATATACAAAGATTTCAACCGTCTACCTTTTCCATTCATTGTTCTACTTGTCGAAAGTTACAAATAATTTCCGATAAAGGATTAACAATGGGGCTCATTGTTCACTTAAACTTGAAGAATAAGAAATTGGCGAATGGTACTGTTTGGATGCTTTGCATATATGTTTCTTAGACTATATGGAAGCAATATATACAAAGATTTCAACTGTCTACCTGTTCCATTCATTGTTCTACTTGTCGCAAGTTACAAATAATTTCCGTTAAAGTATTAACAATGGGGCTCGTAGTTCACTTAAACTTGAAGATCAAATAATTGGCGAATTGTACTGTTTGGACGCTTTGCATATATGTTTCTTAGCCTATTTAGAAGCAATATATACAATGATTTCAACAGTCTACCTGTTCCATTCATTGTTCTACTTGTCGAAATTTACAAATAATTTCCTTTAAAGGATTAACAATGGGGCTCGTAGTTCACTTAAACTTGAAGAACAAAAAATGGGCGAATGGTACTGTTTGGATGCTTTGCATATATGTTTCTTAGATTATATAGAGGCAATATATACAAGGATTTCAACCGTCTACCTGTTCCATTCATTGTTCTACTTGTCGAAATTTACAAATAATTACCGATAAAGGATTAACCATTGGGGCTCATTGTTCACTTAACCTTGAAGAACAAAAAATTGGCGAATTGTACTGTTTGGATGACTTGCATATATGTTTTTAGACTATATAGAAGCAATATATACAAAGATTTCAACCGTCTACCTTTTCCATTCATTGTTCTACTTGTCGAAAGTTACAAATAATTTCCGATAAAGGATTAACAATGGGGCTCATTGTTCACTTAAACTTGAAGGACAAAAAATTGGCAAATGATACTGTTTGGATGCTTTGCGTACATGTTTCTTAGACTATATGGTAGCAATATATACACGGATTTCAACCGTCTACCTGTTCTATTCATTGTTCTACTTGTCGAAAGTTACAAATAATTACCAATAAAGGATTAACCATTGGGGCTCATTGTTTACTTAAACTTGAAGAACATAAAATTGGCGAATTGTACTGTTTGGATGCTTTGCATATATGTTTCTTAGACTATATAGAAGCAATATATACAAAGATTTCAACCGTCTACCTGTTCCATTCATTGTTCTACTTGTCGAAAGTTACAAATAATTTCCTATAAAGGATTAACAATGGGGCTCATTGTTCACTTAAACTTGAAGAACAAAAAATTGGCGAATGGTACTGTTTGGATGCTTTCCGTACATGTTTCTTAGACTATATGGAAGCAATATATACAAAGATTTCAACCGTCTACGTGTTCCAATCATTGTTCTACTTGTCGAAATTTACAAATAATTTCCTTTAAAGGATTAATAATGGGGCTCGTTGTTCACTTAAACTTGAAGAACAAAAAATTGGCGAATGGTACTGTTTGGATGCTTTGCGTACATGTTTCTTAGACTATATAGAAGCAATATATACATTGATTTCAACCGGCTACCTGTTCCATTCATTGTTCTACTTGTCGCAAGTTACAAATAATTTCCGTTAAAGTATTGTTACGCCGATATGAAGTTGGCGTACCGAGCGAAGCTGCTCCCTCGAACCCGTGGATGTAATCGAGGGATCGATTCGGCCGGTCGTTGCTCCAGCGACCGGAAGCGTTTGGTGACCGGAAGTTGCAACCGAGTTGTCAGAAGACAGACGTTCGAAATACTGTTATTAGTTTATAAAGTTATAGTTTAATAAAGTCATTAGAATTATAATGCCGAGAAGACCCGGTCCCTCCGTGGGACATAACAGTGGTGTCAGAAGTGGGATGCTTCTGGATCGAGGGGAAGAGAATCCTCAGCCCACTAGGCCTGCGGAGGAGGAGCCGAATCGTCTGGGAAGACTGCTGAAAAATCTCGGTCTACAATTGCAGAGACAGCAGGAGCTGGCAGAAGAGCGATGGGAGCAGGAGCGCTCCCGGATCGCAGAAAAGGAAGCCAGGAAGAAAGCTGCCCAGGAAGAGAGGTTTGGAGCGCTCGAGGCCCAACTTCGAGCGTTCATCACTGAGTTCGGCCGCCGAACGGCCGTTTCGGGTTCTGTAGGACCGGTGGAGAGTCGTGATCCGATTCCTATGGAGGATAAACGGATCACGGCTCCCCTTGTTTCCCAGTCTATCCCTCCGCGTGCCCTCCCAACGGAATTGGGAGTGGTCTTGAAGCGTCCAATATGTAATGAAAAGTCCTCCTGGAAGGAAGGTAAAATCCAGTGTGAGGCTGTAGCGAGTGTTAGTAATTGGCCTTCGAGGCGCTTGGACGCTTCCGCCCCGGTGAAACGCGGAGACACGGTGCATCCCCTGCTAGGCAGCCGGATTCCACGGTTAGGAGGTCTAACGATTCCGACGTACGCGTGTCGGCGATTTGTAGGGTCGATGCGGATTCATCGGAAGATGATGAGAGAAACGACGGAGTTCACCTCGATGGTTCGGCGAGCGCGAGAGAGCCTCGAGTACCTGAACGAGGAAGCGTCGAGGGGAATGGAGGAGGTCGCGGATGGCGTCGGAAGGGAGCTGAAGGTGACAGATCGGTTGACTCGTCCCGGCTCCAAGGTGGACCTCGCGGTGCGCAGGTTCGCAGAGCTGGAGGAAGAGGCGTTCGACCTCGCGCGGTTGGACCGCTGCAGGGAGAGCGTGACGATCGGGACACCGGCGGACGTCCCCGAGGAGATCGGGAGAGCCGTGGCGGCAGCGGCAGCGACGGCAGCGACGAGGACAGCGACGGGGGTCGCGGGCGTCGAACGGTCCCCACCGACGGGAAGAGCCCGGACGAGTCGGCTACGACGAAGCGGAGGAGCAAGAAACGAAGGAAGAGGAAAAACCGGAACGAACGACGAAGGAAGCTCCGGAAGAGAAGGAGGTGGAAGAAAAAGTGGAAGAGATAGCGGAAGAGATGGAAGAGACGGCGGAAGAAAAGCCAGCGGAGAGAGCGCCGCCGCGAATGCGTCGGAGAGAAGCTCCGAAGGATTTCAAGGCCGTCGAGGTTACCGACGATCTCGAGAAGCTTCTGAAGACGGACCTGCCGTTCCTGACGTTCGGAAAAATCATCGACACCGTCTACAAAATGATCGAGAGCGCGCCGGAAAACACTGCCGAAGATTCGGCGACGAACGCCATACACCGAGCGATTTACGAGAAACTCGGAACGATCGTTACCCTCGAAAATCCAGACCTTCTGACGAAGGAGCTGAAGGACGCTATGGACGTCGTTTGCGGAAAAATAGCGACGTATCTGAGGAGAATCCTAAACGAATGGGAGATCGGGTTCATGGAACGATACGTGCCGGAAGTGATGTCGTGGGAAGTTCGGGACTGGACCGACTGGCTCAGTCACATCAGCAGCCTCGCCAAAGACTGGAACGCCTGGCTGCGCGGAGTCATCGAGAAGATCCTCGAGATCCGAGCAGCGGGATCGGCGAAGCTCGAGAGGATGCGAACCGGGGAGGACGCGTCGCCAGCCCCCTGCTCCTCTCTCGAAATCTTGCCCGTTAACCAGTTAACTGTGGCGCCCTCGTTTGAGAGTGCGCACCGTTTTGTGTCGCCAGAATCGAGCCATGACGAGTATACTCGTCAATCGCAGATCAACGCGTTAACGAGTCCCGCGACACGGAGAGAGGGAGAGAGGGATGGAGGAAAAGCGCAGGAAAGCGCAGGAAGAGGATGAGGAAATTGGCTTCCTCTTACGAAAGAAGACGGGAATCCGCGTGCGGAGAAGAGGCATGTCATCTCCTACTGGTCCCCAAAAGCAAGGTGGAAGAAGCGCTACGTGGATGTCACGAGGCTCCTACAGGAGGACACTTCGGTATGCGCAAGACCCTTGCGAAAGTGCGGCAGAGATTCTTCTGGCCCGAACACCGAATGGACGTCGAAGAGTGGAGTCGGCGCTGTTACACTTGTACGGCGAGGAAAGGTCCGAAGGAGAGGGGGAGAGGACCCCTCACGATTTATAATGTCGGGGCACCTTTTGAGAGGATGGCGCTCGACATTGTTGGACCTTTGCCGAAAACGAAAACAGCGCGACGACCATCGCAGAAGCTCTTCTACGTGAGGTGGTTGGCCGACATGGAATACCTCTAGAGCTCCATTCCGAGCAGGGTCGTAGTTTTGGGTCGACTGTCTTCAAGAAACTCATGGAGTTGCTTGGAATCCGGAAGACAAGGACGACGCCACTCCACCCTCAGTCGGACGGACTCGTAGAGAGGTTGATAAGGACTCTGCTACAATATTTGTCGCTATACGTTGCGGACAACCTAAAGGATTGGGAGCAGTGGATCCTGCTGTTTCTCTTAGTCGTAGAGCAACAGGCGGGATGCAGAAAGAAGAGATGCGGAAAGAAAAACGAGCCAGTAAAGAAGAGATGCGGAAAGAAGAATGAGCCAGTGAAGAACGGAAGGGCAAGAATGAACTTAACCAACGAATTACGAATGCGATGGCATCGACTTGCCGACGCCTCACTCAAGGTTTTTCGGATGGTTTTCCCTTGAGTCGGAGGACAAATGTCGAGGCGTTTTCGTCTGATTGGAGCCATACCAGTAGACGTTTTGTTTCCTGTTGTCTACTTCCTCTGCAGACGAAGGCATTGAATCCCGGGACGATTTCAAGAAGGTTATGGAAGTCTAGTTGCCCGATTTGAAGTCGCCGCGGTCGGGACGACCGCTCTTCGAGAGGAGGGGGCAGTGTTACGCCGATATGAAGTTGGCGTACCGAGCGAAGCTGCTCCCTCGAACCCGTGGATTCGAGGATCGATGTAATCGAGGGATCGATTCGGCCGGTCGTTGTTCCAGCGACCGGAAGCGTTTGGTGACCGGAAGTTGCAACCGAGTTGTCAGAAGACAGACGTTCGAAATACTGTTATTAGTTAATAAAGTTATAGTTTAATAAAGTCATTAGAATTATAATGCCGAGAAGACCCGGTCCCTCCGTGGGACATAACAGTATTAACAATGGGGCTCGTAATTCACTTAAACTTGAAGATCAAATAATTGGCGAATTGTACTGTTTGGATGATTTGCATATATGTTTCTTAGACTTTATAGAAGCAATATATAAAAAGATTTCAACCGTCTACCTGTTCCATTCATTGTTCTACTTGTCGCAAGTTACAAATAATTTCCGTTAAAGGATTAACAATGGGGCTCGTAGTTCACTTAAAATTGAAGATCAAATAATTGGCGAATTGTACTGTTTGGACGCTTTGCATATATGTTTCTTAGACTATATAGAAGCAATATATATAAAGATTTCAACCGTCTACCTGTTCCATTCATTGTTCTACTTGCCGAAAGTTACAAATAATTTCCGATAAAGGATTAACAATGGGGCTCGTAGTTCACTTAAAATTGAAGATCAAATAATTGGCGAATTGTACTGTTTGGACGCTTTGCATATATGTTTCTTAGACTATATAGAAGCAATATATATAAAGATTTCAACCGTCTACCTGTTCCATTCATTGTTCTACTTGCCGAAAGTTACAAATAATTTCCGATAAAGGATTAACAATGGGGCTCATTGTTCACTTAAACTTGAAGGACAAAAAATTGGCGAACGGTACTGTTTGGATGCTTTGCGTACATGTTTCTTAAACTATATGGAAGCAATATATACAATGATTTCAACCGTCTACCTGTTCCATTCATTGTTCTACTTGTCGAAAGTTACAAATAATTACCGATAAAGGACTAACCATTGGGGCTCATTGTTCACTTAAACTTGAAGAATAAGAAATTGGCGAATTGTACTGTTTGGATGCTTTGCATATATGTTTCTTAGACTATATAGAAGCAATATATACAAAGATTTCAACCGTCTACCTGTTCCATTCATTGTTCTACTTGTCGAAAGTTACAAATAATTTCCTTTAAAGGATTAACAATGGGGCTCATTGTTCACTTAAACTTGAAGAACAAAAAATTGGCGAATTGTACTGTTTGGATGCTTTGCATATATGTTTCTTAGACTATATAGAAGCAATATGTACAATAATTTCAACAGTCTACCTGTTCCATTCATTGTTCTTCTTGTCGAAATTTACAAATAATTTCCTTTAAAGGATTAACAATGGGGCTCGTAGTTCACTTAAACTTGAAGAACAAAAAATTGGCGAATTGTACTGTTTGGATGCTTTGCATAGATGTTTCTTAGACTAATTAGAAGCAATATATAGAAAGATTTCACCCGTCTACCTGTACTATTCATTGTTCTACTTGTAGAAAGTTACAAATAATTTCCATTTCATGATTATCAATGGGGCTCGCTGTTCACTTAAACCTGAAGATCAAAAAATTGGCGAATGGTACTGTTTGGTTGCTTTGCATATATGTTTCTTAGACTATATGGAAGCAATATATACAAAGATTTCAACCGTCTACGTGTTCCAATCATTGTTCTACTTGTAGAAAGTTACAATTAATTTCCGTTAAGGGATTAACAATGCGGCTCGTAGTTTACTTAAACCTGAAGATCAAAAAATTGGCGAATGGTACTGTTTGGTTGCTTTGCATATATGTTTCTTAGACTATATGGAAGCAATATATACAATGATCTCAACCGTCTACCTGATCCACTCATTGTTCTACTTGTCGCAAGTTACAAATAATTTCCGTTAAAGGATTAACAATGGGGCTCGTAGTTCACTTAAAATTGAAGATCAAATAATTGGCGAATTGTACTGTTTGGACGCTTTGCATATATGTTTCTTAGACTATATAGAAGCAATATATATAAAGATTTCAACCGTCTACCTGTTCCATTCATTGTTCTACTTGTCGAAAGTTACAAATAATTTCCAATAAAGGATTAACAATGGGGCTCGTAGTTCACTTAAACTTGAAGAACAAAAAATTGGCGAATGGTACTATTTGGATGCTTTGAATATATGTTTCTTATATTATATAGAAGCAATATATACAAATATTTCAACCGTCTACCTGTTCCATTCATTGTTCGACTTGTCGAAAATTACAAATCATTTCCGATAAAGGATTAACCATTGGGGCTCATTGTTCACTTAAACTTGAAGACCAAAAAATTGGCGAATGGTACTGTTTGGATGCTTTGCGTACATGTTTCTTAGACTATATGGAAGCAATATATACAAAGATTTCAACCGTCTACGTGTTCCAATCATTGTTCTACTTGTCGAAATTTACACATAATTTCCTTTAAAGGATTAACAATGGGGCTCGTTGTTAACTTAAACTTGAAGAACTATAAATTGGCGAATTGTACTGTTTGGATGCTTTGCATATATGTTTCTTAGACTATATAGAAGCAATATATACAAAGATTTCAACCGGCTACCTGTTCCATTCATTGTTCTACTTGTCGAAAGTTACAAATAATTTCCGATAAAGGATTAACCATTGGGGCTCATTGTTCACTTAAACTTGAAGAACAAAAAATTGGCGAATGGTACAGTTTGGATGCTTTGCATTTATGTTTCTTAGACTATATGGAAGCAATATATACAAAGATTTCAACCGTCTACGTGTTCCAATCATTGTTCTACTTGTAGAAAGTTACAATTAATTTCCGTTAAAGGATTAACAATGGGGCTCGTAGTTCACTTAAACTTGAAGAACAAAAAATTGGCGAATGGTACTGCTTGGATGCTTTGCGTACATGTTTCTTAGACTATATGGAAGCAATATATACAAAGATTTCAACCGTCTACATGATCCATTCATTGTTCTACTTGTCGAAAGTTACAAATAATTTCCTTTAAAGGATTAACAATGGGGCTCGTAGTTCGCTTAAACTTGAAGAACAAAAAATTGGCGAATTGTACTGTTTGGATGCTTTGCATAGATGTGTTCTTAGACTATTTAGAAGCAATATATAGAAAGATTTCACCCGTCTACCTGTACTATTCATTGTTGTACTTGTAGAAAGTTACAAATAATTTCTATTCCATGATTATCAATGGGGCTCACTGTTCACTTAAACTTGAAGATCAAAAAATTGGCGATTGTTACTGTTTAGATGCTTTGCATATATGTTTCTTAGATTATATAGAAGCAATATATACAATGATTTCAACCGTCTACCAGTTCCATTCATTGTTCTACTTGTCGATAATTACAAATAATTTCCGATAAAGGATTAACCATTGGGGCTCATTGTTCACTTAAACTTGAAGAACAAAAAATTGGCGAATGGTACTGTTTGGATGCTTTGCGTACATGTTTCTTCGACTATATGGAAGCAATATATACAAGGATTTCAACCGTCTACCTGTTCCAATCATTGTTCTACTTGTCGAAATTTACACATAATTTCCTTTAAAGGATTAACAATGGGGCTCGTTGTTAACTTAAACTTGAAGAACAATAAATTGGCGAATTGTACTGTTTGGATGCTTTGCATATATGTTTCTTAGACTATATAGAAGCAATATAAACAAAGATTTCAACCGTCCACCTGTTCCATTCATTGTTCTACTTGTCGAAAGTTACAAATAATTTCCGATAAAGGATTAACCATTGGGGCTCATTGTTCACTTAAACTTGAAGAACAAAAAATTGGCGAATGGTACTGTTTGGATGCTTTGCATATATGTTTCTTAGACTATATGGAAGCAATATATACAAAGATTTCAACCGTCTACGTGTTCCAATCATTGTTCTACTTGTAGAAAGTTACAATTAATTTCCGTTAAAGGGTTAACAATGGGGCTCGTAGTTCACTTAAACTTGAAGAACAAAAAATTGGCGAATGGTACTGTTTGGATGCTTTGCATATATGTTTCTTAGATTATATAGAAGCAATATATACAAAGATTTCAACCGTCTACCTGTTCCATTCATTGTTCTGCTTGTCGAAAATTACAAATAATTTCCGATAAAGGATTAACCATTGGGGCTCATTGTTCACTAAACTTGAAGAACAAAAAATTGTCGAATTGTACTGTTTGGATGCTTTGCATATATGTTTCTTAGACTATATAGAAGCAATATATACAATGATTTCAACCGTCTACCTGTTCCATTCATTGTTCTACTTGTCGAAAGTTACAAATAATTTCCGTTAAGGGATTAACAATGGGGATCGTAGTTTACTTAAACTGGAAGAACAAAAAATTGGCGAATTGTACTGTTTGGATGCTTTGCATATATGTTTCTTAGACTATGTAGAAGCAATATATACAATGATTTCAACCGTCTACCTGTTCCATTCATTGATCTACTTGTAGAAAGTTAGAAATAATTTCCGTTTCATTATTATCAATGGGGCCCGTAGTTCACTTAAACTTGAAGTACAAAAAATTGGCAAGTTGTACTGTTTGGATGCTTTGCATATATGTTTCTTAGACTATATAGAAGCAATATATAGAAAGATTTCAACCGTCTACCTGTTCCATTCATTGTTCTACTTGTCGAAATTTACAAATAATTTCCGATAAAGGATTAACCATTGGGGCTCATTGTTCACTTAAACTTGAAGAACAAAAAATTGGCGAATGGTACTGTGTGGATGCTTTGCATATATGTTTCTTAGACTACATAGAAGCAATATATACAAAGATTTCAACCGTCTACCTGTTCCATTCATTGTTCTACTTGTCGAAAGTTACAAATAATTTCCGTTAAGGGATTAACAATGGGGATCGTAGTTTACTTAAACTTGAAGAACAAAAAATTTGCGAATTGTACTGTTTGGATGCTTTGCATATATGTTTCTTAGACTATATAGAAGCAATATATAAAAAGATTTCAACCGTCTACCAGTTCCATTCATTGTTCTACTTGTCGAAAGTTACAAATAATTTCCGTTAAGGGATTAACAATGGGGATCGTAGTTTACTTAAACTTGAATAACAAAAAATTGGCGAATTGTACTGTTTGGATGCTTTGCATATATGTTTCTTAGACTATATAGAAGCAATATGTACAATGATTTCAACAGTCTACCTATTCCATTCATTGTTCTACTTGTCGAAAGTTACAAATAATTTCCGATAACGGATTAACCATTGGGGCTCATTGTTCACTTAAACTTGAAGAACAAAAAATTGGCGAATTGCACTGTTTGGATGCTTTGCATATATGTTTCTTATACTATATAGAAGCAATATATACAAAGATTTCAACCGTCTACCTGTTCCATTCACTGTTCTACTTGTCGAAAGTTACAAATAATTTCCGTTAAGGGATTAACAATGGGGATCGTAGTTTACTTAAACTTGAAGAACAAAAAATTGGCGAATTGTACTGTTTGGATGCTTTGCATAAATGTTTCTTAGACTATATAGAAGCAATATATACAATGATTTCAACAGTCTCCTGTTCCATTCATTGTTCTACTTGTCGAAAGTTACAAATAATTTCCTTTAAAGGATTAACAATGGAGCTCGCAGTTCACTTAAACTTGAAGAACAAAAAATTGGCGAATGGTACTGTTTGGATGCTTTGCATATATGTTTCTTATACTATATAGAAGCAATAGATACAAAGATTTCAACCGTCTACCTGTTCCATTCAATGTTCTACTTGTCGAAAGTTACAAATAATTTCCGATAAAGGATTAACAATGGGGCTCATTGTTCACTTAAACTTGAAGAACAAAAAATTGGCGAATGGTACTGTTTGGATGCTTTGCATATATGTTTCTTAGACTATATGGAAGCAATATATACAAAGATTTCAACCGTCTGCGTGTTCCAATCATTGTTCTACTTGTAGAAAGTTACAATTAATTTCCGTTAAAGGATTAACAATGGGGCTCGTTGTTCACTTAAACTAGAAGAACAAAAAATTGGCGAATGGTACTGATTGGATGCTTTGCATATATGTTTCTTAGATTATATAGAAGCAATATATACAAAGATTTCAACCGTCTACCTGTTCCATTCATTGTTCTACTTGTCGAAAATTACAAATAATTTCCGATAAAGGATTAACCATTGGGGCTCATTGTTCACTAAACTTGAAGAACACAAAATTGTCGAATTGTACTGTTTGGATGCTTTGCATATATGTTTTTAGACTATATAGAAGCAATATATACAAAGATTTCAACCGTCTACCTTGTCCATTCATTGTTCTACTTGTCGAAAGTTACAAATAATTTCCGTCAAGGGATTAACAATGGGGATCGTAGTTTACTTAAACTTGAAGAACAAAAAATTGGCGAATTGTACTGTTTGGATGCTTTGCACATATGTTTCAGAGATTATACAGAGGCAATATATACAAGGATTTCAACCGTCTACCTGTTCCATTCATTGTTCTACTTATCGAAATTTACAAATAATTACCGATAAAGGATTAACCATTGGGGCTCATTGTTCACTTAAACTTGAAGAACAAAAAATTGGCGAATTGTTCTGTTTGGATGCTTTGCATATATGTTTTTAGACTATATAGAAGCAATATATACAAAGATTTCAACCGTCTACCTTGTCCATTCATTGTTCTACTTGTCGAAAGTTACAAATAATTTCCGATAAAGGATTAACCATTGGGGCTCATTGTTCACTTAAACTTGAAGAACAAAAAATTGGCGAATGGTACTGTGTGGATGCTTTGCATATATGTTTCTTAGACTACATAGAAGCAATATATACAAAGATTTCAACCGTCTACCTGTTCCATTCATTGTTCTACTTGTCGAAAGTTACAAATAATTTCCGTTAAGGGATTAACAATGGGGATCGTAGTTTACTTAAACTTGAAGAACAAAAAATTTGCGAATTGTACTGTTTGGATGCTTTGCATATATGTTTCTTAGACTATATAGAAGCAATATATAAAAAGATTTCAACCGTCTACCAGTTCCATTCATTGTTCTACTTGTCGAAAGTTACAAATAATTTCCGTTAAGGGATTAACAATGGGGATCGTAGTTTACTTAAACTTGAATAACAAAAAATTGGCGAATTGTACTGTTTGGATGCTTTGCATATATGTTTCTTAGACTATATAGAAGCAATATGTACAATGATTTCAACAGTCTACCTATTCCATTCATTGTTCTACTTGTCGAAAGTTACAAATAATTTCCGATAACGGATTAACCATTGGGGCTCATTGTTCACTTAAACTTGAAGAACAAAAAATTGGCGAATTGCACTGTTTGGATGCTTTGCATATATGTTTCTTATACTATATAGAAGCAATATATACAAAGATTTCAACCGTCTACCTGTTCCATTCACTGTTCTACTTGTCGAAAGATACAAATAATTTCCGTTAAGGGATTAACAATGGGGATCGTAGTTTACTTAAACTTGAAGAACAAAAAATTGGCGAATTGTACTGTTTGGATGCTTTGCATAAATGTTTCTTAGACTATATAGAAGCAATATATACAATGATTTCAACAGTCTCCTGTTCCATTCATTGTTCTACTTGTCGAAAGTTACAAATAATTTCCTTTAAAGGATTAACAATGGAGCTCGCAGTTCACTTAAACTTGAAGAACAAAAAATTGGCGAATGGTACTGTTTGGATGCTTTGCATATATGTTTCTTATACTATATAGAAGCAATAGATACAAAGATTTCAACCGTCTACCTGTTCCATTCAATGTTCTACTTGTCGAAAGTTACAAATAATTTCCGATAAAGGATTAACAATGGGGCTCATTGTTCACTTAAACTTGAAGAACAAAAAATTGGCGAATGGTACTGTTTGGATGCTTTGCATATATGTTTCTTAGACTATATGGAAGCAATATATACAAAGATTTCAACCGTCTGCGTGTTCCAATCATTGTTCTACTTGTAGAAAGTTACAATTAATTTCCGTTAAAGGATTAACAATGGGGCTCGTTGTTCACTTAAACTAGAAGAACAAAAAATTGGCGAATGGTACTGATTGGATGCTTTGCATATATGTTTCTTAGATTATATAGAAGCAATATATACAAAGATTTCAACCGTCTACCTGTTCCATTCATTGTTCTACTTGTCGAAAATTACAAATAATTTCCTATAAAGGATTAACCATTGGGGCTCATTGTTCACTAAACTTGAAGAACAAAAAATTGTCGAATTGTACTGTTTGGATGCTTTGCATATATGTTTCTTAGACTATATAGAAGCAATATATACAATGATTTCAACCGTCTACCTGTTCCATTCATTGTTCTACTTGTCGAAAGTTACAAATAATTTCCGTCAAGGGATTAACAATGGGGATCGTAGTTTACTTAAACTTGAAGAACAAAAAATTGGCGAATTGTACTGTTTGGATGCTTTGCATATATGTTTCTTAGACTATTTAGAAGCAATATATACAATGATTTCAACAGTCTACCTGTTCCATTCATTGTTCTACTTGTCGAAATTTACAAATAATTTCCTTTAAAGGATTAACAATGGGGCTCGTTGTTCACTTAAACTTGAAGAACAATAAATTGGCGAATTGTACTGTTTGGATGCTTTGCATATGTGTTTCTTAGACTATATAGAAGCAATATATACAAAGATTTCAAATGTCTACCTGTTCCATTCATTGTTCTACTTGCCGAAAGTTACAAATAATTTCCGATAAAGGATTAACCATTGGGGCTCATTGTTCACTTAAACTTGAAGAACAAAAAATTGGCGAATGGTACTGTTTGGATGCTTTGCGTACATGTTTCTTAGACTATATGGAAGCAATATATACAAAGATTTCAACCGTCTACGGGTTCCAATCATTGTTCTGCTTGTCGAAAGTTACAAATAATTTCCGTTAAGGGATTAACAATGGGGATCGTAGTTTACTTAAACTTGAAGAACAAAAAATTGGCGAATTGTACTGTTTGGATGCATTGCATAGATGTTTCTTAGACCATTTAGAAGCAATATATAGAAAGATTTCACCCGTCTACATGTACTATTCATTGTTCGACTTGTAGAAAGTTACAAATAATTACCGATAAAGGATTAATCATTGGGGCTCATTGTTCACTTAAACTTGACGAACAAAAAATTGGCGAATTGTACTGTTTGGATTCTTTGCATATATGTTTCTTAGACTATATAGAAGCAATATATACAAAGATTTCAGCCATCTACCTGTTCCATTCATTGTTCTACTTGCCGAAAGTTACAAATAATTTCCGATAAAGGATTAACAATGGGGTTCATTGTTCACTTAAACTTGAAGGACAAAAAATTGGCGAATTGTACTGTTTGGATGCTTTGCATACATGTTTCGTAGACTATATAGAAGCAATATATACAATGATTTCAACCGTCTACATGATCCATTCATTGTTCTATTTGTCGAAATTTACAAATAATTTCCTTTAAAGTATTAACAATGGGGCTCGTAGTTCACTTAAACTTGAAGAACAAAAAATTGGCGAATTGTACTGTTTGGATGCTTTGCATAAATGTTTCTTAGACTATATAGAAGCAATATATACAATGATTTCAACAGTCTCCTGTTCCATTCATTGTTCTACTTGTCGAAAGTTACAAATAATTTCCTTTAAAGTATTAACAATGGGGCTCGTAGTTCACTTAAACTTGAAGAACAAAAAATTGGCGAATTGTACTGTTTGGATGCTTTGCATAGATTTGTTCTTAGACTATTTAGAAGCAATATATAGAAAGATTTCACCCGTCTACCTGTACTATTCATTGTTGTACTCGTAGAAAGTTACAAATAATTTCTATTCCATGATTATCAATGGGGCTCGCTGTTCACTTAAACTTGAAGAACAAAAAATTGGCGAATGGTACTGCTTGGATGCTTTGCGTACATGTTTCTTAGACTATATGGAAGCAATATATACAAAGATTTCAACCGTCTACATGATCCATTCATTGTTCTACTTGTCGAAAGTTACAAATAATTTCCTTTAAAGGATTAACAATGGGGCTCGTAGTTCACTTAAACTTGAAGAACAAAAAATTGGCGAATTGTACTGTTTGGATGCTTTGCATAGATGTGTTCTTAGACTATTTAGAAGCAATATATAGAAAGATTTCACCCGTCTACCTGTACTATTCATTGTTGTACTTGTAGAAAGTTACAAATAATTTCTATTCCATGATTATCAATGGGGCTCACTGTTCACTTAAACTTGAAGATCAAAAAATTGGCGATTGTTACTGTTTAGATGCTTTGCATATATGTTTCTTAGATTATATAGAAGCAATATATACAATGATTTCAACCGTCTACCAGTTCCATTCATTGTTCTACTTGTCGATAATTACAAATAATTTCCGATAAAGGATTAACCATTGGGGCTCATTGTTCACTTAAACTTGAAGAACAAAAAATTGGCGAATGGTACTGTTTGGATGCTTTGCGTACATGTTTCTTAGACTATATGGAAGCAATATATACAAAGATTTCAACCGTCTACGTGTTCCAATCATTGTTCTACTTGTCGAAATTTACAAATAATTTCCTTTAAAGTATTAACAATGGGGCTCGTCGTTCACTTAAACTTGAAGAACAAAAAATTGGCGAATGGTACTGTTTGGATGCTTTGCATATATGTTTCTTAGACTATATAGAAGCAATATATACATTGATTTCAACCGGCTACCTGTTCCATTCATTGTTCTACTTGTCGCAAGTTACAAATAATTTCCGTTAAAGTATTAACAATGGGGCTCGTAGTTCACTTAAAATTGAAGATCAAATAATTGGCGAATTGTACTGTTTGGACGCTTTGCATATATGTTTCTTAGACTATTTAGAAGCAATATATACAATGATTTCAACAGTCTACCTGTTCCATTCATTGTTCTACTTGTCGAAATTTACAAATAATTTCCTTTAAAGGATTAACAATGGGGCTCGTTGTTCACTTAAACTTGAAGAACAATAAATTGGCGAATTGTACTGTTTGGATGCTTTGCATATGTGTTTCTTAGACTATATAGAAGCAATATATACAAAGATTTCAAATGTCTACCTGTTCCATTCATTGTTCTACTTGCCGAAAGTTACAAATAATTTCCGATAAAGGATTAACCATTGGGGCTCATTGTTCACTTAAACTTGAAGAACAAAAAATTGGCGAATGGTACTGTTTGGATGCTTTGCGTACATGTTTCTTAGACTATATGGAAGCAATATATACAAAGATTTCAACCGTCTACGGGTTCCAATCATTGTTCTGCTTGTCGAAAGTTACAAATAATTTCCGTTAAGGGATTAACAATGGGGATCGTAGTTTACTTAAACTTGAAGAACAAAAAATTGGCGAATTGTACTGTTTGGATGCATTGCATAGATGTTTCTTAGACCATTTAGAAGCAATATATAGAAAGATTTCACCCGTCTACATGTACTATTCATTGTTCGACTTGTAGAAAGTTACAAATAATTACCGATAAAGGATTAATCATTGGGGCTCATTGTTCACTTAAACTTGACGAACAAAAAATTGGCGAATTGTACTGTTTGGATTCTTTGCATATATGTTTCTTAGACTATATAGAAGCAATATATACAAAGATTTCAGCCATCTACCTGTTCCATTCATTGTTCTACTTGCCGAAAGTTACAAATAATTTCCGATAAAGGATTAACAATGGGGCTCATTGTTCACTTAAACTTGAAGGACAAAAAATTGGCGAACGGTACTGTTTGGATGCTTTGCGTACATGTTTCTTAAACTATATGGAAGCAATATATACAATGATTTCAACCGTCTACCTGTTCCATTCATTGTTCTACTTGTCGAAAGTTACAAATAATTACCGATAAAGGACTAACCATTGGGGCTCATTGTTCACTTAAACTTGAAGAATAAGAAATTGGCGAATTGTACTGTTTGGATGCTTTGCATATATGTTTCTTAGACTATATAGAAGCAATATATACAAAGATTTCAACCGTCTACCTGTTCCATTCATTGTTCTACTTGTCGAAAGTTACAAATAATTTCCTTTAAAGGATTAACAATGGGGCTCATTGTTCACTTAAACTTGAAGAACAAAAAATTGGCGAATTGTACTGTTTGGATGCTTTGCATATATGTTTCTTAGACTATATAGAAGCAATATGTACAATAATTTCAACAGTCTACCTGTTCCATTCATTGTTCTTCTTGTCGAAATTTACAAATAATTTCCTTTAAAGGATTAACAATGGGGCTCGTAGTTCACTTAAACTTGAAGAACAAAAAATTGGCGAATTGTACTGTTTGGATGCTTTGCATAGATGTTTCTTAGACTAATTAGAAGCAATATATAGAAAGATTTCACCCGTCTACCTGTACTATTCATTGTTCTACTTGTAGAAAGTTACAAATAATTTCCATTTCATGATTATCAATGGGGCTCGCTGTTCACTTAAACCTGAAGATCAAAAAATTGGCGAATGGTACTGTTTGGTTGCTTTGCATATATGTTTCTTAGACTATATGGAAGCAATATATACAAAGATTTCAACCGTCTACGTGTTCCAATCATTGTTCTACTTGTAGAAAGTTACAATTAATTTCCGTTAAGGGATTAACAATGCGGCTCGTAGTTTACTTAAACCTGAAGATCAAAAAATTGGCGAATGGTACTGTTTGGTTGCTTTGCATATATGTTTCTTAGACTATATGGAAGCAATATATACAATGATCTCAACCGTCTACCTGATCCACTCATTGTTCTACTTGTCGCAAGTTACAAATAATTTCCGTTAAAGGATTAACAATGGGGCTCGTAGTTCACTTAAAATTGAAGATCAAATAATTGGCGAATTGTACTGTTTGGACGCTTTGCATATATGTTTCTTAGACTATATAGAAGCAATATATATAAAGATTTCAACCGTCTACCTGTTCCATTCATTGTTCTACTTGTCGAAAGTTACAAATAATTTCCAATAAAGGATTAACAATGGGGCTCGTAGTTCACTTAAACTTGAAGAACAAAAAATTGGCCAATGGTACTATTTGGATGCTTTGAATATATGTTTCTTATATTATATAGAAGCAATATATACAAATATTTCAACCGTCTACCTGTTCCATTCACTGTTCGACTTGTCGAAAATTACAAATCATTTCCGATAAAGGATTAACCATTGGGGCTCATTGTTCACTTAAACTTGAAGACCAAAAAATTGGCGAATGGTACTGTTTGGATGCTTTGCGTACATGTTTCTTAGACTATATGGAAGCAATATATACAAAGATTTCAACCGTCTACGTGTTCCAATCATTGTTCTACTTGTCGAAATTTACACATAATTTCCTTTAAAGGATTAACAATGGGGCTCGTTGTTAACTTAAACTTGAAGAACTATAAATTGGCGAATTGTACTGTTTGGATGCTTTGCATATATGTTTCTTAGACTATATAGAAGCAATATATACAAAGATTTCAACCGGCTACCTGTTCCATTCATTGTTCTACTTGTCGAAAGTTACAAATAATTTCCGATAAAGGATTAACCATTGGGGCTCATTGTTCACTTAAACTTGAAGAACAAAAAATTGGCGAATGGTACAGTTTGGATGCTTTGCATTTATGTTTCTTAGACTATATGGAAGCAATATATACAAAGATTTCAACCGTCTACGTGTTCCAATCATTGTTCTACTTGTAGAAAGTTACAATTAATTTCCGTTAAAGGATTAACAATGGGGCTCGTAGTTCACTTAAACTTGAAGAACAAAAAATTGGCGAATTGTACTGTTTGGATGCTTTGCATACATGTTTCGTAGACTATATAGAAGCAATATATACAATGATTTCAACCGTCTACATGATCCATTCATTGTTCTATTTGTCGAAATTTACAAATAATTTCCTTTAAAGTATTAACAATGGGGCTCGTAGTTCACTTAAACTTGAAGAACAAAAAATTGGCGAATTGTACTGTTTGGATGCTTTGCATAGATTTGTTCTTAGACTATTTAGAAGCAATATATAGAAAGATTTCACCCGTCTACCTGTACTATTCATTGTTGTACTTGTAGAAAGTTACAAATAATTTCTATTCCATGATTATCAATGGGGCTCGCTGTTCACTTAAACTTGAAGAACAAAAAATTGGCGAATGGTACTGCTTGGATGCTTTGCGTACATGTTTCTTAGACTATATGGAAGCAATATATACAAAGATTTCAACCGTCTACATGATCCATTCATTGTTCTACTTGTCGAAAGTTACAAATAATTTCCTTTAAAGGATTAACAATGGGGCTCGTAGTTCACTTAAACTTGAAGAACAAAAAATTGGCGAATTGTACTGTTTGGATGCTTTGCATATATGTGTTCTTAGACTATTTAGAAGCAATATATAGAAAGATTTCACCCGTCTACCTGTACTATTCATTGTTGTACTTGTAGAAAGTTACAAATAATTTCTATTCCATGATTATCAATGGGGCTCACTGTTCACTTAAACTTGAAGATCAAAAAATTGGCGATTGTTACTGTTTAGATGCTTTGCATATATGTTTCTTAGATTATATAGAAGCAATATATACAATGATTTCAACCGTCTACCAGTTCCATTCATTGTTCTACTTGTCGATAATTACAAATAATTTCCGATAAAGGATTAACCATTGGGGCTCATTGTTCACTTAAACTTGAAGAACAAAAAATTGGCGAATGGTACTGTTTGGATGCTTTGCGTACATGTTTCTTAGACTATATGGAAGCAATATATACAAAGATTTCAACCGTCTACCTGTTCCATTCATTGTTCTACTTGTCGAAAGTTACAAATAATTTCCGTTAAGGGATTAACAATGGGGATCGTAGTTTACTTAAACTTGAAGAACAAAAAATTTGCGAATTGTACTGTTTGGATGCTTTGCATATATGTTTCTTAGACTATATAGAAGCAATATATAAAAAGATTTCAACCGTCTACCAGTTCCATTCATTGTTCTACTTGTCGCAAGTTACAAATAATTTCCGTTAAAGGATTAACAATGGGGCTCGTAGTTCACTTAAAATTGAAGATCAAATAATTGGCGAATTGTACTGTTTGGACGCTTTGCATATATGTTTCTTAGACTATATAGAAGCAATATATATAAAGATTTCAACCGTCTACCTGTTCCATTCATTGTTCTACTTGTCGAAAGTTACAAATAATTTCCAATAAAGGATTAACAATGGGGCTCGTAGTTCACTTAAACTTGAAGAACAAAAAATTGGCCAATGGTACTATTTGGATGCTTTGAATATATGTTTCTTATATTATATAGAAGCAATATATACAAATATTTCAACCGTCTACCTGTTCCATTCACTGTTCGACTTGTCGAAAATTACAAATCATTTCCGATAAAGGATTAACCATTGGGGCTCATTGTTCACTTAAACTTGAAGACCAAAAAATTGGCGAATGGTACTGTTTGGATGCTTTGCGTACATGTTTCTTAGACTATATGGAAGCAATATATACAAAGATTTCAACCGTCTACGTGTTCCAATCATTGTTCTACTTGTCGAAATTTACACATAATTTCCTTTAAAGGATTAACAATGGGGCTCGTTGTTAACTTAAACTTGAAGAACTATAAATTGGCGAATTGTACTGTTTGGATGCTTTGCATATATGTTTCTTAGACTATATAGAAGCAATATATACAAAGATTTCAACCGGCTACCTGTTCCATTCATTGTTCTACTTGTCGAAAGTTACAAATAATTTCCGATAAAGGATTAACCATTGGGGCTCATTGTTCACTTAAACTTGAAGAACAAAAAATTGGCGAATGGTACAGTTTGGATGCTTTGCATTTATGTTTCTTAGACTATATGGAAGCAATATATACAAAGATTTCAACCGTCTACGTGTTCCAATCATTGTTCTACTTGTAGAAAGTTACAATTAATTTCCGTTAAAGGATTAACAATGGGGCTCGTAGTTCACTTAAACTTGAAGAACAAAAAATTGGCGAATTGTACTGTTTGGATGCTTTGCATACATGTTTCGTAGACTATATAGAAGCAATATATACAATGATTTCAACCGTCTACATGATCCATTCATTGTTCTATTTGTCGAAATTTACAAATAATTTCCTTTAAAGTATTAACAATGGGGCTCGTAGTTCACTTAAACTTGAAGAACAAAAAATTGGCGAATTGTACTGTTTGGATGCTTTGCATAGATTTGTTCTTAGACTATTTAGAAGCAATATATAGAAAGATTTCACCCGTCTACCTGTACTATTCATTGTTGTACTTGTAGAAAGTTACAAATAATTTCTATTCCATGATTATCAATGGGGCTCGCTGTTCACTTAAACTTGAAGAACAAAAAATTGGCGAATGGTACTGCTTGGATGCTTTGCGTACATGTTTCTTAGACTATATGGAAGCAATATATACAAAGATTTCAACCGTCTACATGATCCATTCATTGTTCTACTTGTCGAAAGTTACAAATAATTTCCTTTAAAGGATTAACAATGGGGCTCGTAGTTCACTTAAACTTGAAGAACAAAAAATTGGCGAATTGTACTGTTTGGATGCTTTGCATATATGTGTTCTTAGACTATTTAGAAGCAATATATAGAAAGATTTCACCCGTCTACCTGTACTATTCATTGTTGTACTTGTAGAAAGTTACAAATAATTTCTATTCCATGATTATCAATGGGGCTCACTGTTCACTTAAACTTGAAGATCAAAAAATTGGCGATTGTTACTGTTTAGATGCTTTGCATATATGTTTCTTAGATTATATAGAAGCAATATATACAATGATTTCAACCGTCTACCAGTTCCATTCATTGTTCTACTTGTCGATAATTACAAATAATTTCCGATAAAGGATTAACCATTGGGGCTCATTGTTCACTTAAACTTGAAGAACAAAAAATTGGCGAATGGTACTGTTTGGATGCTTTGCGTACATGTTTCTTAGACTATATGGAAGCAATATATACAAAGATTTCAACCGTCTACGTGTTCCAATCATTGTTCTACTTGTCGAAATTTACAAATAATTTCCTTTAAAGGATTAACAATGGGGCTCGTCGTTCACTTAAACTTGAAGAACAAAAAATTGGCGAATGGTACTGTTTGGATGCTTTGCATATATGTTTCTTAGACTATATAGAAGCAATATATACATTGATTTCAACCGGCTACCTGTTCCATTCATTGTTCTACTTGTCGCAAGTTACAAATAATTTCCGTTAAAGTATTAACAATGGGGCTCGTAGTTCACTTAAAATTGAAGATCAAATAATTGGCGAATTGTACTGTTTGGACGCTTTGCATATATGTTTCTTAGACTATATAGAAGCAATATATATAAAGATTTCAACCGTCTACCTGTTCCATTCATTGTTCTACTTGTCGAAAGTTACAAATAATTTCCGATAAAGGATTAACAATGGGGCTCATTGTTCACTTAAACTTGAAGGACAAAAAATTGGCGAACGGTACTGTTTGGATGCTTTGCGTACATGTTTCTTAAACTATATGGAAGCAATATATACAATGATTTCAACCGTCTACCTGTTCCATTCATTGTTCTACTTGTCGAAAGTTACAAATAATTACCGATAAAGGACTAACCATTGGGGCTCATTGTTCACTTAAACTTGAAGAACAAAAAATTGGCGAATTGTACTGTTTGGATGCTTTGCATATATGTTTTTTAGATTATATAGAAGCAATATATACAAAGATTTCAACCGTATACCTGTTCGATTCATTATTCTACTTGTCGAAAGTTACAAATAATTTCCGATAAAGGATTAACAATGGGGCTCATTGTTCACTTAAACTTGAAGGACAAAAAATTGGCGAATGGTACTGTTTGGATGCTTTGCGTACATGTTTCTTCGACTATATGGAAGCAATATATACAAGGATTTCAACCGTCTACCTGTTCCAATCATTGTTCTACTTGTCGAAATTTACACATAATTACCTTGGAAGCATTAACAATGGGGCTCGTTGTTAACTTAAACTTGAAGAACAATAAATTGGCGAATTGTACTGTTTGGATGCTTTGCATATATGTTTCTTAGACTATATAAAAGCAATATAAACAAAGATTTCAACCGTCCACCTGTTCCATTCATTGTTCTACTTGTCGAAAGTTACAAATAATTTCCGATAAAGGATTAACCATTGGGGCTCATTGTTCACTTAAACTTGAAGAACAAAAAATTGGCGAATGGTACTGTTTGGATGCTTTGCATATATGTTTCTTAGACTATATGGAAGCAATATATAGAAAGATTTCAACCGTCTACGTGTTCCAATCATTGTTCTACTTGTCGAAATTTAGAAATAATTTCCTTTAAAGGATTAACAATGGTGCCCGTTGTTCACTTAAACTTGAAGAACAATAAAGTGGCGAATTGTACTGTTTGGATGCATTGCATATATGTTTCTTAGACTATATGGAAGCAATATGTACAATGATTTCAACCCTCTACCTGTTCCATTCATTGTTCTACTTGTCGAAAGTTACCAATAATTTCCGTTAAGGGATTAACAATGGGGATCGTAGTTTACTTAAACTTGAAGAACAAAAAAATGGCGCATGGTACTGTTTGGATGCTTTGCATATATGTTTCTTAGACTATATAGAAGCAATATATACAAAGATTTCAACCATCTACCTGTTCCATTCATTGTTCTACTTGTCGAAATTTACAAATAATTTCCGATAAAGGATTAACCATTGGGGCTCATTGTTCACTTAAACTTGAAGAACAAAAAATTGGCGAATGGTACTGTGTGGATGCTTTGCATATATGTTTCTTAGACTACATAGAAGCAATATATACAAAGATTTCAACCGTCTACCTGTTCCATTCATTGTTCTACTTGTCGAAAGTTACAAATAATTTCCGTTAAGGGATTAACAATGGGGATCGTAGTTTACTTAAACTTGAAGAACAAAAAATTGGCGAATTGTACTGTTTGGATGCTTTGCATATATGTTTCTTATACTATATAGAAGCAATATATACAAAGATTTCAACCGGCTACCTGTTCCATTCATTGTTCTACTTGTCGAAATTTACAAATAATTTCCGATAAAGGATTAACCATTGGGGCTCATTGTTCACTTAAACTTGAAGAACAAAAAATTGGCGAATTGTACTGTTTGGATGCTTTGCATATATGTTTCTTAGACTATATAGAAGCAATATATACAAAGATTTCAACCGTCTACCTGATCCATTCATTGTTCTACTTGTCGAAATTTACAAATAATTTCCTTTAAAGGATTAACAATGGGGCTCGTAGTTCACTTAAACTTGAAGAACAATAAATTGGCGAATTGTACTGTTTGGATGCTTTGCATATATGTTTCTTAGACTATATAGAAGCAATATATACAAAGATTTCAACCGTCTACCTGTTCCATTCATTGTTCTACTTGTCGAAAGTTACAAATAATTTCCGATGACGGATTAACCATTGGGGCTCATTGTTCACTTAAACTTGAAGAACCAAAAATTTGCGAATTGTACTGTTTGGATGCTTTGCATATATGTTTCTTATACTATAAAGAAGCAATATATACAAAGATTTCAACCGTCTACCTGTTCCATTCAATGTTCTACTTGTCGAAAGTTACAAATAATTTCCGTTAAGGGATTAACAATGGGGATCGTAGTTCACTTAAACTTGAAGAACAAAAAATTGGCGAATGGTACTGCTTGGATGCTTTGCGTACATGTTTCTTAGACTATATGGAAGCAATATATACAAAGATTTCAACCGTCTACGTGTTCCAATCATTGTTCTACTTGTCGAAATTTACAAATAATTTCCTTTAAAGGATTAACAATGGGGCTCGTTGTTCACTTAAACTTGAAGAACAAAAAAGTGGCGAATTGTACTGTTTGGATGCTTTGCATATATGTTTCTTAGACTATAAAGAAGCAATATATACATTGATTTCAACCGTCTACCTGTTCCATTCATTGTTCTACTTGTCGCAAGTTACAAATAATTTCCGTTAAAGTATTAACAATGGGGCTCGTAGTTCACTTAAACTTGAAGATCAAATAATTGGCGAATTGTACTGTTTGGATGATTTGCATATATGTTTCTTAGACTATATAGAAGCAATATATACAAAGATTTCAACCGTCTACCTGTTCCATTCATTGTTCTACTTGTCGAAAGTTACAAATAATTTCCGTTAAGGGATTAACAATGGGGATCGTAGTTTACTTAAACTTGAAGAACAAGAAATTGGCAAATTGTACTGTTTGGATGATTTGCATATATGTTTCTTAGACTATATAGAAGCAATATATACAAAGATTTCAACCATCTACCTGTTCCATTCATTGTTCTACTTGTCGAAATTTAAAAATAATTTCCTTTAAAGGATTAACAATGGGGCTCGTTGTTCACTTAAACTTGAAGAACAATAAATTGGCGAATTGTACTGTTTGGATGCTTTGCATATGTGTTTCTTAGACTATATAGAAGCAATATATACAAAGATTTCAAATGTCTACCTGTTCCATTCATTGTTCTACTTGCCGAAAGTTACAAATAATTTCCGATAAAGGATTAACCATTGGGGCTCATTGTTCACTTAAACTTGAAGAACAAAAAATTGGCGAATGGTACTGTTTGGATGCTTTGCGTACATGTTTCTTAGACTATATAGAAGCAATATATACAAAGATTTCAACCATCTACCTGTTCCTTTCATTGTTCTACTTGTCGAAATTTACAAATAATTTCCGATAAAGGATTAACCATTGGGGCTCATTGTTCACTAAACTTGAAGAACAAAAAATTGTCGAATTGTACTGTTTGGATGCTTTGCATATATGTTTCTTAGACTATATAGAAGCAATATATACAATGATTTCAACCGTCTACCTGTTCCATTCATTGTTCTACTTGTCGAAAGTTACAAATAATTTCCGTCAAGGGATTAACAATGGGGATCGTAGTTTACTTAAACTTGAAGAACAAAAAATTGGCGAATTGTACTGTTTGGATGCTTTGCATATATGTTTCTTAGACTATTTAGAAGCAATATATACAATGATTTCAACAGTCTACCTGTTCCATTCATTGTTCTACTTGTCGAAATTTACAAATAATTTCCTTTAAAGGATTAACAATGGGGCTCGTTGTTCACTTAAACTTGAAGAACAATAAATTGGCGAATTGTACTGTTTGGATGCTTTGCATATGTGTTTCTTAGACTATATAGAAGCAATATATACAAAGATTTCAAATGTCTACCTGTTCCATTCATTGTTCTACTTGCCGAAAGTTACAAATAATTTCCGATAAAGGATTAACCATTGGGGCTCATTGTTCACTTAAACTTGAAGAACAAAAAATTGGCGAATGGTACTGTTTGGATGCTTTGCGTACATGTTTCTTAGACTATATGGAAGCAATATATACAAAGATTTCAACCGTCTACGGGTTCCAATCATTGTTCTGCTTGTCGAAAGTTACAAATAATTTCCGTTAAGGGATTAACAATGGGGATCGTAGTTTACTTAAACTTGAAGAACAAAAAATTGGCGAATTGTACTGTTTGGATGCATTGCATAGATGTTTCTTAGACCATTTAGAAGCAATATATAGAAAGATTTCACCCGTCTACATGTACTATTCATTGTTCGACTTGTAGAAAGTTACAAATAATTACCGATAAAGGATTAATCATTGGGGCTCATTGTTCACTTAAACTTGACGAACAAAAAATTGGCGAATTGTACTGTTTGGATTCTTTGCATATATGTTTCTTAGACTATATAGAAGCAATATATACAAAGATTTCAGCCATCTACCTGTTCCATTCATTGTTCTACTTGTCGAAAGTTACAAATAATTTCCGATAACGGATTAACCATTGGTGCTCATTGTTCACTTAAACTTGAAGAACAAAAAATTGGCGAATTGTACTGTTTGGATGCTTTGCATATATGTTTCTTATACTATATAGAAGCAATATATACAAAGATTTCAACCGGCTACCTGTTCCATTCATTGTTCTACTTGTCGAAATTTACAAATAATTTCCGATAAAGGATTAACCATTGGGGCTCATTGTTCACTTAAACTTGAAGAACAAAAAATTGGCGAATTGTACTGTTTGGATGCTTTGCATATATGTTTCTTAGACTATATAGAAGCAATATATACAAAGATTTCAACCGTCTACCTGATCCATTCATTGTTCTACTTGTCGAAATTTACAAATAATTTCCTTTAAAGGATTAACAATGGGGCTCGTAGTTCACTTAAACTTGAAGAACAATAAATTGGCGAATTGTACTGTTTGGATGCTTTGCATATATGTTTCTTAGACTATATAGAAGCAATATATACAAAGATTTCAACCGTCTACCTGTTCCATTCATTGTTCTACTTGTCGAAAGTTACAAATAATTTCCGATGACGGATTAACCATTGGGGCTCATTGTTCACTTAAACTTGAAGAACCAAAAATTTGCGAATTGTACTGTTTGGATGCTTTGCATATATGTTTCTTATACTATAAAGAAGCAATATATACAAAGATTTCAACCGTCTACCTGTTCCATTCACTGTTCTACTTATCGAAAGTTACAAATAATTTCCGTTAAGGGATTAACAATGGGGATCGTAGTTCACTTAAACTTGAAGAACAAAAAATTGGCGAATGGTACTGCTTGGATGCTTTGCGTACATGTTTCTTAGACTATATGGAAGCAATATATACAAAGATTTCAACCGTCTACGTGTTCCAATCATTGTTCTACTTGTCGAAATTTACAAATAATTTCCTTTAAAGGATTAACAATGGGGCTCGTTGTTCACTTAAACTTGAAGAACAATAAATTGGCGAATTGTACTGTTTGGATGCTTTGCATATGTGTTTCTTAGACTATATAGAAGCAATATATACAAAGATTTCAAATGTCTACCTGTTCCATTCATTGTTCTACTTGCCGAAAGTTACAAATAATTTCCGATAAAGGATTAACCATTGGGGCTCATTGTTCACTTAAACTTGAAGAACAAAAAATTGGCGAATGGTACTGTTTGGATGCTTTGCGTACATGTTTCTTAGACTATATGGAAGCAATATATACAAAGATTTCAACCGTCTACGGGTTCCAATCATTGTTCTGCTTGTCGAAAGTTACAAATAATTTCCGTTAAGGGATTAACAATGGGGATCGTAGTTTACTTAAACTTGAAGAACAAAAAATTGGCGAATTGTACTGTTTGGATGCATTGCATAGATGTTTCTTAGACCATTTAGAAGCAATATATAGAAAGATTTCACCCGTCTACATGTACTATTCATTGTTCGACTTGTAGAAAGTTACAAATAATTACCGATAAAGGATTAATCATTGGGGCTCATTGTTCACTTAAACTTGACGAACAAAAAATTGGCGAATTGTACTGTTTGGATTCTTTGCATATATGTTTCTTAGACTATATAGAAGCAATATATACAAAGATTTCAGCCATCTACCTGTTCCATTCATTGTTCTACTTGTCGAAAGTTACAAATAATTTCCGATAACGGATTAACCATTGGTGCTCATTGTTCACTTAAACTTGAAGAACAAAAAATTGGCGAATTGTACTGTTTGGATGCTTTGCATATATGTTTCTTATACTATATAGAAGCAATATATACAAAGATTTCAACCGGCTACCTGTTCCATTCATTGTTCTACTTGTCGAAATTTACAAATAATTTCCGATAAAGGATTAACCATTGGGGCTCATTGTTCACTTAAACTTGAAGAACAAAAAATTGGCGAATTGTACTGTTTGGATGCTTTGCATATATGTTTCTTAGACTATATAGAAGCAATATATACAAAGATTTCAACCGTCTACCTGATCCATTCATTGTTCTACTTGTCGAAATTTACAAATAATTTCCTTTAAAGGATTAACAATGGGGCTCGTAGTTCACTTAAACTTGAAGAACAATAAATTGGCGAATTGTACTGTTTGGATGCTTTGCATATATGTTTCTTAGACTATATAGAAGCAATATATACAAAGATTTCAACCGTCTACCTGTTCCATTCATTGTTCTACTTGTCGAAAGTTACAAATAATTTCCGATGACGGATTAACCATTGGGGCTCATTGTTCACTTAAACTTGAAGAACCAAAAATTTGCGAATTGTACTGTTTGGATGCTTTGCATATATGTTTCTTATACTATAAAGAAGCAATATATACAAAGATTTCAACCGTCTACCTGTTCCATTCACTGTTCTACTTATCGAAAGTTACAAATAATTTCCGTTAAGGGATTAACAATGGGGATCGTAGTTCACTTAAACTTGAAGAACAAAAAATTGGCGAATGGTACTGCTTGGATGCTTTGCGTACATGTTTCTTAGACTATATGGAAGCAATATATACAAAGATTTCAACCGTCTACGTGTTCCAATCATTGTTCTACTTGTCGAAATTTACAAATAATTTCCTTTAAAGGATTAACAATGGGGCTCGTTGTTCACTTAAACTTGAAGAACAATAAATTGGCGAATTGTACTGTTTGGATGCTTTGCATATGTGTTTCTTAGACTATATAGAAGCAATATATACAAAGATTTCAAATGTCTACCTGTTCCATTCATTGTTCTACTTGCCGAAAGTTACAAATAATTTCCGATAAAGGATTAACCATTGGGGCTCATTGTTCACTTAAACTTGAAGAACAAAAAATTGGCGAATGGTACTGTTTGGATGCTTTGCGTACATGTTTCTTAGACTATATGGAAGCAATATATACAAAGATTTCAACCGTCTACGGGTTCCAATCATTGTTCTGCTTGTCGAAAGTTACAAATAATTTCCGTTAAGGGATTAACAATGGGGATCGTAGTTTACTTAAACTTGAAGAACAAAAAATTGGCGAATTGTACTGTTTGGATGCATTGCATAGATGTTTCTTAGACCATTTAGAAGCAATATATAGAAAGATTTCACCCGTCTACATGTACTATTCATTGTTCGACTTGTAGAAAGTTACAAATAATTACCGATAAAGGATTAATCATTGGGGCTCATTGTTCACTTAAACTTGACGAACAAAAAATTGGCGAATTGTACTGTTTGGATTCTTTGCATATATGTTTCTTAGACTATATAGAAGCAATATATACAAAGATTTCAGCCATCTACCTGTTCCATTCATTGTTCTACTTGTCGAAAGTTACAAATAATTTCCGATAACGGATTAACCATTGGTGCTCATTGTTCACTTAAACTTGAAGAACAAAAAATTGGCGAATTGTACTGTTTGGATGCTTTGCATATATGTTTCTTATACTATATAGAAGCAATATATACAAAGATTTCAACCGGCTACCTGTTCCATTCATTGTTCTACTTGTCGAAATTTACAAATAATTTCCGATAAAGGATTAACCATTGGGGCTCATTGTTCACTTAAACTTGAAGAACAAAAAATTGGCGAATTGTACTGTTTGGATGCTTTGCATATATGTTTCTTAGACTATATAGAAGCAATATATACAAAGATTTCAACCGTCTACCTGATCCATTCATTGTTCTACTTGTCGAAATTTACAAATAATTTCCTTTAAAGGATTAACAATGGGGCTCGTAGTTCACTTAAACTTGAAGAACAATAAATTGGCGAATTGTACTGTTTGGATGCTTTGCATATATGTTTCTTAGACTATATAGAAGCAATATATACAAAGATTTCAACCGTCTACCTGTTCCATTCATTGTTCTACTTGTCGAAAGTTACAAATAATTTCCGATGACGGATTAACCATTGGGGCTCATTGTTCACTTAAACTTGAAGAACCAAAAATTTGCGAATTGTACTGTTTGGATGCTTTGCATATATGTTTCTTATACTATAAAGAAGCAATATATACAAAGATTTCAACCGTCTACCTGTTCCATTCACTGTTCTACTTGTCGAAAGTTACAAATAATTTCCGTTAAGGGATTAACAATGGGGATCGTAGTTCACTTAAACTTGAAGAACAAAAAATTGGCGAATGGTACTGCTTGGATGCTTTGCGTACATGTTTCTTAGACTATATGGAAGCAATATATACAAAGATTTCAACCGTCTACGTGTTCCAATCATTGTTCTACTTGTCGAAATTTACAAATAATTTCCTTTAAAGGATTAACAATGGGGCTCGTTGTTCACTTAAACTTGAAGAACAATAAATTGGCGAATTGTACTGTTTGGATGCTTTGCATATGTGTTTCTTAGACTATATAGAAGCAATATATACAAAGATTTCAAATGTCTACCTGTTCCATTCATTGTTCTACTTGCCGAAAGTTACAAATAATTTCCGATAAAGGATTAACCATTGGGGCTCATTGTTCACTTAAACTTGAAGAACAAAAAATTGGCGAATGGTACTGTTTGGATGCTTTGCGTACATGTTTCTTAGACTATATGGAAGCAATATATACAAAGATTTCAACCGTCTACGGGTTCCAATCATTGTTCTGCTTGTCGAAAGTTACAAATAATTTCCGTTAAGGGATTAACAATGGGGATCGTAGTTTACTTAAACTTGAAGAACAAAAAATTGGCGAATTGTACTGTTTGGATGCATTGCATAGATGTTTCTTAGACCATTTAGAAGCAATATATAGAAAGATTTCACCCGTCTACATGTACTATTCATTGTTCTACTTGTAGAAAGTTACAAATAATTACCGATAAAGGATTAATCATTGGGGCTCATTGTTCACTTAAACTTGAAGAACAAAATATTGGCGAATTGTACTGTTTGGATTCTTTGCATATATGTTTCTTAGACTATATAGAAGCAATATATACAAAGATTTCAGCCATCTACCTGTTCCAATCATTGTTCTACTTGTCGAAAGTTACAAATAATTTCCGATAACGGATTAACCATTGGTGCTCATTGTTCACTTAAACTTGAAGAACAAAAAATTGGCGAATTGTACTGTTTGGATGCTTTGCATATATGTTTCTTATACTATAAAGAAGCAATATATACAAAGATTTCAACCGTCTACCTGTTCCATTCACTGTTCTACTTGTCGAAAGTTACAAATAATTTCCGTTAAGGGATTAACAATGGGGATCGTAGTTCACTTAAACTTGAAGAACAAAAAATTGGCGAATTGTACTGTTTGGATGCTTTGCGTACATGTTTCTTAGACTATATGGAAGCAATATATACAAAGATTTCAACCGTCTACGTGTTCCATTCATTGTTCTACTTGTCGAAATTTACAAATAATTTCCGATAAAGGATTAACCATTGGGGCTCATTGTTCACTTAAACTTGAAGAACAAAAAATTGGCGAATTGTACTGTTTGGATGCTTTGCATATATGTTTCTTAGACTATATAGAAGCAATATATACAAAGATTTCAAACGTCTACCTGATCCTTTCATTGTTCTACTTGTCGAAATTTACAAATAATTTCCTTTAAAGGATTAACAATGGGGCTCGTAGTTCACTTAAACTTGAAGAACAATAAATTGGCGAATTGTACTGTTTGGATGCTTTGCATATATGTTTCTTAGACTATATAGAAGCAATATATACATTGATTTCAACCGTCTACCTGTTCCATTCATTGTTCTACTTGTCGCAAGTTACAAATAATTTCCGTTAAAGTATTAATAATGGGGCTCGTAGTTCACTTAAACTTGAAGATCAAATAATTGGCGAATTGTACTGTTTGGATGATTTGCATATATGTTTCTTAGACTATATAGAAGCAATATATACAAAGATTTCAACCGTCTACCTGTTCCATTCATTGTTCTACTTGTCGAAAGTTACAAATAATTTCCGTTAAGGGATTAACAATGGGGATCGTAGTTTACTTAAACTTGAAGAACAAGAAATTGGCAAATTGTACTGTTTGGATGATTTGCATATATGTTTCTTAGACTATATAGAAGCAATATATACAAAGATTTCAACCCTCTACGGGTTCCAATCATTGTTCTGCTTGTCGAAAGTTACAAATAATTTCCGTTAAGGGATTAACAATGGGGATCGTAGTTTACTTAAACTTGAAGAACAAGAAATTGGCAAATTGTACTGTTTGGATGATTTGCATATATGTTTCTTAGACTATATAGAAGCAATATATACAAAGATTTCAACCCTCTACGGGTTCCAATCATTGTTCTGCTTGTCGAAAGTTACAAATAATTTCCGTTAAGGGATTAACAATGGGGATCGTAGTTTACTTAAACTTGAAGAACAAAAAATTGGCGAATTGTACTGTTTGGATGCATTGCATAGATGTTTCTTAGACCATTTAGAAGCAATATATAGAAAGATTTCACCCGTCTACCTGTACTATTCATTGTTCTACTTGTAGAAAGTTACAAATAATTACCGATAAAGGATTAATCATTGGGGCTCATTGTTCACTTAAACTTGAAGAACAAAAAATTGGCGAATTGTACTGTTTGGATTCTTTGCATATATGTTTCTTGTACTATATAGAAGCAATATATACAAAGATTTCAGCCATCTACCTGTTCCATTCATTGTTCTACTTGTCGAAAGTTACAAATAATTTCCGATAACGGATTAACCATTGGTGCTCATTGTTCACTTAAACTTGAAGAACAAAAAATTGGCGAATTGTACTGTTTGGATGCTTTGCATATATGTTTCTTATACTATATAGAAGCAATGTATACAATGATTTCAACCGGCTACCTGTTCCATTCATTGTTCTACTTGTCGAAATTTACAAATAATTTCCGATAAAGGATTAACCATTGGGGCTCATTGTTCACTTAAACTTGAAGAACAAAAAATTGGCGAATTGTACTGTTTGGATGCTTTGCATATATGTTTCTTAGACTATATAGAAGCAATATATACAAAGATTTCAACCGTCTACCTGATCCTTTCATTGTTCTACTTGTCGAAATTTACAAATAATTTCCTTTAAAGGATTAACAATGGGGCTCGTAGTTCACTTAAACTTGAAGAACAATAAATTGGCGAATTGTACTGTTTGGATGCTTTGCATATATGTTTCTTAGACTATATAGAAGCAATATATACAAAGATTTCAACCGTCTACCTGTTCCATTCATTGTTCTACTTGTCGAAAGTTACAAATAATTTCCGATGACGGATTAACCATTGGGGCTCATTGTTCACTTAAACTTGAAGAACAAAAAATTGGCGAATTGTACTGTTTGGATGCTTTGCATATATGTTTCTTATACTATAAAGAAGCAATATATACAAAGATTTCAACCGTCTACCTGTTCCATTCACTGTTCTACTTGTCGAAAGTTACAAATAATTTCCGTTAAGGGATTAACAATGGGGATCGTAGTTCACTTAAACTTGAAGAACAAAAAATTGGCGAATTGTACTGTTTGGATGCTTTGCGTACATGGTTCTTAGACTATATGGAAGCAATATATACAAAGATTTCAACCGTCTACGTGTTCCAATCATTGTTCTACTTGTCGAAATTTACAAATAATTTCCTTTAAAGGATTAACAATGGGGCTCGTTGTTCACTTAAACTTGAAGTACAAAAAAGTGGCGAATTGTACTGTTTGGATGCTTTGCATATATGTTTCTTAGACTATAAAGAAGCAATATATACATTGATTTCAACCGTCTACCTGTTCCATTCATTGTTCTACTTGTCGCAAGTTACAAATAATTTCCGTTAAAGTATTAACAATGGGGCTCGTAGTTCACTTAAACTTGAAGATCAAATAATTGGCGAATTGTACTGCTTGGATGATTTGCATATATGTTTCTTAGACTATATAGAAGCAATATATACAAAGATTTCAACCGTCTACCTGTTCCATTCATTGTTCTACTTGTCGAAAGTTACAAATAATTTCCGTTAAGGGATTAACAATGGGGATTGTAGTTTACTTAATCTTGAAGAACAAAAAATTGGCGAATTGTACTGTTTGGATGCTTTGCATATAGGTTTCTTAGACTATATAGAAGCAACATATACAAAGATTTCAACCGTCTACCGGTTCTATTCATTGTTCTACTTGTAGAAAGCTACAAATAATTTCCGTTTCATGATTATCAATGGGGCTCGTTGTTCACTTAAACTTGAAGAACAAAAAATTGGCGAATTGTACTGTTTGGATGCTTTGCATATATGTTTCTTATACTATAAAGAAGCAATATATACTAAGATTTCAACCTTCTACCTGTTCCATTCACTGTTCTACTTGTCGAAAGTTACAAATAATTTCCGTTAAGGGATTAACAATGGGGATCGTAGTTCACTTAAACTTGAAGAACAAAAAATTGGCGAATTGTACTGTTTGGATGCTTTGCGTACATGTTTCTTAGACTATATGGAAGCAATATATACAAAGATTTCAACCGTCCACGTGTTCCAATCATTGTTCTACTTGTCGAAATTTACAAATAATTTCCTTTAAAGGATTAACAATGGGGCTCGTTGTTCACTTAAACTTGAAGAACAAAAAATTGGCGAATTGTACTGTTTGGATGCTTTGCATATATGTTTCTTAGACTATATAGAAGCAATATATACAAAGATTTCAACCGTCTACCTGTTCCATTCATTGTTCTACTTGTCGAAAGTTACAAATAATTTCCGTTAAGGGATTAACAATGGGGATCGTAGTTTACTTAAACTTGAAGAACAAGAAATTGGCAAATTGTACTGTTTGGATGATTTGCATATATGTTTCTTAGACTATATAGAAGCAATATATACAAAGATTTCAACCATCTACCTGTTCCATTCATTGTTCTACTTGTCGAAAGTTACAAATAATTTCCGATAACGGATTAACCATTGGGGCTCATTGTTCACTTAAACTTGAAGAACAAAAAATTGGCGAATTGTACTGTTTGGATGCTTTGCATATATGTTTCTTATACTATATAGAAGCAATATATACAAAGATTTCAACCGAATACCTGTTCCAGTCACTGTTCTACTTGTCGAAAGTTACAAATAATTTCCGTTAAGGGATTAACAATGGGGATCGTAGTTCACTTAAACTTGAAGAACAAAAAATTGGCGAATTGTACTGTTTGGATGCTTTGCGTACATGTTTCTTAGACTATATGGAAGCAATATATAAAAAGATTTCAACCGTCTACGTGTTCCAATCATTGTTCTACTTGTCGAAATTTACAAATAATTTCCTTTAAAGAATTAACAATGGGGCTCGTTGTTCACTTAAACTTGAAGAACAAAAAAGTGGCGTATGGTACTGTTTGGATGCTTTGCATATATGTTTCTTAGACTATAAAGAAGCAATATATACATTGATTTCAACCGTCTACCTGTTCCATTCATTGTTCTACTTGTCGCAAGTTACAAATAATTTCCGTTAAAGTATTAACAATGGGGCTCGCTGTTCACTTAAACTTGAAGATCAAATAATTGGCGAATTGTACTGTTTGGATGATTTGCATATATGTTTCTTAGACTATATAGAAGCAATATATACAACGATTTCAACCGTCTACCTGTTCCATTCATTGTTCTACTTGCCGAAAGTTACAAATAATTTCCGTTAAGGGATTAACAATGGGGATCGTAGTTTACTTAAACTTGAAGAACAAGAAATTGGCGAATTGTACTGTTTGGATGATTTGCATATATGTTTCTTAGACTATATAGAAGCGATATATACAATGATTTCAACCGTCTACCTATTCCATTCATTGTTCTACTCGCCGAAATTTACAAATAATTTCCTTTAAAGGATTAACAATGGGGCTCGTAGTTCACTTAAACATGAAGAACAAAAAATTGGCGAATGGTACTGTTTGGATGCTTTGCATATATGTTTCTTAGACTATATAGAAGCAATATATACAATGATTTCAACCGTCTACCTATTCCATTCATTGTTCTACTCGCCGAAATTTACAAATAATTTCCTTTAAAGGATTAACAATGGGGCTCGTAGTTCACTTAAACATGAAGAACAAAAAATTGGCGAATTGTACTGTTTGGATGCTTTGCGTATATGTTTCTTATACTATATAGAAGCAATATATACAAAGATTTCAACCGAATACCTGTTCCAGTCACTGTTCTACTTGTCGAAAGTTACAAATAATTTCCGTTAAGGGATTAACAATGGGGATCGTAGTTCACTTAAACTTGAAGAACAAAAAATTGGCGAATTGTACTGTTTGGATTCTTTGCATATATGTTTCTTATACTATATAGAAGCAATATATACAAAGATTTCAGCCATCTACCTGTTCCATTCATTGTTCTACTTGTCGAAAGTTACAAATAATTTCCGATAACGGATTAACCATTGGTGCTCATTGTTCACTTAAACTTGAAGAACAAAAAATTGGCGAATTGTACTGTTTGGATGCTTTGCATATATGTTTCTTATACTATATAGAAGCAATATATACAAAGATTTCAACCGGCTACCTGTTCCATTCATTGTTCTACTTGTCGAAATTTACAAATAATTTCCGATAAAGCATTAACCATTGGGGCTCATTGTTCACTTAAACTTGAAGAACAAAAAATTGGCGAATTGTACTGTTTGGATGCTTTGCATATATGTTTCTTAGACTATATAGAAGCAATATATACAAAGATTTCAAACGTCTACCTGATCCTTTCATTGTTCTACTTGTCGAAATTTACAAATAATTTCCTTTAAAGGATTAACAATGGGGCTCGTAGTTCACTTAAACTTGAAGAACAATAAATTGGCGAATTGTACTGTTTGGATGCTTTGCATATATGTTTCTTAGACTATATAGAAGCAATATATACAATGATTTCAACCGTCTACCTGTTCCATTCATTGTTCTACTTGTCGAAAGTTACAAATAATTTCCGATGACGGATTAACCATTGGGGCTCATTGTTCACTTAAACTTGAAGAACAAAAAATTGGCGAATTGTACTGTTTGGATGCTTTGCATATATGTTTCTTATACTATAAAGAAGCAATATATACAAAGATTTCAACCGTCTACCTGTTCCATTCACTGTTCTACTTGTCGAAAGTTACAAATAATTTCCGTTAAGGGATTAACAATGGGGATCGTAGTTCACTTAAACTTGAAGAACAAAAAATTGGCGAATTGTACTGTTTGGATGCTTTGCGTACATGTTTCTTAGACTATATGGAAGCAATATATACAAAGATTTCAACCGTCTACGTGTTCCAATCATTGTTCTACTTGTCGAAATTTACAAATAATTTCCTTTAAAGGATTAACAATGGGGCTCGTAGTTCACTTAAACTTGAAGATCAAATAATTGGCGAATTGTACTGTTTGGATGATTTGCATATATGTTTCTTAGACTATATAGAAGCAATATATACAAAGATTTCAACCGTCTACCTGTTCCATTCATTGTTCTACTTGCCGAAAGTTACAAATAATTTCCTTTAAAGGATTAACAATGGGGCTCGTAGTTCACTTAAACTTGAAGAACAATAAATTGGCGAATTGTACTGTTTGGATGCTTTGCATATATGTTTCTTAGATTATATAGAAGCAATATATACAAAGATTTCAACCGTCTACCTGTTCCATTCATTGTTCTGCTTGTCGAAAATTACAAATAATTTCCGATAAAGGATTAACCATTGGGGCTCATTGTTCACTAAACTTGAAGAACAAAAAATTGTCGAATTGTACTGTTTGGATGCTTTGCATATATGTTTCTTAGACTATATGGAAGCAATATATACAAAGATTTCAACCGTCTGCGTGTTCCAATCATTGTTCTACTTGTAGAAAGTTACAATTAATTTCCGTTAAAGGATTAACAATGGGGCTCATAGTTCACTTAAACTTGAAGAACAAGAAATTGGCGAATGGTACTGTTTGGATGCTTTGCATATATGTTTCTTAGACTATATAGAAGCAATATATACAAAGATTTCAACCGTCTACCTGTTCCATTCATTGTTCTACTTGTCGAAAGTTACAAATAATTTCCGATAAAGGATTAACAATGGGGCTCATTGTTCACTTAAACTTGAAGAACAAAAAATTGGCGAATTGTACTGTTTGGATGCTTTGCATATATGTTTCTTAGACTATATAGAAGCAATATATACAAAGATTTCAACCGTCTACCTGTTCCATTCATTGTTCTACTTGTCGAAAGTTACAAATAATTTCCGATAAAGGATTAACCATTGGGGCTCATCGTTCACTTAAACTTGAAGAACAAAAAATTGGCGAATGGTACTGTTTGGATGCTTTGCGTACATGTTTCTTAGACTATATGGAAGCAATATATACAAAGATTTCAACCGTCCACGTGTTCCAATCATTGTTCTACTTGTCGAAATTTACTAATAATTTCCTTTAAAGGATTAACAATGGGGCTCGTTGTTCACTTAAACTTGAAGAACAAAAAAGTGGCGTATGGTACTGTTTGGATGCTTTGCATATATTTTTCTTAGACTATAAAGAAGCAATATATACATTGATTTCAACCGTCTACCTGTTCCATTCATTGTTCTACTTGTCGCAAGTTACAAATAATTTCCTTTAAAGGATTAACAATGGGGCTCGTAGTTCACTTAAACTTGAAGAACAAAAAATTGGCGAATTGTACTATTTGGATGCTTTGCATATATGTTCCTTAGACTATTTAGAAGCATTATATAGAAAGATTTCACCCGTCTACCTGTACTATTCATTGTTCTACTTGTAGAAATTTACAAATAATTTCCATTTCATGATTATCAATGGGGCTCGCTGTTCACTTAAACTTGAAGATCAAAAAATTGGCGATTGTTACTGTTTAGATGCTTTGCATATATGTTTCTTAGATTATATAGAAGCAATATATACAAAGATTTTAACCGTCTACCTGTACCATTCATTGTTCTACTTGTCGAAAATTACAAATAATTTCCGAGAAAGGATTAACCATTGGGGCTCATTGTTCACTTAAACTTGAAGAACAAAAAATTGGCGAATGGTACTGTTTGGATGCTTTGCGTACATGTTTCTTAGGCTATATGGAAGCAATATATACAAAGATTTCAACCGTCTACGTGTTCTAATCATTGTTCTACTTGTCGAAATGTACAAATAATTTCCTTTAAAGAATTAACAATGGGGGTCGTTGTTCACTTAAACTTGAAGAACAATAAATTGGCGAATTGTACTGTTTGGTTGCTTTGCATATATGTTTCTTAGACTATATAGAAGCAATATTTACAAAGATTTCAACCGGCTACCTGTTCCATTCATTGTTCTACTTGTCGAAATTTACAAATAATTTCCGATAAAGGATTAACCATTGGGGCTCATTGTTCACTTAAACTTGAAGAACAAAAAATTGGCGAATTGTACTGTTTGGATGCTTTGCGTACATGTTTCTTAGACTATATGGAAGCAATATATACAAAGATTTCAACCGTCCACGTGTTCCAATCATTGTTCTACTTGTCGAAATTTACAAATAATTTCCTTTAAAGGATTAACAATGGGGCTCGTTGTTCACTTAAACTTGAAGAACAAAAAAGTGGCGAATTGTACTGTTTGGATGCTTTGCATATATGTTTCTTAGACTATAAAGAAGCAATATATACATTGATTTCAACCGTCTACCTGTTCCATTCATTGTTCTACTTGTCGCAAGTTACAAATAATTTCCGTTAAAGTATTAATAATGGGGCTCGTAGTTCACTTAAACTTGAAGATCAAATAATTGGCGAATTGTACTGTTTGGATGATTTGCATATATGTTTCTTAGACTATATAGAAGCAATATATACAAAGATTTCAACCGTCTACCTGTTCCATTCATTGTTCTACTTGTCGAAAGTTACAAATAATTTCCGTTAAGGGATTAACAATGGGGATCGTAGTTTACTTAAACTTGAAGAACAAGAAATTGGCAAATTGTACTGTTTGGATGATTTGCATATATGTTTCTTAGACTATATAGAAGCAATATATACAAAGATTTCAACCCTCTACGGGTTCCAATCATTGTTCTGCTTGTCGAAAGTTACAAATAATTTCCGTTAAGGGATTAACAATGGGGATCGTAGTTTACTTAAACTTGAAGAACAAAAAATTGGCGAATTGTACTGTTTGGATGCATTGCATAGATGTTTCTTAGACCATTTAGAAGCAATATATAGAAAGATTTCACCCGTCTACCTGTACTATTCATTGTTCTACTTGTAGAAAGTTACAAATAATTACCGATAAAGGATTAATCATTGGGGCTCATTGTTCACTTAAACTTGAAGAACAAAAAATTGGCGAATTGAACTGTTTGGATTCTTTGCATATATGTTTCTTATACTATATAGAAGCAATATATACAAAGATTTCAGCCATCTACCTGTTCCATTCATTGTTCTACTTGTCGAAAGTTACAAATAATTTCCGATAACGGATTAACCATTGGTGCTCATTGTTCACTTAAACTTGAAGAACAAAAAATTGGCGAATTGTACTGTTTGGATGCTTTGCATATATGTTTCTTATACTATATAGAAGCAATATATACAAAGATTTCAACCGTCTACCGGTTCTATTCATTGTTCTACTTGTAGAAAGCTACAAATAATTTCCGTTTCATGATTATCAATGGGGCTCGTTGTTCACTTAAACTTGAAGAACAAAAAATTGGCGAATTGTACTGTTTGGATGCTTTGCATATATGTTTCTTATACTATAAAGAAGCAATATATACAAAGATTTCAACCGTCTACCTGTTCCATTCACTGTTCTACTTGTCGAAAGTTACAAATAATTTCCGTTAAGGGATTAACAACGGGGATCGTAGTTCACTTAAACTTGAAGAACAAAAAATTGGCGAATTGTACTGTTTGGATGCTTTGCGTACATGTTTCTTAGACTATATGGAAGCAATATATACAAAGATTTCAACCGTCCACGTGTTCCAATCATTGTTCTACTTGTCGAAATTTACAAATAATTTCCTTTAAAGGATTAACAATGGGGCTCGTTGTTCACTTAAACTTGAAGAACAAAAAAGTGGCGAATTGTACTGTTTGGATGCTTTGCATATATGTTTCTTAGACTATAAAGAAGCAATATATACATTGATTTCAACCGTCTACCTGTTCCATTCATTGTTCTACTTGTCGCAAGTTACAAATAATTTCCGTTAAAGTATTAATAATGGGGCTCGTAGTTCACTTAAACTTGAAGATCAAATAATTGGCGAATTGTACTGTTTGGATTCTTTGCATATATGTTTCTTATACTATATAGAAGCAATATATACAAAGATTTCAGCCATCTACCTGTTCCATTCATTGTTCTACTTGTCGAAAGTTACAAATAATTTCCGATAACGGATTAACCATTGGTGCTCATTGTTCACTTAAACTTGAAGAACAAAAAATTGGCGAATTGTACTGTTTGGATGCTTTGCATATATGTTTCTTATACTATATAGAAGCAATATATACAAAGATTTCAACCGGCTACCTGTTCCATTCATTGTTCTACTTGTCGAAATTTACAAATAATTTCCGATAAAGGATTAACCATTGGGGCTCATTGTTCACTTAAACTTGAAGAACAAAAAATTGGCGAATTGTACTGTTTGGATGCTTTGCATATATGTTTCTTAGACTATATAGAAGCAATATATACAAAGATTTCAACCGTCTACCTGATCCTTTCATTGTTCTACTTGTCGAAATTTACAAATAATTTCCTTTAAAGGATTAACAATGGGGCTCGTAGTTCACTTAAACTTGAAGAACAATAAATTGGCGAATTGTACTGTTTGGATGCTTTGCATATATGTTTCTTAGACTATATAGAAGCAATATATACAAAGATTTCAACCGTCTACCTGTTCCATTCATTGTTCTACTTGTCGAAAGTTACAAATAATTTCCGATGACGGATTAACCATTGGGGCTCATTGTTCACTTAAACTTGAAGAACAAAAAATTGGCGAATTGTACTGTTTGGATGCTTTGCATATATGTTTCTTATACTATAAAGAAGCAATATATACAAAGATTTCAACCGTCTACCTGTTCCATTCACTGTTCTACTTGTCGAAAGTTACAAATAATTTCCGTTAAGGGATTAACAATGGGGATCGTAGTTTACTTAAACTTGAAGAACAAGAAATTGGCAAATTGTACTGTTTGGATGCTTTGCATATATGTTTCTTAGACTATATAGAAGCAATATATACAATGATTTCAACCGTCTACCTGTTCCATTCATTGTTCTACTTGTCGAAAGTTACAAATAATTTCCGTTAAGGGATTAACAATGGGGATCGTAGTTTACTTAAACTTGAAGAACAAAAAATTTGCGAATTGTACTGTTTGGATGATTTGCATATATGTTTCTTAGACTATATAGAAGCAATATATAAAAAGATTTCAACCGTCTACCAGTTCCATTCATTGTTCTACTTGTCGAAAGTTACAAATAATTTCCGTTAAGGGATTAACAATGGGGATCGTAGTTTACTTAAACTTGAATAACAAAAAATTGGCGAATTGTACTGTTTGGATGCTTTGCATATATGTTTCTTAGACTATATAGAAGCAATATGTACAATGATTTCAACAGTCTACCTATTCCATTCATTGTTCTACTTGCCGAAATTTACAAATAATTTCCTTTAGAGAATTAACAATGGGGCTCATTGTTCACTTAAACTTGAAGAACAAAAAATTGGCGAATTGTACTGTTTGGATGCTTTGCATATATGTTTCTTAAACTATTTAGAAGGAATATATTGAAAGATTCCACCCGTCTACCTGTTCTATTCATTGTTCTACTTGTAGAAAATTACAAATAATTTCCGTTTCATGATTATCAATGGGGCTCGTTGTTCACTTAAACTTGAAGAACAAAAAATTAGCGATTGTTACTGTTTAGATGCTTTGCATATATGTTTCTTAGACTATATAGAAGCAATATATACATTGATTTCAACCGTCTACCTGTTCCATTCATTGTTCTACTTGTCGCAAGTTACAAATAATTTCCGTTAAAGTATTAACAATGGGGCTCGTAGTTCACTTAAACTTGAAGATCAAATAATTGGCGAATTGTACTGTTTGGCTGCTTTGCATATATGTTTCTTAGACTATATAGAAGCAATATATACAAAGATTTCAACCGTCTACCTGTTCCATTCATTGTTCTACTTGTCGAAAGTTACAAATAATTTCCGATAAAGGATTAACAATGGGGCTCATTGTTCACTTCAACTTGAATATCAAAAAATTGGCGAATGTTACTGTTTAGATGCTTTGCATATAGGTTTCTTAGACTATATAGAAGCAACATATACAAAGATTTCAACCGTCTACCAGTTCCATTCATTGTTGTACTTGTCGAAAGTTACAAATAATTTCCGATAAAGGATTAACAATGGGGCTCATTGTTCACTTAAACTTGAAGAACAAAAAATTGGCAAATTGTACTGTTTGGATGCTTTGCATATATGTTTCTTAGACTATATAGACGCAATATATACAAAGATTTCAACTGTCTACGTGCTGCAATCATTGTTCTACTTGTCGAAATTTACAAATAATTTCCTTTAAAGGATTAACAATGGGGCTCGTTGTTCACTTAAACTTGAAGAACAATAAATTGGCGAATTGTACTGTTTGGATGCCTTGCATATATGTTTCTTAGACTATATAGAAGCAATATATACATTGATTTCAACCGTCTACCTGTTCCATTCATTGTTCTACTTGTCGAAATTTACAAATAATTTCCTTTAAAGGAGTAACAATGGGGCTCGTAGTTCACTTAAACTTGAAGAACAAAAAGTTGGCGAATGGTACTGTTTGGATGCTTTGCATATATGTTTCTTAGACTATATAGAAGCAATATATACAAAGATTTCAACCGTCTACCTGTTCCATTCATTGTTCTACTTGTCGAAAGTTACAAATAATTTCCGATAACGGATTAACCATTGGGGCTCATTGTTCACTTAAACTTGAAGAACAAAAAATTGGCGAATTGTACTGTTTGGATGCTTTGCATATATGTTTCTTATACTATATAGAAGCAATATATACAAAGATTTCAACCGAATACCTGTTCCAGTCACTGTTCTACTTGTCGAAAGTTACAAATAATTTCCGTTAAGGGATTAACAATGGGGATCGTAGTTCACTTAAACTTGAAGAACAAAAAATTGGCGAATTGTACTGTTTGGATGCTTTGCATATATGTTTCTTAGACTATATAGAAGCAATATATACAAAGATTTCAAACGTCTACCTGATCCTTTCATTGTTCTACTTGTCGAAATTTACAAATAATTTCCTTTAAAGGATTAACAATGGGGCTCGTAGTTCACTTAAACTTGAAGAACAATAAATTGGCGAATTGTACTGTTTGGATGCTTTGCATATATGTTTCTTAGACTATATAGAAGCAATATATACAAAGATTTCAACCGTCTACCTGTTCCATTCATTGTTCTACTTGTCGAAAGTTACAAATAATTTCCGATGACGGATTAACCATTGGGGCTCATTGTTCACTTAAACTTGAAGAACAAAAAATTGGCGAATTGTACTGTTTGGATGCTTTGCATATATGTTTCTTATACTATAAAGAAGCAATATATACAAAGATTTCAACCGTCTACCTGTTCCATTCACTGTTCTACTTGTCGAAAGTTACAAATAATTTCCGTTAAGGGATTAACAATGGGGATCGTAGTTCACTTAAACTTGAAGAACAAAAAATTGGCGAATTGTACTGTTTGGATGCTTTGCGTACATGTTTCTTAGACTATATGGAAGCAATATATACAAAGATTTCAACCGTCTACGTGTTCCAATCATTGTTCTACTTGTCGAAATTTACAAATAATTTCCTTTAAAGGATTAACAATGGGGCTCGTAGTTCACTTAAACTTGAAGATCAAATAATTGGCGAATTGTACTGTTTGGATGATTTGCATATATGTTTCTTAGACTATATAGAAGCAATATATACAAAGATTTCAACCGTCTACCTGTTCCATTCATTGTTCTACTTGCCGAAAGTTACAAATAATTTCCTTTAAAGGATTAACAATGGGGCTCGTAGTTCACTTAAACTTGAAGAACAATAAATTGGCGAATTGTACTGTTTGGATGCTTTGCATATATGTTTCTTAGATTATATAGAAGCAATATATACAAAGATTTCAACCGTCTACCTGTTCCATTCATTGTTCTGCTTGTCGAAAATTACAAATAATTTCCGATAAAGGATTAACCATTGGGGCTCATTGTTCACTAAACTTGAAGAACAAAAAATTGTCGAATTGTACTGTTTGGATGCTTTGCATATATGTTTCTTAGACTATATGGAAGCAATATATACAAAGATTTCAACCGTCTGCGTGTTCCAATCATTGTTCTACTTGTAGAAAGTTACAATTAATTTCCGTTAAAGGATTAACAATGGGGCTCGTAGTTCACTTAAACTTGAAGAACAAGAAATTGGCGAATGGTACTGTTTGGATGCTTTGCATATATGTTTCTTAGACTATATAGAAGCAATATATACAAAGATTTCAACCGTCTACCTGTTCCATTCATTGTTCTACTTGTCGAAAGTTACAAATAATTTCCGATAAAGGATTAACAATGGGGCTCATTGTTCACTTAAACTTGAAGAACAAAAAATTGGCGAATTGTACTGTTTGGATGCTTTGCATATATGTTTCTTAGACTATATAGAAGCAATATATACAAAGATTTCAACCGTCTACCTGTTCCATTCATTGTTCTACTTGTCGAAAGTTACAAATAATTTCCGATAAAGGATTAACCATTGGGGCTCATCGTTCACTTAAACTTGAAGAACAAAAAATTGGCGAATGGTACTGTTTGGATGCTTTGCGTACATGTTTCTTAGACTATATGGAAGCAATATATACAAAGATTTCAACCGTCTACCTGTTCCATTCACTGTTCTACTTGTCGAAAGTTACAAATAATTTCCGTTAAGGGATTAACAATGGGGATCGTAGTTTACTTAAACTTGAAGAACAAGAAATTGGCAAATTGTACTGTTTGGATGATTTGCATATATGTTTCTTAGACTATATAGAAGCAATATATACAAAGATTTCAACCCTCTACGGGTTCCAATCATTGTTCTGCTTGTCGAAAGTTACAAATAATTTCCGTTAAGGGATTAACAATGGGGATCGTAGTTTACTTAAACTTGAAGAACAAAAAATTGGCGAATTGTACTGTTTGGATGCATTGCATAGATGTTTCTTAGACCATTTAGAAGCAATATATAGAAAGATTTCACCCGTCTACCTGTACTATTCATTGTTCTACTTGTAGAAAGTTACAAATAATTACCGATAAAGGATTAATCATTGGGGCTCATTGTTCACTTAAACTTGAAGAACAAAAAATTGGCGAATTGTACTGTTTGGATTCTTTGCATATATGTTTCTTATACTATATAGAAGCAATATATACAAAGATTTCAGCCATCTACCTGTTCCATTCATTGTTCTACTTGTCGAAAGTTACAAATAATTTCCGATAACGGATTAACCATTGGTGCTCATTGTTCACTTAAACTTGAAGAACAAAAAATTGGCGAATTGTACTGTTTGGATGCTTTGCATATATGTTTCTTATACTATATAGAAGCAATATATACAAAGATTTCAACCGGCTACCTGTTCCATTCATTGTTCTACTTGTCGAAATTTACAAATAATTTCCGATAAAGGATTAACCATTGGGGCTCATTGTTCACTTAAACTTGAAGAACAAAAAATTGGCGAATTGTACTGTTTGGATGCTTTGCATATATGTTTCTTAGACTATATAGAAGCAATATATACAAAGATTTCAACCGTCTACCTGATCCTTTCATTGTTCTACTTGTCGAAATTTACAAATAATTTCCTTTAAAGGATTAACAATGGGGCTCGTAGTTCACTTAAACTTGAAGAACAATAAATTGGCGAATTGTACTGTTTGGATGCTTTGCGTACATGTTTCTTAGACTATATGGAAGCAATATATACAAAGATTTCAACCGTCTACGTGTTCCAATCATTGTTCTACTTGTCGAAATTTACAAATAATTTCCTTTAAAGGATTAACAATGGGGCTCGTTGTTCACTTAAACTTGAAGAACAAAAAAGTGGCGAATTGTACTGTTTGGATGCTTTGCATATATGTTTCTTAGACTATAAAGAAGCAATATATACATTGATTTCAACCGTCTACCTGTTCCATTCATTGTTCTGCTTGTCGAAAATTACAAATAATTTCCGATAAAGGATTAACCATTGGGGCTCATTGTTCACTAAACTTGAAGAACAAAAAATTGTCGAATTGTACTGTTTGGATGCTTTGCATATATGTTTCTTAGACTATATAGAAGCAATATATACGATGATTTCAACCGTCTACCTGTTCCATTCATTGTTCTACTTGTCGAAAGTTACAAATAATTTCCGTTAAGGGATTAACAATGGGGATCGTAGTTTACTTAAACTTGAAGAACAAAAAATTTGCGAATTGTACTGTTTGGATGATTTGCATATATGTTTCTTAGACTATATAGAAGCAATATATAAAAAGATTTCAACCGTCTACCAGTTCCATTCATTGTTCTACTTGTCGAAAGTTACAAATAATTTCCGTTAAGGGATTAACAATGGGGATCGTAGTTTACTTAAACTTGAATAACAAAAAATTGGCGAATTGTACTGTTTGGATGCTTTGCATATATGTTTCTTAGACTATATAGAAGCAATATGTACAATGATTTCAACAGTCTACCTATTCCATTCATTGTTCTACTTGCCGAAATTTACAAATAATTTCCTTTAGAGAATTAACAATGGGGCTCATTGTTCACTTAAACTTGAAGAACAAAAAATTGGCGAATTGTACTGTTTGGACGCTTTGCATATATGTTTCTTGGACTATATAGAAGCAATATATACAATGATTTCAACAGTCTACCTGTTCCATTCATTGTTCTACTTGTCGAAATTTACAAATAATTTCCTTTAAAGGATTAACAATGGGGCTCGTAGTTCACTTAAACTTGAAGAACAAAAAATTGGCGAATTGTACTGTTTGGATGCTTTGCATATATGTTTCTTAGACTATATAGAAGCAATATATACAAAGATTTCAACCGTCTACCTGTTCCATTCATTGTTCTACTTGCCGAAAGTTACAAATAATTTCCTTTAAAGGATTAACAATGGGGCTCGTAGTTCACTTAAACTTGAAGAACAATAAATTAGCGAATTGTACTGTTTGGATGCTTTGCATATATGTTTCTTAGATTATATAGAAGCAATATATACAAAGATTTCAACCGTCTACCTGTTCCATTCATTGTTCTGCTTGTCGAAAATTACAAATAATTTCCGATAAAGGATTAACCATTGGGGCTCATTGTTCACTAAACTTGAAGAACAAAAAATTGTCGAATTGTACTGTTTGGATGCTTTGCATATATGTTTCTTAGACTATATGGAAGCAATATATACAAAGATTTCAACCGTCTGCGTGTTCCAATCATTGTTCTACTTGTAGAAAGTTACAATTAATTTCCGTTAAAGGATTAACAATGGGGCTCGTAGTTCACTTAAACTTGAAGAACAAGAAATTGGCGAATGGTACTGTTTGGATGCTTTGCATATATGTTTCTTAGACTATATAGAAGCAATATATACAAAGATTTCAACCGTCTACCTGTTCCATTCATTGTTCTACTTGTCGAAAGTTACAAATAATTTCCGATAAAGGATTAACAATGGGGCTCATTGTTCACTTAAACTTGAAGAACAAAAAATTGGCGAATTGTACTGTTTGGATGCTTTGCATATATGTTTCTTAGACTATATAGAAGCAATATATACAAAGATTTCAACCGTCTACCTGTTCCATTCATTGTTCTACTTGTCGAAAGTTACAAATAATTTCCGATAAAGGATTAACCATTGGGGCTCATCGTTCACTTAAACTTGAAGAACAAAAAATTGGCGAATGGTACTGTTTGGATGCTTTGCGTACATGTTTCTTAGACTATATGGAAGCAATATATACAAAGATTTCAACCGTCTACCTGTTCCATTCACTGTTCTACTTGTCGAAAGTTACAAATAATTTCCGTTAAGGGATTAACAATGGGGATCGTAGTTTACTTAAACTTGAAGAACAAGAAATTGGCAAATTGTACTGTTTGGATGATTTGCATATATGTTTCTTAGACTATATAGAAGCAATATATACAAAGATTTCAACCCTCTACGGGTTCCAATCATTGTTCTGCTTGTCGAAAGTTACAAATAATTTCCGTTAAGGGATTAACAATGGGGATCGTAGTTTACTTAAACTTGAAGAACAAAAAATTGGCGAATTGTACTGTTTGGATGCATTGCATAGATGTTTCTTAGACCATTTAGAAGCAATATATAGAAAGATTTCACCCGTCTACCTGTACTATTCATTGTTCTACTTGTAGAAAGTTACAAATAATTACCGATAAAGGATTAATCATTGGGGCTCATTGTTCACTTAAACTTGAAGAACAAAAAATTGGCGAATTGTACTGTTTGGATTCTTTGCATATATGTTTCTTATACTATATAGAAGCAATATATACAAAGATTTCAGCCATCTACCTGTTCCATTCATTGTTCTACTTGTCGAAAGTTACAAATAATTTCCGATAACGGATTAACCATTGGTGCTCATTGTTCACTTAAACTTGAAGAACAAAAAATTGGCGAATTGTACTGTTTGGATGCTTTGCATATATGTTTCTTATACTATATAGAAGCAATATATACAAAGATTTCAACCGGCTACCTGTTCCATTCATTGTTCTACTTGTCGAAATTTACAAATAATTTCCGATAAAGGATTAACCATTGGGGCTCATTGTTCACTTAAACTTGAAGAACAAAAAATTGGCGAATTGTACTGTTTGGATGCTTTGCATATATGTTTCTTAGACTATATAGAAGCAATATATACAAAGATTTCAACCGTCTACCTGATCCTTTCATTGTTCTACTTGTCGAAATTTACAAATAATTTCCTTTAAAGGATTAACAATGGGGCTCGTAGTTCACTTAAACTTGAAGAACAATAAATTGGCGAATTGTACTGTTTGGATGCTTTGCGTACATGTTTCTTAGACTATATGGAAGCAATATATACAAAGATTTCAACCGTCTACGTGTTCCAATCATTGTTCTACTTGTCGAAATTTACAAATAATTTCCTTTAAAGGATTAACAATGGGGCTCGTTGTTCACTTAAACTTGAAGAACAAAAAAGTGGCGAATTGTACTGTTTGGATGCTTTGCATATATGTTTCTTAGACTATAAAGAAGCAATATATACATTGATTTCAACCGTCTACCTGTTCCATTCATTGTTCTGCTTGTCGAAAATTACAAATAATTTCCGATAAAGGATTAACCATTGGGGCTCATTGTTCACTAAACTTGAAGAACAAAAAATTGTCGAATTGTACTGTTTGGATGCTTTGCATATATGTTTCTTAGACTATATAGAAGCAATATATACGATGATTTCAACCGTCTACCTGTTCCATTCATTGTTCTACTTGTCGAAAGTTACAAATAATTTCCGTTAAGGGATTAACAATGGGGATCGTAGTTTACTTAAACTTGAAGAACAAAAAATTTGCGAATTGTACTGTTTGGATGATTTGCATATATGTTTCTTAGACTATATAGAAGCAATATATAAAAAGATTTCAACCGTCTACCAGTTCCATTCATTGTTCTACTTGTCGAAAGTTACAAATAATTTCCGTTAAGGGATTAACAATGGGGATCGTAGTTTACTTAAACTTGAATAACAAAAAATTGGCGAATTGTACTGTTTGGATGCTTTGCATATATGTTTCTTAGACTATATAGAAGCAATATGTACAATGATTTCAACAGTCTACCTATTCCATTCATTGTTCTACTTGCCGAAATTTACAAATAATTTCCTTTAGAGAATTAACAATGGGGCTCATTGTTCACTTAAACTTGAAGAACAAAAAATTGGCGAATTGTACTGTTTGGACGCTTTGCATATATGTTTCTTGGACTATATAGAAGCAATATATACAATGATTTCAACAGTCTACCTGTTCCATTCATTGTTCTACTTGTCGAAATTTACAAATAATTTCCTTTAAAGGATTAACAATGGGGCTCGTAGTTCACTTAAACTTGAAGAACAAAAAATTGGCGAATTGTACTGTTTGGATGCTTTGCATATATGTTTCTTAGACTATTTAGAAGGAATATATTGAAAGATTTCACCCGTCTACCTGTTCTATTCATTGTTCTACTTGTAGAAAATTACAAATAATTTCCGTTTCATGATTATCAATGGGGCTCGTTGTTCACTTAAACTTGAAGAACAAAAAATTAGCGATTGTTACTGTTTAGATGCTTTGCATATATGTTTCTTAGACTATATAGAAGCAATATATACATTGATTTCAACCGTCTACCTGTTCCATTCATTGTTCTACTTGTCGCAAGTTACAAATAATTTCCGTTAAAGTATTAACAATGGGGCTCGTAGTTCACTTAAACTTGAAGATCAAATAATTGGCGAATTGTACTGTTTGGCTGCTTTGCATATATGTTTCTTAGACTATATAGAAGCAATATATACAAAGATTTCAACCGTCTACCTGTTCCATTCATTGTTCTACTTGTCGAAAGTTACAAATAATTTCCGATAAAGGATTAACAATGGGGCTCATTGTTCACTTCAACTTGAAGATCAAAAAATTGGCGAATGTTACTGTTTAGATGCTTTGCATATAGGTTTCTTAGACTATATAGAAGCAACATATACAAAGATTTCAACCGTCTACCAGTTCCATTCATTGTTGTACTTGTCGAAAGTTACAAATAATTTCCGATAAAGGATTAACAATGGGGCTCATTGTTCACTTAAACTTGAAGAACAAAAAATTGGCAAATTGTACTGTTTGGATGCTTTGCATATATGTTTCTTAGACTATATAGACGCAATATATACAATGATTTCAACCGTCTACCTGTTCCATTCATTGTTCTACTTGTCGAAAGTTACAAATAATTTCCGTTAAGGGATTAACAATGGGGATCGTAGTTTACTTAAACTTGAAGAACAAAAAATTGGCGAATTGTACTGTTTGGATGCTTTGCATATATGTTTCTTAGACTATGTAGAAGCAATATATACAATGATTTCAACCGTCTACCTGTTCCAGTCACTGTTCTACTTGTCGAAAGTTACAAATAATTTCCGTTAAGGGATTAACAATGGGGATCGTAGTTCACTTAAACTTGAAGAACAAAAAATTGGCGAATTGTACTGTTTGGATGCTTTGCGTACATGTTTCTTAGACTATATGGAAGCAATATATAAAAAGATTTCAACCGTCTACGTGTTCCAATCATTGTTCTACTTGTCGAAATTTACAAATAATTTCCTTTAAAGAATTAACAATGGGGCTCGTTGTTCACTTAAACTTGAAGGACAAAAAATTGGCGAATTGTACTGTTTGGATGCTTTGCGTACATGTTTCTTAGACCATATGGAAGCAATATATACAAAGATTTCAACCGTCTACGTGCTGCAATCATTGTTCTACTTGTCGAAATTTACAAATAATTTCCTTTAAAGGATTAACAATGGGGCTCGTTGTTCACTTAAACTTGAAGAACAATAAATTGGCGAATTGTACTGTTTGGATGCCTTGCATATATGTTTCTTAGACTATATAGAAGCAATATATAGAAAGATTTCAACCGTCTAACTGTTCCATTCATTGTACTAATTGTCGAAAGTTACAAATAATTTCCGATAAAGGATTAAACATTGGGGCTCATTGTTCACTTAAACTTGAAGAACAAAAAATTGGCGAATTGTTCTGTTTGGATGCTTTGCATATATGTTTCTTAGACTATATAGAAGCAATATATACATTGATTTCAACCGTCTACCTGTTCCATTCATTGTTCTACTTGTCGAAATTTACAAATAATTTCCTTTAAAGGAGTAACAATGGGGCTCGTAGTTCACTTAAACTTGAAGAACAAAAAATTGGCGAATGGTACTGTTTGGATGCTTTGCATATATGTTTCTTAGACTATATAGAAGCAATATATACAAAGATTTCAACCGTCTACCTGTTCCATTCATTGTTCTACTTGTCGAAAGTTACAAATAATTTCCGATAACGGATTAACCATTGGGGCTCATTGTTCACTTAAACTTGAAGAACAAAAAATTGGCGAATTGTACTGTTTGGATGCTTTGCATATATGTTTCTTATACTATATAGAAGCAATATATACAAAGATTTCAACCGTCTACCTGTTCCATTCATTGTTCTACTTGTCGAAATTTACAAATAATTTCCTTTGAAGGATTAACAATGGGGCTCGTAGTTCACTTAAACTTGAAGAGCAAAAAATTGGCGAATGGTACTGTTTGGATGCTTTGCGTACATGTTTCTTAGACCATATGGAAGCAATATATACAAAGATTTCAACCGTCTACCTGTTCCATTCATTGTTCTACTTGTCGAAATTTACAAATAATTTCATTTAAAGGATTGACAATGGGGCTCGTAGTTCACTTAAACTTGACGAACAAAAAATTGGCGAATGGTACTGTTTGGATGCTTTGAATATATGTTTCTTAGACTATATAGAAGCAATATATACAATGATTTCAACCGTCTACCTGTTCCAGTCACTGTTCTACTTGTCGAAAGTTAGAAATAATTTCCGTTAAGGGATTAACAATGGGGATCGTAGTTCACTTAAACTTGAAGAACAAAAAATTGGCGAATTGTACTGTTTGGATGCTTTGCGTACATGTTTCTTAGACTATATGGAAGCAATATATAAAAAGATTTCAACCGTCTACGTGTTCCAATCATTGTTCTACTTGTCGAAATTTACAAATAATTTCCTTTAAAGAATTAACAATGGGGCTCGTTGTTCACTTAAACTTGAAGAACAAAAAAGTGGCGTATGGTACTGTTTGGATGCTTTGCATATATGTTTCTTAGACTATAAAGAAGCAATATATACATTGATTTCAACCGTCTACCTGTTCCATTCATTGTTCTACTTGTCGCAAGTTACAAATAATTTCCGTTAAAGTATTAACAATGGGGCTCGCTGTTCACTTAAACTTGAAGATCAAATAATTGGCGAATTGTACTGTTTGGATGATTTGCATATATGTTTCTTAGACTATGTAGAAGCAATATATACAATGATTTCAACCGTCTACCTGTTCCAGTCACTGTTCTACTTGTCGAAAGTTACAAATAATTTCCGTTAAGGGATTAACAATGGGGATCGTAGTTCACTTAAACTTCAAGAACAAAAAATTGGCGAATTGTACTGTTTGGATGCTTTGCGTACATGTTTCTTAGACTATATGGAAGCAATATATAAAAAGATTTCAACCGTCTACGTGTTCCAATCATTGTTCTACTTGTCGAAATTTACAAATAATTTCCTTTAAAGAATTAACAATGGGGCTCGTTGTTCACTTAAACTTGAAGGACAAAAAATTGGCGAATTGTACTGTTTGGATGCTTTGCGTACATGTTTCTTAGACCATATGGAAGCAATATATACAAAGATTTCAACCGTCTACGTGCTGCAATCATTGTTCTACTTGTCGAAATTTACAAATAATTTCCTTTAAAGGATTAACAATGGGGCTCGTTGTTCACTTAAACTTGAAGAACAATAAATTGGCGAATTGTACTGTTTGGATGCCTTGCATATATGTTTCTTAGACTATATAGAAGCAATATATAGAAAGATTTCAACCGTCTAACTGTTCCATTCATTGTACTACTTGTCGAAAGTTACAAATAATTTCCGATAAAGGATTAAACATTGGGGCTCATTGTTCACTTAAACTTGAAGAACAAAAAATTGGCGAATTGTTCTGTTTGGATGCTTTGCATATATGTTTCTTAGACTATATAGAAGCAATATATACATTGATTTCAACCGTCTACCTGTTCCATTCATTGTTCTACTTGTCGAAATTTACAAATAATTTCCTTTAAAGGAGTAACAATGGGGCTCGTAGTTCACTTAAACTTGAAGAACAAAAAATTGGCGAATGGTACTGTTTGGATGCTTTGCATATATGTTTCTTAGACTATATAGAAGCAATATATACAAAGATTTCAACCGTCTACCTGTTCCATTCATTGTTCTACTTGTAGAAAGTTACAAATAATTTCCGTTTCATGATTATCAATGGGGCTCGTTGTTCACTTAAACTTGAAGAACAAAAAATTGGCGAATGGTACTGTTTGGATGCTTTGCATATATGTTTCTTAGACCATATGGAAGCAATATATACAAAGATTTCAACCGTCTACCTGTTCCATTCATTGTTCTACTTGTCGAAATTTACAAATAATTTCCTTTGAAGGATTAACAATGGGGCTCGTAGTTCACTTAAACTTGAAGAGCAAAAAATTGGCGAATTGTACTGTTTGGATGCTTTGCCTGTATGTTTCTTATACTATATAGAAGCAATATATACAAAGATTTCAACCGTCTACCTGTTCCATTCAATGTTCTACTTGTCGAAAGTTACAAATAATTTCCGATAAAGGATTAATAATGGAGCTCATTGTTCACTTAAACTTGAAGAACAAAAAATTGGCGAATGGTACTGTTTGGATGCTTTGCGTACATGTTTCTTAGACCATATGGAAGCAATATATACAAAGATTTCAACCGTCTACCTGTTCCATTCATTGTTCTACTTGTCGAAATTTACAAATAATTTCATTTAAAGGATTGACAATGGGGCTCGTAGTTCACTTAAACTTGACGAACAAAAAATTGGCGAATGGTACTGTTTGGATGCTTTGAATATATGTTTCTTAGACTATATAGAAGCAATATATACAATGATTTCAACCGTCTACCTGTTCCGTTCATTGTTCTACTTGTCGAAAGATACAAATAATTTCCGTTAAGGGATTAACAATGGGGATCGTAGTTTACTTAAACTTGAAGAACTAAAAATTGGCGAATTGTACTGTTTGGATGCTTTGCATATATGTTTCTTAGACTATATAGAAGCAACATATACAAAGATTTCAACCGTCTACCTGTTCCATTCATTGTTCTACTTGTAGAAAGTTACAAATAATTTCCGATAAAGGATTAAACATTGGGGCTCATTGTTCACTTAAACTTGAAGAACAAAAAATTGGCGAATTGTTCTGTTTGGATGCTTTGCATATATGTTTCTTAGACTATATAGAAGCAATATATACATTGATTTCAACCGTCTACCTGTTCCATTCATTGTTCTACTTGTCGAAATTTACAAATAATTTCCTTTAAAGGAGTAACAATGGGGCTCGTAGTTCACTTAAACTTGAAGAACAAAAAATTGGCGAATGGTACTGTTTGGATGCTTTGCATATATGTTTCTTAGACTATATAGAAGCAATATATACAAAGATTTCAACCGTCTACCTGTTCCATTCATTGTTCTACTTGTCGAAAGTTACAAATAATTTCCGATAACGGATTAACCATTGGGGCTCATTGTTCACTTAAACTTGAAGAACAAAAAATTGGCGAATTGTACTGTTTGGATGCTTTGCATATATGTTTCTTATACTATATAGAAGCAATATATACAAAGATTTCAACCGTCTACCTGTTCCATTCATTGTTCTACTTGTCGAAATTTACAAATAATTTCCTTTGAAGGATTAACAATGGGGCTCGTAGTTCACTTAAACTTGAAGAGCAAAAAATTGGCGAATTGTACTGTTTGGATGCTTTGCCTGTATGTTTCTTATACTATATAGAAGCAATATATACAAAGATTTCAACCGTCTACCTGTTCCATTCAATGTTCTACTTGTCGAAAGTTACACATAATTTCCGATAAAGGATTAATAATGGAGCTCATTGTTCACTTAAACTTGAAGAACAAAAAATTGGTGAATGGTACTGTTTGGATGCTTTGCGTACATGTTTCTTAGACCATATGGAAGCAATATATACAAAGATTTCAACCGTCTACCTGTTCCATTCATTGTTCTACTTGTCGAAATTTACAAATAATTTCATTTAAAGGATTGACAATGGGGCTCGTAGTTCACTTAAACTTGACGAACAAAAAATTGGCGAATGGTACTGTTTGGATGCTTTGAATATATGTTTCTTAGACTATATAGAAGCAATATATACAATGATTTCAACCGTCTACCTGTTCCGTTCATTGTTCTACTTGTCGAAAGTTACAAATAATTTCCGTTAAGGGATTAACAATGGGGATCGTAGTTTACTTAAACTTGAATAACAAAAAATTGGCGAATTGTACTGTTTGGATGCTTTGCATATATGTTTCTTAGACTATATAGAAGCAATATGTACAATGATTTCAACAGTCTACCTATTCCATTCATTGTTCTACTTGCCGAAATTTACAAATAATTTCCTTTAGAGAATTAACAATGGGGCTCATTGTTCACTTAAACTTGAAGAACAAAAAATTGGCGAATTGTACTGTTTGGACGCTTTGCATATATGTTTCTTGGACTATATAGAAGCAATATATACAATGATTTCAACAGTCTACCTGTTCCATTCATTGTTCTACTTGTCGAAATTTACAAATAATTTCCTTTAAAGGATTAACCATTGGGGCTCATTGTTCACTTAAACTTGAAGAACAAAAAATTGGCGAATTGTACTGTTTGGATGCTTTGCATATATGTTTCTTATACTATATAGAAGCAATATATACAAAGATTTCAACCGTCTACGTGTTCCAATCATTGTTCTACTTGTCGAAATGTACAAATAATTTCCTTTAAAGAATTAACAATGGGGGTCGTTGTTCACTTAAACTTGAAGAACAATAAATTGGCGAATTGTACTGTTTGGTTGCTTTGCATATATGTTTCTTAGACTATATAGAAGCAATATTTACAAAGATTTCAACCGTCTACCTGTTCCATTCATTGTTCTACTTGTCGAAATTTACAAATAATTTCCTTTAAAGGATTAACAATGGGGCTCGTAGTTCACTTAAACTTGAAGAACAAAAAATTGGCGAATTGTACTGTTTGGATGCTTTGCATATATGTTTCTTAGACTATTTAGAAGGAATATATTGAAAGATTTCACCCGTCTACCTGTTCTATTCATTGTTCTACTTGTAGAAAATTACAAATAATTTCCGTTTCATGATTATCAATGGGGCTCGTTGTTCACTTAAACTTGAAGAACAAAAAATTAGCGATTGTTACTGTTTAGATGCTTTGCATATATGTTTCTTAGACTATATAGAAGCAATATATACATTGATTTCAACCGTCTACCTGTTCCATTCATTGTTCTACTTGTCGCAAGTTACAAATAATTTCCGTTAAAGTATTAACAATGGGGCTCGTAGTTCACTTAAACTTGAAGATCAAATAATTGGCGAATTGTACTGTTTGGCTGCTTTGCATATATGTTTCTTAGACTATATAGAAGCAATATATACAAAGATTTCAACCGTCTACCTGTTCCATTCATTGTTCTACTTGTCGAAAGTTACAAATAATTTCCGATAAAGGATTAACAATGGGGCTCATTGTTCACTTCAACTTGAAGATCAAAAAATTGGCGAATGTTACTGTTTAGATGCTTTGCATATAGGTTTCTTAGACTATATAGAAGCAACATATACAAAGATTTCAACCGTCTACCAGTTCCATTCATTGTTGTACTTGTCGAAAGTTACAAATAATTTCCGATAAAGGATTAACAATGGGGCTCATTGTTCACTTAAACTTGAAGAACAAAAAATTGGCAAATTGTACTGTTTGGATGCTTTGCATATATGTTTCTTAGACTATATAGACGCAATATATACAATGATTTCAACCGTCTACCTGTTCCATTCATTGTTCTACTTGTCGAAATTTACAAATAATTTCCTTTGAAGGATTAACAATGGGGCTCGTAGTTCACTTAAACTTGAAGAGCAAAAAATTGGCGAATTGTACTGTTTGGATGCTTTGCCTGTATGTTTCTTATACTATATAGAAGCAATATATACAAAGATTTCAACCGTCTACCTGTTCCATTCAATGTTCTACTTGTCGAAAGTTACAAATAATTTCCGATAAAGGATTAATAATGGAGCTCATTGTTCACTTAAACTTGAAGAACAAAAAATTGGTGAATGGTACTGTTTGGATGCTTTGCGTACATGTTTCTTAGACCATATGGAAGCAATATATACAAAGATTTCAACCGTCTACCTGTTCCATTCATTGTTCTACTTGTCGAAATTTACAAATAATTTCATTTAAAGGATTGACAATGGGGCTCGTAGTTCACTTAAACTTGACGAACAAAAAATTGGCGAATGGTACTGTTTGGATGCTTTGAATATATGTTTCTTAGACTATATAGAAGCAATATATACAATGATTTCAACCGTCTACCTGTTCCGTTCATTGTTCTACTTGTCGAAAGTTACAAATAATTTCCGTTAAGGGATTAACAATGGGGATCGTAGTTTACTTAAACTTGAATAACAAAAAATTGGCGAATTGTACTGTTTGGATGCTTTGCATATATGTTTCTTAGACTATATAGAAGCAATATGTACAATGATTTCAACAGTCTACCTATTCCATTCATTGTTCTACTTGCCGAAATTTACAAATAATTTCCTTTAGAGAATTAACAATGGGGCTCATTGTTCACTTAAACTTGAAGAACAAAAAATTGGCGAATTGTACTGTTTGGACGCTTTGCATATATGTTTCTTGGACTATATAGAAGCAATATATACAATGATTTCAACCGTCTACCTGTTCCATTCATTGTTCTACTTGTCGAAAGTTACAAATAATTTCCGATAAAGGATTAACAATGGGGCTCATTGTTCACTTCAACTTGAAGATCAAAAAATTGGCGAATGTTACTGTTTAGATGCTTTGCATATAGGTTTCTTAGACTATATAGAAGCAACATATACAAAGATTTCAACCGTCTACCAGTTCCATTCATTGTTGTACTTGTCGAAAGTTACAAATAATTTCCGATAAAGGATTAACAATGGGGCTCATTGTTCACTTAAACTTGAAGAACAAAAAATTGGCAAATTGTACTGTTTGGATGCTTTGCATATATGTTTCTTAGACTATATAGACGCAATATATACAATGATTTCAACCGTCTACCTGTTCCATTCATTGTTCTACTTGTCGAAAGTTACAAATAATTTCCGTTAAGGGATTAACAATGGGGATCGTAGTTTACTTAAACTTGAAGAACAAAAAATTGGCGAATTGTACTGTTTGGATGCTTTGCATATATGTTTCTTAGACTATGTAGAAGCAATATATACAATGATTTCAACCGTCTACCTGTTCCAGTCACTGTTCTACTTGTCGAAAGTTAGAAATAATTTCCGTTAAGGGATTAACAATGGGGATCGTAGTTCACTTAAACTTGAAGAACAAAAAATTGGCGAATTGTACTGTTTGGATGCTTTGCGTGCATGTTTCTTAGACTATATGGAAGCAATATATAAAAAGATTTCAACCGTCTACGTGTTCCAATCATTGTTCTACTTGTCGAAATTTACAAATAATTTCCTTTAAAGAATTAACAATGGGGCTCGTTGTTCACTTAAACTTGAAGAACAAAAAAGTGGCGTATGGTACTGTTTGGATGCTTTGCATATATGTTTCTTAGACTATAAAGAAGCAATATATACATTGATTTCAACCGTCTACCTGTTCCATTCATTGTTCTACTTGTCGCAAGTTACAAATAATTTCCGTTAAAGTATTAACAATGGGGCTCGCTGTTCACTTAAACTTGAAGATCAAATAATTGGCGAATTGTACTGTTTGGATGATTTGCATATATGTTTCTTAGACTATATAGAAGCAATATATACAACGATTTCAACCGTCTACCTGTTCCATTCATTGTTCTACTTGTCGAAAGTTACAAATAATTTCCGTTAAGGGATTAACAATGGGGCTCGTAGTTCACTTAAACTTGAAGAACAAAAAATTGGCGAATTGTACTGTTTGGATGCTTTGCATATATGTTTCTTAGACTATTTAGAAGCAATATATAGAAAGATTTCACCGGTCTACCTGTACTATTCATTGTTCTACTTGTAGAAAGTTACAAATAATTTCCATTTCATGATTTTCAATGGGGCTCGCTGTTCACTTAAACTTGAAGATCAAAAAATTGGCGATTGTTCCTGTTTAGATGCTTTGCATATAGGTTTCTTAGACTATATAGAAGCAATATATACAATGATTTCAACCGTCTACCTGTTCCATTCATTGTTCTACTTGTCGAAAAATACAAATAATTTCCGATAAAGGATTAACCATTGGGGCTCATTGTTCACTTAAACTTGAAGAACAAAAAATTGGCGAATTGTACTGTTTGGATGCTTTGCATATATGTTTCGTAGACTATATAGAAGCAATATATACAATGATTCCAACCGTCTACGTGTTCCAATCATTGTTCTACTTGTCGAAATTTACAAATAATTTCCTTTAAAGGATTAACAATGGGGCTCGTAGTTCACTTAAACTTGAAGGACAAGAAATTGGCGAATTGTACTGTTTGGATGCTTTGCGTACATGTTTCTTAGACCATATGGAAGCAATATATACAAAGATTTCAACCGTCTACGTGTTCCAATCATTGTTCTACTTGTCGAAATTTACAAATAATTTCCTTCAAAGGATTAACAATGGGGCTCGTTGTTCACTTAAACTTGAAGAACAATAAATTGGCGAATTGTACTGTTTGGATGCCTTGCATATATGTTTCTTAGACTATATAGAAGCAATATATAGAAAGATTTCAACCGTCTAACTGTTCCATTCATTGTACTACTTGTCGAAAGTTACAAATAATTTCCGATAAAGGATTAAACATTGGGGCTCATTGTTCACTTAAACTTGAAGAACAAAAAATTGGCGAATTGTTCTGTTTGGATGCTTTGCATATATGTTTCTTAGACTATATAGAAGCAATATATACATTGATTTCAACCGTCTACCTGTTCCATTCATTGTTCTACTTGTCGAAATTTACAAATAATTTCCTTTAAAGGAGTAACAATGGGGCTCGTAGTTCACTTAAACTTGAAGAACAAAAAATTGGCGAATGGTACTGTTTGGATGCTTTGCATATATGTTTCTTAGACTATATAGAAGCAATATATACAAAGATTTCAACCGTCTACCTGTTCCATTCATTGTTCTACTTGTCGAAAGTTACAAATAATTTCCGATAACGGATTAACCATTGGGGCTCATTGTTCACTTAAACTTGAAGAACAAAAAATTGGCGAATTGTACTGTTTGGATGCTTTGCATATATGTTTCTTATACTATATAGAAGCAATATATACAAAGATTTCAACCGTCTACCTGTTCCATTCATTGTTCTACTTGTCGAAATTTACAAATAATTTCCTTTGAAGGATTAACAATGGGGCTCGTAGTTCACTTAAACTTGAAGAGCAAAAAATTGGCGAATTGTACTGTTTGGATGCTTTGCCTGTATGTTTCTTATACTATATAGAAGCAATATATACAAAGATTTCAACCGTCTACCTGTTCCATTCAATGTTCTACTTGTCGAAAGTTACAAATAATTTCCGATAAAGGATTAATAATGGAGCTCATTGTTCACTTAAACTTGAAGAACAAAAAATTGGCGAATGGTACTGTTTGGATGCTTTGCGTACATGTTTCTTAGACCATATGGAAGCAATATATACAAAGATTTCAACCGTCTACCTGTTCCATTCATTGTTCAACTTGTCGAAATTTACAAATAATTTCATTTAAAGGATTGACAATGGGGCTCGTAGTTCACTTAAACTTGACGAACAAAAAATTGGCGAATGGTACTGTTTGGATGCTTTGAATATATGTTTCTTAGACTATATAGAAGCAATATATACAATGATTTCAACCGTCTACCTGTTCCGTTCATTGTTCTACTTGTCGAAAGATACAAATAATTTCCGTTAAGGGATTAACAATGGGGATCGTAGTTTACTTAAACTTGAAGAACTAAAAATTGGCGAATTGTACTGTTTGGATGCTTTGCATATATGTTTCTTAGACTATATAGAAGCAACATATACAAAGATTTCAACCGTCTACCTGTTCCATTCATTGTTCTACTTGTCGAAAGTTACAAATAATTTCCGATAACGGATTAACCATTGGGGCTCATTGTTCACTTAAACTTGAAGAGCAAAAAATTGGCGAATTGTACTGTTTGGATGCTTTGCCTGTATGTTTCTTATACTATATAGAAGCAATATATACAAAGATTTCAACCGTCTACCTGTTCCATTCAATGTTCTACTTGTCGAAAGTTACAAATAATTTCCGATAAAGGATTAATAATGGAGCTCATTGTTCACTTAAACTTGAAGAACAAAAAATTGGCGAATGGTACTGTTTGGATGCTTTGCGTACATGTTTCTTAGACCATATGGAAGCAATATATACAAAGATTTCAACCGTCTACCTGTTCCATTCATTGTTCTACTTGTCGAAATTTACAAATAATTTCATTTAAAGGATTGACAATGGGGCTCGTAGTTCACTTAAACTTGACGAACAAAAAATTGGCGAATGGTACTGTTTGGATGCTTTGAATATATGTTTCTTAGACTATATAGAAGCAATATATACAATGATTTCAACCGTCTACCTGTTCCGTTCATTGTTCTACTTGTCGAAAGATACAAATAATTTCCGTTAAGGGATTAACAATGGGGATCGTAGTTTACTTAAACTTGAAGAACTAAAAATTGGCGAATTGTACTGTTTGGATGCTTTGCATATATGTTTCTTAGACTATATAGAAGCAACATATACAAAGATTTCAACCGTCTACCTGTTCCATTCATTGTTCTACTTGTAGAAAGTTACAAATAATTTCCGTTTCATGATTATCAATGGGGCTCGTTGTTCACTTAAACTTGAAGAACAAAAAATTGGCGAATGGTACTGTTTGGATGCTTTGCATATATGTTTCTTAGACTATATAGAAGCAATATATACAAAGATTTCAACCGTCTACCTGTTCCATTCATTGTTCTACTTGTCGAAAGTTACAAATAATTTCCGTTAAGGGATTAACAATGGGGATCGTAGTTTGCTTAAACTTGAAGAACCAAAAATTGGCGAATGGTACTGTTTGGATACTTTGCATATATGTTTCTTAGACTATATGGAAGCAATATATACAAAGATTTCAACCGTCTACGTGTTCCAATCATTGTTCTACTTGTAGAAAGTTACAATTAATTTCCGTTAAAGGATTAACAATGGGGCTCGTAGTTCACTTAAACTTGAAGAACAAAAAATTGGCGAATTGTACTGTTTGGATGCTTTGCATATATGTTTCTTAGACCATTTAGAAGCAATATATAGAAAGATTTCACCCGTCTACCTGTACTATTCATTGTTCTACTTGTAGAAAGTTACAAATAATTACCGATAAAGGATTAATCATTGGGGCTCATTGTTCACTTAAACTTGAAGAACAAATTATTGGCGAATTGTACTGTTTGGATTCTTTGCATATATGTTTCTTAGACTATATAGAAGCAATATATACAAAGATTTCAGCCATCTACCTGTTCCAATCATTGTTCTACTTGTCGAAAGTTACAAATAATTTCCGATAACGGATTAACCATTGGTGCTCATTGTTCACTTAAACTTGAAGAACAAAAAATTGGCGAATTGTACTGTTTGGATGCTTTGCATATATGTTTCTTATACTATATAGAAGCAATATATACAAAGATTTCAACCGGCTACCTGTTCCATTCATTGTTCTACTTGTCGAAATTTACAAATAATTTCCGATAAAGGATTAACCATTGGGGCTCATTGTTCACTTAAACTTGAAGAACAAAAAATTGGCGAATTGTACTGTTTGGATGCTTTGCATATATGTTTCTTAGACTATATAGAAGCAATATATACAAAGATTTCAACCGTCTACCTGATCCATTCATTGTTCTACTTGTCGAAAGTTACAAATAATTTCCGATGACGGATTAACCATTGGGGCTCATTGTTCACTTAAACTTGAAGAACAAAAAATTGGCGAATTGTACTGTTTGGATGCTTTGCATATATGTTTCTTATACTATAAAGAAGCAATATATACAAAGATTTCAACCGTCTACCTGTTCCAATAATTGTTCTACTTGTCGAAATTTAGAAATAATTTCCTTTAAAGGATTAACAATGGTGCCCGTTGTTCACTTAAACTTGAAGAACAATAAAGTGGCGAATTGTACTGTTTGGATGCATTGCATATATGTTTCTTAGACTATATGGAAGCAATATGTACAATGATTTCAACCGTCTACCTGTTCCATTCATTGTTCTACTTGTCGAAAGTTACCAATAATTTCCGTTAAGGGATTAACAATGGGGATCGTAGTTTACTTAAACTTGAAGAACAAAAAAATGGCGCATGGTACTGTTTGGATGCTTTGCATATATGTTTCTTAGACTATATAGAAGCAATATATACAAAGATTTCAACCATCTACCTGTTCCTTTCATTGTTCTACTTGTCGAAATTTACAAATAATTTCCGATAAAGGATTAACCATTGGGGCTCATTGTTCACTTAAACTTGAAGAACAAAAAATTGGCGAATGGTACTGTGTGGATGCTTTGCATATATGTTTCTTAGACTACATAGAAGCAATATATACAAAGATTTCAGCCGTCTACCTGTTCCATTCATTGTTCTACTTGTCGAAAGTTACAAATAATTTCCGTTAAGGGATTAACAATGGGGATCGTAGTTTACTTAAACTTGAAGAACAAAAAATTTGCGAATTGTACTGTTTGGATGCTTTGCATATATGTTTCTTAGACTATATAGAAGCAATATATAAAAAGATTTCAACCGTCTACCAGTTCCATTCATTGTTCTACTTGTCGAAAGTTACAAATAATTTCCGTTAAGGGATTAACAATGGGGATCGTAGTTTACTTAAACTTGAATAACAAAAAATTGGCGAATTGTACTGTTTGGATGCTTTGCATATATGTTTCTTAGACTATATAGAAGCAATATGTACAATGATTTCAACAGTCTACCTATTCCATTCATTGGTCTACTTGTCGAAAGTTACAAATAATTTCCGATAACGGATTAACCATTGGGGCTCATTGTTCACTTAAACTTGAAGAACAAAAAATTGGCGAATGGTACTGTGTGGATGCTTTGCATATATGTTTCTTAGACTACATAGAAGCAATATATACAAAGATTTCAACCGTCTACCTGTTCCATTCATTGTTCTACTTGTCGAAAGTTACAAATAATTTCCTTTAAAGGATTAACAATGGGGCTCGTTGTTCACTTAAACTTGAAGAACAATAAATTGGCGAATTGTACTGTTTGGATGCTTTGCATATGTGTTTCTTAGACTATATAGAAGCAATATATACAAAGATTTCAAATGTCTACCTGTTCCATTCATTGTTCTACTTGCCGAAAGTTACAAATAATTTCCGATAAAGGATTAACCATTGGGGCTCATTGTTCACTTAAACTTGAAGAACAAAAAATTGGCGAATGGTACTGTTTGGATGCTTTGCGTACATGTTTCTTAGACTATATGGAAGCAATATATACAAAGATTTCAACCGTCTACGGGTTCCAATCATTGTTCTGCTTGTCGAAAGTTACAAATAATTTCCGTTAAGGGATTAACAATGGGGATCGTAGTTTACTTAAACTTGAAGAACAAAAAATTGGCGAATTGTACTGTTTGGATGCATTGCATAGATGTTTCTTAGACCATTTAGAAGCAATATATAGAAAGATTTCACCCGTCTACCTGTACTATTCATTGTTCTACTTGTAGAAAGTTACAAATAATTACCGATAAAGTATTAATCATTGGGGCTCATTGTTCACTTAAACTTGAAGAACAAAAAATTGGCGAATTGTACTGTTTGGATTCTTTGCATATATGTTTCTTAGACTATATAGAAGCAATATATACAAAGATTTCAGCCATCTACCTCTCCCATTCATTGTTCTACTTGTCGAAAGTTACAAATAATTTCCGATAACGGATTAACCATTGGTGCTCATTGTTCACTTAAACTTGAAGAACAAAAAATTGGCGAATTGTACTGTTTGGATGCTTTGCATATATGTTTCTTATACTATATAGAAGCAATATATACAAAGATTTCAACCGGCTACCTGTTCCATTCATTGTTCTACTTGTCGAAATTTACAAATAATTTCCGATAAAGGATTAACCATTGGGGCTCATTGTTCACTTAAACTTGAAGAACAAAAAATTGGCGAATTGTACTGTTTGGATGCTTTGCATATATGTTTCTTATACTATAAAGAAGCAATATATACAAAGATTTCAACCGTCTACCTGTTCCATTCACTGTTCTACTTGTCGAAAGTTACAAATAATTTCCGTTAAGGGATTAACAATGGGGATCGTAGTTCACTTAAACTTGAAGAACAAAAAATTGGCGAATTGTACTGTTTGGATGCTTTGCGTACATGTTTCTTAGACTATATGGAAGCAATATATACAAAGATTTCAACCGTCCACGTGTTCCAATCATTGTTCTACTTGTCGAAATTTACAAATAATTTCCTTTAAAGGATTAACAATGGGGCTCGTTGTTCACTTAAACTTGAAGAACAAAAAAGTGGCGAATTGTACTGTTTGGATGCTTTGGATATATGTTTCTTAGACTATAAAGAAGCAATATATACATTGATTTCAATCGTCTACCTGTTCCATTCATTGTTCTACTTGTCGCAAGTTACAAATAATTTCCGTTAAAGTATTAATAATGGGGCTCGTAGTTCACTTAAACTTGAAGATCAAATAATTGGCGAATTGTACTGTTTGGATGATTTGCATATATGTTTCTTAGACTATATAGAAGCAATATATACAAAGATTTCAACCGTCTACCTGTTCCATTCATTGTTCTACTTGTCGAAAGTTACAAATAATTTCCGTTAAGGGATTAACAATGGGGATCGTAGTTTACTTAAACTTGAAGAACAAGAAAATGGCAAATTGTACTGTTTGGATGATTTGCATATATGTTTCTTAGACTATATAGAAGCAATATATACAAAGATTTCAACCCTCTACGGGTTCCAATCATTGTTCTGCTTGTCGAAAGTTACAAATAATTTCCGTTAAGGGATTAACAATGGGGATCGTAGTTTACTTAAACTTGAAGAACAAAAAATTGGCGAATTGTACTGTTTGGATGCATTGCATAGATGTTTCTTATACCATTTAGAAGCAATATATAGAAAGATTTCACCCGTCTACCTGTACTATTCATTGTTCTACTTGTAGAAAGTTACAAATAATTACCGATAAAGGATTAATCATTGGGGCTCATTGTTCACTTAAACTTGAAGAACAAAAAATTGGCGAATTGTACTGTTTGGATTCTTTGCATATATGTTTCTTATACTATATAGAAGCAATATATACAAAGATTTCAGCCATCTACCTGTTCCATTCATTGTTCTACTTGTCGAAAGTTACAAATAATTTCCGATAACGGATTAACCATTGGTGCTCATTGTTCACTTAAACTTGAAGAACAAAAAATTGGCGAATTGTACTGTTTGGATGCTTTGCATATATGTTTCTTATACCATACAGAAGCAAAATATACAAAGATTTCAACCGGCTACCTGTTCCATTCATTGTTCTACTTGTCGAAATTTACAAATAATTTCCGATAAAGGATTAACCATTGGGGCTCATTGTTCACTTAAACTTGAAGAACAAAAAATTGGCGAATTGTACTGTTTGGATGCTTTGCATATATGTTTCTTAGACTATATAGAAGCAATATATACAAAGATTTCAACCGTCTACCTGATCCTTTCATTGTTCTACTTGTCGAAATTTACAAATAATTTCCTTTAAAGGATTAACAATGGGGCTCGTAGTTCACTTAAACTTGAAGAACAATAAATTGGCGAATTGTACTGTTTGGATGCTTTGCATATATGTTTCTTAGACTATATAGAAGCAATATATACAAAGATTTCAACCGTCTACCTGTTCCATTCATTGTTCTACTTGTCGAAAGTTACAAATAATTTCCGATGACGGATTAACCATTGGGGCTCATTGTTCACTTAAACTTGAAGAACAAAAAATTGGCGAATTGTACTGTTTGGATGCTTTGCATATATGTTTCTTATACTATAAAGAAGTAATATATACAAAGATTTCAACCGTCTACCTGTTCCATTCACTGTTCTACTTGTCGAAAGTTACAAATAATTTCCGTTAAGGGATTAACAATGGGGATCGTAGTTCACTTAAACTTGAAGAACAAAAAATTGGCGAATTGTACTGTTTGGATGCTTTGCGTACATGTTTCTTAGACTATATGGAAGCAATATATACAAAGATTTCAACCGTCTACGTGTTCCAATCATTGTTCTACTTGTCGCAAGTTACAAATAATTTCCGTTAAAGTATTAATAATGGGGCTCGTAGTTCACTTAAACTTGAAGATCAAATAATTGGCGAATTGTACTGTTTGGATGATTTGCATATATGTTTCTTAGACTATATAGAAGCAATATATACAAAGATTTCAACCGTCTACCTGTTCCATTCATTGTTCTACTTGTCGAAAGTTACAAATAATTTCCGTTAAGGGATTAACAATGGGGATCGTAGTTTGCTTAAACTTGAAGAACAAGAAATTGGCAAATTGTACTGTTTGGATGATTTGCATATATGTTTCTTAGACTATATAGAAGCAATATATACAAAGATTTCAACCCTCTACGGGTTCCAATCATTGTTCTGCTTGTCGAAAGTTACAAATAATTTCCGTTAAGGGATTAACAATGGGGATCGTAGTTTACTTAAACTTGAAGAACAAAAAATTGGCGAATTGTACTGTTTGGATGCATTGCATAGATGTTTCTTAGACCATTTAGAAGCAATATATAGAAAGATTTCACCCGTCTACCTGTACTATTCATTGTTCTACTTGTAGAAAGTTACAAATAATTACCGATAAAGGATTAATCATTGGGGCTCATTGTTCACTTAAACTTGAAGAACAAAAAATTGGCGAATTGTACTGTTTGGATTCTTTGCATATATGTTTCTTATACTATATAGAAGCAATATATACAAAGATTTCAGCCATCTACCTGTTCCATTCATTGTTCTACTTGTCGAAAGTTACAAATAATTTCCGATACCGGATTAACCATTGGTGCTCATTGTTCACTTAAACTTGAAGAACAAAAAATTGGCGAATTGTACTGTTTGGATGCTTTGCATATATGTTTCTTATACTATATAGAAGCAAAATATACAAAGATTTCAACCGGCTACCTGTTCCATTCATTGTTCTACTTGTCGAAATTTACAAATAATTTCCGATAAAGGATTAACCATTGGGGCTCATTGTTCACTTAAACTTGAAGAACAAAAAATTGGCGAATTGTACTGTTTGGATGCTTTGCATATATGTTTCTTAGACTATATAGAAGCAATATATACAAAGATTTCAACCGTCTACCTGATCCTTTCATTGTTCTACTTGTCGAAATTTACAAATAATTTCCTTTAAAGGATTAACAATGGGGCTCGTAGTTCACTTAAACTTGAAGAACAATAAATTGGCGAACTGTACTGTTTGGATGCTTTGCATATATGTTTCTTAGACTATATAGAAGCAATATATACAAAGATTTCAACCGTCTACCTGTTCCATTCATTGTTCTACTTGTCGAAATTTACAAATAATTTCCGATGACGGATTAACCATTGGGGCTCATTGTTCACTTAAACTTGAAGAACAAAAAATTGGCGAATTGTACTGTTTGGATGCTTTGCATATATGTTTCTTATACTATAAAGAAGTAATATATACAAAGATTTCAACCGTCTACCTGTTCCATTCACTGTTCTACTTGTCGAAAGTTACAAATAATTTCCGTTAAGGGATTAACAATGGGGATCGTAGTTCACTTAAACTTGAAGAACAAAAAATTGGCGAATTGTACTGTTTGGATGCTTTGCGTACATGTTTCTTAGACTATATGGAAGCAATATATAAAAAGATTTCAACCGTCTACGTGTTCCAATCATTGTTCTACTTGTCGAAATTTACAAATAATTTCCTTTAAAGAATTAACAATGGGGCTCGTTGTTCACTTAAACTTGAAGAACAAAAAAGTGGCGTATGGTACTGTTTGGATGCTTTGCATATATGTTTCTTAGACTATAAAGAAGCAATATATACATTGATTTCAACCGTCTACCTGTTCCATTCATTGTTCTACTTGTCGCAAGTTACAAATAATTTCCGTTAAAGTATTAACAATGGGGCTCGCTGTTCACTTAAACTTGAAGATCAAATAATTGGCGAATTGTACTGTTTGGATGATTTGCATATATGTTTCTTAGACTATATAGAAGCAATATATACAACGATTTCAACCGTCTACCTGTTCCATTCATTGTTCTACTTGCCGAAAGTTACAAATAATTTCCGTTAAGGGATTAACAATGGGGATCGTAGTTTACTTAAACTTGAAGAACAAGAAATTGGCGAATTGTACTGTTTGGATGATTTGCATATATGTTTCTTAGACTATATAGAAGCGATATATACAATGATTTCAACCGTCTACCTATTCCATTCATTGTTCTACTCGCCGAAATTTACAAATAATTTCCTTTAAAGGATTAACAATGGGGCTCGTAGTTCACTTAAACATGAAGAACAAAAAATTGGCGAATGGTACTGTTTGGATGCTTTGCATATATGTTTCTTAGACTATATAGAAGCAATATATACAATGATTTCAACCGTCTACCTATTCCATTCATTGTTCTACTCGCCGAAATTTACAAATAATTTCCTTTAAAGGATTAACAATGGGGCTCGTAGTTCACTTAAACATGAAGAACAAAAAATTGGCGAATTGTACTGTTTGGATGCTTTGCGTATATGTTTCTTATACTATATAGAAGCAATATATACAAAGATTTCAACCGAATACCTGTTCCAGTCACTGTTCTACTTGTCGAAAGTTACAAATAATTTCCGTTAAAGTATTAACAATGGGGCTCGCTGTTCACTTAAACTTGAAGATCAAATAATTGGCGAATTGTACTGTTTGGATGATTTGCATATATGTTTCTTAGACTATATAGAAGCAATATATACAACGATTTCAACCGTCTACCTGTTCCATTCATTGTTCTACTTGCCGAAAGTTACAAATAATTTCCGTTAAGGGATTAACAATGGGGATCGTAGTTTACTTAAACTTGAAGAACAAGAAATTGGCGAATTGTACTGTTTGGATGATTTGCATATATGTTTCTTAGACTATATAGAAGCGATATATACAATGATTTCAACCGTCTACCTATTCCATTCATTGTTCTACTCGCCGAAATTTACAAATAATTTCCTTTAAAGGATTAACAATGGGGCTCGTAGTTCACTTAAACATGAAGAACAAAAAATTGGCGAATGGTACTGTTTGGATGCTTTGCATATATGTTTCTTAGACTATATAGAAGCAATATATACAATGATTTCAACCGTCTACCTATTCCATTCATTGTTCTACTCGCCGAAATTTACAAATAATTTCCTTTAAAGGATTAACAATGGGGCTCGTAGTTCACTTAAACATGAAGAACAAAAAATTGGCGAATTGTACTGTTTGGATGCTTTGCGTATATGTTTCTTATACTATATAGAAGCAATATATACAAAGATTTCAACCGAATACCTGTTCCAGTCACTGTTCTACTTGTCGAAAGTTACAAATAATTTCCGTTAAGGGATTAACAATGGGGATCGTAGTTCACTTAAACTTGAAGAACAAAAAATTGGCGAATTGTACTGTTTGGATTCTTTGCATATATGTTTCTTATACTATATAGAAGCAATATATACAAAGATTTCAGCCATCTACCTGTTCCATTCATTGTTCTACTTGTCGAAAGTTACAAATAATTTCCGATAACGGATTAACCATTGGTGCTCATTGTTCACTTAAACTTGAAGAACAAAAAATTGGCGAATTGTACTGTTTGGATGCTTTGCATATATGTTTCTTATACTATATAGAAGCAATATATACAAAGATTTCAACCGGCTACCTGTTCCATTCATTGTTCTACTTGTCGAAATTTACAAATAATTTCCGATAAAGCATTAACCATTGGGGCTCATTGTTCACTTAAACTTGAAGAACAAAAAATTGGCGAATTGTACTGTTTGGATGCTTTGCATATATGTTTCTTAGACTATATAGAAGCAATATATACAAAGATTTCAAACGTCTACCTGATCCTTTCATTGTTCTACTTGTCGAAATTTACAAATAATTTCCTTTAAAGGATTAACAATGGGGCTCGTAGTTCACTTAAACTTGAAGAACAATAAATTGGCGAATTGTACTGTTTGGATGCTTTGCATATATGTTTCTTAGACTATATAGAAGCAATATATACAAAGATTTCAACCGTCTACCTGTTCCATTCATTGTTCTACTTGTCGAAAGTTACAAATAATTTCCGATGACGGATTAACCATTGGGGCTCATTGTTCACTTAAACTTGAAGAACAAAAAATTGGCGAATTGTACTGTTTGGATGCTTTGCATATATGTTTCTTAGACTATATAGAAGCAATATATACAAAGATTTCAACCGGCTACCTGTTCCATTCATTGTTCTACTTGTCGAAATTTACAAATAATTTCCGATAAAGGATTAACCATTGGGGCTCATTGTTCACTTAAACTTGAAGAACAAAAAATTGGCGAATTGTACTGTTTGGATGCTTTGCATATATGTTTCTTAGACTATATAGAAGCAATATATACAAAGATTTCAACCGTCTACCTGATCCATTCATTGTTCTACTTGTCGAAAGTTACAAATAATTTCCGATGACGGATTAACCATTGGGGCTCATTGTTCACTTAAACTTGAAGAACAAAAAATTGGCGAATTGTACTGTTTGGATGCTTTGCATATATGTTTCTTATACTATAAAGAAGCAATATATACAAAGATTTCAACCGTCTACCTGTTCCAATAATTGTTCTACTTGTCGAAATTTAGAAATAATTTCCTTTAAAGGATTAACAATGGTGCCCGTTGTTCACTTAAACTTGAAGAACAATAAAGTGGCGAATTGTACTGTTTGGATGCATTGCATATATGTTTCTTAGACTATATGGAAGCAATATGTACAATGATTTCAACCGTCTACCTGTTCCATTCATTGTTCTACTTGTCGAAAGTTACCAATAATTTCCGTTAAGGGATTAACAATGGGGATCGTAGTTTACTTAAACTTGAAGAACAAAAAAATGGCGCATGGTACTGTTTGGATGCTTTGCATATATGTTTCTTAGACTATATAGAAGCAATATATACAAAGATTTCAACCATCTACCTGTTCCTTTCATTGTTCTACTTGTCGAAATTTACAAATAATTTCCGATAAAGGATTAACCATTGGGGCTCATTGTTCACTTAAACTTGAAGAACAAAAAATTGGCGAATGGTACTGTGTGGATGCTTTGCATATATGTTTCTTAGACTACATAGAAGCAATATATACAAAGATTTCAGCCGTCTACCTGTTCCATTCATTGTTCTACTTGTCGAAAGTTACAAATAATTTCCGTTAAGGGATTAACAATGGGGATCGTAGTTTACTTAAACTTGAAGAACAAAAAATTTGCGAATTGTACTGTTTGGATGCTTTGCATATATGTTTCTTAGACTATATAGAAGCAATATATAAAAAGATTTCAACCGTCTACCAGTTCCATTCATTGTTCTACTTGTCGAAAGTTACAAATAATTTCCGTTAAGGGATTAACAATGGGGATCGTAGTTTACTTAAACTTGAATAACAAAAAATTGGCGAATTGTACTGTTTGGATGCTTTGCATATATGTTTCTTAGACTATATAGAAGCAATATGTACAATGATTTCAACAGTCTACCTATTCCATTCATTGGTCTACTTGTCGAAAGTTACAAATAATTTCCGATAACGGATTAACCATTGGGGCTCATTGTTCACTTAAACTTGAAGAACAAAAAATTGGCGAATGGTACTGTGTGGATGCTTTGCATATATGTTTCTTAGACTACATAGAAGCAATATATACAAAGATTTCAACCGTCTACCTGTTCCATTCATTGTTCTACTTGTCGAAAGTTACAAATAATTTCCTTTAAAGGATTAACAATGGGGCTCGTTGTTCACTTAAACTTGAAGAACAATAAATTGGCGAATTGTACTGTTTGGATGCTTTGCATATGTGTTTCTTAGACTATATAGAAGCAATATATACAAAGATTTCAAATGTCTACCTGTTCCATTCATTGTTCTACTTGCCGAAAGTTACAAATAATTTCCGATAAAGGATTAACCATTGGGGCTCATTGTTCACTTAAACTTGAAGAACAAAAAATTGGCGAATGGTACTGTTTGGATGCTTTGCGTACATGTTTCTTAGACTATATGGAAGCAATATATACAAAGATTTCAACCGTCTACGGGTTCCAATCATTGTTCTGCTTGTCGAAAGTTACAAATAATTTCCGTTAAGGGATTAACAATGGGGATCGTAGTTTACTTAAACTTGAAGAACAAAAAATTGGCGAATTGTACTGTTTGGATGCATTGCATAGATGTTTCTTAGACCATTTAGAAGCAATATATAGAAAGATTTCACCCGTCTACCTGTACTATTCATTGTTCTACTTGTAGAAAGTTACAAATAATTACCGATAAAGTATTAATCATTGGGGCTCATTGTTCACTTAAACTTGAAGAACAAAAAATTGGCGAATTGTACTGTTTGGATTCTTTGCATATATGTTTCTTAGACTATATAGAAGCAATATATACAAAGATTTCAGCCATCTACCTCTCCCATTCATTGTTCTACTTGTCGAAAGTTACAAATAATTTCCGATAACGGATTAACCATTGGTGCTCATTGTTCACTTAAACTTGAAGAACAAAAAATTGGCGAATTGTACTGTTTGGATGCTTTGCATATATGTTTCTTATACTATATAGAAGCAATATATACAAAGATTTCAACCGGCTACCTTTTCCATTCATTGTTCTACTTGTCGAAATTTACAAATAATTTCCGATAAAGGATTAACCATTGGGGCTCATTGTTCACTTAAACTTGAAGAACAAAAAATTGGCGAATTGTACTGTTTGGATGCTTTGCATATATGTTTCTTATACTATAAAGAAGCAATATATACAAAGATTTCAACCGTCTACCTGTTCCATTCACTGTTCTACTTGTCGAAAGTTACAAATAATTTCCGTTAAGGGATTAACAATGGGGATCGTAGTTCACTTAAACTTGAAGAACAAAAAATTGGCGAATTGTACTGTTTGGATGCTTTGCGTACATGTTTCTTAGACTATATGGAAGCAATATATACAAAGATTTCAACCGTCCACGTGTTCCAATCATTGTTCTACTTGTCGAAATTTACAAATAATTTCCTTTAAAGGATTAACAATGGGGCTCGTTGTTCACTTAAACTTGAAGAACAAAAAAGTGGCGAATTGTACTGTTTGGATGCTTTGGATATATGTTTCTTAGACTATAAAGAAGCAATATATACATTGATTTCAATCGTCTACCTGTTCCATTCATTGTTCTACTTGTCGCAAGTTACAAATAATTTCCGTTAAAGTATTAATAATGGGGCTCGTAGTTCACTTAAACTTGAAGATCAAATAATTGGCGAATTGTACTGTTTGGATGATTTGCATATATGTTTCTTAGACTATATAGAAGCAATATATACAAAGATTTCAACCGTCTACCTGTTCCATTCATTGTTCTACTTGTCGAAAGTTACAAATAATTTCCGTTAAGGGATTAACAATGGGGATCGTAGTTTACTTAAACTTGAAGAACAAGAAAATGGCAAATTGTACTGTTTGGATGATTTGCATATATGTTTCTTAGACTATATAGAAGCAATATATACAAAGATTTCAACCCTCTACGGGTTCCAATCATTGTTCTGCTTGTCGAAAGTTACAAATAATTTCCGTTAAGGGATTAACAATGGGGATCGTAGTTTACTTAAACTTGAAGAACAAAAAATTGGCGAATTGTACTGTTTGGATGCATTGCATAGATGTTTCTTATACCATTTAGAAGCAATATATAGAAAGATTTCACCCGTCTACCTGTACTATTCATTGTTCTACTTGTAGAAAGTTACAAATAATTACCGATAAAGGATTAATCATTGGGGCTCATTGTTCACTTAAACTTGAAGAACAAAAAATTGGCGAATTGTACTGTTTGGATTCTTTGCATATATGTTTCTTATACTATATAGAAGCAATATATACAAAGATTTCAGCCATCTACCTGTTCCATTCATTGTTCTACTTGTCGAAAGTTACAAATAATTTCCGATAACGGATTAACCATTGGTGCTCATTGTTCACTTAAACTTGAAGAACAAAAAATTGGCGAATTGTACTGTTTGGATGCTTTGCATATATGTTTCTTATACTATATAGAAGCAATATATACAATGATTTCAACCGGCTACCTGTTCCATTCATTGTTCTACTTGTCGAAATTTACAAATAATTTCCGATAAAGGATTAACCATCGGGGCTCATTGTTCACTTAAACTTGAAGAACAAAAAATTGGCGAATTGTACTGTTTGGATGCTTTGCATATATGTTTCTTAGACTATATAGAAGCAATATATACAAAGATTTCAACCGTCTACCTGATCCTTTCATTGTTCTACTTGTCGAAATTTACAAATAATTTCCTTTAAAGGATTAACAATGGGGCTCGTAGTTCACTTAAACTTGAAGAACAATAAATTGGCGAATTGTACTGTTTGGATGCTTTGCATATATGTTTCTTAGACTATATAGAAGCAATATATACAAAGATTTCAACCGTCTACCTGTTCCATTCATTGTTCTACTTGTCGAAAGTTACAAATAATTTCCGATGACGGATTAACCATTGGGGCTCATTGTTCACTTAAACTTGAAGAACAAAAAATTGGCGAATTGTACTGTTTGGATGCTTTGCATATATGTTTCTTATACTATAAAGAAGCAATATATACAAAGATTTCAACCGTCTACCTGTTCCATTCACTGTTCTACTTGTCGAAAGTTACAAATAATTTCCGTTAAGGGATTAACAATGGGGATCGTAGTTCACTTAAACTTGAAGAACAAAAAATTGGCGAATTGTACTGTTTGGATGCTTTGCGTACATGGTTCTTAGACTATATGGAAGCAATATATACAAAGATTTCAACCGTCTACGTGTTCCAATCATTGTTCTACTTGTCGAAATTTACAAATAATTTCCTTTAAAGGATTAACAATGGGGCTCGTTGTTCACTTAAACTTGAAGTACAAAAAAGTGGCGAATTGTACTGTTTGGATGCTTTGCATATATGTTTCTTAGACTATAAAGAAGCAATATATACATTGATTTCAACCGTCTACCTGTTCCATTCATTGTTCTACTTGTCGAAATTTACAAATAATTTCCGTTAAAGTATTAACAATGGGGCTCGTAGTTCACTTAAACTTGAAGATCAAATAATTGGCGAATTGTACTGTTTGGATGATTTGCATATATGTTTCTTAGACTATATAGAAGCAATATATACAACGATTTCAACCGTCTACCTGTTCCATTCATTGTTCTACTTGTCGAAAGTTACAAATAATTTCCTTTAAAGGATTAACAATGGGGCTCGTTGTTCACTTAAACTTGAAGAACAAAAAATTGGCGAATTGTTCTGTTTGGATGCTTTGCATATATGTTTCTTAGACTATATAGAAGCAATATATACATTGATTTCAACCGTCTACCTGTTCCATTCATTGTTCTACTTGTCGAAATTTACAAATAATTTCCGTTAAGGGATTAACAATGGGGATCGTAGTTTACTTAATCTTGAAGAACAAAAAATTGGCGAATTGTACTGTTTGGATGCTTTGCATATAGGTTTCTTAGACTATATAGAAGCAACATATACAAAGATTTCAACCGTCTACCGGTTCTATTCATTGTTCTACTTGTAGAAAGCTACAAATAATTTCCGTTTCATGATTATCAATGGGGCTCGTTGTTCACTTAAACTTGAAGAACAAAAAATTGGCGAATTGTACTGTTTGGATGCTTTGCATATATGTTTCTTATACTATAAAGAAGCAATATATACTAAGATTTCAACCTTCTACCTGTTCCATTCACTGTTCTACTTGTCGAAAGTTACAAATAATTTCCGTTAAGGGATTAACAATGGGGATCGTAGTTCACTTAAACTTGAAGAACAAAAAATTGGCGAATTGTACTGTTTGGATGCTTTGCGTACATGTTTCTTAGACTATATGGAAGCAATATATACAAAGATTTCAACCGTCCACGTGTTCCAATCATTGTTCTACTTGTCGAAATTTACAAATAATTTCCTTTAAAGGATTAACAATGGGGCTCGTTGTTCACTTAAACTTGAAGAACAAAAAAGTGGCGAATTGTACTGTTTGGATGCTTTGCATATATGTTTCTTAGACTATAAAGAAGCAATATATACATTGATTTCAACCGTCTACCTGTTCCATTCATTGTTCTACTTGTCGCAAGTTACAAATAATTTCCGTTAAAGTATTAATAATGGGGCTCGTAGTTCACTTAAACTTGAAGATCAAATAATTGGCGAATTGTACTGTTCGGATGATTTGCATATATGTTTCTTAGACTATATAGAAGCAATATATACAAAGATTTCAACCGTCTACCTGTTCCATTCATTGTTCTACTTGTCGAAAGTTACAAATAATTTCCGTTAAGGGATTAACAATGGGGATCGTAGTTTGCTTAAACTTGAAGAACAAGAAATTGGCAAATTGTACTGTTTGGATGATTTGCATATATGTTTCTTAGACTATATAGAAGCAATATATACAAAGATTTCAACCCTCTACGGGTTCCAATCATTGTTCTGCTTGTCGAAAGTTACAAATAATTTCCGTTAAGGGATTAACAATGGGGATCGTAGTTTACTTAAACTTGAAGAACAAAAAATTGGCGAATTGTACTGTTTGGATGCATTGCATAGATGTTTCTTAGACCATTTAGAAGCAATATATAGAAAGATTTCACCCGTCTACCTGTACTATTCATTGTTCTACTTGTAGAAAGTTACAAATAATTACCGATAAAGGATTAATCATTGGGGCTCATTGTTCACTTAAACTTGAAGAACAAAAAATTGGCGAATTGTACTGTTTGGATTCTTTGCATATATGTTTCTTATACTATATAGAAGCAATATATACAAAGATTTCAGCCATCTACCTGTTCCATTCATTGTTCTACTTGTCGAAAGTTACAAATAATTTCCGATAACGGATTAACCATTGGTGCTCATTGTTCACTTAAACTTGAAGAACAAAAAATTGGCGAATTGTACTGTTTGGATGCTTTGCATATATGTTTCTTATACCATACAGAAGCAAAATATACAAAGATTTCAACCGGCTACCTGTTCCATTCATTGTTCTACTTGTCGAAATTTACAAATAATTTCCGATAAAGGATTAACCATTGGGGCTCATTGTTCACTTAAACTTGAAGAACAAAAAATTGGCGAATTGTACTGTTTGGATGCTTTGCATATATGTTTCTTAGACTATATAGAAGCAATATATACAAAGATTTCAACCGTCTACCTGATCCTTTCATTGTTCTACTTGTCGAAATTTACAAATAATTTCCTTTAAAGGATTAACAATGGGGCTCGTAGTTCACTTAAACTTGAAGAACAATAAATTGGCGAATTGTACTGTTTGGATGCTTTGCATATATGTTTCTTAGACTATATAGAAGCAATATATACAAAGATTTCAACCGTCTACCTGTTCCATTCATTGTTCTACTTGTCGAAAGTTACAAATAATTTCCGATGACGGATTAACCATTGGGGCTCATTGTTCACTTAAACTTGAAGAACAAAAAATTGGCGAATTGTACTGTTTGGATGCTTTGCATATATGTTTCTTATACTATAAAGAAGTAATATATACAAAGATTTCAACCGTCTACCTGTTCCATTCACTGTTCTACTTGTCGAAAGTTACAAATAATTTCCGTTAAGGGATTAACAATGGGGATCGTAGTTCACTTAAACTTGAAGAACAAAAAATTGGCGAATTGTACTGTTTGGATGCTTTGCGTACATGTTTCTTAGACTATATGGAAGCAATATATACAAAGATTTCAACCGTCTACGTGTTCCAATCATTGTTCTACTTGTCGCAAGTTACAAATAATTTCCGTTAAAGTATTAATAATGGGGCTCGTAGTTCACTTAAACTTGAAGATCAAATAATTGGCGAATTGTACTGTTTGGATGATTTGCATATATGTTTCTTAGACTATATAGAAGCAATATATACAAAGATTTCAACCGTCTACCTGTTCCATTCATTGTTCTACTTGTCGAAAGTTACAAATAATTTCCGTTAAGGGATTAACAATGGGGATCGTAGTTTGCTTAAACTTGAAGAACAAGAAATTGGCAAATTGTACTGTTTGGATGATTTGCATATATGTTTCTTAGACTATATAGAAGCAATATATACAAAGATTTCAACCCTCTACGGGTTCCAATCATTGTTCTGCTTGTCGAAAGTTACAAATAATTTCCGTTAAGGGATTAACAATGGGGATCGTAGTTTACTTAAACTTGAAGAACAAAAAATTGGCGAATTGTACTGTTTGGATGCATTGCATAGATGTTTCTTAGACCATTTAGAAGCAATATATAGAAAGATTTCACCCGTCTACCTGTACTATTCATTGTTCTACTTGTAGAAAGTTACAAATAATTACCGATAAAGGATTAATCATTGGGGCTCATTGTTCACTTAAACTTGAAGAACAAAAAATTGGCGAATTGTACTGTTTGGATTCTTTGCATATATGTTTCTTATACTATATAGAAGCAATATATACAAAGATTTCAGCCATCTACCTGTTCCATTCATTGTTCTACTTGTCGAAAGTTACAAATAATTTCCGATACCGGATTAACCATTGGTGCTCATTGTTCACTTAAACTTGAAGAACAAAAAATTGGCGAATTGTACTGTTTGGATGCTTTGCATATATGTTTCTTATACTATATAGAAGCAAAATATACAAAGATTTCAACCGGCTACCTGTTCCATTCATTGTTCTACTTGTCGAAATTTACAAATAATTTCCGATAAAGGATTAACCATTGGGGCTCATTGTTCACTTAAACTTGAAGAACAAAAAATTGGCGAATTGTACTGTTTGGATGCTTTGCATATATGTTTCTTAGACTATATAGAAGCAATATATACAAAGATTTCAACCGTCTACCTGATCCTTTCATTGTTCTACTTGTCGAAATTTACAAATAATTTCCTTTAAAGGATTAACAATGGGGCTCGTAGTTCACTTAAACTTGAAGAACAATAAATTGGCGAACTGTACTGTTTGGATGCTTTGCATATATGTTTCTTAGACTATATAGAAGCAATATATACAAAGATTTCAACCGTCTACCTGTTCCATTCATTGTTCTACTTGTCGAAATTTACAAATAATTTCCGATGACGGATTAACCATTGGGGCTCATTGTTCACTTAAACTTGAAGAACAAAAAATTGGCGAATTGTAATGTTTGGATGCTTTGCATATATGTTTCTTATACTATAAAGAAGTAATATATACAAAGATTTCAACCGTCTACCTGTTCCATTCACTGTTCTACTTGTCGAAAGTTACAAATAATTTCCGTTAAGGGATTAACAATGGGGATCGTAGTTCACTTAAACTTGAAGAACAAAAAATTGGCGAATTGTACTGTTTGGATGCTTTGCGTACATGTTTCTTAGACTATATGGAAGCAATATATAAAAAGATTTCAACCGTCTACGTGTTCCAATCATTGTTCTACTTGTCGAAATTTACAAATAATTTCCTTTAAAGAATTAACAATGGGGCTCGTTGTTCACTTAAACTTGAAGAACAAAAAAGTGGCGTATGGTACTGTTTGGATGCTTTGCATATATGTTTCTTAGACTATAAAGAAGCAATATATACATTGATTTCAACCGTCTACCTGTTCCATTCATTGTTCTACTTGTCGCAAGTTACAAATAATTTCCGTTAAAGTATTAACAATGGGGCTCGCTGTTCACTTAAACTTGAAGATCAAATAATTGGCGAATTGTACTGTTTGGATGATTTGCATATATGTTTCTTAGACTATATAGAAGCAATATATACAACGATTTCAACCGTCTACCTGTTCCATTCATTGTTCTACTTGCCGAAAGTTACAAATAATTTCCGTTAAGGGATTAACAATGGGGATCGTAGTTTACTTAAACTTGAAGAACAAGAAATTGGCGAATTGTACTGTTTGGATGATTTGCATATATGTTTCTTAGACTATATAGAAGCGATATATACAATGATTTCAACCGTCTACCTATTCCATTCATTGTTCTACTCGCCGAAATTTACAAATAATTTCCTTTAAAGGATTAACAATGGGGCTCGTAGTTCACTTAAACATGAAGAACAAAAAATTGGCGAATGGTACTGTTTGGATGCTTTGCATATATGTTTCTTAGACTATATAGAAGCAATATATACAATGATTTCAACCGTCTACCTATTCCATTCATTGTTCTACTCGCCGAAATTTACAAATAATTTCCTTTAAAGGATTAACAATGGGGCTCGTAGTTCACTTAAACATGAAGAACAAAAAATTGGCGAATTGTACTGTTTGGATGCTTTGCGTATATGTTTCTTATACTATATAGAAGCAATATATACAAAGATTTCAACCGAATACCTGTTCCAGTCACTGTTCTACTTGTCGAAAGTTACAAATAATTTCCGTTAAAGTATTAACAATGGGGCTCGCTGTTCACTTAAACTTGAAGATCAAATAATTGGCGAATTGTACTGTTTGGATGATTTGCATATATGTTTCTTAGACTATATAGAAGCAATATATACAACGATTTCAACCGTCTACCTGTTCCATTCATTGTTCTACTTGCCGAAAGTTACAAATAATTTCCGTTAAGGGATTAACAATGGGGATCGTAGTTTACTTAAACTTGAAGAACAAGAAATTGGCGAATTGTACTGTTTGGATGATTTGCATATATGTTTCTTAGACTATATAGAAGCGATATATACAATGATTTCAACCGTCTACCTATTCCATTCATTGTTCTACTCGCCGAAATTTACAAATAATTTCCTTTAAAGGATTAACAATGGGGCTCGTAGTTCACTTAAACATGAAGAACAAAAAATTGGCGAATGGTACTGTTTGGATGCTTTGCATATATGTTTCTTAGACTATATAGAAGCAATATATACAATGATTTCAACCGTCTACCTATTCCATTCATTGTTCTACTCGCCGAAATTTACAAATAATTTCCTTTAAAGGATTAACAATGGGGCTCGTAGTTCACTTAAACATGAAGAACAAAAAATTGGCGAATTGTACTGTTTGGATGCTTTGCGTATATGTTTCTTATACTATATAGAAGCAATATATACAAAGATTTCAACCGAATACCTGTTCCAGTCACTGTTCTACTTGTCGAAAGTTACAAATAATTTCCGTTAAGGGATTAACAATGGGGATCGTAGTTCACTTAAACTTGAAGAACAAAAAATTGGCGAATTGTACTGTTTGGATTCTTTGCATATATGTTTCTTATACTATATAGAAGCAATATATACAAAGATTTCAGCCATCTACCTGTTCCATTCATTGTTCTACTTGTCGAAAGTTACAAATAATTTCCGATAACGGATTAACCATTGGTGCTCATTGTTCACTTAAACTTGAAGAACAAAAAATTGGCGAATTGTACTGTTTGGATGCTTTGCATATATGTTTCTTATACTATATAGAAGCAATATATACAAAGATTTCAACCGGCTACCTGTTCCATTCATTGTTCTACTTGTCGAAATTTACAAATAATTTCCGATAAAGCATTAACCATTGGGGCTCATTGTTCACTTAAACTTGAAGAACAAAAAATTGGCGAATTGTACTGTTTGGATGCTTTGCATATATGTTTCTTAGACTATATAGAAGCAATATATACAAAGATTTCAAACGTCTACCTGATCCTTTCATTGTTCTACTTGTCGAAATTTACAAATAATTTCCTTTAAAGGATTAACAATGGGGCTCGTAGTTCACTTAAACTTGAAGAACAATAAATTGGCGAATTGTACTGTTTGGATGATTTGCATATATGTTTCTTAGACTATATAGAAGCGATATATACAATGATTTCAACCGTCTACCTATTCCATTCATTGTTCTACTTGTCGAAAGTTACAAATAATTTCCGATGACGGATTAACCATTGGGGCTCATTGTTCACTTAAACTTGAAGAACAAAAAATTGGCGAATTGTACTGTTTGGATGCTTTGCATATATGTTTCTTATACTATAAAGAAGCAATATATACAAAGATTTCAACCGTCTACCTGTTCCATTCACTGTTCTACTTGTCGAAAGTTACAAATAATTTCCGTTAAGGGATTAACAATGGGGATCGTAGTTCACTTAAACTTGAAGAACAAAAAATTGGCGAATTGTACTGTTTGGATGCTTTGCGTACATGTTTCTTAGACTATATGGAAGCAATATATACAAAGATTTCAACCGTCTACGTGTTCCAATCATTGTTGTATTTGTCGAAATTTACAAATAATTTCCTTTAAAGGATTAACAATGGGGCTCGTAGTTCACTTAAACTTGAAGATCAAATAATTGGCGAATTGTACTGTTTGGATGATTTGCATATATGTTTCTTAGACTATATAGAAGCAATATATACAAAGATTTCAACCGTCTACCTGTTCCATTCATTGTTCTACTTGCCGAAAGTTACAAATAATTTCCTTTAAAGGATTAACAATGGGGCTCGTAGTTCACTTAAACTTGAAGAACAATAAATTGGCGAATTGTACTGTTTGGATGCTTTGCATATATGTTTCTTAGATTATATAGAAGCAATATATACAAAGATTTCAACCGTCTACCTGTTCCATTCATTGTTCTGCTTGTCGAAAATTACAAATAATTTCCGATAAAGGATTAACCATTGGGGCTCATTGTTCACTAAACTTGAAGAACAAAAAATTGTCGAATTGTACTGTTTGGATGCTTTGCATATATGTTTCTTAGACTATATGGAAGCAATATATACAAAGATTTCAACCGTCTGCGTGTTCCAATCATTGTTCTACTTGTAGAAAGTTACAATTAATTTCCGTTAAAGGATTAACAATGGGGCTCGTAGTTCACTTAAACTTGAAGAACAAGAAATTGGCGAATGGTACTGTTTGGATGCTTTGCATATATGTTTCTTAGACTATATAGAAGCAATATATACAAAGATTTCAACCGTCTACCTGTTCCATTCATTGTTCTACTTGTCGAAAGTTACAAATAATTTCCGATAAAGGATTAACAATGGGGCTCATTGTTCACTTAAACTTGAAGAACAAAAAATTGGCGAATTGTACTGTTTGGATGCTTTGCATATATGTTTCTTAGACTATATAGAAGCAATATATACAAAGATTTCAACCGTCTACCTGTTCCATTCATTGTTCTACTTGTCGAAAGTTACAAATAATTTCCGATAAAGGATTAACCATTGGGGCTCATCGTTCACTTAAACTTGAAGAACAAAAAATTGGCGAATTGAAATGTTTGGATTCTTTGCATATATGTTTCTTATACTATATAGAAGCAATATATACAAAGATTTCAGCCATCTACCTGTTCCATTCATTGTTCTACTTGTCGAAAGTTACAAATAATTTCCGTTAAGGGATTAACAATGGGGATCGTAGTTTACTTAAACTTGAAGAACAAGAAATTGGCAAATTGTACTGTTTGGATGATTTGCATATATGTTTCTTAGACTATATAGAAGCAATATATACAAAGATTTCAACCCTCTACGGGTTCCAATCATTGTTCTGCTTGTCGAAAGTTACAAATAATTTCCGTTAAGGGATTAACAATGGGGATCGTAGTTTACTTAAACTTGAAGAACAAAAAATTGGCGAATTGTACTGTTTGGATGCATTGCATAGATGTTTCTTAGACCATTTAGAAGCAATATATAGAAAGATTTCACCCGTCTACCTGTACTATTCATTGTTCTACTTGTAGAAAGTTACAAATAATTACCGATAAAGGATTAATCATTGGGGCTCATTGTTCACTTAAACTTGAAGAACAAAAAATTGGCGAATTGAACTGTTTGGCTTCTTTGCATATATGTTTCTTATACTATATAGAAGCAATATATACAAAGATTTCAGCCATCTACCTGTTCCATTCATTGTTCTACTTGTCGAAAGTTACAAATAATTTCCGATAACGGATTAACCATTGGTGCTCATTGTTCACTTAAACTTGAAGAACAAAAAATTGGCGAATTGTACTGTTTGGATGCTTTGCATATATGTTTCTTATACTATATAGAAGCAATATATACAAAGATTTCAACCGTCTACCGGTTCTATTCATTGTTCTACTTGTAGAAAGCTACAAATAATTTCCGTTTCATGATTATCAATGGGGCTCGTTGTTCACTTAAACTTGAAGAACAAAAAATTGGCGAATTGTACTGTTTGGATGCTTTGCATATATGTTTCTTATACTATAAAGAAGCAATATATACAAAGATTTCAACCGTCTACCTGTTCCATTCACTGTTCTACTTGTCGAAAGTTACAAATAATTTCCGTTAAGGGATTAACAATGGGGATCGTAGTTCACTTAAACTTGAAGAACAAAAAATTGGCGAATTGTACTGTTTGGATGCTTTGCATATATGTTTCTTAGACTATAAAGAAGCAATATATACATTGATTTCAACCGTCTACCTGTTCCATTCATTGTTCTACTTGTCGCAAGTTACAAATAATTTCCGTTAAAGTATTAATAATGGGGCTCGTAGTTCACTTAAACTTGAAGATCAAATAATTGGCGAATTGTACTGTTTGGATGATTTGCATATATGTTTCTTAGACTATATAGAAGCAATATATACAAAGATTTCAACCGTCTACCTGTTCCATTCATTGTTCTACTTGTCGAAAGTTACAAATAATTTCCGTTAAGGGATTAACAATGGGGATCGTAGTTTACTTAAACTTGAAGAACAAGAAATTGGCAAATTGTACTGTTTGGATGATTTGCATATATGTTTCTTAGACTATATAGAAGCAATATATACAAAGATTTCAACCCTCTACGGGTTCCAATCATTGTTCTGCTTGTCGAAAGTTACAAATAATTTCCGTTAAGGGATTAACAATGGGGATCGTAGTTTACTTAAACTTGAAGAACAAAAAATTGGCGAATTGTACTGTTTGGATGCATTGCATAGATGTTTCTTAGACCATTTAGAAGCAATATATAGAAAGATTTCACCCGTCTACCTGTACTATTCATTGTTCTACTTGTAGAAAGTTACAAATAATTACCGATAAAGGATTAATCATTGGGGCTCATTGTTCACTTAAACTTGAAGAACAAAAAATTGGCGAATTGTACTGTTTGGATTCTTTGCATATATGTTTCTTATACTATATAGAAGCAATATATACAAAGATTTCAGCCATCTACCTGTTCCATTCATTGTTCTACTTGTCGAAAGTTACAAATAATTCCCGATAACGGATTAACCATTGGTGCTCATTGTTCACTTAAACTTGAAGAACAAAAAATTGGCGAATTGTACTGTTTGGATGCTTTGCATATATGTTTCTTATACTATATAGAAGCAATATATACAAAGATTTCAACCGGCTACCTGTTCCATTCATTGTTCTACTTGTCGAAATTTACAAATAATTTCCGATAAAGGATTAACCATTGGGGCTCATTGTTCACTTAAACTTGAAGAACAAAAAATTGGCGAATTGTACTGTTTGGATGCTTTGCATATATGTTTCTTAGACTATATAGAAGCAATATATACAAAGATTTCAACCGTCTACCTGATCCTTTCATTGTTCTACTTGTCGAAATTTACAAATAATTTCCTTTAAAGGATTAACAATGGGGCTCGTAGTTCACTTAAACTTGAAGAACAATAAATTGGCGAATTGTACTGTTTGGATGCTTTGCATATATGTTTCTTAGACTATATAGAAGCAATATATACAAAGATTTCAACCGTCTACCTGTTCCATTCATTGTTCTACTTGTCGAAAGTTACAAATAATTTCCGATGACGGATTAACCATTGGGGCTCATTGTTCACTTAAACTTGAAGAACAAAAAATTGGCGAATTGTACTGTTTGGATGCTTTGCATATATGTTTCTTATACTATAAAGAAGCAATATATACAAAGATTTCAACCGTCTACCTGTTCCATTCACTGTTCTACTTGTCGAAAGTTACAAATAATTTCCGTTAAGGGATTAACAATGGGGATCGTAGTTTACTTAAACTTGAAGAACAAGAAATTGGCAAATTGTACTGTTTGGATGATTTGCATATATGTTTCTTAGACTATATAGAAGCAATATATACAAAGATTTCAACGCTCTACCGGTTCCAATCATTGTTCTGCTTGTCGAACGTTACAAATAATTTCCGTTAAGGGATTAACAATGGGGATCGTAGTTTACTTAAACTTGAAGAACAAAAAATTGGCGAATTGTACTGTTTGGATGCATTGCATAGATGTTTCTTAGACCATTTAGAAGCAATATATAGAAAGATTTCACCCGTCTACCTGTACTATTCATTGTTCTACTTGTAGAAAGTTACAAATAATTACCGATAAAGGATTAATCATTGGGGCTCATTGTTCACTTAAACTTGAAGAACAAAAAATTGGCGAATTGTACTGTTTGGATTCTTTGCATATATGTTTCTTATACTATATAGAAGCAATATATACAAAGATTTCAGCCATCTACCTGTTCCATTCATTGTTCTACTTGTCGAAAGTTACAAATAATTTCCGATAACGGATTAACCATTGGTGCTCATTGTTCACTTAAACTTGAAGAACAAAAAATTGTCGAATTGTACTGTTTGGATGCTTTGCATATATGTTTCTTAGACTATATAGAAGCAATATATACAATGATTTCAACCGTCTACCTGTTCCATTCATTGTTCTACTTGTCGAAAGTTACAAATAATTTCCGTTAAGGGATTAACAATGGGGATCGTAGTTTACTTAAACTTGAAGAACAAAAAATTTGCGAATTGTACTGTTTGGATGATTTGCATATATGTTTCTTAGACTATATAGAAGCAATATATAAAAAGATTTCAACCGTCTACCAGTTCCATTCATTGTTCTACTTGTCGAAAGTTACAAATAATTTCCGTTAAGGGATTAACAATGGGGATCGTAGTTTACTTAAACTTGAATAACAAAAAATTGGCGAATTGTACTGTTTGGATGCTTTGCATATATGTTTCTTAGACTATATAGAAGCAATATGTGCAATGATTTCAACAGTCTACCTATTCCATTCATTGTTCTACTTGCCGAAATTTACAAATAATTTCCTTTAGAGAATTAACAATGGGGCTCATTGTTCACTTAAACTTGAAGAACAAAAAATTGGCGAATTGTACTGTTTGGACGCTTTGCATATATGTTTCTTGGACTATATAGAAGCAATATATACAATGATTTCAACAGTCTACCTGTTCCATTCGTTGTTCTACTTGTCGAAATTTACAAATAATTTCCTTTAAAGGATTAACAATGGGGCTCGTAGTTCACTTAAACTTGAAGAACAAAAAATTGGCGAATTGTACTGTTTGGATGCTTTGCATATATGTTTCTTAGACTATTTAGAAGGAATATATTGAAAGATTTCACCCGTCTACCTGTTCTATTCATTGTTCTACTTGTAGAAAATTACAAATAATTTCCGTTTCATGATTATCAATGGGGCTCGTTGTTCACTTAAACTTGAAGAACAAAAAATTAGCGATTGTTACTGTTTAGATGCTTTGCATATATGTTTCTTAGACTATATAGAAGCAATATATACATTGATTTCAACCGTCTACCTGTTCCATTCATTGTTCTACTTGTCGCAAGTTACAAATAATTTCCGTTAAAGTATTAACAATGGGGCTCGTAGTTCACTTAAACTTGAAGATCAAATAATTGGCGAATTGTACTGTTTGGCTGCTTTGCATATATGTTTCTTAGACTATATAGAAGCAATATATACAAAGATTTCAACCGTCTACCTGTTCCATTCATTGTTCTACTTGTCGAAAATTACAAATAATTTCCGATAAAGGATTAACAATGGGGCTCATTGTTCACTTCAACTTGAAGATCAAAAAATTGGCGAATGTTACTGTTTAGATGCTTTGCATATAGGTTTCTTAGACTATATAGAAGCAACATATACAAAGATTTCAACCGTCTACCAGTTCCATTCATTGTTGTACTTGTCGAAAGTTACAAATAATTTCCGATAAAGGATTAACAATGGGGCTCATTGTTCACTTAAACTTGAAGAACAAAAAATTGGCAAATTGTACTGTTTGGATGCTTTGCATATATGTTTCTTATACTATATAGAAGCAATATATACAAAGATTTCAGCCATCTACCTGTTCCATTCATTGTTCTACTTGTCGAAAGTTACAAATAATTTCCGATAACGGATTAACCATTGGTGCTCATTGTTCACTTAAACTTGAAGAACAAAAAATTGTCGAATTGTACTGTTTGGATGCTTTGCATATATGTTTCTTAGACTATATAGAAGCAATATATACAATGATTTCAACCGTCTACCAGTTCCATTCATTGTTCTACTTGTCGAAAGTTACAAATAATTTCCGTTAAGGGATTAACAATGGGGATCGTAGTTTACTTAAACTTGAAGAACAAAAAATTTGCGAATTGTACTGTTTGGATGATTTGCATATATGTTTCTTAGACTATATAGAAGCAATATATAAAAAGATTTCAACCGTCTACCAGTTCCATTCATTGTTCTACTTGTCGAAAGTTACAAATAATTTCCGTTAAGGGATTAACAATGGGGATCGTAGTTTACTTAAACTTGAATAACAAAAAATTGGCGAATTGTACTGTTTGGATGCTTTGCATATATGTTTCTTAGACTATATAGAAGCAATATGTACAATGATTTCAACAGTCTACCTATTCCATTCATTGTTCTACTTGCCGAAATTTACAAATAATTTCCTTTAGAGAATTAACAATGGGGCTCATTGTTCACTTAAACTTGAAGAACAAAAAATTGGCGAATTGTACTGTTTGGATGATTTGCATATATGTTTCTTAGACTATATAGAAGCAATATATACAAAGATTTCAACCGTCTACCTGTTCCATTCATTGTTCTACTTGCCGAAAGTTACAAATAATTTCCTTTAAAGGATTAACAATGGGGCTCGTAGTTCACTTAAACTTGAAGAACAATAAATTGGCGAATTGTACTGTTTGGATGCTTTGCATATATGTTTCTTAGACTATATGGAAGCAATATATACAAAGATTTCAACCGTCTGCGTGTTCCAATCATTGTTCTACTTGTAGAAAGTTACAATTAATTTCCGTTAAAGGATTAACAATGGGGCTCGTAGTTCACTTAAACTTGAAGAACAAGAAATTGGCGAATGGTACTGTTTGGATGCTTTGCATATATGTTTCTTAGACTATATAGAAGCAATATATACAAAGATTTCAACCGTCTACCTGTTCCATTCATTGTTCTACTTGTCGAAAGTTACAAATAATTTCCGATAAAGGATTAACCATTGGGGCTCATCGTTCACTTAAACTTGAAGAACAAAAAATTGGCGAATTGAACTGTTTGGATTCTTTGCATATATGTTTCTTATACTATATAGAAGCAATATATACAAAGATTTCAGCCATCTACCTGTTCCATTCATTGTTCTACTTGTCGAAAGTTACAAATAATTTCCGTTAAGGGATTAACAATGGGGATCGTAGTTTACTTAAACTTGAAGAACAAGAAATTGGCAAATTGTACTGTTTGGATGATTTGCATATATGTTTCTTAGACTATATAGAAGCAATATATACAAAGATTTCAACCCTCTACGGGTTCCAATCATTGTTCTGCTTGTCGAAAGTTACAAATAATTTCCGTTAAGGGATTAACAATGGGGATCGTAGTTTACTTAAACTTGAAGAACAAAAAATTGGCGAATTGTACTGTTTGGATGCATTGCATAGATGTTTCTTAGACCATTTAGAAGCAATATATAGAAAGATTTCACCCGTCTACCTGTACTATTCATTGTTCTACTTGTAGAAAGTTACAAATAATTACCGATAAAGGATTAATCATTGGGGCTCATTGTTCACTTAAACTTGAAGAACAAAAAATTGGCGAATTGAACTGTTTGGATTCTTTGCATATATGTTTCTTATACTATATAGAAGCAATATATACAAAGATTTCAGCCATCTACCTGTTCCATTCATTGTTCTACTTGTCGAAAGTTACAAATAATTTCCGATAACGGATTAACCATTGGTGCTCATTGTTCACTTAAACTTGAAGAACAAAAAATTGGCGAATTGTACTGTTTGGATGCTTTGCATATATGTTTCTTATACTATATAGAAGCAATATATACAAAGATTTCAACCGTCTACCGGTTCTATTCATTGTTCTACTTGTAGAAAGCTACAAATAATTTCCGTTTCATGATTATCAATGGGGCTCGTTGTTCACTTAAACTTGAAGAACAAAAAATTGGCGAATTGTACTGTTTGGATGCTTTGCATATATGTTTCTTATACTATAAAGAAGCAATATATACAAAGATTTCAACCGTCTACCTGTTCCATTCACTGTTCTACTTGTCGAAAGTTACAAATAATTTCCGTTAAGGGATTAACAATGGGGATCGTAGTTCACTTAAACTTGAAGAACAAAAAATTGGCGAATTGTACTGTTTGGATGCTTTGCGTACATGTTTCTTAGACTATATGGAAGCAATATATACAAAGATTTCAACCGTCCACGTGTTCCAATCATTGTTCTACTTGTCGAAATTTACAAATAATTTCCTTTAAAGGATTAACAATGGGGCTCGTTGTTCACTTAAACTTGAAGAACAAAAAAGTGGCGAATTGTACTGTTTGGATGCTTTGCATATATGTTTCTTAGACTATAAAGAAGCAATATATACATTGATTTCAACCGTCTACCTGTTCCATTCATTGTTCTACTTGTCGCAAGTTACAAATAATTTCCGTTAAAGTATTAATAATGGGGCTCGTAGTTCACTTAAACTTGAAGATCAAATAATTGGCGAATTGTACTGTTTGGATGATTTGCATATATGTTTCTTAGACTATATAGAAGCAATATATACAAAGATTTCAACCGTCTACCTGTTCCATTCATTGTTCTACTTGTCGAAAGTTACAAATAATTTCCGTTAAGGGATTAACAATGGGGATCGTAGTTTACTTAAACTTGAAGAACAAGAAATTGGCAAATTGTACTGTTTGGATGATTTGCATATATGTTTCTTAGACTATATAGAAGCAATATATACAAAGATTTCAACCCTCTACGGGTTCCAATCATTGTTCTGCTTGTCGAAAGTTACAAATAATTTCCGTTAAGGGATTAACAATGGGGATCGTAGTTTACTTAAACTTGAAGAACAAAAAATTGGCGAATTGTACTGTTTGGATGCATTGCATAGATGTTTCTTAGACCATTTAGAAGCAATATATAGAAAGATTTCACCCGTCTACCTGTACTATTCATTGTTCTACTTGTAGAAAGTTACAAATAATTACCGATAAAGGATTAATCATTGGGGCTCATTGTTCACTTAAACTTGAAGAACAAAAAATTGGCGAATTGTACTGTTTGGATTCTTTGCATATATGTTTCTTATACTATATAGAAGCAATATATACAAAGATTTCAGCCATCTACCTGTTCCATTCATTGTTCTACTTGTCGAAAGTTACAAATAATTCCCGATAACGGATTAACCATTGGTGCTCATTGTTCACTTAAACTTGAAGAACAAAAAATTGGCGAATTGTACTGTTTGGATGCTTTGCATATATGTTTCTTATACTATATAGAAGCAATATATACAAAGATTTCAACCGGCTACCTGTTCCATTCATTGTTCTACTTGTCGAAATTTACAAATAATTTCCGATAAAGGATTAACCATTGGGGCTCATTGTTCACTTAAACTTGAAGAACAAAAAATTGGCGAATTGTACTGTTTGGATGCTTTGCATATATGTTTCTTAGACTATATAGAAGCAATATATACAAAGATTTCAACCGTCTACCTGATCCTTTCATTGTTCTACTTGTCGAAATTTACAAATAATTTCCTTTAAAGGATTAACAATGGGGCTCGTAGTTCACTTAAACTTGAAGAACAATAAATTGGCGAATTGTACTGTTTGGATGCTTTGCATATATGTTTCTTAGACTATATAGAAGCAATATATACAAAGATTTCAACCGTCTACCTGTTCCATTCATTGTTCTACTTGTCGAAAGTTACAAATAATTTCCGATGACGGATTAACCATTGGGGCTCATTGTTCACTTAAACTTGAAGAACAAAAAATTGGCGAATTGTACTGTTTGGATGCTTTGCATATATGTTTCTTATACTATAAAGAAGCAATATATACAAAGATTTCAACCGTCTACCTGTTCCATTCACTGTTCTACTTGTCGAAAGTTACAAATAATTTCCGTTAAGGGATTAACAATGGGGATCGTAGTTTACTTAAACTTGAAGAACAAGAAATTGGCAAATTGTACTGTTTGGATGATTTGCATATATGTTTCTTAGACTATATAGAAGCAATATATACAAAGATTTCAACCCTCTACGGGTTCCAATCATTGTTCTGCTTGTCGAAAGTTACAAATAATTTCCATTAAGGGATTAACAATGGGGATCGTAGTTTACTTAAACTTGAAGAACAAAAAATTGGCGAATTGTACTGTTTGGATGCATTGCATAGATGTTTCTTAGACCATTTAGAAGCAATATATAGAAAGATTTCACCCGTCTACCTGTACTATTCATTGTTCTACTTGTAGAAAGTTACAAATAATTACCGATAAAGGATTAATCATTGGGGCTCATTGTTCACTTAAACTTGAAGAACAAAAAATTGGCGAATGGTACTGTTTGGATGCTTTGCATATATGTTTCTTAGACTATATAGAAGCAATATATACAAAGATTTCAACCGTCTACCTGTTCCATTCATTGTTCTACTTGTCGAAAGTTACAAATAATTTCCGATAACGGATTAACCATTGGTGCTCATTGTTCACTTAAACTTGAAGAACAAAAAATTGTCGAATTGTACTGTTTGGATGCTTTGCATATATGTTTCTTAGACTATATAGAAGCAATATATACAATGATTTCAACCGTCTACCTGTTCCATTCATTGTTCTACTTGTCGAAAGTTACAAATAATTTCCGTTAAGGGATTAACAATGGGGATCGTAGTTTACTTAAACTTGAAGAACAAAAAATTTGCGAATTGTACTGTTTGGATGATTTGCATATATGTTTCTTAGACTATATAGAAGCAATATATAAAAAGATTTCAACCGTCTACCAGTTCCATTCATTGTTCTACTTGTCGAAAGTTACAAATAATTTCCGTTAAGGGATTAACAATGGGGATCGTAGTTTACTTAAACTTGAATAACAAAAAATTGGCGAATTGTACTGTTTGGATGCTTTGCATATATGTTTCTTAGACTATATAGAAGCAATATGTACAATGATTTCAACAGTCTACCTATTCCATTCATTGTTCTACTTGCCGAAATTTACAAATAATTTCCTTTAGAGAATTAACAATGGGGCTCATTGTTCACTTAAACTTGAAGAACAAAAAATTGGCGAATTGTACTGTTTGGACGCTTTGCATATATGTTTCTTGGACTATATAGAAGCAATATATACAATGATTTCAACAGTCTACCTGTTCCATTCGTTGTTCTACTTGTCGAAATTTACAAATAATTTCCTTTAAAGGATTAACAATGGGGCTCGTAGTTCACTTAAACTTGAAGAACAAAAAATTGGCGAATTGTACTGTTTGGATGCTTTGCATATATGTTTCTTAGACTATTTAGAAGGAATATATTGAAAGATTTCACCCGTGTACCTGTTCTATTCATTGTTCTACTTGTAGAAAATTACAAATAATTTCCGTTTCATGATTATCAATGGGGCTCGTTGTTCACTTAAACTTGAAGAACAAAAAATTAGCGATTGTTACTGTTTAGATGCTTTGCATATATGTTTCTTAGACTATATAGAAGCAATATATACATTGATTTCAACCGTCTACCTGTTCCATTCATTGTTCTACTTGTCGCAAGTTACAAATAATTTCCGTTAAAGTATTAACAATGGGGCTCGTAGTTCACTTAAACTTGAAGATCAAATAATTGGCGAATTGTACTGTTTGGCTGCTTTGCATATATGTTTCTTAGACTATATAGAAGCAATATATACAAAGATTTCAACCGTCTACCTGTTCCATTCATTGTTCTACTTGTCGAAAATTACAAATAATTTCCGATAAAGGATTAACAATGGGGCTCATTGTTCACTTCAACTTGAAGATCAAAAAATTGGCGAATGTTACTGTTTAGATGCTTTGCATATAGGTTTCTTAGACTATATAGAAGCAACATATACAAAGATTTCAACCGTCTACCAGTTCCATTCATTGTTGTACTTGTCGAAAGTTACAAATAATTTCCGATAAATGATTAACAATGGGGCTCATTGTTCACTTAAACTTGAAGAACAAAAAATTGGCAAATTGTACTGTTTGGATGCTTTGCATATATGTTTCTTATACTATATAGAAGCAATATATACAAAGATTTCAGCCATCTACCTGTTCCATTCATTGTTCTACTTGTCGAAAGTTACAAATAATTTCCGATAACGGATTAACCATTGGTGCTCATTGTTCACTTAAACTTGAAGAACAAAAAATTGTCGAATTGTACTGTTTGGATGCTTTGCATATATGTTTCTTAGACTATATAGAAGCAATATATACAATGATTTCAACCGTCTACCTGTTCCATTCATTGTTCTACTTGTCGAAAGTTACAAATAATTTCCGTTAAGGGATTAACAATGGGGATCGTAGTTTACTTAAACTTGAAGAACAAAAAATTGGCGAATTGTACTGTTTGGATGCTTTGCATATATGTTTCTTAGACTATGTAGAAGCAATATATACAATGATTTCAACCGTCTACCTGTTCCAGTCACTGTTCTACTTGTCGAAAGTTACAAATAATTTCCGTTAAGGGATTAACAATGGGGATCGTAGTTCACTTAAACTTGAAGAACAAAAAATTGGCGAATTGTACTGTTTGGATGCTTTGCGTACATGTTTCTTAGACTATATGGAAGCAATATATAAAAAGATTTCAACCGTCTACGTGTTCCAATCATTGTTCTACTTGTCGAAATTTACAAATAATTTCCTTTAAAGAATTAACAATGGGGCTCGTTGTTCACTTAAACTTGAAGGACAAAAAATTGGCGAATTGTACTGTTTGGATGCTTTGCGTACATGTTTCTTAGACCATATGGAAGCAATATATACAAAGATTTCAACCGTCTACGTGCTGCAATCATTGTTCTACTTGTCGAAATTTACAAATAATTTCCTTTAAAGGATTAACAATGGGGCTCGTTGTTCACTTAAACTTGAAGAACAATAAATTGGCGAATTGTACTGTTTGGATGCCTTGCATATATGTTTCTTAGACTATATAGAAGCAATATATAGAAAGATTTCAACCGTCTAACTGTTCCATTCATTGTACTACTTGTCGAAAGTTACAAATAATTTCCGATAAAGGATTAAACATTGGGGCTCATTGTTCACTTAAACTTGAAGAACAAAAAATTGGCGAATTGTTCTGTTTGGATGCTTTGCATATATGTTTCTTAGACTATATAGAAGCAATATATACATTGATTTCAACCGTCTACCTGTTCCATTCATTGTTCTACTTGTCGAAATTTACAAATAATTTCCTTTAAAGGAGTAACAATGGGGCTCGTAGTTCACTTAAACTTGAAGAACAAAAAATTGGCGAATGGTACTGTTTGGATGCTTTGCATATATGTTTCTTAGACTATATAGAAGCAATATATACAAAGATTTCAACCGTCTACCTGTTCCATTCATTGTTCTACTTGTCGAAAGTTACAAATAATTTCCGATAACGGATTAACCATTGGGGCTCATTGTTCACTTAAACTTGAAGAACAAAAAATTGGCGAATTGTACTGTTTGGATGCTTTGCATATATGTTTCTTATACTATATAGAAGCAATATATACAAAGATTTCAACCGTCTACCTGTTCCATTCATTGTTCTACTTGTCGAAATTTACAAATAATTTCCTTTGAAGGATTAACAATGGGGCTCGTAGTTCACTTAAACTTGAAGAGCAAAAAATTGGCGAATTGTACTGTTTGGATGCTTTGCCTGTATGTTTCTTATACTATATAGAAGCAATATATACAAAGATTTCAACCGTCTACCTGTTCCATTCAATGTTCTACTTGTCGAAAGTTACAAATAATTTCCGATAAAGGATTAATAATGGAGCTCATTGTTCACTTAAACTTGAAGAACAAAAAATTGGCGAATGGTACTGTTTGGATGCTTTGCGTACATGTTTCTTAGACCATATGGAAGCAATATATACAAAGATTTCAACCGTCTACCTGTTCCATTCATTGTTCTACTTGTCGAAATTTACAAATAATTTCATTTAAAGGATTGACAATGGGGCTCGTAGTTCACTTAAACTTGACGAACAAAAAATTGGCGAATGGTACTGTTTGGATGCTTTGAATATATGTTTCTTAGACTATATAGAAGCAATATATACAATGATTTCAACCGTCTACCTGTTCCGTTCATTGTTCTACTTGTCGAAAGATACAAATAATTTCCGTTAAGGGATTAACAATGGGGATCGTAGTTTACTTAAACTTGAAGAACTAAAAATTGGCGAATTGTACTGTTTGGATGCTTTGCATATATGTTTCTTAGACTATATAGAAGCAACATATACAAAGATTTCAACCGTCTACCTGTTCCATTCATTGTTCTACCTGTAGAAAGTTACAAATAATTTCCGTTTCATGATTATCAATGGGGCTCGTTGTTCACTTAAACTTGAAGAACAAAAAATTGGCGAATGGTACTGTTTGGATGCTTTGCATATATGTTTCTTAGATTATATAGAAGCAATATATACAAAGATTTCACCCGTCTACCCGTTCCATTCATTGTTCTACTTGTCGAAAGTTACAAATAATTTCCGTTAAAGGATTAACAATGGGACTCGTAGTTCACTTAAACTTGAAGAACAAAAAATTGGCGAATGGTACTGTTTGGATGCTTTGCGTACATGTTTCTTAGGCTATATGGAAGCAATATATACAAAGATTTCAACCGTCTACGTGTTCCAATCATTGTTCTACTTGTCGAAATGTACAAATAATTTCCTTTAAAGAATTAACAATGGGGGTCGTTGTTCACTTAAACTTGAAGAACAATAAATTGGCGAATTGTACTGTTTGGTTGCTTTGCATATATGTTTCTTAAACTATATAGAAGCAATATTTGCAAAGATTTCAACCGTCTACCTGTTCCATTCATTGTTCTACTTGTCGAAATTTACAAATAATTTCCTTTAAAGGATTAACAATGGGGCTCGTAGTTCACTTAAACTTGAAGAACAAAAAATTGGCGAATTGTACTGTTTGGATGCTTTGCATATATGTTTCTTAGACTATTTAGAAGGAATATATTGAAAGATTTCACCCGTCTACCTGTTCTATTCATTGTTCTACTTGTAGAAAATTACAAATAATTTCCGTTTCATGATTATCAATGGGGCTCGTTGTTCACTTAAACTTGAAGAACAAAAAATTAGCGATTGTTACTGTTTAGATGCTTTGCATATATGTTTCTTAGACTATATAGAAGCAATATATACATTGATTTCAACCGTCTACCTGTTCCATTCATTGTTCTACTTGTCGCAAGTTACAAATAATTTCCGTTAAAGTATTAACAATGGGGCTCGTAGTTCACTTAAACTTGAAGATCAAATAATTGGCGAATTGTACTGTTTGGCTGCTTTGCATATATGTTTCTTAGACTATATAGATGCAATATATACAAAGATTTCAACCGTCTACCTGTTCCATTCATTGTTCTACTTGTCGAAAGTTACAAATAATTTCCGATAAAGGATTAACAATGGGGCTCATTGTTCACTTCAACTTGAAGATCAAAAAATTGGCGAATGTTACTGTTTAGATGCTTTGCATATAGGTTTCTTAGACTATATAGAAGCAACATATACAAAGATTTCAACCGTCTACCAGTTCCATTCATTGTTGTACTTGTCGAAAGTTACAAATAATTTCCGATAAAGGATTAACAATGGGGCTCATTGTTCACTTAAACTTGAAGAACAAAAAATTGGCAAATTGTACTGTTTGGATGCTTTGCATATATGTTTCTTAGACTATATAGACGCAATATATACAATGATTTCAACCGTCTACCTGTTCCATTCATTGTTCTACTTGTCGAAAGTTACAAATAATTTCCGTTAAGGGATTAACAATGGGGATCGTAGTTTACTTAAACTTGAAGAACAAAAAATTGGCGAATTGTACTGTTTGGATGCTTTGCATATATGTTTCTTAGACTATGTAGAAGCAATATATACAATGATTTCAACCGTCTACCTGTTCCAGTCACTGTTCTACTTGTCGAAAGTTAGAAATAATTTCCGTTAAGGGATTAACAATGGGGATCGTAGTTCACTTAAACTTGAAGAACAAAAAATTGGCGAATTGTACTGTTTGGATGCTTTGCGTACATGTTTCTTAGACTATATGGAAGCAATATATAAAAAGATTTCAACCGTCTACGTGTTCCAATCATTGTTCTACTTGTCGAAATTTACAAATAATTTCCTTTAAAGAATTAACAATGGGGCTCGTTGTTCACTTAAACTTGAAGAACAAAAAAGTGGCGTATGGTACTGTTTGGATGCTTTGCATATATGTTTCTTAGACTATAAAGAAGCAATATATACATTGATTTCAACCGTCTACCTGTTCCATTCATTGTTCTACTTGTCGCAAGTTACAAATAATTTCCGTTAAAGTATTAACAATGGGGCTCGCTGTTCACTTCAACTTGAAGATCAAAAAATTGGCGAATGTTACTGTTTAGATGCTTTGCATATAGGTTTCTTAGACTATATAGAAGCAACATATACAAAGATTTCAACCGTCTACCAGTTCCATTCATTGTTGTACTTGTCGAAAGTTACAAATAATTTCCGATAAAGGATTAACAATGGGGCTCATTGTTCACTTAAACTTGAAGAACAAAAAATTGGCAAATTGTACTGTTTGGATGCTTTGCATATATGTTTCTTAGACTATATAGACGCAATATATACAATGATTTCAACCGTCTACCTGTTCCATTCATTGTTCTACTTGTCGAAAGTTACAAATAATTTCCGTTAAGGGATTAACAATGGGGATCGTAGTTTACTTAAACTTGAAGATCAAACAATTGGCGAATTGTACTGTTTGGATGATTTGCATATATGTTTCTTAGACTATATAGAAGCAATATATACAACGATTTCAACCGTCTACCTGTTCCATTCATTGTTCTACTTGTCGAAAGTTACAAATAATTTCCGTTAAGGGATTAACAATGGGGCTCGTAGTTCACTTAAACTTGAAGAACAAAAAATTGGCGAATTGTACTGTTTGGATGCTTTGCATATATGTTTCTTAGACTATTTAGAAGCAATATATAGAAAGATTTCACCGGTCTACCTGTACTATTCATTGTTCTACTTGTAGAAAGTTACAAATAATTTCCATTTCATGATTTTCAATGGGGCTCGCTGTTCACTTAAACTTGAAGATCAAAAAATTGGCGAATTGTACTGTTTGGATGATTTGCATATATGTTTCGTAGACTATATAGAAGCAATATATACAATGATTCCAACCGTCTACGTGTTCCAATCATTGTTCTACTTGTCGAAAAATACAAATAATTTCCGATAAAGGATTAACCATTGGGGCTCATTGTTCACTTAAACTTGAAGAACAAAAAATTGGCGAATTGTACTGTTTGGATGATTTGCATATATGTTTCGTAGACTATATAGAAGCAATATATACAATGATTCCAACCGTCTACGTGTTCCAATCATTGTTCTACTTGTCGAAATTTACAAATAATTTCCTTTAAAGGATTAACAATGGGGCTCGTAGTTCACTTAAACTTGAAGGACAAGAAATTGGCGAATTGTACTGTTTGGATGCTTTGCGTACATGTTTCTTAGACCATATGGAAGCAATATATACAAAGATTTCAACCGTCTACGTGTTCCAATCATTGTTCTACTTGTCGAAATTTACAAATAATTTCCTTTAAAGGATTAACAATGGGGCTCGTTGTTCACTTAAACTTGAAGAACAATAAATTGGCGAATTGTACTGTTTGGATGCCTTGCATATATGTTTCTTAGACTATATAGAAGCAATATATAGAAAGATTTCAACCGTCTAACTGTTCCATTCATTGTACTACTTGTCGAAAGTTACAAATAATTTCCGATAAAGGATTAAACATTGGGGCTCATTGTTCACTTAAACTTGAAGAACAAAAAATTGGCGAATTGTTCTGTTTGGATGCTTTGCATATATGTTTCTTAGACTATATAGAAGCAATATATACATTGATTTCAACCGTCTACCTGTTCCATTCATTGTTCTACTTGTCGAAATTTACAAATAATTTCCTTTAAAGGAGTAACAATGGGGCTCGTAGTTCACTTAAACTTGAAGAACAAAAAATTGGCAAATTGTACTGTTTGGATGCTTTGCATATATGTTTCTTAGACTATATAGACGCAATATATACAATGATTTCAACCGTCTACCTGTTCCATTCATTGTTCTACTTGTCGAAAGTTACAAATAATTTCCGTTAAGGGATTAACAATGGGGATCGTAGTTTACTTAAACTTGAAGAACAAAAAATTGGCGAATTGTACTGTTTGGATGCTTTGCATATATGTTTCTTAGACTATGTAGAAGCAATATATACAATGATTTCAACCGTCTACCTGTTCCAGTCACTGTTCTACTTGTCGAAAGTTACAAATAATTTCCGTTAAGGGATTAACAATGGGGATCGTAGTTCACTTAAACTTGAAGAACAAAAAATTGGCGAATTGTACTGTTTGGATGCTTTGCGTACATGTTTCTTAGACTATATGGAAGCAATATATAAAAAGATTTCAACCGTCTACGTGTTCCAATCATTGTTCTACTTGTCGAAATTTACAAATAATTTCCTTTAAAGAATTAACAATGGGGCTCGTTGTTCACTTAAACTTGAAGAACAAAAAAGTGGCGTATGGTACTGTTTGGATGCTTTGCATATATGTTTCTTAGACTATAAAGAAGCAATATATACATTGATTTCAACCGTCTACCTGTTCCATTCATTGTTCTACTTGTCGAAAGTTACAAATAATTTCCGATAAAGGATTAAACATTGGGGCTCATTGTTCACTTAAACTTGAAGAACAAAAAATTGGCGAATTGTTCTGTTTGGATGCTTTGCATATATGTTTCTTAGACTATATAGAAGCAATATATACATTGATTTCAACCGTCTACCTGTTCCATTCATTGTTCTACTTGTAGAAAGTTACAAATAATTTCCGTATCATGATTATCAATGGGGCTCGTTGTTCACTTAAACTTGAAGAACAAAAAATTGGCGAATGGTACTGTTTGGATGCTTTGCATATATGTTTCTTAGACTATATAGAAGCAATATATACAAAGATTTCAACCGTCTACCTGTTCCATTCATTGTTCTACTTGTCGAAAGTTACAAATAATTTCCGATAACGGATTAACCATTGGGGCTCATTGTTCACTTAAACTTGAAGAACAAAAAATTGGCGTATTGTCCTGTTTGGATGCTTTGCATATATGTTTCTTAGACTATATAGAAACAATATATACAAAGATTTCAACCGTCTACCTGTTCCATTCATTGTTCTACTTGTCGAAAAATACAAATAATTTCCGATAAAGGATTAACCATTGGGGCTCATTGTTCACTTAAACTTGAAGAACAAAAAATTGGCGAATTGTACTGTTTGGATGCTTTGCATATATGTTTCGTAGACTATATAGAAGCAATATATACAATGATTCCAACCGTCTACGTGTTCCAATCATTGTTCTACTTGTCGAAATTTACAAATAATTTCCTTTAAAGGATTAACAAAGGGGCTCGTAGTTCACTTAAACTTGAAGGACAAGAAATTGGCGAATTGTACTGTTTGGATGCTTTGCGTACATGTTTCTTAGACCATATGGAAGCAATATATACAAAGATTTCAACCGTCTACGTGTTCCAATCATTGTTCTACTTGTCGAAATTTACAAATAATTTCCTTTAAAGGATTAACAATGGGGCTCGTTGTTCACTTAAACTTGAAGAACAATAAATTGGCGAATTGTACTGTTTGGATGCCTTGCATATATGTTTCTTAGACTATATAGAAGCAATATATAGAAAGATTTCAACCGTCTAACTGTTCCATTCATTGTACTACTTGTCGAAAGTTACAAATAATTTCCGATAAAGGATTAAACATTGGGGCTCATTGTTCACTTAAACTTGAAGAACAAAAAATTGGCGAATTGTTCTGTTTGGATGCTTTGCATATATGTTTCTTAGACTATATAGAAGCAATATATACATTGATTTCAACCGTCTACCTGTTCCATTCATTGTTCTACTTGTAGAAAGTTACAAATAATTTCCGTTTCATGATTATCAATGGGGCTCGTTGTTCACTTAAACTTGAAGAACAAAAAATTGGCGAATGGTACTGTTTGGATGCTTTGCATATATGTTTCTTAGACTATATAGAAGCAATATATACAAAGATTTCAACCGTCTACCTGTTCCATTCATTGTTCTACTTGTCGAAAGTTACAAATAATTTCCGGTAACGGATTAACCATTGGGGCTCATTGTTCACTTAAACTTGAAGAACAAAAAATTGGCGAATGGTACTGTTTGGATCCTTTGCGTACATGTTTCTTAGACCATATGGAAGCAATATATACAAAGATTTCAACCGTCTACCTGTTCCATTCATTGTTCTACTTGTCGAAATTTACAAATAATTTCATTTAAAGGATTGACAATGGGGCTCGTAGTTCACTTAAACTTGACGAACAAAAAATTGGCGAATGGTACTGTTTGGATGCTTTGAATATATGTTTCTTAGACTATATAGAAGCAATATATACAATGATTTCAACCGTCTACCTGTTCCGTTCATTGTTCTACTTGTCGAAAGATACAAATAATTTCCGTTAAGGGATTAACAATGGGGATCGTAGTTTACTTAAACTTGAAGAACTAAAAATTGGCGAATTGTACTGTTTGGATGCTTTGCATATATGTTTCTTAGACTATATAGAAGCAACATATACAAAGATTTCAACCGTCTACCTGTTCCATTCATTGTTCTACTTGTAGAAAGTTACAAATAATTTCCGTTTCATGATTATCAATGGGGCTCGTTGTTCACTTAAACTTGAAGAACAAAAAATTGGCGAATGGTACTGTTTGGATGCTTTGCATATATGTTTCTTAGATTATATAGAAGCAATATATACAAAGATTTCACCCGTCTACCCGTTCCATTCATTGTTCTACTTGTCGAAAGTTACAAATAATTTCCGTTAAAGGATTAACAATGGGACTCGTAGTTCACTTAAACTTGAAGAACAAAAAATTGGCGAATGGTACTGTTTGGATACTTTGCATATATGTTTCTTAGACTATATGGAAGCAATATATACAAAGATTTCAACCGTCTACGTGTTCCAATCATTGTTCTACTTGTAGAAAGTTACAATTAATTTCCGTTAAAGGATTAACAATGGGGCTCGTAGTTCACTTAAACTGGAAGCACAAAAAATTGGCGAATTGTACTGTTTGGATGCTTTGCATATATGTTTCGTAGACTATATAGAAGCAATATATACAATGATTTCAACCGTCTACATGATCCATTCATTGTTCTACTTGTCGAAAATTACAAATAATTTCCTTTAAAGGATTAACAATGGGGCTCATTGTTCACTTAAGCTTGAAGAACAAAAAATTGGCGAACGGTACTGTTTGGATGCTTTGCGTACATGTTTCTTAGACTATATGGAAGCAATATATACAAAGATTTCAACCGTCTACCTGTACTATTCATTGTTCTACTTGTAGAAAGTTACAAATAATTTCCATTTCATGATTATCAATGGGGCTCGCTGTTCACTTAAACTTGAAGATAAAAAAATTGGCGAATTGTACTGTTTGGATGCTTTGCATATAAGTTTCGTAGACTATTTAGAATCAATATATAGAAAGATTTCATCCGTCTACATGTATTATTCATTGTTCTACTTGTAGAAAGTTACAAATAATTTCCATTTCGTGATTATCAATGGGGCTCGCTGTTCACTTAAACTTGAAGATCACAAAATTGGCGATTGTTACTGCTTAGATACTTTGCATATATGTTTCTTAGATTATATAGAAGCAATATATACAAAGATTTCAACCGTCTACCTGCTCCATTCATTGTTCTACTTGTCGAAAATTACAAATAATTTCCGATAAAGGATTAACCATTGGGGCTCATTGTTCACTTAAACTTGAAGAACAAAATATTGGCGAATGGTACTGTCTGGATGCTTTGCGTACATGTTTCTTAGACTATATGGAAGCAATATATACAAAGATTTCAACCGTCTACTTGTTCCAATCATTGTTCTACTTGTCGAAATTTACAAATAATTTCCTTTAAAGGATTAACAATGGGGCTCGTTGTTCACTTAAACTTGAAGAACAATAAATTGGCGAATTGTACTGTTTGGATGCTCTGCATATATGTTTCTTAGACTATATAGAAGCAATATATACAAAGAATTCAACCGTCTACCTGTACTATACATTGTTCTACTTGTAGAAAGTTACAAATAATTTCCATTTCGTGATTATCAATGGGGCTCGCTGTTCACTTAAACTTGAAGATCACAAAATTGGCCATTGTTACTGCTTAGATACTTTGCATATATGTTTCTTAGATTATATAGAAGCAATATATACAAAGATTTCAACCGTCTACCTGCTCCATTCATTGTTCTACTTGTCGAAAATTACAAATAATTTCCGATAAAGGATTAACCATTGGGGCTCATTGTTCACTTAAACTTGAAGAACAAAATATTGGCGAATGGTACTGTCTGGATGCTTTGCGTACATGTTTCTTAGACTATATGGAACCAATATATACAAAGATTTCAACCGTCTACTTGTTCCAATCATTGTTCTACTTGTCGAAATTTACAAATAATTTCCTTTAAAGGATTAACAATGGGGCTCGTTGTTCACTTAAACTTGAAGAACAATAAATTGGCGAATTGTACTGTTTGGATGCTCTGCATATATGTTTCTTAGACTATATAGAAGCAATATATACAATGATTTCAACCGTCTACCTGTTCCATTCATTGTTCTACTTGTCGAAAAATACAAATAATTTCCGATAAAGGATTAACCATTGGGGCTCATTGTTCACTTAAACTTGAAGAACAAAAAATTGGCGAATTGTACTGTTTGGATGCTTTGCATATATGTTTCGTAGACTATATAGAAGCAATATATACAATGATTCCAACCGTCTACGTGTTCCAATCATTGTTCTACTTGTCGAAATTTACAAATAATTTCCTTTAAAGGTTTAACAATGGGGCTCGTAGTTCACTTAAACTTGAAGGACAAAAAATTGGCGAATTGTACTGTTTGGATGCTTTGCGTACATGTTTCTTAGACCATATGGAAGCAATATATACAAAGATTTCAACCGTCTACGTGTTCCAATCATTGTTCTACTTGTCGAAATTTACAAATAATTTCCTTTAAAGGATTAACAATGGGGCTCGTTGTTCACTTAAACTTGAAGAACAATAAATTGGCGAATTGTACTGTTTGGATGCCTTGCATATATGTTTCTTAGACTATATAGAAGCAATATATAGAAAGATTTCAACCGTCTAACTGTTCCATTCATTGTACTACTTGTCGAAAGATACAAATAATTTCCGATAAAGGATTAAACATTGGGGCTCATTGTTCACTTAAACTTGAAGAAAAAAAAATTGGCGAATTGTTCTGTTTGGATGCTTTGCATATATGTTTCTTAGACTATATAGAAGCAATATATACATTGATTTCAACCGTCTACCTGTTCCATTCATTGTTCTGCTTGTCGAAATTTACAAATAATTTCCTTTAAAGGAGTAACAATGGGGCTCGTAGTTCACTTAAACTTGAAGAACAAAAAATTGGCGAATGGTACTGTTTGGATGCTTTGCATATATGTTTCTTAGACTATATAGAAGCAATATATACAAAGATTTCAACCGTCTACCTGTTCCATTCATTGTTCTACTTGTCGAAAGTTACAAATAATTTCCGATAACGGATTAACCATTGGGGCTCATTGTTCACTTAAACTTGAAGAACAAAAAATTGGCGAATTGTACTGTTTGAATGCTTTGCATATATGTTTCTTATACTATATAGAAGCAATATATACAAAGATTTCAACCGTCTACCTGTTCCATTCATTGTTCTACTTGTCGAAATTTACAAATAATTTCCTTTAAAGGAGTAACAATGGGGCTCGTAGTTCACTTAAACTTGAAGATCAAAAAATTGGCAAATGGTATTGTTTGGATGCTTTGCGTACATGTTTCTTAGACTATATGGAAGCAATATATACAAAGATTTCAACCGTCTACCTGTTCCATTCATTGTTCTACTTGTCGAAATTTACAAATAATTTCATTTAAAGGATTGACAATGGGGCTCGTAGTTCACTTAAACTTGACGAACAAAAAACTGGCGAATGGTACTGTTTGGATGCTTTGAATATATGTTTCTTAGACTATATAGAAGCAATATATACAATGATTTCAACCGTCTACCTGTTCCGTTCATTGTTCTACTTGTCGAAAGATACAAATAATTTCCGTTAAGGGATTAACAATGGGGATCGTAGTTTACTTAAACTTGAAGAACTAAAAATTGGCGAATTGTACTGTTTGGATGCTTTGCATATATGTTTCTTAGACTATATAGAAGCAACATATACAAAGATTTCAACCGTCTACCTGTTCCATTCATTGTTCTACTTGTAGAAAGTTACAAATAATTTCCGTTTCATGATTATCAATGGGGCTCGTTGTTCACTTAAACTTGAAGAACAAAAAATTGGCGAATGGTACTGTTTGGATGCTTTGCATATATGTTTCTTAGATTATATAGAAGCAATATATACAAAGATTTCACCCGTCTACCCCGTTCCATTCATTGTTCTACTTGTCGAAAGTTACAAATAATTTCCGTTAAAGGATTAACAATGGGACTCGTAGTTCACTTAAACTTGAAGAACAAAAAATTGGCGAATGGTACTGTTTGGATACTTTGCATATATGTTTCTTAGACTATATGGAAGCAATATATACAAAGATTTCAACCGTCTACGTGTTCCAATCATTGTTCTACTTGTAGAAAGTTACAATTAATTTCCGTTAGAGGATTAACAATGGGGCTCGTAGTTCACTTAAACTGGAAGCACAAAAAATTGGCGAGTTGTACTGTTTGGATGCTTTGCATATATGTTTCGTAGACTATATAGAAGCAATATATACAATGATTTCAACCGTCTACATGATCCATTCATTGTTCTACTTGTCGAAAATTACAAATAATTTCCTTTAAAGGATTAACAATGGGGCTCATTGTTCACTTAAACTTGAAGAACAAAAAATTGGCGAACGGTACTGTTTGGATGCTTTGCGTACATGTTTCTTAGACTATATGGAAGCAATATATACAAAGATTTCAACCGTCTACCTGTACTATTCATTGTTCTACTTGTAGAAAGTTACAAATAATTTCCATTTCATGATTATCAATGGGGCTCGCTGTTCACTTAAACTTGAAGATAAAAAAATTGGCGAATTGTACTGTTTGGATGCTTTGTATATAAGTTTCGTAGACTATTTAGAATCAATATATAGAAAGATTTCATCCGTCTACATGTATTATTCATTGTTCTACTTGTAGAAAGTTACAAATAATTTCCATTTCGTGATTATCAATGGGGCTCGCTGTTCACTTAAACTTGAAGATCACAAAATTGGCGATTGTTACTGCTTAGATACTTTGCATATATGTTTCTTAGATTATATAGAAGCAATATATACAAAGATTTCAACCGTCTACCTGCTCCATTCATTGTTCTACTTGTCGAAAATTACAAATAATTTCCGATAAAGGATTAACCATTGGGGCTCATTGTTCACTTAAACTTGAAGAACAAAATATTGGCGAATGGTACTGTCTGGATGCTTTGCGTACATGTTTCTTAGACTATATGGAAGCAATATATACAAAGATTTCAACCGTCTACTTGTTCCAATCATTGTTCTACTTGTCGAAATTTACAAATAATTTCCTTTAAAGGATTAACAATGGGGCTCGTTGTTCACTTAAACTTGAAGAACAATAAATTGGCGAATTGTACTGTTTGGATGCTCTGCATATATGTTTCTTAGACTATATAGAAGCAATATATACAAAGAATTCAACCGTCTACCTGTACTATACATTGTTCTACTTGTAGAAAGTTACAAATAATTTCCATTTCGTGATTATCAATGGGGCTCGCTGTTCACTTAAACTTGAAGATCACAAAATTGGCCATTGTTACTGCTTAGATACTTTGCATATATGTTTCTTAGATTATATAGAAGCAATATATACAAAGATTTCAACCGTCTACCTGCTCCATTCATTGTTCTACTTGTCGAAAATTACAAATAATTTCCGATAAAGGATTAACCATTGGGGCTCATTGTTCACTTAAACTTGAAGAACAAAATATTGGCGAATGGTACTGTCTGGATGCTTTGCGTACATGTTTCTTAGACTATATGGAAGCAATATATACAAAGATTTCAACCGTCTACTTGTTCCAATCATTGTTCTACTTGTCGAAATTTACAAATAATTTCCTTTAAAGGATTAACAATGGGGCTCGTTGTTCACTTAAACTTGAAGAACAATAAATTGGCGAATTGTAATGTTTGGATGCTCTGCATATATGTTTCTTAGACTATATAGAAGCAATATATACAATGATTTCAACCGTCTACCTGTTCCATTCATTGTTCTACTTGTCGAAAAATACAAATAATTTCCGATAAAGGATTAACCATTGGGGCTCATTGTTCACTTAAACTTGAAGAACAAAAAATTGGCGAATTGCACTGTTTGGATGCTTTGCATATATGTTTCGTAGACTATATAGAAGCAATATATACAATGATTCCAACCGTCTACGTGTTCCAATCATTGTTCTACTTGTCGAAATTTACAAATAATTTCCTTTAAAGGTTTAACAATGGGGCTCGTAGTTCACTTAAACTTGAAGGACAAAAAATTGGCGAATTGTACTGTTTGGATGCTTTGCGTACATGTTTCTTAGACTATATGGAAGCAATATATACAAAGATTTCAACAGTCTACGTGTTCCAATCATTGTTCTACTTGTCGAAATTTACAAATAATTTCCTTTAAAGGATTAACAATGGGGCTCGTAGTTCACTTAAACTTGAAGAACAATGAATTGGCGTCTTGTACTGTTTGGATGCTTTGCGTACATGTTTCTTAGACTATATGAAAGCAATATATACAAAGATTTCAACCGTCTACGTGTTCCAATCATTGTTCTACTTGTCGAAATTTACAAATAATTTCCTTTAAATGATTAACAATGGGGCTCATTGTTCACTTAAACTTGAAGAACAAAAAATTGGCGAATAGTACTTTTTGGATGCTTTGAATATATGTTTCTTAGATTATATAGAAGCAATATATACAAAGATTTCAACCTTCTACCTGGTCCATTCATTGTTCTACTTGTCGAAAATTACAAATAATTTCCGATAAAGGATTAACCATTGGGGCTCAATGTTCACATAAACTTGGAAAACAAAAAATTGGCGAATTGTACTGCTTGGATGCTTTGCGTACATGTTTCTTAGACTATATGGAAGCAATATATACAAAGATTTCAACCGTCTACGTGTTCCAATCATTGTTCTACTTGTCGAAATTTAGAAATAATTTCCTTTAAAGGATTAACAATGGGGCTCATTGTTCACTTAAACTTGACGAACAATAAATTGGCGAATAGTACTGTTTGGATGCTTTGAATATATGTTTCTTAGATTATATAAAAGCAATATATACAAAGATTTCAACCGTCTACCTGATCCATTCATTGTTCTACTTGTCGAAATTTACAAATAATTTCCTTTAAAGGATTAACAATGGGGCTCGTAGTTCACTTAAACTTGAAGAACAAAAAATTGGCTAATTGTACTGTTTGGATGCTTTGCATATATGTTTCTTAGACTATTTAGAAGCAATATATACAAAGATTTCAACCGTCTACCTATTCCATTCATTGTTCTACTTGCCGAAATTTACAAATAATTTCCTTTAAAGGATTAACAGTGGGGCACGTAGTTCACTTAAACTTGACGACCAAAAAATTGGCAAATGGTACTGTTTGGATGCTTTGCGTACATGTTTCTTAGACTATATGGAAGCAATATATACAAAGATTTCAACCGTCTACGTGTTCCAATCATTGTTCTACTTGTCGAAATTTACAAATAATTTCCTTTAAAGGATTAACAATGGGGCTCATTGTTCACTTAAACTTGAAGAACAATAAATTGGCGAATTGTACTGTTTGGATGCTTTGCATATATGTTTCTTAGACTATATACAAGCAATATATACAAAGAATTCAACCGTCTACCTGTTCCATTCATTGTTCTACTTGTCGAAAGTTACAAATAATTTCCGATAAAGGATTAACCATTGGGGCTCAATGTTCACTTAAACTTGGAAAACAAAAAATTGGCGATTGTTACTGTTTGGATGCTTTGCATATATGTTTCTTAGACTATATGGAAGCAATATATACAATGATTTCAACAGTCTACCTGTTCCATTCATTGTTCTACTTGTCGAAATTTACAAATAATTTCCTTTAAAGGATTAACAATGGGGCTCGTAGTTCACTTAAACTTGAAGAACAAAAAATTGGCGAATAGTACTGTTTGGATGCTTTGAATATATGTTTCTTAGATTATATAGAAGCAATATATGCAAAGATTTCAACCGTCTACCTGTTCCATTCATTGTTCTACTTGTCGAAAATTACAAGTAATTTCCGATAAAGGATTAACCATTGGGGCTCATTGTTCACTTAAACTTGAAGAACAAAAAATTGGCGAATGGTACTGTTTGGATGCTTTGCGTACATGTTTCTTAGACTATATAGAAGCCATATATACAATGATTTCAACCGTCTACCTGTTCCATTCATTGTTCTACTTGTCGAAAGTAACAAATAATTTCCGTTAAAGTATTAACAATGGGGCTCGTAGTTCACTTAAACTTGAAGAACAAAAAATTGGCGAATGGTACTGTTTGGATGCTTTGCGTACATGTTTCTTAGACTATATAGAAGCCATATATACAATGATTTCAACCGTCTACCTGTTCCATTCATTGTTCTACTTGTCGAAAGTAACAAATAATTTCCGTTAAAGTATTAACAATGGGGCTCGTAGTTCACTTAAACTTGAAGAACAAAAAATTGGCGAATTCTACTGTTTGGATGCTTTGCATATATGTTTCTTAGACTATATAGAAGCAATATATACAAAGATTTCAACCGTCTACCTGTTCCATTCATTGTTCTAGTTATCGAAAATTACAAATAATTTCCGATAAAGGATTAACCATTGGGGCTCATTTTTCACTTAAACTTGAAGAACAAAAAATTGGCGAATGGTACTGTTTGGATGTTTTGCATATATGTTTCTTAGAGTATATAGAAGCAATATGTACAATGATTTCAACCGTCTACGTGTTCCAATCATTGTTCTACTTGTCGAAATTTACAAATAATTTCCTTTAAAGGATTAACAATGGGGCTAGTTGTTCACTTAAACATGAAGAACAAAAAATACGCGGATTGTACTGTTTGGATCCTTTGCATATATGTTTCCTAGACTATATAGAAGCAATATATACACAGATTTCAGCCGTCTACCTTTTCCATTCATTGTTCTACTTGTCGAAAATTACAAATAATTTCCGATAAAGGATTAACCATTGGGGCTTATTGTTCACTTAAACTTGAAGAACAAAAAATTGGCGAATGGTACTGTTTGGATGCTGTGCGTACATGTTTCTTAGACTATATAGAAGCAATATATACAATGATTTCAACCGTCTACCTGTTCCATTCATTGTTCTACTAGTCGAAAGTAACAAATAATTTCCGTTATAGTATTAACAATGGGGCTCGTAGTTCACTTAAACGTGAAGAACAATAAATTGGCGAATTGTACTGTTTGGATGCTTTGCATATATGTTTCTTAGACTATATAGAAGCAATATATACAAAGATTTCAACCGTCTACCTGTTCCATTCATTGTTCTACTTGTCTAAATTTACAAATAATTTCCTTTAAAGGATTAACAATGGGGCTCGTAGTTCACTTAAACTTGAAGAACAAAAAATTGGCAAATTGTACTGTTTGGATGCTTTGCATATATGTTTCTTTGACTATATAGAAGCAATATATATAATGATTTCAACAGTCTACCTGTTCCATTCATTGTTCTACTTCTCGAAATTTACAAATAATTTCCTTTAAAGGATTAACAATGGGGCTCATTGTTCACTTAAACTTGAAGAACAAAAAATTGGCGAATGGAACTGTTTGGATGCTTTGGATATATGTTTTTTAGACTATATGGAAGCAATATATTCAAAGATTTCAACCATCTACGTGTTCCAATCATTGTTCTACTTGTCGAAATTTACAAATAAATTCCTTTAAAGGATTAACAATGTGGCTCGTTGTTCATTTAAACTTGAAGAACAATAAATTGGCAAATTGTACTTTTCGGATGCTTTGCATATATGTTTCTTAGACTATATAGAAGCAATAAATACAATGATTTCAACCGTCTACATGTTCCATTAATTGTTCTACTTGTCGAAAGTTACAAATAATTTCCGATAAAGGATTAACCATTGGGGCTCAATGTTCACTTAAACTTGGAAAACAAAAAATTGGCGATTGTTACTGTTTGGATGCTTTGCATATATGTTTCTTAGACTATATGGAAGCAATATATACAATGATTTCAACAGTCTACCTGTTCCATTCATTGTTCTACTTGTCGAAATTTACAAATAATTTCCTTTAAAGGATTAACAATGGGGCTCGTAGTTCACTTAAACTTGAAGAACAAAAAATTGGCGAATAGTACTGTTTGGATGCTTTGAATATATGTTTCTTAGATTATATAGAAGCAATATATACAAAGATTTCAACCGTCTACCTGTTCCATTCATTGTTCTACTTGTCGAAAATTACAAGTAATTTCCGATAAAGTATTAACAATGGGGCTCGTAGTTCACTTAAACTTGAAGAACAAAAAATTGGCGAATTCTACTGTTTGGATGCTTTGCATATATGTTTCTTAGACTATATAGAAGCAATATATACAAAGATTTCAACCGTCTACCTGTTCCATTCATTGTTCTACTTATCGAAAATTACAAATAATTTCCGATAAAGGATTAACCATTGGGGCTCATTTTTCACTTAAACTTGAAGAACAAAAAATTGGCGAATGGTACTGTTTGGATGTTTTGCACATATGTTTCTTAGACTATATAGAAGCAATATATACAAAGATTTCAACCGTCTACCTGTTCCATTCATTGTTCTACTTGTCGAAAATTACAAATAATTTCCGATAAAGGATTAACCATTGGGGCTTATTGTTCACTTAAACTTGAAGAACAAAAAATTGGCGAATGGTACTGTTTGGATGCTTTTCGTACATGTTTCTTAGACTATATAGAAGCAATATATACAATTATTTCAACCGTCTGCCTGTTCCATTCATTGTTCTACTTGTCGAAAGTAACAAATAATTTCCGTTAAAGTATTAACAATGGGGCTAGTAGTTCACTTAAAATTGAAGAACAAAAAATTGGCGAATTGTACTGATTGGATGCTTTGAATATATGTTTTTTAGACTATATGGGAGCAATATATAAAATGATTTCAACAGTCTACCTGTCCCATTCATTGTTCTACTTGTCTAAATTTACAAATAATTTCCTTTAAAGGATTAACAATGGGGCTCGTTGTTCACTTAAACTTGAAGAACAATAAATTGGCGAATTGTACTGTTTGGATGCTTTGCATATATGTTTCTTAGACTATATAGAAGCAATATATACAAAGATTTCAACCGTCTACGTGTTCCAATCATTGTTCTACTTGTCGAAATTTACAAATAATTTCCTTTAAAGGATTAACAATGGGGCTCGTTGTTCACTTAAACTTGAAGAACAATAAATTGGCGAATTGTACTGTTTGGATGCTTTGCATATATGTTTCTTAGACTATATAGAAACAATATATACAAAGATTTCAACCGTCTACCTGTTCCATTCATTGTTCTACTTGTCGAAAATTACAAATAATTTCCGATAAAGGATTAACCATTGGGGCTTATTGTTCACTTAAACTTGAAGAACAAAAAATTGGCGAATGGTACGGTTTGGATGCTTTGCGTACATGTTTCTTAGACTATATAGAAGCAACATATACAATGATTTCAACCGTCTACCTGTTCCATTCATTGTTCTACTTGTCGAAAGTAACAAATAATTTCCTTTAAAGTATTAACAATGGGGCTCGTAGTTCACTTAAACTTGAAGAACAATAAATTGGCGAATTGTACTGTTTGGATGTTTTGCATATATGTTTCTTAGACTATATAGAAGCAATATATACAAAGATTTCAACCGTCTACCTGTTCTATTCATTGTTCTACTTGTCGAAAGTTACAAATAATTTCCGACAAGGGATTAACAATGGGGCTCGTAGTTCACTTAAACCTGAAGAACAAAAAATTGGCGAATTGTACTGTTTGGATGCTTTGCATATATGTTTCTTAGACTATATAGAAGCAATATATACAATGATTTCAACCGTCTACCTGTTCCATTCATTGTTCTACTTGTCGAAAATTACAAATAATTTCCGATAAAGGATTAACCATTGGGGCTTATTGTTCACTTAAACTTGAAGAACAAAAAATTGGCGAATGGTACGGTTTGGATGCTTTGCGTACATGTTTCTTAGACTATATAGAAGCAATATATACAATGATTTCAACCGTCTACCTGTTCCATTCATTGTTCTACTTGTCGAAAGTAACAAATAATTTCCGTTTCATGATTATCAATGGGGCTCGTTGTTCACCTAATCTTAAAGAACAAAAAATTGGCGAATGGTACTGTTTGGATGTTTTGCATATATGTTTCTTAGACTATATAGAAGCAATATATACAAAGATTTCAACCGTCTACCTGTTCTATTCATTGTTCTACTTGTCGAAAGTTACAAATAATTTCCGATAAAGGATTAACAATGGGGCTCGTAGTTCACTTAAACCTGAAGAACAAAAAATTGTCGAATTGTACTGTTTGGATGCTTTGCATATATGTTTCTTAGACTATATAGAAGCAATATATAGAAAGATTTCAACCGTCTACCTGTTCTATTCATTGTTCTACTTGTAGAAAGTTACAAATAATTTCCGTTTCATGATTATCAATGGGGCTCGTTGTTCACCTAATCTTAAAGAACAAAAAATTGGCGAATGGTACTGTTTGGATGTTTTGCATATATGTTTCTTAGACTATATAGAAGCAATATGTACAATGATTTCAACCGTCTTCGTGTTCCAATCATTGTTCTACTTGTCGAAAATTACAAATAATTTCCTTTAAAGGATTAACAATGGGGCTCGTAGTTCACTTAAAATTGAAGAACAAAAAATTGGCGAATTGTACTGATTGGATGCTTTGAATATATGTTTTTTAGACTATATGGGAGCAATATATAAAATGATTTCAACAGTCTACCTGTCCCATTCATTGTTCTACTTGTCTAAATTTACAAATAATTTCCTTTAAAGGATTAACAATGGGGCTCGTTGTTCACTTAAACTTGAAGAACAATAAATTGGCGAATTGTACTGTTTGGATGCTTTGCATATATGTTTCTTAGACTATATAGAAGCAATATATACAAAGATTTCAACCGTCTACGTGTTCCAATCATTGTTCTACTTGTCGAAATTTACAAATAATTTCCTTTAAAGGATTAACAATGGGGCTCGTTGTTCACTTAAACTTGAAGAACAATAAATTGGCGAATTGTACTGTTTGGATGCTTTGCATATATGTTTCTTAGACTATATAGAAACAATATATATACAAAGATTTCAACCGTCTACCTGTTCCATTCATTGTTCTACTTGTCGAAAATTACAAATAATTTCCGATAAAGGATTAACCATTGGGGCTTATTGTTCACTTAAACTTGAAGCACAAAAAATTGGCGAATGGTACTGTTTGGATGCTTTTCGTACATGTTTCTTAGACTATATAGAAGCAATATATACAAAGATTACAACCGTCTACGTGTTCCAATCATTGTTCTACTTGTCGAAATTTACAAATAATTTCCTTTAAAGGATTAACAATGGGGCTCGTAGTTCACTTAAACTTGAAGAACAAAAAATTGGGGAATTGTACTGTTTGGATGCTTTGCATATGTGTTTCTTAGACTATATAGAAGCAATATATACAAAGATTACAACCGTCTACGTGTTCCAATCATTGTTCTACTTGTCGAAATTGACAAATAATTTCCTTTAAGGGATTAACAATGGGGCTCGTTGTTCACTTAAACTTGAAGAACAATAAATTGGCGAATTGTACTGTTTGGATGCTTTGCATATTTGTTTCTTAGACTATATAGAAGCAATATATACAAAGATTTCAACCGTCTACGTGTTCCAATCATTGTTCTACTTGTCGAAATTTACAAATAATTTCCTTTAAAGGATTAACAATGGGGCTCGTAGTTCACTTAAACTTGAAGAACAATAAATTGGCGAATTGTACTGTTTGGATGTTTTGCATATATGTTTCTTAGACTATATAGAAGCAATATATACAAAGATTTCAACCGTCTACCTGTTCCATTCATTGTTCTACTTGTCGAAAGTTACAAATAATTTCCGATAAAGGATTAACAATTGGGGCTTATTGTTCACTTAAACTTGAAGAACAAAAAATTTGCGAATGGTACGGTTTGGATGCTTTGCGTACATGTTTCTTAGACTATATAGAAGCAATATATAAAATGATTTCAACAGTCTACCTGTCCCATTCATTGTTCTACTTGTCTAAATTTACAAATAATTTCCTTTAAAGGAATAACAATGGGGCTCGTAGTTCACTTAAACTTGAAGAACAAAAAATTGGCAAATTGTACTGTTTGGATGCTTTGCATATATGTTTCTTTGACTATATAGAAGCAATATATACAATGATTTCAACCGTCTACGTGTTCCAATCATTGTTCTACTTGTCGAAATTTACAAATAAATTCCTTTAAAGGATTAACAATGGGGCTCGTTGTTCATTTAAACTTGAAGAACAATAAATTGGCGAATTGTACTGTTTGGATGCTTTGCATATATGTTTCTTAGACTATATAGAAGCAATATATACAAAGATTTCAACCGTCTACGTGTTCCAATCATTGTTCTACTTGTCGAAATTTACAAATAATTTCCTTTAAAGGATTAACAATGGGGCTCGTTGTTCACTTAAACTTGAAGAACAATAAATTGGCGAATTGTACTGTTTGGATGCTTTGCATATATGTTTCTTAGACTATATAGAAACAATTAATACAAAGATTTCAACCGTCTACCTGTTCCATTCATTGTTCTACTTGTCGAAAATTACAAATAATTTCCGATAAAGGATTAACCATTGGGGCTTATTGTTCACTTAAACTTGAAGAACAAAAAATTGGCGAATGGTACGGTTTGGATGCTTTGCGTACATGTTTCTTAGACTATATAGAAGCAACATATACAATGATTTCAACCGTCTACGTGTTCCAATCATTGTTCTACTTGTCGAAATTTACAAATAATTTCCTTTAAGGGATTAACAATGGGGCTCGTTGTTCACTTAAACTTGAAGAACAATAAATTGGCGAATTGTACTGTCAGGATGCTTTGCATATATGTTTCTTAGACTATATAGAAACAATATATACAAAGATTTCAACCGTCTACCTGTTCCATTCATTGTTCTACTTGTCGAAAATTACAAATAATTTCCGATAAAGGATTAACCATTGGGGCTTATTGTTCACTTAAACTTGAAGAATAAAAAATTGGCGAATGGTACTGTTTGGATGCTTTGCGTACATGTTTCTTAGACTATATAGAAGCAATATATACAATGATTTCAACCGTCTACCTGTTCCATTCATTGTTCTACTTGTCGAAAATTACAAATAATTTCCGATAAAGGATTAACCATTGGGGCTTATTGTTCACTTAAACTTGAAGAACAAAAAGTTGGCGAATGGTACTGTTTGGATGCTTTGCGTACATGTTTCTTAGACTATATAGAAGCAATATATACAATGATTTCAACCGTCTACCTGTTCCATTCATTGTTCTACATGTCGAAATATACAAATAATTTCCTTTAAAGGATTAACAATGGGGCCCGTAGTTCACTTAAACTTGAAGAACAAAAAATTGGCGAATGGTACTGTTTGGATGCTTTGCATATATGTTTCTTAGACTATATAGAAGCAATATATACAAAGATTTCAACCGTCTACGTGTTCCAATCATTGTTCTACTTGTCGAAATTTACAAATAATTTCCTTTAAGGGATTAACAATGGGGCTCGTTGTTCACTTAAACTTGAAGAACAATAAATTGGCGAATTGTACTGTTTGGATGCTTTGCATATATGTTTCTTAGACTATATAGAAGCAATATATACAAAGATTTCAACCGTCTACGTGTTCCAATCATTGTTCTACTTGTCGAAAATTACAAATAATTTCCTTTAAACGATTAACAATGGGGCTCGTTGTTCACTTAAACTTGAAGAACAATAAATTGGCGAATTGTACTGTTTGGATGCTTTGCATATATGTTTCTTAGACTATATAGAAGCAATATATACAAAGATTTCAACCGTCTACCTGTTCCATTCATTGTTCTACTTGTCGAAAATTACAAATAATTTCCGATAAAGGATTAACCATTGGGGCTTATTGTTCACTTAAACTTGAAGAACAAAAAATTGGCGAATGGTACTGTTTGGATGCTTTTCGTACATGTTTCTTAGACTATATAGAAGCAATATATACAATTATTTCAACCGTCTGCCTGTTCCATTCATTGTTCTACTTGTCGAAAGTAACAAATAATTTCCGTTAAAGTATTAACAATGGGGCTAGTAGTTCACTTAAACTTGAAGAACAAAAAATTGGCGAATTGTACTGATTGGATGCTTTGAATATATGTTTTTTAGACTATATGGGAGCAATATATAAAATGATTTCAACAGTCTACCTGTCCCATTCATTGTTCTACTTGTCTAAATTTACAAATAATTTCCTTTAAAGGATTAACAATGGGGCTCGTTGTTCACTTAAACTTGAAGAACAATAAATTGGCGAATGGTACGGTTTGGATGCTTTGCGTACATGTTTCTTAGACTATATAGAAGCAATATATACAAAGATTTCAACCGTCTACCTGTTCCATTCATTGTTCTACTTGTAGAAATTTACAATTAATTTCCGTTAAAGGATTAACAATGGGGCTCGTAGTTCACTTAAACTTGAAGAACAAAAAATTGGGGAATTGTACTGTTTGGATGCTTTGCATATATGTTTCTTAGACTATATAGAAGCAATATATACAAAGATTTCAACCGTCTACGTGTTCCAATCATTGTTCTACTTGTCGAAATTTACAAATAAATTCCTTTAAAGGATTAACAATGGGGCTCGTTGTTCATTTAAACTTGAAGAACAATAAATTGGCGAATTGTACTGTTTGGATGCTTTGCATATATGTTTCTTAGACTATATAGAAGCAATATATACAAAGATTTGAACCGTCTACGTGTTCCAATCATTGTTCTACTTGTCGAAATTTACAAATAATTTCCTTTAAAGGATTAACAATGGGGCTCGTTGTTCACTTAAACTTGAAGAACAATAAATTGGCGAATTGTACTGTTTGGATGCTTTGCATATATGTTTCTTAGACTATATAGAAACAATATATACAAAGATTTCAACCCTCTACCTGTTCCATTCATTGTTCTACTTGTCGAAAATTACAAATAATTTCCGATAAAGGATTAGTCATTGGGGCTTATTGTTCACTTAAACTTGAAGAACAAAAAATTGGCGAATGGTACTGATTGGATGCTTTGCGTACATGTTTCTTAGACTATATAGAAGCAATATATACAATGATTTCAACCGTCTACCTGTTCCATTCATTGTTCTACATGTCGAAATATACAAATAATTTCCTTTAAAGGATTAACAATGGGGCCCGTAGTTCACTTAAACTTGAAGAACAAAAAATTGGCGAATGGTACTGTTTGGATGCTTTGCATATATGTTTCTTAGACTATATAGAAGCAATATGTACAAAGATTTCAACCGTCTACGTGTTCCAATCATTGTTCTACTTGTCGAAATTTACAAATAATTTCCTTTAAAGGATTAACAATGGGGCTCGTAGTTCACTTAAACTTGAAGAACAATAAATTGGCGAATTGTACTGTTTGGATGTTTTGCATATATGTTTCTTAGACTATATAGAAGCAATATATACAAAGATTTCAACCGTCTACCTGTTCCATTCATTGTTCTAATTGTCGAAAGTTACAAATAATTTCCGATAAAGGGTTATCCATTGGGGCTTATTGTTCACTTAAACTTGAAGAACAAAAAATTTGCGAATGGTACGGTTTGGATGCTTTGCGTACATGTTTCTTAGACTATATAGAAGCAATATATACAATGATTTCAACCGTCTACCTGTTCCATTCATTGTTCTACTTGTCGAAAATTACAAATAATTTCCGATAAAGGGTTATCCATTGGGGCTTATTGTTCACTTAAACTTGAAGAACAAAAAATTTGCGAATGGTACGGTTTGGATGCTTTGCGTACATGTTTCTTAGACTATATAGAAGCAATATATACAATGATTTCAACCGTCTACCTGTTCCATTCATTGTTCTACTTGTCGAAAATTACAAATAATTTCCGATAAAGGATTAACCATTGGGGCTTATTGTTCACTTAAACTTGAAGAACAAAAAATTGGCGAATGGTACGGTTTGGATGCTTTGCGTACATGTTTCTTAGACTATATAGAAGCAATATATACAATGATTTCAACCGTCTACCTGTTCCATTCATTGTTCTACTTGTCGCAAGTAACAAATAATTTCCGTTAAAGTATTAACAATGGGGCTCGTAGTTCACTTAAACTTGAAGAACAATAATTTCGCGAATTGTACTGTTTGGATGCTTTGCATATATGTTTCTTAGACTATATAGAAGCAATATATACAACGATTTCAACCGTCTACCTGTTCCATTCATTGTTCTACTTGTCGAAAATTACAAATAATTTCCGATAAAGGGTTATCCATTGGGGCTTATTGTTCACTTAAACTTGAAGAACAAAAAATTTGCGAATGGTACGGTTTGGATGCTTTGCGTACATGTTTCTTAGACTATATAGAAGCAATATATACAATGATTTCAACCGTCTACCTGTTCCATTCATTGTTCTACTTGTCGAAAATTACAAATAATTTCCGATAAAGGATTAACCATTGGGGCTTATTGTTCACTTAAACTTGAAGAACAAAAAATTGGCGAATGGTACGGTTTGGATGCTTTGCGTACATGTTTCTTAGACTATATAGAAGCAATATATACAATGATTTTAACCGTCTACCTGTTCCATTCATTGTTCTACTTGTCGAAAGTAACAAATAATTTCCGTTAAAGTATTAACAATGGGGCTCGTAGTTCACTTAAACTTGAAGAACAATAAATTGGCGAATTGTACTGTTTGGATGTTTTGCATATATGTTTCTTAGACTATATAGAAGCAATATATACAAAGATTTCAACCGTCTACCTGTTCCATTCATAGTTCTACATATCGAAAATTACAAATAATTTCCGATAAAGGATTAACCATTGGGGCTTATTGTTCACTTAAACTTGAAGAACAAAAAATTGGCGAATGGTACTGTTTGGATGCTTTTCGTACATGTTTCTTAGACTATATAGAAGCAATATAAACAATGATTTCAACCGTCTACCTGTTCCATTCATTGTTCTACATGTCGAAATATACAAATAATTTCCTTTAAAGGATTAACAATGGGGCCCGTAGTTCACTTAAACATGAAGAACAAAAAATTGGCGAATGGTACTGTTTGGATGCTTTGCATATATGTTTCTTAGACTATATAGAAGCAATATATACAAAGATTTCAACCGTCTACGTGTTCCAATCATTGTTCTACTTGTCGAAATTTACAAATAATTTCCTTTAAGGGATTAACAATGGGGCTCGTTGTTCACTTAAACTTGAAGAACAATAAATTGGCGAATTGTACTGTTTGGATGCTTTGCATATATGTTTCTTAGACGATATAGAAGCAATATATACAAAGATTTCAACCGTCTACGTGTTCCATTCATTGTTCTACATGTCGAAATATACAAATAATTTCCTTTAAAGGATTAACAATGGGGCCCGTAGTTCACTTAAACATGAAGAACAAAAAATTGGCGAATGGTACTGTTTGGATGCTTTGCATATATGTTTCTTAGACTATATAGAAGCAATATATACAATGATTTCAACCGTCTACCTGTTCCATTCATTGTTCTACTTGTCGAAAATTACAAATAATTTCCGATAAAGGATTAACCATTGGGGCTTATTGTTCACTTAAACTTGAAGAACAAAAAATTGGCGAATGGTACGGTTTGGATGCTTTGCGTACATGTTTCTTAGACTATATGGAAGCAATATATACAACGATTTCAACCGTCTACCTGTTCCATTCATTGTTCTACTTGTCGCAAGTAACAAATAATTTCCGTTAAAGTATTAACAATGGGGCTCGTAGTTCACTTAAACTTGAAGAACAATAATTTCGCGAATTGTACTGTTTGGATGCTTTGCATATATGTTTCTTAGACTATATAGAAGCAATATATACAAAGATTTCAACCGTCTACCTGTTCCATTCATTGTTCTACTTGTCGAAAGTAACAAATAATTTCCGTTAAAGCATTAACAATGGGGCTCGCAGTTCACTTAAACTTGAAGAACAAAAAATTGGCGAATTGTACTGTTTGGATGCTTTGCGTATATGTTTCTTAGACTATACAGGGTGGGGCAATAACTATTAGCACCTCAGATATCTTCGAAACTATAAGTTTCACAGAAATATTTGCTGAAATAAAATTGCAGAGTACGAAGGGGCCCATCCGGTGGCGATAATAGTTTTTTTTCAGGTGGAGGTACTTCGGACATTTGAAGGTCACCTCCATTTTTTTAAATGGATCGGTATATTTTTACTTCCGTATCATGATAGAGGATATTAAAACGAGTTCAACGACCTATTACACAAGGTCATTGCCGTAACTGATTTCATTTGCTGTTTTCTCGAGATCGGTCGGGCTGCAAAGGTCCCATCGTAACGGCGACGGGCCGACGTGTCGCCAAGCTCAAGCGCCTCTTGTCGAAAATGTAAGTTACGTGGCGACGCGTTATCGCGTTTTCGATGCGACGTGCTCGTTGTACGTCGCTGCCACATCCTGCAAACTTATTAAAGAGTCCTTCAAGCAGTGTTTAGTCTCAGTGAAGTAAACGGTAAGTATTACGCCTTCTTCTACTGCTTACAATACGTATGTTTCATTTACTACCAAAACCTAAGTATTATCGCCTTTCTCTACTTTCTATGACCGTGAATGACCTTGTATAATAGGTCGTTGAACTCGTTTTAATATCCTCTATCATGATACGGAAGCAAAAATATACCGGTATATTTAAAAAAAGGGAGGTGACCTTCAAATGTCCGAAGTACCTCCACCTGAAAACAAACTATTATCGCCACCGGATGGGCCCCTTCGTACTCTGCAATTTTATTTCAGCAAATATTTCTGTGAAACTTATAGTTTCGAAGATATCTGAGGTGCTAATAGTTATTGCCCCACCCTGTATATTGCTTCTGTATAGTCTAAGAAACATATATGCAAAGCATCCAAACAGTACCATTCGCCAATTTTTTGTTCTTCAAGTTTAAGTGAACAAGGAGCCCCATTGTTAATACTTTATCGGAAATTATTTGTAACTTTCGACAAGTAGAACAATGAATGGAACAGGTAGACGGTTGAAATCTTTGTATATATTGCTTCTATATAGTCTAAGAAACATATATGGAAAAAATCCAAACAGTACAATTCTCCAATTTTTTGTTCTTCAAGTTTAAGTGAACAATGAGCCCCAAAGGTTAATCCTTTATCGGAAATTATTTGTAATTTTCGACAAGTCGAACAATGAATGGAACAGGTAGACGGTTGACATCTTTGTATATGTTGCTTCTATATAGTCTACGAAACATATATGCAAAGCATCCAAACAGTACAATTCGCCAATTTTTTGTTCTTCAAGTTTAAGTGAACTACGAGCCCCATTGTTAATCCTTTAACGGAAATTAATTGTAACTTTCTACAAGTAGAACAATGATTGGAACACGTAGACGGTTGAAATCTTTGTATATATTGCTTCTATATAGTCTAAGAAACATATATGCAAAGCATCCATACAGTACCATTCGCCAATTTTTTGTTCTTCAATTTTAAGTGAACAATGAGCCCCAATGGTTAATCCTTTATCGGAAATTATTTGTAACTTTCGACAAGTAGAACAATGAATGGAACAGGTAGACGGTTGAAATCTTTGTATATATTGCTTCTATATAGTCTAAGAAACATATATGCAAAGCATCAAAACAGTACAAATCGCCAATTTCTTGTTCTTCAAGTTTAAGTGAACGATGAGCCCCAATGGTTAATCCTTTATCGGAAATTATTTGTAACTTTCGACAAGTAGAACAATGAATGGAACAGGTAGACGGTTGAAATCTTTATATATATATATTGCTTCTATATAGTCTCAGAAACATATATGCAAAAAATCCAAACAGTACAATTCGCCAATTTTTTGTTCTTCAAGTTTAAGTGAACAATGAGCCCCATTGTTAATCCTTTATCGGAAATTATTTGTAAGTTTCGACAAGTAGAACAATGAATGGAACAGGTAGACGGTTGAAATCTTTGTATATATTGCTTCTATATAATCTAAGAAACATGTATGCAAAGCATCTAAGCAGTAACAATCGCCAATTTTTTGATCTTCAAGTTTAAGTGAACAGCGAGCCCCATTGATAATCATGAAATGGAAATTATTTGTAACTTCCTACAAGTAGAACAATGAATAGTACAGGTAGACGGGTGCAATCTTTCTATATATTGCTTCTAAATAGTCTAAGAAACATATATGCAAAGCATCCAAACAGTACAATTCGCCAATTTTTTGTTCTTCCAGTTTAAGTGAACTACAAGCCCCATTGTTAATCCTTTAAAGGAAATTATTTGTAAATTTCGACAAGTAGGACAATGAATGGATCATGTAGACGGTTGAAATCATTGTATATATTGCTTCTATATAGTCTACGAAACATATATGCAAAGCATCCAAACAGTACAATTCGCCAATTTTTTGTTCTTCAAGTTTAAGTGAACAATGAGCCCCAATGGTTAATCCTTTATCGGAAATTATTTGTAATTTTCGACAAGTCGAACAATGATTGGAACACGTAGACGGTTGAAATCTTTGTATATATTGCTTCCATATAGTCTAAGAAACATGTACGCAAAGCATCCAAACAGTACCATACGCCAATTTTTTGTTCTTCAAGTTTAAGTGAAAAATGAGCCCCAATGGTTAATCCTTTAAAGGAAATTATTTGTAAATTTCGACAAGTAGAACAATGAATGGAACAGTTAGACGGTTGAAATCTTTGTACATATTGCTTCTATATAGTCTAAGAAACATATATGCAAAGCATCCAAACAGTACCATTCGCCAATTTTTTGTTCTTCAAGTTTAAGTGAACTACGGGCCCCATTGTTAATCCTTTAAAGGAAATTATTTGTAAATTTCGACAAGTAGAACAATGATTGGAACACGTAGACGGTTGAAATCTTTGTATATATTGCTTCTATATAGTCTAAGAAACATATATGCAAAGCATCCAAACAGTACCATTCGCCAATTTTTTGTTCTTCAAGTTTAAGTGAACAATGAGCCCCAATGGTTAATCCTTTATCGGAAATTATTTGTAATTTTCGACAAGTAGAACAATGAATGGAACAGGTAGACGGTTGACATCTTAGTATATATTGCTTCTATATAATCTAAGAAACATATATGCAATGCATCTAAACAGTAACAATCGCCAATTTGTTGAAGTTCAAGTTTAAGTGAACTACGAGCCCCATTGTTAATCCTTTAACGGATATTAATTGTAACTTTCTACAAGTAGAACAATGAATGGAACAGGTAGACGGTTGAAATCATTGTATTTATTGCTTCTATATATTCTAAGAAACATAAATGCAAAGCATCCAAACAGTACCATTCGCCAATTTTTTGTTCTTCAAGTTTAAGTGAACTACGAGCCCCATTGTTAATCCTTTAAAGGAAATTATTTGTAAATTTCGACAAGTAGAACAAAGAATGGAAAAGGTAGACTGTTGAAATCTTTGTATATATTGCTTCTATATAGTCTCAGAAACATATATGCAAAGCATCCAAACAGTACAATTCGCCAATTTTTTGTTCTTCAAGTTTAAGTGAACTACGATCCCCATTGTTAATCCTTTAACGGAAATTATTTGTAACTTTCGACAAGTAAAACAATGAATGGAACAGGTAGACGGTTGAAATATTTGTATATATTGCTTCTATATAGTCTAAGAAACATATATGCAAATCATCCAAACAGTACAATTCGCCAATTTTTTGTTCTTCAAGTTTAAGTGAACAATGAGCCCCATTGTTAATACTTTATCGGAATTTATTTGTTACTTTCGACAAGTAGAACAATGAATGGAACAGGTAGACGGTTGAAATCTTTGTATATATTGCTTCTATATAGTCTAAGAAACATATATGCAAAGCATCCAAACAGTACAACTCGCCAATTTTTTGTTCTTCAAGTTTAAGTGAACAATGAGCCCCAATGGTTAATCCTTTAACGGATATTATTTGTAGCTTTCGACAAGTAAAACAATGAATAGTACAGGTAGACGGTTGAAATCTTTGTATATATTGCTTCTATATAGTCTAAGAAACATATATGCAATGCATCTAAACTGTAACATTCGCCAATTTTTTGATCTTCAAGTATAAGTGAACAACGAGCTCCATTGATTATCATGAAATGGCAATTATTTGTAAATTTCTACAAGTAGAACAATGAATAGTACAGGTAGACGGGTGAAATCTTTCTATATATTGCTTCTATATAGTCTAAGAAACATATATGCAAATCATCCAAACAGTACAATTCGCCAATTCTTTGATCTTCACGTTTAAGTGAACTACGAGCCCCATTGTCAATACTTTAACGGAAATTATTTGTAACTTTCGACAAGTAGAACAATGACTGGAACAGGTAGACGATTGAAATCAATGTATATATTGCTTCTATATAGTCTAAGAAACATATATGCAAAGCATCCAAACAGTACCATTCGCCAATTTTTTGTTCTTCAAGTTTAAGTGAACTACGAGCCCCATTGTTAATCCTTTAAAGGAAATTATTTGTAAATTTCGACAAGTAGAACAATGAATGGAACAGGTAGACGGTTGAAATCATTGTATATATTGCTTCTATATAGTCTAAGAAACATATATGCAAATCTTCCAAACAGTACAATTCGCCAATTTTTTGTTCTTCAAGTTTAAGTGAACAATGAGCCCCAATGGTTAATCCTTTATCGGAAATTATTTGTAATTTTCGACAAGTAGAACAATGATTGGAACAAGTAGACGGTTGAAATCTTTGTATATATTGCTTCCATATAGTCAAAAAAACATATATCCAAAGCATCCAAACAGTACCATTCGCCAATTTTTTATTCTTCAAGTTTAAGGGAACTACGAGCCCCATTGTTAATCCTTTAAAGAAAATTATTTGTATATTTCGACAAGTAGAACAATGAATGGAACAGGTAGACGGTTGAAATCTTTGTATATATTGCTTCTATATAGTCTAAGAAACATATATGCAAAGCATCCAAACAGTACAATTCGCCCATTTTTTGTTCTTCAAGTTTAAGTGAACAATGAGCCCCAATGGTTAATCCTTTATCGGAAATTATTTGTAACTTTCGACAAGTAGAACAATGAATGAAACAGGTAGACGGTTGAAATTTTTGTATATATTGCTTCTATATAGTCTAAGAAACATATATGCAAAGCATCCAAACAGTACAATTCGCCAATTTTTTGTTCTTCAAGTTTAAGTGAACAATGAGCCCCATTGTTAATACTTTATCGGAATTTATTTGTTACTTTCGACAAGTAGAACAATGAATGGAACAGGTAGACGGTTGAAATCTTTGTATATATTGCTTCTATATAGTCTAAGAAACATATATGCAAAGCATCCAAACAGTACAACTCGCCAATTTTTTGTTCTTCAAGTTTAAGTGAACAATGAGCCCCAATGGTTAATCCTTTAACGGATATTATTTGTAGCTTTCGACAAGTAAAACAATGAATAGTACAGGTAGACGGTTGAAATCTTTGTATATATTGCTTCTATATAGTCTAAGAAACATATATGCAATGCATCTAAACTGTAACATTCGCCAATTTTTTGATCTTCAAGTATAAGTGAACAACGAGCTCCATTGATTATCATGAAATGGCAATTATTTGTAAATTTCTACAAGTAGAACAATGAATAGTACAGGTAGACGGGTGAAATCTTTCTATATATTGCTTCTATATAGTCTAAGAAACATATATGCAAATCATCCAAACAGTACAATTCGCCAATTCTTTGATCTTCACGTTTAAGTGAACTACGAGCCCCATTGTCAATACTTTAACGGAAATTATTTGTAACTTTCGACAAGTAGAACAATGACTGGAACAGGTAGACGATTGAAATCAATGTATATATTGCTTCTATATAGTCTAAGAAACATATATGCAAAGCATCCAAACAGTACCATTCGCCAATTTTTTGTTCTTCAAGTTTAAGTGAACTACGAGCCCCATTGTTAATCCTTTAAAGGAAATTATTTGTAAATTTCGACAAGTAGAACAATGAATGGAACAGGTAGACGATTGTAATCATTGTATATATTGCTTCTATGTAGTCTAAGAAACATATATGCAAAGCATCCAAACAGTACAATTCGCCAATTTATTGTTCTTCAAGTTAAAGTGAACTACGAGCCCCAATGTTAATCCTTTAAAGGAAATTATTTGTAAATTTCGACAAGTAGAACAATGAATGGAACAGGTAGACGGTTGTAATCATTGTATATATTGCTTCTATGTAGTCTAAGAAACATATATGCAAAGCATCCAAACAGTACAATTCGCCAATTTATTGTTCTTCAAGTTTAAGTGAACAACGAGCCCCATTGTTAATCCTTTAAAGGAAATTACTTGTAAATTTCGACAAGTAGAACAATGATTAGAACAAGTAGACGGTTGAAATCTTTGTATATATTGCTTCTATATAGTCTAAGAAACATATATGCAAAGCATCCAAACAGTAACATTCGCCAATTTTTTGATCTTCAAGTATAAGTGAACTACGGGCCCCATTGTTAATCCTTTAAAGGAAATTATTTGTATATTTCGACATGTAGAACAATGAATGGAACACGTAGACGGTTGAAATCTTTGTATATATTGCTTCTATATCGTCTAAGAAACATATATGCAAAGCATCCAAACAGTACAATTCGCCAATTTTTTGTTCTTCCAGTTTAAGTGAACTACAAGCCCCATTGTTAATCCTTTAAAGGAAATTATTTGTAAATTTCGACAAGTAGGACAATGAATGGATCATGTAGACGGTTGAAATCATTGTATATATTGCTTCCATATAGTCAAAAAAACATATATCCAAACCGTCCAAACAGTACCATTCGCCAATTTTTTATTCTTCAAGTTTAAGTGAACTACGAGCCCCATTATCAATCCTTTAAAGGAAATTATTTGTAAATTTCGACAAGTAGAACAATGAATGGAACAGGTAGACGGTTGAAATCATTGTATATATTGCTTCTATATAGTCTAAGAAACATATATGCAAATCATCCAAACAGTACAATTCGCCAATTTTTTGTTCTTCAAGTTTAAGTGAACAATGAGCCCCAATGGTTAATCCTTTATCGGAAATTATTTGTAATTTTCGACAAGTAGAACAATGATTGGAACAAGTAGACGGTTGAAATCTTTGTATATATTGCTTCCATATAGTCAAAAAAACATATATCCAAAGCATCCAAACAGTACCATTCGCCAATTTTTTATTCTTCAAGTTTAAGGGAACTACGAGCCCCATTGTTAATCCTTTAAAGAAAATTATTTGTATATTTCGACAAGTAGAACAATGAATGGAACAGGTAGACGGTTGAAATCTTTGTATATATTGCTTCTATATAGTCTAAGAAACATATATGCAAAGCATCCAAACAGTACAATTCGCCCATTTTTTGTTCTTCAAGTTTAAGTGAACAATGAGCCCCAATGGTTAATCCTTTATCGGAAATTATTTGTAACTTTCGACAAGTAGAACAATGAATGAAACAGGTAGACGGTTGAAATTTTTGTATATATTGCTTCTATATAGTCTAAGAAACATATATGCAAAGCATCCAAACAGTACAATTCGCCAATTTTTTGTTCTTCAAGTTTAAGTGAACTACGAGCCCCATTGTTAATCCTTTAAAGGAAATTATTTGTAAATTTCGACAAGTAGAACAATGAATGGATCAGGTAGACGGTTGAAATCATTGTATATATTGCTTCTATATAGTCTAAGAAACATATATGCAAAGCATCCAAACAGTACAATTCGCCAATTTATTGTTCTTCAAGTTTAAGTGAACAACGAGCCCCATTGTTGATCCTTTAACGGAAATTATTTGTAAATTTCGACAAGTAGAACAATGAATGGATCAGGTAGACGGTTGAATTCTTTGTATATATTGCTTCTATATAGTCTAAGAAACTTATATGCAAAGCATCCAAACAGTACAATTCGCCAATTTTTTGTTCTTCAAGTGTAAGTGAACAACGAGCCCCATCGATAATCATGAAACGGAAATTAATTCTAACTTTCTACAAGTAGAACAATGATTGGAACACGTAGACGGTTGAAATCTTTGTATATATTGCTTCTATATAGTCTAAGAAACTTATATGCAAAGCATCCAAACAGTACAATTCGCCAATTTTTTGTTCTTCAAGTGTAAGTGAACAACGAGCCCCATCGATAATCATGAAACGGAAATTAATTCTAACTTTCTACAAGTAGAACAATGATTGGAACACGTAGACGGTTGAAATCTTTGTATATATTGCTTCTATATAGTCTAAGGAACATGTACGCAAAGCATCCAAACAGTACCTTTCGCCAATTTTTTGTTCTTCAAGGTTAAGTGAACTACGAGCCCCATTGTTAATCCTTTAACGAAAATTATTTGTAAATTTCGATAAGTAGAACAATGATTGGAACACGTAGACGTTTGAAATCTTTGTATATATTGCTTCCCTATTGTCTATGAAACATGTACGCAAAGCATCCAAACAGTACAATTCGCCAATTTTTTGTTCTTCAAGTCTAAGTGAACTACGAGCCCCATTGTTAATCCTTTAAAGAAAATTATTTGTAAATTTCGACAAGTAGAACCATGAATGGACCAGGTAGACGGTTGAAATCATTGTATATATTGTTTCTATATAGTCCAAGAAACATATATACAAAGCATCGAAACAGTACAATTCGCCAATTTATTGTTCTTCAAGTTTAAGTGAACTACGAGCCCCATTGTTAATCCTTTAAAGGAAATTATTTGTAAATTTCGATAAGTAGAACAATGATTGGAACACGTAGACGTTTGAAATCTTTGTATATATTGCTTCCCTATTGTCTAAGAAACATGTACGCAAAGCATCCAAACAGTACAATTCGCCAATTTTTTGTTCTTCAAGTCTAAGTGAACTACGAGCCCCATTGTTATTACTTTAACGGAAATTATTTGTAACTTTCGACAAGTAGAACAATGACTGGAACAGGTAGACGATTGAACTCAATGTATATATTGCTTCTATATAGTCTAAGAAACATATATGCAAAGCATCCAAACAGTACAATTCGCCAATTTTTTGTTCTTCAAGGTTAAGTGAACTACGAGCCCCAATGTTAATCCTTTAACGGAAATTAAATGTAACTTTCTAAAAGTAGAACAATGAATGGACCAGGTAGACGGTTGAAATCATTGTATATATTGCTTCCATATAGTTTAAGAAACATGTACGCAAAGCATCCAAACAGTACCATTCGCCAATTTTTTGTTCTTCAAGTTTAAGTAAACTACGATCCCCATTGTTAATCCCTTAACGGAAATTATTTGTAACTTTCGACAAGTAGAACAGTGAATGGAACAGGTAGACGGTTGAAATCTTTGTATATATTGCTTCTATATAGTATCGGAAACATATATGCAAAGCATCCAAACAGTACAATTCGCCAATTTTTTGTTCTTCCAGTTTAAGTGAACTACAAGCCCCATTGTTAATCCTTTAAAGGAAATTATTTGTAAATTTCGACAAGTAGGACAATGAATGGATCATGTAGACGGTTGAAATCATTGTATATATTGCTTCCATATAGTCAAAAAAACATATATCCAAACCGTCCAAACAGTACCATTCGCCAATTTTTTATTCTTCAAGTTTAAGTGAACTACGAGCCCCATTATCAATCCTTTAAAGGAAATTATTTGTAAATTTCGACAAGTAGAACAATGAATGGAACAGGTAGACGGTTGAAATCATTGTATACATTGCTTCTATATAGTCTAAGAAACATATATGCAAATCATCCAAACAGTACAATTCGCCAATTTTTTGTTCTTCAAGTTTAAGTGAACAATGAGCCCCAATGGTTAATCCTTTATCGGAAATTATTTGTAATTTTCGACAAGTAGAACAATGATTGGAACAAGTAGACGGTTGAAATCTTTGTATATATTGCTTCCATATAGTCAAAAAAACATATATCCAAAGCATCCAAACAGTACCATTCGCCAATTTTTTATTCTTCAAGTTTAAGGGAACTACGAGCCCCATTGTTAATCCTTTAAAGAAAATTATTTGTATATTTCGACAAGTAGAACAATGAATGGAACAGGTAGACGGTTGAAATCTTTGTATATATTGCTTCTATATAGTCTAAGAAACATATATGCAAAGCATCCAAACAGTACAATTCGCCCATTTTTTGTTCTTCAAGTTTAAGTGAACAATGAGCCCCAATGGTTAATCCTTTATCGGAAATTATTTGTAACTTTCGACAAGTAGAACAATGAATGAAACAGGTAGACGGTTGAAATTTTTGTATATATTGCTTCTATATAGTCTAAGAAACATATATGCAAAGCATCCAAACAGTACAATTCGCCAATTTTTTGTTCTTCAAGTTTAAGTGAACTACGAGCCCCATTGTTAATCCTTTAAAGGAAATTATTTGTAAATTTCGACAAGTAGAACAATGAATGGATCAGGTAGACGGTTGAAATCATTGTATATATTGCTTCTATATAGTCTAAGAAACATATATGCAAAGCATCCAAACAGTACAATTCGCCAATTTATTGTTCTTCAAGTTTAAGTGAACAACGAGCCCCATTGTTGATCCTTTAACGGAAATTATTTGTAAATTTCGACAAGTAGAACAATGAATGGATCAGGTAGACGGTTGAATTCTTTGTATATATTGCTTCTATATAGTCTAAGAAACTTATATGCAAAGCATCCAAACAGTACAATTCGCCAATTTTTTGTTCTTCAAGTGTAAGTGAACAACGAGCCCCATCGATAATCATGAAACGGAAATTAATTCTAACTTTCTACAAGTAGAACAATGATTGGAACACGTAGACGGTTGAAATCTTTGTATATATTGCTTCTATATAGTCTAAGAAACTTATATGCAAAGCATCCAAACAGTACAATTCGCCAATTTTTTGTTCTTCAAGTGTAAGTGAACAACGAGCCCCATCGATAATCATGAAACGGAAATTAATTCTAACTTTCTACAAGTAGAACAATGATTGGAACACGTAGACGGTTGAAATCTTTGTATATATTGCTTCTATATAGTCTAAGGAACATGTACGCAAAGCATCCAAACAGTACCTTTCGCCAATTTTTTGTTCTTCAAGGTTAAGTGAACTACGAGCCCCATTGTTAATCCTTTAACGAAAATTATTTGTAAATTTCGATAAGTAGAACAATGATTGGAACACGTAGACGTTTGAAATCTTTGTATATATTGCTTCCCTATTGTCTATGAAACATGTACGCAAAGCATCCAAACAGTACAATTCGCCAATTTTTTGTTCTTCAAGTCTAAGTGAACTACGAGCCCCATTGTTAATCCTTTAAAGAAAATTATTTGTAAATTTCGACAAGTAGAACCATGAATGGACCAGGTAGACGGTTGAAATCATTGTATATATTGTTTCTATATAGTCCAAGAAACATATATACAAAGCATCGAAACAGTACAATTCGCCAATTTATTGTTCTTCAAGTTTAAGTGAACTACGAGCCCCATTGTTAATCCTTTAAAGGAAATTATTTGTAAATTTCGATAAGTAGAACAATGATTGGAACACGTAGACGTTTGAAATCTTTGTATATATTGCTTCCCTATTGTCTAAGAAACATGTACGCAAAGCATCCAAACAGTACAATTCGCCAATTTTTTGTTCTTCAAGTCTAAGTGAACTACGAGCCCCATTGTTATTACTTTAACGGAAATTATTTGTAACTTTCGACAAGTAGAACAATGACTGGAACAGGTAGACGATTGAACTCAATGTATATATTGCTTCTATATAGTCTAAGAAACATATATGCAAAGCATCCAAACAGTACAATTCGCCAATTTTTTGTTCTTCAAGGTTAAGTGAACTACGAGCCCCAATGTTAATCCTTTAACGGAAATTAAATGTAACTTTCTAAAAGTAGAACAATGAATGGACCAGGTAGACGGTTGAAATCATTGTATATATTGCTTCCATATAGTTTAAGAAACATGTACGCAAAGCATCCAAACAGTACCATTCGCCAATTTTTTGTTCTTCAAGTTTAAGTAAACTACGATCCCCATTGTTAATCCCTTAACGGAAATTATTTGTAACTTTCGACAAGTAGAACAGTGAATGGAACAGGTAGACGGTTGAAATCTTTGTATATATTGCTTCTATATAGTATCGGAAACATATATGCAAAGCATCCAAACAGTACAATTCGCGGAAACGTCCAAGCAGGCGCGGAAGCATGCAAGAAGACGCGGAAGAGTCCAAGAAGTCGCGGAAGCGTCCAAGCAGGCGCGGTAGCGTCCAAGCAGGCGCGGAAACGTCCAAGCAGGCGCGGAAGCATGCAAGAAGACGCAGAAGAGTCCAAGCAGGCGCGGAAGCGTTCAAGCAGTCGCGGAAGCGTCCAAGCAGGCGCGGTAGCGTCCAAGCAGGCGCGGAAGCGTCCAAGCAGTCGCAGAAGCGTTCAAGCAGGCGCGGTAGCGTCCAACCAGGCGCAGAAGCGTCCAAGCAGTCGCGGAAGCGTCCCAGCAGGCGCGGTAGCGTCCAACCAGGCGCGGAAGAGTCCAAGAAGTCGCGGAAGCGTCCAAACAGGCGCGGCAGCGTCCAAGCAGGCGCGGAAACGTCCAAGCAGGCGCGGAAGCATGCAAGAAGACGCAGAAGAGTCCAAGCAGGCGCGGAAGCGTCCAAGCAGTCGCGGAAGCGTCCAAGCAGACGCGGAAGCGTCCAAGCAGGCGCGGAAGCGTCCAAGCAGGCGCGGAAGCATGCAAGCAGGCGCGGAAGCATGCAAGAAGGCGCAGAAGAGTCCAAGCAGGCGCGGAAGTGTCCAAGCAGGCGCGGAAGCGTCCAAGCAGACGCGGAAGCATGCAAACAGGCGCGGAAGCATGCAAGAAGGCGCAGAACAGTCCAAGCAGGCGCGGAAGCGTCCAAGCAGTCGCGGAAGCGTCCAAGCAGTCGCGGAAGCGTCCAAGCAGGCGCGGAAGCGTCCAAGCATTCGCGGAAGCGTCCAAGCAGGCGCGGTAGCGTCCAAGCAGTCGCGGAAGCGTCCAAGCAGGCGCGGTAACGTCCAAGCAGTCGCGGAAGCGTCCAAGCAGGCGCGGAAACGTCCAAGCAGGCGCGGAAGCATGCAAGCAGGCGCGGAAGCGTCCAAGCAGGCGCGGAAGCGTCCAAGCAGTCGCGGAAGCGTCCAGGCAGGCGCGGAAGCGTCCAAGCAGGCGCGGAAACGTCCAAGTAGGCGCGGCAGCATGCAAGAAGGCGCAGAAGAGTCCAAGCAGGCGTGGAAGCGTCCTAGCAGGCGGGGAAGCATGCAAGCAGGCGGGGAAGCGTCCAAGCAGGCGCGGGAACGTCCAAGTAGGCACGGCAGCATGCAAGAAGGCGCAGAAGAATCCAAGCAGGCGCGGAAGCGTCCAAGCAGGCGGGGAAGCATGCAAGCAGGCGCGGCAGCGTCCAAGCAGGCGCGGAAACGTGCAAGTAGGCGCGGCAGCATGCAAGAAGGCGCGGAAACGTCCAAGCAGGCGCGGAAGCATCCAAGCAGTCGCGGAAGCGTCCAAGCAGGCGCGGTAGCGTCCAAGCAGTCGCGGAAGCGTCCAAGCAGGCGCGGAAACGTCCAAGTATCCGCGGCAGCATGCAAGCAGGCGCGGAAGCGTCCAAGCAGGCGCGGTAGCGTCCAAGCAGGCGCGGAAACGTCCAAGCAGGCGCGGAAGCATGCAAGAAGGCGCAGAAGAGTGCAAGCAGGCGCGGAAGCGTCCAAGCAGTCGCGGAAGCGTCCAAGCAGGCGCGGTAGCATCCAAGCAGGCGCGGAAACGTCCAAGTTGGCGCGGAAGCATGCAAGAAGACGCGGAAGCGTCCAAGCAGGCGCGGTAGCGTCCAAGCAGGCGCAGAAGAGTCCAAGCAGGCGCAGAAGTGTCCAAGCAGCCGCGGAAGCATCCAAGCAGTCGCGGAAGCGCCCAAGCAGGCGCGGAAGCGCCCAAGCAGGCGCGGTAGCGTCCAACCAGGCGCGGAAGCGTCCAAGCAGTCGCGGAAACGTCCAAGCAGGCGCGGAAGCATGCAAGAAGGCGCAGAAGTGTCCAAGCAGGCGCAGAAGAGTCCAAGCAGGCGCGGTAGCGTCCAAGCAGGCGCGGAAACGTCCAAGCTGGCGCGGAAGCATGCAAGCAGGCGCGGAAGCATGCAAGCAGGCGCAGAACAGTCCAAGCAGGCGCGGAAGCGTCCAAGCAGTCGCGGAAGCGTGCAAGCAGTCGCGGAAGCGTCCAAGCAGGCGCGGTAGTGTCCAAGCAGTCGCGGAAGCGTCCAAGCAGGCGGGGAAGCATGCAAGCAGGCGCGGAAGCATCCAAGCAGGCGCGGAAACGTCCAAGTTGGCGCGGAAGCATGCAAGAAGACGCGGTAGCGTCCAAGCAGGCGCGGAAGCGTCCAAGCAGGCGCGGTATCGTCCAAGCAGGCGCAGAAGAGTCCAAGCAGGCGCGGAAGCGTCCAAGCAGTCGCGAAAGCGTCCAAGCAGGCGCGGAAGCGCCCAAGCAGGCGCGGTAGCGTCCAACCAGGCGCGGAAGCGTCCAAGCAGTCGCGGAAACGTCCAAGCAGGCGCGGAAGCATGCAAGAAGGCGCAGAAGTGTCCAAGCAGGCGCAGAAGAGTCCAAGCAGGCGCGGTAGCGTCCAAGCAGGCGCGGAAACGTCCAAGCTGGCGCGGAAGCATGCAAGCAGGCGCGGAAGCATGCAAGCAGGCGCAGAACAGTCCAAGCAGGCGCGGAAGCGTCCAAGCAGTCGCGGAAGCGTGCAAGCAGTCGCGGAAGCGTCCAAGCAGGCGCGGAAGCGTCCAAGCACGCGCGGAAGCATGCAAGCAGGCGCGGAAGCATGCAAGAAGGCGCAGAAGAGTCCAAGCAGGCGCGGTAGCGTCCAAGCAGTCGCGGAAACGTCCAAGCTGGCGCGGAAGCATGCAAGCAGGCGCGGAAGCATGCAAGCAGGCGCGGAAGCGTCCAAGCAGGCGCGGAAGCATGCAAGAAGGCGCAGAAGAGTCCAAGCAGGCGCGAAAACTTTCAAGTAGGCGCGGAAGCGACCAAGCAGGCGGGGTAGCGTCCAAGCAGGCGCGGAAGCGTCCAAGCAGGCGCGGAAGCATGCAAGCAGGCGCGGAAGCATGCAAGAAGGCGCAGAAGAGTCCAAGCAGGCGCGAAAACTTTCAAGTAGGCGCGGAAGCGACCAAGCAGGCGGGGTAGCGTCCAAGCAGGCGCGGAAGCGTCCAAGCAGGCGCGGAAGCATGCAAGCAGTCGCGGAAGCGTCCAAGCAGGAGCGGAAGCGTCCAAGCAGGCGCGGCAGCGTCCAAGCAGGCGCGGAAGCGTCCAAGCAGTCGCGGAAGCGTCCAGGCAGGCGCGGAAGCGTCCAAGCAGGCGCGGAAACGTCCAAGTAGGCGCGGCAGCATGCAAGAAGGCGCAGAAGAGTCCAAGCAGGCACGGAAGCGTCCAAGCAGGCGCGGAAGCGTCCAAGCAGGCGCGGTAGCGTCCAAGCAGGCGCGGAAACGTCCAAGCAGGCGCGGAAGCATGCAAGAAGGCGCAGAAGAGTCCAAGCAGGCGCGAAAGCGTCCAAGCAGGCGCAGAAGTGTCCAAGCAGGCGCGGAAGCGTCCAAGCAGTCGCGGAAGCGTCCAAGCAGGCGCGGCAGCGTCCAAGCAGGCGCGGAAACGTCCAAGCAGGCGCGGAAGCATGCAAGAAGGCGCAGAAGAGTCCAAGCAGGCGCGGAAACGTCCAAGCAGGCGCGGAAGCATGCAAGAAGGCGCAGAAGAGTCCAAGCAGGCGCGGAAGCGTCCAAGCAGTCGCGGAAGCGTCCAAGCAGGCGCGGTAGCGTCCAAGCAGGCGCGGAAACGTCCAAGCAGGCGCGGAAGCATGCAAGAAGACGCCGAAGAGTCCAAGCAGGCGCGGAAGCGTCCAAGCAGTCGCTGATGAGTCGAAGCAGGCGCGGTAGCGTCCAAGCGGTCGCGGAAGCGTACAAGCAGTCGCGGAAGCGTCCAGGCAGGCGCGGAAGCGTCCAAGCAGGCGCGGAAACGTCCAAGCAGGCGCGGAAGCGTCCAAGCAGTCGCGGATGCGTCGAAGCAGGCGCGGTAGCGTCCAAGCGGTCGCGGAAGCGTACAAGCAGGCGCGGTAGCGTCCAAGCAGGCGCGGAAACGTCCAAGCAGGCGCGGAAGCGTCCAAGCAGGCGCGGAAGCGTCCAAGCAGGCGCGGAAGCGTCCAAGCTGGCGCGGAAGCGTCCAAGTAGTCGCGGAAGCATGCAAGCAGGCGCAGAAGCATGCAAGAAGGCGCAGAAGAGTCCAAGCAGGCGCGGAAGCTTCCAAGCAGTCGCGGAAGCGTCCAAGCAGGCGCGGTAGCGTCCAAGCAGGCGCGGAAACGTCCAAGCAGGCGCGGAAGCATGCAAGAAGGCGCAGAAGAGTCCAAGCAGGCGCGGAAACGTCCAAGCAGGCGCGGAAGCATGCAAGAAGGCGCAGAAGAGTCCAAGCAGGCGCGGAAGCGTCCAAGAAGTCGCGGAAGCGTCCAAGCAGGCGCGGTAGCGTCCAAGCAGGCGCGGAAACGTCCAAGCAGGCGCGGAAGCATGCAAGAAGACGCAGAAGAGTCCAAGCAGGCGCGGAAGCGTCCAAGCAGGCGCGGAAGCGTCCAAGCAGGCGCGGAAGCGTCCAAGCAGGCGCGGAAGCGTCCAAGCAGGCGCGGTGGCGTCCAAGCAGGCGCGGAAACGTCCAAGCAGGCGCGGAAGCATGCAAGAAGGCGCAGAAGAGTCCAAGCAGGCGCGGAAGCGTCCAAGCAGGCGCAGAAGTGTCCAAGCAGGCGCGGAAGCGTCCAAGCAGTCGCGGAAGCGCCCAAGCAGGCGCGGTAGCGTCCAACCAGGCGCGGAAGCGTCCAAGCAGTCGCGGAAGCGTCCAAGCAGGCGCGGAAGCGTCCAAGCAGGCGCGGAAGCGTCCAAGAAGTCGCGGAAGCGTCCAAGCAGGCGCGGTAGCGTCCAAGCAGGCGCGGAAGCGTCCAAGCAGGCGCGGTAGCGTCCAAGCAGGCGCGGAAACGTCCAAGCAGGCGCAGAAGCATGCAAGAAGACGCCGAAGAGTCCAAGCAGGCGCGGAAGCGTCCAAGCAGTCGCTGATGAGTCGAAGCAGGCGCGGTAGCGTCCAAGCGGTCGCGGAAGCGTACAAGCAGTCGCGGAAGCGTCCAGGCAGGCGCGGAAGCGTCCAAGCAGGCGCGGAAACGTCCAAGCAGGCGCGGAAGCGTCCAAGCAGTCGCGGATGCGTCGAAGCAGGCGCGGTAGCGTCCAAGCGGTCGCGGAAGCGTACAAGCAGGCGCGGTAGCGTCCAAGCAGGCGCGGAAACGTCCAAGCAGGCGCGGAAGCGTCCAAGCAGGCGCGGAAGCGTCCAAGCAGGCGCGGAAGCGTCCAAGCTGGCGCGGAAGCGTCCAAGCAGTCGCGGAAGCGTCCAAGCAGGCGCGGTAGCGTCCAAGCAGGCGCGGAAACGTCCAAGCAGGCGCGGAAGCATGCAAGAAGACGCAGAAGAGTCCAAGCAGGCGCGGAAGCGTCCAAGCAGGCGCGGAAGCGTCCAAGCAGGCGCGGAAGCGTCCAAGCAGGCGCGGAAGCGTCCAAGCAGGCGCGGTGGCGTCCAAGCAGGCGCGGAAACGTCCAAGCAGGCGCGGAAGCGTGCAAGAAGACGCAGAAGAGTCCAAGCAGGCGCGGAAGCGTCCAAGCAGTCGCGGATGCGTCGAAGCAGGCGCGGTAGCGTCCAAGCGGTCGCGGAGGCGTACAAGCAGGCGCGGTAGCGTCCAAGCAGGCGCGGAAACGTCCAAGCAGGCGCGGAAGCGTCCAAGCAGGCGCGGAAGCGTCCAAGCAGGCGCGGAAGTGTCCAAGCAGTCGCGGAAGCGTCCAGGCAGGCGCGGAAGCGTCCAAGCAGGCACGGAAGCGTCCAAGCAGGCGCGGAAGCGTCCAAGCAGGCGCGGTAGCGTCCAAGCAGGCGCGGAAACGTCCAAGCAGGCGCGGAAGCATGCAAGAAGGCGCAGAAGAGTCCAAGCAGGCGCGAAAGCGTCCAAGCAGGCGCAGAAGTGTCCAAGCAGGCGCGGAAGCGTCCAAGCAGTCGCGGAAGCGCCCAAGCAGGCGCGGTAGCGTCCAACCAGGCGCGGAAGCGTCCAAGCAGTCGCGGAAGCGTCCAAGCAGTCGCGGAAGCATGCAAGCAGGCGCGGAAGCATGCAAGAAGGCGCAGAAGAGTCCAAGCAGGCGCGGAAGCGTCCAAGCAGTCGCGGAAGCGTCCAAGCAGGCGCGGTAGCGTCCAAGCAGGCGCGGAAACGTCCAAGCAGTCGCGGAAGCATGCATTAAGGCGCAGAAGCGTCCAAGGAGTCGCGAAAGCTTCCAAGCAGGCGCGGAAGCGTCCAAGCAGGCGGGGAAGCATGCAAGCAGACGCGGAAGCGTCCAAGCAGTCGCGGAAGCGTCCAAGCAGGCGCGGCAGCGTCCAAGCAGGCGCGGAAACGTCCAAGCAGGCGCGGAAGCATGCAAGAAGGCGCAGAAGAGTCCAAGCAGGCGCGGAAACGTCCAAGCAGGCGCGGAAGCATGCAAGAAGGCGCAGAAGAGTCCAAGCAGGCGCGGAAGCGTCCAAGCAGTCGCGGAAGCGTCCAAGCAGGCGCGGTAGCGTCCAAGCAGGCGCGGAAACGTCCAAGCAGGCGCGGAAGCATGCAAGAAGACGCCGAAGAGTCCAAGCAGGCGCGGAAGCGTCCAAGCAGTCGCTGATGAGTCGAAGCAGGCGCGGTAGCGTCCAAGCGGTCGCGGAAGCGTACAAGCAGTCGCGGAAGCGTCCAGGCAGGCGCGGAAGCGTCCAAGCAGGCGCGGAAACGTCCAAGCAGGCGCGGAAGCGTCCAAGCAGTCGCGGATGCGTCGAAGCAGGCGCGGTAGCGTCCAAGCGGTCGCGGAAGCGTACAAGCAGGCGCGGTAGCGTCCAAGCAGGCGCGGAAACGTCGAAGCAGGCGCGGAAGCGTCCAAGCAGGCGCGGAAGCGTCCAAGCAGGCGCGGAAGCGTCCAAGCTGGCGCGGAAGCGTCCAAGCAGTCGCGGAAGCATGCAAGCAGGCGCAGAAGCATGCAAGAAGGCGCAGAAGAGTCCAAGCAGGCGCGGAAGCTTCCAAGCAGTCGCGGAAGCGTCCAAGCAGGCGCGGTAGCGTCCAAGCAGGCGCGGAAACGTCCAAGCAGGCGCGGAAGCATGCAAGAAGGCGCAGAAGAGTCCAAGCAGGCGCGGAAACGTCCAAGCAGGCGCGGAAGCATGCAAGAAGGCGCAGAAGAGTCCAAGCAGGCGCGGAAGCGTCCAAGAAGTCGCGGAAGCGTCCAAGCAGGCGCGGTAGCGTCCAAGCAGGCGCGGAAACGTCCAAGCAGGCGCGGAAGCATGCAAGAAGACGCAGAAGAGTCCAAGCAGGCGCGGAAGCGTCCAAGCAGGCGCGGAAGCGTCCAAGCAGGCGCGGAAGCGTCCAAGCAGGCGCGGAAGCGTCCAAGCAGGCGCGGTGGCGTCCAAGCAGGCGCGGAAACGTCCAAGCAGGCGCGGAAGCATGCAAGAAGGCGCAGAAGAGTCCAAGCAGGCGCGGAAGCGTCCAAGCAGGCGCAGAAGTGTCCAAGCAGGCGCGGAAGCGTCCAAGCAGTCGCGGAAGCGCCCAAGCAGGCGCGGTAGCGTCCAACCAGGCGCGGAAGCGTCCAAGCAGTCGCGGAAGCGTCCAAGCAGGCGCGGAAGCGTCCAAGCAGGCGCGGAAGCGTCCAAGAAGTCGCGGAAGCGTCCAAGCAGGCGCGGTAGCGTCCAAGCAGGCGCGGTAGCGTCCAAGCAGGCGCGGAAACGTCCAAGCAGGCGCGGAAGCATGCAAGAAGACGCCGAAGAGTCCAAGCAGGCGCGGAAGCGTCCAAGCAGTCGCTGATGAGTCGAAGCAGGCGCGGTAGCGTCCAAGCGGTCGCGGAAGCGTACAAGCAGTCGCGGAAGCGTCCAGGCAGGCGCGGAAGCGTCCAAGCAGGCGCGGAAACGTCCAAGCAGGCGCGGAAGCGTCCAAGCAGTCGCGGATGCGTCGAAGCAGGCGCGGTAGCGTCCAAGCGGTCGCGGAAGCGTACAAGCAGGCGCGGTAGCGTCCAAGCAGGCGCGGAAACGTCCAAGCAGGCGCGGAAGCGTCCAAGCAGGCGCGGAAGCGTCCAAGCAGGCGCGGAAGCGTCCAAGCTGGCGCGGAAGCGTCCAAGCAGACGCGGAAGCATGCAAGCAGGCGCAGAAGCATGCAAGAAGGCGCAGAAGAGTCCAAGCAGGCGCGGAAGCTTCCAAGCAGTCGCGGAAGCGTCCAAGCAGGCGCGGTAGCGTCCAAGCAGGCGCGGAAACGTCCAAGCAGGCGCGGAAGCATGCAAGAAGGCGCAGAAGAGTCCAAGCAGGCGCGGAAACGTCCAAGCAGGCGCGGAAGCATGCAAGAAGGCGCAGAAGAGTCCAAGCAGGCGCGGAAGCGTCCAAGAAGTCGCGGAAGCGTCCAAGCAGGCGCGGTAGCGTCCAAGCAGGCGCGGAAACGTCCAAGCAGGCGCGGAAGCATGCAAGAAGACGCAGAAGAGTCCAAGCAGGCGCGGAAGCGTCCAAGCAGGCGCGGAAGCGTCCAAGCAGGCGCGGAAGCGTCCAAGCAGGCGCGGAAGCGTCCAAGCAGGCGCGGTGGCGTCCAAGCAGGCGCGGAAACGTCCAAGCAGGCGCGGAAGCATGCAAGAAGGCGCAGAAGAGTCCAAGCAGGCGCGGAAGCGTCCAAGCAGGCGCAGAAGTGTCCAAGCAGGCGCGGAAGCGTCCAAGCAGTCGCGGAAGCGCCCAAGCAGGCGCGGTAGCGTCCAACCAGGCGCGGAAGCGTCCAAGCAGTCGCGGAAGCGTCCAAGCAGGCGCGGAAGCGTCCAAGCAGGCGCGGAAGCGTCCAAGCAGGCGCGGAAGCGTCCAAGCAGGCGCGGTAGCGTCCAAGCAGGCGCGGAAACGTCCAAGCAGGCGCGGAAGCATGCAAGAAGGCGCAGAAGAGTCCAAGCAGGCGCGGAAGCGTCCAAGCAGGCGCGGAAGTGTCCAAGCAGGCGCGGAAGCGTCCAAGCAGGCGCGGAAGCATCCAAGCAGGCGCGGAAACGTCCAAGTAGGCGCGGAAGCATGCAAGAAGACGCGGAAGCGTCCAAGCAGGCGCGGTAGCGTCCAAGCAGGCGCAGAAGAGTCCAAGCAGGCGCAGAAGTGTCCAAGCAGGCGCGGAAGCGTCCAAGCAGTCGCGGAAGCGCCCAAGCAGGCGCGGTAGCGTCCACCAGGCGCGGAAGCGTCCAAGCAGTCGCGGAAGCGTCCAAGCAGTCGCGGAAGCATGCAAGCAGGCGCGGAAGCATCTAAGAAGGCGCAGAAGAGTCCAAGCAGGCGCGGAAGCGTCCAAGCAGTCGCGGAAGCGTCCAAGCATGCGCGGTAGCGTCCAAGCAGGCGCGGTAGCGTCCAACCAGGCGCGGAAGCATGCAAGAAGACGCAGAAGAGTCCAAGCAGGCGCGGAAGCGTCCAAGCAGTCGCGGAAGCGTCCAAGCAGGCGCGGTAGCGTCCAAGCAGGCGCGGAAACGTCCAAGCAGGCGCGGAAGCATGCAAGAAGACGCAGAAGAGTCCAAGCAGGCGCGGAAGCGTCCAAGCAGTCGCGGATGCGTCGAAGCAGGCGCGGTAGCGTCCAAGCGGTCGCGGAGGCGTACAAGCAGGCGCGGTAGCGTCCAAGCAGGCGCGGAAACGTCCAAGCAGGCGCGGAAGCGTTCAGGCAGGCGCCGAAGCGTCCAAGCAGGCGCGGAAACGTCCAAGCAGGCGCGGAAGCATGCAAGAAGGCGCAGAAGAGTCCAAGCAGGCGCGGAAACGTCCAAGCAGGCGCGGAAGCATGCAAGAAGGCGCAGAAGAGTCCAAGCAGGCGCGGAAGCGTCCAAGCAGTCGCGGAAGCGTCCAAGCAGGCGCGGTAGCGTCCAAGCAGGCGCAGAAACGTCCAAGCAGGCGCGGAAGCATGCAAGAAGACGCCGAAGAGTCCAAGCAGGCGCGGAAGCGTCCAAGCAGTCGCGGATGCGTCGAAGCAGGCGCGGTAGCGTCCAAGCGGTCGCGGAAGCGTACAAGCAGGCGCGGTAGCGTCCAAGCAGGCGCGGAAACGTCCAAGCAGGCGCGGAAGCGTCCAAGCAGCGCGGAAGCGTCCAAGCAGTCGCGGAAGCGTCCAGGCAGGCGCGGAAGCGTCCAAGCAGGCGCGGAAACGTCCAAGCAGGCGCGAAAGCATGCAAGAAGGCGCAGAAGAGTCCAAGCAGGCGCGGAATCGTCCAAGCAGGCGCGGAAGCATGCAAGAAGGCGCAGAAGAGTCCAAGCAGGCGCGGAAGCGTCCAAGCAGTCGCGGAAGCGTCCAAGCAGGCGCGGTAGCGTCCAAGCAGGCGCGGAAACGTCCAAGCAGGCGCGGAAGCATGCAAGAAGACGCCGAAGAGTCCAAGCAGGCGCGGAAGCGTCCAAGCAGTCGCTGATGAGTCGAAGCAGGCGCGGTAACGTCCAAGCGGTCGCGGAAGCGTACAAGCAGTCGCGGAAGCGTCCAGGCAGGCGCGGAAGCGTCCAAGCAGGCGCGGAAACGTCCAAGCAGGCGCGGAAGCGTCCAAGCAGTCGCGGATGCGTCGAAGCAGGCGCGGTAGCGTCCAAGCGGTCGCGGAAGCGTACAAGCAGGCGCGGTAGCGTCCAAGCAGGCGCGGAAACGTCCAAGCAGGCGCGGAAGCGTCCAAGCAGGCGCGGAAGCGTCCAAGCAGGCGCGGAAGCGTCCAAGCTGGCGCGGAAGCGTCCAAGCAGTCGCGGAAGCATGCAAGCAGGCGCAGAAGCATGCAAGAAGGCGCAGAAGAGTCCAAGCAGGCGCGGAAGCTTCCAAGCAGTCGCGGAAGCGTCCAAGCAGGCGCGGTAGCGTCCAAGCAGGCGCGGAAACGTCCAAGCAGGCGCGGAAGCATGCAAGAAGGCGCAGAAGAGTCCAAGCAGGCGCGGAAACGTCCAAGCAGGCGCGGAAGCATGCAAGAAGGCGCAGAAGAGTCCAAGCAGGCGCGGAAGCGTCCAAGAAGTCGCGGAAGCGTCCAAGCAGGCGCGGTAGCGTCCAAGCAGGCGCGGAAACGTCCAAGCAGGCGCGGAAGCATGCAAGAAGACGCAGAAGAGTCCAAGCAGGCGCGGAAGCGTCCAAGCAGGCGCGGAAGCGTCCAAGCAGGCGCGGAAGCGTCCAAGCAGGCGCGGAAGCGTCCAAGCAGGCGCGGTGGCGTCCAAGCAGGCGCGGAAACGTCCAAGCAGGCGCGGAAGCATGCAAGAAGGCGCAGAAGAGTCCAAGCAGGCGCGGAAGCGTCCAAGCAGGCGCAGAAGTGTCCAAGCAGGCGCGGAAGCGTCCAAGCAGTCGCGGAAGCGCCCAAGCAGGCGCGGTAGCGTCCAACCAGGCGCGGAAGCGTCCAAGCAGTCGCGGAAGCGTCCAAGCAGGCGCGGAAGCGTCCAAGCAGGCGCGGAAGCGTCCAAGCAGGCGCGGAAGCGTCCAAGCAGGCGCGGTAGCGTCCAAGCAGGCGCGGAAACGTCCAAGCAGGCGCGGAAGCGTCCAAGCAGTCGCGGAAGCGTCCAAGCATGCGCGGAAGCGTCCAAGCAGGCGCGGTAGCGTCCAAGCAGGCGCGGAAACGTCCAAGCAGGCGCGGAAGCATGCAAGAAGACGCCGAAGAGTCCAAGCAGGCGCGGAAGCGTTCAGGCAGGCGCCGAAGCGTCCAAGCAGGCGCGGAAACGTCCAAGCAGGCGCGGAAGCATGCAAGAAGGCGCAGAAGAGTCCAAGCAGGCGCGGAAACGTCCAAGCAGGCGCGGAAGCATGCAAGAAGGCGCAGAAGAGTCCAAGCAGGCGCGGAAGCGTCCAAGCAGTCGCGGAAGCGTCCAAGCAGGCGCGGTAGCGTCCAAGCAGGCGCAGAAACGTCCAAGCAGGCGCGGAAGCATGCAAGAAGACGCCGAAGAGTCCAAGCAGGCGCGGAAGCGTCCAAGCAGTCGCGGATGCGTCGAAGCAGGCGCGGTAGCGTCCAAGCGGTCGCGGAAGCGTACAAGCAGGCGCGGTAGCGTCCAAGCAGGCGCGGAAACGTCCAAGCAGGCGCGGAAGCGTCCAAGCAGCGCGGAAGCGTCCAAGCAGTCGCGGAAGCGTCCAGGCAGGCGCGGAAGCGTCCAAGCAGGCGCGGAAACGTCCAAGCAGGCGCGAAAGCATGCAAGAAGGCGCAGAAGAGTCCAAGCAGGCGCGGAAACGTCCAAGCAGGCGCGGAAGCATGCAAGAAGGCGCAGAAGAGTCCAAGCAGGCGCGGAAGCGTCCAAGCAGTCGCGGAAGCGTCCAAGCAGGCGCGGTAGCGTCCAAGCAGGCGCGGAAACGTCCAAGCAGGCGCGGAAGCATGCAAGAAGACGCCGAAGAGTCCAAGCAGGCGCGGAAGCGTTCAGGCAGGCGCCGAAGCGTCCCAGCAGGCGCGGAAACGTCCAAGCAGGCGCGGAAGCATGCAAGAAGGCGCAGAAGAGTCCAAGCAGGCGCGGAAACGTCCAAGCAGGCGCGGAAGCATGCAAGAAGGCGCAGAAGAGTCCAAGCAGGCGCGGAAGCGTCCAAGCAGGCGCGGAAGCGTCCAAGCAGGCGCGGAAGCGTCCAAGCAGTCGCGGAAGCGTCCAAGCAGGCGCGGTAGCGTCCAAGCAGGCGCGGAAACGTCCAAGCAGGCGCGGAAGCGTCCAAGCAGTCGCGGATGCGTCGAAGCAGGCGCGGTAGCGTCCAAGCGGTCGCGGAAGCGTACAAGCAGGCGCGGTAGCGTCCAAGCAGGCGCGGAAACGTCCAAGCAGGCGCGGAAGCATGCAAGAAGGCGCAGAAGAGTCCAAGCAGGCGCGGAAGCGTCCAAGCAGTCGCGGAAGCGTCCAAGCAGGCGCGGAAGCGTCCAAGCAGGCGCGGTAGCGTCCAAGCAGGCGCGGAAGCGTCCAAGCAGGCGCGGAAGCATGCAAGAAGACGCAGAAGAGTCCAAGCAGGCGCGGAAGCGTCCAAGCAGGCGCGGAAGCGTCCAAGCAGGCGCGGAAGCATGCAAGAAGACGCAGAATAGTCCAAGCAGGCGCGGAAACGTCCAAGCAGGCGCGGAAGCGTCCAAGTAGGCGCGGAAACGTCCAAGCAGGCGCGGTAGCGTCCAAGCAGGCGCGGAAACGTCCAAGCAGGCGCGGAAGCATGCAAGAAGGCGCAGAAGAGTCCAAGCAGGCGCGGAAGCGTCCAAGCAGGCGCGGAAGCGTCCAAGCAGGCGCGGAAGCGTCCAAGCAGGCGCGGTAGCGTCCAAGCAGGCGCGGAAACGTCCAAGTAGTCGCGGAAGCATGCATTAAGGCGCAGAAGCGTCCAAGGAGTCGCGAAAGCTTCCAAGCAGGCGCGGAAGCGTCCAAGCAGGCGGGGATGCATGCAAGCAGACGCGGAAGCGTCCAAGCAGTCGCGGAAGCGTCCAAGCAGGCGCGGCAGCGTCCAAGCAGGCGCGGAAACGTCCAAGCAGGCGCGGAAGCATGCAAGAAGGCGGAGAAGAGTCCAAGCAGGCGCGGAAACGTCCAAGCAGCCGCGGAAGCATGCAAGAAGGCGCAGAAGAGTCCAAGCAGGCGCGGAAGCGTCCAAGCAGTCGCGGAAGCGTCCAAGCAGGCGCGGTAGCGTCCAAGCAGGCGCGGAAACGTCCAAGCAGGCGCGGAAGCATGCAAGAAGACGCAGAAGAGTCCAAGCAGGCGCGGAAGCGTCCAAGCAGTCGCGGATGCGTCGAAGCAGGCGCGGTAGCGTCCAAGCGGTCGCGGAGGCGTACAAGCAGGCGCGGTAGCGTCCAAGCTGGCGCGGAAACGTCCAAGCAGGCGCGGAAGCGTCCAAGCAGGCGCGGAAGCGTCCAAGCAGGCGCGGAAGTGTCCAAGCAGTCGCGGAAGCGTCCAGGCAGGCGCGGAAGCGTCTAAGCAGGCGCGGTAGCGTCCAAGCAGGCGCGGAAACGTCCAAGCAGGCGCGGTAGCGTCCAAGCAGGCGCGGAAGCGTCCAAGCAGGCGCGGAAGCGTCCAAGCAGTCGCGGAAGCGTCCAAGCAGGCGCGGTAGCGTCCAAGCAGGCGCTGAAGTGTCCAAACCGGCGCAGAAGTGTCCAAGCAGGCGCGGTAGCGTCCAAGCAGGCGCGGAAGCGTCCAAGCAGGCGCGGTAGCGTCCAAGCAGGCGCGGAAGCGTCCAAGCAGGCGCGGAAGCGTCCAAGCAGGCGCGGTATCGTCCAAGCAGGCGCGGTAGCGTCCAAGCAGGCGCAGAAGAGTCCAAGCAGGCGCGGAAGCATGCAAGAAGGCGCAGAAGAGTCCATGCAGGCGCGGAAGCGTCCAAGCAGTCGCGGAAGCGTCCAAGCAGGCGCGGAAACGTCCAAGCAGGCGCGGTATCGTCCAAGCAGGCGCGGTAGCGTCCAAGCAGGCGCGGAAGCGTCCAAGCAGTCGCGGAAGCGTCCAAGCAGGCGCGGTAGCGTCCAACCAGGCGCGGAAGCGTCCAAGCAGTCGCGGAATCGTCCAAGCAGGCGCGGTAGCGTCCAAGCAGTCGCGGAAGCGTCCAAGCAGGCGCGGTAGCGTCCAAGCAGGCGCGGAAGCGTCCAAGCAGGCGCGGAAGCGTCCAAGCAGGCGCGGTATCGTCCAAGCAGGCGCGGAAGCGTCCAAGCAGTCGCGGAAACGTCCAAGCAGGCGCGGAAACGTCCAAGTAGGCGCGGAAGCATGCACGAAGGAGCAGAAGCGTCCAAGCAGGCGCGGTAGCGACCAAGCAGGCGCAGAAGTGTCCAAACCGGCGCAGAAGTGTCCAAGCAGGCGCGGTAGCGTCCAAGCAGGCGCGGAAACGTCCAAGCAGGCGCGGAAGCGTCCAAGCAGGCGCGGAAACGTCCAAGTAGGCGCGGAAGCATGCACGAAGGAGCAGAAGACTCCAAGCAGGCGCGGAAGCGTCCAAGCAGTCGCGGAAGCGTCCAAGCAGGCGCGGTAGCGTCCAACCAGGCGCGGAAGCGTCCATGCAGTCGCGGAATCGTCCAAGCAGGCGCGGTAGCGTCCAAGCAGTCGCGGAAGCGTCCAAGCAGGCGCGGTAGCGTCCAAGCAGGCGCGTAAGCGTCCAAGCAGGCGCGGAAGCGTCCAAGCAGGCGCGGAATCGTCCAAGCAGGCGCGGTAGCGTCCAAGCAGGCGCAGAAGAGTCCAAGCAGGCGCGGAAGCGTCCAAGCAGGCGCGGTAGCGTCCAAGCAGGCGCGGAAACGTCCAAGCAGGCGCGGTATCGTCCAAGCAGGCGCGGTAGCGTCCAAGCAGGCGCAGAAGAGTCCAAGCAGGCGCGGAAGCATGCAAGAAGGCGCAGAAGAGTCCATGCAGGCGCGGAAGCGTCCAAGCAGTCGCGGAAGCGTCCAAGCAGGCGCGGAAACGTCCAAGCAGGCGCGGAAGCATGCAAGCAGGCGCGGAAGCATCCAAGCAGGCGCGGACACGTCCAAGTAGGCGCGGAAGCATGCAAGAAGGTGCGGAAGCATCCAAGCAGGCGCGGTAGCGTCCAAGCAGGCGCGGAAGCGTACAAGCAGGCGCGGAAGCATGCAAGAAGGCGCAGAAGAGTCCAAGCAGGCGCGGAAGCTTCCAAGCAGTCGCGGAAGCGTCCAAGCAGGCGCGGTAGCGTCCAAGCAGGCGCGGAAACGTCCAAGCAGGCGCGGAAACATGCAAGAAGGCGCAGAAGAGTCCAAGCAGGCGCGGAAACGTCCAAGCAGGCGCGGAAGCATGCAAGAAGGCGCAGAAGAGTCCAAACAGGCGCGGAAGCGTCCAAGAAGTCGCGGAAGCGTCCAAGCAGGCGCGGTAGCGTCCAAGCAGGCGCGGAAACGTCCAAGCAGGCGCGGAAGCATGCAAGAAGACGCAGAAGAGTCCAAGCAGGCGCGGAAGCGTCCAAGCAGGCGCGGAAGCGTCCAAGCAGGCGCGGAAGCGTCCAAGCAGGCGCGGAAGCGTCCAAGCAGGCGCGGTAGCGTCCAAGCAGGCGCGGAAACGTCCAAGCAGGCGCGGAAGCATGCAAGAAGGCGCAGAAGAGTCCAAGCAGGCGCGGAAGCGTCCAAGCAGGCGCAGAAGTGTCCAAGCAGGCGCGGAAGCGTCCAAGCAGTCGCGGAAGCGCCCAAGCAGGCGCGGTAGCGTCCAACCAGGCGCGGAAGCGTCCAAGCAGTCGCGGAAGCGTCCAAGCAGTCGCGGAAGCATGCAAGCAGGCGCGGAAGCATGCAAGAAGGCGCAGAAGAGTCCAAGCAGGCGCGGAAGCGTCCAAGCAGTCGCGGAAGCGTCCAAGCAGGCGCGGTAGCGTCCAAGCAGGCGCGGAAACGTCCAAGAAGTCGCGGAAGCATGCATTAAGGCGCAGAAGCGTCCAAGGAGTCGCGAAAGCTTCCAAGCAGGCGCGGAAGCGTCCAAGCAGGCGGGGAAGCATGCAAGCAGACGCGGAAGCGTCCAAGCAGTCGCGGAAGCGTCCAAGCAGGCGCGGCAGCGTCCAAGCAGGCGCGGAAACGTCCAAGCAGGCGCGGAAGCATGCAAGAAGGCGGAGAAGAGTCCAAGCAGGCGCGGAAACGTCCAAGCAGCCGCGGAAGCATGCAAGAAGGCGCAGAAGAGTCCAAGCAGGCGCGGAAGCGTCCAAGCAGTCGCGGAAGCGTCCAAGCAGGCGCGGTAGCGTCCAAGCAGGCGCGGAAACGTCCAAGCAGGCGCGGAAGCATGCAAGAAGACGCAGAAGAGTCCAAGCAGGCGCGGAAGCGTCCAAGCAGTCGCGGATGCGTCGAAGCATGCGCGGTAGCGTCCAAGCGGTCGCGGAGGCGTACAAGCAGGCGCGGTAGCGTCCAAGCAGGCGCGGAAACGTCCAAGCAGGCGCGGAAGCGTCCAAGCAGGCGCGGAAGCGTCCAAGCAGGCGCGGAAGTGTCCAAGCAGTCGCGGAAGCGTCCAGGCAGGCGCGGAAGCGTCTAAGCAGGCGCGGTAGCTTCCAAGCAGGCGCGGAAACGTCCAAGCAGGCGCGGTAGCGTCCAAGCAGGCGCGGAAGCGTCCAAGCAGGCGCAGAAGTGTCCAAACCGGCGCAGAAGTGTCCAAGCAGGCGCGGTAGCGTCCAAGCAGGCGCGGAAGCGTCCAAGCAGGCGCGGTAGCGTCCAAGCAGGCGCGGAAGCGTCCAAGCAGGCGCGGAAGCGTCCAAGCAGGCGCGGTATCGTCCAAGCAGGCGCGATAGCGTCCAAGCAGGCGCAGAAGAGTCCAAGCAGGCGCGGAAGCATGCAAGAAGGCGCAGAAGAGTCCATGCAGGCGCGGAAGCGTCCAAGCAGTCGCGGAAGCGTCCAAGCAGGCGCGGAAACGTCCAAGCAGGCGCGGTATCGTCCAAGCAGGCGCGGTAGCGTCCAAGCAGGCGCGGAAGCGTCCAAGCAGTCGCGGAAGCGTCCAAGCAGGCGCGGTAGCGTCCAACCAGGCGCGGAAGCGTCCAAGCAGTCGCGGAATCGTCCAAGCAGGCGCGGTAGCGTCCAAGCAGTCGCGGAAGCGTCCAAGCAGGCGCGGTAGCGTCCAAGCAGGCGCGGAAGCGTCCAAGCTGGCTCGGAAGCGTCCAAGCAGGCGCGGTATCGTCCAAGCAGGCGCGGAAGCGTCCAAGCAGTCGCGGAAACGTCCAAGCAGGCGCGGAAACGTCCAAGTAGGCGCGGAAGCATGCACGAAGGAGCAGAAGCGTCCAAGCAGGCGCGGTAGCGTCCAAGCAGTCGCGGAAGCGTCCAAGCAGGCGCGGAAGCGTCCAAGCAGGCGCGGAAGCATGCAAGAAGGCGCAGAAGAGTCCAAGCAGGCGCGGAAGCGTCCAAGCAGTCGCGGAAGCGTCCAAGCAGGCGCGGTAGCGTCCAAGCAGGCGCGGAAGCATGCAAGCAGGCGCGGAAGCATGCAAGAAGGCGCAGAAGAGTCCAAGCAGGCGCGGTAGCGTCCAAGCAGTCGCGGAAGCGTCCAAGCAGGCGCGGTAGCGTCCAAGCAGGCGCGGAAGCGTCCAAGCTGGCGCGGAAGCGTCCAAGCAGGCGCGGTATCGTCCAAGCAGGCGCGGAAGCGTCCAAGCAGTCGCGGAAACGTCCAAGCAGGCGCGGAAACGTCCAAGTAGGCGCGGAAGCATGCACGAAGGAGCAGAAGCGTCCAAGCAGGCGCGGTAGCGTCCAAGCAGTCGCGGAAGCGTCCAAGCAGGCGCGGAAGCGTCCAAGCAGGCGCGGAAGCATGCAAGAAGGCGCAGAAGAGTCCAAGCAGGCGCGGAAGCGTCCAAGCAGTCGCGGAAGCGTCCAAGCAGGCGCGGTAGCGTCCAAGCAGGCGCGGAAGCATGCAAGCAGGCGCGGAAGCATGCAAGAAGGCGCAGAAGAGTCCAAGCAGGCGCGGAAGCGTCTAAGCAGGCGCAGAAGCGTCCAAGGAGTTGCGGAAGCGTCCAAGCAGGCGCGGTAGCGTCCAAGCAGGCGCGGAAGCGTCCAAGGAGTTGCGGAAGCGTCCAAGCAGGCGCGGTAGCGTCCAAGCAGGCGCGGAAGCGTCCAAGCAGTCGCGGAATTGTCCAAGCAGGCGCGGTAGCGTCCAAGCAGTCGCGGAAGCGTCCAAGCAGGCGCGGTAGCGTCCAAGCAGGCGCGGAAACGTCCAAGCAGGCGCGGAAGCATGCAAGAAGACGCAGAAGAGTCCAAGCAGCCGCGGAAGCGTCCAAGCAGCCGCGGAAGCGTCCAAGCAGGCGCGGTAGCGTCCAAGCAGTCGCGGAAGCGTACAAGTAGGCGCTGTAGCGTCCAAGCAGGCGCGGAAGCATGCAAGAAGACGCAGAAGAGTCCAAGCAGGCGCGGAAGCGTCCAAGCAGTCGCGGAAGCGTCCAAGCAGGCGCGGAAACGTCCAAGCAGGCGCGGAAGCATCCAAGCAGGCGCGGTAGCGTCCAAGCAGGCGCGGAAACGTCCAAGCAGGAGCGGAAGCATGCAAGAAGACGCAGAAGATTCCAAGCAGCCGCGGAAGCGTCCAAGCAGCCGCGGAAGCGTCCAAGCAGGCGCGGTAGCGTCCAAGCAGTCGCGGAAGCGTCCAAGTAGGCGCTGTAGTGTCCAAGCAGGCGCGGAGACGTCCAAGCCGGCGCGGAAGCATGCAAGAAGACGCAGAAGAGTCCAAGCAGTCGCGGAATTGTCCAAGCAGGCGCGGTAGCGTCCAAGCAGTCGCGGAAGCGTCCAAGCAGGCGCGGTAGCGTCCAAGCAGGCGCGGAAACGTCCAAGCAGGCGCGGAAGCATGCAAGAAGACGCAGAAGAGTCCAAGCAGCCGCGGAAGCGTCCAAGCAGCCGCGGAAGCGTCCAAGCAGGCGCGGTAGCGTCCAAGCAGTCGCGGAAGCGTACAAGTAGGCGCTGTAGCGTCCAAGCAGGCGCGGAAGCATGCAAGAAGACGCAGAAGAGTCCAAGCAGGCGCGGAAGCGTCCAAGCAGTCGCGGAAGCGTCCAAGTAGGCGCTGTAGTGTCCAAGCAGGCGCGGAGACGTCCAAGCCGGCGCGGAAGCATGCAAGAAGACGCAGAAGAGTCCAAGCAGGCTCATAAGCGTCCAAGTAGGCGCGGAAGCGTCCAAGCAGTCGCCGAAGCGTCCAAGCAGGCGCGGAAGCGTCCAAGCAGGAGCGTAAGCGTCCAAGTAGGCGCGGAAGTATGCAAGAAGGCGCAGAAGAGTCCAAGCAGGCGTGGAAGCGTCCAAGCAGGCGCGGAAGCATGCAAGCAGGCGCGGAAGCGTCCAAGCAGGCGCGGAAACGTCCAAGTAGGCGCGGAAGCATGCAAGAAGGCGCGGAAGCATGCAAGAAGGCGCAGAAGAGTCCAAGCAGACGCGGAAGTGTCCAAGCAGGCGCGGAATCGTCCAAGCAGGCGCGGAAGCGTCCAAGCAGGCGCGGAACCGTCCAAGCACTCGCGGAAGCGTCCAAGCAGTCGCGGAAGCGTCCAAGCAGTCGCGGAAGCGTCCAAGCAGGAGCGGAAGCGTCCAAGCAGGCGCGGTAGCGTCCAAGCAGGCGCGGAAGCGTCCAAGCAGGCACGGAACCGTGCAAGCAGTGGCGGAAGCGTCCAAGCAGGCGAGGAAGCATGCAAGCAGGCGCGGAAGCGTCCAAGCTGGCGCGTAAGCTTCCACGCAGGCTCGGAAGCGTCCTAGCAGGCGCGGAAGCGTGCAAGAAGGCGCGGAAGCATCCAAGCAGGCGCGGAAGCATGCAAGCAGGAGCGGAAGCATGCAAGAAGGCGCAGAACAGTCCAAGCAGGCGCGGAAGCGTCCAAGCAGGCTCGAAAGCGTCCAAGTAGGCGCGGAAGCGTCCAAGCAGTCGCCGAAGCGTCCAAGCAGGCGCGGAAGCGTCCAAGCAGTCGCGGATGCGTCGAAGCAGGCGCGGTAGCGTCCAAGCGGTCGCGGAGGCGTACAAGCAGGCGCGGTAGCGTCCAAGCTGGCGCGGAAACGTCCAAGCAGGCGCGGAAGCGTCCAAGCAGGCGCGGAAGCGTCCAAGCAGGCGCGGAAGTGTCCAAGCAGTCGCGGAAGCGTCCAGGCAGGCGCGGAAGCGTCTAAGCAGGCGCGGTAGCGTCCAAGCAGGCGCGGAAACGTCCAAGCAGGCGCGGTAGCGTCCAAGCAGGCGCGGAAGCGTCCAAGCAGGCGCGGAAGCGTCCAAGCAGTCGCGGAAGCGTCCAAGCAGGCGCGGTAGCGTCCAAGCAGGCGCTGAAGTGTCCAAACCGGCGCAGAAGTGTCCAAGCAGGCGCGGTAGCGTCCAAGCAGGCGCGGAAGCGTCCAAGCAGGCGCGGTAGCGTCCAAGCAGGCGCGGAAGCGTCCAAGCAGGCGCGGAAGCGTCCAAGCAGGCGCGGTATCGTCCAAGCAGGCGCGGTAGCGTCCAAGCAGGCGCAGAAGAGTCCAAGCAGGCGCGGAAGCATGCAAGAAGGCGCAGAAGAGTCCATGCAGGCGCGGAAGCGTCCAAGCAGTCGCGGAAGCGTCCAAGCAGGCGCGGAAACGTCCAAGCAGGCGCGGTATCGTCCAAGCAGGCGCGGTAGCGTCCAAGCAGGCGCGGAAGCGTCCAAGCAGTCGCGGAAGCGTCCAAGCAGGCGCGGTAGCGTCCAACCAGGCGCGGAAGCGTCCAAGCAGTCGCGGAATCGTCCAAGCAGGCGCGGTAGCGTCCAAGCAGTCGCGGAAGCGTCCAAGCAGGCGCGGTAGCGTCCAAGCAGGCGCGGAAGCGTCCAAGCAGGCGCGGAAGCGTCCAAGCAGGCGCGGTATCGTCCAAGCAGGCGCGGAAGCGTCCAAGCAGTCGCGGAAACGTCCAAGCAGGCGCGGAAACGTCCAAGTAGGCGCGGAAGCATGCACGAAGGAGCAGAAGCGTCCAAGCAGGCGCGGTAGCGTCCAAGCAGGCGCAGAAGTGTCCAAACCGGCGCAGAAGTGTCCAAGCAGGCGCGGTAGCGTCCAAGCAGGCGCGGAAACGTCCAAGCAGGCGCGGAAGCGTCCAAGCAGGCGCGGAAACGTCCAAGTAGGCGCGGAAGCATGCACGAAGGAGCAGAAGACTCCAAGCAGGCGCGGAAGCGTCCAAGCAGTCGCGGAAGCGTCCAAGCAGGCGCGGTAGCGTCCAACCAGGCGCGGAAGCGTCCATGCAGTCGCGGAATCGTCCAAGCAGGCGCGGTAGCGTCCAAGCAGTCGCGGAAGCGTCCAAGCAGGCGCGGTAGCGTCCAAGCAGGCGCGTAAGCGTCCAAGCAGGCGCGGAAGCGTCCAAGCAGGCGCGGAATCGTCCAAGCAGGCGCGGTAGCGTCCAAGCAGGCGCAGAAGAGTCCAAGCAGGCGCGGAAGCGTCCAAGCAGGCGCGGTAGCGTCCAAGCAGGCGCGGAAACGTCCAAGCAGGCGCGGTATCGTCCAATCAGGCGCGGTAGCGTCCAAGCAGGCGCAGAAGAGTCCAAGCAGGCGCGGAAGCATGCAAGAAGGCGCAGAAGAGTCCATGCAGGCGCGGAAGCGTCCAAGCAGTCGCGGAAGCGTCCAAGCAGGCGCGGAAACGTCCAAGCAGGCGCGGAAGCATGCAAGCAGGCGCGGAAGCATCCAAGCAGGCGCGGACACGTCCAAGTAGGCGCGGAAGCATGCAAGAAGGTGCGGAAGCATCCAAGCAGGCGCGGTAGCGTCCAAGCAGGCGCGGAAGCGTACAAGCAGGCGCGGAAGCATGCAAGAAGGCGCAGAAGAGTCCAAGCAGGCGCGGAAGCTTCCAAGCAGTCGCGGAAGCGTCCAAGCAGGCGCGGAAACATGCAAGAAGGCGCAGAAGAGTCCAAGCAGGCGCGGAAACGTCCAAGCAGGCGCGGAAGCATGCAAGAAGGCGCAGAAGAGTCCAAACAGGCGCGGAAGCGTCCAAGAAGTCGCGGAAGCGTCCAAGCAGGCGCGGTAGCGTCCAAGCAGGCGCGGAAACGTCCAAGCAGGCGCGGAAGCATGCAAGAAGACGCAGAAGAGTCCAAGCAGGCGCGGAAGCGTCCAAGCAGGCGCGGAAGCGTCCAAGCAGGCGCGGAAGCGTCCAAGCAGGCGCGGAAGCGTCCAAGCAGGCGCGGTAGCGTCCAAGCAGGCGCGGAAACGTCCAAGCAGGCGCGGAAGCATGCAAGAAGGCGCAGAAGAGTCCAAGCAGGCGCGGAAGCGTCCAAGCAGGCGCAGAAGTGTCCAAGCAGGCGCGGAAGCGTCCAAGCAGTCGCGGAAGCGCCCAAGCAGGCGCGGTAGCGTCCAACCAGGCGCGGAAGCGTCCAAGCAGTCGCGGAAGCGTCCAAGCAGTCGCGGAAGCATGCAAGCAGGCGCGGAAGCATGCAAGAAGGCGCAGAAGAGTCCAAGCAGGCGCGGAAGCGTCCAAGCAGTCGCGGAAGCGTCCAAGCAGGCGCGGTAGCGTCCAAGCAGGCGCGGAAACGTCCAAGAAGTCGCGGAAGCATGCATTAAGGCGCAGAAGCGTCCAAGGAGTCGCGAAAGCTTCCAAGCAGGCGCGGAAGCGTCCAAGCAGGCGGGGAAGCATGCAAGCAGACGCGGAAGCGTCCAAGCAGTCGCGGAAGCGTCCAAGCAGGCGCGGCAGCGTCCAAGCAGGCGCGGAAACGTCCAAGCAGGCGCGGAAGCATGCAAGAAGGCGGAGAAGAGTCCAAGCAGGCGCGGAAACGTCCAAGCAGCCGCGGAAGCATGCAAGAAGGCGCAGAAGAGTCCAAGCAGGCGCGGAAGCGTCCAAGCAGTCGCGGAAGCGTCCAAGCAGGCGCGGTAGCGTCCAAGCAGGCGCGGAAACGTCCAAGCAGGCGCGGAAGCATGCAAGAAGACGCAGAAGAGTCCAAGCAGGCGCGGAAGCGTCCAAGCAGTCGCGGATGCGTCGAAGCATGCGCGGTAGCGTCCAAGCGGTCGCGGAGGCGTACAAGCAGGCGCGGTAGCGTCCAAGCAGGCGCGGAAACGTCCAAGCAGGCGCGGAAGCGTCCAAGCAGGCGCGGAAGCGTCCAAGCAGGCGCGGAAGTGTCCAAGCAGTCGCGGAAGCGTCCAGGCAGGCGCGGAAGCGTCTAAGCAGGCGCGGTAGCTTCCAAGCAGGCGCGGAAACGTCCAAGCAGGCGCGGTAGCGTCCAAGCAGGCGCGGAAGCGTCCAAGCAGGCGCGGAAGCGTCCAAGCAGTCGCGGAAGCGTCCAAGCAGGCGCGGTAGCGTCCAAGCAGGCGCAGAAGTGTCCAAACCGGCGCAGAAGTGTCCAAGCAGGCGCGGTAGCGTCCAAGCAGGCGCGGAAGCGTCCAAGCAGGCGCGGTAGCGTCCAAGCAGGCGCGGAAGCGTCCAAGCAGGCGCGGAAGCGTCCAAGCAGGCGCGGTATCGTCCAAGCAGGCGCGGTAGCGTCCAAGCAGGCGCAGAAGAGTCCAAGCAGGCGCGGAAGCATGCAAGAAGGCGCAGAAGAGTCCATGCAGGCGCGGAAGCGTCCAAGCAGTCGCGGAAGCGTCCAAGCAGGCGCGGAAACGTCCAAGCAGGCGCGGTATCGTCCAAGCAGGCGCGGTAGCGTCCAAGCAGGCGCGGAAGCGTCCAAGCAGTCGCGGAAGCGTCCAAGCAGGCGCGGTAGCGTCCAACCAGGCGCGGAAGCGTCCAAGCAGTCGCGGAATCGTCCAAGCAGGCGCGGTAGCGTCCAAGCAGTCGCGGAAGCGTCCAAGCAGGCGCGGTAGCGTCCAAGCAGGCGCGGAAGCGTCCAAGCTGGCGCGGAAGCGTCCAAGCAGGCGCGGTATCGTCCAAGCAGGCGCGGAAGCGTCCAAGCAGTCGCGGAAACGTCCAAGCAGGCGCGGAAACGTCCAAGTAGGCGCGGAAGCATGCACGAAGGAGCAGAAGCGTCCAAGCAGGCGCGGTAGCGTCCAAGCAGTCGCGGAAGCGTCCAAGCAGGCGCGGAAGCGTCCAAGCAGGCGCGGAAGCATTCAAGAAGGCGCAGAAGAGTCCAAGCAGACGCGGAAGCGTCCAAGCAGTCGCGGAAGCGTCCAAGCAGGCGCGGTAGCGTCCAAGCAGGCGCGGAAGCATGCAAGCAGGCGCGGAAGCATGCAAGAAGGCGCAGAAGAGTCCAAGCAGGCGCGGTAGCGTCCAAGCAGTCGCGGAAGCGTCCAAGCAGGCGCGGTAGCGTCCAAGCAGGCGCGGAAGCGTCCAAGCTGGCGCGGAAGCGTCCAAGCAGGCGCGGTATCGTCCAAGCAGGCGCGGAAGCGTCCAAGCAGTCGCGGAAACGTCCAAGCAGGCGCGGAAACGTCCAAGTAGGCGCGGAAGCATGCACGAAGGAGCAGAAGCGTCCAAGCAGGCGCGGTAGCGTCCAAGCAGTCGCGGAAGCGTCCAAGCAGGCGCGGAAGCGTCCAAGCAGGCGCGGAAGCATGCAAGAAGGCGCAGAAGAGTCCAAGCAGGCGCGGAAGCGTCCAAGCAGTCGCGGAAGCGTCCAAGCAGGCGCGGTAGCGTCCAAGCAGGCGCGGAAGCATGCAAGCAGGCGCGGAAGCATGCAAGAAGGCGCAGAAGAGTCCAAGCAGGCGCGGAAGCGTCTAAGCAGGCGCAGAAGCGTCCAAGGAGTTGCGGAAGCGTCCAAGCAGGCGCGGTAGCGTCCAAGCAGGCGCGGAAGCGTCCAAGGAGTTGCGGAAGCGTCCAAGCAGGCGCGGTAGCGTCCAAGCAGGCGCGGAAGCGTCCAAGCAGTCGCGGAATTGTCCAAGCAGGCGCGGTAGCGTCCAAGCAGTCGCGGAAGCGTCCAAGCAGGCGCGGTAGCGTCCAAGCAGGCGCGGAAACGTCCAAGCAGGCGCGGAAGCATGCAAGAAGACGCAGAAGAGTCCAAGCAGCCGCGGAAGCGTCCAAGCAGCCGCGGAAGCGTCCAAGCAGGCGCGGTAGCGTCCAAGCAGTCGCGGAAGCGTACAAGTAGGCGCTGTAGCGTCCAAGCAGGCGCGGAAGCATGCAAGAAGACGCAGAAGAGTCCAAGCAGGCGCGGAAGCGTCCAAGCAGTCGCGGAAGCGTCCAAGCAGGCGCGGAAACGTCCAAGCAGGCGCGGAAGCATCCAAGCAGGCGCGGTAGCGTCCAAGCAGGCGCGGAAACGTCCAAGCAGGAGCGGAAGCATGCAAGAAGACGCAGAAGATTCCAAGCAGCCGCGGAAGCGTCCAAGCAGCCGCGGAAGCGTCCAAGCAGGCGCGGTAGCGTCCAAGCAGTCGCGGAAGCGTCCAAGTAGGCGCTGTAGTGTCCAAGCAGGCGCGGAGACGTCCAAGCCGGCGCGGAAGCATGCAAGAAGACGCAGAAGAGTCCAAGCAGTCGCGGAATTGTCCAAGCAGGCGCGGTAGCGTCCAAGCAGTCGCGGAAGCGTCCAAGCAGGCGCGGTAGCGTCCAAGCAGGCGCGGAAACGTCCAAGCAGGCGCGGAAGCATGCAAGAAGACGCAGAAGAGTCCAAGCAGCCGCGGAAGCGTCCAAGCAGCCGCGGAAGCGTCCAAGCAGGCGCGGTAGCGTCCAAGCAGTCGCGGAAGCGTACAAGTAGGCGCTGTAGCGTCCAAGCAGGCGCGGAAGCATGCAAGAAGACGCAGAAGAGTCCAAGCAGGCGCGGAAGCGTCCAAGCAGTCGCGGAAGCGTCCAAGCAGGCGCGGAAACGTCCAAGCAGGCGCGGAAGCATCCAAGCAGGCGCGGTAGCGTCCAAGCAGGCGCGGAAACGTCCAAGCAGGAGCGGAAGCATGCAAGAAGACGCAGAAGATTCCAAGCAGCCGCGGAAGCGTCCAAGCAGCCGCGGAAGCGTCCAAGCAGGCGCGGTAGCGTCCAAGCAGTCGCGGAAGCGTCCAAGTAGGCGCTGTAGTGTCCAAGCAGGCGCGGAGACGTCCAAGCCGGCGCGGAAGCATGCAAGAAGACGCAGAAGAGTCCAAGCAGGCTCATAAGCGTCCAAGTAGGCGCGGAAGCGTCCAAGCAGTCGCCGAAGCGTCCAAGCAGGCGCGGAAGCGTCCAAGCAGGAGCGTAAGCGTCCAAGTAGGCGCGGAAGTATGCAAGAAGGCGCAGAAGAGTCCAAGCAGGCGTGGAAGCGTCCAAGCAGGCGCGGAAGCATGCAAGCAGGCGCGGAAGCGTCCAAGCAGGCGCGGAAACGTCCAAGTAGGCGCGGAAGCATGCAAGAAGGCGCGGAAGCATGCAAGAAGGCGCAGAAGAGTCCAAGCAGACGCGGAAGTGTCCAAGCAGGCGCGGAAGCGTCCAAGCAGGCGCGGAAGCGTCCAAGCAGGCGCGGAACCGTCCAAGCACTCGCGGAAGCGTCCAAGCAGTCGCGGAAGCGTCCAAGCAGTCGCGGAAGCGTCCAAGCAGGAGCGGAAGCGTCCAAGCAGGCGCGGTAGCGTCCAAGCAGGCGCGGAAGCGTCCAAGCAGGCACGGAACCGTGCAAGCAGTGGCGGAAGCGTCCAAGCAGGCGAGGAAGCATGCAAGCAGGCGCGGAAGCGTCCAAGCTGGCGCGTAAGCTTCCACGCAGGCTCGGAAGCGTCCTAGCAGGCGCGGAAGCGTGCAAGAAGGCGCGGAAGCATCCAAGCAGGCGCGGAAGCATGCAAGCAGGAACGGAAGCATGCAAGAAGGCGCAGAACAGTCCAAGCAGGCGCGGAAGCGTCCAAGCAGGCTCGAAAGCGTCCAAGTAGGCGCGGAAGCGTCCAAGCAGTCGCCGAAGCGTCCAAGCAGGCGCGGAAGCGTCCAAGCACTCGCGGAAGCGTCCAAGCAGGCGCGGTAGCGTCCAAGCAGGCGCGGAAGCATCCATACAGGCGCGGAAGCGTCCAAGCAGGCGCGGAACCGTCCAAGCACTCGCGAAAGCGTCCAAGCAGTCGCGGAAGCGTCCAAGCAGTCGCGGAAGCGTCCAAGCAGGAGCGGAAGCGTCCAAGCAGGCTCGGAACCGTGCAAGCAGTGGCGGAAGCGTCCAAGCAGGCGAGGAAGCATGCAAGCAGGCGCGGAAGCGTCCAAGCAGGCGCGGAAACGTCCAAGTAGGCGCGGAAGCATGCAAGCAGGCGCGGAAGCGTCCAAGCAGGCGCGGAAGCATGCAAGCAGGCGCGGAAGCGTCCAAGCAGGCGCGGAAGCGTCCAAGCAGGCGCGGAACCGACAAAGCACTCGCGAAAGCGTCCAAGCAGTCGCGGAAGCGTCCAAGCAGTCGCGGAAGCGTCCAAGCAGGAGCGGAAGCGTCCAAGCAGGCTCGGAACCGTGCAAGCAGTGGCGGAAGCGTCCAAGCAGGCGAGGAAGCATGCAAGCAGGCGCGGAAGCGTCCACGCAGGCTCGGAAGCTTCCTAGCAGGCGCGGAAGCGTGCAAGAAGGCGCGGAAGCATCCAAGCAGGCGTGGAAGCATGCAAGCAGGAGCGGAAGCATGCAAGAAGGCGCGGGAACAGTCCAAGCAGGCGCGGAAGCGTCCAAGCAGGCTCGAAAGCGTCCAAGTAGGCGCGGAAGCGTCCAAGCAGTCGCCGAAGCGTCCAAGCAGGCGCGGAAGCGTCCAAGCACTCGCGGAATCGTCCAAGCAGGCGCGGTAGCGTCCAAGCAGGCGCGGAAGCATCCATACAGGCGCGGAAGCGTCCAAGCAGGCGCGGAACCGTCCAAGCACTCGCGAAAGCGTCCAAGCAGTCGCGGAAGCGTCCAAGCAGTCGCGGAAGCGTCCAAGCAGGAGCGGAAGCGTCCAAGCAGGCTCGGAACCGTGCAAGCAGTGGCGGAAGCGTCCAAGCAGGCGAGGAAGCATGCAAGCAGGCGCGGAAGCGTCCAAGCAGGCGCGGAAACGTCCAAGTAGGCGCGGAAGCATGCAAGCAGGCGCGGAAGCGTCCAAGCAGGCGCGGAAGCATGCAAGCAGGCGCGGAAGCGTCCAAGCAGGCGCGGAAGCGTCCAAGCAGGCGCGGAACCGTCCAAGCACTCGCGAAAGCGTCCAAGCAGTCGCGGAAGCGTCCAAGCAGTCGCGGAAGCGTCCAAGCAGGAGCGGAAGCGTACAAGCAGGCTCGGAACCGTGCAAGCAGTGGCGGAAGCGTCCAAGCAGGCGAGGAAGCATGCAAGCAGGCGCGGAAGCGTCCAAGCAGGCGCGGAAGCATGCAAGAAGGCGCAAAGAATCTAAGCAGGCGCAGAAGCGTCCAAGCAGGCGCGGAAGCGTCCAAGCAGGCGCGGAAACGTCGAAGCAGGTGCGGAAGCATGCAAGAAGGCGCAGAAGAGTCCAAGCAGGCGCGGAAGCGTCCAAGCAGTCGCGGAAGCGTCCAAGCGGGCGCGGTAGCGCCCAACCAGGTGCGGAAGCGTCCAAGCAGGCGCGGAAGCATGCAAGAAGCCGCAGAAGAGTCCAAGCAGGCGCGGAAGCGTCCAAGCAGTCGCGGAAGCGTCCAAGCAGGCGCGGAAGCGTCCAAGCAGGCGCGGAAGCGTCCAAGCAGGCGCGGAAGCGTCCAAGCAGGCGCGGAAGCATGCAAGAAGGCGCAGAAGAGTCCAATCAGGCGCGGAAGCGTCCAAGCAGGCGCGGAAGCGTGCAAGCAGGCGCGAAAGAGTCCAAGCAGGCGCGGAAGCATGCAAGAAGGCGCAAAGAATCCAAGCAGGCGCGGAAGCGTCCAAGCAGTCGCGGAAGCGTCCAAGCAGGCGCGGTAGCGTCCAAGCAGGCGCGGAAACGTCCAAGCAGGCGCGGAAGATTCAAAGCAGGCTCGGAAGCGTCTAAGCAGGCGCAGAACCGTGCAAGCAGGCGCGGAAGCGTCCAAGCAGGCGCGGAAGCGTCCAAGCAGGAGCGGAAGCGTCCAAGTAGGCGCGGAAGCATGCAAGAAGGCGCGGAAGCGTCCAAGCAGGCGAGGAAGCATGCAAGCAGGCGCGGAACAGTCCAAGCAGGATCGGAAGCATGCAAGAAGGCGCAGAAGAGTCCAAGCAGGCGCGGAACAGTCCAAGCAGGCGCGGAAGCGTCCAAGCAGGCGCGGAAGCGTCCAAGCAGGCGCGGAAGCGTCCAAGCAGGCGCGGAAGCGCCCAAGCAGGCGCAGAACCGTGCAAGCAGGCGCGGAAGCGTCCAATCAGGCGCGGAAGCGTCCAAGCAGGCGCGGAAACGTCCAAGTAGGCGCGGAAGCATGCAAGAAGGCGCGGAAGCATGCAGGAAGGCGCAGAAGAGGCCAAGCAGGCGCGGAAGCGTCCAAGCAGGCGCGGAAGCGTCCAAGCAGGCGCAGAACCGTGCAAGCAGGCGCGGAAGCGTCCAAGCAGGCGCGGAAACGTCCAAGCAGGCGCGGAAGCGTCCAAGCAGGCGCGGAAGCGTCCAAGCAGGCGCGGAAGCGTCCAAGCAGGCGCGGAAACGTCCAAGCAGGCGCGGAAGCGTCCAAGCAGGCGCGGAAGCGTCCAAGCAGGCGCGGAAGCGTCCAAGCAGGCGCAGAAACGTGCAAGCAGGCGCGGAAGCGTCCAAGCAGGCGCGGAAACGTCCAAGCAGGCGCGGAAGCGTCCAAGCAGGCGCGTAAGCGTCCACGCAGGCTCGGAAGTGTCCAAGCAGGAGCGTAAGCGTCCAAGTAGGCGCGGAAGTATGCAAGAAGGCGCAGAAGAGTCCAAGCAGGCGTGGAAGCGTCCAAGCAGGCGCGGAAGCGTCCAAGCACTCGCGGAAGCGTCCAAGCAGGCGCGGAAGCGTCCAAGCAGGCGCGGAAGAGTCCACGCAGGCGCAGAACCGTGCAAGCAGGCGCGGAAGCGTCCAAGCAGTCGCGGAGGCGTCCAAGCAGCCGCGGTAGCGTCCAACCAGGCGCGGAAGCGTCCAAGTAGGCGCGGCAGCATGCAAGAAGGCGCAGAAGAGTCCAAGCAGTCGCGGAAGCGTCCAAGCAGGCGCGGTAGCGTCCAAGCAGGCGCGGAAGCATCCAAGAAGGCGCAGAAGAGTCCAAACAGGTGCAGAAGTGTCCAAGCAGGCGCGGAATCGTCCAAGCAGTCGCGGAAGCGTCCAAGCAGACGCGGTAGCGTCCAACCAGGCGCGGAAGCGTCCAAGCAGTCGCGGAAGCGTCCAAGCAGGCGCGGTAGCGTCCAAGCAGGCGCGGAAACGTCCAAGCAGGCGCGGAAGCATGCAAGAAGACGCAGAAGGGTCCAAGCAGGCGCGAAAGCGTCCAAGCAGTCGCGGAAGCGTTCAAGCAGGCGCGGTAGCGTCCAACCAGGCGCGGAAACGTCCAAGCAGGCGCGGAAGCATGCAAGAAGACGCAGAAGGGTCCAAGCAGGCGCGAAAGCGTCCAAGCAGTCGCGGAAGCGTTCAAGCAGGCGCGGTAGCGTCCAAGCAGTCGCGGAAGCCTCCAAGCAGGCGCGGTAGCGTCCAAGCAGGCGCGGAAACGTCCAAGCAGGCGCGGAAGCATGCAAGAAGGCGCAGAAGAGTCCAAGCAGGCGCGGAAGCGTCCAAGCAGTCGCGGAAGCGTCCAAGCAGGCGCGAAAGCGTCCAAGCAGTCGCGGAAGCGTTCAAGCAGGCGCGGAAGCGTCCAAGCAGTCGCGGAAGCCTCCAAGCAGGCGCGGTAGCGTCCAAGCAGTCCCGGAAGCGTACAAGGAGGCGGGGAAGCATGCAAGCAGTCGCGGAAGCGTTCAAGCAGGCGCGGTAGCGTCCAAGCAGTCGCGGAAACGTCCAAGCAGGCGCGGAAGCATGCAAGAAGGCTCAGAAGAGTCCAAACAGGCGCGGAAGCGTCCAAACAGTCGCGGAAGCGTCCAAGCAGGCGGGATAGCGTCCAAGCAGGCGCGGTAGTGTCCAAGCAACCGCGGAAACGTCCAAGCAGGCGCGGAAGCATGCAAGAAGGCGCAGAAGAGTCCAAGCAGGCGCGGAATCGTCCAAGCAGGCGCGGAAGCGTCCAAGCAGTCGCGGAAGCGTCCAAGCAGGCGCGGTAGCGTCCAAGCAGGCGCGGAAGCGTCCATGCAGGCGCGGAAGCATGCAAGCAGGCGCGGAAGCGTCCAAGCAGGCTCGGAAACGTCCAAGTAGGCGCAGAAGCATGCAAGAAGGTGCGGAAGCGTCCAAGCAGGCGCAGTAGCGTCCAAGCAGGCGCGGAAACGTCCAAGCAGGCGCGGAAGCATGCAAGAAGGCGCAGAAGAGTCCAAGTAGGCGCGGAAGCGTCCAAGCAGTCGCGGAAGCGTCCAAGCAGGCGCGGTAGCGTCCAAGCAGGCGCGGAAACGTCAAAGCAGGCGCGGAAGCATGCAAGAAGCCGCAGAACAGTCCAAGCAGGCGCGGAAGCGTCCAAGCAGTCGCGGAAGCGTCCAAGCAGGCGCGGAAACGTCCAAGTAGCCGCGGTAGCATGCAAGAAGGCGCGGAAGTGTCCAAGCAGGCGCGGTAGCGTCCAAGCAGGCGCAGAAGAGTCCAAACAGGCGCAGATGTGTCCAAGCAGGCGCGCAAGCGTCCAAGCAGCAGGGGAAACATGCAAGCAGGCGCGGTGGCGTCCAACCAGGCGCGGAAGCGTCCAAGCAGGCGCGGTAGCGTCCAAGCAGGCGCGGAAACGTCCAAGCAGGCGCGGAAGCATGCAAGAAGGCGCAGAAGAGTCCAAGCAGGCGCGGAAGCGTCCAAGCAGTCGCGGAAGCGTCCAAGCAAGCGCGGTAGCGTCCAAGCGGTCGCGAAAACGTACAAGCAGGCGCGGTAGCGTACAAGCAGGCGCGGAAACGTCGAAGCAGGCGCGGTAGCGTCCAACCAGGCGCGGAAGCGTCCAAGCAGACGCGGACACGTCCAAGTAGGCGCGGAAGCATGCAAGAAGGCGCGGAAGCATCCAAGCAGGCGCGGTAGCGTCCAAGCAGGCGCGGAAACGTCGAAGCAGGCGCGGTAGCGTCCAAGCGGTCGCGGAATCGTACAAGCAGGCGCGGTAGCGTCCAAGCAGGCGCGGAAACGTCCAAGCAGGCGCGGAAGCATGCAAGAAGACGCAGAAGCTTCCAAGCAGGCGCGGTAGCGTCCAAGCAGTCGCGGAAGCGTCCAAGCAGGCGCGGTAGTGTCCAACCAGGCGCGGAAGCGTCCAAGCAGTCGCGGATACGTCCAAGCAGGCGCGGTAGCGTCCAAGCAGTCGCGGAAGCGTCCAAGCAGGCGCGGTAGCGTCCAAGCAGGCGCGGTAGCGTCCAACCAGGCGCGGAAGCGTCCAAGCAGGCGCGGAATCGTCCAAGCAGACGCAGAAGTGTCAAAGCAGGCGCGGAATCGTCCAAGCAGTCGCGGAAGCGTCCAAGCAGGCGCGGAAGCATGCAAGAAGACGCAGAAGCTTCCAAGCAGGCGCGGTAGCGTCCAAGCAGTCGCGGAAGCGTCCAAGCAGGCGCGGTAGCGTCCAACCAGGCGCGGAAGCGTCCAAGCAGACGCGGACACGTCCAAGTAGGCGCGGAAGCATGCAAGAAGGCGCGGAAGCATCCAAGCAGGCGCGGTAGCGTCCAAGCAGGCGCGGAAACGTCGAAGCAGGCGCGGAAGCATGCAAGAAGGCGCAGAAGAGTCCAAGCAGGCGCGGAAGCGTCCAAGCTGGCGCGGAAGCGTCCAAGCAGGTGCGGTAGCGTCCAAGCAGGCGCGGAAACGTCCAAGCAGGCGCGGAAGCATGCAAGAAGACGCAGAAGAGTCCAAGCAGGCGGGGAAGCATGCAAGCAGACGCGGAAGCGTCCAAGCAGCTGCGGACATGTCCAAGTAGGCGCGGAAGCATGCAAGAAGGCGCGGAAGCATCCAAGCAGGCGCGGTAGCGTCCAAGCAGGCGCGGAAACGTCGAAGCAGGCGCGGAAGCATGCAAGAAGGCGCAGAAGAGTCCAAGCAGGCGCGGAAGCGTCCAAGCTGGCGCGGAAGCGTCCAAGCAGGTGCGGTAGCGTCCAAGCAGGCGCGGAAACGTCCAAGCAGGCGCGGAAGCATGCAAGAAGACGCAGAAGAGTCCAAGCAGGCGCGGAAGCGTCCAAGCAGCCGGGGAAGCATGCAAGCAGGCGCGGTAGCGTCCAACCAGACGCGGAAGCGCCCACGCAGTCGCGGAAGCGTCCAAGCAGGCGCGATAGCGTCCAAGCAGACGCGGAAGCGTGTAAGAAGGCGCGGTAGCGTCCAAGCAGGCGCGGAAACTTCCAAGCAGGCGCGGAAGCATGCAAGAAGGCGCAGAAGAGTCCAAGCAGACACGGAAGCGTCCAAGCAGTCGCGGAAGCGTCCAAGCAGGTGCGGTAGCGTCCAAGCAGGCGCGGAAACGTCCAAGTAGGCGCGGAAGCATGCAAGAAGGCGCGGAAGCGTCCAAGCAGGCGCGGAAGCGTCCAAGCAGGCGCGGAAGCGTCCAAGCAGGCGCGATAGCGTCCAAGCAGACGCGGAAGCGTCCAAGCAGGCGCGGTAGTGTCCAAGCAACCGCGGAAACGTCCAAGCAGGCGCGGAAGCATGCAAGAAGGCGCAGAAGAGTCCAAGCGGGCGCGGAAGCGTGCAAGCAGGCGCGGAAGCATTCAAGCAGGCGCAGAAGCGTCCAAGCAGTCGCGGAAGCGTCCAAGCAGGCGCGGTAGTGTCCAACCAGGCGCGGAAGCGTCCAAGCAGTCGCGGAAGCGTTCAAGCAGGCGCGGTAGCGTCCAAGCAGGCGCGGTAGCGTCCAAGCAGTCGCGGATTCGTCCAAGCAGGCGCGGAAGCTTCGAAGCAGGCGCGGAAGCGTCCAAGCAGGCGCGGTAGCGTCCAAGCGGTCGCGGAAGCGTACAAGCAGGCGCGGTAGCGTCCAAGCAGGCGCGGAAACGTCCAAGCAGGCGCGGAAGCGTCCAAGCAGGCGCGGAAGCATCCATATAGGAGCGGAAGCGTCCAAGCAGGCGCGGAAGCGTTCAAGCAGGCGCAGAAGCGTCCAAGCAGTCGCGGAAGCGTCCAAGCAGGCGCGGAAGCGTCCAAGCAGGCGCGGAAGCATCCATATAGGAGCGGAAGCGTCCAAGCAGGCGCGGAAGCGTTCAAGCAGGCGCAGAAGCGTCCAAGCAGTCGCGGAAGCGTCCAAGCAGGCGCGGAAGCGTCCAAGCAGGCGCGGAAGCGTCCAAGCAGTCGCGGAAGCGTCCAAGCAGGCGCGGTAGCGTCCAAGCAGGCGCGGAAGCGTCCATGCAGGCGCGGAAGCATGCAAGCAGGCGCGGAAGCGTCCAAGCAGGCTCGGAAACGTCCAAGTAGGCGCAGAAGCATGCAAGAAGGTGCGGAAGCGTCCAAGCAGGCGCGGTAGTGTCCAAGCAACCGCGGAAACGTCCAAGCAGGCGCGGAAGCATGCAAGAAGGCGCAGAAGAGTCCAAGCAGGCGCGGAAGCGTCCAAGCAGGCGCGGAAGCGTCCAAGCAGTCGCGGAAGCGTCCAAGCAGGCGCGGTAGCGTCCAAGCAGGCGCGGAAGCGTCCATGCAGGCGCGGAAGCATGCAAGCAGGCGCGGAAGCGTCCAAGCAGGCTCGGAAACGTCCAAGTAGGCGCAGAAGCATGCAAGAAGGTGCGGAAGCGTCCAAGCAGGCGCGGTAGCGTCCAAGCAGGCGCGGAAACGTCCAAGCAGGCGCGGAAGCATGCAAGAAGGCGCAGAAGAGTCCAAGTAGGCGCGGAAGCGTCCAAGCAGTCGCGGAAGCGTCCAAGCAGGCGCGGTAGCGTCCAAGCAGGCGCGGAAACGTCCAAGCAGGCGCGGAAGCATGCAAGAAGCCGCAGAACAGTCCAAGCAGGCGCGGAAGCGTCCAAGCAGTCGCGGAAGCGTCCAAGCAGGCGCGGAAACGTCCAAGTAGCCGCGGTAGCATGCAAGAAGGCGCGGAAGTGTCCAAGCAGGCGCGGTAGCGTCCAAGCAGGCGCAGAAGAGTCCAAACAGGCGCAGATGTGTCCAAGCAGGCGCGCAAGCGTCCAAGCAGCAGGGGAAACATGCAAGCAGGCGCGGTGGCGTCCAACCAGGCGCGGAAGCGTCCAAGCAGGCGCGGTAGCGTCCAAGCAGGCGCGGAAGCGTCCAAGCAGGCGCGGAAGCGTCCAAGCAGTCGCGGAAGCGTCCAAGCAGGCGCAGAAGAGTCCAAGCAGGCGCGGAAGCGTCCAAGCAGTCGCGGAAGCCTCCAAGCAGGCGCGGAAGCATGCAAGAAGGCGCAGAAGAGTCCAAGCAGGCGCGGAAGCGTCCAAGCTGGCGCGGAAGCGTCCAAGCAGGTGCGGTAGCGTCCAAGCAGGCGCGGAAACGTCCAAGCAGGCGCGGAAGCATGCAAGAAGACGCAGAAGAGTCCAAGCAGGCGGGGAAGCATGCAAGCAGACGCGGAAGCGTCCAAGCAGCTGCGGACACGTCCAAGTAGGCGCGGAAGCATGCAAGAAGGCGCGGAAGCATCCAAGCAGGCGCGGTAGCGTCCAAGCAGGCGCGGAAACGTCGAAGCAGGCGCGGAAGCATGCAAGAAGGCGCAGAAGAGTCCAAGCAGGCGCGGAAGCATGCAAGCAGACGCGGAAGCGTCCAAGCAGCTGCGGACACGTCCAAGTAGGCGCGGAAGCATGCAAGAAGGCGCGGAAGCATCCAAGCAGGCGCGGTAGCGTCCAAGCAGGCGCGGAAACGTCGAAGCAGGCGCGGAAGCATGCAAGAAGGCGCAGAAGAGTCCAAGCAGGCGCGGAAGCGTCCAAGCTGGCGCGGAAGCGTCCAAGCAGGTGCGGTAGCGTCCAAGCAGGCGCGGAAACGTCCAAGCAGGCGCGGTAGCGTCCAAGCAGTCGCGGAAGCTTCCAAGCAGGCGCGGTAGCGTCCAACCAGGCGCGGAAGCGTCCACGCTGTCGCGGAAGCGTCCAAGCAGGCGCGATAGCGTCCAAGCAGACGCGGAAGCGTGTAAGAAGGCGCGGTATGGTCCAAGCAGGCGCAGAAAAGTCCAAGCAGGTGCAGAAGAGTCCAAGCAGGCGCGGAAACGTCCAAGCAGGCGCGGTAGCGTCCAAGCAGGCGCAGAAGAGTCCAAGCAGGCGCGGAAGCGTCCAAGCAGGCGCGGAATCGTCCAAGCAGTCGCGGAAGCGTCCAAGCAGGCGCAGAAGAGTCCAAACAGGCGCAGATGTGTCCAAGCAGGCGCGCAAGCGTCCAAGCAGCAGGGGAAACATGCAAGCAGGCGCGGTGGCGTCCAACCAGGCGCGGAAACGTCCAAGCAGGCGCGGAAGCATGCAAGAAAACGCAGAAGAGTCCAAGCAGGCGCGGAAGCGTCCAAGCAGGTGCAGAAGAGTCCAAGCAGGCGCGGAAACGTCCAAGCAGGCGCGGAAGCATGCAAGAAGGCGCAGAAGAGTCCAAGCAGGCGCGGAAGCGTCCAAGCTGGCGCGGAAGCGTCCAAGCAGGTGCGGTAGCGTCCAAGCAGGCGCGGAAACGTCCAAGCAGGCGCGGTAGCGTCCAAGCAGGCGCAGAAGAGTCCAAGCAGGCGCGGAAGCGTCCAAGCAGGCGCGGAAGCGTCCAAGCAGTCGCGGTAGTGTCCAAGCAACCGCGGAAACGTCCAAGCAGGCGCGGAAGCATGCAAGAAGGCGCAGAAGAGTCCAAGCAGGCGCGGAAGCGTCCAAGCAGGCGCGGAAGCGTCCAAGCAGTCGCGGAAGCGTCCAAGCAGGCGCGGTAGCGTCCAAGCAGGCGCGGAAGCGTCCATGCAGGCGCGGAAGCATGCAAGCAGGCGCGGAAGCGTCCAAGCAGGCTCGGAAACGTCCAAGTAGGCGCAGAAGCATGCAAGAAGGTGCGGAAGCGTCCAAGCAGGCGCGGTAGCGTCCAAGCAGGCGCGGAAACGTCCAAGCAGGCGCGGAAGCATGCAAGAAGGCGCAGAAGAGTCCAAGTAGGCGCGGAAGCGTCCAAGCAGTCGCGGAAGCGTCCAAGCAGGCGCGGTAGCGTCCAAGCAGGCGCGGAAACGTCCAAGCAGGCGCGGAAGCATGCAAGAAGCCGCAGAACAGTCCAAGCAGGCGCGGAAGCGTCCAAGCAGTCGCGGAAGCGTCCAAGCAGGCGCGGAAACGTCCAAGTAGCCGCGGTAGCATGCAAGAAGGCGCGGAAGTGTCCAAGCAGGCGCGGTAGCGTCCAAGCAGGCGCAGAAGAGTCCAAACAGGCGCAGATGTGTCCAAGCAGGCGCGCAAGCGTCCAAGCAGCAGGGGAAACATGCAAGCAGGCGCGGTGGCGTCCAACCAGGCGCGGAAGCGTCCAAGCAGGCGCGGTAGCGTCCAAGCAGGCGCGGAAACGTCCAAGCAGGCGCGGAAGCATGCAAGAAGGCGCAGAAGAGTCCAAGCAGGCGCGGAAGCGTCCAAGCAGTCGCGGAAGCGTCCAAGCAAGCGCGGTAGCGTCCAAGCGGTCGCGAAAACGTACAAGCAGGCGAGGTAGCGTACAAGCAGGCGCGGAAACGTCGAAGCAGGCGCGGAAACGTCCAAGTAGGCGCGGTAGCGTACAAGCAGGCGCGGAAACGTCCAAGCAGGCGCGGAAGCATGCAAGAAGGCGCAGAAGAGTCCAAGCAGGCGCGGTAGCGTCCAAGCAGGCGCGGAAACGTCCAAGCAGGCGCGGAAGCATGCAAGAAGGCGCAGAAGAGTCCAAGCAGGCGCGGAAGCGTCCAAGCAGTCGCGGAAGCGTCCAAGCAAGCGCGGTAGCGTCCAAGCGGTCGCGAAAACGTACAAGCAGGCGCGGTAGCGTACAAGCAGGCGCGGAAACGTCGAAGCAGCCGCGGAAGCGTCCAAGCAGGCGCGGTAGCGTCCAAGCAGTCGCGGAAGCGTCCAAACAGGCGCGGAAACGTCCAAGCAGGCGCGGAAGCATGCAAGCAGGCGCGGAAGCGTCCAACCAGGCGCGGAAGCGTCCAAGCAGTCGCGGATTCGTCCAAGCAGGCGCGGAAGCTTCCAAGCAGGCGCGGAAGCGTCCAAGCAGGCGCGGTAGTGTCCAAGCAACCGCGGAAACGTCCAAGCAGGCGCGGAAGCATGCAAGAAGGCGCAGAAGAGTCCAAGCAGGCGCGGAAGCGTCCAAGCAGGCGCGGAAGCGTCCAAGCAGTCGCGGAAGCGTCCAAGCAGGCGCAGAAGAGTCCAAGCAGGCGCGGAAGCGTCCAAGCAGTCGCGGAAGCCTCCAAGCAGGCGCGGAAGCATGCAAGAAGGCGCAGAAGAGTCCAAGCAGGCGCGGAAGCGTCCAAGCTGGCGCGGAAGCGTCCAAGCAGGTGCGGTAGCGTCCAAGCAGGCGCGGAAACGTCCAAGCAGGCGCGGTAGCGTCCAAGCAGTCGCGGAAGCTTCCAAGCAGGCGCGGTAGCGTCCAACCAGGCGCGGAAGCGTCCACGCTGTCGCGGAAGCGTCCAAGCAGGCGCGATAGCGTCCAAGCAGACGCGGAAGCGTGTAAGAAGGCGCGGTATGGTCCAAGCAGGCGCAGAAAAGTCCAAGCAGGTGCAGAAGAGTCCAAGCAGGCGCGGAAACGTCCAAGCAGGCGCGGAAGCATGCAAGAAGACGCAGAAGAGTCCAAGCAGGCTCGGAAACGTCCAAGCAGGCGCGGAAGCATGCAAGCTGGCGCGGTAGCGTCCAACCAGGCGCGGAAGCGTCCAAGCAGTCGCGGAAGCGTCCAAGCAGGCGCGGTAGCGTCCAAGTAGGCGCGGTAGCGTCCAAGCAGGCGCGGAATCGTCGAAGCAGGCGCGGAAACGTCCAAGTAGGCGCGGTAGCGTCCAACCAGGCGCGGAATCGTCCAAGCAGACGCAGAAGTGTCCAAGCAGGCGCGGAAACGTCCAAGCAGGCGCGGAAGCATGCAAGAAGACGCAGAAGAGTCCAAGCAGGCGCGGAAGCGTCCAAGCAGTCGCGGAAGCGTCCAAACAGGCGCGGAAACGTCCAAGCAGGCGCGGAAGCATGCAAGAAGACGCAGAAGAGTCCAAGCAGGCGCGGAAGCGTCCAAGCAGTCGCGGAAGCGTCCAAACAGGCGCGGAAACGTCCAAGCAGGCGCGGAAGCATGCAAGCAGGCGCGGAAGCGTCCAACCAGGCGCGGAAGCGTCCAAGCAGTCGCGGATTCGTCCAAGCAGGCGCGGAAGCTTCCAAGCAGGCGCGGAAGCGTCCAAGCAGGCGCGGTAGCGTCCAAGCGGTCGCGGAAGCGTACAAGCAGGCGCGGAAGCGTCCAAGCAGGCGCGGAAACGTCCAAGCAGGCGCGGAAGCATGAAAGAAGACGCAGAAGCTTCCAAGCAGGCGCGGTAGCGTCCAAGCAGTCGCGGAAGCGTCCAAGCAGGCGCGGTAGCGTCCAAGCAATCGCGGAAGCGTCCAAGCAGGCGCGGAAGCATCCATATAGGAGCGGAAGCGTCCAAGCAGGCGCGGAAGCGTCCAAGCAGTCGCGGAAACGTCCAAGCAGGCGCGCAAGCGTCCAAGCAGCAGGGGAAACATGCAAGCAGGCGCGGTGGCGTCCAACCAGGCGCGGAAGCGTCCAAGCAGGCGCGGTAGCGTCCAAGCAGGCGCGGAAACGTCCAAGCAGGCGCGGAAGCATGCAAGAAGGCGCAGAAGAGTCCAAGCAGGCGCGGAAGCATGCAAGAAGACGCAGAAGAGTCCAAGCAGTCGCGGAAGCGTCCTAGCAGGCGCGGAAGCGTCCAAGCTGTCGCGGAAGCGTCCAAGCAGTCGCGGAAGCATGCAAGAAGGCGCAGAAGAGTCCAAGCGGGCGCGGAAGCGTGCAAGCAGGCGCGGAAGCGTGCAAGCAGGCGCGGAAGCGTCCAAGCAGGCGCGGAAACGTTCAAGTAGGCGCGGCAGCATGCACGAAGGCGCAGAAGAGTCCAAGCAGGCGGGGAAGCATGCAAGCAGGCGCGGAAGCGTCCAAGCAGGCGCGGTAGCGTCCAAGCAGGCGCGGAAGCGTCCAAGCAGGCGCGGAATCGTCCAAGTAGGCGCGGAAGCATGCAAAAAGGCGCAGAAGAGTCCAAGCAGGCGCGGAAGCGTCCAAGCAGTCGCGGAAGCGTCCAAGCAGGCGCGGAAGAGTCCAAGCAGGCGCGGAAGCGTCCAAACAGTCGCGGAAGCGTCCAAGCAGGCGCGGTAGCGTCCAAGCAGGCGCAGTAGCGTCCAAGCAGTCGCGGAAACGTCCAAGCAGGCGCGGAAGCATGCAAGAAGGCGCAGAAGAGTCCAAGCAGGCGCGGAAGCGTCCAAACAGTCGCGGAAGCGTCCAAGCAGGCGCGGTAGCGTCCAAGCAGGCGCAGTAGCGTCCAAGCAGGCGCGGAAACGTCCAAGCAGGCGCGGAAGCATGCAAGAAGACGCAGAAGAGCCCAAGCAGGCGCGGAAGCGTCCAAGCAGTCGCGGAAGCGTCCAAGCAGGCGCGGTAGCGTCCAAGCAGGCGCGGAAACGTCCAAGCAGGCGCGGAAGAATGCAAGAAGGCGCAGAAGAGTCCAAGCAGGCGGGGAAGCGTCCAAGCAGTCGCGGAAGCGTCCAAGCAGGCGCGGTAGCGTCCAAGCAGGCGCGGAAACGTCCAAGCAGGCGCGGAAGAATGCAAGAAGGCGCAGAAGAGTCCAAGCAGGCGCGGAAGCGTCCAAGCAGGCGGGGAAGCATGCAAGCAGGCGCGGAAGCGTCCAAGCAGGCGCGGTAGCTTCCAAGCAGGCGCGGAAACGTCCAAGCAGGCGCGGAAGCATGCAAGAAGGCGCAGAAGAGTCCAAGCAGGCGCGGAAACGTCCAAGCAGGCGCGGAAGCATGCAAGAAGACGCAGAAGCGTACAAGAAAGCGCGGTAGCGTCCAAGCAGGCGCGGAAACGTCCAAGCAGGCGCGGTAGCTTCCAAGCAGGCGCGGAAACGTCCAAGCAGGCGCGGAAGCATGCAAGAAGGCGCAGAAGAGTCCAAGCAGTCGCGGAAGAGTCCAAGCAGTCGCGGAAGCGTACAAGAAAGCGCGGTAGCGTCCAAGCAGGCGCGGAAACGTCCAAGCAGGCGCGGAAGCATGCAAGAAGGCGCAGAAGAGTCCAAGCAGGCGCGGAAGCGTCCAAGCAGTCGCGGAAGCGTCCAAGCAGGCGCGGAAGCATGCAAGAAGACGCAGAAGAGTCCAAGCAGGCGCAGTAGCGTCCAAGCAGGCGCGGAAACGTCCAAGCAGGCGCGGAAGCATGCAAGAAGGCGCAGAAGAGTCCAACCAGGCGCGGAAGCGTCCAAGCAGTCGCGGAAGCGTCCAAGCAGGCGCGATAGCGTCCAAGCAGACGCGGAAGCGTCCAAGCAGGCGCGGTAGCGTCCAAGCAGGCGCGGAAACGTCCAAGCAGGCGCGGAAGCATGTAAGAAGGCGCAGAAGAGTCCAAGCAGGCGCGGAAGCGTCCAAGCAGTCGCGGAAGCGTCCAAGCAGGCGCGGAAGAGTCCAAGCAGGCGCGGAAGCGTCCAAACAGTCGCGGAAGCGTCCAAGCAGGCGCGGTAGCGTCCAAGCAGGCGCAGTAGCGTCCAAGCAGTCGCGGAAACGTCCAAGCAGGCGCGGAAGCATGCAAGAAGGCGCAGAAGAGTCCAAGCAGGCGCGGAAGCGTCCAAACAGTCGCGGAAGCGTCCAAGCAGGCGCGGTAGCGTCCAAGCAGGCGCAGTAGCGTCCAATCAGGCGCGGAAACGTCCAAGCAGGCGCGGAAGCATGCAAGAAGGCGCAGAAGAGTCCAAGTAGGCGCGGCAGCGTCCAAGCAGTCGCGGAAGCGTCCAAGCAGGCGCGGTAGCGTCCAAGCAGGCGCGGAAACGTCCAAGCAGGCGCGGAAGCATGCAAGAAGGCGCAGAAGAGTCCAAGCAGGCGCGGAAGCGTCCAAGCAGTCGCGGAAGCGTCCAAGCAGGCGCGGTAGCGTCCAAGCAGGCGCAGTAGCGTCCAAGCAGTCGCGGAAACGTCCAAGCAGGCGCGGAAGCATGCAAGAAGGCGCAGAAGAGTCCAAGCAGGCGCGGAAGCGTCCAAGCAGGCGCGGAAGCGTCCAAGCAGTCGCGGAAGCGTCCAAGCAGGCGCGGTAGCGTCCAAGCAGGCGCAGTAGCGTCCAAGCAGTCGCGGAAACGTCCAAGCAGGCGCGGAAGCATGCAAGAAGGCGCAGAAGAGTCCAAGCAGGCGCGGAAGCGTCCAAGCAGTCGCGGAAGCGTCCAAGCAGGCGCGGAAGCATGCAAGAAGACGCAGAAGAGTCCAAGCAGGCGCGGTAGCGTCCAAGCAGGCGCAGTAGCGTCCAAGCAGGCGCGGAAGCGTCCAAGCAGGCGCAGTAGCGTCCAAGCAGGCGCGGAAACGTCCAAGCAGGCGCGGAAGCATGCAAGAAGGCGCAGAAGAGTCCAAGCAGGCGCGGTGGCGTCCAACCAGGCGCGGAAGCGTCCAAGCAGGCGCGGTAGCGTCCAAGCAGGCGCGGAAACGTCCAAGCAGGCGCGGAAGCATGCAAGAAGGCGCAGAAGAGTCCAAGCAGGCGCGGAAGCGTCCAAGCAGTCGCGGAAGCGTCCAAGCAAGCGCGGTAGCGTCCAAGCGGTCGCGAGAGCGTACAAGCAGGCGCGGTAGCGTCCAAGCAGGCGCGGAAACGTCCAAGCAGGCGCGGAAACGTCGAAGTAGGCGCGGAAGCATGCAAGAAGGCGCGGAAGTGTCCAAGCAGGCGCGGTAGCGTCCAAGCAGGCGCAGAAGCGTCCAAGCAGGCGCAGTAGCGTCCAAGCAGGCGCGGAAACGTCCAAGCAGGCGCGGAAGCATGCAAGAAGGCGCAGAAGAGTCCAAGCAGGCGCGGAAGCGTCCAAGCAGTCGTGGAAGCGTCCAAGCAGGCGCGGTAGCGTCCAAGCAGGCGCGGAGACGTCCAAGCAGGCGCGGAAGCATGCAAGAAGACGCAGAAGAGTCAAAGCAGGCGCGGAAGCGTCCAAGCAGGCGCAGTAGCGTCCAAGCAGGCGCGGAAACGTCCAAGCAGGCGCGGAAGCATGCAAGAAGGCGCAGAAGAGTCCAAGCAGGCGCGGAAGCGTCCAAGCAGTCGCGGAAGCGTCCAAGCAGGCGCGGAAGCATGCAAGAAGACGCAGAAGAGTCCAAGCAGGCGCAGTAGCGTCCAAGCAGGCGCGGAAACGTCCAAGCAGGCGCGGAAGCATGCAAGAAGGCGCAGAAGATACCAACCAGGCGCGGAAGCGTCCAAGCAGTCGCGGAAGCGTCCAAGCAGGCGCGATAGCGTCCAAGCAGACGCGGAAGCGTCCAAGCAGGCGCGGTAGCGTCCAAGCAGGCGCGGAAGAGTCCAAGCAGGCGCGGAAGCGTCCAAACAGTCGCGGATGCGTCCAAGCAGGCGCGATAGCGTCCAAGCAGACGCGGAAGCGTCCAAGCAGGCGCGGTAGCGTCCAAGCAGGCGCGGTAGCGTCCAAGCAGTCGCGGAAACGTCCAAGCAGGCGCGGAAGCATGCAAGAAGGCGCAGAAGAGTCCAAGCAGGCGCGGAAGCGTCCAAGCAGGCGCGATAGCGTCCAAGCAGACGCGGAAGCGTCCAAGCAGGCGCGGTAGCGTCCAAGCAGGCGCGGAAACGTCCAAGCAGGCGCGGAAGCATGTAAGAAGGCGCAGAAGAGTCCAAGCAGGCGCGGAAGCGTCCAAGCAGTCGCGGAAGCGTCCAAGCAGGCGCGGAAGAGTCCAAGCAGGCGCGGAAGCGTCCAAACAGTCGCGGAAGCGTCCAAGCAGGCGCGGTAGCGTCCAAGCAGGCGCAGTAGCGTCCAAGCAGTCGCGGAAACGTCCAAGCAGGCGCGGAAGCATGCAAGAAGGCGCAGAAGAGTCCAAGCAGGCGCGGAAGCGTCCAAACAGTCGCGGAAGCGTCCAAGCAGGCGCGGTAGCGTCCAAGCAGGCGCAGTAGCGTCCAATCAGGCGCGGAAACGTCCAAGCAGGCGCGGAAGCATGCAAGAAGGCGCAGAAGAGTCCAAGTAGGCGCGGCAGCGTCCAAGCAGTCGCGGAAGCGTCCAAGCAGGCGCGGTAGCGTCCAAGCAGGCGCAGTAGCGTCCAAGCAGTCGCGGAAACGTCCAAGCAGGCGCGGAAGCATGCAAGAAGGCGCAGAAGAGTCCAAGCAGGCGCGGAAGCGTCCAAGCAGGCGCGGAAGCGTCCAAGCAGTCGCGGAAGCGTCCAAGCAGGCGCGGTAGCGTCCAAGCAGGCGCAGTAGCGTCCAAGCAGTCGCGGAAACGTCCAAGCAGGCGCGGAAGCATGCAAGAAGGCGCAGAAGAGTCCAAGCAGGCGCGGAAGCGTCCAAGCAGTCGCGGAAGCGTCCAAGCAGGCGCGGAAGCATGCAAGAAGACGCAGAAGAGTCCAAGCAGGCGCGGTAGCGTCCAAGCAGGCGCAGTAGCGTCCAAGCAGGCGCGGAAGCGTCCAAGCAGGCGCAGTAGCGTCCAAGCAGGCGCGGAAACGTCCAAGCAGGCGCGGAAGCATGCAAGAAGGCGCAGAAGAGTCCAAGCAGGCGCGGTGGCGTCCAACCAGGCGCGGAAGCGTCCAAGCAGGCGCGGTAGCGTCCAAGCAGGCGCGGAAACGTCCAAGCAGGCGCGGAAGCATGCAAGAAGGCGCAGAAGAGTCCAAGCAGGCGCGGAAGCGTCCAAGCAGTCGCGGAAGCGTCCAAGCAAGCGCGGTAGCGTCCAAGCGGTCGCGAGAGCGTACAAGCAGGCGCGGTAGCGTCCAAGCAGGCGCGGAAACGTCCAAGCAGGCGCGGAAACGTCGAAGTAGGCGCGGAAGCATGCAAGAAGGCGCGGAAGTGTCCAAGCAGGCGCGGTAGCGTCCAAGCAGGCGCAGAAGCGTCCAAGCAGGCGCAGTAGCGTCCAAGCAGGCGCGGAAACGTCCAAGCAGGCGCGGAAGCATGCAAGAAGGCGCAGAAGAGTCCAAGCAGGCGCGGAAGCGTCCAAGCAGTCGTGGAAGCGTCCAAGCAGGCGCGGTAGCGTCCAAGCAGGCGCGGAGACGTCCAAGCAGGCGCGGAAGCATGCAAGAAGACGCAGAAGAGTCAAAGCAGGCGCGGAAGCGTCCAAGCAGGCGCAGTAGCGTCCAAGCAGGCGCGGAAACGTCCAAGCAGGCGCGGAAGCATGCAAGAAGGCGCAGAAGAGTCCAAGCAGGCGCGGAAGCGTCCAAGCAGTCGCGGAAGCGTCCAAGCAGGCGCGGAAGCATGCAAGAAGACGCAGAAGAGTCCAAGCAGGCGCAGTAGCGTCCAAGCAGGCGCGGAAACGTCCAAGCAGGCGCGGAAGCATGCAAGAAGGCGCAGAAGATACCAACCAGGCGCGGAAGCGTCCAAGCAGTCGCGGAAGCGTCCAAGCAGGCGCGATAGCGTCCAAGCAGACGCGGAAGCGTCCAAGCAGGCGCGGTAGCGTCCAAGCAGGCGCGGAAGAGTCCAAGCAGGCGCGGAAGCGTCCAAACAGTCGCGGATGCGTCCAAGCAGGCGCGATAGCGTCCAAGCAGACGCGGAAGCGTCCAAGCAGGCGCGGTAGCGTCCAAGCAGGCGCGGTAGCGTCCAAGCAGTCGCGGAAACGTCCAAGCAGGCGCGGAAGCATGCAAGAAGGCGCAGAAGAGTCCAAGCAGGCGCGGAAGCGTCCAAGCAGGCGCGGAAGCATGCAAGAAGTCGCAGAAGAGTCCAAGCAGGCGCAGTAGCGTCCAAGCAGGCGCGGAAACGTCCAAGCAGGCGCGGAAGCATGCAAGAAGGCGCAGAAGTGTCCAACCAGGCGCGGAAGCGTCCAAGCAGTCGCGGAAGCGTCCAAGCAGGCGCGATAGCGTCCAAGCAGACGCGGAAGCGTCCAAGCAGGCGCGGTAGCGTCCAAGCAGGCGCGGAAACGTCCAAGCAGGCGCGGAAGCATGTAAGAAGGCGCAGAAGAGTCCAAGCAGGCGCGGAAGCGTCCAAGCAGTCGCGGAAGCGTCCAAGCAGGCGCGGAAGAGTCCAAGCAGGTGCGGAAGCGTCCAAACAGTCGCGGAAGCGTCCAAGCAGGCGCGATAGCGTCCAAGCAGGCGCGGAAGCGTCCAAGCAGTCGCGGAAGCGTCCAAGCAGTCACGGAAGCGTCCAAGCAGTCGCGGAAACATGCAAGCAGGCGCGGTGGCGTCCAACCAGGCGCGGAAGTGTCCAAGCAGTCGCGGAAGTGTCCAAGCAGGCGCGATAGCGTCCAAGCAGACGCGGAAGCGTCCAAGCAGGCGCGGTAGCTTCCAAGCAGGCGCGGAAACGTCCAAGCAGGCGCGGAAGCATGCAAGAAGGCGCAGAAGAGTCCAAGCAGGCGCGGAAGCGTCCAAGCAGTCGCGGAAGCGTCCAAGCAAGCGCGGTAGCGTCCAAGCGGTCGCGAAAGCGTCCAAGCAGGCGCGGAAGCGTCCAAGCAGTCGCGGAAGCGTCCAAGCAGTCGCGGAAACATGCAAGCAGGAGCGGTGGCGTCCAACCAGGCGCGGAAGCGTCCAAGCAGTCGCGGAAGTGTCCAAGCAGGCGCGATAGCGTCCAAGCAGACGCGGAAGCGTCCAAGCAGGCGCGGTTGCGTCCAGCAGGCGCGGTAGCGTCCAAGCAGGCGCGGTAGCGTCCAAGCAGTCGCGGAAACGTCCAAGTAGGCGCGGAAGCATGCAAGAAGGCGCAGAAGAGTCCAAGCAGGCGCGGAAGCGTCCAAGCAGGCGGGGAACCGTGCAAGCAGGCGCGGAAGCGTCCAAGCAGGCGCGGTAGCGTCCAAGGATGCGCGGAAACGTCCAAGCAGGCGCGGAAGCATGCAAGAAGTCGCAGAAGAGTCCAAGCAGGCGCGGAAGAGTCCAAGCAGTCGCGGAAGCGTCCAAGCAAGCACGGTAGCGTCCAAGCGGTCGCGAAAGCGTACAAGCAGGCGCGGTAGCGACCAAGCAGGCGCGGAAACGTCCAAGCAGGCGCGGAAGCATGCAAGAAGACGCAGAAGAGCCCAAGCAGGCGCGGAAGCGTCCAAGCAGTCGCGGAAGCGTCCAAGCAGGCGCGGTAGCGTCCAAGCAGGCGCGGAAACGTCCAAGCAGGCGCGGAAGAATGCAAGAAGGCGCAGAAGAGTCCAAGCAGGCGCGGAAGCGTCCAAGCAGTCGCGGAAGCGTTGAAGCAGGCGCGGTAGCGTCCAAGCAGGCGCGGAAACGTCCAAGCAGGCGCGGAAGAATGCAAGAAGGCGCAGAAGAGTCCAAGCAGGCGCGGAAGCGTCCAAGCAGGCGCGGAAGCGTCCAAGCAGGCGCGGTAGCTTCCAAGCAGGCGCGGAAACGTCCAAGCAGGCGCGGAAGCATGCAAGAAGGCGCAGAAGAGTCCAAGCAGTCGCGGAAGAGTCCAAGCAGTCGCGGAAGAGTCCAAGCAGTCGCGGAAGAGTCCAAGCAGTCGCGGAAGCGTACAAGAAAGCGCGGTAGCGTCCAAGCAGGCGCGGAAACGTCCAAGCAGGCGCGGTAGCGTCCAAGCAGGCGCGGAAACGTCCAAGCAGGCGCGGAAGCATGCAAGAAGACGCAGAAGCGTACAAGAAAGCGCGGTAGCGTCCAAGCAGGCGCGGAAACGTCCAAGCAGGCGCGGTAGCGTCCAAGCAGGCGCGGAAACGTCCAAGCAGGCGCGGTAGCGTCCAAGCAGGCGCGGAAACGTCCAAGCAGGCGCGGAAGCATGCAAGAAGACGCAGAAGAGTCCAAGCAGGCGCGGTAGCGTCCAAGCGGTCGCGGAAGCGTACAAGCAGGCGCGGTAGCGTACAAGCAGGCGCAGAAACGTCCAAGCAGGCGCGGAAGCATGCAAGAAGGCGCGGAAGCGTCCAAGCAGGCGCGGTAGCGTCCAAGCAGTCGCGGAAGCGTCCAAGCAGTCGCGGAAGCGTCCAAGCAGGCGGGGAAGCATGCAAGCAGGCGCGGAAGCATCCAAGCAGGCGCGGAAACGCCCAAGTAGGCGCGGTAGCGTCCAACCAGGCGCGGAAGCGTCCAAGCAGGCGCAGAAGTGTCCAAGCAGGCGCGGAATCGTCCAAGCAGTCGCGGAAGCGTCCAAGCAAGCGCGGTAGCGTCCAACCAGGCGCGGAAGCGTCCAAGCAGGCGCGGAAACGTCCAAGCAGGCGCGGAAGCGTCCAACCAGGCGCGGAAGCGTCCAAGCAGGCGCGGAAGCGTCCAAGCAGGCGCGGTAGCGTCCAAGCAGGCGCGGAAACGTCCAAGCAGGCGCGGAAGCATGCAAGCAGGCGCGGAAGCGTCCAAGCAGGCGGGGAAGCATGCAAGCAGGCGGGGAAGCGTCCACGCAGGCGCGGAAGCGCCCAAGCAGGCGCGGTAGCATGCAAGAAGGCGCAGAAGCGTCCAAGCAGGTGCGGTAGCGTCCAAGCAGGCGCGGAAACGTCCAAGCAGGCGCGGAAACATGCAAAAAGACGCAGAAGAGTCCAAGCAGGCGCGGAAGCGTCAAAGCAGTCGCGGAAGCGTACAAGAAGGCGCGGTAGCGTCCAAGCAGGCGCGGAAACGTCCAAGCAGGCGCGGTAGCGTTCAAGCAGGCGCGGAAAAGTCCAAGTAGGCGCGGAAACGTCCAAGTAGGCGCGGCAGCATGCAAGAAGGCGCAGAAGAGTCCAAGCAGGCGCGGAAGCGTCCAAGCAGGCGCAGAAGCGTCCAAGCAGTCGCGGAAGCGTCCAAGCAGGCGCGGTAGCGTCCAAGCAGGCGCGGAAGCGTCCAAGCAGGCGGGGAAGCGTGCAAGCAGGCGCGGAAGCGTCCAAGCAGGCGCGGAAGCATGCAAGAAGGCGCAGAAGAGTCCAAGCAGTCGCGGAAGAGTCCAAGCAGGCGCGGTAGCGTCCAATCAGGCGCGGAAACGTACAAGCAGGCGCGGAAGCATGCAAGAAGACGCAGAAGAGTCCAAGCAGGCGCGGAAGCGTCAAAGCAGTCGCGGAAGCGTACAAGAAGGCGCGGTAGCGTCCAAGCAGGCGCGGAAACGTCCAAGCAGGCGCGGTAGCGTTCAAGCAGGCGCGGAAAAGTCCAAGTAGGCGCGGAAACGTCCAAGTAGGCGCGGCAGCATGCAAGAAGGCGCAGAAGAGTCCAAGCAGGCGCGGAAGCGTCCAAGCAGGCGCAGAAGCGTCCAAGCAGTCGCGGAAGCGTCCAAGCAGGCGCGGTAGCGTCCAACCAGGCGCGGAAGCGTCCAAGCAGGCGCGGTAGCGTCCAAGCAGTCGCGGAAGCGTACAAGAAAGCGCGGTAGCGTCCAAGCAGGCGCGGAAACGTCCAAGCAGGCGCGGTAGCGTCCAAGCAGGCGCGGAAACGTCCAAGCAGGCGTGGAAGCATGCAAGAAGACGCAGAAGAGTCCAAGCAGGCGCGGTAGCGTCCAAGCGGTCGCGGAAGCGTACAAGCAGGCGCGGAAGCGTGTAAGCAGTCGCGGAAGCGTCCAAGCAGGCGCGGAAACGTCCAAGTAGGCGCGGAAGCATGCAAGAAGGCGCGGAAGCGTCCAAGCAGGCGCGGTAGCGTCCAAGCAGGCGCGGAATCGTCCAAGCAGACACGGAAGCATGCAAGAAGACGCAGAAGAGTCCAAGCAGGCGCGGAAGCGTCGAAGCAGTCGCGGAAGCGTCCAAGCAGGCGCGGTAGCGTCCAAGCAGTCGCGGAAGCGTACAAGAAAGCGCGGTAGCGTCCAAGCAGGCGCGGAAACGTCCAAGCAGGCGCGGTAGCGTCCAAGCAGGCGCGGAAACGTCCAAGCAGGCGCGGAAGCATGCAAGAAGACGCAGAAGAGTCCAAGCAGGCGCGGTAGCGTCCAAGCGGTCGCGGAAGCGTACAAGCAGGCGCGGTAGCGTCCAAGCAGGCGCGGAAACGTCCAAGCAGGCGCGGAAGCATGCAAGAAGGCGCGGAAGCGTCCAAGCAGGCGCGGTAGCGTCCAAGCAGTCGCGGAAGCGTCCAAGCAGTCGCGGAAGCGTCCAAGCAGGCGGGGAAGCGTCCAAGCAGGCGCGGAAGCATGCAAGAAGACGCAGAAGAGTCCAAGCAGGCGCGGAAGAGTCCAAGCAGGCGGGGAAGCATGCAAGCAGGCGCGGAAGCGTCCAAGCAGGCGCAGAAGAGTCCAAGCAGGCGCGGAAGCGTCCAAGCAGTCGCGGAAGCGTCCAAGCAGGCGCGGAAGCATGCAAGAAGACGCAGAAGAGTCCAAGCAGGCGCGGTAGCGTCCAAGCAGGCGCAGTAGCGTCCAAGCAGGCGCGGAAGCGTCCAAGCAGGCGCAGTAGCGTCCAATCAGGCGCGGAAACGTCCAAGCAGGCGCGGAAGCATGCAAGAAGGCGCAGAAGAGTCCAACCAGGCGCGGAAGCGTCCAAGCAGTCGCGGAAGCGTCCAAGCAGGCGCGATAGCGTCCAAGCAGACGCGGAAGCGTCCAAGCAGGCGCGGTAGCGTCCAAGCAGGCGCGGAAACGTCCAAGCAGGCGCGGAAGCGTCCAAGCAGTCGCGGAAGCGTCCAAGCAGGCGCGGAAGAGTCCAAGCAGGCGCGGAAGCGTCCAAACAGTCGCGGAAGCGTCCAAGCAGGCGCGATAGCGTCCAAGCAGACGCGGAAGCGTCCAAGCAGGCGCGGTTGCGTCCAGCAGGCGCGGTAGCGTCCAAGCAGGCGCGGTAGCTTCCAAGCAGTCGCGGAAACGTCCAAGCAGGCGCGGAAGCGTCCAAGCAGGCGCAGTAGCGTCCAAGCAGGCGCGGAAACGTCCAAGCAGGCGCGGAAGCATGCAAGAAGGCGCAGAAGAGTCCAAGCAGGCGCGGAATCGTCCAAGCAGTCGCGGAAGCGTCCAAGCAGGCGCGGAAGAGGCCAAGCAGGCGCGGAAGCGTCCAAACAGTCGCGGAAGCGTCCAAGCAGGCGCGATAGCGTCCAAGCAGACGCGGAAGCGTCCAAGCAGTCGCGGAAACGTCCAAGCAGGCGGGGTAGCATCCAAGCAGGCGCGGAAACGTCCAAGCAGGCGCGGAAGAATGCAAGAAGGCGCAGAAGAGTCCAAGCAGGCGCGGTAGCGTCCAAGCGGTCGCGGAAGCGTACAAGCAGGCGCGGTAGCGTCCAAGCAGGCGCGGAAACGTCCAAGCAGGCGCGGAAGCATGCAAGAAGGCGCGGAAGCGTCCAAGCAGGCGCGGTAGCGTCCAAGCAGTCGCGGAAGTGTCCAAGCAGTCGCGGAAGCGTCCAAGCAGGCGGGGAAGCATGCAAGCAGGCGCGGAAGCATCCAAGCAGGCGCGGAAACGCCCAAGTAGGCGCGGTAGCGTCCAACCAGGCGCGGAAGCGTCCAAGCAGGCGCAGAAGTGTCCAAGCAGGCGCGGAATCGTCCAAGCAGTCGCGGAAGCGTCCAAGCAAGCGCGGTAGCGTCCAACCAGGCGCGGAAGCGTCCAAGCAGGCGCGGAAACGTCCAAGCAGGCGCGGAAGCGTCCAACCAGGCGCGGAAGCGTCCAAGCAGGCGCGGAAGCGTCCAAGCAGGAGCGGAAGAATGCAAGAAGGCGCAGAAGAGTCCAAGCAGGCGCGGTAGCGTCCAAGCGGTCGCGGAAGCGTACAAGCAGGCGCGGTAGCGTCCAAGCAGGCGCGGAAACGTCCAAGCAGGCGCGGTAGCGTCCAAGCAGGCGCGGAAACGTCCAAGCAGGCGCGGAAGCATGCAAGAAGGCGCGGAAGCGTCCAAGCAGGCGCGGTAGCGTCCAAGCAGTCGCGGTAGCGTCCAACCAGGCGCGGAAGCGTCCAAGCAGGCGCAGAAGTGTCCAAGCAGGCGCGGAATCGTCCAAGCAGTCGCGGAAGCGTCCAAGCAAGCGCGGTAGCATCCAACCAGGCGCGGAAGCGTCCAAGCAGGCGCGGAAACGTCCAAGCAGGCGCGGAAGCGTCCAACCAGGCGCGGAAGCGTCCAAGCAGGCGCGGAAGCGTCCAAGCAGGCGCGGTAGCGTCCAACCAGGCGCGGAAGCGTCCAAGCAGGCGCGGAAACGTCCAAGCAGGCGCGGAAGCGTCCAACCAGACGCGGAAGCGTCCAAGCAGGCGCGGAAGCGTCCAAGCAGGTGCGGTAGCGTCCAAGCAGGCGCGGAAACGTCCAAGCAGGCGCGGAAGCATGCAAGCAGGCGCGGAAGCGTCCAAGCAGTCGCGGAAGCGTCCAAGCAGGTGCGGTAGCGTCCAAGCAGGCGCGGAAACGTCCAAGCAGGCGCGGAAGCATGCAAAAAGACGCAGAAGAGTCCAAGCAGGCGCGGAAGCGTCCAAGCAGTCGCGGAAGCGTCCAAGCAGGCGCGGTAGCGTCCAAGCGGTCGCGGAAGCGTACAAGCAGGCGCGGTAGCGTCCAAGCAGGCGCGGAAACGTCCAAGCAGGCGCGGTAGCGTCCAAGCAGGCGCGGAAACGTCCAACCAGGCGCGGAAGCATGCAAGAAGACGCAGAAGAGTCCAAGCAGGCGCGGAAGCGTCCAAGCAGGCGGGGAAGCATGCAAGCAGGCGCGGAGGCGTCCAAGCAGGCGCAGAAGAGTCCAAGCAGGCGCGGAAGCGTCGAAGCAGTCGCGGAAGCGTCCAAGCAGGCGCGGTAGCGTCCAAGCAGTCGCGGAAGCGTCCAAGCAGTCGCGGAAGCGTCCAAGAAGGCGGGGAAGCATGCAAGCAGGCGCGGAAGCATCCAAGCAGGCGCGGAAACGCCCAAGTAGGCGCGGTAGCGTCCAACCAGGCGCGGAAGCGTCCAAGCAGGCGCAGAACTGTCCAAGCAGGCGCGGAATCGTCCAAGCAGTCGCGGAAGCGTCCAAGCAGGCGCGGTAGCGTCCAACCAGGCGCGGTAGCGTCCAAGCAGGCGCGGAAACGTCCAAGCAGGCGCGGAAGCATGCAAGAAGGCGCAGAAGAGTCCAAGCAGGCGCGGAAAAGTCCAAACAGTCGCGGAAGCGTCCAAGCAGGCGCGGTAGCGTCCAAGCAGTCGCGGAAGCGTCCAAGCAGGCGCGGTAGCGTCCAAGCAGGCGCGGAAACGTCCAAGCAGGCGCGGAAGCATGCAAGAAGACGCAGAAGAGTCCAAGCAGGCGCGGAAGCGTCCAAGCAGGCGCGGAAACGTCCAAGCAGGCGCGGAAACGTCCAAGAAGGCGCGGAAGCATGCAAGAAGACGCAGAAGAGTCCAAGCAGGCGCGGAAGCGTCCAAGCAGGCGGGGAAGCATGCAAGCAGCCGCGGAAGCGTCCAAGCAGTCGCGGAAGCGTCCAAGCAGGCGCAGAACTGTCCAAGCAGGCGCGGAAACGTCCAAGTAGGCGCCGAAGCATGCAAGAAGGTGCGGAAGCGTCCAAGCAGACGCGGTAGCGTCCAAGCAGGCGCGGAAACGTCCAAGCAGGCGCGGAAGCATGCAAGAAGACGCAGAAGAGTCCAAGCAGGCGCGGTAGCGTCCAAGCAGGCGGGGAAGCATGCAAGCAGGCGCGGAAGCGTCCAAGCAGACGCGGTAGCGTCAAAGTAGGCGGGGAAGCATGCAAGCAGGCGCGGAATCATGCAAGAAGACGCAGAAGAGTCCAAGCAGGCGCAGAACTGTCCAAGCAGGCGCGGAAACGCCCAAGTAGTCGCGGTAGCGTCCAACCAGGCGCGGAAGCGTCCAAGCAGGCGCGGAAGCATGCAAGAAGGCGCAGAAGAGTCCAAGCAGGTGCGGAAGCGTCCAAGCAGGCGCGGAAGCGTCCAAGCAGGCGCGGAAGCATCCATATAGGCGCGAAAGCGTCAAAGCAGGCGCGGAAGCGTCCAAGCAGGCGCGGAAACGTCCAAGTAGGCGCGGAAGCATGCAAGAAGGAGCAGAAGACTCCAAGCAGGCGCGGAAGCGTCCAAGCAGGCGCGGAAGCATCCATATAGGCGCGGAAGCGTCCAAGCAGGCGCGGAAACGTCCATGCAGGGACGGAAGCATGCAAGAAGGCGCAGAAGAGTCCAAACAGGCGCGGAAGCGTCCAAGCAGGCGCGGAAGCGTCCAAGCAGGCGTGGGAGCGTCCAAGCAGGCGCGGAAGCGTCCAAGCAGGCGCGGAAGCATGCAAGAAGACGCAGAAGAGTCCAAGCAGGCGCGGAAGCGTCCAAGCAGTCGCGGAAGCGTCCAAGCAGTCGTGGAAGCGTCCAAGCAGGCGCGGTAGCGTCCAAGCAGGTGCGGAAACGTCCAAGCAGGCGCGGAAGCATGCAAGAAGGCGCAGAAGAGTCCAAGCAGGCGCGGAAGCGTCCAAGCAGGCGCGGAAACGTCCATGCAGGGGCGGAAGCATGCAAGAAGGCGCAGAAGAGTCCAAACAGGCGCGGAAGCGTCCAAGCACTCGCGGAAGCGTCCAAGCAGTCGCGGAAGCGTCCAAGCAGGCGCGGAAGCGTACAAGCAGTCGCGGAAGCGTCCAAGCAGGCGCGGTAGCGTCCAAGCAGGCGCGGAAGCGTCCAAGCAGGCGCGGTAGCGTCCAAGCAGGCGCGGAAACGTCCAAGCAGGCGCGGAAGCGTCCAAGCAGGCGCGGAAGCGTCCAAGTAGGCGGGGAAGCATGCACGCAGGCGCGGAAGCGTCCAAGCAGGCGCAGAAGAGTCCAAGCAGGCGCGGAAGCGTCCAAGCAGTCGCGGAAGCGTCCAAGCAGGCGCGGTAGTGTCCAAGCAGGCGCGGTAGCGTCCAACCAGGCGCGGATGCGTCCAAGCAGGCGCGGAAGCGTCCAAGCAGTCGCGGTAGCGTGCAAGCAGGCGCGTAAGCGTCCAAGCATGCGCGGAAGCGTCCAAGCAGGCGCGGAAACGTCCAAGCAGGCGCGGTAGCGTCCAAGCAGTCGCGGAAGCGTCCAAGTAGGCGCGGAAGCATGCAAGAAGGCGCGGAAGCATCCAAGCAGTCGCGGAAGCGTCCAAGCAGGCGCGGTAGCGTCCAAGCATTCGCGGAAGCGTCCAAGCAGGCGCGGTAGCGTCCAAGCAGGCACGAAAACGTCCAAGCAGGCGCGGAAGCATGCAAGAAGACGCAGAAGAGTCCAAGCAGGCGCGGTAGCGTCCAAGCAGGCGCGGAAACGTCCAAGCAGGCGCGGAAGCATGCAAGAAGACGCAGAAGAGTCCAAGCAGGCGCTGAAGCGTCCAAGCAGGCGCGGACACGTCCAAGTAGGCGCGGAAGCATGCAAGAAGGCGCGGAAGCATCCAAGCAGGCGCGGTAGCGTCCAAGCAGGCGCGGAAACGTCCAAGCAGGCGCGGAAGCATGCAAGAAGACGCAGAAGAGTCCAAGCAGGCGCGGAAGCGTCCAAGCAGACGGGGAAACATGCAAGCAGGCGCGGTAGCGTCCAACCAGGCGCGGAAGCGTCCAAGCAGTCGCGGAAACGTCCAAGCAGGCGCGGAAACGTCCAAGTAAGCGCGGAAGCATGCACGAAGGAGCAGAAGCGTCCAAGCAGGCGCGGTAGCGTCCAAGCAGGCGCAGAAGTGTCCAAACCGGCGCAGAAGCGTCCAACCAGTCGCGGTAGCGTGCAAGCAGGCGCGTAAGCGTCCAAGCATGCGCGGAAGCGTCCAAGTAGGCGCGGAAGCATGCAAGAAGGCGCGGAAGCATCCAAGCAGTCGCGGAAGCGTCCAAGCAGGCGCGGTAGCGTCCAAGCATTCGCGGAAGCGTCCAAGCAGGCGCGGTAGCGTCCAAGCAGGCACGAAAACGTCCAAGCAGGCGCGGAAGCATGCAAGAAGACGCAGAAGAGTCCAAGCAGGCGCGGTAGCGTCCAAGCAGGCGCGGAAACGTCCAAGCAGGCGCGGAAGCATGCAAGAAGACGCAGAAGAGTCCAAGCAGGCGCGGAAGCGTCCAAGCAGGCGCGGACACGTCCAAGTAGGCGCGGAAGCATGCAAGAAGGCGCGGAAGCATCCAAGCAGGCGCGGTAGCGTCCAAGCAGGCGCGGAAACGTCCAAGCAGGCGCGGAAGCATGCAAGAAGACGCAGAAGAGTCCAAGCAGGCGCGGAAGCGTCCAAGCAGACGGGGAAACATGCAAGCAGGCGCGGTAGCGTCCAACCAGGCGCGGAAGCGTCCAAGCAGTCGCGGAAACGTCCAAGCAGGCGCGGAAACGTCCAAGTAAGCGCGGAAGCATGCACGAAGGAGCAGAAGCGTCCAAGCAGGCGCGGTAGCGTCCAAGCAGGCGCAGAAGTGTCCAAACCGGCGCAGAAGTGTCCAAGCAGGCGCGGTAGCGTCCAAGCAGGCGCGGAAACGTCCAAGCAGGCGCGGAAGCGTCCAAGCAGGCGGGGAAGCATGCAAGCAGGCGCGGAAGCATCCAAGCAGGCGCGGAAACGTCCAAGTAGGCGCGGAAGCATGCACGAAGGAGCAGAAGCGTCCAAGCAGTCGCGGAATTGTCCAAGCAGGCGCGGTAGCGTCCAAGAAGTCGCGGAAGCGTCCAAGCAGGCGCGGTACCGTCCAAGCAGGCACGAAAACGTCCAAGCAGCCGCGGAAGCATGCAAGAAGACGCAGAAGAGTCCAAGCAGGCGCGGAAGCGTCCAAGCAGGCGCGGAAACGTCCAAGCAGGCGCGGTAGAGTCCAAGCAGGCGCAGAAGAGTCCAAGCAGGCGCAGAAGAGTCCAAGCAGGCGCGGAAGCGTCCAAGCAGGCGGGGAAGCATGCAAGCAGACGCGGAAGCGTCCAAGTAGACGCGGACACGTTCAAGTAGGCGCGGAAGCATGCAAGAAGGTGCGGAGGCATCCAAGCAGGCGCGGAAACGTCCAAGCAGGCGCGGTAGAGTCCAAGCAGGCGCAGAAGAGTCCAAGCAGGCGCGGAAGCATGCAAGAAGGCGCAGAAGAGTCCAGGCAGGCGCGGAAGCGTCCAAGCAGTCGCGGAAGCGTCCAAGCAGGCGCGGTAGCGTCCAAGCAGGCGCGGAAACGTCCAAGCAGGCGCGGAAACGTCCAAGCAGGCGCGGAAGCATGCAAGAAGACGCAGAAGAGTCCAAGCAGGCGCGGAAGCGTCCAAGCAGCCGCGGAAGCGTCCAAGCAGGCGCGGTAGCGTCCAAGCAGTCGCGGAATCGTACAAGCAGGCGCGGTAGCGTCCAAGCAGGCGCGGAAACGTCCAAGTAGGCGCGGAAGCATGCACGAAGGTGCAGAAGCGTCCAAGCAGGCGCGGTAGCGTCCAAGCAGGCGCAGAAGAGTCCAAGCAGGCGCGGAAGCGTCCAAGCAGGCGCGGTAGCGTCCAAGCAGGCGCGATAGCGTCCAAGCAGGCGCGGAAACGTCCAAGCAAGCGCGGAAGCGTCCAAGCATTCGCGGAAGCGTCCAAGCAGGCGCGGTAGCGTCCAAGCAGTCGCGGAAGCGTCCAAGCAGGCGCGGTAGCGTCCAAGCATTCGCGGAAGCGTCCAAGTAGGCGCGGAAGCATTCAAGAAGGCGCGGAAGCATCCAAGCAGGCGCGGTAGCGTCCAAGCAGGCGCGGAAACGTCCAAGCAGGCGCGGAAGCATGCAAGAAGACGCAGAAGAGTCCAAGCAGGCGCGGAAGCGTCCAAGCAGGCGCGGACACGCCCAAGTAGGCGCGGAAGCATGCAAGAAGGCGCGGAAGCATCCAAGCAGGCGCGGTAGCGTCCAAACAGGCGCGGAAACGTCCAAGCAGGCGCGGAAGCATGCAAGAAGACGCAGAAGAATCCAAGCAGGAGCGGAAGCGTCCAAGCAGACGGGGAAACATGCAAGCAGGCGCGGTAGCGTCCAACCAGGCGCGGAAGCGTCCAAGCAGTCGCGGAAACGTCCAAGCAGGCGCGGAAACGTCCAAGTAGACGCGGAAGCATGCACGAAGGAGCAGAAGCGTCCAAGCAGGCGCAGTAGCGTCCAAGCAGGCGGAGAAGTGTCCAAACCGGCGCAGAAGTGTCCAAGCAGGCGCGGTAGCGTCCAAGCAGGCGCGGAAACGTCCAAGCAGGCGCGGAAGCGTCCAAGCAGTCGCGGAAGCGTCCAAGCAAGCGCGGTAGCGTCCAAGCGGTCGCGAAAGCGTACAAGCAGGCGCGGTAGCGTCCAAGCAGGCGCGGAAACGTCCAAGCAGGCGCGGAAGCATGCAAGAAGGCGCAGAAGAGTCCAAGCAGGCGCGGAAGCGTCCAAGCAGTCGCGGAAGCGTCCAAGCAGGCGCGGAAGCACGCAAGAAGACGCAGAAGAGTCCAAGCAGGCGCGGAAACGTCCAAGCAGGCGCGGAAGCATGCAAGAAGGCGCAGAAGAGTCCAAGCAGGCGCGGAAGCGTCCAAGCAGTTGCGGAAGCGTCCAAGCAGGCGCGGTAGCGTCCAAGCAGGCGCGGAGACGTCCAAGCAGGCGCGGAAGCATGCAAGAAGACGCAGAAGAGTCCAAGCAGGCGCAGTAGCGTCCAAGCAGGCGCGGAAACGTCCAAGCAGGCGCGGAAGCATGCAAGAAGGCACAGAAGACTCCAAGCAGGCGCGGAAGCGTCCAAGCAGTCGCGGAAGCGTCCAAGCAGGCGCGGAAGCATGCAAGAAGACGCAGAAGAGTCCAAGCAGGCGCGGTAGCGTCCAAGCAGGCGCAGTAGCGTCCAAGCAGGCGCGAAAGCGTCCAAGCAGGCGCAGTAGCGTCCAAGCAGGCGCGGAAACGTCCAAGCAGGCGCGGAAGCATGCAACAAGGCGCAGAAGAGTCCAAGCAGGCGCGGAAGCGTCCAAGCAGTCGCGGAAGCGTCCAAGCAGGCGCGGAAGCATGCAAGAAGACGCAGAAGAGTCCAAGCAGGCGCGGAAGAGTCCAAGCAGGCGCGGAAGCGTCCAAACAGTCGCGGAAGCGTCCAAGCAGGCGCGATAGCGTCCAAGCAGACGCGGAAGCGTCCAAGCAGGCGCGGTAGCGTCCAGGCAGGCGCGGTAGCGTCCAAGCAGGCGCGGTAGCGTCCAAGCAGTCGCGGAAACGTCCAAGCAGGCGCGGAAGCGTCCAAGCAGGCGCGGTAGCGTCCAAGCAGGCGCGGTAGCGTCCAAGCAGGCGCGGAAACGTCCAAGCAGGCGCGGTAGAGTCCAAGCAGGCGCAGAAGAGTCCAAGCAGGCGCGAAAGCATGCAAGAAGGCGCAGAAGAGTCCAAGCAGGCGCGGAAGCGTCCAAGCAGGCGGGGAAGCATGCAAGCAGACGCGGAAGCGTCCAAGTAGACGCGGACACGTTCAAGTAGGCGCGGAAGCATGCAAGAAGGTGCGGAGGCATCCAAGCAGGCGCGGAAACGTCCAAGCAGGCGCGGTAGAGTCCAAGCAGGCGCAGAAGAGTCCAAGCAGGCGCGGAAGCATGCAAGAAGGCGCAGAAGAGTCCAAGCAGGCGCGGAAGCGTCCAAGCAGTCGCGGAAGCGTCCAAGCAGGCGCGGTAGCGTCCAAGCAGGCGCGGAAACGTCCAAGCAGGCGCGGAAACGTCCAAGCAGGCGCGGAAGCATGCAAGAAGACGCAGAAGAGTCCAAGCAGGCGCGGAAGCGTCCAAGCAGCCGCGGAAGCGTCCAAGCAGGCGCGGTAGCGTCCAAGCAGTCGCGGAATCGTACAAGCAGGCGCGGTAGCGTCCAAGCAGGCGCGGAAACGTCCAAGTAGGCGCGGAAGCATGCACGAAGGTGCAGAAGCGTCCAAGCAGGCGCGGTAGCGTCCAAGCAGGCGCAGAAGAGTCCAAGCAGGCGCGGAAGCGTCCAAGCAGGCGCGGTAGCGTCCAAGCAGGCGCGATAGCGTCCAAGCAGGCGCGGAAACGTCCAAGCAAGCGCGGAAGCGTCCAAGCATTCGCGGAAGCGTCCAAGCAGGCGCGGTAGCGTCCAAGCAGTCGCGGAAGCGTCCAAGCAGGCGCGGTAGCGTCCAAGCATTCGCGGAAGCGTCCAAGTAGGCGCGGAAGCATTCAAGAAGGCGCGGAAGCATCCAAGCAGGCGCGGTAGCGTCCAAGCAGGCGCGGAAACGTCCAAGCAGGCGCGGAAGCATGCAAGAAGACGCAGAAGAGTCCAAGCAGGCGCGGAAGCGTCCAAGCAGGCGCGGACACGCCCAAGTAGGCGCGGAAGCATGCAAGAAGGCGCGGAAGCATCCAAGCAGGCGCGGTAGCGTCCAAACAGGCGCGGAAACGTCCAAGCAGGCGCGGAAGCATGCAAGAAGACGCAGAAGAATCCAAGCAGGAGCGGAAGCGTCCAAGCAGACGGGGAAACATGCAAGCAGGCGCGGTAGCGTCCAACCAGGCGCGGAAGCGTCCAAGCAGTCGCGGAAACGTCCAAGCAGGCGCGGAAACGTCCAAGTAGACGCGGAAGCATGCACGAAGGAGCAGAAGCGTCCAAGCAGGCGCAGTAGCGTCCAAGCAGGCGGAGAAGTGTCCAAACCGGCGCAGAAGTGTCCAAGCAGGCGCGGTAGCGTCCAAGCAGGCGCGGAAACGTCCAAGCAGGCGCGGAAGCGTCCAAGCAGTCGCGGAAGCGTCCAAGCAAGCGCGGTAGCGTCCAAGCGGTCGCGAAAGCGTACAAGCAGGCGCGGTAGCGTCCAAGCAGGCGCGGAAACGTCCAAGCAGGCGCGGAAGCATGCAAGAAGGCGCAGAAGAGTCCAAGCAGGCGCGGAAGCGTCCAAGCAGTCGCGGAAGCGTCCAAGCAGGCGCGGAAGCACGCAAGAAGACGCAGAAGAGTCCAAGCAGGCGCGGAAACGTCCAAGCAGGCGCGGAAGCATGCAAGAAGGCGCAGAAGAGTCCAAGCAGGCGCGGAAGCGTCCAAGCAGTTGCGGAAGCGTCCAAGCAGGCGCGGAAGCATGCAAGAAGACGCAGAAGAGTCCAAGCAGGCGCGGAAGCGTCCAAGCAGTCGCGGAAGCGTCCAAGCAGGCGCGGAAGCATGCAAGAAGACGCAGAAGAGTCCAAGCAGGCGCGGAAGAGTCCAAGCAGGCGCGGAAGCGTCCAAACAGTCGCGGAAGCGTCCAAGCAGGCGCGATAGCGTCCAAGCAGACGCGGAAGCGTCCAAGCAGGCGCGGTAGCGTCCAAGCAGGCGCGGTAGCGTCCAAGCAGGCGCGGTAGCGTCCAAGCAGTCGCGGAAACGTCCAAGCAGGCGCGGAAGCATGCAAGAAGGCGCAGAAGAGTCCAATCAGGCGCGGAAGCGTCCAAGCAGTCGCGGAAGCGTCCAAGCAGGCGCGGTAGCGTCCAAGCAGTCGCGGAAGCGTCCAAGCAGGCGCGGTAGTGTCCAAGCAGTCGCGGAAGCGTCCAAGCAGGCGGGGAAGCATGCAAGCAGGCGCGGAAGCATCCAAGCAGGCGCGGAAACGTCCAAGTAGGCCCGGAAGCATGCAAGAAGGCGCGGAAGCGTCCAAGCAGGCGCGGTAGCGTCCAAGCAGGCGCAGAAGAGTCCAAGCAGGCGCGGAAGCGTCCAAGCAGTCGCGGAAGCGTCCAAGCAGGCGCGGTAGCGTCCAAGCGGTCGCGAAAGCGTACAAGCAGGCGCGGTAGCGTCCAAGCAGGCGCGGAAACGTCCAAGCAGGCGCGGAAGCGTCCAAGCAGTCGCGGAAGCGTCCAAGCAGGCGCGGTAGCGTCCAAGCAGGCGCGGTAGCGTCCAAGCGGTCGCGGAAGCGTACAAGCAGGCGCGGTAGCGTCCAAGCAGGCGCGGAAGCGTCCAAGCAGGCGCGGACACGTCCAAGTAGGCGCGGAAGCATGCAAGAAGGCGCGGAAGCATCCAAGCAGGCGCGGTAGCGTCCAAGCAGGCGCGGAAACGTCCAAGCAGGCGCGGAAGCATGCAAGAAGACGCAGAAGAGTCCAAGCAGGCGCGGAAGCGTCCAAGCAGACGGGGAAACATGCAAGCAGGCGCGGTAGCGTCCAACCAGGCGCGGAAGCGTCCAAGCAGTCGCGGAAACGTCCAAGCAGGCGCGGAAACGTCCAAGTAAGCGCGGAAGCATGCACGAAGGAGCAGAAGCGTCCAAGCAGGCGCGGTAGCGTCCAAGCAGGCGCAGAAGTGTCCAAACCGGCGCAGAAGTGTCCAAGCAGGCGCGGTAGCGTCCAAGCAGGCGCGGAAACGTCCAAGCAGGCGCGGAAGCGTCCAAGCAGGCGGGGAAGCATGCAAGCAGGCGCGGAAGCATCCAAGCAGGCGCGGAAACGTCCAAGTAGGCGCGGAAGCATGCACGAAGGAGCAGAAGCGTCCAAGCAGTCGCGGAATTGTCCAAGCAGGCGCGGTAGCGTCCAAGAAGTCGCGGAAGCGTCCAAGCAGGCGCGGTACCGTCCAAGCAGGCACGAAAACGTCCAAGCAGCCGCGGAAGCATGCAAGAAGACGCAGAAGAGTCCAAGCAGGCGCGGAAGCGTCCAAGCAGGCGGGGAAGCATGCAAGCAGACGCGGAAGCGTCCAAGTAGGCGCGGACACGTCCAAGTAGGCGCGGAAGCATGCAAGAAGGCGCGGAAGCATCCAAGCAGGCGCGGTAGCGTCCAAGCAGGCGCGGAAACGTCCAAGCAGGCGCGGTAGAGTCCAAGCAGGCGCAGAAGAGTCCAAGCAGGCGCGAAAGCATGCAAGAAGGCGCAGAAGAGTCCAAGCAGGCGCGGAAGCGTCCAAGCAGGCGGGGAAGCATGCAAGCAGACGCGGAAGCGTCCAAGTAGACGCGGACACGTTCAAGTAGGCGCGGAAGCATGCAAGAAGGTGCGGAGGCATCCAAGCAGGCGCGGTAGCGTCCAAGCAGGCGCGGAAACGTCCAAGCAGGCGCGGAAGCATGCAAGAAGGCGCAGAAGAGTCCAAGCAGGCGCGGTAGCGTCCAAGCAGGCGCGGTAGCGTCCAAGCAGGCGCGGTAGCGTCCAAGCAGTCGCGGAAACGTCCAAGCAGGCGCGGAAGCATGCAAGGAGGCGCAGAAGAGTCCAATCAGGCGCGGAAGCGTCCAAGCAGTCGCGGAAGCGTCCAAGCAGGCGCGGTAGCGTCCAAGCAGTCGCGGAAGCGTCCAAGCAGGCGCGGTAGTGTCCAAGCAGTCGCGGAAGCGTCCAAGCAGGCGGGGAAGCATGCAAGCAGGCGCGGAAGCATCCAAGCAGGCGCGGAAACGTCCAAGTAGGCCCGGAAGCATGCAAGAAGGCGCGGAAGCGTCCAAGCAGGCGCGGTAGCGTCCAAGCAGGCGCAGAAGAGTCCAAGCAGGCGCAGAAGTGTCCAAGCAGGCGCGGAAGCGTCCAAGAAGGCGCAGAAGAGTCCAAGCAGACGCGGAAGCGTCCAAGCAGTCGCGGAAGCGTCCAAGCAGGCGCGGTAGCGTCCAAGCAGTCGCGGAAGCGTCCAAGCAGGCGCGGAAGCATGCAAGAAGACGCAGAAGAGTCCAAGCAGGCGCGGAAGCGTCCAAGCAGTCGCGGAAGCGTCCAAACAGGCGCGGAAACGTCCAAGCAGGCGCGGAAGCATGCAAGCAGGCGCGGAAGAGTCCAAGCAGGCGCGGAAGCGTCCAAGCAGTCGCGGAAGCGTCCAAGCAGGCGCGGTAGCGTCCAAGCAGTCGCGGAAGCGTCCAAGCAGGCGCGGTAGCGTCCAACCAGGCGCGGAAGCGTCCAAGCAGTCGCGGATACGTCCAAGCAGGCGCGGTAGCGTCCAAGCAGTCGCGGAAGCGTCCAAGCAGGCGCGGTAGCATGCAAGAAGACGCGGAAGAGTCCAAGCAGGCGCGGAAGCGTCCAAGCAGCCGGGGAAGCATGCAAGCAGGCGCGGTAGCGTCCAACCAGGCGCGGAAGCGTCCACGCAGTCGCGGAAGCGTCCAAGCAGGCGCGATAGCGTCCAAGCAGACGCGGAAGCGTGTTAGAAGGCGCGGTAGCGTCCAAGCAGGCGCGGAAACGTCCAAGCAGGCGCGGAAGCATGCAAGAAGGCGCAGAAGAGTCCAAGCAGGCGCGGTAGCGTCCAAGCAGGCGCGGAAACGTCCAAGCAGGCGCGGAAGCATGCAAGAAGACGCAGAAGAGTCCAAGCAGGCGCGGTAGCGTCCAACCAGGCGCGGAAGCGTCCAAGCAGTCGCGGAAGCGTCCAAGCAGTCGCGGAAGGATGCAAGCAGGCGCGGTAGCGTCCAAGCAGGCGCAGAAGAGTCCAAGCAGGCGCAGAAGTGTCCAAGCAGGCGCGGAAGCATCCAAGAAGGCGCAGAAGCGTCCAAGCAGGCGCGGTAGCGTCCAAGCAGGCGCAGAAGCGTCCAAGCAGGCGCGGTAGCGTCCAAGCAGGCGCGGAAACGTCCAAGCAGGCGCGGAAACGTCCAAGTAGGCGCGGAAGCATGCAAGAAGGCGCAGAAGAGTCCAAGCAGGCGCGGTAGCGTCCAAGCAGGCGCGGAAGCGTCCAAGCAGGCGCGGAAGCATGCAAGAAGACGCAGAAGAGTCCAAGCAAGCGCGGTAGCGTCCAAGCGGTCGCGAAAGCGTACAAGCAGGCGCGGTAGCGTCCAAGCAGGCGCGGAAACGTCCAAGCAGGCGCGGAAACGTCCAAGTAGGCGCGGAAGCATGCAAGAAGGCGCGGAAGTGTCCAAGCAGGCGCGGTAGCGTCCAAGCAGGCGCAGAAGCGTCCAAGCAGGCGCAGTAGCGTCCAAGCAGGCGCGGAAACGTCCAAGCAGGCGCGGAAGCATGCAAGAAGGCGCGGAAGCGTCCAAGCAGGCGCGGTAGCGTCCAAGCAGGCGCAGAAGAGTCCAAGCAGGCGCAGAAGTGTCCAAGCAGGCGCGGAAGCGTCCAAGAAGGCGCAGAAGAGTCCAAGCAGACGCGGAAGCGTCCAAGCAGTCGCGGAAGCGTCCAAGCAGGCGCGGTAGCGTCCAAGCAGTCGCGGAAGCGTCCAAGCAGGCGCGGAAGCATGCAAGAAGACGCAGAAGAGTCCAAGCAGGCGCGGAAGCGTCCAAGCAGTCGCGGAAGCGTCCAAACAGGCGCGGAAACGTCCAAGCAGGCGCGGAAGCATGCAAGCAGGCGCGGAAGCGTCCAAGCAGGCGCGGAAGCAACCATATAGGCGCGAAAGCGTCCAAGCAGGCGCGGAAGCTTCCAAGCAGGCGCGGAAGCATGCAAGAAGGCGCAGAAGAGTCCAAGCAGGCGCAGAAGTGTCCAAGCAGGCGCGGAAGCGTCCAAGCAGTCGCGGAAGCGTCCAAGCAAGCGCGGTAGCGTCCAAGCGGTCGCGAAAGCGTACAAGCAGGCGCGGTAGCCTCCAAGCAAGCGCGGAAACGTCCAAGCAGGCGCGGAAACGTCCAAGTAGGCGCGGAAGCATGCAAGAAGGCGCGGAAGTGTCCAAGCAGGCGCGGTAGCGTCCAAGCAGGCGCAGAAGCGTCCAAGCAGGCGCAGTAGCGTCCAAGCAGGCGCGGAAACGTCCAAGCAGGCGCGGAAGCATGCAAGAAGGCGCAGAAGAGTCCAAGCAGGCGCAGTAGCGTCCAAGCAGGCGCGGAAACGTCCAAGCATGCGCGGAGACGTCCAAGCAGGCGCGCAAGCATGCAAGAAGACGCAGAAGAGTCCAAGCAGGCGCGGAAGCGTCCAAGCAGGCGCAGTAGCGTCCAAGCAGGCGCGGAAACGTCCAAGAAGGCGCGGAAACGTCCAAGCAGGCGCGGAAGCATGCAAGAAGACGCAGAAGAGTCCAAGCAGGCGCAGAAGAGTCCAAGCAGGCGCGGAAGCGTCCAAGCAGTCGCGGAAGCGTCCAAGCAGGCGCGGTAGCGTCCAAGCAGGCGCGGAGACGTCCAAGCAGGCGCGGAAGCATGCAAGAAAACGCAGAAGAGTCCAAGCAGGCGCGGAAGCGTCCAAGCAGGCGCAGTAGCGTCCAAGCAGGCGCGGAAACGTCCAAGAAGGCGCGGAAACGTCCAAGCAGGCGCGGAAGCATGCAAGAAGACGCAGAAGCGTCCAAGCAGGCGCGGTAGCGTCCACGCAGGCGCGGAAACGTCCAAGCAGGCGCGGAAACGTCCAAGTAGGCGCGGAAGCATGCAAGAAGGCGCGGAAGTGTCCAAGCAGGCGCGGTAGTGTCCAAGCAGGCGCAGAAGCGTCCAAGCAGGCGCAGTAGCGTCCAAGCAGGCGCGGAAACGTCCAAGCAGGCGCGGAAGCATGCAAGAAGGCGCAGAAGAGTCCAAGCAGGCGCGGAAGCGTCCTAGCAGTCGCGGAAGCGTCCAAGCAGGCGCGGTAGCGTCCAAGCAGGCGCGGTAGCGTCCAAGCAGGCGCGGAAACGTCCAAGCAGGAGCGGAAGAATGCAAGAAGGCGCAGAAGAGTCCAAGCAGGCGCTGAAGCGTCCAAGCAGTCGCGGAAGCCTCCAAGCAGGCGCGGTAGCGTCCAAGCTGGCGCGGTAGCGTTCAAGCAGTCGCGGAAACGTCCAAGCAGGCGCGGAAGCATGCAAGAAGACGCAGAAGCGTCCAAGCAGGCGCGGTAGCATCCAACCAGCCGCAGAAGAGTCCAAACAGGCGCAGAAGTCTCCAAGCAGGCGCGGAAGCGTCCAAGCAGTCGCGGAAGCGTCCAAGCAGGCGCGGTAGCGTCCAAGCAGGCGCGGAAGCGTCCAAGCAGGCGCGGAAGCATGCAAGAAGACGCAGAAGAGTCCAACCAGGCGCGGAAGCGTCCAAGCAGGCGCGGTAGCGTCCAAGCAGGCGCAGAAGTGTCCAAGCAGGCGCGGAAGAGTCCAAGCAGGGGCGGTAGCGTCCAACCAGGCGCGGAAGCGTCCAAGCAGTCGCGGAAGCGTCCAAGCAGTCGCGGAAGGATGCAAGCAGGCGCGGAAGCATGCAAGAAGGCGCAGAAGAGTCCAAGCAGGCGCGGAAGCGTCCAAGCAGGCGCGGTAGCATCCAACCAGGCGCAGAAGAGTCCAAACAGGCGCAGAAGTGTCCAAGCAGGCGCGGAAGCGTCCAAGCAGCCGGGGAAGCATGCAAGCAGGCGCGGTAGCGTCCAACCAGGCGCGGAAGCGTCCAAGCAGGCGCGGAAACGTCCAAGCAGGCGCGGCAGCATGCAAGAAGGCGCAGAAGAATCCAAGCAGGCGCGGAAGCGTCCAAGCCGGCGGGGAAGCATGCAAGCATGCGCGGAAGCGTCCAAGAAGGCGCGGAAACGTCCAAGCAGGCGCGGAAGCATGCACGAAGGCGCAGAAGAGTCCAAGCAGGCGCGGAAGCGTCCAAGCAGTCGCGGAAGCGTCCAAGCAAGCGCGGTAGCGTCCAAGCGGTCGCGAAAGCGTACAAGCAGGCGCGGTAGCCTCCAAGCAAGCGCGGAAACGTCCAAGCAGGCGCGGAAACGTCCAAGTAGGCGCGGAAGTGTCCAAGCAGGCGCGGTAGCGTCCAAGCAGGCGCAGAAGCGTCCAAGCAGGCGCAGTAGCGTCCAAGCAGGCGCGGAAACGTCCAAGCAGGCGCGGAAGCATGCAAGAAGGCGCAGAAGAGTCCAAGCAGGCGCGGAAACGTCCAAGTAGGCGCGGAAGCATGCAAGAAGGCGCGGAAGCGTCCAAGCAGGCGCGGTAGCGTCCAAGCAGGCGCAGAAGTGTCCAAGCAGGCGCGGAAGCGTCCAAGCAGGCGCAGTAGCGTCCAAGCAGGCGCGGAAACGTTCAAGCAGGCGCGGAGACGTCCAAGCAGGCGCGGAAGCATGCAAGAAGACGCAGAAGAGTCCAAGCAGGCGCAGAAGAGTCCAAGCAGGCGCGGAAGCGTCCAAGCAGTCGCGGAAGCGTCCAAGCAGGCGCGGTAGCGTCCAAGCAGGCGCGGAAACGTCCAAGAAGGCGCGGAAACGTCCAAGCAGGCGCGGAAGCATGCAAGAAGACGCAGAAGCGTCCAAGCAGGCGCGGTAGCGTCCAAGCAGGCGCGGAAACGTCCAAGCAGGCGCGGAAACGTCCAAGTAGGCGCGGAAGCATGCAAGAAGGCGCGGAAGTGTCCAAGCAGGCGCGGTAGCGTCCAAGCAGGCGCAGAAGCGTCCAAGCAGGCGCAGTAGCGTCCAAGCAGGCGCGGAAACGTCCAAGCAGGCGCGGAAGCATGCAAGAAGGCGCAGAAGAGTCCAAGCAGGCGCGGAAGCGTCCTAGCAGTCGCGGAAGCGTCCAAGCAGGCGCGGTAGCGTCCAAGCAGGCGCGGTAGCGTCCAAGCAGGCGCGGAAACGTCCAAGCAGGAGCGGAAGCATGCAAGAAGGCGCAGAAGAGTCCAAGCAGGCGCGGAAGCGTCCAAGCAGTCGCGGAAGCCTCCAAGCAGGCGCGGTAGCGTCCAAGCTGGCGCGGTAGCGTTCAAGCAGTCGCGGAAACGTCCAAGCAGGCGCGGAAGCATGCAAGAAGGCGCAGAAGAGTCCAAGCAGGCGCGGAAGCGTCCAAGCAGGCGCGGTAGCGTCCAAGAAGGCGCGGAAACGTCCAAGCAGGCGCGGAAGCATGCAAGAAGACGCAGAAGCGTCCAAGCAGGCGCGGTAGCGTCCAAGCAGGCGCGGAAACGTCCAAGCAGGCGCGGAAGCATGCAAGAAGGCGCAGAAGAGTCCAAGCAGGCGCGGAAGCGTCCAAACAGTCGCGGAAGCGTCCAAGCAGGCGCGATAGCGTCCAAGCAGACGCGGAAGCGTCCAAGCAGGCGCGGTAGCGTCCAAGCAGGCGCGGAAACGTCCAAGCAGGCGCGGAAGCATGCAAGAAGGCGCAGAAGAGTCCAAGCAGGCGCGGAAGCGTCCAAGCAGGCGCGGAAGCGTCCAAGCAGTCGCGGAAGCGTCCAAGCAGGCGCGGTAGCGTCCAAGCAGGCGCGGAAGCGTCCAAGCAGGCGCGGAAGCATGCAAGAAGACGCAGAAGAGTCCAAGCAGGCGCGGAAACGTCCAAGTAGGCGCGGAAGCATGCAAGAAGGCGCGGAAGCGTCCAAGCAGGCGCGGTAGCGTCCAAGCAGGCGCAGAACTGTCCAAGCAGGCGCGGAAGAGTCCAAGCAGGCGCGGTAGCGTCCAACCAGGCGCGGAAGCGTCCAAGCAGTCGCGGAAGCGTCCAAGCAGTCGCGGAAGGATGCAAGCAGGCGCGGAAGCATGCAAGAAGGCGCAGAAGAGTCCAAGCAGGCGCGGAAGCGTCCAAGCAGGCGCGGTAGCATCTAACCAGGCGCAGAAGCGTCCAAGAAGGCGCGGAAACGTCCAAGCAGGCGCGGAAGCATGCAAGAAGGCGCAGAAGAGTCCAAGCAGACGGGGAAGCGTCCAGGCAGGCGCGGAAGCGTCCAAGCAGGCGCGGTAGCGTCCAAGCAGGCACAGAAGTGTCCAAGCAGGCGCGGAAGAGTCCAAGCAGGCGCGGTAGCGTCCAACCAGGCGCGGAAGCGTCCAAGCAGTCGCGGAAGCGTCCAAGCAGTCGCGGAAGGATGCAAGCAGGCGCGGAAGCATGCAAGAAGGCGCAGAAGAGTCCAAGCAGGCGCGGAAGCGTCCAAGCAGGCGCGGTAGCATCCAACCAGCCGCAGAAGAGTCCAAACAGGCGCAGAAGTGTCCAAGCAGGCGCTGAAGCGTCCAAGCAGTCGCGGAAGCGTCCAAGCAGGCGCGGTAGCGTCCAAGCAGGCGCGGAAGCGTCCAAGCAGGCGCGGAAGCATGCAAGAAGACGCAGAAGAGTCCAAGCAGGCGCGGAAGCGTCCAAGCAGGCGCAGTAGCGTCCAAGCAGGCGCGGAAACGTCCAAGTAGGCGCGGAAGCATGCAAGAAGGCGCGGAAGAGTCCAAGCAGGCGCGGAAACGTCCAAGTAGGCGCGGAAGCATGCAAGAAGGCGCGGAAGCGTCCAAGCAGGCGCGGTAGCGTCCAAGCAGGCGCAGAAGTGTCCAAGCAGGCGCGGAAGAGTCCAAGCAGGCGCGGTAGCGTCCAACCAGGCGCGGAAGCGTCCAAGCAGTCGCGGAAGCGTCCAAGCAGTCGCGGAAGGATGCAAGCAGGCGCGGAAGCATGCAAGAAGGCGCGGCAGCGTCCAAGCAGGCGCGGTAGCGTGCAAGCAGTCGCGGAAACGTCCAAGCAGGCGCGGAAGCATGCAAGAAGGCGCAGAAGAGTCCAAGCAGGCGCGGAAGCGTCCAAACAGTCGCGGAAGCGTCCAAGCAGGCGCGATAGCGTCCAAGCAGACGCGGAAGCGTCCAGGCAGGCGCGGTAGCGTCCAAGCAGGCGCGGAAACGTCCAAGCAGGAGCGGAAGCATGCAAGAAGGCGCAGAAGAGTCCAAGCAGGCGCGGAAGCGTCCAAGCAGTCGCGGAAGCGTCCAAGCAAGCGCGGTAGCGTCCAAGCAGGAGCGGAAGCATGCAAGAAGGCGCAGAAGAGTCCAAGCAGGCGCGGAAGCGTCCAAGCAGTCGCGGAAGCGTCCAAGCAGGCGCGGTAGCGTCCAAGCAGGCGCGGAGACGTCCAAGCAGGCGCGGAAGCATGCAAGAAGACGCAGAAGCGTCCAAGCAGGCGCAGTAGCGTCCAAGCAGGCGCGGAAACGTCCAAGCAGGCGCGGAAGCATGCAAGAAGGCGCAGAAGAGTCCAAGCAGGCGCGGAAACGTCCAAGTAGGCGCGGAAGCATGCAAGAAGGCGCGGAAGCGTCCAAGCAGGCGCGGTAGCGTCCAAGCAGGCGCAGAAGTGTCCAAGCAGGCGCGGAAGAGTCCAAGCAGGCGCGGTAGCGTCCAACCAGGCGCGGAAGCGTCCAAGCAGTCGCGGAAGCGTCCAAGCAGTCGCGGAAGGATGCAAGCAGGCGCGGAAGCATGCAAGAAGGCGCGGTAGCGTCCAAGCAGGCGCGGTAGCGTGCAAGCAGTCGCGGAAACGTCCAAGCAGGCGCGGAAGCATGCAAGAAGGCGCAGAAGAGTCCAAGCAGGCGCGGAAGCGTCCAAACAGTCGCGGAAGCGTCCAAGCAGGCGCGATAGCGTCCAAGCAGACGCGGAAGCGTCCAGGCAGGCGCGGTAGCGTCCAAGCAGGCGCGGAAACGTCCAAGTAGGCGCGGAAGCATGCAAGAAGGCGCAGAAGAGTCCAAGCAAGCGCGGTAGCGTCCAAGCAGGCGCGGAAACGTCCAAGCAGGCGCGGAAGCGTCCAAGCAGTCGCGGAAGCGTCCAAGCAGGCGCGGAGACGTCCAAGCAGGCGCGGAAGCATGGTAAGAAGACGCAGAAGAGTCCAAGCAGGCGCGGAAGCGTCCAAGCAGGCGCAGTAGCGTCCAAGCAGGCGCGGAAACGTCCAAGCAGGCGCGGAGACGTCCAAGCAGGCGCGGAAGCATGCAAGAAGACGCAGAAGAGTCCAAGCAGGCGCAGAAGAGTCCAAGCAGGCGCGGAAGCGTCCAAGCAGTCGCGGAAGCGTCCAAGCAGGCGCGGTAGCGTCCAAGCAGGCGCGGAGACGTCCAAGCAGGCGCGGAAGCATGCAAGAAGACGCAGAAGAGTCCAAGCAGGCGCGGAAGCGTCCAAGCAGGCGCAGTAGCGTCCAAGCAGGCGCGGAAACGTCCAAGAAGGCGCGGAAACGTCCAAGCAGGCGCGGAAGCATGCAAGAAGACGCAGAAGCGTCCAAGCAGGCGCGGTAGCGTCCACGCAGGCGCGGAAACGTCCAAGCAGGCGCGGAAACGTCCAAGTAGGCGCGGAAGCATGCAAGAAGGCGCGGAAGTGTCCAAGCAGGCGCGGTAGCGTCCAAGCAGGCGCAGAAGCGTCCAAGCAGGCGCAGTAGCGTCCAAGCAGGCGCGGAAACGTCCAAGCAGGCGCGGAAGCATGCAAGAAGGCGCAGAAGAGTCCAAGCAGGCGCGGAAGCGTCCTAGCAGTCGCGGAAGCGTCCAAGCAGGCGCGGTAGCGTCCAAGCAGGCGCGGTAGCGTCCAAGCAGGCGCGGAAACGTCCAAGCAGGAGCGGAAGAATGCAAGAAGGCGCAGAAGAGTCCAAGCAGGCGCTGAAGCGTCCAAGCAGTCGCGGAAGCCTCCAAGCAGGCGCGGTAGCGTCCAAGCTGGCGCGGTAGCGTTCAAGCAGTCGCGGAAACGTCCAAGCAGGCGCGGAAGCATGCAAGAAGACGCAGAAGCGTCCAAGCAGGCGCGGTAGCATCCAACCAGCCGCAGAAGAGTCCAAACAGGCGCAGAAGTCTCCAAGCAGGCGCGGAAGCGTCCAAGCAGTCGCGGAAGCGTCCAAGCAGGCGCGGTAGCGTCCAAGCAGGCGCGGAAGCGTCCAAGCAGGCGCGGAAGCATGCAAGAAGACGCAGGAGAGTCCAACCAGGCGCGGAAGCGTCCAAGCAGGCGCGGTAGCGTCCAAGCAGGCGCAGAAGTGTCCAAGCAGGCGCGGAAGAGTCCAAGCAGGGGCGGTAGCGTCCAACCAGGCGCGGAAGCGTCCAAGCAGTCGCGGAAGCGTCCAAGCAGTCGCGGAAGGATGCAAGCAGGCGCGGAAGCATGCAAGAAGGCGCAGAAGAGTCCAAGCAGGCGCGGAAGCGTCCAAGCAGGCGCGGTAGCATCCAACCAGGCGCAGAAGAGTCCAAACAGGCGCAGAAGTGTCCAAGCAGGCGCGGAAGCGTCCAAGCAGCCGGGGAAGCATGCAAGCAGGCGCGGTAGCGTCCAACCAGGCGCGGAAGCGTCCAAGCAGGCGCGGAAACGTCCAAGCAGGCGCGGCAGCATGCAAGAAGGCGCAGAAGAATCCAAGCAGGCGCGGAAGCGTCCAAGCCGGCGGGGAAGCATGCAAGCATGCGCGGAAGCGTCCAAGAAGGCGCGGAAACGTCCAAGCAGGCGCGGAAGCATGCACGAAGGCGCAGAAGAGTCCAAGCAGGCGCGGAAGCGTCCAAGCAGTCGCGGAAGCGTCCAAGCAAGCGCGGTAGCGTCCAAGCGGTCGCGAAAGCGTACAAGCAGGCGCGGTAGCCTCCAAGCAAGCGCGGAAACGTCCAAGCAGGCGCGGAAACGTCCAAGTAGGCGCGGAAGTGTCCAAGCAGGCGCGGTAGCGTCCAAGCAGGCGCAGAAGCGTCCAAGCAGGCGCAGTAGCGTCCAAGCAGGCGCGGAAACGTCCAAGCAGGCGCGGAAGCATGCAAGAAGGCGCAGAAGAGTCCAAGCAGGCGCGGAAACGTCCAAGTAGGCGCGGAAGCATGCAAGAAGGCGCGGAAGCGTCCAAGCAGGCGCGGTAGCGTCCAAGCAGGCGCAGAAGTGTCCAAGCAGGCGCGGAAGAGTCCAAGCAGGCGCGGTAGCGTCCAACCAGGCGCGGAAGCGTCCAAGCAGTCGCGGAAGCGTCCAAGCAGTCGCGGAAGGATGCAAGCAGGCGCGGAAGCATGCAAGAAGGCGCGGTAGCGTCCAAGCAGGCGCGGTAGCGTGCAAGCAGTCGCGGAAACGTCCAAGCAGGCGCGGAAGCATGCAAGAAGGCGCAGAAGAGTCCAAGCAGGCGCGGAAGCGTCCAAACAGTCGCGGAAGCGTCCAAGCAGGCGCGATAGCGTCCAAGCAGACGCGGAAGCGTCCAGGCAGGCGCGGTAGCGTCCAAGCAGGCGCGGAAACGTCCAAGTAGGCGCGGAAGCATGCAAGAAGGCGCAGAAGAGTCCAAGCAAGCGCGGTAGCGTCCAAGCAGGCGCGGAAACGTCCAAGCAGGCGCGGAAGCGTCCAAGCAGTCGCGGAAGCGTCCAAGCAGGCGCGGAGACGTCCAAGCAGGCGCGGAAGCATGGTAAGAAGACGCAGAAGAGTCCAAGCAGGCGCGGAAGCGTCCAAGCAGGCGCAGTAGCGTCCAAGCAGGCGCGGAAACGTTCAAGCAGGCGCGGAGACGTCCAAGCAGGCGCGGAAGCATGCAAGAAGACGCAGAAGAGTCCAAGCAGGCGCAGAAGAGTCCAAGCAGGCGCGGAAGCGTCCAAGCAGTCGCGGAAGCGTCCAAGCAGGCGCGGTAGCGTCCAAGCAGGCGCGGAGACGTCCAAGCAGGCGCGGAAGCATGCAGGAAGACGCAGAAGAGTCCAAGCAGGCGCGGAAGCGTCCAAGCAGGCGCAGTAGCGTCCAAGCAGGCGCGGTAACGTCCAAGAAGGCGCGGAAACGTCCAAGCAGGCGCGGAAGCATGCAAGAAGACGCAGAAGCGTCCAAGCAGGCGCGGTAGCGTCCAAGCAGGCGCGGAAACGTCCAAGCAGGCGCGGAAACGTCCAAGCAGGCGCGCAGACGTCCAAGCAGGCGCGGAAGCATGCAAGCAGGCGCGGAAGCGTCCAAGCAGGCGCGGAAGCAACCATATAGGCGCGAAAGCGTCCAAGCAGGCGCGGAAGCTTCCAAGCAGGCGCGGAAGCATGCAAGAAGGCGCAGAAGAGTCCAAGCAGGCGCGGTAGCGTCCAAGCAGGCGCAGAAGAGTCCAAGCAGGCGCAGAAGTGTCCAAGCAGGCGCGGAAGCGTCCAAGAAGGCGCAGAAGAGTCCAAGCAGACGCGGAAGCGTCCAAGCAGTCGCGGAAGCGTCCAAGCAGGCGCGGTAGCGTCCAAGCAGTCGCGGAAGCGTCCAAGCAGGCGCGGAAGCATGCAAGAAGACGCAGAAGAGTCCAAGCAGGCGCGGAAGCGTCCAAGCAGTCGCGGAAGCGTCCAAACAGGCGCGGAAACGTCCAAGCAGGCGCGGAAGCATGCAAGCAGGCGCGGAAGCGTCCAAGCAGGCGCGGAAGCAACCATATAGGCGCGAAAGCGTCCAAGCAGGCGCGGAAGCTTCCAAGCAGGCGCGGAAGCATGCAAGAAGGCGCAGAAGAGTCCAAGCAGGCGCAGAAGTGTCCAAGCAGGCGCGGAAGCGTCCAAGCAGTCGCGGAAGCGTCCAAGCAAGCGCGGTAGCGTCCAAGCGGTCGCGAAAGCGTACAAGCAGGCGCGGTAGCCTCCAAGCAAGCGCGGAAACGTCCAAGCAGGCGCGGAAACGTCCAAGTAGGCGCGGAAGCATGCAAGAAGGCGCGGAAGTGTCCAAGCAGGCGCGGTAGCGTCCAAGCAGGCGCAGAAGTGTCCAAGCAGGCGCGGAAGAGTCCAAGCAGGCGCGGTAGCGTCCAACCAGGCGCGGAAGCGTCCAAGCAGTCGCGGAAGCGTCCAAGCAGTCGCGGAAGGATGCAAGCAGGCGCGGAAGCATGCAAGAAGGCGCGGCAGCGTCCAAGCAGGCGCGGTAGCGTGCAAGCAGTCGCGGAAACGTCCAAGCAGGCGCGGAAGCATGCAAGAAGGCGCAGAAGAGTCCAAGCAGGCGCGGAAGCGTCCAAACAGTCGCGGAAGCGTCCAAGCAGGCGCGATAGCGTCCAAGCAGACGCGGAAGCGTCCAGGCAGGCGCGGTAGCGTCCAAGCAGGCGCGGAGACGTCCAAGCAGGCGCGGAAGCATGGTAAGAAGACGCAGAAGAGTCCAAGCAGGCGCGGAAGCGTCCAAGCAGGCGCAGTAGCGTCCAAGCAGGCGCGGAAACGTCCAAGCAGGCGCGGAGACGTCCAAGCAGGCGCGCAAGCATGCAAGAAGACGCAGAAGAGTCCAAGCAGGCGCGGAAGCGTCCAAGCAGGCGCAGTAGCGTCCAAGCAGGCGCGGAAACGTCCAAGAAGGCGCGGAAACGTCCAAGCAGGCGCGGAAGCATGCAAGAAGACGCAGAAGAGTCCAAGCAGGCGCAGAAGAGTCCAAGCAGGCGCGGAAGCGTCCAAGCAGTCGCGGAAGCGTCCAAGCAGGCGCGGTAGCGTCCAAGCAGGCGCGGAGACGTCCAAGCAGGCGCGGAAGCATGCAAGAAGACGCAGAAGAGTCCAAGCAGGCGCGGAAGCGTCCAAGCAGGCGCAGTAGCGTCCAAGCAGGCGCGGAAACGTCCAAGAAGGCGCGGAAACGTCCAAGCAGGCGCGGAAGCATGCAAGAAGACGCAGAAGCGTCCAAGCAGGCGCGGTAGCGTCCAAGCAGGCGCGGAAACGTCCAAGCAGGCGCGGAAACGTCCAAGTAGGCGCGGAAGCATGCAAGAAGGCGCGGAAGTGTCCAAGCAGGCGCGGTAGCGTCCAAGCAGGCGCAGAAGCGTCCAAGCAGGCGCAGTAGCGTCCAAGCAGGCGCGGAAACGTCCAAGCAGGCGCGGAAGCATGCAAGAAGGCGCAGAAGAGTCCAAGCAGGCGCGGAAGCGTCCTAGCAGTCGCGGAAGCGTCCAAGCAGGCGTGGTAGCGTCCAAGCAGGCGCGGTAGCGTCCAAGCAGGCGCGGAAGTGTCCAAGCAGGCGCGGAAGAGTCCAAGCAGGCGCGGTAGCGTCCAACCAGGCGCGGAAGCGTCCAAGCAGTCGCGGAAGCGTCCAAGCAGTCGCGGAAGGATGCAAGCAGGCGCGGAAGCATGCAAGAAGGCGCAGTAGAGTCCAAGCAGGCGCGGAAGCGTCCAAGCAGGCGCGGTAGCATCCAACCAGCCGCAGAAGAGTCCAAACAGGCGCAGAAGTCTCCAAGCAGGCGCGGAAGCATGCAAGAAGACGCAGAAGAGTCCAACCAGGCGCGGAAGCGTCCAAGCAGGCGCGGTAGCGTCCAAGCAGGCGCAGAAGTGTCCAAGCAGGCGCGGAAGAGTCCAAGCAAGGGCGGTAGCGTCCAACCAGGCGCGGAAGCGTCCAAGCAGTCGCGGAAGCGTCCAAGCAGTCGCGGAAGGATGCAAGCAGGCGCGGAAGCATGCAAGAAGGCGCAGAAGAGTCCAAGCAGGCGCGGAAGCGTCCAAGCAGGCGCGGTAGCATCCAACCAGGCGCAGAAGAGTCCAAACAGGCGCAGAAGTGTCCAAGCAGGCGCGGAAGCGTCCAAGCAGCCGGGGAAGCATGCAAGCAGGCGCGGTAGCGTCCAACCAGGCGCGGAAGCGTCCAAGCAGGCGCGGAAACGTCCAAGCAGGCGCGGCAGCATGCAAGAAGGCGCAGAAGAATCCAAGCAGGCGCGGAAGCGTCCAAGCCGGCGGGGAAGCATGCAAGCATGCGCGGAAGCGTCCAAGAAGGCGCGGAAACGTCCAAGCAGGCGCGGAAGCATGCACGAAGGCGCAGAAGAGTCCAAGCAGGCGCGGAAGCGTCCAAGCAGTCGCGGAAGCGTCCAAGCAAGCGCGGTAGCGTCCAAGCGGTCGCGAAAGCGTACAAGCAGGCTCGGTAGCCTCCAAGCAAGCGCGGAAACGTCCAAGCAGGCGCGGAAACGTCCAAGTAGGCGCGGAAGTGTCCAAGCAGGCGCGGTAGCGTCCAAGCAGGCGCAGAAGCGTCCAAGCAGGCGCAGTAGCGTCCAAGCAGGCGCGGAAACGTCCAAGCAGGCGCGGAAGCATGCAAGAAGGCGCAGAAGAGTCCAAGCAGGCGCGGAAACGTCCAAGTAGGCGCGGAAGCATGCAAGAAGGCGCGGAAGTGTCCAAGCAGGCGCGGTAGCGTCCAAGCAGGCGCAGAAGCGTCCAAGCAGGCGCAGTAGCGTCCAAGCAGGCGCGGAAACGTCCAAGCAGGCGCGGAAGCATGCAAGAAGGCGCAGAAGAGTCCAAGCAGGCGCGGAAACGTCCAAGTAGGCGCGGAAGCATGCAAGAAGGCGCGGAAGCGTCCAAGCAGGCGCGGTAGCGTCCAAGCAGGCGCAGAAGTGTCCAAGCAGGCGCGGAAGAGTCCAAGCAGGCGCGGTAGCGTCCAACCAGGCGCGGAAGCGTCCAAGCAGTCGCGGAAGCGTCCAAGCAGTCGCGGAAGGATGCAAGCAGGCGCGGAAGCATGCAAGAAGGCGCGGCAGCGTCCAAGCAGGCGCGGTAGCGTGCAAGCAGTCGCGGAAACGTCCAAGCAGGCGCGGAAGCATGCAAGAAGGCGCAGAAGAGTCCAAGCAGGCGCGGAAGCGTCCAAACAGTCGCGGAAGCGTCCAAGCAGGCGCGGAAGCGTCCAAACAGTCGCGGAAGCGTCCAAGCAGGCGCGATAGCGTCCAAGCAGACGCGGAAGCGTCCAGGCAGGCGCGGTAGCGTCCAAGCAGGCGCGGAAACGTCCAAGCAGGCGCGGAGACGTCCAAGCAGGCGCGCAAGCATGCAAGAAGACGCAGAAGAGTCCAAGCAGGCGCGGAAGCGTCCAAGCAGGCGCAGTAGCGTCCAAGCAGGCGCGGAAACGTCCAAGAAGGCGCGGAAACGTCCAAGCAGGCGCGGAAGCATGCAAGAAGACGCAGAAGAGTCCAAGCAGGCGCAGAAGAGTCCAAGCAGGCGCGGAAGCGTCCAAGCAGTCGCGGAAGCGTCCAAGCAGGCGCGGTAGCGTCCAAGCAGGCGCGGAGACGTCCAAGCAGGCGCGGAAGCATGCAAGAAGACGCAGAAGAGTCCAAGCAGGCGCGGAAGCGTCCAAGCAGGCGCAGTAGCGTCCAAGCAGGCGCGGAAACGTCCAAGAAGGCGCGGAAACGTCCAAGCAGGCGCGGAAGCATGCAAGAAGACGCAGAAGCGTCCAAGCAGGCGCGGTAGCGTCCAAGCAGGCGCGGAAACGTCCAAGTAGGCGCGGAAGCATGCAAGAAGGCGCGGAAGTGTCCAAGCAGGCGCGGTAGCGTCCAAGCAGGCGCAGAAGCGTCCAAGCAGGCGCAGTAGCGTCCAAGCAGGCGCGGAAACGTCCAAGCAGGCGCGGAAGCATGCAAGAAGGCGCAGAAGAGTCCAAGCAGGCGCGGAAACGTCCAAGTAGGCGCGGAAGCATGCAAGAAGGCGCGGAAGCGTCCAAGCAGGCGCGGTAGCGTCCAAGCAGGCGCAGAAGTGTCCAAGCAGGCGCGGAAGAGTCCAAGCAGGCGCGGTAGCGTCCAACCAGGCGCGGAAGCGTCCAAGCAGTCGCGGAAGCGTCCAAGCAGTCGCGGAAGGAAGCAAGCAGGCGCGGAAGCATGCAAGAAGGCGCAGAAGAGTCCAATCAGGCGCGGAAGCGTCCAAGCAGTCGCGGAAGCGTCCAAGCAGGCGCGGTAGCGTCCAAGCAGTCGCGGAAGCGTCCAAGCAGGCGCGGTAGTGTCCAAGCAGTCGCGGAAGCGTCCAAGCAGGCGGGGAAGCATGCAAGCAGGCGCGGAAGCATCCAAGCAGGCGCGGAAACGTCCAAGTAGGCCCGGAAGCATGCAAGAAGGCGCGGAAGCGTCCAAGCAGGCGCGGTAGCGTCCAAGCAGGCGCAGAACAGTCCAAGCAGGCGCAGAAGTGTCCAAGCAGGCGCGGAAGCGTCCAAGAAGGCGCAGAAGAGTCCAAGCAGACGCGGAAGCGTCCAAGCAGTCGCGGAAGCGTCCAAGCAGGCGCGGTAGCGTCCAAGCAGTCGCGGAAGCGTCCAAGCAGGCGCGGTAGTGTCCAAGCAGTCGCGGAAGCGTCCAAGCAGGCGGGGAAGCATGCAAGCAGGCGCGGAAGCATCCAAGCAGGCGCGGAAACGTCCAAGTAGGCCCGGAAGCATGCAAGAAGGCGCGGAAGCGTCCAAGCAGGCGCGGTAGCGTCCAAGCAGGCGCAGAAGAGTCCAAGCAGGCGCAGAAGTGTCCAAGCAGGCGCGGAAGCGTCCAAGAAGGCGCAGAAGAGTCCAAGCAGACGCGGAAGCGTCCAAGCAGTCGCGGAAGCGTCCAAGCAGGCGCGGTAGCGTCCAAGCAGTCGCGGAAGCGTCCAAGCAGGCGCGGAAGCATGCAAGAAGACGCAGAAGAGTCCAAGCAGGCGCGGAAGCGTCCAAGCAGTCGCGGAAGCGTCCAAACAGGCGCGGAAACGTCCAAGCAGGCGCGGAAGCATGCAAGCAGGCGCGGAAGCGTCCAAGCAGGCGCGGAAGCAACCATATAGGCGCGAAAGCGTCCAAGCAGGCGCGGAAGCTTCCAAGCAGGCGCGGAAGCATGCAAGAAGGCGCAGAAGAGTCCAAGCAGGCGCAGAAGTGTCCAAGCAGGCGCGGAAGCGTCCAAGCAGTCGCGGAAGCGTCCAAGCAAGCGCGGTAGCGTCCAAGCGGTCGCGAAAGCGTACAAGCAGGCGCGGTAGCCTCCAAGCAAGCGCGGAAACGTCCAAGCAGGCGCGGAAACGTCCAAGTAGGCGCGGAAGCATGCAAGAAGGCGCGGAAGTGTCCAAGCAGGCGCGGTAGCGTCCAAGCAGGCGCAGAAGTGTCCAAGCAGGCGCGGAAGAGTCCAAGCAGGCGCGGTAGCGTCCAACCAGGCGCGGAAGCGTCCAAGCAGTCGCGGAAGCGTCCAAGCAGTCGCGGAAGGATGCAAGCAGGCGCGGAAGCATGCAAGAAGGCGCGGCAGCGTCCAAGCAGGCGCGGTAGCGTGCAAGCAGTCGCGGAAACGTCCAAGCAGGCGCGGAAGCATGCAAGAAGGCGCAGAAGAGTCCAAGCAGGCGCGGAAGCGTCCAAACAGTCGCGGAAGCGTCCAAGCAGGCGCGATAGCGTCCAAGCAGACGCGGAAGCGTCCAGGCAGGCGCGGTAGCGTCCAAGCAGGCGCGGAGACGTCCAAGCAGGCGCGGAAGCATGGTAAGAAGACGCAGAAGAGTCCAAGCAGGCGCGGAAGCGTCCAAGCAGGCGCAGTAGCGTCCAAGCAGGCGCGGAAACGTCCAAGCAGGCGCGGAGACGTCCAAGCAGGCGCGCAAGCATGCAAGAAGACGCAGAAGAGTCCAAGCAGGCGCGGAAGCGTCCAAGCAGGCGCAGTAGCGTCCAAGCAGGCGCGGAAACGTCCAAGAAGGCGCGGAAACGTCCAAGCAGGCGCGGAAGCATGCAAGAAGACGCAGAAGAGTCCAAGCAGGCGCAGAAGAGTCCAAGCAGGCGCGGAAGCGTCCAAGCAGTCGCGGAAGCGTCCAAGCAGGCGCGGTAGCGTCCAAGCAGGCGCGGAGACGTCCAAGCAGGCGCGGAAGCATGCAAGAAGACGCAGAAGAGTCCAAGCAGGCGCGGAAGCGTCCAAGCAGGCGCAGTAGCGTCCAAGCAGGCGCGGAAACGTCCAAGAAGGCGCGGAAACGTCCAAGCAGGCGCGGAAGCATGCAAGAAGACGCAGAAGCGTCCAAGCAGGCGCGGTAGCGTCCACGCAGGCGCGGAAACGTCCAAGCAGGCGCGGAAACGTCCAAGTAGGCGCGGAAGCATGCAAGAAGGCGCGGAAGTGTCCAAGCAGGCGCGGTAGCGTCCAAGCAGGCGCAGAAGCGTCCAAGCAGGCGCAGTAGCGTCCAAGCAGGCGCGGAAACGTCCAAGCAGGCGCGGAAGCATGCAAGAAGGCGCAGAAGAGTCCAAGCAGGCGCGGAAGCGTCCTAGCAGTCGCGGAAGCGTCCAAGCAGGCGCGGTAGCGTCCAAGCAGGCGCGGTAGCGTCCAAGCAGGCGCGGAAACGTCCAAGCAGGAGCGGAAGAATGCAAGAAGGCGCAGAAGAGTCCAAGCAGGCGCTGAAGCGTCCAAGCAGTCGCGGAAGCCTCCAAGCAGGCGCGGTAGCGTCCAAGCTGGCGCGGTAGCGTTCAAGCAGTCGCGGAAACGTCCAAGCAGGCGCGGAAGCATGCAAGAAGACGCAGAAGCGTCCAAGCAGGCGCGGTAGCATCCAACCAGCCGCAGAAGAGTCCAAACAGGCGCAGAAGTCTCCAAGCAGGCGCGGAAGCGTCCAAGCAGTCGCGGAAGCGTCCAAGCAGGCGCGGTAGCGTCCAAGCAGGCGCGGAAGCGTCCAAGCAGGCGCGGAAGCATGCAAGAAGACGCAGAAGAGTCCAACCAGGCGCGGAAGCGTCCAAGCAGGCGCGGTAGCGTCCAAGCAGGCGCAGAAGTGTCCAAGCAGGCGCGGAAGAGTCCAAGCAGGGGCGGTAGCGTCCAACCAGGCGCGGAAGCGTCCAAGCAGTCGCGGAAGCGTCCAAGCAGTCGCGGAAGGATGCAAGCAGGCGCGGAAGCATGCAAGAAGGCGCAGAAGAGTCCAAGCAGGCGCGGAAGCGTCCAAGCAGGCGCGGTAGCATCCAACCAGGCGCAGAAGAGTCCAAACAGGCGCAGAAGTGTCCAAGCAGGCGCGGAAGCGTCCAAGCAGCCGGGGAAGCATGCAAGCAGGCGCGGTAGCGTCCAACCAGGCGCGGAAGCGTCCAAGCAGGCGCGGAAACGTCCAAGCAGGCGCGGCAGCATGCAAGAAGGCGCAGAAGAATCCAAGCAGGCGCGGAAGCGTCCAAGCCGGCGGGGAAGCATGCAAGCATGCGCGGAAGCGTCCAAGAAGGCGCGGAAACGTCCAAGCAGGCGCGGAAGCATGCACGAAGGCGCAGAAGAGTCCAAGCAGGCGCGGAAGCGTCCAAGCAGTCGCGGAAGCGTCCAAGCAAGCGCGGTAGCGTCCAAGCGGTCGCGAAAGCGTACAAGCAGGCGCGGTAGCCTCCAAGCAAGCGCGGAAACGTCCAAGCAGGCGCGGAAACGTCCAAGTAGGCGCGGAAGTGTCCAAGCAGGCGCGGTAGCGTCCAAGCAGGCGCAGAAGCGTCCAAGCAGGCGCAGTAGCGTCCAAGCAGGCGCGGAAACGTCCAAGCAGGCGCGGAAGCATGCAAGAAGGCGCAGAAGAGTCCAAGCAGGCGCGGAAACGTCCAAGTAGGCGCGGAAGCATGCAAGAAGGCGCGGAAGCGTCCAAGCAGGCGCGGTAGCGTCCAAGCAGGCGCAGAAGTGTCCAAGCAGGCGCGGAAGAGTCCAAGCAGGCGCGGTAGCGTCCAACCAGGCGCGGAAGCGTCCAAGCAGTCGCGGAAGCGTCCAAGCAGTCGCGGAAGGATGCAAGCAGGCGCGGAAGCATGCAAGAAGGCGCGGTAGCGTCCAAGCAGGCGCGGTAGCGTGCAAGCAGTCGCGGAAACGTCCAAGCAGGCGCGGAAGCATGCAAGAAGGCGCAGAAGAGTCCAAGCAGGCGCGGAAGCGTCCAAACAGTCGCGGAAGCGTCCAAGCAGGCGCGATAGCGTCCAAGCAGACGCGGAAGCGTCCAGGCAGGCGCGGTAGCGTCCAAGCAGGCGCGGAAACGTCCAAGTAGGCGCGGAAGCATGCAAGAAGGCGCAGAAGAGTCCAAGCAAGCGCGGTAGCGTCCAAGCAGGCGCGGAAACGTCCAAGCAGGCGCGGAAGCGTCCAAGCAGTCGCGGAAGCGTCCAAGCAGGCGCGGAGACGTCCAAGCAGGCGCGGAAGCATGGTAAGAAGACGCAGAAGAGTCCAAGCAGGCGCGGAAGCGTCCAAGCAGGCGCAGTAGCGTCCAAGCAGGCGCGGAAACGTTCAAGCAGGCGCGGAGACGTCCAAGCAGGCGCGGAAGCATGCAAGAAGACGCAGAAGAGTCCAAGCAGGCGCAGAAGAGTCCAAGCAGGCGCGGAAGCGTCCAAGCAGTCGCGGAAGCGTCCAAGCAGGCGCGGTAGCGTCCAAGCAGGCGCGGAGACGTCCAAGCAGGCGCGGAAGCATGCAAGAAGACGCAGAAGAGTCCAAGCAGGCGCGGAAGCGTCCAAGCAGGCGCAGTAGCGTCCAAGCAGGCGCGGAAACGTCCAAGAAGGCGCGGAAACGTCCAAGCAGGCGCGGAAGCATGCAAGAAGACGCAGAAGCGTCCAAGCAGGCGCGGTAGCGTCCAAGCAGGCGCGGAAACGTCCAAGCAGGCGCGGAAACGTCCAAGTAGGCGCGGGAGCATGCAAGAAGGCGCGGAAGTGTCCAAGCAGGCGCGGTAGCGTCCAAGCAGGCGCAGAAGCGTCCAAGCAGGCGCAGTAGCGTCCAAGCAGGCGCGGAAACGTCCAAGCAGGCGCGGAAGCATGCAAGAAGGCGCAGAAGAGTCCAAGCAGGCGCGGAAGCGTCCTAGCAGTCGCGGAAGCGTCCAAGCAGGCGCGGTAGCGTCCAAGCAGGCGCGGTAGCGTCCAAGCAGGCGCGGAAACGTCCAAGCAGGAGCGGAAGCATGCAAGAAGGCGCAGAAGAGTCCAAGCAGGCGCGGAAGCGTCCAAGCAGTCGCGGAAGCCTCCAAGCAGGCGCGGTAGCGTCCAAGCTGGCGCGGTAGCGTTCAAGCAGTCGCGGAAACGTCCAAGCAGGCGCGGAAGCATGCAAGAAGGCGCAGAAGAGTCCAAGCAGGCGCGGAAGCGTCCAAGCAGGCGCGGTAGCGTCCAAGAAGGCGCGGAAACGTCCAAGCAGGCGCGGAAGCATGCAAGAAGACGCAGAAGCGTCCAAGCAGGCGCGGTAGCGTCCAAGCAGGCGCGGAAACGTCCAAGCAGGCGCGGAAGCATGCAAGAAGGCGCAGAAGAGTCCAAGCAGGCGCGGAAGCGTCCAAACAGTCGCGGAAGCGTCCAAGCAGGCGCGATAGCGTCCAAGCAGACGCGGAAGCGTCCAAGCAGGCGCGGTAGCGTCCAAGCAGGCGCGGAAACGTCCAAGCAGGCGCGGAAGCATGCAAGAAGGCGCAGAAGAGTCCAAGCAGGCGCGGAAGCGTCCAAGCAGGCGCGGAAGCGTCCAAGCAGTCGCGGAAGCGTCCAAGCAGGCGCGGTAGCGTCCAAGCAGGCGCGGAAGCGTCCAAGCAGGCGCGGAAGCATGCAAGAAGACGCAGAAGAGTCCAAGCAGGCGCGGAAACGTCCAAGTAGGCGCGGAAGCATGCAAGAAGGCGCGGAAGCGTCCAAGCAGGCGCGGTAGCGTCCAAGCAGGCGCAGAACTGTCCAAGCAGGCGCGGAAGAGTCCAAGCAGGCGCGGTAGCGTCCAACCAGGCGCGGAAGCGTCCAAGCAGTCGCGGAAGCGTCCAAGCAGTCGCGGAAGGATGCAAGCAGGCGCGGAAGCATGCAAGAAGGCGCAGAAGAGTCCAAGCAGGCGCGGAAGCGTCCAAGCAGGCGCGGTAGCATCTAACCAGGCGCAGAAGCGTCCAAGAAGGCGCGGAAACGTCCAAGCAGGCGCGGAAGCATGCAAGAAGGCGCAGAAGAGTCCAAGCAGACGCGGAAGCGTCCAGGCAGGCGCGGAAGCGTCCAAGCAGGCGCGGTAGCGTCCAAGCAGGCACAGAAGTGTCCAAGCAGGCGCGGAAGAGTCCAAGCAGGCGCGGTAGCGTCCAACCAGGCGCGGAAGCGTCCAAGCAGTCGCGGAAGCGTCCAAGCAGTCGCGGAAGGATGCAAGCAGGCGCGGAAGCATGCAAGAAGGCGCAGAAGAGTCCAAGCAGGCGCGGAAGCGTCCAAGCAGGCGCGGTAGCATCCAACCAGCCGCAGAAGAGTCCAAACAGGCGCAGAAGTGTCCAAGCAGGCGCTGAAGCGTCCAAGCAGTCGCGGAAGCGTCCAAGCAGGCGCGGTAGCGTCCAAGCAGGCGCGGAAGCGTCCAAGCAGGCGCGGAAGCATGCAAGAAGACGCAGAAGAGTCCAAGCAGGCGCGGAAGCGTCCAAGCAGGCGCAGTAGCGTCCAAGCAGGCGCGGAAACGTCCAAGTAGGCGCGGAAGCATGCAAGAAGGCGCGGAAGAGTCCAAGCAGGCGCGGAAACGTCCAAGTAGGCGCGGAAGCATGCAAGAAGGCGCGGAAGCGTCCAAGCAGGCGCGGTAGCGTCCAAGCAGGCGCAGAAGTGTCCAAGCAGTCGCGGATGCGTCCAAGCAGTCGCGGAAGGATGCAAGCAGGCGCGGAAGCATGCAAGAAGGCGCGGCAGCGTCCAAGCAGGCGCGGTAGCGTGCAAGCAGTCGCGGAAACGTCCAAGCAGGCGCGGAAGCATGCAAGAAGGCGCAGAAGAGTCCAAGCAGGCGCGGAAGCGTCCAAACAGTCGCGGAAGCGTCCAAGCAGGCGCGATAGCGTCCAAGCAGACGCGGAAGCGTCCAGGCAGGCGCGGTAGCGTCCAAGCAGGCGCGGAAACGTCCAAGCAGGAGCGGAAGCATGCAAGAAGGCGCAGAAGAGTCCAAGCAGGCGCGGAAGCGTCCAAGCAGTCGCGGAAGCGTCCAAGCAAGCGCGGTAGCGTCCAAGCAGGAGCGGAAGCATGCAAGAAGGCGCAGAAGAGTCCAAGCAGGCGCGGAAGCGTCCAAGCAGTCGCGGAAGCGTCCAAGCAGGCGCGGTAGCGTCCAAGCAGGCGCGGAGACGTCCAAGCAGGCGCGGAAGCATGCAAGAAGACGCAGAAGCGTCCAAGCAGGCGCAGTAGCGTCCAAGCAGGCGCGGAAACGTCCAAGCAGGCGCGGAAGCATGCAAGAAGGCGCAGAAGAGTCCAAGCAGGCGCGGAAACGTCCAAGTAGGCGCGGAAGCATGCAAGAAGGCGCGGAAGCGTCCAAGCAGGCGCGGTAGCGTCCAAGCAGGCGCAGAAGTGTCCAAGCAGGCGCGGAAGAGTCCAAGCAGGCGCGGTAGCGTCCAACCAGGCGCGGAAGCGTCCAAGCAGTCGCGGAAGCGTCCAAGCAGTCGCGGAAGGATGCAAGCAGGCGCGGAAGCATGCAAGAAGGCGCGGTAGCGTCCAAGCAGGCGCGGTAGCGTGCAAGCAGTCGCGGAAACGTCCAAGCAGGCGCGGAAGCATGCAAGAAGGCGCAGAAGAGTCCAAGCAGGCGCGGAAGCGTCCAAACAGTCGCGGAAGCGTCCAAGCAGGCGCGATAGCGTCCAAGCAGACGCGGAAGCGTCCAGGCAGGCGCGGTAGCGTCCAAGCAGGCGCGGAAACGTCCAAGTAGGCGCGGAAGCATGCAAGAAGGCGCAGAAGAGTCCAAGCAAGCGCGGTAGCGTCCAAGCAGGCGCGGAAACGTCCAAGCAGGCGCGGAAGCATGCAAGAAGACGCAGAAGAGTCCAAGCAGGCGCGGAAGCGTCCAAGCAGGCGCAGTAGCGTCCAAGCAGGCGCGGAAACGTCCAAGTAGGCGCGGAAGCATGCAAGAAGGCGCGGAAGAGTCCAAGCAGGCGCGGAAACGTCCAAGTAGGCGCGGCAGCATGCAAGAAGGCGCAGAAGAATCCAAGCAGGCGCGGAAGCGTCCAAGCCGGCGGGGAAGCATGCAAGCATGCGCGGTAGCGTCCAACCAGGCGCGGAAGCGTCCAAGCAGGCGCGGAAACGTCCAAGCAGGCGCGGCAGCATGCAAGAAGGCGCAGAAGAGTCCAAGCAGGGGCGGTAGCGTCCAACCAGGCGCGGAAGCGTCCAAGCAGTCGCGGAAGCGTCCAAGCAGGCGCGGAAGCATGCAAGAAGACGCAGAAGAGTCCAAGCAGGCGCGGAAGCGTCCAAGCAGGCGCAGTAGCGTCCAAGCAGGCGCGGAAACGTCCAAGTAGGCGCGGAAGCATGCAAGAAGGCGCGGAAGAGTCCAAGCAGGCGCGGAAACGTCCAAGTAGGCGCGGCAGCATGCAAGAAGGCGCAGAAGAATCCAAGCAGGCGCGGAAGCGTCCAAGCCGGCGGGGAAGCATGCAAGCATGCGCGGTAGCGTCCAACCAGGCGCGGAAGCGTCCAAGCAGGCGCGGTAGCGTCCAAGCAGGCGCAGAAGTGTCCAAGCAGGCGCGGAAGAGTCCAAGCAGGGGCGGTAGCGTCCAACCAGGCGCGGAAGCGTCCAAGCAGTCGCGGAAGCGTCCAAGCAGTCGCGGAAGGATGCAAGCAGGCGCGGAAGCATGCAAGAAGGCGCAGAAGAGTCCAAGCAGGCGCGGAAGCGTCCAAGCAGGCGCGGTAGCATCCAACCAGGCGCAGAAGAGTCCAAACAGGCGCAGAAGTGTCCAAGCAGGCGCGGAAGCGTCCAAGCAGCCGGGGAAGCATGCAAGCAGGCGCGGTAGCGTCCAACCAGGCGCGGAAGCGTCCAAGCAGGCGCGGAAACGTCCAAGCAGGCGCGGCAGCATGCAAGAAGGCGCAGAAGAATCCAAGCAGGCGCGGAAGCGTCCAAGCCGGCGGGGAAGCATGCAAGCATGCGCGGAAGCGTCCAAGAAGGCGCGGAAACGTCCAAGCAGGCGCGGAAGCATGCACGAAGGCGCAGAAGAGTCCAAGCAGGCGCGGAAGCGTCCAAGCAGTCGCGGAAGCGTCCAAGCAAGCGCGGTAGCGTCCAAGCGGTCGCGAAAGCGTACAAGCAGGCGCGGTAGCCTCCAAGCAAGCGCGGAAACGTCCAAGCAGGCGCGGAAACGTCCAAGTAGGCGCGGAAGTGTCCAAGCAGGCGCGGTAGCGTCCAAGCAGGCGCAGAAGCGTCCAAGCAGGCGCAGTAGCGTCCAAGCAGGCGCGGAAACGTCCAAGCAGGCGCGGAAGCATGCAAGAAGGCGCAGAAGAGTCCAAGCAGGCGCGGAAACGTCCAAGTAGGCGCGGAAGCATGCAAGAAGGAGCGGAAGCGTCCAAGCAGGCGCGGTAGCGTCCAAGCAGGCGCAGAAGTGTCCAAGCAGGCGCGGAAGAGTCCAAGCAGGCGCGGTAGCGTCCAACCAGGCGCGGAAGCGTCCAAGCAGTCGCGGAAGCGTCCAAGCAGTCGCGGAAGGATGCAAGCAGGCGCGGAAGCATGCAAGAAGGCGCGGTAGCGTCCAAGCAGGCGCGGTAGCGTGCAAGCAGTCGCGGAAACGTCCAAGCAGGCGCGGAAGCATGCAAGAAGGCGCAGAAGAGTCCAAGCAGGCGCGGAAGCGTCCAAACAGTCGCGGAAGCGTCCAAGCAGGCGCGATAGCGTCCAAGCAGACGCGGAAGCGTCCAGGCAGGCGCGGTAGCGTCCAAGCAGGCGCGGAAACGTCCAAGTAGGCGCGGAAGCATGCAAGAAGGCGCAGAAGAGTCCAAGCAAGCGCGGTAGCGTCCAAGCAGGCGCGGAAACGTCCAAGCAGGCGCGGAAGCGTCCAAGCAGTCGCGGAAGCGTCCAAGCAGGCGCGGAGACGTCCAAGCAGGCGCGGAAGCATGGTAAGAAGACGCAGAAGAGTCCAAGCAGGCGCGGAAGCGTCCAAGCAGGCGCAGTAGCGTCCAAGCAGGCGCGGAAACGTTCAAGCAGGCGCGGAGACGTCCAAGCAGGCGCGGAAGCATGCAAGAAGACGCAGAAGAGTCCAAGCAGGCGCAGAAGAGTCCAAGCAGGCGCGGAAGCGTCCAAGCAGTCGCGGAAGCGTCCAAGCAGGCGCGGTAGCGTCCAAGCAGGCGCGGAGACGTCCAAGCAGGCGCGGAAGCATGCAGGAAGACGCAGAAGAGTCCAAGCAGGCGCGGAAGCGTCCAAGCAGGCGCAGTAGCGTCCAAGCAGGCGCGGTAACGTCCAAGAAGGCGCGGAAACGTCCAAGCAGGCGCGGAAGCATGCAAGAAGACGCAGAAGCGTCCAAGCAGGCGCGGTAGCGTCCAAGCAGGCGCGGAAACGTCCAAGCAGGCGCGGAAACGTCCAAGCAGGCGCGCAGACGTCCAAGCAGGCGCGGAAGCATGCAAGCAGGCGCGGAAGCGTCCAAGCAGGCGCGGAAGCAACCATATAGGCGCGAAAGCGTCCAAGCAGGCGCGGAAGCTTCCAAGCAGGCGCGGAAGCATGCAAGAAGGCGCAGAAGAGTCCAAGCAGGCGCGGTAGCGTCCAAGCAGGCGCAGAAGAGTCCAAGCAGGCGCAGAAGTGTCCAAGCAGGCGCGGAAGCGTCCAAGAAGGCGCAGAAGAGTCCAAGCAGACGCGGAAGCGTCCAAGCAGTCGCGGAAGCGTCCAAGCAGGCGCGGTAGCGTCCAAGCAGTCGCGGAAGCGTCCAAGCAGGCGCGGAAGCATGCAAGAAGACGCAGAAGAGTCCAAGCAGGCGCGGAAGCGTCCAAGCAGTCGCGGAAGCGTCCAAACAGGCGCGGAAACGTCCAAGCAGGCGCGGAAGCATGCAAGCAGGCGCGGAAGCGTCCAAGCAGGCGCGGAAGCAACCATATAGGCGCGAAAGCGTCCAAGCAGGCGCGGAAGCTTCCAAGCAGGCGCGGAAGCATGCAAGAAGGCGCAGAAGAGTCCAAGCAGGCGCAGAAGTGTCCAAGCAGGCGCGGAAGCGTCCAAGCAGTCGCGGAAGCGTCCAAGCAAGCGCGGTAGCGTCCAAGCGGTCGCGAAAGCGTACAAGCAGGCGCGGTAGCCTCCAAACAAGCGCGGAAACGTCCAAGCAGGCGCGGAAACGTCCAAGTAGGCGCGGAAGCATGCAAGAAGGCGCGGAAGTGTCCAAGCAGGCGCGGTAGCGTCCAAGCAGGCGCAGAAGTGTCCAAGCAGGCGCGGAAGAGTCCAAGCAGGCGCGGTAGCGTCCAACCAGGCGCGGAAGCGTCCAAGCAGTCGCGGAAGCGTCCAAGCAGTCGCGGAAGGATGCAAGCAGGCGCGGAAGCATGCAAGAAGGCGCGGCAGCGTCCAAGCAGGCGCGGTAGCGTGCAAGCAGTCGCGGAAACGTCCAAGCAGGCGCGGAAGCATGCAAGAAGGCGCAGAAGAGTCCAAGCAGGCGCGGAAGCGTCCAAACAGTCGCGGAAGCGTCCAAGCAGGCGCGATAGCGTCCAAGCAGACGCGGAAGCGTCCAGGCAGGCGCGGTAGCGTCCAAGCAGGCGCGGAGACGTCCAAGCAGGCGCGGAAGCATGGTAAGAAGACGCAGAAGAGTCCAAGCAGGCGCGGAAGCGTCCAAGCAGGCGCAGTAGCGTCCAAGCAGGCGCGGAAACGTCCAAGCAGGCGCGGAGACGTCCAAGCAGGCGCGCAAGCATGCAAGAAGACGCAGAAGAGTCCAAGCAGGCGCGGAAGCGTCCAAGCAGGCGCAGTAGCGTCCAAGCAGGCGCGGAAACGTCCAAGAAGGCGCGGAAACGTCCAAGCAGGCGCGGAAGCATGCAAGAAGACGCAGAAGAGTCCAAGCAGGCGCAGAAGAGTCCAAGCAGGCGCGGAAGCGTCCAAGCAGTCGCGGAAGCGTCCAAGCAGGCGCGGTAGCGTCCAAGCAGGCGCGGAGACGTCCAAGCAGGCGCGGAAGCATGCAAGAAGACGCAGAAGAGTCCAAGCAGGCGCGGAAGCGTCCAAGCAGGCGCAGTAGCGTCCAAGCAGGCGCGGAAACGTCCAAGAAGGCGCGGAAACGTCCAAGCAGGCGCGGAAGCATGCAAGAAGACGCAGAAGCGTCCAAGCAGGCGCGGTAGCGTCCAAGCAGGCGCGGAAACGTCCAAGCAGGCGCGGAAACGTCCAAGTAGGCGCGGAAGCATGCAAGAAGGCGCGGAAGTGTCCAAGCAGGCGCGGTAGCGTCCAAGCAGGCGCAGAAGCGTCCAAGCAGGCGCAGTAGCGTCCAAGCAGGCGCGGAAACGTCCAAGCAGGCGCGGAAGCATGCAAGAAGGCGCAGAAGAGTCCAAGCAGGCGCGGAAGCGTCCTAGCAGTCGCGGAAGCGTCCAAGCAGGCGTGGTAGCGTCCAAGCAGGCGCGGTAGCGTCCAAGCAGGCGCGGAAGTGTCCAAGCAGGCGCGGAAGAGTCCAAGCAGGCGCGGTAGCGTCCAACCAGGCGCGGAAGCGTCCAAGCAGTCGCGGAAGCGTCCAAGCAGTCGCGGAAGGATGCAAGCAGGCGCGGAAGCATGCAAGAAGGCGCAGTAGAGTCCAAGCAGGCGCGGAAGCGTCCAAGCAGGCGCGGTAGCATCCAACCAGCCGCAGAAGAGTCCAAACAGGCGCAGAAGTCTCCAAGCAGGCGCGGAAGCATGCAAGAAGACGCAGAAGAGTCCAACCAGGCGCGGAAGCGTCCAAGCAGGCGCGGTAGCGTCCAAGCAGGCGCAGAAGTGTCCAAGCAGGCGCGGAAGAGTCCAAGCAGGGGCGGTAGCGTCCAACCAGGCGCGGAAGCGTCCAAGCAGTCGCGGAAGCGTCCAAGCAGTCGCGGAAGGATGCAAGCAGGCGCGGAAGCATGCAAGAAGGCGCAGAAGAGTCCAAGCAGGCGCGGAAGCGTCCAAGCAGGCGCGGTAGCATCCAACCAGGCGCAGAAGAGTCCAAACAGGCGCAGAAGTGTCCAAGCAGGCGCGGAAGCGTCCAAGCAGCCGGGGAAGCATGCAAGCAGGCGCGGTAGCGTCCAACCAGGCGCGGAAGCGTCCAAGCAGGCGCGGAAACGTCCAAGCAGGCGCGGCAGCATGCAAGAAGGCGCAGAAGAATCCAAGCAGGCGCGGAAGCGTCCAAGCCGGCGGGGAAGCATGCAAGCATGCGCGGAAGCGTCCAAGAAGGCGCGGAAACGTCCAAGCAGGCGCGGAAGCATGCACGAAGGCGCAGAAGAGTCCAAGCAGGCGCGGAAGCGTCCAAGCAGTCGCGGAAGCGTCCAAGCAAGCGCGGTAGCGTCCAAGCGGTCGCGAAAGCGTACAAGCAGGCTCGGTAGCCTCCAAGCAAGCGCGGAAACGTCCAAGCAGGCGCGGAAACGTCCAAGTAGGCGCGGAAGTGTCCAAGCAGGCGCGGTAGCGTCCAAGCAGGCGCAGAAGCGTCCAAGCAGGCGCAGTAGCGTCCAAGCAGGCGCGGAAACGTCCAAGCAGGCGCGGAAGCATGCAAGAAGGCGCAGAAGAGTCCAAGCAGGCGCGGAAACGTCCAAGTAGGCGCGGAAGCATGCAAGAAGGCGCGGAAGTGTCCAAGCAGGCGCGGTAGCGTCCAAGCAGGCGCAGAAGCGTCCAAGCAGGCGCAGTAGCGTCCAAGCAGGCGCGGAAACGTCCAAGCAGGCGCGGAAGCATGCAAGAAGGCGCAGAAGAGTCCAAGCAGGCGCGGAAACGTCCAAGTAGGCGCGGAAGCATGCAAGAAGGCGCGGAAGCGTCCAAGCAGGCGCGGTAGCGTCCAAGCAGGCGCAGAAGTGTCCAAGCAGGCGCGGAAGAGTCCAAGCAGGCGCGGTAGCGTCCAACCAGGCGCGGAAGCGTCCAAGCAGTCGCGGAAGCGTCCAAGCAGTCGCGGAAGGATGCAAGCAGGCGCGGAAGCATGCAAGAAGGCGCGGCAGCGTCCAAGCAGGCGCGGTAGCGTGCAAGCAGTCGCGGAAACGTCCAAGCAGGCGCGGAAGCATGCAAGAAGGCGCAGAAGAGTCCAAGCAGGCGCGGAAGCGTCCAAACAGTCGCGGAAGCGTCCAAGCAGGCGCGGAAGCGTCCAAACAGTCGCGGAAGCGTCCAAGCAGGCGCGATAGCGTCCAAGCAGACGCGGAAGCGTCCAGGCAGGCGCGGTAGCGTCCAAGCAGGCGCGGAAACGTCCAAGCAGGCGCGGAGACGTCCAAGCAGGCGCGCAAGCATGCAAGAAGACGCAGAAGAGTCCAAGCAGGCGCGGAAGCGTCCAAGCAGGCGCAGTAGCGTCCAAGCAGGCGCGGAAACGTCCAAGAAGGCGCGGAAACGTCCAAGCAGGCGCGGAAGCATGCAAGAAGACGCAGAAGAGTCCAAGCAGGCGCAGAAGAGTCCAAGCAGGCGCGGAAGCGTCCAAGCAGTCGCGGAAGCGTCCAAGCAGGCGCGGTAGCGTCCAAGCAGGCGCGGAGACGTCCAAGCAGGCGCGGAAGCATGCAAGAAGACGCAGAAGAGTCCAAGCAGGCGCGGAAGCGTCCAAGCAGGCGCAGTAGCGTCCAAGCAGGCGCGGAAACGTCCAAGAAGGCGCGGAAACGTCCAAGCAGGCGCGGAAGCATGCAAGAAGACGCAGAAGCGTCCAAGCAGGCGCGGTAGCGTCCAAGCAGGCGCGGAAACGTCCAAGTAGGCGCGGAAGCATGCAAGAAGGCGCGGAAGTGTCCAAGCAGGCGCGGTAGCGTCCAAGCAGGCGCAGAAGCGTCCAAGCAGGCGCAGTAGCGTCCAAGCAGGCGCGGAAACGTCCAAGCAGGCGCGGAAGCATGCAAGAAGGCGCAGAAGAGTCCAAGCAGGCGCGGAAACGTCCAAGTAGGCGCGGAAGCATGCAAGAAGGCGCGGAAGCGTCCAAGCAGGCGCGGTAGCGTCCAAGCAGGCGCAGAAGTGTCCAAGCAGGCGCGGAAGAGTCCAAGCAGGCGCGGTAGCGTCCAACCAGGCGCGGAAGCGTCCAAGCAGTCGCGGAAGCGTCCAAGCAGTCGCGGAAGGAAGCAAGCAGGCGCGGAAGCATGCAAGAAGGCGCAGAAGAGTCCAATCAGGCGCGGAAGCGTCCAAGCAGTCGCGGAAGCGTCCAAGCAGGCGCGGTAGCGTCCAAGCAGTCGCGGAAGCGTCCAAGCAGGCGCGGTAGTGTCCAAGCAGTCGCGGAAGCGTCCAAGCAGGCGGGGAAGCATGCAAGCAGGCGCGGAAGCATCCAAGCAGGCGCGGAAACGTCCAAGTAGGCCCGGAAGCATGCAAGAAGGCGCGGAAGCGTCCAAGCAGGCGCGGTAGCGTCCAAGCAGGCGCAGAACAGTCCAAGCAGGCGCAGAAGTGTCCAAGCAGGCGCGGAAGCGTCCAAGAAGGCGCAGAAGAGTCCAAGCAGACGCGGAAGCGTCCAAGCAGTCGCGGAAGCGTCCAAGCAGGCGCGGTAGCGTCCAAGCAGTCGCGGAAGCGTCCAAGCAGGCGCGGTAGTGTCCAAGCAGTCGCGGAAGCGTCCAAGCAGGCGGGGAAGCATGCAAGCAGGCGCGGAAGCATCCAAGCAGGCGCGGAAACGTCCAAGTAGGCCCGGAAGCATGCAAGAAGGCGCGGAAGCGTCCAAGCAGGCGCGGTAGCGTCCAAGCAGGCGCAGAAGAGTCCAAGCAGGCGCAGAAGTGTCCAAGCAGGCGCGGAAGCGTCCAAGAAGGCGCAGAAGAGTCCAAGCAGACGCGGAAGCGTCCAAGCAGTCGCGGAAGCGTCCAAGCAGGCGCGGTAGCGTCCAAGCAGTCGCGGAAGCGTCCAAGCAGGCGCGGAAGCATGCAAGAAGACGCAGAAGAGTCCAAGCAGGCGCGGAAGCGTCCAAGCAGTCGCGGAAGCGTCCAAACAGGCGCGGAAACGTCCAAGCAGGCGCGGAAGCATGCAAGCAGGCGCGGAAGCGTCCAAGCAGGCGCGGAAGCAACCATATAGGCGCGAAAGCGTCCAAGCAGGCGCGGAAGCTTCCAAGCAGGCGCGGAAGCATGCAAGAAGGCGCAGAAGAGTCCAAGCAGGCGCAGAAGTGTCCAAGCAGGCGCGGAAGCGTCCAAGCAGTCGCGGAAGCGTCCAAGCAAGCGCGGTAGCGTCCAAGCGGTCGCGAAAGCGTACAAGCAGGCGCGGTAGCCTCCAAGCAAGCGCGGAAACGTCCAAGCAGGCGCGGAAACGTCCAAGTAGGCGCGGAAGCATGCAAGAAGGCGCGGAAGTGTCCAAGCAGGCGCGGTAGCGTCCAAGCAGGCGCAGAAGTGTCCAAGCAGGCGCGGAAGAGTCCGAGCAGGCGCGGTAGCGTCCAACCAGGCGCGGAAGCGTCCAAGCAGTCGCGGAAGCGTCCAAGCAGTCGCGGAAGGATGCAAGCAGGCGCGGAAGCATGCAAGAAGGCGCGGCAGCGTCCAAGCAGGCGCGGTAGCGTGCAAGCAGTCGCGGAAACGTCCAAGCAGGCGCGGAAGCATGCAAGAAGGCGCAGAAGAGTCCAAGCAGGCGCGGAAGCGTCCAAACAGTCGCGGAAGCGTCCAAGCAGGCGCGATAGCGTCCAAGCAGACGCGGAAGCGTCCAGGCAGGCGCGGTAGCGTCCAAGCAGGCGCGGAGACGTCCAAGCAGGCGCGGAAGCATGGTAAGAAGACGCAGAAGAGTCCAAGCAGGCGCGGAAGCGTCCAAGCAGGCGCAGTAGCGTCCAAGCAGGCGCGGAAACGTCCAAGCAGGCGCGGAGACGTCCAAGCAGGCGCGCAAGCATGCAAGAAGACGCAGAAGAGTCCAAGCAGGCGCGGAAGCGTCCAAGCAGGCGCAGTAGCGTCCAAGCAGGCGCGGAAACGTCCAAGAAGGCGCGGAAACGTCCAAGCAGGCGCGGAAGCATGCAAGAAGACGCAGAAGAGTCCAAGCAGGCGCAGAAGAGTCCAAGCAGGCGCGGAAGCGTCCAAGCAGTCGCGGAAGCGTCCAAGCAGGCGCGGTAGCGTCCAAGCAGGCGCGGAGACGTCCAAGCAGGCGCGGAAGCATGCAAGAAGACGCAGAAGAGTCCAAGCAGGCGCGGAAGCGTCCAAGCAGGCGCAGTAGCGTCCAAGCAGGCGCGGAAACGTCCAAGAAGGCGCGGAAACGTCCAAGCAGGCGCGGAAGCATGCAAGAAGACGCAGAAGCGTCCAAGCAGGCGCGGTAGCGTCCACGCAGGCGCGGAAACGTCCAAGCAGGCGCGGAAACGTCCAAGTAGGCGCGGAAGCATGCAAGAAGGCGCGGAAGTGTCCAAGCAGGCGCGGTAGCGTCCAAGCAGGCGCAGAAGCGTCCAAGCAGGCGCAGTAGCGTCCAAGCAGGCGCGGAAACGTCCAAGCAGGCGCGGAAGCATGCAAGAAGGCGCAGAAGAGTCCAAGCAGGCGCGGAAGCGTCCTAGCAGTCGCGGAAGCGTCCAAGCAGGCGCGGTAGCGTCCAAGCAGGCGCGGTAGCGTCCAAGCAGGCGCGGAAACGTCCAAGCAGGAGCGGAAGAATGCAAGAAGGCGCAGAAGAGTCCAAGCAGGCGCTGAAGCGTCCAAGCAGTCGCGGAAGCCTCCAAGCAGGCGCGGTAGCGTCCAAGCTGGCGCGGTAGCGTTCAAGCAGTCGCGGAAACGTCCAAGCAGGCGCGGAAGCATGCAAGAAGACGCAGAAGCGTCCAAGCAGGCGCGGTAGCATCCAACCAGCCGCAGAAGAGTCCAAACAGGCGCAGAAGTCTCCAAGCAGGCGCGGAAGCGTCCAAGCAGTCGCGGAAGCGTCCAAGCAGGCGCGGTAGCGTCCAAGCAGGCGCGGAAGCGTCCAAGCAGGCGCGGAAGCATGCAAGAAGACGCAGAAGAGTCCAACCAGGCGCGGAAGCGTCCAAGCAGGCGCGGTAGCGTCCAAGCAGGCGCAGAAGTGTCCAAGCAGGCGCGGAAGAGTCCAAGCAGGGGCGGTAGCGTCCAACCAGGCGCGGAAGCGTCCAAGCAGTCGCGGAAGCGTCCAAGCAGTCGCGGAAGGATGCAAGCAGGCGCGGAAGCATGCAAGAAGGCGCAGAAGAGTCCAAGCAGGCGCGGAAGCGTCCAAGCAGGCGCGGTAGCATCCAACCAGGCGCAGAAGAGTCCAAACAGGCGCAGAAGTGTCCAAGCAGGCGCGGAAGCGTCCAAGCAGCCGGGGAAGCATGCAAGCAGGCGCGGTAGCGTCCAACCAGGCGCGGAAGCGTCCAAGCAGGCGCGGAAACGTCCAAGCAGGCGCGGCAGCATGCAAGAAGGCGCAGAAGAATCCAAGCAGGCGCGGAAGCGTCCAAGCCGGCGGGGAAGCATGCAAGCATGCGCGGAAGCGTCCAAGAAGGCGCGGAAACGTCCAAGCAGGCGCGGAAGCATGCACGAAGGCGCAGAAGAGTCCAAGCAGGCGCGGAAGCGTCCAAGCAGTCGCGGAAGCGTCCAAGCAAGCGCGGTAGCGTCCAAGCGGTCGCGAAAGCGTACAAGCAGGCGCGGTAGCCTCCAAGCAAGCGCGGAAACGTCCAAGCAGGCGCGGAAACGTCCAAGTAGGCGCGGAAGTGTCCAAGCAGGCGCGGTAGCGTCCAAGCAGGCGCAGAAGCGTCCAAGCAGGCGCAGTAGCGTCCAAGCAGGCGCGGAAACGTCCAAGCAGGCGCGGAAGCATGCAAGAAGGCGCAGAAGAGTCCAAGCAGGCGCGGAAACGTCCAAGTAGGCGCGGAAGCATGCAAGAAGGCGCGGAAGCGTCCAAGCAGGCGCGGTAGCGTCCAAGCAGGCGCAGAAGTGTCCAAGCAGGCGCGGAAGAGTCCAAGCAGGCGCGGTAGCGTCCAACCAGGCGCGGAAGCGTCCAAGCAGTCGCGGAAGCGTCCAAGCAGTCGCGGAAGGATGCAAGCAGGCGCGGAAGCATGCAAGAAGGCGCGGTAGCGTCCAAGCAGGCGCGGTAGCGTGCAAGCAGTCGCGGAAACGTCCAAGCAGGCGCGGAAGCATGCAAGAAGGCGCAGAAGAGTCCAAGCAGGCGCGGAAGCGTCCAAACAGTCGCGGAAGCGTCCAAGCAGGCGCGATAGCGTCCAAGCAGACGCGGAAGCGTCCAGGCAGGCGCGGTAGCGTCCAAGCAGGCGCGGAAACGTCCAAGTAGGCGCGGAAGCATGCAAGAAGGCGCAGAAGAGTCCAAGCAAGCGCGGTAGCGTCCAAGCAGGCGCGGAAACGTCCAAGCAGGCGCGGAAGCGTCCAAGCAGTCGCGGAAGCGTCCAAGCAGGCGCGGAGACGTCCAAGCAGGCGCGGAAGCATGGTAAGAAGACGCAGAAGAGTCCAAGCAGGCGCGGAAGCGTCCAAGCAGGCGCAGTAGCGTCCAAGCAGGCGCGGAAACGTTCAAGCAGGCGCGGAGACGTCCAAGCAGGCGCGGAAGCATGCAAGAAGACGCAGAAGAGTCCAAGCAGGCGCAGAAGAGTCCAAGCAGGCGCGGAAGCGTCCAAGCAGTCGCGGAAGCGTCCAAGCAGGCGCGGTAGCGTCCAAGCAGGCGCGGAGACGTCCAAGCAGGCGCGGAAGCATGCAAGAAGACGCAGAAGAGTCCAAGCAGGCGCGGAAGCGTCCAAGCAGGCGCAGTAGCGTCCAAGCAGGCGCGGAAACGTCCAAGAAGGCGCGGAAACGTCCAAGCAGGCGCGGAAGCATGCAAGAAGACGCAGAAGCGTCCAAGCAGGCGCGGTAGCGTCCAAGCAGGCGCGGAAACGTCCAAGCAGGCGCGGAAACGTCCAAGTAGGCGCGGGAGCATGCAAGAAGGCGCGGAAGTGTCCAAGCAGGCGCGGTAGCGTCCAAGCAGGCGCAGAAGCGTCCAAGCAGGCGCAGTAGCGTCCAAGCAGGCGCGGAAACGTCCAAGCAGGCGCGGAAGCATGCAAGAAGGCGCAGAAGAGTCCAAGCAGGCGCGGAAGCGTCCTAGCAGTCGCGGAAGCGTCCAAGCAGGCGCGGTAGCGTCCAAGCAGGCGCGGTAGCGTCCAAGCAGGCGCGGAAACGTCCAAGCAGGAGCGGAAGCATGCAAGAAGGCGCAGAAGAGTCCAAGCAGGCGCGGAAGCGTCCAAGCAGTCGCGGAAGCCTCCAAGCAGGCGCGGTAGCGTCCAAGCTGGCGCGGTAGCGTTCAAGCAGTCGCGGAAACGTCCAAGCAGGCGCGGAAGCATGCAAGAAGGCGCAGAAGAGTCCAAGCAGGCGCGGAAGCGTCCAAGCAGGCGCGGTAGCGTCCAAGAAGGCGCGGAAACGTCCAAGCAGGCGCGGAAGCATGCAAGAAGACGCAGAAGCGTCCAAGCAGGCGCGGTAGCGTCCAAGCAGGCGCGGAAACGTCCAAGCAGGCGCGGAAGCATGCAAGAAGGCGCAGAAGAGTCCAAGCAGGCGCGGAAGCGTCCAAACAGTCGCGGAAGCGTCCAAGCAGGCGCGATAGCGTCCAAGCAGACGCGGAAGCGTCCAAGCAGGCGCGGTAGCGTCCAAGCAGGCGCGGAAACGTCCAAGCAGGCGCGGAAGCATGCAAGAAGGCGCAGAAGAGTCCAAGCAGGCGCGGAAGCGTCCAAGCAGGCGCGGAAGCGTCCAAGCAGTCGCGGAAGCGTCCAAGCAGGCGCGGTAGCGTCCAAGCAGGCGCGGAAGCGTCCAAGCAGGCGCGGAAGCATGCAAGAAGACGCAGAAGAGTCCAAGCAGGCGCGGAAACGTCCAAGTAGGCGCGGAAGCATGCAAGAAGGCGCGGAAGCGTCCAAGCAGGCGCGGTAGCGTCCAAGCAGGCGCAGAACTGTCCAAGCAGGCGCGGAAGAGTCCAAGCAGGCGCGGTAGCGTCCAACCAGGCGCGGAAGCGTCCAAGCAGTCGCGGAAGCGTCCAAGCAGTCGCGGAAGGATGCAAGCAGGCGCGGAAGCATGCAAGAAGGCGCAGAAGAGTCCAAGCAGGCGCGGAAGCGTCCAAGCAGGCGCGGTAGCATCTAACCAGGCGCAGAAGCGTCCAAGAAGGCGCGGAAACGTCCAAGCAGGCGCGGAAGCATGCAAGAAGGCGCAGAAGAGTCCAAGCAGACGCGGAAGCGTCCAGGCAGGCGCGGAAGCGTCCAAGCAGGCGCGGTAGCGTCCAAGCAGGCACAGAAGTGTCCAAGCAGGCGCGGAAGAGTCCAAGCAGGCGCGGTAGCGTCCAACCAGGCGCGGAAGCGTCCAAGCAGTCGCGGAAGCGTCCAAGCAGTCGCGGAAGGATGCAAGCAGGCGCGGAAGCATGCAAGAAGGCGCAGAAGAGTCCAAGCAGGCGCGGAAGCGTCCAAGCAGGCGCGGTAGCATCCAACCAGCCGCAGAAGAGTCCAAACAGGCGCAGAAGTGTCCAAGCAGGCGCTGAAGCGTCCAAGCAGTCGCGGAAGCGTCCAAGCAGGCGCGGTAGCGTCCAAGCAGGCGCGGAAGCGTCCAAGCAGGCGCGGAAGCATGCAAGAAGACGCAGAAGAGTCCAAGCAGGCGCGGAAGCGTCCAAGCAGGCGCAGTAGCGTCCAAGCAGGCGCGGAAACGTCCAAGTAGGCGCGGAAGCATGCAAGAAGGCGCGGAAGAGTCCAAGCAGGCGCGGAAACGTCCAAGTAGGCGCGGAAGCATGCAAGAAGGCGCGGAAGCGTCCAAGCAGGCGCGGTAGCGTCCAAGCAGGCGCAGAAGTGTCCAAGCAGTCGCGGATGCGTCCAAGCAGTCGCGGAAGGATGCAAGCAGGCGCGGAAGCATGCAAGAAGGCGCGGCAGCGTCCAAGCAGGCGCGGTAGCGTGCAAGCAGTCGCGGAAACGTCCAAGCAGGCGCGGAAGCATGCAAGAAGGCGCAGAAGAGTCCAAGCAGGCGCGGAAGCGTCCAAACAGTCGCGGAAGCGTCCAAGCAGGCGCGATAGCGTCCAAGCAGACGCGGAAGCGTCCAGGCAGGCGCGGTAGCGTCCAAGCAGGCGCGGAAACGTCCAAGCAGGAGCGGAAGCATGCAAGAAGGCGCAGAAGAGTCCAAGCAGGCGCGGAAGCGTCCAAGCAGTCGCGGAAGCGTCCAAGCAAGCGCGGTAGCGTCCAAGCAGGAGCGGAAGCATGCAAGAAGGCGCAGAAGAGTCCAAGCAGGCGCGGAAGCGTCCAAGCAGTCGCGGAAGCGTCCAAGCAGGCGCGGTAGCGTCCAAGCAGGCGCGGAGACGTCCAAGCAGGCGCGGAAGCATGCAAGAAGACGCAGAAGCGTCCAAGCAGGCGCAGTAGCGTCCAAGCAGGCGCGGAAACGTCCAAGCAGGCGCGGAAGCATGCAAGAAGGCGCAGAAGAGTCCAAGCAGGCGCGGAAACGTCCAAGTAGGCGCGGAAGCATGCAAGAAGGCGCGGAAGCGTCCAAGCAGGCGCGGTAGCGTCCAAGCAGGCGCAGAAGTGTCCAAGCAGGCGCGGAAGAGTCCAAGCAGGCGCGGTAGCGTCCAACCAGGCGCGGAAGCGTCCAAGCAGTCGCGGAAGCGTCCAAGCAGTCGCGGAAGGATGCAAGCAGGCGCGGAAGCATGCAAGAAGGCGCGGTAGCGTCCAAGCAGGCGCGGTAGCGTGCAAGCAGTCGCGGAAACGTCCAAGCAGGCGCGGAAGCATGCAAGAAGGCGCAGAAGAGTCCAAGCAGGCGCGGAAGCGTCCAAACAGTCGCGGAAGCGTCCAAGCAGGCGCGATAGCGTCCAAGCAGACGCGGAAGCGTCCAGGCAGGCGCGGTAGCGTCCAAGCAGGCGCGGAAACGTCCAAGTAGGCGCGGAAGCATGCAAGAAGGCGCAGAAGAGTCCAAGCAAGCGCGGTAGCGTCCAAGCAGGCGCGGAAACGTCCAAGCAGGCGCGGAAGCATGCAAGAAGACGCAGAAGAGTCCAAGCAGGCGCGGAAGCGTCCAAGCAGGCGCAGTAGCGTCCAAGCAGGCGCGGAAACGTCCAAGTAGGCGCGGAAGCATGCAAGAAGGCGCGGAAGAGTCCAAGCAGGCGCGGAAACGTCCAAGTAGGCGCGGCAGCATGCAAGAAGGCGCAGAAGAATCCAAGCAGGCGCGGAAGCGTCCAAGCCGGCGGGGAAGCATGCAAGCATGCGCGGTAGCGTCCAACCAGGCGCGGAAGCGTCCAAGCAGGCGCGGAAACGTCCAAGCAGGCGCGGCAGCATGCAAGAAGGCGCAGAAGAATCCAAGCAGGCGCGGAAGCGTCCAAGCCGGCGGGGAAGCATGCAAGCATGCGCGGAAGCGTCCAAGAAGGCGCGGAAACGTCCAAGCAGGCGCGGAAGCATGCACGAAGGCGCAGAAGAGTCCAAGCAGGCGCGGAAGCGTCCAAGCAGTCGCGGAAGCGTCCAAGCAAGCGCGGTAGCGTCCAAGCGGTCGCGAAAGCGTACAAGCAGGCTCGGTAGCCTCCAAGCAAGCGCGGAAACGTCCAAGCAGGCGCGGAAACGTCCAAGTAGGCGCGGAAGTGTCCAAGCAGGCGCGGTAGCGTCCAAGCAGGCGCAGAAGCGTCCAAGCAGGCGCAGTAGCGTCCAAGCAGGCGCGGAAACGTCCAAGCAGGCGCGGAAGCATGCAAGAAGGCGCAGAAGAGTCCAAGCAGGCGCGGAAACGTCCAAGTAGGCGCGGAAGCATGCAAGAAGGCGCGGAAGCGTCCAAGCAGGCGCGGTAGCGTCCAAGCAGGCGCAGAAGTGTCCAAGCAGGCGCGGAAGAGTCCAAGCAGGCGCGGTAGCGTCCAACCAGGCGCGGAAGCGTCCAAGCAGTCGCGGAAGCGTCCAAGCAGTCGCGGAAGGATGCAAGCAGGCGTGGAAGCATGCAAGAAGGCGCGGTAGCGTCCAAGCAGGCGCGGTAGCGTGCAAGCAGTCGCGGAAACGTCCAAGCAGGCGCGGAAGCATGCAAGAAGGCGCAGAAGAGTCCAAGCAGGCGCGGAAGCGTCCAAACAGTCGCGGAAGCGTCCAAGCAGGCGCGATAGCGTCCAAGCAGACGCGGAAGCGTCCAGGCAGGCGCGGTAGCGTCCAAGCAGGCGCGGAAACGTCCAAGTAGGCGCGGAAGCATGCAAGAAGGCGCAGAAGAGTCCAAGCAAGCGCGGTAGCGTCCAAGCAGGCGCGGAAACGTCCAAGCAGGCGCGGAAGCGTCCAAGCAGTCGCGGAAGCGTCCAAGCAGGCGCGGAGACGTCCAAGCAGGCGCGGAAGCATGGTAAGAAGACGCAGAAGAGTCCAAGCAGGCGCGGAAGCGTCCAAGCAGGCGCAGTAGCGTCCAAGCAGGCGCGGAAACGTCCAAGCAGGCGCGGAGACGTCCAAGCAGGCGCGGAAGCATGCAAGAAGACGCAGAAGAGTCCAAGCAGGCGCAGAAGAGTCCAAGCAGGCGCGGAAGCGTCCAAGCAGTCGCGGAAGCGTCCAAGCAGGCGCGGTAGCGTCCAAGCAGGCGCGGAGACGTCCAAGCAGGCGCGGAAGCATGCAAGAAGACGCAGAAGAGTCCAAGCAGGCGCGGAAGCGTCCAAGCAGGCGCAGTAGCGTCCAAGCAGGCGCGGAAACGTCCAAGAAGGCGCGGAAACGTCCAAGCAGGCGCGGAAGCATGCAAGAAGACGCAGAAGCGTCCAAGCAGTCGCGGTAGCGTCCAAGCAGGCGCGGTAGCGTCCAAGCAGGCGCGGAAACGTCCAAGCAGGAGCGGAAGCATGCAAGAAGGCGCAGAAGAGTCCAAGCAGGCGCGGAAGCGTCCAAGCAGTCGCGGAAGCCTCCAAGCAGGCGCGGTAGCGTCCAAGCTGGCGCGGTAGCGTTCAAGCAGTCGCGAAAACGTCCAAGCAGGCGCGGAAGCATGCAAGAAGGCGCAGAAGAGTCCAAGCAGGCGCGGAAGCGTCCAAGCAGGCGCGGTAGCGTCCAAGAAGGCGCGGAAACGTCCAAGCAGGCGCGGAAGCATGCAAGAAGACGCAGAAGCGTCCAAGCAGGCGCGGTAGCGTCCAAGCAGGCGCGGAAACGTCCAAGCAGGCGCGGAAGCATGCAAGAAGGCGCAGAAGAGTCCAAGCAGGCGCGGAAGCGTCCAAACAGTCGCGGAAGCGTCCAAGCAGGCGCGATAGCGTCCAAGCAGACGCGGAAGCGTCCAAGCAGGCGCGGTAGCGTCCAAGCAGGCGCGGAAACGTCCAAGCAGGCGCGGAAGCATGCAAGAAGGCGCAGAAGAGTCCAAGCAGGCGCGGAAGCGTCCAAGCAGGCGCGGAAGCGTCCAAGCAGTCGCGGAAGCGTCCAAGCAGGCGCGGTAGCGTCCAAGCAGGCGCGGAAGCGTCCAAGCAGTCGCGGAAGGATGCAAGCAGGCGCGGAAGCATGCAAGAAGGCGCAGAAGAGTCCAAGCAGGCGCGGAAGCGTCCAAGCAGGCGCGGTAGCATCCAACCAGGCGCAGAAGAGTCCAAACAGGCGCAGAAGTGTCCAAGCAGGCGCGGAAGCGTCCAAGCAGCCGGGGAAGCATGCAAGCAGGCGCGGTAGCGTCCAACCAGGCGCGGAAGCGTCCAAGCAGGCGCGGAAACGTCCAAGCAGGCGCGGCAGCATGCAAGAAGGCGCAGAAGAATCCAAGCAGGCGCGGAAGCGTCCAAGCCGGCGGGGAAGCATGCAAGCATGCGCGGAAGCGTCCAAGAAGGCGCGGAAACGTCCAAGCAGGCGCGGAAGCATGCACGAAGGCGCAGAAGAGTCCAAGCAGGCGCGGAAGCGTCCAAGCAGTCGCGGAAGCGTCCAAGCAAGCGCGGTAGCGTCCAAGCGGTCGCGAAAGCGTACAAGCAGGCGCGGTAGCCTCCAAGCAAGCGCGGAATCGTCCAAGCAGGCGCGGAAACGTCCAAGTAGGCGCGGAAGCATGCAAGAAGGCGCGGAAGTGTCCAAGCAGGCGCGGTAGCGTCCAAGCAGGCGCAGAAGCGTCCAAGCAGGCGCAGTAGCGTCCAAGCAGGCGCGGAAACGTCCAAGCAGGCGCGGAAGCATGCAAGAAGGCGCAGAAGAGTCCAAGCAGGCGCGGAAACGTCCAAGTAGGCGCAGAACTGTCCAAGCAGGCGCGGAAGAGTCCAAGCAGGCGCGGTAGCGTCCAACCAGGCGCGGAAGCGTCCAAGCAGTCGCGGAAGCGTCCAAGCAGTCGCGGAAGGATGCAAGCAGGCGCGGAAGCATGCAAGAAGGCGCAGAAGAGTCCAAGCAGGCGCGGAAGCGTCCAAGCAGGCGCGGTAGCATCTAACCAGGCGCAGAAGCGTCCAAGAAGGCGCGGAAACGTCCAAGCAGGCGCGGAAGCATGCACGAAGGCGCAGAAGAGTCCAAGCAGGCGCGGAAGCGTCCAAGCAGTCGCGGAAGCGTCCAAGCAAGCGCGGTAGCGTCCAAGCGGTCGCGAAAGCGTACAAGCAGGCGCGGTAGCCTCCAAGCAAGCGCGGAATCGTCCAAGCAGGCGCGGAAACGTCCAAGTAGGCGCGGAAGCATGCAAGAAGGCGCGGAAGTGTCCAAGCAGGCGCGGTAGCGTCCAAGCAGGCGCAGAAGCGTCCAAGCAGGCGCAGTAGCGTCCAAGCAGGCGCGGAAACGTCCAAGCAGGCGCGGAAGCAACCATATAGGCGCGAAAGCGTCCAAGCAGGCGCGGAAGCTTCCAAGCAGGCGCGGAAGCATGCAAGAAGGCGCAGAAGAGTCCAAGCAGGCGCGGTAGCGTCCAAGCAGGCGCAGAAGAGTCCAAGCAGGCGCAGAAGTGTCCAAGCAGGCGCGGAAGCGTCCAAGAAGGCGCAGAAGAGTCCAAGCAGACGCGGAAGCGTCCAAGCAGTCGCGGAAGCGTCCAAGCAGGCGCGGTAGCGTCCAAGCAGTCGCGGAAGCGTCCAAGCAGGCGCGGCAGCATGCAAGAAGGCGCAGAAGAATCCAAGCAGGCGCGGAAGCGTCCAAGCCGGCGGGGAAGCATGCAAGCATGCGCGGTAGCGTCCAACCAGGCGCGGAAGCGTCCAAGCAGGCGCGGAAACGTCCAAGCAGGCGCGGCAGCATGCAAGAAGGCGCAGAAGAATCCAAGCAGGCGCGGAAGCGTCCAAGCCGGCGGGGAAGCATGCAAGCATGCGCGGAAGCGTCCAAGAAGGCGCGGAAACGTCCAAGCAGGCGCGGAAGCATGCACGAAGGCGCAGAAGAGTCCAAGCAGGCGCGGAAGCGTCCAAGCAGTCGCGGAAGCGTCCAAGCAAGCGCGGTAGCGTCCAAGCGGTCGCGAAAGCGTACAAGCAGGCTCGGTAGCCTCCAAGCAAGCGCGGAAACGTCCAAGCAGGCGCGGAAACGTCCAAGTAGGCGCGGAAGTGTCCAAGCAGGCGCGGTAGCGTCCAAGCAGGCGCAGAAGCGTCCAAGCAGGCGCAGTAGCGTCCAAGCAGGCGCGGAAACGTCCAAGCAGGCGCGGAAGCATGCAAGAAGGCGCAGAAGAGTCCAAGCAGGCGCGGAAACGTCCAAGTAGGCGCGGAAGCATGCAAGAAGGCGCGGAAGCGTCCAAGCAGGCGCGGTAGCGTCCAAGCAGGCGCAGAAGTGTCCAAGCAGGCGCGGAATAGTCCAAGCAGGCGCGGTAGCGTCCAACCAGGCGCGGAAGCGTCCAAGCAGTCGCGGAAGCGTCCAAGCAGTCGCGGAAGGATGCAAGCAGGCGTGGAAGCATGCAAGAAGGCGCGGTAGCGTCCAAGCAGGCGCGGTAGCGTGCAAGCAGTCGCGGAAACGTCCAAGCAGGCGCGGAAGCATGCAAGAAGGCGCAGAAGAGTCCAAGCAGGCGCGGAAGCGTCCAAACAGTCGCGGAAGCGTCCAAGCAGGCGCGATAGCGTCCAAGCAGACGCGGAAGCGTCCAGGCAGGCGCGGTAGCGTCCAAGCAGGCGCGGAAACGTCCAAGTAGGCGCGGAAGCATGCAAGAAGGCGCAGAAGAGTCCAAGCAAGCGCGGTAGCGTCCAAGCAGGCGCGGAAACCTCCAAGCAGGCGCGGAAGCGTCCAAGCAGTCGCGGAAGCGTCCAAGCAGGCGCGGAGACGTCCAAGCAGGCGCGGAAGCATGGTAAGAAGACGCAGAAGAGTCCAAGCAGGCGCGGAAGCGTCCAAGCAGGCGCAGTAGCGTCCAAGCAGGCGCGGAAACGTCCAAGCAGGCGCGGAGACGTCCAAGCAGGCGCGGAAGCATGCAAGAAGACGCAGAAGAGTCCAAGCAGGCGCAGAAGAGTCCAAGCAGGCGCGGAAGCGTCCAAGCAGTCGCGGAAGCGTCCAAGCAGGCGCGGTAGCGTCCAAGCAGGCGCGGAGACGTCCAAGCAGGCGCGGAAGCATGCAAGAAGACGCAGAAGAGTCCAAGCAGGCGCGGAAGCGTCCAAGCAGGCGCAGTAGCGTCCAAGCAGGCGCGGAAACGTCCAAGAAGGCGCGGAAACGTCCAAGCAGGCGCGGAAGCATGCAAGAAGACGCAGAAGCGTCCAAGCAGGCGCGGTAGCGTCCAAGCAGGCGCGGAAACGTCCAAGCAGGCGCGGAAACGTCCAAGTAGGCGCGGAAGCATGCAAGAAGGCGCGGAAGTGTCCAAGCAGGCGCGGTAGCGTCCAAGCAGGCGCAGAAGCGTCCAAGCAGGCGCAGTAGCGTCCAAGCAGGCGCGGAAACGTCCAAGCAGGCGCGGAAGCATGCAAGAAGGCGCAGAAGAGTCCAAGCAGGCGCGGAAGCGTCCTAGCAGTCGCGGAAGCGTCCAAGCAGGCGCGGTAGCGTCCAAGCAGGCGCGGTAGCGTCCAAGCAGGCGCGGAAACGTCCAAGCAGGAGCGGAAGCATGCAAGAAGGCGCAGAAGAGTCCAAGCAGGCGCGGAAGCGTCCAAGCAGTCGCGGAAGCCTCCAAGCAGGCGCGGTAGCGTCCAAGCTGGCGCGGTAGCGTTCAAGCAGTCGCGGAAACGTCCAAGCAGGCGCGGAAGCATGCAAGAAGGCGCAGAAGAGTCCAAGCAGGCGCGGAAGCGTCCAAGCAGGCGCGGTAGCGTCCAAGAAGGCGCGGAAACGTCCAAGCAGGCGCGGAAGCATGCAAGAAGACGCAGAAGCGTCCAAGCAGGCGCGGTAGCGTCCAAGCAGGCGCGGAAACGTCCAAGCAGGCGCGGAAGCATGCAAGAAGGCGCAGAAGAGTCCAAGCAGGCGCGGAAGCGTCCAAACAGTCGCGGAAGCGTCCAAGCAGGCGCGATAGCGTCCAAGCAGACGCGGAAGCGTCCAAGCAGGCGCGGTAGCGTCCAAGCAGGCGCGGAAACGTCCAAGCAGGCGCGGAAGCATGCAAGAAGGCGCAGAAGAGTCCAAGCAGGCGCGGAAGCGTCCAAGCAGGCGCGGAAGCGTCCAAGCAGTCGCGGAAGCGTCCAAGCAGGCGCGGTAGCGTCCAAGCAGGCGCGGAAGCGTCCAAGCAGTCGCGGAAGGATGCAAGCAGGCGCGGAAGCATGCAAGAAGGCGCAGAAGAGTCCAAGCAGGCGCGGAAGCGTCCAAGCAGGCGCGGTAGCATCCAACCAGGCGCAGAAGAGTCCAAACAGGCGCAGAAGTGTCCAAGCAGGCGCGGAAGCGTCCAAGCAGCCGGGGAAGCATGCAAGCAGGCGCGGTAGCGTCCAACCAGGCGCGGAAGCGTCCAAGCAGGCGCGGAAACGTCCAAGCAGGCGCGGCAGCATGCAAGAAGGCGCAGAAGAATCCAAGCAGGCGCGGAAGCGTCCAAGCCGGCGGGGAAGCATGCAAGCATGCGCGGAAGCGTCCAAGAAGGCGCGGAAACGTCCAAGCAGGCGCGGAAGCATGCACGAAGGCGCAGAAGAGTCCAAGCAGGCGCGGAAGCGTCCAAGCAGTCGCGGAAGCGTCCAAGCAAGCGCGGTAGCGTCCAAGCGGTCGCGAAAGCGTACAAGCAGGCGCGGTAGCCTCCAAGCAAGCGCGGAATCGTCCAAGCAGGCGCGGAAACGTCCAAGTAGGCGCGGAAGCATGCAAGAAGGCGCGGAAGTGTCCAAGCAGGCGCGGTAGCGTCCAAGCAGGCGCAGAAGCGTCCAAGCAGGCGCAGTAGCGTCCAAGCAGGCGCGGAAACGTCCAAGCAGGCGCGGAAGCATGCAAGAAGGCGCAGAAGAGTCCAAGCAGGCGCGGAAACGTCCAAGTAGGCGCAGAACTGTCCAAGCAGGCGCGGAAGAGTCCAAGCAGGCGCGGTAGCGTCCAACCAGGCGCGGAAGCGTCCAAGCAGTCGCGGAAGCGTCCAAGCAGTCGCGGAAGGATGCAAGCAGGCGCGGAAGCATGCAAGAAGGCGCAGAAGAGTCCAAGCAGGCGCGGAAGCGTCCAAGCAGGCGCGGTAGCATCCAACCAGGCGCAGAAGCGTCCAAGAAGGCGCGGAAACGTCCAAGTAGGCGCGGAAGCATGCAAGAAGGCGCGGAAGCGTCCAAACAGGCGCGGTAGCGTCCAAGCAGGCGCAGAAGTGTCCAAGCAGGCGCGGAAGAGTCCAAGCAGGCGCGGTAGCATCCAACCAGGCGCAGAAGCGTCCAAGAAGGCGCGGAAACGTCCAAGTAGGCGCGGAAGCATGCAAGAAGGCGCGGAAGCGTCCAAACAGGCGCGGTAGCGTCCAAGCAGGCGCAGAAGTGTCCAAGCAGGCGCGGAAACGTCCAAGCAGGCGCGGAAGCATGCACGAAGGCGCAGAAGAGTCCAAGCAGGCGCGGTAGCGTCCAAGCAGGCGCGGAAACGTCCAAGTAGGCGCGGAAGCATGCAAGAAGGCGCAGAAGAGTCCAAGCAAGCGCGGTAGCGTCCAAGCAGGCGCGGAAGCGTCCAAGCAGTCGCGGTAGCGTCCAAGCAGGCGCAGAAGCGTCCAAGCAGGCGCAGTAGCGTCCAAGCAGGCGCGGAAACGTCCAAGCAGGCGCGGAAGCATGCAAGAAGGCGCAGAAGAGTCCAAGCAGGCGCGGAAACGTCCAAGTAGGCGCAGAACTGTCCAAGCAGGCGCGGAAGAGTCCAAGCAGGCGCGGTAGCGTCCAACCAGGCGCGGAAGCGTCCAAGCAGTCGCGGAAGCGTCCAAGCAGTCGCGGAAGGATGCAAGCAGGCGCGGAAGCATGCAAGAAGGCGCAGAAGAGTCCAAGCAGGCGCGGAAGCGTCCAAGCAGGCGCGGTAGCATCTAACCAGGCGCAGAAGCGTCCAAGAAGGCGCGGAAACGTCCAAGCAGGCGCGGAAGCATGCACGAAGGCGCAGAAGAGTCCAAGCAGGCGCGGAAGCGTCCAAGCAGTCGCGGAAGCGTCCAAGCAAGCGCGGTAGCGTCCAAGCGGTCGCGAAAGCGTACAAGCAGGCGCGGTAGCCTCCAAGCAAGCGCGGAATCGTCCAAGCAGGCGCGGAAACGTCCAAGTAGGCGCGGAAGCATGCAAGAAGGCGCGGAAGTGTCCAAGCAGGCGCGGTAGCGTCCAAGCAGGCGCAGAAGCGTCCAAGCAGGCGCAGTAGCGTCCAAGCAGGCGCGGAAACGTCCAAGCAGGCGCGGAAGCATGCAAGAAGGCGCAGAAGAGTCCAAGCAGGCGCGGAAACGTCCAAGTAGGCGCAGAACTGTCCAAGCAGGCGCGGAAGAGTCCAAGCAGGCGCGGTAGCGTCCAACCAGGCGCGGAAGCGTCCAAGCAGTCGCGGAAGCGTCCAAGCAGTCGCGGAAGGATGCAAGCAGGCGCGGAAGCATGCAAGAAGGCGCAGAAGAGTCCAAGCAGGCGCGGAAGCGTCCAAGCAGGCGCGGTAGCATCCAACCAGGCGCAGAAGCGTCCAAGAAGGCGCGGAAACGTCCAAGTAGGCGCGGAAGCATGCAAGAAGGCGCGGAAGCGTCCAAACAGGCGCGGTAGCGTCCAAGCAGGCGCAGAAGTGTCCAAGCAGGCGCGGAAGAGTCCAAGCAGGCGCGGTAGCGTCCAACCAGGCGCGGAAGCGTCCAAGCAGTCGCGGAAGCGTCCAAGCAGTCGCGGAAGGATGCAAGCAGGCGCGGAAGCATGCAAGAAGGCGCAGAAGAGTCCAAGCAGGCGCGGAAGCGTCCAAGCAGGCGCGGTGGCATCCAACCAGCCGCAGAAGAGTCCAAACAGGCGCAGAAGTGTCCAAGCAGGCGCGGAAGCGTCCAAGCAGTCGCGGAAGCGTCCAAGCAGGCGCGGTAGCGTCCAAGCAGGCGCGGAAGCGTCCAAGCAGGCGCGGAAGCATGCAAGAAGACGCAGAAGAGTCCAAGCAGGCGCGGAAACGTCCAAGTAGGCGCGGAAGCATGCAAGAAGGCGCGGAAGCGTCCAAGCAGGCGCGGTAGCGTCCAAGCAGGCGCAGAAGTGTCCAAGCAGGCGCGGAAGAGTCCAAGCAGGCGCGGTAGCGTCCAACCAGGCGCGGAAGCGTCCAAGCAGTCGCGGAAGCGTCCAAGCAGTCGCGGAAGGATGCAAGCAGGCGCGGAAGCATGCAAGAAGGCGCAGAAGAGTCCAAGCAGGCGCGGAAGCGTCCAAGCAGGCGCGGTAGCATCCAACCAGGCGCAGAAGAGTCCAAACAGGCGCAGAAGTGTCCAAGCAGGCGCGGAAGCGTCCAAGCAGCCGGGGAAGCATGCAAGCAGGCGCGGTAGCGTCCAACCAGGCGCGGAAGCGTCCAAGCAGGCGCGGAAACGTCCAAGCAGGCGCGGCAGCATGCAAGAAGGCGCAGAAGAATCCAAGCAGGCGCGGAAGCGTCCAAGCCGGCGGGGAAGCATGCAAGCATGCGCGGAAGCGTCCAAGAAGGCGCGGAAACGTCCAAGCAGGCGCGGAAGCATGCACGAAGGCGCAGAAGAGTCCAAGCAGGCGCGGAAGCGTCCAAGCAGTCGCGGAAGCGTCCAAGCAAGCGCGGTAGCGTCCAAGCGGTCGCGAAAGCGTACAAGCAGGCGCGGTAGCCTCCAAGCAAGCGCGGAAACGTCCAAGCAGGCGCGGAAACGTCCAAGTAGGCGCGGAAGTGTCCAAGCAGGCGCGGTAGCGTCCAAGCAGGCGCAGAAGCGTCCAAGCAGGCGCAGTAGCGTCCAAGCAGGCGCGGAAACGTCCAAGTAGGCGCGGAAGCATGCAAGAAGGCGCGGAAGAGTCCAAGCAGGCGCGGAAACGTCCAAGTAGGCGCGGCAGCATGCAAGAAGGCGCAGAAGAATCCAAGCAGGCGCGGAAGCGTCCAAGCCGGCGGGGAAGCATGCAAGCATGCGCGGTAGCGTCCAACCAGGCGCGGAAGCGTCCAAGCAGGCGCGGAAACGTCCAAGCAGGCGCGGCAGCATGCAAGAAGGCGCAGAAGAATCCAAGCAGGCGCGGAAGCGTCCAAGCCGGCGGGGAAGCATGCAAGCATGCGCGGAAGCGTCCAAGAAGGCGCGGAAACGTCCAAGCAGGCGCGGAAGCATGCACGAAGGCGCAGAAGAGTCCAAGCAGGCGCGGAAGCGTCCAAGCAGTCGCGGAAGCGTCCAAGCAAGCGCGGTAGCGTCCAAGCGGTCGCGAAAGCGTACAAGCAGGCTCGGTAGCCTCCAAGCAAGCGCGGAAACGTCCAAGCAGGCGCGGAAACGTCCAAGTAGGCGCGGAAGTGTCCAAGCAGGCGCGGTAGCGTCCAAGCAGGCGCAGAAGCGTCCAAGCAGGCGCAGTAGCGTCCAAGCAGGCGCGGAAACGTCCAAGCAGGCGCGGAAGCATGCAAGAAGGCGCAGAAGAGTCCAAGCAGGCGCGGAAACGTCCAAGTAGGCGCGGAAGCATGCAAGAAGGCGCGGAAGCGTCCAAGCAGGCGCGGTAGCGTCCAAGCAGGCGCGGAAGAGTCCAAGCAGGCGCGGTAGCGTCCAACCAGGCGCGGAAGCGTCCAAGCAGTCGCGGAAGCGTCCAAGCAGTCGCGGAAGGATGCAAGCAGGCGTGGAAGCATGCAAGAAGGCGCGGTAGCGTCCAAGCAGGCGCGGTAGCGTGCAAGCAGTCGCGGAAACGTCCAAGCAGGCGCGGAAGCATGCAAGAAGGCGCAGAAGAGTCCAAGCAGGCGCGGAAGCGTCCAAACAGTCGCGGAAGCGTCCAAGCAGGCGCGATAGCGTCCAAGCAGACGCGGAAGCGTCCAGGCAGGCGCGGTAGCGTCCAAGCAGGCGCGGAAACGTCCAAGTAGGCGCGGAAGCATGCAAGAAGGCGCAGAAGAGTCCAAGCAAGCGCGGTAGCGTCCAAGCAGGCGCGGAAACGTCCAAGCAGGCGCGGAAGCGTCCAAGCAGTCGCGGAAGCGTCCAAGCAGGCGCGGAGACGTCCAAGCAGGCGCGGAAGCATGGTAAGAAGACGCAGAAGAGTCCAAGCAGGCGCAGAAGCGTCCAAGCAGGCGCAGTAGCGTCCAAGCAGGCGCGGAAACGTCCAAGCAGGCGCGGAGACGTCCAAGCAGGCGCGGAAGCATGCAAGAAGACGCAGAAGAGTCCAAGCAGGCGCAGAAGAGTCCAAGCAGGCGCGGAAGCGTCCAAGCAGTCGCGGAAGCGTCCAAGCAGGCGCGGTAGCGTCCAAGCAGGCGCGGAGACGTCCAAGCAGGCGCGGAAGCATGCAAGAAGACGCAGAAGAGTCCAAGCAGGCGCGGAAGCGTCCAAGCAGGCGCAGTAGCGTCCAAGCAGGCGCGGAAACGTCCAAGAAGGCGCGGAAACGTCCAAGCAGGCGCGGAAGCATGCAAGAAGACGCAGAAGCGTCCAAGCAGGCGCGGTAGCGTCCAAGCAGGCGCGGAAACGTCCAAGCAGGCGCGGAAACGTCCAAGTAGGCGCGGAAGCATGCAAGAAGGCGCGGAAGTGTCCAAGCAGGCGCGGTAGCGTCCAAGCAGGCGCAGAAGCGTCCAAGCAGGCGCAGTAGCGTCCAAGCAGGCGCGGAAACGTCCAAGCAGGCGCGGAAGCATGCAAGAAGGCGCAGAAGAGTCCAAGCAGGCGCGGAAGCGTCCTAGCAGTCGCGGAAGCGTCCAAGAAGGCGCGGTAGCGTCCAAGCAGGCGCGGTAGCGTCCAAGCAGGCGCGGAAACGTCCAAGCAGGAGCGGAAGCATGCAAGAAGGCGCAGAAGAGTCCAAGCAGGCGCGGAAGCGTCCAAGCAGTCGCGGAAGCCTCCAAGCAGGCGCGGTAGCGTCCAAGCTGGCGCGGTAGCGTTCAAGCAGTCGCGGAAACGTCCAAGCAGGCGCGGAAGCATGCAAGAAGGCGCAGAAGAGTCCAAGCAGGCGCGGAAGCGTCCAAGCAGGCGCGGTAGCGTCCAAGAAGGCGCGGAAACGTCCAAGCAGGCGCGGAAGCATGCAAGAAGACGCAGAAGCGTCCAAGCAGGCGCGGTAGCGTCCAAGCAGGCGCGGAAACGTCCAAGCAGGCGCGGAAGCATGCAAGAAGGCGCAGAAGAGTCCAAGCAGGCGCGGAAGCGTCCAAACAGTCGCGGAAGCGTCCAAGCAGGCGCGATAGCGTCCAAGCAGACGCGGAAGCGTCCAAGCAGGCGCGGAAACGTCCAAGTAGGCGCAGAACTGTCCAAGCAGGCGCGGAAGAGTCCAAGCAGGCGCGGTAGCGTCCAACCAGGCGCGGAAGCGTCCAAGCAGTCGCGGAAGCGTCCAAGCAGTCGCGGAAGGATGCAAGCAGGCGCGGAAGCATGCAAGAAGGCGCAGAAGAGTCCAAGCAGGCGCGGAAGCGTCCAAGCAGGCGCGGTAGCATCTAACCAGGCGCAGAAGCGTCCAAGAAGGCGCGGAAACGTCCAAGCAGGCGCGGAAGCATGCACGAAGGCGCAGAAGAGTCCAAGCAGGCGCGGAAGCGTCCAAGCAGTCGCGGAAGCGTCCAAGCAAGCGCGGTAGCGTCCAAGCGGTCGCGAAAGCGTACAAGCAGGCGCGGTAGCCTCCAAGCAAGCGCGGAATCGTCCAAGCAGGCGCGGAAACGTCCAAGTAGGCGCGGAAGCATGCAAGAAGGCGCGGAAGTGTCCAAGCAGGCGCGGTAGCGTCCAAGCAGGCGCAGAAGCGTCCAAGCAGGCGCAGTAGCGTCCAAGCAGGCGCGGAAACGTCCAAGCAGGCGCGGAAGCAACCATATAGGCGCGAAAGCGTCCAAGCAGGCGCGGAAGCTTCCAAGCAGGCGCGGAAGCATGCAAGAAGGCGCAGAAGAGTCCAAGCAGGCGCGGTAGCGTCCAAGCAGGCGCAGAAGAGTCCAAGCAGGCGCAGAAGTGTCCAAGCAGGCGCGGAAGCGTCCAAGAAGGCGCAGAAGAGTCCAAGCAGACGCGGAAGCGTCCAAGCAGTCGCGGAAGCGTCCAAGCAGGCGCGGTAGCGTCCAAGCAGTCGCGGAAGCGTCCAAGCAGGCGCGGCAGCATGCAAGAAGGCGCAGAAGAATCCAAGCAGGCGCGGAAGCGTCCAAGCCGGCGGGGAAGCATGCAAGCATGCGCGGTAGCGTCCAACCAGGCGCGGAAGCGTCCAAGCAGGCGCGGAAACGTCCAAGCAGGCGCGGCAGCATGCAAGAAGGCGCAGAAGAATCCAAGCAGGCGCGGAAGCGTCCAAGCCGGCGGGGAAGCATGCAAGCATGCGCGGAAGCGTCCAAGAAGGCGCGGAAACGTCCAAGCAGGCGCGGAAGCATGCACGAAGGCGCAGAAGAGTCCAAGCAGGCGCGGAAGCGTCCAAGCAGTCGCGGAAGCGTCCAAGCAAGCGCGGTAGCGTCCAAGCGGTCGCGAAAGCGTACAAGCAGGCTCGGTAGCCTCCAAGCAAGCGCGGAAACGTCCAAGCAGGCGCGGAAACGTCCAAGTAGGCGCGGAAGTGTCCAAGCAGGCGCGGTAGCGTCCAAGCAGGCGCAGAAGCGTCCAAGCAGGCGCAGTAGCGTCCAAGCAGGCGCGGAAACGTCCAAGCAGGCGCGGAAGCATGCAAGAAGGCGCAGAAGAGTCCAAGCAGGCGCGGAAACGTCCAAGTAGGCGCGGAAGCATGCAAGAAGGCGCGGAAGCGTCCAAGCAGGCGCGGTAGCGTCCAAGCAGGCGCAGAAGTGTCCAAGCAGGCGCGGAAGAGTCCAAGCAGGCGCGGTAGCGTCCAACCAGGCGCGGAAGCGTCCAAGCAGTCGCGGAAGCGTCCAAGCAGTCGCGGAAGGATGCAAGCAGGCGTGGAAGCATGCAAGAAGGCGCGGTAGCGTCCAAGCAGGCGCGGTAGCGTGCAAGCAGTCGCGGAAACGTCCAAGCAGGCGCGGAAGCATGCAAGAAGGCGCAGAAGAGTCCAAGCAGGCGCGGAAGCGTCCAAACAGTCGCGGAAGCGTCCAAGCAGGCGCGATAGCGTCCAAGCAGACGCGGAAGCGTCCAGGCAGGCGCGGTAGCGTCCAAGCAGGCGCGGAAACGTCCAAGTAGGCGCGGAAGCATGCAAGAAGGCGCAGAAGAGTCCAAGCAAGCGCGGTAGCGTCCAAGCAGGCGCGGAAACGTCCAAGCAGGCGCGGAAGCGTCCAAGCAGTCGCGGAAGCGTCCAAGCAGGCGCGGAGACGTCCAAGCAGGCGCGGAAGCATGGTAAGAAGACGCAGAAGAGTCCAAGCAGGCGCGGAAGCGTCCAAGCAGGCGCAGTAGCGTCCAAGCAGGCGCGGAAACGTCCAAGCAGGCGCGGAGACGTCCAAGCAGGCGCGGAAGCATGCAAGAAGACGCAGAAGAGTCCAAGCAGGCGCAGAAGAGTCCAAGCAGGCGCGGAAGCGTCCAAGCAGTCGCGGAAGCGTCCAAGCAGGCGCGGTAGCGTCCAAGCAGGCGCGGAGACGTCCAAGCAGGCGCGGAAGCATGCAAGAAGACGCAGAAGAGTCCAAGCAGGCGCGGAAGCGTCCAAGCAGGCGCAGTAGCGTCCAAGCAGGCGCGGAAACGTCCAAGAAGGCGCGGAAACGTCCAAGCAGGCGCGGAAGCATGCAAGAAGACGCAGAAGCGTCCAAGCAGGCGCGGTAGCGTCCAAGCAGGCGCGGAAACGTCCAAGCAGGCGCGGAAACGTCCAAGTAGGCGCGGAAGCATGCAAGAAGGCGCGGAAGTGTCCAAGCAGGCGCGGTAGCGTCCAAGCAGGCGCAGAAGCGTCCAAGCAGGCGCAGTAGCGTCCAAGCAGGCGCGGAAACGTCCAAGCAGGCGCGGAAGCATGCAAGAAGGCGCAGAAGAGTCCAAGCAGGCGCGGAAGCGTCCTAGCAGTCGCGGAAGCGTCCAAGCAGGCGCGGTAGCGTCCAAGCAGGCGCGGTAGCGTCCAAGCAGGCGCGGAAACGTCCAAGCAGGAGCGGAAGCATGCAAGAAGGCGCAGAAGAGTCCAAGCAGGCGCGGAAGCGTCCAAGCAGTCGCGGAAGCCTCCAAGCAGGCGCGGTAGCGTCCAAGCTGGCGCGGTAGCGTTCAAGCAGTCGCGGAAACGTCCAAGCAGGCGCGGAAGCATGCAAGAAGGCGCAGAAGAGTCCAAGCAGGCGCGGAAGCGTCCAAGCAGGCGCGGTAGCGTCCAAGAAGGCGCGGAAACGTCCAAGCAGGCGCGGAAGCATGCAAGAAGACGCAGAAGCGTCCAAGCAGGCGCGGTAGCGTCCAAGCAGGCGCGGAAACGTCCAAGCAGGCGCGGAAGCATGCAAGAAGGCGCAGAAGAGTCCAAGCAGGCGCGGAAGCGTCCAAACAGTCGCGGAAGCGTCCAAGCAGGCGCGATAGCGTCCAAGCAGACGCGGAAGCGTCCAAGCAGGCGCGGTAGCGTCCAAGCAGGCGCGGAAACGTCCAAGCAGGCGCGGAAGCATGCAAGAAGGCGCAGAAGAGTCCAAGCAGGCGCGGAAGCGTCCAAGCAGGCGCGGAAGCGTCCAAGCAGTCGCGGAAGCGTCCAAGCAGGCGCGGTAGCGTCCAAGCAGGCGCGGAAGCGTCCAAGCAGTCGCGGAAGGATGCAAGCAGGCGCGGAAGCATGCAAGAAGGCGCAGAAGAGTCCAAGCAGGCGCGGAAGCGTCCAAGCAGGCGCGGTAGCATCCAACCAGGCGCAGAAGAGTCCAAACAGGCGCAGAAGTGTCCAAGCAGGCGCGGAAGCGTCCAAGCAGCCGGGGAAGCATGCAAGCAGGCGCGGTAGCGTCCAACCAGGCGCGGAAGCGTCCAAGCAGGCGCGGAAACGTCCAAGCAGGCGCGGCAGCATGCAAGAAGGCGCAGAAGAATCCAAGCAGGCGCGGAAGCGTCCAAGCCGGCGGGGAAGCATGCAAGCATGCGCGGAAGCGTCCAAGAAGGCGCGGAAACGTCCAAGCAGGCGCGGAAGCATGCACGAAGGCGCAGAAGAGTCCAAGCAGGCGCGGAAGCGTCCAAGCAGTCGCGGAAGCGTCCAAGCAAGCGCGGTAGCGTCCAAGCGGTCGCGAAAGCGTACAAGCAGGCGCGGTAGCCTCCAAGCAAGCGCGGAATCGTCCAAGCAGGCGCGGAAACGTCCAAGTAGGCGCGGAAGCATGCAAGAAGGCGCGGAAGTGTCCAAGCAGGCGCGGTAGCGTCCAAGCAGGCGCAGAAGCGTCCAAGCAGGCGCAGTAGCGTCCAAGCAGGCGCGGAAACGTCCAAGCAGGCGCGGAAGCATGCAAGAAGGCGCAGAAGAGTCCAAGCAGGCGCGGAAACGTCCAAGTAGGCGCAGAACTGTCCAAGCAGGCGCGGAAGAGTCCAAGCAGGCGCGGTAGCGTCCAACCAGGCGCGGAAGCGTCCAAGCAGTCGCGGAAGCGTCCAAGCAGTCGCGGAAGGATGCAAGCAGGCGCGGAAGCATGCAAGAAGGCGCAGAAGAGTCCAAGCAGGCGCGGAAGCGTCCAAGCAGGCGCGGTAGCATCCAACCAGGCGCAGAAGCGTCCAAGAAGGCGCGGAAACGTCCAAGTAGGCGCGGAAGCATGCAAGAAGGCGCGGAAGCGTCCAAACAGGCGCGGTAGCGTCCAAGCAGGCGCAGAAGTGTCCAAGCAGGCGCGGAAGAGTCCAAGCAGGCGCGGTAGCATCCAACCAGGCGCAGAAGCGTCCAAGAAGGCGCGGAAACGTCCAAGTAGGCGCGGAAGCATGCAAGAAGGCGCGGAAGCGTCCAAACAGGCGCGGTAGCGTCCAAGCAGGCGCAGAAGTGTCCAAGCAGGCGCGGAAACGTCCAAGCAGGCGCGGAAGCATGCACGAAGGCGCAGAAGAGTCCAAGCAGGCGCGGTAGCGTCCAAGCAGGCGCGGAAACGTCCAAGTAGGCGCGGAAGCATGCAAGAAGGCGCAGAAGAGTCCAAGCAAGCGCGGTAGCGTCCAAGCAGGCGCGGAAGCGTCCAAGCAGTCGCGGTAGCGTCCAAGCAGGCGCAGAAGCGTCCAAGCAGGCGCAGTAGCGTCCAAGCAGGCGCGGAAACGTCCAAGCAGGCGCGGAAGCATGCAAGAAGGCGCAGAAGAGTCCAAGCAGGCGCGGAAACGTCCAAGTAGGCGCAGAACTGTCCAAGCAGGCGCGGAAGAGTCCAAGCAGGCGCGGTAGCGTCCAACCAGGCGCGGAAGCGTCCAAGCAGTCGCGGAAGCGTCCAAGCAGTCGCGGAAGGATGCAAGCAGGCGCGGAAGCATGCAAGAAGGCGCAGAAGAGTCCAAGCAGGCGCGGAAGCGTCCAAGCAGGCGCGGTAGCATCTAACCAGGCGCAGAAGCGTCCAAGAAGGCGCGGAAACGTCCAAGCAGGCGCGGAAGCATGCACGAAGGCGCAGAAGAGTCCAAGCAGGCGCGGAAGCGTCCAAGCAGTCGCGGAAGCGTCCAAGCAAGCGCGGTAGCGTCCAAGCGGTCGCGAAAGCGTACAAGCAGGCGCGGTAGCCTCCAAGCAAGCGCGGAATCGTCCAAGCAGGCGCGGAAACGTCCAAGTAGGCGCGGAAGCATGCAAGAAGGCGCGGAAGTGTCCAAGCAGGCGCGGTAGCGTCCAAGCAGGCGCAGAAGCGTCCAAGCAGGCGCAGTAGCGTCCAAGCAGGCGCGGAAACGTCCAAGCAGGCGCGGAAGCATGCAAGAAGGCGCAGAAGAGTCCAAGCAGGCGCGGAAACGTCCAAGTAGGCGCAGAACTGTCCAAGCAGGCGCGGAAGAGTCCAAGCAGGCGCGGTAGCGTCCAACCAGGCGCGGAAGCGTCCAAGCAGTCGCGGAAGCGTCCAAGCAGTCGCGGAAGGATGCAAGCAGGCGCGGAAGCATGCAAGAAGGCGCAGAAGAGTCCAAGCAGGCGCGGAAGCGTCCAAGCAGGCGCGGTAGCATCCAACCAGGCGCAGAAGCGTCCAAGAAGGCGCGGAAACGTCCAAGTAGGCGCGGAAGCATGCAAGAAGGCGCGGAAGCGTCCAAACAGGCGCGGTAGCGTCCAAGCAGGCGCAGAAGTGTCCAAGCAGGCGCGGAAGAGTCCAAGCAGGCGCGGAAGCGTCCAACCAGGCGCGGAAGCGTCCAAGCAGTCGCGGAAGCGTCCAAGCAGTCGCGGAAGGATGCAAGCAGGCGCGGAAGCATGCAAGAAGGCGCAGAAGAGTCCAAGCAGGCGCGGAAGCGTCCAAGCAGGCGCGGTAGCATCCAACCAGCCGCAGAAGAGTCCAAACAGGCGCAGAAGTGTCCAAGCAGGCGCGGAAGCGTCCAAGCAGTCGCGGAAGCGTCCAAGCAGGCGCGGTAGCGTCCAAGCAGGCGCGGAAGCGTCCAAGCAGGCGCGGAAGCATGCAAGAAGACGCAGAAGAGTCCAAGCAGGCGCGGAAACGTCCAAGTAGGCGCGGAAGCATGCAAGAAGGCGCGGAAGCGTCCAAGCAGGCGCGGTAGCGTCCAAGCAGGCGCAGAAGTGTCCAAGCAGGCGCGGAAGAGTCCAAGCAGGCGCGGTAGCGTCCAACCAGGCGCGGAAGCGTCCAAGCAGTCGCGGAAGCGTCCAAGCAGTCGCGGAAGGATGCAAGCAGGCGCGGAAGCATGCAAGAAGGCGCAGAAGAGTCCAAGCAGGCGCGGAAGCGTCCAAGCAGGCGCGGTAGCATCCAACCAGGCGCAGAAGAGTCCAAACAGGCGCAGAAGTGTCCAAGCAGGCGCGGAAGCGTCCAAGCAGCCGGGGAAGCATGCAAGCAGGCGCGGTAGCGTCCAACCAGGCGCGGAAGCGTCCAAGCAGGCGCGGAAACGTCCAAGCAGGCGCGGCAGCATGCAAGAAGGCGCAGAAGAATCCAAGCAGGCGCGGAAGCGTCCAAGCCGGCGGGGAAGCATGCAAGCATGCGCGGAAGCGTCCAAGAAGGCGCGGAAACGTCCAAGCAGGCGCGGAAGCATGCACGAAGGCGCAGAAGAGTCCAAGCAGGCGCGGAAGCGTCCAAGCAGTCGCGGAAGCGTCCAAGCAAGCGCGGTAGCGTCCAAGCGGTCGCGAAAGCGTACAAGCAGGCGCGGTAGCCTCCAAGCAAGCGCGGAAACGTCCAAGCAGGCGCGGAAACGTTCAAGTAGGCGCGGAAGCATGCAAGAAGGCGCGGAAGTGTCCAAGCAGGCGCGGTAGCGTCCAAGCAGGCGCAGAAGCGTCCAAGCAGGCGCAGTAGTGTCCAAGCAGGCGCGGAAACGTCCAAGCAGGCGCGGAAGCATGCAAGAAGGCGCAGAAGAGTCCAAGCAGGCGCGGAAACGTCCAAGTAGGCGCGGAAGCATGCAAGAAGGCGCGGAAGCGTCCAAGCAGGCGCGGTAGCGTCCAAGCAGGCGCAGAAGTGTCCAAGCAGGCGCGGAAGAGTCCAAGCAGGCGCGGTAGCGTCCAACCAGGCGCGGAAGCGTCCAAGCAGTCGCGGAAGCGTCCAAGCAGTCGCGGAAGGATGCAAGCAGGCGCGGAAGCATGCAAGAAGGCGCGGTAGCGTCCAAGCAGGCGCGGTAGCGTGCAAGCAGTCGCGGAAACGTCCAAGCAGGCGCGGAAGCATGCAAGAAGGCGCAGAAGAGTCCAAGCAGGCGCGGAAGCGTCCAAACAGTCGCGGAAGCGTCCAAGCAGGCGCGATAGCGTCCAAGCAGACGCGGAAGCGTCCAGGCAGGCGCGGTAGCGTCCAAGCAGGCGCGGAAACGTCCAAGTAGGCGCGGAAGCATGCAAGAAGGCGCAGAAGAGTCCAAGCAAGCGCGGTAGCGTCCAAGCAGGCGCGGAAACGTCCAAGCAGGCACGGAAGCGTCCAAGCAGTCGCGGAAGCGTCCAAGCAGGCGCGGAGACGTCCAAGCAGGCGCGGAAGCATGGTAAGAAGACGCAGAAGAGTCCAAGCAGGCGCGGAAGCGTCCAAGCAGGCGCAGTAGCGTCCAAGCAGGCGCGGAAACGTCCAAGCAGGCGCGGAGACGTCCAAGCAGGCGCGGAAGCATGCAAGAAGACGCAGAAGAGTCCAAGCAGGCGCGGAAGCGTCCAAGCAGGCGCAGTAGCGTCCAAGCAGGCGCGGAAACGTCCAAGAAGGCGCGGAAACGTCCAAGCAGGCGCGGAAGCATGCAAGAAGACGCAGAAGAGTCCAAGCAGGCGCAGAAGAGTCCAAGCAGGCGCGGAAGCGTCCAAGCAGTCGCGGAAGCGTCCAAGCAGGCGCGGTAGCGTCCAAGCAGGCGCGGAGACGTCCAAGCAGGCGCGGAAGCATGCAAGAAGACGCAGAAGAGTCCAAGCAGGCGCGGAAGCGTCCAAGCAGGCGCAGTAGCGTCCAAGCAGGCGCGGAAACGTTCAAGAAGGCGCGGAAACGTCCAAGCAGGCGCGGAAGCATGCAAGAAGACGCAGAAGCGTCCAAGCAGGCGCGGTAGCGTCCAAGCAGGCGCGGAAACGTCCAAGCAGGCGCGGAAACGTCCAAGTAGGCGCGGAAGCATGCAAGAAGGCGCGGAAGTGTCCAAGCAGGCGCGGTAGCGTCCAAGCAGGCGCAGAAGCGTCCAAGCAGGCGCAGTAGCGTCCAAGCAGGCGCGGAAACGTCCAAGCAGGCGCGGAAGCATGCAAGAAGGCGCAGAAGAGTCCAAGCAGGCGCGGAAGCGTCCTAGCAGTCGCGGAAGCGTCCAAGCAGGCGCGGTAGCGTCCAAGCAGGCGCGGTAGCGTCCAAGCAGGCGCGGAAACGTCCAAGCAGGAGCGGAAGCATGCAAGAAGGCGCAGAAGAGTCCAAGCAGGCGCGGAAGCGTCCAAGCAGTCGAGGAAGCCTCCAAGCAGGCGCGGTAGCGTCCAAGCTGGCGCGGTAGCGTTCAAGCAGTCGCGGAAACGTCCAAGCAGGCGCGGAAGCATGCAAGAAGGCGCAGAAGAGTCCAAGCAGGCGCGGAAGCGTCCAAGCAGGCGCGGTAGCGTCCAAGAAGGCGCGGAAACGTCCAAGCAGGCGCGGAAGCATGCAAGAAGGCGCAGAAGAGTCCAAGCAGGCGCGGAAGCGTCCAAACAGTCGCGGAAGCGTCCAAGCAGGCGCGATAGCGTCCAAGCAGACGCGGAAGCGTCCAGGCAGGCGCGGTAGCGTCCAAGCAGGCGCGGAAACGTCCAAGCAGGCGCGGAAGCATGCAAGAAGGCGCAGAAGAGTCCAAGCAGGCGCGGAAGCGTCCAAGCAGGCGCGGAAGCGTCCAAGCAGTCGCGGAAGCGTCCAAGCAGGCGCGGTAGCGTCCAAGCAGGCGCGGAAGCATGCAAGAAGGCGCAGAAGAGTCCAAGCAGGCGCGGAAGCGTCCAAGCAGGCGCGGAAGCGTCCAAGCAGGCGCGGAAGCATGCAAGAAGACGCAGAAGAGTCCAAGCAGGCGCGGAAACGTCCAAGTAGGCGCGGAAGCATGCAAGAAGGCGCGGAAGCGTCCAAGCAGGCGCGGTAGCGTCCAAGCAGGCGCAGAACTGTCCAAGCAGGCGCGGAAGAGTCCAAGCAGGCGCGGTAGCGTCCAACCAGGCGCGGAAGCGTCCAAGCAGTCGCGGAAGCGTCCAAGCAGTCGCGGAAGGATGCAAGCAGGCGCGGAAGCATGCAAGAAGGCGCAGAAGAGTCCAAGCAGGCGCGGAAGCGTCCAAGCAGGCGCGGTAGCATCCAACCAGGCGCAGAAGCGTCCAAGAAGGCGCGGAAACGTCCAAGTAGGCGCGGAAGCATGCAAGAAGGCGCGGAAGCGTCCAAGCAGGCGCGGTAGCGTCCAAGCAGGCACAGAAGTGTCCAAGCAGGCGCGGAAGAGTCCAAGCAGGCGCGGTAGCGTCCAACCAGGCGCGGAAGCGTCCAAGCAGTCGCGGAAGCGTCCAAGCAGTCGCGGAAGGATGCAAGCAGGCGCGGAAGCATGCAAGAAGGCGCAGAAGAGTCCAAGCAGGCGCGGAAGCGTCCAAGCAGGCGCGGTAGCATCCAACCAGCCGCAGAAGAGTCCAAACAGGCGCAGAAGTGTCCAAGCAGGCGCGGAAGCGTCCAAGCAGTCGCGGAAGCGTCCAAGCAGGCGCGGTAGCGTCCAAGCAGGCGCGGAAGCGTCCAAGCAGGCGCGGAAGCATGCAAGAAGACGCAGAAGAGTCCAAGCAGGCGCGGAAACGTCCAAGTAGGCGCGGAAGCATGCAAGAAGGCGCGGAAGCGTCCAAGCAGGCGCGGTAGCGTCCAAGCAGGCGCAGAAGTGTCCAAGCAGTCGCGGAAGGATGCAAGCAGGCGCGGAAGCATGCAAGAAGGCGCAGAAGAGTCCAAGCAGGCGCGGAAACGTCCAAGCAGGCGCGGAAACGTCCAAGCAGTCGCGGAAGCGTCCAAGCAAGCGCGGTAGCGTCCAAGCGGTCGCGAAAGCGTACAAGCAGGCGCGGTAGCCTCCAAGCAAGCGCGGAAACGTCCAAGCAGGCGCGGAAACGTTCAAGTAGGCGCGGAAGCATGCAAGAAGGCGCGGAAGTGTCCAAGCAGGCGCGGTAGCGTCCAAGCAGGCGCAGAAGCGTCCAAGCAGGCGCAGTAGTGTCCAAGCAGGCGCGGAAACGTCCAAGCAGGCGCGGAAGCATGCAAGAAGGCGCAGAAGAGTCCAAGCAGGCGCGGAAACGTCCAAGTAGGCGCGGAAGCATGCAAGAAGGCGCGGAAGCGTCCAAGCAGGCGCGGTAGCGTCCAAGCAGGCGCAGAAGTGTCCAAGCAGGCGCGGAAGAGTCCAAGCAGGCGCGGTAGCGTCCAACCAGGCGCGGAAGCGTCCAAGCAGTCGCGGAAGCGTCCAAGCAGTCGCGGAAGGATGCAAGCAGGCGCGGAAGCATGCAAGAAGGCGCGGTAGCGTCCAAGCAGGCGCGGTAGCGTGCAAGCAGTCGCGGAAACGTCCAAGCAGGCGCGGAAGCATGCAAGAAGGCGCAGAAGAGTCCAAGCAGGCGCGGAAGCGTCCAAACAGTCGCGGAAGCGTCCAAGCAGGCGCGATAGCGTCCAAGCAGACGCGGAAGCGTCCAGGCAGGCGCGGTAGCGTCCAAGCAGGCGCGGAAACGTCCAAGTAGGCGCGGAAGCATGCAAGAAGGCGCAGAAGAGTCCAAGCAAGCGCGGTAGCGTCCAAGCAGGCGCGGAAACGTCCAAGCAGGCACGGAAGCGTCCAAGCAGTCGCGGAAGCGTCCAAGCAGGCGCGGAGACGTCCAAGCAGGCGCGGAAGCATGGTAAGAAGACGCAGAAGAGTCCAAGCAGGCGCGGAAGCGTCCAAGCAGGCGCAGTAGCGTCCAAGCAGGCGCGGAAACGTCCAAGCAGGCGCGGAGACGTCCAAGCAGGCGCGGAAGCATGCAAGAAGACGCAGAAGAGTCCAAGCAGGCGCGGAAGCGTCCAAGCAGGCGCAGTAGCGTCCAAGCAGGCGCGGAAACGTCCAAGAAGGCGCGGAAACGTCCAAGCAGGCGCGGAAGCATGCAAGAAGACGCAGAAGAGTCCAAGCAGGCGCAGAAGAGTCCAAGCAGGCGCGGAAGCGTCCAAGCAGTCGCGGAAGCGTCCAAGCAGGCGCGGTAGCGTCCAAGCAGGCGCGGAGACGTCCAAGCAGGCGCGGAAGCATGCAAGAAGACGCAGAAGAGTCCAAGCAGGCGCGGAAGCGTCCAAGCAGGCGCAGTAGCGTCCAAGCAGGCGCGGAAACGTTCAAGAAGGCGCGGAAACGTCCAAGCAGGCGCGGAAGCATGCAAGAAGACGCAGAAGCGTCCAAGCAGGCGCGGTAGCGTCCAAGCAGGCGCGGAAACGTCCAAGCAGGCGCGGAAACGTCCAAGTAGGCGCGGAAGCATGCAAGAAGGCGCGGAAGTGTCCAAGCAGGCGCGGTAGCGTCCAAGCAGGCGCAGAAGCGTCCAAGCAGGCGCAGTAGCGTCCAAGCAGGCGCGGAAACGTCCAAGCAGGCGCGGAAGCATGCAAGAAGGCGCAGAAGAGTCCAAGCAGGCGCGGAAGCGTCCTAGCAGTCGCGGAAGCGTCCAAGCAGGCGCGGTAGCGTCCAAGCAGGCGCGGTAGCGTCCAAGCAGGCGCGGAAACGTCCAAGCAGGAGCGGAAGCATGCAAGAAGGCGCAGAAGAGTCCAAGCAGGCGCGGAAGCGTCCAAGCAGTCGAGGAAGCCTCCAAGCAGGCGCGGTAGCGTCCAAGCTGGCGCGGTAGCGTTCAAGCAGTCGCGGAAACGTCCAAGCAGGCGCGGAAGCATGCAAGAAGGCGCAGAAGAGTCCAAGCAGGCGCGGAAGCGTCCAAGCAGGCGCGGTAGCGTCCAAGAAGGCGCGGAAACGTCCAAGCAGGCGCGGAAGCATGCAAGAAGGCGCAGAAGAGTCCAAGCAGGCGCGGAAGCGTCCAAACAGTCGCGGAAGCGTCCAAGCAGGCGCGATAGCGTCCAAGCAGACGCGGAAGCGTCCAGGCAGGCGCGGTAGCGTCCAAGCAGGCGCGGAAACGTCCAAGCAGGCGCGGAAGCATGCAAGAAGGCGCAGAAGAGTCCAAGCAGGCGCGGAAGCGTCCAAGCAGGCGCGGAAGCGTCCAAGCAGTCGCGGAAGCGTCCAAGCAGGCGCGGTAGCGTCCAAGCAGGCGCGGAAGCATGCAAGAAGGCGCAGAAGAGTCCAAGCAGGCGCGGAAGCGTCCAAGCAGGCGCGGAAGCGTCCAAGCAGGCGCGGAAGCATGCAAGAAGACGCAGAAGAGTCCAAGCAGGCGCGGAAACGTCCAAGTAGGCGCGGAAGCATGCAAGAAGGCGCGGAAGCGTCCAAGCAGGCGCGGTAGCGTCCAAGCAGGCGCAGAACTGTCCAAGCAGGCGCGGAAGAGTCCAAGCAGGCGCGGTAGCGTCCAACCAGGCGCGGAAGCGTCCAAGCAGTCGCGGAAGCGTCCAAGCAGTCGCGGAAGGATGCAAGCAGGCGCGGAAGCATGCAAGAAGGCGCAGAAGAGTCCAAGCAGGCGCGGAAGCGTCCAAGCAGGCGCGGTAGCATCCAACCAGGCGCAGAAGCGTCCAAGAAGGCGCGGAAACGTCCAAGTAGGCGCGGAAGCATGCAAGAAGGCGCGGAAGCGTCCAAGCAGGCGCGGTAGCGTCCAAGCAGGCACAGAAGTGTCCAAGCAGGCGCGGAAGAGTCCAAGCAGGCGCGGTAGCGTCCAACCAGGCGCGGAAGCGTCCAAGCAGTCGCGGAAGCGTCCAAGCAGTCGCGGAAGGATGCAAGCAGGCGCGGAAGCATGCAAGAAGGCGCAGAAGAGTCCAAGCAGGCGCGGAAGCGTCCAAGCAGGCGCGGTAGCATCCAACCAGCCGCAGAAGACTCCAAACAGGCGCAGAAGTGTCCAAGCAGGCGCGGAAGCGTCCAAGCAGTCGCGGAAGCGTCCAAGCAGGCGCGGTAGCGTCCAAGCAGGCGCGGAAGCGTCCAAGCAGGCGCGGAAGCATGCAAGAAGACGCAGAAGAGTCCAAGCAGGCGCGGAAACGTCCAAGTAGGCGCGGAAGCATGCAAGAAGGCGCGGAAGCGTCCAAGCAGGCGCGGTAGCGTCCAAGCAGGCGCAGAAGTGTCCAAGCAGTCGCGGAAGGATGCAAGCAGGCGCGGAAGCATGCAAGAAGGCGCAGAAGAGTCCAAGCAGGCGCGGAAGCGTCCAAGCAGGCGCGGTAGCATCCAACCAGGCGCAGAAGAGTCCAAACAGGCGCAGAAGTGTCCAAGCAGGCGCGGAAGCGTCCAAGCAGCCGGGGAAGCATGCAAGCAGGCGCGGTAGCGTCCAACCAGGCGCGGAAGCGTCCAAGCAGGCGCGGAAACGTCCAAGCAGGCGCGGCAGCATGCAAGAAGGCGCAGAAGAATCCAAGCAGGCGCGGAAGCGTCCAAGCCGGCGGGGAAGCATGCAAGAATGCGCGGAAGCGTCCAAGAAGGCGCGGAAACGTCCAAGTAGGCGCGGCAGCATGCAAGAAGACGCAGTAGCGTCCAAGCAGGCGCGGTAGCGTCCAAGCAGGCGCGGAACCGTCCAAGCAGGCGCGGAAGCATGCAAGAAGGCGCAGAAGAGTCCAAGCAGGCGCGGAAGCGTCCAAGCAGGCGCGGTAGCGTCCAAGCAGTCGCGGAAGGATGCAAGCAGGCGCGGAAGCATGCAAGAAGGCGCGGTAGCGTCCAAGCAGGCGCGGTAGCGTGCAAGCAGTCGCGGAAACGTCCAAGCAGGCGCGGAAGCATGCAAGAAGGCGCAGAAGAGTCCAAGCAGGCGCGGAAGCGTCCAAACAGTCGCGGAAGCGTCCAAGCAGGCGCGATAGCGTCCAAGCAGACGCGGAAGCGTCCAGGCAGGCGCGGTAGCGTCCAAGCAGGCGCGGAAACGTCCAAGTAGGCGCGGAAGCATGCAAGAAGGCGCAGAAGAGTCCAAGCAAGCGCGGTAGCGTCCAAGCAGGCGCGGAAACGTCCAAGCAGGCGCGGAAGCGTCCAAGCAGTCGCGGAAGCGTCCAAGCAGGCGCGGTAGCGTCCAAGCAGGCGCGGAAGCATGCAAGAAGGCGCGGAAGCGTCCAAGCAGGCGCGGTAGCGTCCAAGCAGGCGCAGAAGTGTCCAAGCAGGCGCGGAAGAGTCCAAGCAGGCGCGGTAGCGTCCAACCAGGCGCGGAAGCGTCCAAGCAGTCGCGGAAGCGTCCAAGCAGTCGCGGAAGGATGCAAGCAGGCGCGGAAGCATGCAAGAAGGCGCAGAAGAGTCCAAGCAGGCGCGGAAGCGTCCAAGCAGGCGCGGTAGCATCCAACCAGGCGCAGAAGCGTCAAAGAAGGCGCGGAAACGTCCAAGTAGGCGCGGAAGCATGCAAGAAGGCGCGGAAGCTTCCAAGCAGGCGCGGTAGCGTCCAAGCAGGCGCAGAAGTGTCCAAGCAGGCGCGGAAGAGTCCAAGCAGGCGCGGTAGCGTCCAACCAGGCGCGGAAGCGTCCAAGCAGTCGCGGAAGCGTCCAAGCAGTCGCGGAAGGTTGCAAGCAGGCGCGGAAGCATGCAAGAAGGCGCAGAAGAGTCCAAACAGGCGCGGAAGCGTCCAAGCAGGCGCGGTAGCATCCAACCAGCCGCAGAAGAGTCCAAACAGGCGCAGAAGTGCCCAAGCAGGCGCGGAAGCGTCCAAGCAGTCGCGGAAGCGTCCAAGCAGGCGCGGTAGCGTCCAAGCAGGCGCGGAAGCGTCCAAGCAGGCGCGGAAGCATGCAAGAAGACGCAGAAGAGTCCAAGCAGGCGCGGAAACGTCCAAGTAGGCGCGGAAGCATGCAAGAAGGCGCGGAAGCGTCCAAGCAGGCGCGGTAGCGTCCAAGCAGGCGCAGAAGTGTCCAAGCAGGCGCGGAAGAGTCCAAGCAGGCGCGGTAGCGTCCAACCAGGCGCGGAAGCGTCCAAGCAGTCGCGGAAGCGTCCAAGCAGTCGCGGAAGGATGCAAGCAGGCGCGGAAGCATGCAAGAAGGTGCAGAAGAGTCCAAGCAGGCGCGGAAGCGTCCAAGCAGGCGCGGTAGCATCCAACCAGGCGCAGAAGCGTCCAAGAAGGCGCGGAAACGTCCAAGTAGGCGCGGAAGCATGCAAGAAGGCGCGGAAGCGTCCAAGCAGGCGCGGTAGCGTCCAAGCAGGCGCAGAAGTGTCCAAGCAGGCGCGGAAGAGTCCAAGCAGGCGCGGTAGCGTCCAACCAGGCGCGGAAGCGTCCAAGCAGTCGCGGAAGCGTCCAAGCAGTCGCGGAAGGATGCAAGCAGGCGCGGAAGCATGCAAGAAGGCGCAGAAGAGTCCAAGCAGGCGCGGAAGCGTCCAAGCAGGCGCGGTAGCATCCAACCAGCCGCAGAAGAGTCCAAGCAGGCGCGGAAGCATGCAAGAAGGCGCAGAAGAGTCCAAGCAGGCGCGGAAGCGTCCAAACAGTCGCGGAAGCGTCCAAGCAGGCGCGATAGCGTCCAAGCAGCCGGGGAAGCATGCAAGCAGGCGCGGTAGCGTCCAACCAGGCGCGGAAGCGTCCAAGCAGGCGCGGAAACGTCCAAGCAGGCGCGGCAGCATGCAAGAAGGCGCAGAAGAATCCAAGCAGGCGCGGAAGCGTCCAAGCCGGCGGGGAAGCATGCAAGCATGCGCGGAAGCGTCCAAGAAGGCGCGGAAACGTCCAAGTAGGCGCGGCAGCATGCAAGAAGACGCAGAAGAGTCCAAGCAGGCGCGGAAGTGTCCAAGCAGTCGCGGAAGCGTCCAAGCAGGCGCGGTAGCGTCCAAGCAGGCGCGGTAGCGTGCAAGCAGTCGCGGAAACGTCCAAGCAGGCGCGGAAGCATGCAAGAAGGCGCAGAAGAGTCTAGGCAGGCGCGGAAGCGTCCAAACAGTCGCGGAAGCGTCCAAGCAGGCGCGATAGCGTCCAAGCAGCCGCGGAAGCGTCCAGGCAGGCGCGGTAGCGTCCAAGCAGGCGCGGAAACGTCCAAGCAGGCGCGGAAGCATGCAAGAAGGCGCAGAAGAGTCCAAGCAGGCGCGGAAGCGTCCAAGCAGGCGCGGAAGCGTCCAAGCAGGCGCGATAGCGTCCAAGCAGACGCGGAAGCGTCCAAGCAGGCGCGGAAACGTCCAAGCAGGCGCGGAAGCATGCACGAAGGCGCAGAAGAGTCCAAGCAGGCGCGGAAGCGTCCAAGCGGTCGCGAAAGCGTACAAGCAGGCGCGGTAGCCTCCAAGCAAGCGCGGAAACGTCCAAGTAGGCGCGGCAGCATGCAAGAAGGCGCAGAAGAGTCCAAGCAGGCGCGGAAGCGTCCAAGCAGTCGCGGAAGCCTCCCAGCAGGCGCGGTAGCGTCCAAGCAGGCGCCGTAGCGTCCAAGCAGTCGCGGAAACGTCCAAGCAGGCGCGGAAGCATGCAAGAAGGCGCAGAAGAGGCCAAGCAGGCGCGGAAGCGTCCAAGCAGGCGCGGTAGCGTCCAACAAGGCGCGGAAACGTCCAAGCAGGCGCGGAAGCATGCAAGAAGACGCAGAAGCGTCCAAGCAGGCGCGGTAGCGTCCAAGCAGGTGCGGAAACGTCCAAGCAGGCGCGGAAACGTCCAAGTAGGCGCGGAAGCATGCAAGAAGGCGCAGAAGAGTCCAAGCAAGCGCGGTAGCGTCCAAGCAGGCGCGGAAACGTCCAAGCAGGCGCGGAAGCGTCCAAGCAGTCGCGGAAGCGTCCAAGCAGGCGCGGTAGCGTCCAAGCAGGCGCGGAAACGTCCAAGTAGGCGCGGCAGCATGCAAGAAGGCGCAGAAGAGTCCAAGCAGGCGCGGAAGCGTCCAAGCAGTCGCGGAAGCCTCCAAGCAGGCGCGGTAGCGTCCAAGCAGGCGCGGAAACGTCCAAGCAGGCGCGGAAGCATGCAAGAAGGCGCAGAAGAGTCCAAGCAGGCGCGGAAGCGTCCAAGCAGTCGCGGAAGCGTCCAAGCAAGCGCGGTAGCGTCCAAGCGGTCGCGAAAGCGTACAAGCAGGCGCGGTAGCGTCCAAGCAGGCGCGGTAGCGTCCAAGCAGGCGCGGAGACGTCCAAGCAGGCGCGGAAGCATGCAAGAAGGCGCAGAAGAGTCCAAGCAGGCGCGGAAGTGTCCAAGCAGTCGCGGAAGCGTCCAAGCAGGCGCGGTAGCGTCCAAGCAGGCGCGGAAGCGTCCAAGCAGGCGCGGAAGCATGCAAGAAGACGCAGAAGAGTCCAAGCAGGCGCGGAAGAGTCCAAGCAGGCGCGGTAGCGTCCAACCAGGCGCGGAAGCGTCCAAGCAGTCGCGGAAGCGTCCAAGCAGTCGCGGAAGGATGCAAGCAGGCGCGGAAGCATGCAAGAAGGCGCAGAAGAGTCCAAGCAGGCGCGGAAGCGTCCAAGCAGGCGCGGTAGCAACCAAGCCGGCGCAGAAGAGTCCAAACAGGCACAGAAGTGTCCAAGCAGGCGCGGAAGAGTCCAACCAGGCGCGGAAGCGTCCAAGCAGGCGCGGAAACGTCCAAGCAGGCGCGGCAGCATGCAAGAAGGCGCAGAAGAATCCAAGCAGGCGCGGAAGAGTCCAAGCCGGCGGGGAAGCATGCAAGCATGCGCGGAAGCGTCCAAGAAGGCGCGGAAACGTCCAAGTAGGCGCGGCAGCATGCAAGAAGGCGCAGAAGAGTCCAAGCAGGCGCGGAAGCGTCCAAGCAGTCGCGGAAGCCTCCAAGCAGGCGCGGTAGCGTCCAAGCAGGCGCGGAAACGTCCAAACAGTCGCGGAAGCGTCCAAGAAGGCGCGGAAACGTCCAAACAGTCGCGGAAGCGTCCAAGCAGGCGCGGAAGCGTCTAAGCAGGCGCGGAAGCGTCCAAGCAGTCGCGGAAGCGTCCAAGCAGGTGCGGTAGCGTCCAAGCAGGCGCGGAAGCGTCCAAGCAGGCGCGGAAACGTCCAAGCAGGCGCGGTAGTGTCCAAGCAACCGCGGAAACGTCCAAGCAGTCGCGGAAGCATGCAAGAAGGCGCAGAAGAGTCCAAGCAGGCGCGGAAGCGTCTAAGCAGGCGCGGAAGCGTCCAAGCAGTCGCGGAAGCGTCCAAGCAGGTGCGGTAGCGTCCAAGCAGGCGCGGAAGCGTCCAAGCAGGCGCGGAAGCATGCAAGAAGGCGCAGAAGAGTCCAAGCAGGCGCGGAAGCGTCCAAACAGTCGCGGAAGCGTCCAAGCAAGCGCGGTAGCGTCCAAGCGGTCGCGAAAGCGTACAAGCAGGCGCGGTAGCGTCCAAGCAGGCGCGGAAACGTCCAAGCAGGCGCGGAAACGTCCAAGCAGGCGCGGAAACGTCCAAGCAGGCGCGGAAGCGTCCAAGCAGGCGCGGTAGCGTCCAAGCAGGCGCGGAGACGTCCAAGCAGGCGCGGAAGCATGCAAGAAGAGTCCAAGCAGGCGCGGAAGAGTCCAAGCAGGCGCGGTAGCGTCCAACCAGGCGCGGAAGCATGCAAGAAGACGCAGAAGAGTCCAAGCAGGCGCGGAAGCGTCCAAGCAGTCGCGGAAGCGTCCAAGCAGGCGCGGTAGCGCCCAAGCAGGCGTGGAGACGTCCAAGCAGGCGCGGAAGCATGCAAGAAGGCGCAGAAGAGTCAAAGCAGGCGCGGAAGCGTCCAAGCAGGCGCAGTAGCGTCCAAGCAGGCGCGGAAACGTCCAAGCAGGCGCGGAAGCATGCAAGAAGGCGCGGAAGCGTCCAAGCAGTCGCGGAAGCGTCCAAGCAGGCGCGGAAGCATGCAAGAAGACGCAGAAGAGTCCAAGCAGGCGCGGTAGCGTCCAAGCAGGCGCAGTAGCGTCCAAGCAGGCGCGGAAGCGTCCAAGCAGGCGCAGTAGCGTCCAAGCAGGCGCGGAAACGTCCAAGCAGGCGCGGAAGCATGCAAGAAGGCGCGGAAGCGTCCAAGCAGGCGCGATAGCGTCCAAGCAGACGCGGAAGCGTCCAAGCAGGCGCGGTAGCGTCCAAGCAGGCGCGGAAACGTCCAAGCAGGCGCGGAAGCATGTAAGAAGGCGCAGAAGAGTCCAAGCAGGCGCGGAAGCGTCCAAGCAGTCGCGGAAGCGTCCAAGCAGGCGCGGAAGAGTCCAAGCAGGCGCGGAAGCGTCCAAACAGTCGCGGAAGCGTCCAAGCAGGCGCGATAGCGTCCAAGCAGACGCGGAAGCGTCCAAGCAGGCGCGGTTGCGTCCAGCAGGCGCGGTGGCGTCCAAGCAGGCGCGGTAGCATGCAAGAAGGCGCAGAAGAGTCCAAGCAGGCGCGGAAGCGTCCAAGCAGGCGCGGAAGCATGCAAGAAGTCGCAGAAGAGTCCAAGCAGGTGCGGAAGCTTCCAAGCAGACAAGGAAGCGTCCAAGCAAGCGCGGTAGCGTCCAAGCGGTCGCGAAAGCGTACAAGCAGGTGCGGTAGCGTCCAAGCAGGCGCAGAAACGTCCAAGCAGGCGCGGAAACGTCCAAGTAGGCGCGGAAGCATGCAAGAAGGCGCGGAAGTGTCCAAGCAGGCGCGGTAGCGTCCAAGCAGGCGCGGAAGCGTCCGAGCAGGCGCGGTAGCGTCCAAGCAGGCGCGGAAACGTCCAAGCAGGCGCGGAAGCATGCAAGAAGGCGCAGATGAGTCCAAGCAGGCGCGGAAGCGTCCAAGCAGGCGCGGAAGCATGCAAGAAGACGCAGAAGAGTCCAAGCAGGCGCGGAAGCGTCCAAGCAGTCGCGGAAGTGTCCAAGCAGGTGCGGTAGCGTCCAAGCAGGCGCGGAAACGTCCAAGCAGGCGCGGAAGCATGCAAGAAGACGCAGAAGAGTCCAAGCAGGCGCGGAAGCGTCCAGGCAGGCGCGGTAACGTCCAAGCAAGCGCGGAAACGTCCAAGCAGTCGCGGAAGCATGCAAGAAGGCGCAGAAGAGTCCAAGCAGGCGCGGAAGCGTCTAAGCAGGCGCGGAAGCGTCCAAGCAGTCGCGGAAGCGTCCAAGCAGGCGCGGAAGCATGCAAGAAGACGCAGAAGAGTCCAAGCAGGCGCGGAAGAGTCCAAGCAGGCGCGGTAGCGTCCAACCAGGCGCGGAAGCGTCCAAGCAGTCGCGGAAGCGTCCAAGCAGTCGCGGAAGGATGCAAGCAGGCGCGGAAGCATGCAAGAAGGCGCAGAAGAGTCCAAGCAGGCGCGGAAGCGTCCAAGCAGGCGCGGTAGCAACCAAGCCGGCGCAGAAGAGTCCAAACAGGCACAGAAGTGTCCAAGCAGGCGCGGAAGAGTCCAACCAGGCGCGGAAGCGTCCAAGCAGGCGCGGAAACGTCCAAGCAGGCGCGGCAGCATGCAAGAAGGCGCAGAAGAATCCAAGCAGGCGCGGAAGAGTCCAAGCCGGCGGGGAAGCATGCAAGCATGCGCGGAAGCGTCCAAGAAGGCGCGGAAACGTCCAAGTAGGCGCGGCAGCATGCAAGAAGGCGCAGAAGAGTCCAAGCAGGCGCGGAAGCGTCCAAGCAGTCGCGGAAGCCTCCAAGCAGGCGCGGTAGCGTCCAAGCAGGCGCGGAAACGTCCAAACAGTCGCGGAAGCGTCCAAGAAGGCGCGGAAACGTCCAAACAGTCGCGGAAGCGTCCAAGCAGGCGCGGAAGCGTCTAAGCAGGCGCGGAAGCGTCCAAGCAGTCGCGGAAGCGTCCAAGCAGGTGCGGTAGCGTCCAAGCAGGCGCGGAAGCGTCCAAGCAGGCGCGGAAACGTCCAAGCAGGCGCGGTAGTGTCCAAGCAACCGCGGAAACGTCCAAGCAGTCGCGGAAGCATGCAAGAAGGCGCAGAAGAGTCCAAGCAGGCGCGGAAGCGTCTAAGCAGGCGCGGAAGCGTCCAAGCAGTCGCGGAAGCGTCCAAGCAGGTGCGGTAGCGTCCAAGCAGGCGCGGAAGCGTCCAAGCAGGCGCGGAAGCATGCAAGAAGGCGCAGAAGAGTCCAAGCAGGCGCGGAAGCGTCCAAACAGTCGCGGAAGCGTCCAAGCAAGCGCGGTAGCGTCCAAGCGGTCGCGAAAGCGTACAAGCAGGCGCGGTAGCGTCCAAGCAGGCGCGGAAACGTCCAAGCAGGCGCGGAAACGTCCAAGCAGGCGCGGAAACGTCCAAGCAGGCGCGGAAGCGTCCAAGCAGGCGCGGTAGCGTCCAAGCAGGCGCGGAGACGTCCAAGCAGGCGCGGAAGCATGCAAGAAGAGTCCAAGCAGGCGCGGAAGAGTCCAAGCAGGCGCGGTAGCGTCCAACCAGGCGCGGAAGCATGCAAGAAGGCGCAGAAGAGTCCAAGCAGGCGCGGAAGCGTCCAAGCAGTCGCGGAAGCGTCCAAGCAGGCGCGGTAGCGCCCAAGCAGGCGTGGAGACGTCCAAGCAGGCGCGGAAGCATGCAAGAAGGCGCAGAAGAGTCCAAGCAGGCGCGATAGCGTCCAAGCAGACGCGGAAGCGTCCAAGCAGGCGCGGTAGCGTCCAAGCAGGCGCGGAAACGTCCAAGCAGGCGCGGAAGCATGTAAGAAGGCGCAGAAGAGTCCAAGCAGGCGCGGAAGCGTCCAAGCAGTCGCGGAAGCGTCCAAGCAGGCGCGGAAGAGTCCAAGCAGGCGCGGAAGCGTCCAAACAGTCGCGGAAGCGTCCAAGCAGGCGCGATAGCGTCCAAGCAGGCGCGGCAGCATGCAAGAAGGCGCAGAAGAATCCAAGCAGGCGCGGAAGAGTCCAAGCCGGCGGGGAAGCATGCAAGCATGCGCGGAAGCGTCCAAGAAGGCGCGGAAACGTCCAAGTAGGCGCGGCAGCATGCAAGAAGGCGCAGAAGAGTCCAAGCAGGCGCGGAAGCGTCCAAGCAGTCGCGGAAGCCTCCAAGCAGGCGCGGTAGCGTCCAAGCAGGCGCGGAAACGTCCAAACAGTCGCGGAAGCGTCCAAGAAGGCGCGGAAACGTCCAAACAGTCGCGGAAGCGTCCAAGCAGGCGCGGAAGCGTCTAAGCAGGCGCGGAAGCGTCCAAGCAGTCGCGGAAGCGTCCAAGCAGGTGCGGTAGCGTCCAAGCAGGCGCGGAAGCGTCCAAGCAGGCGCGGAAACGTCCAAGCAGGCGCGGTAGTGTCCAAGCAACCGCGGAAACGTCCAAGCAGTCGCGGAAGCATGCAAGAAGGCGCAGAAGAGTCCAAGCAGGCGCGGAAGCGTCTAAGCAGGCGCGGAAGCGTCCAAGCAGTCGCGGAAGCGTCCAAGCAGGTGCGGTAGCGTCCAAGCAGGCGCGGAAGCGTCCAAGCAGGCGCGGAAGCATGCAAGAAGGCGCAGAAGAGTCCAAGCAGGCGCGGAAGCGTCCAAACAGTCGCGGAAGCGTCCAAGCAAGCGCGGTAGCGTCCAAGCGGTCGCGAAAGCGTACAAGCAGGCGCGGTAGCGTCCAAGCAGGCGCGGAAACGTCCAAGCAGGCGCGGAAACGTCCAAGCAGGCGCGGAAACGTCCAAGCAGGCGCGGAAGCGTCCAAGCAGGCGCGGTAGCGTCCAAGCAGGCGCGGAGACGTCCAAGCAGGCGCGGAAGCATGCAAGAAGAGTCCAAGCAGGCGCGGAAGAGTCCAAGCAGGCGCGGTAGCGTCCAACCAGGCGCGGAAGCATGCAAGAAGGCGCAGAAGAGTCCAAGCAGGCGCGGAAGCGTCCAAGCAGTCGCGGAAGCGTCCAAGCAGGCGCGGTAGCGCCCAAGCAGGCGTGGAGACGTCCAAGCAGGCGCGGAAGCATGCAAGAAGGCGCAGAAGAGTCAAAGCAGGCGCGGAAGCGTCCAAGCAGGCGCAGTAGCGTCCAAGCAGGCGCGGAAACGTCCAAGCAGGCGCGGAAGCATGCAAGAAGGCGCGGAAGCGTCCAAGCAGTCGCGGAAGCGTCCAAGCAGGCGCGGAAGCATGCAAGAAGACGCAGAAGAGTCCAAGCAGGCGCGGTAGCGTCCAAGCAGGCGCAGTAGCGTCCAAGCAGGCGCGGAAGCGTCCAAGCAGGCGCAGTAGCGTCCAAGCAGGCGCGGAAACGTCCAAGCAGGCGCGGAAGCATGCAAGAAGGCGCGGAAGCGTCCAAGCAGGCGCGATAGCGTCCAAGCAGACGCGGAAGCGTCCAAGCAGGCGCGGTAGCGTCCAAGCAGGCGCGGAAACGTCCAAGCAGGCGCGGAAGCATGTAAGAAGGCGCAGAAGAGTCCAAGCAGGCGCGGAAGCGTCCAAGCAGTCGCGGAAGCGTCCAAGCAGGCGCGGAAGAGTCCAAGCAGGCGCGGAAGCGTCCAAACAGTCGCGGAAGCGTCCAAGCAGGCGCGATAGCGTCCAAGCAGACGCGGAAGCGTCCAAGCAGGCGCGGTTGCGTCCAGCAGGCGCGGTGGCGTCCAAGCAGGCGCGGTAGCATGCAAGAAGGCGCAGAAGAGTCCAAGCAGGCGCGGAAGCGTCCAAGCAGGCGCGGAAGCATGCAAGAAGTCGCAGAAGAGTCCAAGCAGGTGCGGAAGCTTCCAAGCAGACAAGGAAGCGTCCAAGCAAGCGCGGTAGCGTCCAAGCGGTCGCGAAAGCGTACAAGCAGGTGCGGTAGCGTCCAAGCAGGCGCAGAAACGTCCAAGCAGGCGCGGAAACGTCCAAGTAGGCGCGGAAGCATGCAAGAAGGCGCGGAAGTGTCCAAGCAGGCGCGGTAGCGTCCAAGCAGGCGCGGAAGCGTCCGAGCAGGCGCGGTAGCGTCCAAGCAGGCGCGGAAACGTCCAAGCAGGCGCGGAAGCATGCAAGAAGGCGCAGATGAGTCCAAGCAGGCGCGGAAGCGTCCAAGCAGGCGCGGAAGCATGCAAGAAGACGCAGAAGAGTCCAAGCAGGCGCGGAAGCGTCCAAGCAGTCGCGGAAGTGTCCAAGCAGGTGCGGTAGCGTCCAAGCAGGCGCGGAAACGTCCAAGCAGGCGCGGAAGCATGCAAGAAGACGCAGAAGAGTCCAAGCAGGCGCGGAAGCGTCCAGGCAGGCGCGGTAACGTCCAAGCAAGCGCGGAAACGTCCAAGCAGGCGCGGAAGCATGCAAGAAGACGCAGAAGAGTCCAAGCAGGCGCGGTAGCGTCCAAGCAGGCGCGGAAACGTCCAAGCAGGCGCGGAAGCATGCAAGAAGGCGCAGAAGAGTCCAAGCAGGCGCGGAAGCGTCCAAGCAGGCGCGGTAGCGTCCAAGCAGGCGCGGAAACGTCCAAGCAGGCGCGGAAGCATGCAAGAAGACGCAGAAGAGTCCAAGCAGGCGCGGAAGCGTCAAGGCAGGCGCGGTAACGTCCAAGCAAGCGCGGAAACGTCCAAGCAGGCGCGGAAGCATGCAAGAAGACGCAGAAGAGTCCAAGCAGGCGCGGAAGCGTCCAAGCAGGCGCGGTAGCGTCCAAGCAGGCGCGGAAACGTCCAAGCAGGCGCGGAAGCATGCAAGAAGGCGCAGAAGAGTCCAAGCAGGCGCGGAAGCGTCCAAGCAGTCGCGGAAGCGTCCAAGCAGGCGCGGAAACGTCCAAGCAGGCGCGGAAGCATGTAAGAAGGCGCAGAAGAGTCCAAGCAGGCGCGGAAGCGTCCAAGCAGGCGCAGTAGCGTCCAAGCAGGCGCGGTAGCGTCCAAGCAGGCGCGGAAACGTCCAAGCAGGCGCGGAAACGTCCAAGTAGGCTCGGAAGCATGCAAGAAGGCGCGGAAGTGTCCAAGCAGGCGCGGTAGCGTCCAAGCAGGCGCAGAAGCGTCCAAGCAGGCGCAGTAGCGTCCAAGCAGGCGCGGAAACGTCCAAGCAGGCGCGGAAGCGTCCAAGCAGGCGCAGTAGCGTCCAAGCAGGCGCGGAAACGTCCAAGCAGGCGCGGAAGCATGCAAGAAGGCGCAGAAGAGTCCAAGCAGGCGCGGTGGCGTCCAACCAGGCGCGGAAGCGTCCAAGCAGGCGCGGTAGCGTCCAAGCAGGCGCAGAAGAGGCCAAGCAGGCGCGGAAGCGTCCAAGCAGTCGCGGAAGCGTCCAAGCAGTCGCGGTAGCGTCCAAGCAGGCGCAGTAGCGTCCAAGCAGTCGCGGAAACGTCCAAGCAGGCGCGGAAGCATGCAAGAAGACGCAGAAGAGTCAAAGCAGGCGCGGAAGCGTCCAAGCAGGCGCAGTAGCGTCCAAGCAGGCGCGGAAACGTCCAAGCAGGCGCGGAAGCATGCAAGAAGGCGCGGAAGCGTCCAAGCAGTCGCGGAAGCGTCCAAGCAGGCGCGGAAGCATGCAAGAAGACGCAGAAGAGTCCAAGCAGGCGCGGTAGCGTCCAAGCAGGCGCAGTAGCGTCCAAGCAGGCGCGGAAGCGTCCAAGCAGGCGCGGAAACGTCCAAGCAGGCGCGGAAGCATGTAAGAAGGCGCAGAAGAGTCCAAGCAGGCGCGGAAGCGTCCAAGCACTCGCGGAAGCGTCCAAGCAGGCGCGGAAGAGTCCAAGCAGGCGCGGAAGCGTCCAAACAGTCGCGGAAGCGTCCAAGCAGACGCGGAAGCGTCCAAGCAGGCGCGGTAGCGTCCAAGCAGGCGCGGAAACGTCCAAGCAGGCGCGGAAGCATGTAAGAAGGCGCAGAAGAGTCCAAGCAGGCGCGGAAGCGTCCAAGCAGTCGCGGAAGCGTCCAAGCAGGCGCGGAAGAGTCCAAGCAGGCGCGGAAGCGTCCAAACAGTCGCGGAAGCGTCCAAGCAGGCGCGATAGCGTCCAAGCAGACGCGGAAGCGTCCAAGCAGGCGCGGTTGCGTCCAGCAGGCGCGGTAGCGTCCAAGCAGGCGCGGTAGCATGCAAGAAGGCGCAGAAGAGTCCAAGCAGGCGCGGAAGCGTCCAAGCAGGCGCGGAAGCATGCAAGAAGTCGCAGAAGAGTCCAACCAGGCGCGGAAGCTTCCAAGCAGACAAGGAAGCGTCCAAGCAAGCGCGGTAGCGTCCAAGCGGTCGCGAAAGCGTACAAGCAGGTGCGGTAGCGTCCAAGCAGGCGCAGAAACGTCCAAGCAGGCGCGGAAACGTCCAAGTAGGCGCGGAAGCATGCAAGAAGGCGCGGAAGTGTCCAAGCAGGCGCGGTAGCGTCCAAGCAGGCGCAGAAGAGTCCAAACAGGCGCAGAAGTGTCCAAGCAGGCGCGCAAGCGTCCAAGCAGCCGGGGAAGCGTCCAAGCAGGCGCGGTAGTGTCCAAGCAACCGCGGAAACGTCCAAGCAGGCGCGGAAGCATGCAAGAAGACGCAGAAGAGTCAAAGCAGGCGCGGAAGCGTCCAAGCAGGCGCAGTAGCGTCCAAGCAGGCGCGGAAACGTCCAAGCAGGCGCGGAAGCATGCAAGAAGGCGCGGAAGCGTCCAAGCAGTCGCGGAAGCGTCCAAGCAGGCGCGGAAGCATGCAAGAAGACGCAGAAGAGTCCAAGCAGGCGCGGTAGCGTCCAAGCAGGCGCAGTAGCGTCCAAGCAGGCGCGGAAGCGTCCAAGCAGGCGCAGTAGCGTCCAAGCAGGCGCGGTAGCGTCCAAGCAGGCGCGGAAGAGGCCAAGCAGGCGCGGAAGCGTCCAAGCAGTCGCGGAAGCGTCCAAGCAGTCGCGGTAGCGTCCAAGCAGGCGCAGTAGCGTCCAAGCAGTCGCGGAAACGTCCAAGCAGGCGCGGAAGCATGCAAGAAGACGCAGAAGAGTCAAAGCAGGCGCGGAAGCGTCCAAGCAGGCGCAGTAGCGTCCAAGCAGGCGCGGAAACGTCCAAGCAGGCGCGGAAGCATGCAAGAAGGCGCGGAAGCGTCCAAGCAGTCGCGGAAGCGTCCAAGCAGGCGCGGAAGCATGCAAGAAGACGCAGAAGAGTCCAAGCAGGCGCGGTAGCGTCCAAGCAGGCGCAGTAGCGTCCAAGCAGGCGCGGAAGCGTCCAAGCAGGCGCAGTAGCGTCCAAGCAGGCGCGGTAGCGTCCAAGCAGGCGCGGAAACGTCCAAGCAGGCGCGGAAGCATGTAAGAAGGCGCAGAAGAGTCCAAGCAGGCGCGGAAGCGTCCAAGCAGTCGCGGAAGCGTCCAAGCAGGCGCGGAAACGTCCAAGCAGGCGCGGAAGCATGTAAGAAGGCGCAGAAGAGTCCAAGCAGGCGCGGAAGCGTCCAAGCACTCGCGGAAGCGTCCAAGCAGGCGCGGAAGAGTCCAAGCAGGCGCGGAAGCGTCCAAACAGTCGCGGAAGCGTCCAAGCAGACGCGGAAGCGTCCAAGCAGGCGCGGTAGCGTCCAAGCAGGCGCGGAAACGTCCAAGCAGGCGCGGAAGCATGTAAGAAGGCGCAGAAGAGTCCAAGCAGGCGCGGAAGCGTCCAAGCAGTCGCGGAAGCGTCCAAGCAGGCGCGGAAGAGTCCAAGCAGGCGCGGAAGCGTCCAAACAGTCGCGGAAGCGTCCAAGCAGGCGCGATAGCGTCCAAGCAGACGCGGAAGCGTCCAAGCAGGCGCGGTTGCGTCCAGCAGGCGCGGTAGCGTCCAAGCAGGCGCGGTAGCATGCAAGAAGGCGCAGAAGAGTCCAAGCAGGCGCGGAAGCGTCCAAGCAGGCGCGGAAGCATGCAAGAAGTCGCAGAAGAGTCCAACCAGGCGCGGAAGCTTCCAAGCAGACAAGGAAGCGTCCAAGCAAGCGCGGTAGCGTCCAAGCGGTCGCGAAAGCGTACAAGCAGGTGCGGTAGCGTCCAAGCAGGCGCAGAAACGTCCAAGCAGGCGCGGAAACGTCCAAGTAGGCGCGGAAGCATGCAAGAAGGCGCGGAAGTGTCCAAGCAGGCGCGGTAGCGTCCAAGCAGGCGCAGAAGAGTCCAAACAGGCGCAGAAGTGTCCAAGCAGGCGCGCAAGCGTCCAAGCAGCCGGGGAAGCGTCCAAGCAGGCGCGGTAGTGTCCAAGCAACCGCGGAAACGTCCAAGCAGGCGCGGAAGCATGCAAGAAGGCGCAGAAGAGTCCAAGCAGGCGCAGAAGCGTCCAAGCAGGCGCGGAAGCGTCCAAGCAGTCGCGGAAGCGTCCAAGCAGGCGCGGAAGCATGCAAGAAGGAGCAGAAGAGTCCAAGCAGGCGCGGTAGCGTCCAAGCAGTCGCGGAAGCGTCCAAGCAGGCAGGGAAGCATGCAAGAAGACGCAGAAGAGTCCAAGCAGGCGCGGAAGCGTCCAAGCAGGCGGGGATGCATGCAAGCAGGCGCGGAAGCGTCCAAGCAGGCGCGGTAGCGACCAAGCAGGCGCGGAAACGTCCAAGCAGGCGCGGAAGCATGCAAGAAGGCGCAGAAGAGTCCAAGCAGGCGCGGAAGCGTCCAAGCAGTCGCGGAAGCGTCCAAGCAGGCGCGGTAGCGTCCAAGCAGGCGCGGAGACGTCCAAGCAGGCGCGGAAGCATGCAAGAAGACGCAGAAGAGTCAAAGCAGGCGCGGGAGCGTCCAAGCAGGCGCGGAAACGTCCAAGCAGGCGCGGAAGCATGCAAGAAGGCGCAGAAGAGTCCAAGCAGGCGCGGAAGCGTCCAAGCAGTCGCGGAAGCGTCCAAGCAAGCGCGGTAGCGTCCAAGCGGTCGCGAAAGCGTACAAGCAGGCGCGGTAGCGTCCAAGCAGGCGCGGAAACGTCCAAGCAGGCGCGGCAACGTCCAAGTAGGCTCGGAAGCATGCAAGAAGGCGCGGAAGTGTCCAAGCAGGCGCGGTAGCGTCCAAGCAGGCGCAGAAGCGTCCAAGCAGGCGCAGTAGCGTCCAAGCAGGCGCGGAAACGTCCAAGCAGGCGCGGAAGCGTCCAAGCAGGCGCAGTAGCGTCCAAGCAGGCGCGGAAACGTCCAAGCAGGCGCGGAAGCATGCAAGAAGGCGCAGAAGAGTCCAAGCAGGCGCGGTGGCGTCCAACCAGGCGCGGAAGCGTCCAAGCAGGCGCGGTAGCGTCCAAGAAGGCGCGGAAACGTCCAAGCAGGCGCGGAAGCATGCAAGAAGACGCAGAAGCGTCCAAGCAGGCGCGGTAGCGTCCAAGCAGGCGCGGAAACGTCCAAGCAGGCGCGGAAGCATGCAAGAAGGCGCAGAAGAGTCCAAGCAGGCGCGGAAGCGTCCAAGCAGGCGCGGAAGCGTCCAAGCAGTCGCGGAAGAGTCCAAGCAGGCGCGGTAGCGTCCAAAGAGGCGCGGAAGCGTCCAAGCAGGCGCGGAAGCATGCAAGCAGGCGCGGAAGCGTCCAAGCAGGCTCGGAAACGTCCAAGTAGGCGCAGAAGCATGCAAGAAGGTGCGGAAGCGTCCAAGCAGGCGCGGTAGCGTCCAAGCAGGCGCGGAAACGTCCAAGCAGGCGCGGAAGCATGCAAGAAGGCGCAGAAGAGTCCAAGTAGGCGCGGAAGCGTCCAAGAAGTCGCGGAAGCGTCCAAGCAGGCGCGGTAGCGTCCAAGCAGGCGCGGAAACGTCCAAGCAGGCGCGGAAGCATGCAAGAAGTCGCAGAACAGTCCAAGCAGGCGCGGAAGCGTCCAAGCAGTCGCGGAAGCATCCAAGCAGGCGCGGAAACGTCCAAGTAGCCGCGGAAGCATGCAAGAAGGCGCGGAAGTGTCCAAGCAGGCGCGGTAGCGTCCAAGCAGGCGCGGAAACGTCCAAGCAGGCGCGGAAGCATGCAAGAAGGCGCAGAAGAGTCCAAGCAGGCGCGGAAGCGTCCAAGCAGTCGCGGAAGCGTCCAAGCAGGCGCGGAAGCAGGCAAGAAGACGCAGAAGAGTCAAAGCAGGCGCGGAAGCGTCCAAGCAGGCGCAGTAGCGTCCAAGCAGGCGCGCAAACGTCCAAGAAGGCGCGGAAGCATGCAAGAAGGCGCGGAAGCGTCCAAGCAGTCGCGGAAGCGTCCAAGCAGGCGCGGAAGCATGCAAGAAGACGCAGAAGAGTCCAAGCAGGCGCGGTAGCGTCCAAGCAGGCGCAGTAGCGTCCAAGCAGGCGGGGAAGCGTCCAAGCAGGCGCGGTAGTGTCCAAGCAACCGCGGAAACGTCCAAGCAGGCGCGGAAGCATGCAAGAAGGCGCAGAAGAGTCCAAGCAGGCGCGGAAGCGTCCAAGCAGGCGCGGAAGCGTCCAAGCAGTCGCGGAAGCGTCCAAGCAGGCGCGGTAGCGTCCAAGCAGGCGCGGAAGCGTCCAAGCAGGCGCGGAAGCATGCAAGAAGGCGCGGAAGCGTCCAAGCAGGCGCAGTAGCGTCCAAGCAGGCGCGGAAACGTCCAAGCAGGCGCGGAAGCATGCTAGAAGGCGCAGAAGAGTCCAAGCAGGCGCGGAAGCGTCCAAGCAGTCGCGGAAGCGTCCAAGCAGGCGCGGAAGCATGCAAGAAGACGCAGAAGAGTCCAAGCAGGCGCGGTAGCGTCCAAGCAGGCGCAGTAGCGTCCAAGCAGGCGCGGAAACGTCCAAGCAGGCGCGGCAGCATGCAAGAAGGCGCAGAAGAGTCCAACCAGGCGCGGAAGCGTCCAAGCAGTCGCGGAAGCGTCCAAGCAGGCGCGATAGCGTCCAAGCAGACGCGGAAGCGTCCAAGCAGGCGCGGTAGCGTCCAAGCAGGCGCGGAAACGTCCAAGCAGGCGCGGAAACGTCCAAGCAGGCGCGGAAGCATGCAAGAAGGCGCAGAAGAGTCCAAGCAGGCGCGGAAGCGTCCAAGCAGTCGCGGAAGCGTCCAAGCAGGCGCGGAAGAGTCCAAGCAGGCGCGGAAGCGTCCAAACAGTCGCGGTAGTGTCCAAGCAACCGCGGAAACGTCCAAGCAGGCGCGGAAGCATGCAAGAAGGCGCAGAAGAGTCCAAGCAGGCGCGGAAGCGTCCAAGCAGGCGCGGAAGCGTCCAAGCAGTCGCGGAAGCGTCCAAGCAGGCGCAGTAGCGTCCAAGCAGGCGCGGAAACGTCCAAGCAGGCGCGGAAGCATGCAAGAAGGCGCAGAAGAGTCCAACCAGGCGCGGAAGCGTCCAAGCAGTCGCGGAAGCGTCCAAGCAGGCGCGATAGCGTCCAAGCAGACGCGGAAGCGTCCAAGCAGGCGCGGTAGCGTCCAAGCAGGCGCGGAAACGTCCAAGCAGGCGCGGAAGCATGCAAGCAGGCGCGGAAGCGTCCAAGCAGGCTCGGAAACGTCCAAGTAGGCGCAGAAGCATGCAAGAAGGTGCGGAAGCGTCCAAGCAGGCGCGGTAGCGTCCAAGCAGGCGCGGAAACGTCCAAGCAGGCGCGGAAGCATGCAAGAAGGCGCAGAAGAGTCCAAGTAGGCGCGGAAGCGTCCAAGCGGTCGCGGAAGCGTCCAAGCAGGCGCGGTAGCGTCCAAGCAGGCACGGTAACGTCCAAGCAGGCGCGGAAGCATGCAAGAAGTCGCAGATCAGTCCAAGCAGGCGCGGAAGCGTCCAAGCAGTCGCGGAAGCGTCCAAGCAGGCGCGATAGCGTCCAAGCAGACGCGCAAGCGTCCAAGCAGGCGCGGTAGTGTCCAAGCAACCGCGGAAACGTCCAAGCAGGCGCGGAAGCATGCTAGAAGGCGCAGAAGAGTCCAAGAAGTCGCGGAAGCGTCCAAGCAGGCGCGGTAGCGTCCAAGCAGGCGCAGTAGCGTCCAAGCAGGCGCAGATGCGTCCAAGCAGTCGCGGAAACGTCCAAGCAGGCGCGGAAGCATGCAAGAAGGCGCAGAAGAGTCCAAGCAGGCGCGGAAGCGTCCAAACAGTCGCGGAAGCGTCCAAGCAGGCGCGATAGCGTCCAAGCAGACGCGGAAGCGTCCAAGCAGGCGCGGTAGTGTCCAAGCAACCGCGGAAACGTCCAAGCAGGCGCGGAAGCATGCAATAAGACGCAGAAGAGTCCAAGCAGGCGCTGAAGCGTCCAGGCAGGCGCGGTAACGTCCAAGCAAGCGCGGAAACGTCCAAGCAGGCGCGGAAGCATGCAAGAAGACGCAGAAGAGTCCAAGCAGGCGCGGAAGCGTCCAAGCAGGCGCGGAAGCGTCCAAGCAGTCGCGGAAGCGTCCAAGCAGGCGCGGAAGCATGCTAGAAGGCGCAGAAGAGTCCAAGCAGGCGCGGAAGCGTCCAAGCAGGCGCGGAAGCGTCCAAGCAGTCGCGGAAGCGTCCAAGCAGGCGCGGAAGCATGCTAGAAGGCGCAGAAGAGTCCAAGCAGGCGCGGAAGCGTCCAAACAGTCGCGGAAGCGTCCAAGCAGGCGCGATAGCGTCCAAGCAGACGCGGAAGCGTCCAAGCAGGCGCGGAAGCATGCTAGAAGGCGCAGAAGAGTCCAAGCAGGCGCGGAAGCGTCCAAACAGTCGCGGAAGCGTCCAAGCAGGCGCGGTAGCGTCCAAGCAGGCGCGGAAACGTCCAAGCAGACGCGGCAGCATGCAAGAAGGCGCAGAAGAGTCCAAGCAGGCGCGGAAGCGTCCAAGCAGTCGCGGAAAAGTCCAAGCAAGCGCGGTAGCGTCCAAGCGGTCGCGAAAGCGTACAAGCAGGCGCGGTAGCGTCCAAGCAGGCGCGGAAACGTCCAAGCAGGCGCAGAAGCGTCCAAGCAGGCGCAGTAGCGTCCAAGCAGGCGCGGAAACGTCCAAGCAGGCGCGGAAGCATGCAAGAAGGCGCAGAAGAGTCCAAGCAGGCGCGGAAGCGTCCAAGCAGTCGCGGAAGCGTCCAAGCAGGCGTGGTAGCGTCCAAGCAGGCGCGGAAACGTCCAAGCAGGCGCGGAAGCATGCAAGAAGACGCAGAAGAGTCAAAGCAGGCGCGGAAGCGTCCAAGCAGGCGCAGTAGCGTCCAAGCAGGCGCGGAAACGTCCAAGCAGGCGCGGAAGCATGCAAGAAGGCGCAGAAGAGTCCAAGCAGGCGCGGAAGCGTCCAAGCAGTCGCGGAAGCGTCCAAGCAGGCGCGGAAGCATGCAAGAAGACGCAGAAGAGTCCAAGCAGACGCGGTAGCGTCCAAGCAGGCGCAGTAGCGTCCAATCAGGCGCGGAAGCGTCCAAGCAGGCGCAGTAGCGTCCAAGCAGGCGCGGAAACGTCCAAGCAGGCGCGGAAGCATGCAAGAAGGCGCAGAAGAGTCCAACCAGGCGCGGAAGCGTCCAAGCAGTCGCGGAAGCGTCCAAGCAGGCGCGATAGCGTCCAAGCAGACGCGGAAGCGTCCAAGCAGGCGCGGTAGCGTCCAAGCAGGCGCGATAGCGTCCAAGCAGACGCGGAAGCGTCCAAGCAGGCGCGGTTGCGTCCAGCAGGCGCGGTAGCGTCCAAGCAGGCGCGGTAGCGTCCAAGCAGTCGCGGAAACGTCCAAGTAGGCGCGGAAGCATGCAAGAAGGCGCAGAAGAGTCCAAGCAGGCGCGGAAGCGTCCAAGCAGGCGCGGAAGCATGCAAGAAGTCGCAAAAGAGTCCAAGCAGGCGCGGAAGCTTCCAAGCAGACAAGGAAGCGTCCAAGCAAGCGCGGTAGCGTCCAAGCGGTCGCGAAAGCGTACAAGCAGGTGCGGTAGCGTCCAAGCAGGCGCAGAAACGTCCAAGCAGGCGCGGAAACGTCCAAGTAGGCGCGGAAGCATGCAAGAAGGCGCGGAAGTGTCCAAGCAGGCGCGGTAGCGTCCAAGCAGGCGCAGAAGTGTCCAAACAGGCGCAGAAGTGTCCAAGCAGGCGCGCAAGCGTCCAAGCAGCCGGGGAAACATGCAAGCAGGCGCGGTAGCGTCCAACCAGGCGCGGAAGCGTCCAAGCAGTCGCGGAAGCGTCCAAGCAGGCGCGATAGCGTCCAAGCAGACGCGGAAGCGTCCAAGCAGTCGCGGAAGCGTCCAAGCAGGCGCGGTAGCGTCCAAGCAGGCGCGGAAACGTCCAAGCAGGCGCGGAAGCATGCAAGAAGGCGCAGAAGAGTCCAAGCAGGCGCGGAAGCGTCCAAGCAGTCGCGGAAGCGTCCAAGAAGCCGCGGTAGCGTCCAAGCAGGCGCAGTAGCGTCCAAGCAGTCGCGGAATCGTCCAAGCAGGCGCGGAAGCATGCAAGAAGGCGCAGAAGTGTCCAAGCAGGCGCGGAAGCGTCCAAACAGTCGCGGAAGCGTCCAAGCAGGCGCGATAGCGTCCAAGCAGACGCGGAAGCGTCCAAGCAGGCGCGGTAGTGTCCAAGCAACCGCGGAAACGTCCAAGCAGGCGCGGAAGCATGCAAGAAGGCGCAGAAGAGTCCAAGCAGGCGCGGAAGCGTCCAAGCAGGCGCGGAAGCGTCCAAGCAGTCGCGGAAGCGTCCAAGCAGGCGCGGTAGCGTCCAAGCAGGCGCGGAAGCGTCCAAGCAGGCGCGGAAGCATGCAAGCAGGCGCGGAAGCGTCCAAGCAGGCTCGGAAACGTCCAAGTAGGCGCAGAAGCATGCAAGAAGGTGCGGAAGCGTCCAAGCAGGCGCGGTAGCGTCCAAGCAGGCGCGGAAACGTCCAAGCAGGCGCGGAAGCATGCAAGAAGGCGCAGAAGAGTCCAAGTAGGCGCGGAAGCGTCCAAGCAGACGCGGAAGCATGCAAGAAGGCGCAGAAGAGTCCAAGCAGGCGCGGAAGCGTCCAAGCAGTCGCGGAAGCGTCCAAGCAAGCGCGGTAGCGTCCAAGCGGTCGCGAAAGCGTACAAGCAGGCGCGGTAGCGTCGAAGCAGGCGCGGAGACGTCCAAGCAGGCGCGGATGCATGCAAGAAGACGCAGAAGAGTCAAAGCAGGCGCGGAAGCGTCCAAGCAGGCGCAGAAGAGTCCAAACAGGCGCAGATGTGTCCAAGCAGGCGCGCAAGCGTCCAAGCAGCAGGGTAAACATGCAAGCAGCCCGGTGGCGTCCAACCAGGCGCGGAAGCGTCCAAGCAGGCGCGGTAGCGTCCAAGCAGGCGCGGAAACGTCCAAGCAGACGCGGCAGCATGCAAGAAGGCGCAGAAGAGTCCAAGCAGGCGCGGAAGCGTCCAAGCAGTCGCGGAAAAGTCCAAGCAAGCGCGGTAGCGTCCAAGCGGTCGCGAAAGCGTACAAGCAGGCGCGGTAGCGTCCAAGCAGGCGCGGAAACGTCCAAGCAGGCGCGGAAACGTCCAAGTAGGCGCGGAAGCATGCAAGAAGGCGCGGAAGTGTCCAAGCAGGCGCAGAAGAGTCAAAGCAGGCGCGGAAGCGTCCAAGCAGGCGCAGTAGCGTCCAAGCAGGCGCGGAAACGTCCAAGCAGGCGCGGAAGCATGCAAGAAGGCGCAGAAGAGTCCAAGCAGACGCGGAAGCGTCCAAGCAGTCGCGGAAGCGTCCAAGCAGGCGCGGAAGCATGCAAGAAGACGCAGAAGAGTCCAAGCAGGCGCGGTAGCGTCCAAGCAGGCGCAGTAGCGTCCAAGCAGGCGCGGAAGCGTCCAAGCAGGCGCAGTAGCGTCCAAGCAGGCGCGGAAACGTCCAAGCAGGCGCGGAAGCATGCAAGAAGGCGCAGAAGAGTCCAAGCAGGCGCGGTAGCGTCCAAGCAGGCGCGGAAACGTCCAAGCAGGCGCGGAAGCATGCAAGAAGTCGCAGAACAGTCCAAGCAGTCGCGGAAGCGTCCAAGCAGGCGCGGTAGCGTCCAAGCAGGCGCGGAAACGTCCAAGCAGGCGCGGAAGCATGCAAGAAGTCGCAGAACAGTCCAAGCAGGCGCGGAAGCGTCCAGGCAGTCGCGGAAGCGTCCAAGCAGGCGCGGTAGCGTCCAAGCAGGCGCGGAAACGTCCAAGCAGACGCGGCAGCATGCAAGAAGGCGCAGAAGAGTCCAAGCAGGCGCGGAAGCGTCCAAGCAGTCGCGGAAAAGTCCAAGCAAGCGCGGTAGCGTCCAAGCGGTCGCGAAAGCGTACAAGCAGGCTCGGTAGCGTCCAAGCAGGCGCGGAAACGTCCAAGCAGGCGCGGAAACGTCCAAGTAGGCGCGGAAGCATGCAAGAAGGCGCGGAAGTGTCCAAGCAGGCGCGGTAGCGTCCAAGCAGGCGCAGAAGCGTCCAAGCAGGCGCAGTAGCGTCCAAGCAGGCGCGGAAACGTGCAAGCAGGCGCGGAAGCATGCAAGAAGGCGCAGAAGAGTCCAAGCAGGCGCGGTGGCGTCCAACCAGGCGCGGAAGCGTCCAAGCAGGCGCGGTAGCGTCCAAGCAGGCGCGGAAACGTCCAAGCAGGCGCGGAAGCATGCAAGAAGGCGCAGAAGAGTCCAAGAAGGCGCGGAAGCGTCCAAGAAGTCGCGGAAGCGTCCAAGCAAGCGCGGTAGCGTCCAAGCGGTCGCGAGAGCGTACAAGCAGGCGCGGTAGCGTCCAAGCAGGCGCGGAAACGTCCAAGCAGGCGCGGTAGCGTCCAAGCAGGCGCAGAAGCGTCCAAGCAGGCGCAGTAGTGTCCAAGCAGGCGCGGAAACGTCCAAGCAGGCGCGGAAGCATGCAAGAAGGCGCAGAAGAGTCCAAGCAGGCGCGGAAGCGTCCAAGCAGTCGCGGAAGCGTCCAAGCAGGCGTGGTAGCGTCCAAGCAGGCGCGGAAACGTCCAAGCAGGCGCGGAAGCATGCAAGAAGACGCAGAAGAGTCCAAGCAGGCGCGGAAGCTTCCAAGCAGACAAGGAAGCGTCCAAGCAAGCGCGGAAGCATGCAAGAAGACGCAGAAGAGTCCAAGCAGGCGCGGTAGCGTCCAAGCAGGCGCAGTAGCGTCCAAGCAGGCGCGGAAGCGTCCAAGCAGGCGCAGTAGCGTCCAAGCAGGCGCGGAAACGTCCAAGCAGGCGCGGAAGCATGCAAGAAGGCGCAGAAGAGTCCAAGCAGGCGCGGTAGCGTCCAAGCAGGCGCGGAAACGTCCAAGCAGGCGCGGAAGCATGCAAGAAGTCGCAGAACAGTCCAAGCAGTCGCGGAAGCGTCCAAGCAGGCGCGGTAGCGTCCAAGCAGGCGCGGAAACGTCCAAGCAGGCGCGGAAGCATGCAAGAAGTCGCAGAACAGTCCAAGCAGGCGCGGAAGCGTCCAAGCAGTCGCGGAAGCGTCCAAGCAGGCGCGGAAACGTCCAAGTAGCCGCGGAAGCATGCAAGAAGGCGCGGAAGTGTCCAAGCAGGCGCGGTAGCGTCCAAGCAGGCGCAGAAGAGTCCAAACAGGCGCAGATGTGTCCAAGCAGGCGCGCAAGCGTCCAAGCAGCAGGGTAAACATGCAAGCAGCCCGGTGGCGTCCAACCAGGCGCGGAAGCGTCCAAGCAGGCGCGGTAGCGTCCAAGCAGGCGCGGAAACGTCCAAGCAGACGCGGCAGCATGCAAGAAGGCGCAGAAGAGTCCAAGCAGGCGCGGAAGCGTCCAAGCAGTCGCGGAAAAGTCCAAGCAAGCGCGGTAGCGTCCAAGCGGTCGCGAAAGCGTACAAGCAGGCGCGGTAGCGTCCAAGCAGGCGCGGAAACGTCCAAGCAGGCGCGGAAACGTCCAAGTAGGCGCGGAAGCATGCAAGAAGGCGCGGAAGTGTCCAAGCAGGCGCGGTAGCGTCCAAGCAGGCGCAGAAGCGTCCAAGCAGGCGCAGTAGCGTCCAAGCAGGCGCGGAAACGTCCAAGCAGGCGCGGAAGCATGCAAGAAGGCGCAGAAGCGTCCAAGCAGTCGCGGAAGCGTCCAAGCAGGCGCGGTAGCGTCCAAGCAGGCGCGGAAACGTCCAAGCAGGCGCGGAAGCATGCAAGAAGACGCAGAAGAGTCAAAGCAGGCGCGGAAGCGTCCAAGCAGGCGCAGTAGCGTCCAAGCAGGCGCGGAAACGTCCAAGCAGGCGCGGAAGCATGCAAGAAGGCGCAGAAGAGTCCAAGCAGGCGCGGAAGCGTCCAAGCAGTCGCGGAAGCGTCCAAGCAGGCGCGGTAGCGTCCAAGCAGGCGCGGAAACGTCCAAGCAGGCGCGGAAGCATGCAAGAAGGCGCAGAAGAGTCCAAGCAGGCGCGGAAGAGTCCAAGCGGGCGCGGAAGTGTCCAAGCAGTCGCGGAAGCGTCCAAGCAGGCGCGGAAGCGTCCAAGCAGTCGCGGAAGCGTCCAAGCAGGCGCGGTAGCGTCCAAGCAGGCGCGGAAGCGTCCAAGCAGGCGCGGAAGCATGCAAGCAGGCGCGGAAGCGTCCAAGCAGGCTCGGAAACGTCCAAGTAGGCGCAGAAGCATGCAAGAAGGTGCGGAAGCGTCCAAGCAGGCGCGGTAGCGTCCAAGCAGGCGCGGAAACGTCCAAGCAGGCGCGGAAGCATGCAAGAAGGCGCAGAAGAGTCCAAGTAGGCGCGGAAGCGTCCAAGCGGTCGCGGAAGCGTCCAAGCAGGCGCGGTAGCGTCCAAGCAGGCGCGGAAACGTCCAAGCAGGCGCGGAAGCATGCAAGAAGTCGCAGAACAGTCCAAGCAGGCGCGGAAGCGTCCAAGCAGTCGCGGAAGCATCCAAGCAGGCGCGGAAACGTCCAAGTAGCCGCGGAAGCATGCAAGAAGGCGCAGATGTGTCCAAGCAGGCGCGCAAGCGTCCAAGCAGCAGGGTAAACATGCAAGCAGGCGCGGTGGCGTCCAACCAGGCGCGGAAGCGTCCAAGCAGGCGCGGTAGCGTCCAAGCGGTCGCGAAAGCGTACAAGCAGGCGCGGTAGCGTCCAAGCAGGCGCGGAAACGTCCAAGCAGGCGCGGAAACGTCCAAGTAGGCGCGGAAGCATGCAAGAAGGCGCGGAAGTGTCCAAGCAGGCGCGGTAGCGTCCAAGCAGGCGCAGAAGCGTCCAAGCAGGCGCAGTAGCGTCCAAGCAGGCGCGGAAACGTCCAAGCAGGCGCGGAAGCATGCAAGAAGGCGCAGAAGAGTCCAAGCAGGCGCGGAAGCGTCCAAGCAGTCGCGGAAGCGTCCAAGCAGGCGCGGAAGCAGGCAAGAAGACGCAGAAGAGTCAAAGCAGGCGCGGAAGCGTCCAAGCAGGCGCAGTAGCGTCCAAGCAGGCGCGGAAACGTCCAAGCAGGCGCGGAAGCATGCAAGAAGGCGCGGAAGCGTCCAAGCAGTCGCGGAAGCGTCCAAGCAGGCGCGGAAGCATGCAAGAAGACGCAGAAGAGTCCAAGCAGGCGCGGTAGCGTCCAAGCAGGCGCAGTAGCGTCCAAGCAGGCGCGGAAGCGTCCAAGCAGGCGCAGTAGCGTCCAAGCAGGCGCGGAAACGTCCAAGCAGGCGCGGAAGCATGCAAGAAGGCGCAGAAGAGTCCAAGCAGGCGCGGAAGCGTCCAAGAAGTCGCGGAAGCGTCCAAGCAGGCGCGGTAGCGTCCAAGCAGGCGCAGTAGCGTCCAAGCAGGCGCAGTAGCGTCCAAGTAGTCGCGGAAACGTCCAAGCAGGCGCGGAAGCATGCAAGAAGGCGCAGAAGAGTCCAAGCAGGCGCGGAAGCGTCCAAACAGTCGCGGAAGCGTCCAAGCAGGCGCGATAGCGTCCAAGCAGACGCGGAAGCGTCCAAGCAGGCGCGGTAGTGTCCAAGCAACCGCGGAAACGTCCAAGCAGGCGCGGAAGCATGCAATAAGACGCAGAAGAGTCCAAGCAGGCGCTGAAGCGTCCAGGCAGGCGCGGTAACGTCCAAGCAAGCGCGGAAACGTCCAAGCAGGCGCGGAAGCATGCAAGAAGACGCAGAAGAGTCCAAGCAGGCGCGGAAGCGTCCAAGCAGGCGCGGAAGCGTCCAAGCAGTCGCGGAAGCGTCCAAGCAGGCGCGGAAGCATGCTAGAAGGCGCAGAAGAGTCCAAGCAGGCGCGGAAGCGTCCAAGCAGGCGCGGAAGCGTCCAAGCAGTCGCGGAAGCGTCCAAGCAGGCGCGGAAGCATGCTAGAAGGCGCAGAAGAGTCCAAGAAGGCGCGGAAGCGTCCAAACAGTCGCGGAAGCGTCCAAGCAGGCGCGATAGCGTCCAAGCAGACGCGGAAGCGTCCAAGCAGGCGCGGAAGCATGCTAGAAGGCGCAGAAGAGTCCAAGCAGGCGCGGAAGCGTCCAAACAGTCGCGGAAGCGTCCAAGCAGGCGCGGTAGCGTCCAAGCAGGCGCGGAAACGTCCAAGCTGACGCGGCAGCATGCAAGAAGGCGCAGAAGAGTCCAAGCAGGCGCGGAAGCGTCCAAGCAGTCGCGGAAAAGTCCAAGCAAGCGCGGTAGCGTCCAAGCGGTCGCGAAAGCGTACAAGCAGGCGCGGTAGCGTCCAAGCAGGCGCGGAAACGTCCAAGCAGGCGCAGAAGCGTCCAAGCAGGCGCAGTAGCGTCCAAGCAGGCGCGGAAACGTCCAAGCAGGCGCGGAAGCATGCAAGAAGGCGCAGAAGAGTCCAAGCAGGCGCGGAAGCGTCCAAGCAGTCGCGGAAGCGTCCAAGCAGGCGTGGTAGCGTCCAAGCAGGCGCGGAAACGTCCAAGCAGGCGCGGAAGCATGCAAGAAGACGCAGAAGAGTCAAAGCAGGCGCGGAAGCGTCCAAGCAGGCGCAGTAGCGTCCAAGCAGGCGCGGAAACGTCCAAGCAGGCGCGGGAGCATGCAAGAAGGCGCAGAAGAGTCCAAGCAGGCGCGGAAGCGTCCAAGCAGTCGCGGAAGCGTCCAAGCAGGCGCGGAAGCATGCAAGAAGACGCAGAAGAGTCCAAGCAGACGCGGTAGCGTCCAAGCAGGCGCAGTAGCGTCCAATCAGGCGCGGAAGCGTCCAAGCAGGCGCAGTAGCGTCCAAGCAGGCGCGGAAACGTCCAAGCAGGCGCGGAAGCATGCAAGAAGGCGCAGAAGAGTCCAACCAGGCGCGGAAGCGTCCAAGCAGTCGCGGAAGCGTCCAAGCAGGCGCGATAGCGTCCAAGCAGACGCGGAAGCGTCCAAGCAGGCGCGGTAGCGTCCAAGCAGGCGCGATAGCGTCCAAGCAGACGCGGAAGCGTCCAAGCAGGCGCGGTTGCGTCCAGCAGGCGCGGTAGCGTCCAAGCAGGCGCGGTAGCGTCCAAGCAGTCGCGGAAACGTCCAAGTAGGCGCGGAAGCATGCAAGAAGGCGCAGAAGAGTCCAAGCAGGCGCGGAAGCGTCCAAGCAGGCGCGGAAGCATGCAAGAAGTCGCAAAAGAGTCCAAGCAGGCGCGGAAGCTTCCAAGCAGACAAGGAAGCGTCCAAGCAAGCGCGGTAGCGTCCAAGCGGTCGCGAAAGCGTACAAGCAGGTGCGGTAGCGTCCAAGCAGGCGCAGAAACGTCCAAGCAGGCGCGGAAACGTCCAAGTAGGCGCGGAAGCATGCAAGAAGGCGCGGAAGTGTCCAAGCAGGCGCGGTAGCGTCCAAGCAGGCGCAGAAGTGTCCAAACAGGCGCAGAAGTGTCCAAGCAGGCGCGCAAGCGTCCAAGCAGCCGGGGAAACATGCAAGCAGGCGCGGTAGCGTCCAACCAGGCGCGGAAGCGTCCAAGCAGTCGCGGAAGCGTCCAAGCAGGCGCGATAGCGTCCAAGCAGACGTGGAAGCGTCCAAGCAGTCGCGGAAGCGTCCAAGCAGGCGCGGTAGCGTCCAAGCAGGCGCGGAAACGTCCAAGCAGGCGCGGAAGCATGCAAGAAGGCGCAGAAGAGTCCAAGCAGGCGCGGAAGCGTCCAAGCAGTCGCGGAAGCGTCCAAGAAGCCGCGGTAGCGTCCAAGCAGGCGCAGTAGCGTCCAAGCAGTCGCGGAATCGTCCAAGCAGGCGCGGAAGCATGCAAGAAGGCGCAGAAGTGTCCAAGCAGGCGCGGAAGCGTCCAAACAGTCGCGGAAGCGTCCAAGCAGGCGCGATAGCGTCCAAGCAGACGCGGAAGCGTCCAAGCAGGCGCGGTAGTGTCCAAGCAACCGCGGAAACGTCCAAGCAGGCGCGGAAGCATGCAAGAAGGCGCAGAAGAGTCCAAGCAGGCGCGGTAGCGTCCAAGCAGGCGCAGAAGCGTCCAAGCAGGCGCAGTAGCGTCCAAGCAGGCGCGGAAACGTCCAAGCAGGCGCGGAAGCATGCAAGAAGGCGCAGAAGAGTCCAAGCAGGCGCGGAAGCGTCCAAGCAGTCGCGGAAGCGTCCAAGCAGGCGCGGAAGCAGGCAAGAAGACGCAGAAGAGTCAAAGCAGGCGCGGAAGCGTCCAAGCAGGCGCAGTAGCGTCCAAGCAGGCGCGGAAACGTCCAAGCAGGCGCGGAAGCATGCAAGAAGGCGCGGAAGCGTCCAAGCAGTCGCGGAAGCGTCCAAGCAGGCGCGGAAGCATGCAAGAAGACGCAGAAGAGTCCAAGCAGGCGCGGTAGCGTCCAAGCAGGCGCAGTAGCGTCCAAGCAGGCGCGGAAGCGTCCAAGCAGGCGCAGTAGCGTCCAAGCAGGCGCGGAAACGTCCAAGCAGGCGCGGAAGCATGCAAGAAGGCGCAGAAGAGTCCAAGCAGGCGCGGAAGCGTCCAAGAAGTCGCGGAAGCGTCCAAGCAGGCGCGGTAGCGTCCAAGCAGGCGCAGTAGCGTCCAAGCAGGCGCAGTAGCGTCCAAGCAGTCGCGGAAACGTCCAAGCAGGCGCGGAAGCATGCAAGAAGGCGCAGAAGAGTCCAAGCAGGCGCGGAAGCGTCCAAACAGTCGCGGAAGCGTCCAAGCAGGCGCGATAGCGTCCAAGCAGACGCGGAAGCGTCCAAGCAGGCGCGGTAGTGTCCAAGCAACCGCGGAAACGTCCAAGCAGGCGCGGAAGCATGCAATAAGACGCAGAAGAGTCCAAGCAGGCGCTGAAGCGTCCAGGCAGGCGCGGTAACGTCCAAGCAAGCGCGGAAACGTCCAAGCAGGCGCGGAAGCATGCAAGAAGACGCAGAAGAGTCCAAGCAGGCGCGGAAGCGTCCAAGCAGGCGCGGAAGCGTCCAAGCAGTCGCGGAAGCGTCCAAGCAGGCGCGGAAGCATGCTAGAAGGCGCAGAAGAGTCCAAGCAGGCGCGGAAGCGTCCAAGCAGGCGCGGAAGCGTCCAAGCAGTCGCGGAAGCGTCCAAGCAGGCGCGGAAGCATGCTAGAAGGCGCAGAAGAGTCCAAGAAGGCGCGGAAGCGTCCAAACAGTCGCGGAAGCGTCCAAGCAGGCGCGATAGCGTCCAAGCAGACGCGGAAGCGTCCAAGCAGGCGCGGAAGCATGCTAGAAGGCGCAGAAGAGTCCAAGCAGGCGCGGAAGCGTCCAAACAGTCGCGGAAGCGTCCAAGCAGGCGCGGTAGCGTCCAAGCAGGCGCGGAAACGTCCAAGCAGACGCGGCAGCATGCAAGAAGGCGCAGAAGAGTCCAAGCAGGCGCGGAAGCGTCCAAGCAGTCGCGGAAAAGTCCAAGCAAGCGCGGTAGCGTCCAAGCGGTCGCGAAAGCGTACAAGCAGGCGCGGTAGCGTCCAAGCAGGCGCGGAAACGTCCAAGGAGGCGCAGAAGCGTCCAAGCAGGCGCAGTAGCGTCCAAGCAGGCGCGGAAACGTCCAAGCAGGCGCGGAAGCATGCAAGAAGGCGCAGAAGAGTCCAAGCAGGCGCGGAAGCGTCCAAGCAGTCGCGGAAGCGTCCAAGCAGGCGTGGTAGCGTCCAAGCAGGCGCGGAAACGTCCAAGCAGGCGCGGAAGCATGCAAGAAGACGCAGAAGAGTCAAAGCAGGCGCGGAAGCGTCCAAGCAGGCGCAGTAGCGTCCAAGCAGGCGCGGAAACGTCCAAGCAGGCGCGGAAGCATGCAAGAAGGCGCAGAAGAGTCCAAGCAGGCGCGGAAGCGTCCAAGCAGTCGCGGAAGCGTCCAAGCAGGCGCGGAAGCATGCAAGAAGACGCAGAAGAGTCCAAGCAGACGCGGTAGCGTCCAAGCAGGCGCAGTAGCGTCCAATCAGGCGCGGAAGCGTCCAAGCAGGCGCAGTAGCGTCCAAGCAGGCGCGGAAACGTCCAAGCAGGCGCGGAAGCATGCAAGAAGGCGCAGAAGAGTCCAACCAGGCGCGGAAGCGTCCAAGCAGTCGCGGAAGCGTCCAAGCAGGCGCGATAGCGTCCAAGCAGACGCGGAAGCGTCCAAGCAGGCGCGGTAGCGTCCAAGCAGGCGCGATAGCGTCCAAGCAGACGCGGAAGCGTCCAAGCAGGCGCGGTTGCGTCCAGCAGGCGCGGTAGCGTCCAAGCAGGCGCGGTAGCGTCCAAGCAGTCGCGGAAACGTCCAAGTAGGCGCGGAAGCATGCAAGAAGGCGCAGAAGAGTCCAAGCAGGCGCGGAAGCGTCCAAGCAGGCGCGGAAGCATGCAAGAAGTCGCAAAAGAGTCCAAGCAGGCGCGGAAGCTTCCAAGCAGACAAGGAAGCGTCCAAGCAAGCGCGGTAGCGTCCAAGCGGTCGCGAAAGCGTACAAGCAGGTGCGGTAGCGTCCAAGCAGGCGCAGAAACGTCCAAGCAGGCGCGGAAACGTCCAAGTAGGCGCGGAAGCATGCAAGAAGGCGCGGAAGTGTCCAAGCAGGCGCGGTAGCGTCCAAGCAGGCGCAGAAGTGTCCAAACAGGCGCAGAAGTGTCCAAGCAGGCGCGCAAGCGTCCAAGCAGCCGGGGAAACATGCAAGCAGGCGCGGTAGCGTCCAACCAGGCGCGGAAGCGTCCAAGCAGTCGCGGAAGCGTCCAAGCAGGCGCGATAGCGTCCAAGCAGACGTGGAAGCGTCCAAGCAGTCGCGGAAGCGTCCAAGCAGGCGCGGTAGCGTCCAAGCAGGCGCGGAAACGTCCAAGCAGGCGCGGAAGCATGCAAGAAGGCGCAGAAGAGTCCAAGCAGGCGCGGAAGCGTCCAAGCAGTCGCGGAAGCGTCCAAGAAGCCGCGGTAGCGTCCAAGCAGGCGCAGTAGCGTCCAAGCAGTCGCGGAATCGTCCAAGCAGGCGCGGAAGCATGCAAGAAGGCGCAGAAGTGTCCAAGCAGGCGCGGAAGCGTCCAAACAGTCGCGGAAGCGTCCAAGCAGGCGCGATAGCGTCCAAGCAGACGCGGAAGCGTCCAAGCAGGCGCGGTAGTGTCCAAGCAACCGCGGAAACGTCCAAGCAGGCGCGGAAGCATGCAAGAAGGCGCAGAAGAGTCCAAGCAGGCGCGGAAGCGTCCAAGCAGGCGCGGAAGCGTCCAAGCAGTCGCGGAAGCGTCCAAGCAGGCGCGGTAGCGTCCAAGCAGGCGCGGAAGCGTCCAAGCAGGCGCGGAAGCATGCAAGCAGGCGCGGAAGCGTCCAAGCAGGCTCGGAAACGTCCAAGTAGGCGCAGAAGCATGCAAGAAGGTGCGGAAGCGTCCAAGCAGGCGCGGTAGCGTCCAAGCAGGCGCGGAAACGTCCAAGCAGGCGCGGAAGCATGCAAGAAGGCGCAGAAGAGTCCAAGTAGGCGCGGAAGCGTCCAAGCAGACGCGGAAGCATGCAAGAAGGCGCAGAAGAGTCCAAGCAGGCGCGGAAGCGTCCAAGCAGTCGCGGAAGCGTCCAAGCAAGCGCGGTAGCGTCCAAGCGGTCGCGAAAGCGTACAAGCAGGCGCGGTAGCGTCGAAGCAGGCGCGGAGACGTCCAAGCAGGCGCGGAAGCATGCAAGAAGACGCAGAAGAGTCAAAGCAGGCGCGGAAACGTCCAAGCAGACGCGGCAGCATGCAAGAAGGCGCAGAAGAGTCCAAGCAGACGCGGAAGCGTCCAAGCAGTCGCGGAAGCGTCCAAGCAGGCGCGGAAGCATGCAAGAAGTCGCAGAACAGTCCAAGCAGTCGCGGAAGCGTCCAAGCAGGCGCGGTAGCGTCCAAGCAGGCGCGGAAACGTCCAAGCAGGCGCGGAAGCATGCAAGAAGTCGCAGAACAGTCCAAGCAGGCGCGGAAGCGTCCAGGCAGTCGCGGAAGCGTCCAAGCAGGCGCAGTAGCGTCCAAGCAGGCGCGGAAACGTCCAAGCAGGCGCGGAAGCATGCAAGTAGGCGCGGAAGTGTCCAAGCAGGCGCAGAAGAGTCAAAGCAGGCGCGGAAGCGTCCAAGCAGGCGCAGTAGCGTCCAAGCAGGCGCGGAAACGTCCAAGCAGGCGCGGAAGCATGCAAGAAGGCGCAGAAGAGTCCAAGCAGACGCGGAAGCGTCCAAGCAGTCGCGGAAGCGTCCAAGCAGGCGCGGAAGCATGCAAGAAGACGCAGAAGAGTCCAAGCAGGCGCGGTAGCGTCCAAGCAGGCGCAGTAGCGTCCAAGCAGGCGCGGAAGCGTCCAAGCAGGCGCAGTAGCGTCCAAGCAGGCGCGGAAACGTCCAAGCAGGCGCGGAAGCATGCAAGAAGGCGCAGAAGAGTCCAAGCAGGCGCGGTAGCGTCCAAGCAGGCGCGGAAACGTCCAAGCAGGCGCGGAAGCATGCAAGAAGTCGCAGAACAGTCCAAGCAGTCGCGGAAGCGTCCAAGCAGGCGCGGTAGCGTCCAAGCAGGCGCGGAAACGTCCAAGCAGGCGCGGAAGCATGCAAGAAGTCGCAGAACAGTCCAAGCAGGCGCGGAAGCGTCCAGGCAGTCGCGGAAGCGTCCAAGCAGGCGCGGAAACGTCCAAGTAGCCGCGGAAGCATGCAAGAAGGCGCGGAAGTGTCCAAGCAGGCGCGGTAGCGTCCAAGCAGGCGCAGAAGAGTCCAAACAGGCGCAGATGTGTCAAAGCAGGCGCGCAAGCGTCCAAGCAGCAGGGTAAACATGCAAGCAGCCCGGTGGCGTCCAACCAGGCGCGGAAGCGTCCAAGCAGGCGCGGTAGCGTCCAAGCAGGCGCGGAAACGTCCAAGCAGACGCGGCAGCATGCAAGAAGGCGCAGAAGAGTCCAAGCAGGCGCGGAAGCGTCCAAGCAGTCGCGGAAAAGTCCAAGCAAGCGCGGTAGCGTCCAAGCGGTCGCGAAAGCGTACAAGCAGGCTCGGTAGCGTCCAAGCAGGCGCGGAAACGTCCAAGCAGGCGCGGAAACGTCCAAGTAGGCGCGGAAGCATGCAAGAAGGCGCAGAAGCGTCCAAGCAGTCGCGGAAGCGTCCAAGCAGGCGCGGTAGCGTCCAAGCAGGCGCGGAAACGTCCAAGCAGGCGCGGAAGCATGCAAGAAGACGCAGAAGAGTCAAAGCAGGCGCGGAAGCGTCCAAGCAGGCGCAGTAGCGTCCAAGCAGGCGCGGAAACGTCCAAGCAGGCGCGGAAGCATGCAAGAAGGCGCAGAAGAGTCCAAGCAGGCGCGGTGGCGTCCAACCAGGCGCGGAAGCGTCCAAGCAGGCGCGGTAGCGTCCAAGCAGGCGCGGAAACGTCCAAGCAGGCGCGGAAGCATGCAAGAAGGCGCAGAAGAGTCCAAGAAGGCGCGGAAGCGTCCAAGAAGTCGCGGAAGCGTCCAAGCAAGCGCGGTAGCGTCCAAGCGGTCGCGAGAGCGTACAAGCAGGCGCGGTAGCGTCCAAGCAGGCGCGGAAACGTCCAAGCAGGCGCGGTAGCGTCCAAGCAGGCGCAGAAGCGTCCAAGCAGGCGCAGTAGTGTCCAAGCAGGCGCGGAAACGTCCAAGCAGGCGCGGAAGCATGCAAGAAGGCGCAGAAGAGTCCAAGCAGGCGCGGAAGCGTCCAAGCAGTCGCGGAAGGGTCCAAGCAGGCGTGGTAGCGTCCAAGCAGGCGCGGAAACGTCCAAGCAGGCGCGGAAGCATGCAAGAAGACGCAGAAGAGTCAAAGCAGGCGCGGAAGCGTCCAAGCAGGCGCAGTAGCGTCCAAGCAGGCGCGGAAACGTCCAAGCAGGCGCGGAAGCATGCAAGAAGGCGCAGAAGAGTCCAAGCAGGCGCGGAAGCGTCCAAGCAGTCGCGGAAGCGTCCAAGCAGGCGCGGAAGCATGCAAGAAGACGCAGAAGAGTCCAAGCAGGCGCGGAAGCGTCCAAGCAGTCGCGGAAGCGTCCAAGCAGGCGCGGAAGCATGCAAGAAGACGCAGAAGAGTCCAAGCAGACGCAGTAGCGTCCAAGCAGGCGCAGTAGCGTCCAAGCAGGCGCGGAAGCGTCCAAGCAGGCGCAGTAGCGTCCAAGCAGGCGCGGAAACGTCCAAGCAGGCGCGGAAGCATGCAAGAAGGCGCAGAAGAGTCCAACCAGGCGCGGAAGCGTCCAAGCAGTCGCGGAAGCGTCCAAGCAGGCGCGATAGCGTCCAAGCAGACGCGGAAGCGTCCAAGCAGGCGCGGTAGCGTCCAAGCAGGCGCGGAAACGTCCAAGCAGACGCGGAAGCATGTAAGAAGGCGCAGAAGAGTCCAAGCAGGCGCGGAAGCGTCCAAGCAGTCGCGGAAGCGTCCAAGCAGGCGCGGAAGAGTCCAAGCAGGCGCGGAAGCGTCCAAACAGTCGCGGAAGCGTCCAAGCAGGCGCGATAGCGTCCAAGCAGACGCGGAAGCGTCCAAGCAGGCGCGGTAGCGTCCAAGCAGGCGCGGAAACGTCCAAGCAGGCGCGGAAGCATGTAAGAAGGCGCAGAAGAGTCCAAGCAGGCGCGGAAGCGTCCAAGCAGTCGCGGAAGCGTCCAAGCAGGCGCGGAAGCGTCCAAGCAGGCGCGGAAGAGTCCAAGCAGGCGCGGAAGCGTCCAAACAGTCGCGGAAGCGTCCAAGCAGGCGCGATAGCGTCCAAGCAGACGCGGAAGCGTCCAAGCAGGCGCGGTAGCGTCCAAGCAGGCGCAGTAGCGTCCAAGCAGGCGCGGAAGCGTCCAAGCAGGCGCAGTAGCGTCCAAGCAGGCGCGGAAACGTCCAAGCAGGCGCGGAAGCATGCAAGAAGGCGCAGAAGAGTCCAAGCAGGCGCGGAAGCGTCCAAGCAGTCGCGGAAGCGTCCAAGCAGGCGCGGAAGCATGCAAGAAGACGCAGAAGAGTCCAAGCAGGCGCGGTAGCGTCCAAGCAGGCGCAGTAGCGTCCAAGCAGGCGCGGAAGCGTCCAAGCAGGCGCAGTAGCGTCCAAGCAGGCGCGGAAACGTCCAAGCAGGCGCGGAAGCATGCAAGAAGGCGCAAAAGAGTCCAACCAGGCGCGGAAGCGTCCAAGCAGTCGCGGAAGCGTCGAAGCAGGCGCGATAGCGTCCAAGCAGACGCGGAAGCGTCCAAGCAGGCGCGGAAGCATGTAAGAAGGCGCAGAAGAGTCCAAGCAGGCGCGGAAGCGTCCAAGCAGTCGCGGAAGCGTCCAAGCAGGCGCGGAAGAGTCCAAGCAGGCGCGGAAGCGTCCAAACAGTCGCGGAAGCGTCCAAGCAGGCGCGATAGCGTCCAAGCAGACGCGGAAGCGTCCAAGCAGGCGCGGTAGCGTCCAAGCAGGCGCGGAAACGTCCAAGCAGGCGCGGAAGCATGTAAGAAGGCGCAGAAGAGTCCAAGCAGGCGCGGAAGCGTCCAAGCAGTCGCGGAAGCGTCCAAGCAGGCGCGGTAGCGTCCAAGCAGGCGCGGAAACGTCCAAGCAGGCGCAGGAGCATGCAAGAAGTCGCAGAAGAGTCCAAGCAGGCGCGGAAGAGTCCAAGCGGGCGCGGAAGTGTCCAAGCAGTCGCGGAAGCGTCCAAGCAAGCACGGTAGCGTCCAAGCGGTCGCGAAAGCGTACAAGCAGGCGCGGTAGCGACCAAGCAGTCGCGGAAACGTCCAAGCAGGCGCGGAAGAATGCAAGAAGGCGCAGAAGAGTCCAAGCAGGCGCGGAAGCGTCCAAGCAGGCGGGGAAGCATGCAAGCAGGCGCGGAAGCGTCCAAGCAGGCGCGGAAACGTCCAAGTGGGCGCGGCAGCATGCAAGAAGTCGCAGAAGAGTCCAAGCAGGCGCGGAAGCGTCCAAGCAGGCGGGGAAGCATGCAAGAAGGTGCGGAAGCGTCCAAGCAGGCGCGGTATCTTCCAAGCAGGCGCGGAAACGTCCAAGCAGGCGCGGAAGCATGCAAGAAGGCGCAGAAGAGTCCAAGCAGTCGCGGAAGAGTCCAAGCAGTCGCGGAAGCGTACAAGAAAGCGCGGTAGCGTCCAAGCAGGCGCGGAAACGTCCAAGCAGGCGCGGTAGCGTCCAAGCAGGCGCGGAAACGTCCAAGCAGGCGCGGAAGCATGCAAGAAGACGCAGAAGAGTCCAAGCAGGCGCGGTAGCGTCCAAGCGGTCGCGGAAGCGTACAAGCAGGCGCGGTAGCGTCCAAGCAGGCGCGGAAACGTCCAAGCAGGCGCGGAAGCATGCAAGAAGGCGCGGAAGCGTCCAAGCAGGCGCGGTAGCGTCCAAGCAGTCGCGGAAACGTCCAAGCAGGCGCGGAAGCATGCAAGAAGGCGCAGAAGAGTCCAACCAGGCGCGGAAGCGTCCAAGCAGTCGCGGAAGCGTCCAAGCAGGCGCGGAAGAGTCCAAGCAGGCGCGGAAGCGTCCAAACAGTCGCGGAAGCGTCCAAGCAGGCGCGATAGCGTCCAAGCAGGCGCGGAAGCGTCCAAGCAGGCGCAGTAGCGTCCAAGCAGGCGCGGAAACGTCCAAGCAGGCGCGGAAGCATGCAAGAAGGCGCAGAAGAGTCCAAGCAGGCGCGGAAGCGTCCAAGCAGTCGCGGAAGCGTCCAAGCAGGCGCGGAAGCATGCAAGAAGACGCAGAAGAGTCCAAGCAGGCGCGGTAGCGTCCAAGCAGGCGCAGTAGCGTCCAAGCAGGCGCGGAAGCGTCCAAGCAGGCGCAGTAGCGTCCAAGCAGGCGCGGAAACGTCCAAGCAGGCGCGGAAGCGTCCAAGCAGGCGCGGAAGCATGCAAGAAGTCGCAGAAGAGTCCAAGCAGGCGCGGAAGCTTCCAAGCAGACAAGGAAGCGTCCAAGCAAGCGCGGTAGCGTCCAAGCGGTCGCGAAAGCGTACAAGCAGGTGCGGTAGCGTCCAAGCAGGCGCAGAAACGTCCAAGCAGGCGCGGAAACGTCCAAGTAGGCGCGGAAGCATGCAAGAAGGCGCGGAAGTGTCCAAGCAGGCGCGGTAGCGTCCAAGCAGGCGCAGAAGAGTCCAAACAGGCGCAGAAGTGTCCAAGCAGCCGGGGAAACATGCAAGCAGGCGCGGTAGCGTCCAACCAGGCGCGGAAGCGTCCAAGCAGTCGCGGAAGCGTCCAAGCAGGCGCGATAGCGTCCAAGCAGACGCGGAAGCGTCCAAGCAGGCGCGGTAGCGTCCAAGCAGGCGCGGAAACGTCCAAGCAGGCGCGGAAGCATGCAAGAAGGCGCAGAAGAGTCCAAGCAGGCGCGGAAGCGTCCAAGCAGGCGCGGAAGCATGCAAGAAGACGCAGAAGAGTCCAAGCAGGCGCGGAAGCGTCCAAGCAGTCGCGGAAGTGTCCAAGCAGGTGCGGTAGCGTCCAAGCAGGCGCGGAAACGTCCAAGCAGGCGCGGAAGCATGCAAGAAGACGCAGAAGAGTCCAAGCAGGCGCGGAAGCGTCCAGGCAGGCGCGGTAACGTCCAAGCAAGCGCGGAAACGTCCAAGCAGGCGCGGAAGCATGCAAGAAGACGCAGAAGAGTCCAAGCAGGCGCGGAAGCGTCCAAGCAGGCGCGGAAGCGTCCAAGCAGGCGCGGAAGCATGCAAGAAGACGCAGAAAAGTCCAAGCAGGCGCGGAAGCGTCCAAGCAGTCGCGGAAGCGTCCAAGCAGGTGCGGTAGCGTCCAAGCAGGCGCGGAAACGTCCAACCAGGCGCGGAATCATGCAAGAAGACGCAGAAGAGTCCAAGCAGGCGCGGAAGCGTCCAAGCAGGCGCGGAAGCATGCAAGAAGGAGCAGAAGAGTCCAAGCAGGCGCGGTAGCGTCCAAGCAGTCGCGGAAGCGTCCAAGCAGGCAGGGAAGCATGCAAGAAGACGCAGAAGAGTCCAAGCAGGCGCGGAAGCGTCCAAGCAGGCGGGGAAGCATGCAAGCAGGTGCGGAAGCGTCCAAGCAGGCGCGGAAACGTCCAAGTAGGCGCCGAAGCATGCAGGAAGGTGCGGAAGCGTCCAAGCAGGCGCGGTAGCGTCCAAGCAGGCGCGGTAGCGTCCAAGAAGGCGCGGAGACGTCCAAGCAGGCGCGGAAGCATGCAAGAAGACGCAGAAGAGTCCAAGCAGGCGCGGAAGCGTCCAAGCAGGCGCGGAAGCATGCAAGAAGACGCAGAAGAGTCCAAGCAGGCGCGGAAGCGTCCAAGCAGGCACGGAAGCATGCAAGAAGGAGCAGAATAGTCCAAGCAGGCGCGGTAGCGTCCAAGCAGTCGCGGAAGCGTCCAAGCAGGCAGGGAAGCATGCAAGAAGACGCAGAAGAGTCCAAGCAGGCGCGGAAGCGTCCAAGCAGGCGGGGAAGCATGCAAGCAGGCGCGGAAGCGTCCAAGCAGACGCGGAAACGTCCAAGTAGGCGCCGAAGCATGCAAGAAGGTGCGGAAGCGTCCAAGCAGGCGCTGTAGCGTCCAAGCAGGCGCGGAAACGTCCAAGCAGGCGCGGAAGCATGCAAGAAGACGCAGAGGAGTCCAAGCAGGCGCGGAAGCGTCCAAGCAGTCGCGGAAGCGTCCAAGCAGGCTCGGTAGCGTCCAAGCAGGCGCGGAAACGTCCAAGTAGGCACGGCAGCATGCAAGAAGGCGCAGAAGAATCCAAGCAGGCGCGGAAGCGTCCAAGCAGGCGGGGAAGCATGCAAGCAGGCGCGGAAGCGTCCAAGCAGGCGCGGTAGCGTCCAAGCAGGCGCGGAAACGTCCAAGCAGGCGCGGAAGCATGCAAGAAGGCGCGGAAGCGTCCAAGCAGGCGCGGTAGCGTCCAAGCAGTCGCGGAAGCGTCCAAGCAGTCGCGGAAGCGTCCAAGCAGGCGGGGAAGCATGCAAGCAGGCGCGGAAGCATCCAAGCAGGCGCGGAAACGCCCAAGTAGGCGCGGTAGCGTCCAACCAGGCGCGGAAGCGTCCAAGCAGGCGCAGAAGTGTCCAAGCAGGCGCGGAATCGTCCAAGCAGTCGCGGAAGCGTCCAAGCAGGCGCGGTAGCGTCCAACCAGGCGCGGAAGCGTCCAAGCAGGCGCGGAAACGTCCAAGCAGGCGCGGAAGCGTCCAACCAGGCGCGGAAGCGTCCAAGCAGGCGCGGAAGCGTCCAAGCAGGCGCGGTAGCGTCCAAGCAGGCGCGGAAACGTCCGAGGAGGCGCGGAAGCATGCAAGCAGGCGCGGAAGCGTCCAAGCAGGCGCGGAAGCATCCATACATGCGCAGAAGCGTCCAAGCAGGCGCGGAAGCGTCCAAGCAGGCGCGGAAACGTCGAAGCAGGTGCGGAAGCATGCAAGAAGGCGCAGAAGAGTCCAATCAGGCGCGGAAGCGTCCAAGCAGGCGCGGAAGAGTGCAAGCAGGCGCGGAAGCGTCCAAGCAGGCGCGGAAGCATGCAAGAAGGCGCAAAGAATCCAAGCAGGCGCGGAAGCGTCCAAGCAGTCGCGGAAGCGTCCAAGCAGGCGCGGTAGCGTCCAAACAGGCGCGGAAACGTCCAAGCAGGCGCGGAAGAGTCAAAGCAGGCGCGGAAGCGTCTAAGCAGGCGCAGAACCGTGCAAGCAGGCGCGGAAGCGTCCAAGCAGGCGCGGTAGCGTCCAAGCAGGCGCGGAAACGTCGAAGCAGGAGCGGAAGCGTCCAAGCAGGCGCGAAACCGTCCAAGCAGGCGCAGAACCGTGCAAGAAGGCGCAGAAGCGTCCAAGCAGACGCGGAAGCATCCATACATGCGCAGAAGCGTCCATGCAGGCGCGGAAGCGTCCAAGCAGGCGCGGATCCGTGCAAGCAGGCGCGGAAACGTCCAAGCAGGCGCGGAAGAGTCAAAGCAGGCGCGGAAGCGTCTAAGCAGGCGCAGAACCGTGCAAGCAGGCGCGGAAGCGTCCAAGCAGACGCGAAACCGTCCAAGCAGGCGCGGAACCGTGCAAGAAGGCGCAGAAGCGTCCAAGCACGCGCGGAAGCATCCATACATGCGCAGAAGCGTCCTAGCAGGCGCGGAAGTGTCCAAGCAGGCGCGGATCCGTGCAAGCAGGCGCGGAATCGTCCAAGCAGGCGCGGAGGCGTCCAAGCAGGCGCGGAAGCGTCCAAGCAGGCGCGGAAGCGCCCAAGCAGTCGCGGAAGCGTGCAAGCAAGCGCGGAAGCGTCCGAGCAGGCGAGGAAGCAAGCAAGCAGGCGCGGAAGCGTCCAAGCAGGCGCGGAAACGTCCAAGTAGGCGCGGAAGCATGCAAGAAGGCGCAGAAGAGTCCAAGCAGGCGCGAAAACGTCCAAGTAGGCGCGGAAGAGTCCAAGCAGGCGCGGAAGCGTCCAAGCAGGCGCGGAAGCGTCCAAGCAGGCGCGGAAGCATGCAAGAAGGCACCGAAGCGTCCAAGCAGGCGCGGAAGCGTCCCAGCAGGCGCGGAAGAGACCAAGCAGGCGCGGAAGCGTCCTGGCAGGCGCGGAAGTGTCCAAGCAGGCGCGGATCCGTGCAAGCAGGCGCGGAAGCGTCCAAGCAGGCGCGGAGGCGTCCAAGCAGGCGCGGAAGCGTCCAAGCAGGCGCGGAAGCGCCCAAGCAGTCGCGGAAGTGTGCAAGCAGGCGCGGAAGCGTCCGAGCAGGCGCGGAAGCGTCCAAGCAGTCGCGGAAGCGTCCAAGCAGGCGCGGAAACGTCCAAGCAGGCGCGGAAGCATGCAAGCAGGCGCAGAAGAGTCCAAGCAGGCGCGGAAGCGTCCAAGCAGTCGCGGAAGCGTCCAAGCAGGCTCGGAAGCGTCCAAGCAGGCGCGGAAGCGTCCAAGCAGGCGCGGAAGCGTCCAAGCAGGCGCGGAAGCATGCAAGCAGGCGCGGAAGCATGCAAGAAGACGCAGAAGAGTCCAAGCAGGCGCGGAAGCGCCCGAGCAGGCGGGGAAGCATGCAAGCAGGCGCGGAAGCGTCCAAGCAGGCGCGGAAACGTCCAAGTAGGCGCGGAACATGCAAGAAGGCGCGAAAGCGTCCAAGCAGGCGCGGAAGCGTCCAAGCAGGCACGGAAGCATACAAGCAGGCGCGGAAGCGTGCAACCAGGCGTGGAAGCGTCCAAGCAGGGGCGGAAGCGATCAAGCAGGCGCGGAACCGTGCAAGCAGGCGCGGAAGCGTCCAAGCAGGCGCGGTAGCGTCCAATCAGTCGCGGAAGCGTCCAAGCATGCGCGGAAGCGTCCAAGCAGGCTCGGAACCGTGCAAGCAGGCGCGAAAGCGTCCTAGCAGGCGCGGAAGCGTGCAAGCAGGCGCGGAAGCATGCAAGCAGGCGCGGAAGCGTCCAAGCAGGCGCGTAAGCGTCCAAGCAGGCGGGGAAGCATGCAAGCAGGCGCGGAAGCGTCCAAGAAGGCGCGGAAACGTCCAAGTAGGCGAGGAAACATGCATGAAGGCCCGGAAGCGTCCAAGCAGGCGCGGTAGCGTCCAAGCAGGCTCGGAACCGTGCAAGCAGGCGCGGAAGCGTCCTAGCAGGCGCGGAAGCATGCAAGCAGGCGCGGAAGCATGCAAGCAGGCGCGGAAGCATGAAAGAAGACGCAGAAGAGTCCAAGCAGGCGCGGAAGCGTCCGAGCAGGCGGGGTAGCATGCAAGCAGGCGCGGAAGCGTCCAAGCAGGCGCGGAAACGTCCAAGTAGGCGCGGAAACATGCAAGAAGGCGCGAAAGCGTCCAAGCAGGCGCGGAAGCGTCCAAGCAGGCGCGGAAGCATACAAGCAGGCGCGGAAGCGTGCAACCAGGCGTGGAAGCGTCCAAGCAGGGGCGGAAGCGTCCAAACAGGCGCGGAAGCGTCCAAGCAGGCGCGGAAACGTCGAAGCAGGTGCGGAAGCATGCAAGAAGGCGCAGAAGAGTCCAAGCAGGCGCGGAAGCGTCCAAGCAGTCGCGGAAGCGTCCAAGCAGGCGCGGTAGCGTCCAACCAGGTGCGGAAGCGTCCAAGCAGGCGCGGAAGCATGCAAGAAGGCGCAAAGAATCCAAGCAGGCGCGGAAGCGTCCAAGCAGTCGCGGAAGCGTCCAAGCAGGCGCGGTAGCGTCCAAGCAGGCGCGGAAACGTCCAAGCAGGCGCGGAAGAGTCAAAGCAGGCGCGGAAGCGTCTAAGCAGGCGCAGAACCGTGCAAGCAGGCGCGGAAGCGTCCAAGCAGGCGCGGTAGCGTCCAAGCAGGCGCGGAAACGTCGAAGCAGGTGCGGAAGCGTCCAAGCAGGCGCGAAACCGTTCAAGCAGGCGCGGAAACGTCCAAGTAGGCGCGGAAGCATGCACGAAGGAGCAGAAGCGTCCAAGCAGGCGCGGTAGCGTCCAAGCAGGCGCAGAAGAGTCCAAACAGGCGCAGAAGTGTCTAAGCAGGCGCGGTAGCGTCCAAGCAGGCGCGAAACCGTCCAAGCAGGCGCGGAACCGTGCAAGAAGGCGCAGAAGCGTCCAAGCAGGCGCGGAAGCATCCATACATGCGCAGAAGCGTCCAAGCAGGCGCGGAAGCGTCCAAGCAGGCGCGGAAACGTCGAAGCAGGTGCGGAAGCATGCAAGAAGGCGCAGAAGAGTCCAAGCAGGCGCGGAAGCGTCCAAGCAGCCGCGGAGGCGTCCAAGCAGGCGCGGAAGCATGCAAGAAGGCGCAGAAGAGTCCAATCAGGCGCGGAAGCGTCCAAGCAGGCGCGGAAGCGTGCAAGCAGGCGCGGAAGCGTCCAAGCAGGCGCGGAAGCATGCAAGAAGGCGCAAAGAATCCAAGCAGGCGCGGAAGCGTCCAAGCAGTCGCGGAAGCGTCCAAGCAGGCGCGGTAGCGTCCAAACAGGCGCGGAAGCATGCAAGAAGACGCAGAAGAGTCCAAGCAGGCGCGGAAGCGTCCAAGCAGTCGCGGAAGCGTCCAAGCAGGCGCGGAAGCGTCCAAGCAGGCGCGAAACCGTCCAAGCAGCCGCGGAACCGTGCAAGAAGGCGCAGAAGCGTCCAAGCAGTCGCGGAAGCGTCCAAGCAGGCGCGGTAGCGTCCAAGCAGGCGCGGAAACGTCCAAGCAGGCGCGGAAGAGTCAAAGCAGGCGCGGAAGCGTCTAAGCAGGCGCAGAACCGTGCAAGCAGGCGCGGAAGCGTCCAAGCAGGCGCGGTAGCGTCCAAGCAGGCGCGGAAACGTCGAAGCAGGTGCGGAAGCGTCCAAGCAGGCGCGGAAGCATGCAAGAAGGAGCAGAAGATTCCAAGCATGCGCGGAAGCGTCCAAGCAGGCGCGGAAGCGTCCAAGCAGGCGCGGAAGCGTGCAAGCAGGCGCGGAAGCGTCCAAGCAGGCGCGGAAGCATGCAAGAAGGCGCAAAGAATCCAAGCAGGCGCGGAAGCGTCCAAGCAGTCGCGGAAGCGTCCAAGCAGGCGCGGTAGCGTCCAAACAGGCGCGGAAACGTCCAAGCAGGCGCGGAAGAGTCAAAGCAGGCGCGGAAGCGTCTAAGCAGGCGCAGAACCGTGCAAGCAGGCGCGGAAGCGTCCAAGCAGGCGCGGTAGCGTCCAAGCAGGCGCGGAAACGTCGAAGCAGGTGCGGAAGCGTCCAAGCAGGCGCGAAACCGTCCAAGCAGGCGCGGAACCGTGCAAGAAGGCGCAGAAGCGTCCAAGCAGACGCGGAAGCATCCATACATGCGCAGAAGCGTCCATGCAGGCGCGGAAACGTCCAAGCAGTCGCGGAAGCATGCAAGAAGACGCAGAAGATTCCAAGCAGGCGCGGAAGCGTCCAAGCAGGCGCGGAAGAATACAAGCAGGCGCGGAAGCGTGCAACCAGGCGTGGAAGCGTCCAAGCAGGGGCGGAAGCGATCAAGCAGGCGCGGAACCGTGCAAGCAGGCGCGGAAGCGTCCAAGCAGGCGCGGTAGCGTCCAACCAGGCGCGGAAGCGTCCAAGCAGGCGTGGAAGCGTCCAAGCAGTCGCGGAAGCATGCAAGAAGACGCAGAGGAGTCCAAGCAGTCGCAGAAGAGTCCAAGCAGTCGCGGAAGCGTCCAAGCAGGCGCAGAAGAGTCCAAGCAGGCGCGGAAGCGTCCAAGCAGTCGCTGAAGCGTCCAAGCAGGCGCGGAAACTTCCAAGCAGGCGCGGAAGCATGCAAGAAGCCGCAGAAGAGTCCAAGCAGGCGCAGAAGAGTCCAAGCAGTCGCGGAAGCGTCCAAGCAGGCGCGGTAGCGTCCAAGCAGTCGCGAAAGCGTCCAAGCAGGCGCGGTAGCGTCCAAGCAGGCGCGGAAACGTCCAAGCAGGCGCGGAAGCATGCAAGAAGACGCAGAAGAGTCCAAGCAGGCGCGACAGCATCCAAGCTGGCGCGGAACCGTCCATGCAGGCGCGGAAGCATGCAAGAAGGCGCAGAAGAGTCCAAGCAGGCGCAGAAGAGTCCAAGCAGTCGCAGAAGAGTCCAAGCAGTCGCGGAAGCGTCCAAGCAGTCGCGGAAACGGCCAAGTAGGCGCGGAAGCATGCAAGAAGGCGCAGAAGAGTCCAAGCAGGCGCGGAAGCGTCCAAGCAGTCGCTGAAGCGTCCAAGCAGGCGCAGTAGCGTCCAAGCAGGCGCGGAAGCGTCCAAGCAGGCGCAGTAGCGTCCAAGCAGGCGCGGAAACGTCCAAGCAGGCGCGGAAGCGTCCAAGCAGGCGCGGAAGCATGCAAGAAGTCGCAGAAGAGTCCAAGCAGGCGCGGAAGCTTCCAAGCAGACAAGGAAGCGTCCAAGCAAGCGCGGTAGCGTCCAAGCGGTCGCGAAAGCGTACAAGCAGGTGCGGTAGCGTCCAAGCAGGCGCAGAAACGTCCAAGCAGGCGCGGAAACGTCCAAGTAGGCGCGGAAGCATGCAAGAAGGCGCGGAAGTGTCCAAGCAGGCGCGGTAGCGTCCAAGCAGGCGCAGAAGAGTCCAAACAGGCGCAGAAGTGTCCAAGCAGGCGCGCAAGCGTCCAAGCAGCCGGGGAAACATGCAAGCAGGCGCGGTAGCGTCCAACCAGGCGCGGAAGCGTCCAAGCAGTCGCGGAAGCGTCCAAGCAGGCGCGATAGCGTCCAAGCAGACGCGGAAGCGTCCAAGCAGGCGCGGTAGCGTCCAAGCAGGCGCGGAAACGTCCAAGCAGGCGCGGAAGCATGCAAGAAGGCGCAGAAGAGTCCAAGCAGGCGCGGAAGCGTCCAAGCAGGCGCGGAAGCATGCAAGCAGGCGCGGAAGCGTGCAACCAGGCGTGGAAGCGTCCAAGCAGGGGCGGAAGCGTCCAAACAGGCGCGGAAGCGTCCAAGCAGGCGCGGAAACGTCGAAGCAGGTGCGGAAGCATGCAAGAAGGCGCAGAAGAGTCCAAGCAGGCGCGGAAGCGTCCAAGCAGTCGCGGAAGCGTCCAAGCAGGCGCGGTAGCGTCCAACCAGGTGCGGAAGCGTCCAAGCAGGCGCGGAAGCATGCAAGAAGGCGCAAAGAATCCAAGCAGGCGCGGAAGCGTCCAAGCAGTCGCGGAAGCGTCCAAGCAGGCGCGGTAGCGTCCAAGCAGGCGCGGAAACGTCCAAGCAGGCGCGGAAGAGTCAAAGCAGGCGCGGAAGCGTCTAAGCAGGCGCAGAACCGTGCAAGCAGGCGCGGAAGCGTCCAAGCAGGCGCGGTAGCGTCCAAGCAGGCGCGGAAACGTCGAAGCAGGTGCGGAAGCGTCCAAGCAGGCGCGAAACCGTTCAAGCAGGCGCGGAAACGTCCAAGTAGGCGCGGAAGCATGCACGAAGGAGCAGAAGCGTCCAAGCAGGCGCGGTAGCGTCCAAGCAGGCGCAGAAGAGTCCAAACAGGCGCAGAAGTGTCTAAGCAGGCGCGGTAGCGTCCAAGCAGGCGCGAAACCGTCCAAGCAGGCGCGGAACCGTGCAAGAAGGCGCAGAAGCGTCCAAGCAGGCGCGGAAGCATCCATACATGCGCAGAAGCGTCCAAGCAGGCGCGGAAGCGTCCAAGCAGGCGCGGAAACGTCGAAGCAGGTGCGGAAGCATGCAAGAAGGCGCAGAAGAGTCCAAGCAGGCGCGGAAGCGTCCAAGCAGCCGCGGAGGCGTCCAAGCAGGCGCGGAAGCATGCAAGAAGGCGCAGAAGAGTCCAATCAGGCGCGGAAGCGTCCAAGCAGGCGCGGAAGCGTGCAAGCAGGCGCGGAAGCGTCCAAGCAGGCGCGGAAGCATGCAAGAAGGCGCAAAGAATCCAAGCAGGCGCGGAAGCGTCCAAGCAGTCGCGGAAGCGTCCAAGCAGGCGCGGTAGCGTCCAAACAGGCGCGGAAGCATGCAAGAAGACGCAGAAGAGTCCAAGCAGGCGCGGAAGCGTCCAAGCAGTCGCGGAAGCGTCCAAGCAGGCGCGGAAGCGTCCAAGCAGGCGCGAAACCGTCCAAGCAGCCGCGGAACCGTGCAAGAAGGCGCAGAAGCGTCCAAGCAGTCGCGGAAGCGTCCAAGCAGGCGCGGTAGCGTCCAAGCAGGCGCGGAAACGTCCAAGCAGGCGCGGAAGAGTCAAAGCAGGCGCGGAAGCGTCTAAGCAGGCGCAGAACCGTGCAAGCAGGCGCGGAAGCGTCCAAGCAGGCGCGGTAGCGTCCAAGCAGGCGCGGAAACGTCGAAGCAGGTGCGGAAGCGTCCAAGCAGGCGCGGAAGCATGCAAGAAGGAGCAGAAGATTCCAAGCATGCGCGGAAGCGTCCAAGCAGGCGCGGAAGCGTCCAAGCAGGCGCGGAAGCGTGCAAGCAGGCGCGGAAGCGTCCAAGCAGGCGCGGAAGCATGCAAGAAGGCGCAAAGAATCCAAGCAGGCGCGGAAGCGTCCAAGCAGTCGCGGAAGCGTCCAAGCAGGCGCGGTAGCGTCCAAACAGGCGCGGAAACGTCCAAGCAGGCGCCGAAGAGTCAAAGCAGGCGCGGAAGCGTCTAAGCAGGCGCAGAACCGTGCAAGCAGGCGCGGAAGCGTCCAAGCAGGCGCGGTAGCGTCCAAGCAGGCGCGGAAACGTCGAAGCAGGTGCGGAAGCGTCCAAGCAGGCGCGAAACCGTCCAAGCAGGCGCGGAACCGTGCAAGAAGGCGCAGAAGCGTCCAAGCAGACGCGGAAGCATCCATACATGCGCAGAAGCGTCCATGCAGGCGCGGAAACGTCCAAGCAGTCGCGGAAGCATGCAAGAAGACGCAGAAGATTCCAAGCAGGCGCGGAAGCGTCCAAGCAGGCGCGGAAGAATACAAGCAGGCGCGGAAGCGTGCAACCAGGCGTGGAAGCGTCCAAGCAGGGGCGGAAGCGATCAAGCAGGCGCGGAACCGTGCAAGCAGGCGCGGAAGCGTCCAAGCAGGCGCGGTAGCGTCCAACCAGGCGCGGAAGCGTCCAAGCAGGCGTGGAAGCGTCCAAGCAGTCGCGGAAGCATGCAAGAAGACGCAGAGGAGTCCAAGCAGTCGCAGAAGAGTCCAAGCAGTCGCGGAAGCGTCCAAGCAGGCGCAGAAGAGTCCAAGCAGGCGCGGAAGCGTCCAAGCAGTCGCTGAAGCGTCCAAGCAGGCGCGGAAACGTCCAAGCAGGCGCGGAAGCATGCAAGAAGCCGCAGAAGAGTCCAAGCAGGCGCAGAAGAGTCCAAGCAGTCGCGGAAGCGTCCAAGCAGGCGCGGTAGCGTCCAAGCAGTCGCGAAAGCGTCCAAGCAGGCGCGGTAGCGTCCAAGCAGGCGCGGAAACGTCCAAGCAGGCGCGGAAGCATGCAAGAAGACGCAGAAGAGTCCAAGCAGGCGCGACAGCATCCAAGCTGGCGCGGAACCGTCCATGCAGGCGCGGAAGCATGCAAGAAGGCGCAGAAGAGTCCAAGCAGGCGCAGAAGAGTCCAAGCAGTCGCAGAAGAGTCCAAGCAGTCGCGGAAGCGTCCAAGCAGTCGCGGAAACGGCCAAGTAGGCGCGGAAGCATGCAAGAAGGCGCAGAAGAGTCCAAGCAGGCGCGGAAGCGTCCAAGCAGTCGCTGAAGCGTCCAAGCAGGGGCGGAAACGTCCAAGCAGGCGCGGAAGCATGCAAGAAGGCGCAGAAGAGTCCAAGCAGGCGCGAAAGCATCCAAGCTGGCGCGGAAACGTCCAAGCAGGCGCGGAAGCATGCAAGAAGGCGCAGAAGAGTCCAAGCAGGCGCAGAAGCGTCCAAGCAGGCGCGGAAGCGTCCAAGCAGGCGCGGAAACGTCCAAGCAGGCGCGGAAGCATGCAAGAAGACGCAGAAGAGTCCAAGCAGGCGCGGAAGCATGCAAGAAGGCGCAGAAGAGTCCAAGCAGGCGCGAAAGCATCCAAGCTGGCGCGGAAACGTCCAAGCAGGCGCGGAAGCATGCAAGAAGGCGCAGAAGAGTCCAAGCAGGCGCAGAAGCGTCCAAGCAGGCGCGGAAGCGTCCAAGCAGGCGCGGAAACGTCCAAGCAGGCGCGGAAGCATGCAAGAAGGCGCAGAAGAGTCCAAGCAGGCGCGAAAGCATCCAAGCTGGCGCGGAAACGTCCAAGCAGGCGCGGAAGCATGCAAGAAGGCGCAGAAGAGTCCAAGCAGGCGCAGAAGCGTCCAAGCAGGCGCGGCAGCGTCCAAGCAGGCGCGGTAGCGTCCAAGCAGGCGCAGTAGCGTCCAAGCAGGCGCGGAAGCGTCCAAGCAGGCGCAGTAGCGTCCAAGCAGGCGCGGAAACGTCCAAGCAGGCGCGGAAGCGTCCAAGCAGGCGCGGAAGCATGCAAGAAGTCGCAGAAGAGTCCAAGCAGGCGCGGAAGCTTCCAAGCAGACAAGGAAGCGTCCAAGCAAGCGCGGTAGCGTCCAAGCGGTCGCGAAAGCGTACAAGCAGGTGCGGTAGCGTCCAAGCAGGCGCAGAAACGTCCAAGCAGGCGCGGAAACGTCCAAGTAGGCGCGGAAGCATGCAAGAAGGCGCGGAAGTGTCCAAGCAGGCGCGGTAGCGTCCAAGCAGGCGCAGAAGAGTCCAAACAGGCGCAGAAGTGTCCAAGCAGGCGCGCAAGCGTCCAAGCAGCCGGGGAAACATGCAAGCAGGCGCGGTAGCGTCCAACCAGGCGCGGAAGCGTCCAAGCAGTCGCGGAAGCGTCCAAGCAGGCGCGATAGCGTCCAAGCAGACGCGGAAGCGTCCAAGCAGGCGCGGTAGCGTCCAAGCAGGCGCGGAAACGTCCAAGCAGGCGCGGAAGCATGCAAGAAGGCGCAGAAGAGTCCAAGCAGGCGCGGAAGCGTCCAAGCAGGCGCGGAAGCATGCAAGCAGGCGCGGAAGCGTGCAACCAGGCGTGGAAGCGTCCAAGCAGGGGCGGAAGCGTCCAAACAGGCGCGGAAGCGTCCAAGCAGGCGCGGAAACGTCGAAGCAGGTGCGGAAGCATGCAAGAAGGCGCAGAAGAGTCCAAGCAGGCGCGGAAGCGTCCAAGCAGTCGCGGAAGCGTCCAAGCAGGCGCGGTAGCGTCCAACCAGGTGCGGAAGCGTCCAAGCAGGCGCGGAAGCATGCAAGAAGGCGCAAAGAATCCAAGCAGGCGCGGAAGCGTCCAAGCAGTCGCGGAAGCGTCCAAGCAGGCGCGGTAGCGTCCAAGCAGGCGCGGAAACGTCCAAGCAGGCGCGGAAGAGTCAAAGCAGGCGCGGAAGCGTCTAAGCAGGCGCAGAACCGTGCAAGCAGGCGCGGAAGCGTCCAAGCAGGCGCGGTAGCGTCCAAGCAGGCGCGGAAACGTCGAAGCAGGTGCGGAAGCGTCCAAGCAGGCGCGAAACCGTTCAAGCAGGCGCGGAAACGTCCAAGTAGGCGCGGAAGCATGCACGAAGGAGCAGAAGCGTCCAAGCAGGCGCGGTAGCGTCCAAGCAGGCGCAGAAGAGTCCAAACAGGCGCAGAAGTGTCTAAGCAGGCGCGGTAGCGTCCAAGCAGGCGCGAAACCGTCCAAGCAGGCGCGGAACCGTGCAAGAAGGCGCAGAAGCGTCCAAGCAGGCGCGGAAGCATCCATACATGCGCAGAAGCGTCCAAGCAGGCGCGGAAGCGTCCAAGCAGGCGCGGAAACGTCGAAGCAGGTGCGGAAGCATGCAAGAAGGCGCAGAAGAGTCCAAGCAGGCGCGGAAGCGTCCAAGCAGCCGCGGAGGCGTCCAAGCAGGCGCGGAAGCATGCAAGAAGGCGCAGAAGAGTCCAATCAGGCGCGGAAGCGTCCAAGCAGGCGCGGAAGCGTGCAAGCAGGCGCGGAAGCGTCCAAGCAGGCGCGGAAGCATGCAAGAAGGCGCAAAGAATCCAAGCAGGCGCGGAAGCGTCCAAGCAGTCGCGGAAGCGTCCAAGCAGGCGCGGTAGCGTCCAAACAGGCGCGGAAGCATGCAAGAAGACGCAGAAGAGTCCAAGCAGGCGCGGAAGCGTCCAAGCAGTCGCGGAAGCGTCCAAGCAGGCGCGGAAGCGTCCAAGCAGGCGCGAAACCGTCCAAGCAGCCGCGGAACCGTGCAAGAAGGCGCAGAAGCGTCCAAGCAGTCGCGGAAGCGTCCAAGCAGGCGCGGTAGCGTCCAAGCAGGCGCGGAAACGTCCAAGCAGGCGCGGAAGAGTCAAAGCAGGCGCGGAAGCGTCTAAGCAGGCGCAGAACCGTGCAAGCAGGCGCGGAAGCGTCCAAGCAGGCGCGGTAGCGTCCAAGCAGGCGCGGAAACGTCGAAGCAGGTGCGGAAGCGTCCAAGCAGGCGCGAAACCGTCCAAGCAGGCGCGGAACCGTGCAAGAAGGCGCAGAAGCGTCCAAGCAGACGCGGAAGCATCCATACATGCGCAGAAGCGTCCATGCAGGCGCGGAAACGTCCAAGCAGTCGCGGAAGCATGCAAGAAGACGCAGAAGATTCCAAGCAGGCGCGGAAGCGTCCAAGCAGGCGCGGAAGAATACAAGCAGGCGCGGAAGCGTGCAACCAGGCGTGGAAGCGTCCAAGCAGGGGCGGAAGCGATCAAGCAGGCGCGGAACCGTGCAAGCAGTCGCGGAAGCGTCCAAGCAGGCGCGGTAGCGTCCAAGCAGTCGCGAAAGCGTCCAAGCAGGCGCGGTAGCGTCCAAGCAGGCGCGGAAACGTCCAAGCAGGCGCGGAAGCATGCAAGAAGACGCAGAAGAGTCCAAGCAGGCGCGACAGCATCCAAGCTGGCGCGGAACCGTCCATGCAGGCGCGGAAGCATGCAAGAAGGCGCAGAAGAGTCCAAGCAGGCGCAGAAGAGTCCAAGCAGTCGCAGAAGAGTCCAAGCAGTCGCGGAAGCGTCCAAGCAGTCGCGGAAACGGCCAAGTAGGCGCGGAAGCATGCAAGAAGGCGCAGAAGAGTCCAAGCAGGCGCGGAAGCGTCCAAGCAGTCGCTGAAGCGTCCAAGCAGGGGCGGAAACGTCCAAGCAGGCGCGGAAGCATGCAAGAAGGCGCAGAAGAGTCCAAGCAGGCGCGAAAGCATCCAAGCTGGCGCGGAAACGTCCAAGCAGGCGCGGAAGCATGCAAGAAGGCGCAGAAGAGTCCAAGCAGGCGCAGAAGCGTCCAAGCAGGCGCGGAAGCGTCCAAGCAGGCGCGGAAACGTCCAAGCAGGCGCGGAAGCATGCAAGAAGACGCAGAAGAGTCCAAGCAGGCGCGGAAGCGTCCAAGCAGTCGCGGAAGCGTCCAAGCAGTCGCGGTAGCGTCCAACCAGGCGCGGAAACTTCCAAGTAGGCGCGGAAGCATGCAAGAAGGCGCAGAAGAGTCCAAGCAGGCGCGGCAGCGTCCAAGCAGGCGCGGTAGCGTCCAAGCAGGCGCAGTAGCGTCCAAGCAGGCGCGGAAGCGTCCAAGCAGGCGCAGTAGCGTCCAAGCAGGCGCGGAAACGTCCAAGCAGGCGCGGAAGCGTCCAAGCAGGCGCGGAAGCATGCAAGAAGTCGCAGAAGAGTCCAAGCAGGCGCGGAAGCTTCCAAGCAGACAAGGAAGCGTCCAAGCAAGCGCGGTAGCGTCCAAGCGGTCGCGAAAGCGTACAAGCAGGTGCGGTAGCGTCCAAGCAGGCGCAGAAACGTCCAAGCAGGCGCGGAAACGTCCAAGTAGGCGCGGAAGCATGCAAGAAGGCGCGGAAGTGTCCAAGCAGGCGCGGTAGCGTCCAAGCAGGCGCAGAAGAGTCCAAACAGGCGCAGAAGTGTCCAAGCAGGCGCGCAAGCGTCCAAGCAGCCGGGGAAACATGCAAGCAGGCGCGGTAGCGTCCAACCAGGCGCGGAAGCGTCCAAGCAGTCGCGGAAGCGTCCAAGCAGGCGCGATAGCGTCCAAGCAGACGCGGAAGCGTCCAAGCAGGCGCGGTAGCGTCCAAGCAGGCGCGGAAACGTCCAAGCAGGCGCGGAAGCATGCAAGAAGGCGCAGAAGAGTCCAAGCAGGCGCGGAAGCGTCCAAGCAGGCGCGGAAGCATGCAAGCAGGCGCGGAAGCGTGCAACCAGGCGTGGAAGCGTCCAAGCAGGGGCGGAAGCGTCCAAACAGGCGCGGAAGCGTCCAAGCAGGCGCGGAAACGTCGAAGCAGGTGCGGAAGCATGCAAGAAGGCGCAGAAGAGTCCAAGCAGGCGCGGAAGCGTCCAAGCAGTCGCGGAAGCGTCCAAGCAGGCGCGGTAGCGTCCAACCAGGTGCGGAAGCGTCCAAGCAGGCGCGGAAGCATGCAAGAAGGCGCAAAGAATCCAAGCAGGCGCGGAAGCGTCCAAGCAGTCGCGGAAGCGTCCAAGCAGGCGCGGTAGCGTCCAAGCAGGCGCGGAAACGTCCAAGCAGGCGCGGAAGAGTCAAAGCAGGCGCGGAAGCGTCTAAGCAGGCGCAGAACCGTGCAAGCAGGCGCGGAAGCGTCCAAGCAGGCGCGGTAGCGTCCAAGCAGGCGCGGAAACGTCGAAGCAGGTGCGGAAGCGTCCAAGCAGGCGCGAAACCGTTCAAGCAGGCGCGGAAACGTCCAAGTAGGCGCGGAAGCATGCACGAAGGAGCAGAAGCGTCCAAGCAGGCGCGGTAGCGTCCAAGCAGGCGCAGAAGAGTCCAAACAGGCGCAGAAGTGTCTAAGCAGGCGCGGTAGCGTCCAAGCAGGCGCGAAACCGTCCAAGCAGGCGCGGAACCGTGCAAGAAGGCGCAGAAGCGTCCAAGCAGGCGCGGAAGCATCCATACATGCGCAGAAGCGTCCAAGCAGGCGCGGAAGCGTCCAAGCAGGCGCGGAAACGTCGAAGCAGGTGCGGAAGCATGCAAGAAGGCGCAGAAGAGTCCAAGCAGGCGCGGAAGCGTCCAAGCAGCCGCGGAGGCGTCCAAGCAGGCGCGGAAGCATGCAAGAAGGCGCAGAAGAGTCCAATCAGGCGCGGAAGCGTCCAAGCAGGCGCGGAAGCGTGCAAGCAGGCGCGGAAGCGTCCAAGCAGGCGCGGAAGCATGCAAGAAGGCGCAAAGAATCCAAGCAGGCGCGGAAGCGTCCAAGCAGTCGCGGAAGCGTCCAAGCAGGCGCGGTAGCGTCCAAACAGGCGCGGAAGCATGCAAGAAGACGCAGAAGAGTCCAAGCAGGCGCGGAAGCGTCCAAGCAGTCGCGGAAGCGTCCAAGCAGGCGCGGAAGCGTCCAAGCAGGCGCGAAACCGTCCAAGCAGCCGCGGAACCGTGCAAGAAGGCGCAGAAGCGTCCAAGCAGTCGCGGAAGCGTCCAAGCAGGCGCGGTAGCGTCCAAGCAGGCGCGGAAACGTCCAAGCAGGCGCGGAAGAGTCAAAGCAGGCGCGGAAGCGTCTAAGCAGGCGCAGAACCGTGCAAGCAGGCGCGGAAGCGTCCAAGCAGGCGCGGTAGCGTCCAAGCAGGCGCGGAAACGTCGAAGCAGGTGCGGAAGCGTCCAAGCAGGCGCGGAAGCATGCAAGAAGGAGCAGAAGATTCCAAGCATGCGCGGAAGCGTCCAAGCAGGCGCGGAAGCGTCCAAGCAGGCGCGGAAGCGTGCAAGCAGGCGCGGAAGCGTCCAAGCAGGCGCGGAAGCATGCAAGAAGGCGCAAAGAATCCAAGCAGGCGCGGAAGCGTCCAAGCAGTCGCGGAAGCGTCCAAGCAGGCGCGGTAGCGTCCAAACAGGCGCGGAAACGTCCAAGCAGGCGCGGAAGAGTCAAAGCAGGCGCGGAAGCGTCTAAGCAGGCGCAGAACCGTGCAAGCAGGCGCGGAAGCGTCCAAGCAGGCGCGGTAGCGTCCAAGCAGGCGCGGAAACGTCGAAGCAGGTGCGGAAGCGTCCAAGCAGGCGCGGAAGCATGCAAGAAGGCGCAGAAGAGTCCAAGCAGGCGCGAAAGCATCCAAGCTGGCGCGGAAACGTCCAAGCAGGCGCGGAAGCATGCAAGAAGGCGCAGAAGAGTCCAAGCAGGCGCAGAAGCGTCCAAGCAGGCGCGGAAGCGTCCAAGCAGGCGCGGAAACGTCCAAGCAGGCGCGGAAGCATGCAAGAAGACGCAGAAGAGTCCAAGCAGGCGCGGAAGCGTCCAAGCAGTCGCGGAAGCGTCCAAGCAGTCGCGGTAGCGTCCAACCAGGCGCGGAAACTTCCAAGTAGGCGCGGAAGCATGCAAGAAGGCGCAGAAGAGTCCAAGCAGGCGCGGCAGCGTCCAAGCAGGCGCGGAAACGTCCAAGCAGGCGCGGAAGCATGCAAGAAGACGCAGAAGAGTCCAAGCAGGCGCGGCAGCATCTAAGCAGGCGCGGAAGCGTCCAAGCAGTCGCGGAAGCGTCCAAGCAGGCGCGGAAGCGTCCATGCAGGCGCGGAAGCGTCCAAGCAGGCGCGGAAGCGTCCAAGCAGGCGCGGAAGCGTCCAAGCAGGCGCGGAAGCGTCCAAGCAGGCGCGGAAGCGTCCAAGCAGTCGCTGAAGCGTCCAAGCAGGGGCGGAAACGTCCAAGCAGGCGCGGTAGCGTCCAAGCGGTCGCGGAAGCGTACAAGCAGGCGCGGTAGCGTCCAAGCAGGCGCGGAAACGTCCAAGCAGGCGCGGAAGCATGCAAGAAGGCGCGGAAGCGTCCAAGCAGGCGCGGTAGCGTCCAAGCAGTCGCGGAAACGTCCAAGCAGGCGCGGAAGCATGCAAGAAGGCGCAGAAGAGTCCAACCAGGCGCGGAAGCGTCCAAGCAGTCGCGGAAGCGTCCAAGCAGGCGCGGAAGAGTCCAAGCAGGCGCGGAAGCGTCCAAACAGTCGCGGAAGCGTCCAAGCAGGCGCGATAGCGTCCAAGCAGGCGCGGAAGCGTCCAAGCAGGCGCAGTAGCGTCCAAGCAGGCGCGGAAAAGTCCAAGCAGGCGCGGAAGCATGCAAGAAGGCGCAGAAGAGTCCAAGCAGGCGCGGAAGCGTCCAAGCAGTCGCGGAAGCGTCCAAGCAGGCGCGGAAGCATGCAAGAAGACGCAGAAGAGTCCAAGCAGGCGCGGTAGCGTCCAAGCAGGCGCAGTAGCGTCCAAGCAGGCGCGGAAGCGTCCAAGCAGGCGCAGTAGCGTCCAAGCAGGCGCGGAAACGTCCAAGCAGGCGCGGAAGCGTCCAAGCAGGCGCGGAAGCATGCAAGAAGTCGCAGAAGAGTCCAAGCAGGCGCGGAAGCTTCCAAGCAGACAAGGAAGCGTCCAAGCAAGCGCGGTAGCGTCCAAGCGGTCGCGAAAGCGTACAAGCAGGTGCGGTAGCGTCCAAGCAGGCGCAGAAACGTCCAAGCAGGCGCGGAAACGTCCAAGTAGGCGCGGAAGCATGCAAGAAGGCGCGGAAGTGTCCAAGCAGGCGCGGTAGCGTCCAAGCAGGCGCAGAAGAGTCCAAACAGGCGCAGAAGTGTCCAAGCAGGCGCGCAAGCGTCCAAGCAGCCGGGGAAACATGCAAGCAGGCGCGGTAGCGTCCAACCAGGCGCGGAAGCGTCCAAGCAGTCGCGGAAGCGTCCAAGCAGGCGCGATAGCGTCCAAGCAGACGCGGAAGCGTCCAAGCAGGCGCGGTAGCGTCCAAGCAGGCGCGGAAACGTCCAAGCAGGCGCGGAAGCATGCAAGAAGGCGCAGAAGAGTCCAAGCAGGCGCGGAAGCGTCCAAGCAGGCGCGGAAGCATGCAAGAAGACGCAGAAGAGTCCAAGCAGGCGCGGAAGCGTCCAAGCAGTCGCGGAAGTGTCCAAGCAGGTGCGGTAGCGTCCAAGCAGGCGCGGAAACGTCCAAGCAGGCGCGGAAGCATGCAAGAAGACGCAGAAGAGTCCAAGCAGGCGCGGAAGCGTCCAGGCAGGCGCGGTAACGTCCAAGCAAGCGCGGAAACGTCCAAGCAGGCGCGGAAGCATGCAAGAAGACGCAGAAGAGTCCAAGCAGGCGCGGAAGCGTCCAAGCAGGCGCGGAAGCGTCCAAGCAGGCGCGGAAGCATGCAAGAAGACGCAGAAAAGTCCAAGCAGGCGCGGAAGCGTCCAAGCAGTCGCGGAAGCGTCCAAGCAGGTGCGGTAGCGTCCAAGCAGGCGCGGAAACGTCCAACCAGGCGCGGAATCATGCAAGAAGACGCAGAAGAGTCCAAGCAGGCGCGGAAGCGTCCAAGCAGGCGCGGAAGCATGCAAGAAGGAGCAGAAGAGTCCAAGCAGGCGCGGTAGCGTCCAAGCAGTCGCGGAAGCGTCCAAGCAGGCAGGGAAGCATGCAAGAAGACGCAGAAGAGTCCAAGCAGGCGCGGAAGCGTCCAAGCAGGCGGGGAAGTATGCAAGCAGGCGCGGAAGCGTCCAAGCAGGCGCGGAAACGTCCAAGTAGGCGCCGAAGCATGCAGGAAGGTGCGGAAGCGTCCAAGCAGGCGCGGTAGCGTCCAAGCAGGCGCGGTAGCGTCCAAGAAGGCGCGGAGACGTCCAAGCAGGCGCGGAAGCATGCAAGAAGACGCAGAAGAGTCCAAGCAGGCGCGGAAGCGTCCAAGCAGGCGCGGAAGCATGCAAGAAGACGCAGAAGAGTCCAAGCAGGCGCGGAAGCGTCCAAGCAGGCACGGAAGCATGCAAGAAGGAGCAGAATAGTCCAAGCAGGCGCGGTAGCGTCCAAGCAGTCGCGGAAGCGTCCAAGCAGGCAGGGAAGCATGCAAGAAGACGCAGAAGAGTCCAAGCAGGCGCGGAAGCGTCCAAGCAGGCGGGGAAGCATGCAAGCAGGCGCGGAAGCGTCCAAGCAGACGCGGAAACGTCCAAGTAGGCGCCGAAGCATGCAAGAAGGTGCGGAAGCGTCCAAGCAGGCGCGGTAGCGTCCAAGCAGGCGCGGAAACGTCCAAGCAGGCGCGGAAGCATGCAAGAAGACGCAGAGGAGTCCAAGCAGGCGCGGAAGCGTCCAAGCAGTCGCGGAAGCGTCCAAGCAGGCTCGGTAGCGTCCAAGCAGGCGCGGAAACGTCCAAGTAGGCACGGCAGCATGCAAGAAGGCGCAGAAGAATCCAAGCAGGCGCGGAAGCGTCCAAGCAGGCGGGGAAGCATGCAAGCAGGCGCGGAAGCGTCCAAGCAGGCGCGGTAGCGTCCAAGCAGGCGCGGAAACGTCCAAGCAGGCGCGGAAGCATGCAAGAAGGCGCGGAAGCGTCCAAGCAGGCGCGGTAGCGTCCAAGCAGTCGCGGAAGCGTCCAAGCAGTCGCGGAAGCGTCCAAGCAGGCGGGGAAGCATGCAAGCAGGCGCGGAAGCATCCAAGCAGGCGCAGAAGTGTCCAAGCAGGCGCGGAATCGTCCAAGCAGTCGCGGAAGCGTCCAAGCAGGCGCGGTAGCGTCCAACCAGGCGCGGAAGCGTCCAAGCAGGCGCGGAAACGTCCAAGCAGGCGCGGAAGCGTCCAACCAGGCGCGGAAGCGTCCAAGCAGGCGCGGAAGCGTCCAAGCAGGCGCAGTAGCGTCCAAGCAGGCGCGGAAACGTCCGAGGAGGCGCGGAAGCATGCAAGCAGGCGCGGAAGCGTCCAAGCAGGCGCGGAAGCATCCATACATGCGCAGAAGCGTCCAAGCAGGCGCGGAAGCGTCCAAGCAGGCGCGGAAACGTCGAAGCAGGTGCGGAAGCATGCAAGAAGGCGCAGAAGAGTCCAATCAGGCGCGGAAGCGTCCAAGCAGGCGCGGAAGAGTGCAAGCAGGCGCGGAAGCGTCCAAGCAGGCGCGGAAGCATGCAAGAAGGCGCAAAGAATCCAAGCAGGCGCGGAAGCGTCCAAGCAGTCGCGGAAGCGTCCAAGCAGGCGCGGTAGCGTCCAAACAGGCGCGGAAACGTCCAAGCAGGCGCGGAAGAGTCAAAGCAGACGCGGAAGCGTCTAAGCAGGCGCAGAACCGTGCAAGCAGGCGCGGAAGCGTCCAAGCAGGCGCGGTAGCGTCCAAGCAGGCGCGGAAACGTCGAAGCAGGAGCGGAAGCGTCCAAGCAGGCGCGAAACCGTCCAAGCAGGCGCAGAACCCTGCAAGAAGGCGCAGAAGCGTCCAAGCAGACGCGGAAGCATCCATACATGCGCAGAAGCGTCCATGCAGGCGCGGAAGCGTCCAAGCAGGCGCGGATCCGTGCAAGCAGGCGCGGAAACGTCCAAGCAGGCGCGGAAGAGTCAAAGCAGGCGCGGAAGCGTCTAAGCAGGCGCAGAACCGTGCAAGCAGGCGCGGAAGCGTCCAAGCAGACGCGAAACCGTCCAAGCAGGCGCGGAACCGTGCAAGAAGGCGCAGAAGCGTCCAAGCACGCGCGGAAGCATCCATACATGCGCAGAAGCGTCCTAGCAGGCGCGGAAGTGTCCAAGCAGGCGCGGATCCGTGCAAGCAGGCGCGGAATCGTCCAAGCAGGCGCGGAGGCGTCCAAGCAGGCGCGGAAGCGTCCAAGCAGGCGCGGAAGCGCCGAAGCAGTCGCGGAAGCGTGCAAGCAAGCGCGGAAGCGTCCGAGCAGGCGAGGAAGCAAGCAAGCAGGCGCGGAAGCGTCCAAGCAGGCGCGGAAACGTCCAAGTAGGCGCGGAAGCATGCAAGAAGGCGCAGAAGAGTCCAAGCAGGCGCGAAAACGTCCAAGTAGGCGCGGAAGAGTCCAAGCAGGCGCGGAAGCGTCCAAGCAGGCGCGGAAGCGTCCAAGCAGGCGCGGAAGCATGCAAGAAGGCACCGAAGCGTCCAAGCAGGCGCGGAAGCGTCCCAGCAGGCGCGGAAGAGACCAAGCAGGCGCGGAAGCGTCCTGGCAGGCGCGGAAGTGTCCAAGCAGGCGCGGATCCGTGCAAGCAGGCGCGGAAGCGTCCAAGCAGGCGCGGAGGCGTCCAAGCAGGCGCGGAAGCGTCCAAGCAGGCGCGGAAGCGCCCAAGCAGTCGCGGAAGTGTGCAAGCAGGCGCGGAAGCGTCCGAGCAGGCGCGGAAGCGTCCAAGCAGTCGCGGAAGCGTCCAAGCAGGCGCGGAAACGTCCAAGCAGGCGCGGAAGCATGCAAGCAGGCGCGGAAGCGTCCAAGCAGGCGCGGAAGCGTCCAAGCAGGCGCGGTAGCGTCCAAGCAGGAGCGGAAGCGTCCAAGCAGGGGCGGAAGCGTCCAAGCAGGCGCGGAAGCGTCCAAGCAGACGCGGAAGCGTCCAAGCAGGCGCGGAAGCGTGCAAGCAGGCGCGGAAGCGTGCAAGCAGGCGCGGAAGCGTCCAAGCATGCGTGGAAGAGTCCAAGCAGGCGCGGAAACGTCCAAGCATGCGCGGAAGAGTAAAAGCAGGCGCGGAAGCGTCCAAGCAACCGCTGAAGCGTCCAAGCTGGCGCGGTAGCGTCCAAGCAGGAGCGGAAACGTACAAGCAGGCGCGGAAGCGTCCAAGCAGTCGCGGAAGCGTCCAAGCAGGCGCGGTAACGTCCAAGCAGGCGCGGAAACGTCCAAGCAGGCGCGGAAGCATGCAAGAAGGCGCAGAATAGTCCAAGCAGGCGCGGAAGCATGCAAGCAGGCGCGGAAGCATGCAAGAAGGCGCAGAAGAGTCCAAGCAGGCGTGGAAGCGTCCAAGCAGGCGCGGAAGCGTCCAAGCAGGCGCGGAAGCGTCCAAGCAGGCGCGGCAGCGTCTAAGCAGGCGCGGAAGCGTCCAAGCAGTCGCGGAAGCGTCCAAGCAGGCGCGGTAGCGTCCAAACAGGCGCGGAAACGTCCAAGCAGGCGCGGAAGAGTCAAAGCAGGCGCGGAAGCGTCTAAGCAGGCGCGTAAGCGTCCAAGCAGGCGGGGAAGCATGCAAGCAGGCGCGGAAGCATCCAAGCAGGCGCGGAAGCATGCAAGCAGGCGCGGAAGCATGCAAGAAGACGCAGAAGAGTCCAAGCAGGCGCGGAAGCGTCCGAGCAGGCGGGGAAGCATGCAAGCAGGCGTGGAAGCATCCAAGCAGGAGCGTAAGCGTCCAAGCAGGCGCGGAAGCGTCCAAGAAGGCGCGGAAGCGTCCAAGCAGGCGGGGAAGCATGCAAGTAGGCGCGGAAGCGTCCAAGCAGGCGCGGTAGCGTCCAAGCAGTCGCGGAAACGGCCAAGCAGGCGCGGAAGCGTCCAAGCAGGCGCGAAACCGTCCAAGCATGCGCGGAACCGTGCAAGAAGGCGCAGAAACGTCCAAGCAGGCGCGGAAGCATCCATACATGCGCAGAAGCGTCCAAGCAGGCGCGGAAGCGTCCAAGCAGGCGCGGAAACGTCGAAGCAGGTGCGGAAGCATGCAAGAAGGCGCAGAAGAGTCCAAGGAGGCGCGGAAGCGTCCAAGCAGTCGCGGAAGCGTCCAAGCAGGCTCGGAAGCGTCCAAGCAGGCGCGGAAACGTCCAAGTAGGCGCGGAAGTGTACAAGCAGGCGAGGAAGCGTCCAAGCATGCGCGGAAGCGTCCAAGCAGGCGCTGAAGTGTCCAAGCAGGCGCGGAAGCGTCCAAGCATGCGCGGAAGCGTCCAAGCAGGCGCGGAAGCGTCCAAGCAGGCGCGGAAGCATGCAAGCAGGCGCGGAAGCATGCAAGAAGACGCAGAAGAGTCCAAGCAGGCGCGGAAGCGCCCGAGCAGGCGGGGAAGCATGCAAGCAGGCGCGGAAGCGTCCAAGCAGGCGCGGAAACGTCCAAGTAGGCGCGGAAACATGCAAGAAGGCGCGAAAGCGTCCAAGCAGGCGCGGAAGCGTCCAAGCAGGCACGGAAGCATACAAGCAGGCGCGGAAGCGTGCAACCAGGCGTGGAAGCGTCCAAGCAGGGGCGGAAGCGATCAAGCAGGCGCGGAACCGTGCAAGCAGGCGCGGAAGCGTCCAAGCAGGCGCGGTAGCGTCCAATCAGTCGCGGAAGCGTCCAAGCATGCGCGGAAGCGTCCAAGCAGGCTCGGAACCGTGCAAGCAGGCGCGAAAGCGTCCTAGCAGGCGCGGAAGCATGCAAGCAGGCGCGGAAGCATGCAAGCAGGCGCGGAAGCGTCCAAGCAGGCGCGTAAGCGTCCAAGCAGGCGGGGAAGCATGCAAGCAGGCGCGGAAGCGTCCAAGCAGGCGCGGAAACGTCCAAGTAGGCGAGGAAACATGCATGAAGGCCCGGAAGCGTCCAAGCAGGCGCGGTAGCGTCCAAGCAGGCTCGGAACCGTGCAAGCAGGCGCGGAAGCGTCCTAGCAGGCGCGGAAGCATGCAAGCAGGCGCGGAAGCATGCAAGCAGGCGCGGAAGCATGAAAGAAGACGCAGAAGAGTCCAAGCAGGCGCGGAAGCGTCCGAGCAGGCGGGGTAGCATGCAAGCAGGCGCGGAAGCGTCCAAGCAGGCGCGGAAACGTCCAAGTAGGCGCGGAAACATGCAAGAAGGCGCGAAAGCGTCCAAGCAGGCGCGGAAGCGTCCAAGCAGGCGCGGAAGCATACAAGCAGGCGCGGAAGCGTGCAACCAGGCGTGGAAGCGTCCAAGCAGGGGCGGAAGCGTCCAAACAGGCGCGGAAGCGTCCAAGCAGGCGCGGAAACGTCGAAGCAGGTGCGGAAGCATGCAAGAAGGCGCAGAAGAGTCCAAGCAGGCGCGGAAGCGTCCAAGCAGTCGCGGAAGCGTCCAAGCAGGCGCGGTAGCGTCCAACCAGGTGCGGAAGCGTCCAAGCAGGCGCGGAAGCATGCAAGAAGGCGCAAAGAATCCAAGCAGGCGCGGAAGCGTCCAAGCAGTCGCGGAAGCGTCCAAGCAGGCGCGGTAGCGTCCAAGCAGGCGCGGAAACGTCCAAGCAGGCGCGGAAGAGTCAAAGCAGGCGCGGAAGCGTCTAAGCAGGCGCAGAACCGTGCAAGCAGGCGCGGAAGCGTCCAAGCAGGCGCGGTAGCGTCCAAGCAGGCGCGGAAACGTCGAAGCAGGTGCGGAAGCGTCCAAGCAGGCGCGAAACCGTTCAAGCAGGCGCGGAAACGTCCAAGTAGGCGCGGAAGCATGCACGAAGGAGCAGAAGCGTCCAAGCAGGCGCGGTAGCGTCCAAGCAGGCGCAGAAGAGTCCAAACAGGCGCAGAAGTGTCTAAGCAGGCGCGGTAGCGTCCAAGCAGGCGCGAAACCGTCCAAGCAGGCGCGGAACCGTGCAAGAAGGCGCAGAAGCGTCCAAGCAGGCGCGGAAGCATCCATACATGCGCAGAAGCGTCCAAGCAGGCGCGGAAGCGTCCAAGCAGGCGCGGAAACGTCGAAGCAGGTGCGGAAGCATGCAAGAAGGCGCAGAAGAGTCCAAGCAGGCGCGGAAGCGTCCAAGCAGCCGCGGAGGCGTCCAAGCAGGCGCGGAAGCATGCAAGAAGGCGCAGAAGAGTCCAATCAGGCGCGGAAGCGTCCAAGCAGGCGCGGAAGCGTGCAAGCAGGCGCGGAAGCGTCCAAGCAGGCGCGGAAGCATGCAAGAAGGCGCAAAGAATCCAAGCAGGCGCGGAAGCGTCCAAGCAGTCGCGGAAGCGTCCAAGCAGGCGCGGTAGCGTCCAAACAGGCGCGGAAGCATGCAAGAAGACGCAGAAGAGTCCAAGCAGGCGCGGAAGCGTCCAAGCAGTCGCGGAAGCGTCCAAGCAGGCGCGGAAGCGTCCAAGCAGGCGCGAAACCGTCCAAGCAGCCGCGGAACCGTGCAAGAAGGCGCAGAAGCGTCCAAGCAGTCGCGGAAGCGTCCAAGCAGGCGCGGTAGCGTCCAAGCAGGCGCGGAAACGTCCAAGCAGGCGCGGAAGAGTCAAAGCAGGCGCGGAAGCGTCTAAGCAGGCGCAGAACCGTGCAAGCAGGCGCGGAAGCGTCCAAGCAGGCGCGGTAGCGTCCAAGCAGGCGCGGAAACGTCGAAGCAGGTGCGGAAGCGTCCAAGCAGGCGCGGAAGCATGCAAGAAGGAGCAGAAGATTCCAAGCATGCGCGGAAGCGTCCAAGCAGGCGCGGAAGCGTCCAAGCAGGCGCGGAAGCGTGCAAGCAGGCGCGGAAGCGTCCAAGCAGGCGCGGAAGCATGCAAGAAGGCGCAAAGAATCCAAGCAGGCGCGGAAGCGTCCAAGCAGTCGCGGAAGCGTCCAAGCAGGCGCGGTAGCGTCCAAACAGGCGCGGAAACGTCCAAGCAGGCGCGGAAGAGTCAAAGCAGGCGCGGAAGCGTCTAAGCAGGCGCAGAACCGTGCAAGCAGGCGCGGAAGCGTCCAAGCAGGCGCGGTAGCGTCCAAGCAGGCGCGGAAACGTCGAAGCAGGTGCGGAAGCGTCCAAGCAGGCGCGAAACCGTCCAAGCAGGCGCGGAACCGTGCAAGAAGGCGCAGAAGCGTCCAAGCAGACGCGGAAGCATCCATACATGCGCAGAAGCGTCCATGCAGGCGCGGAAACGTCCAAGCAGTCGCGGAAGCATGCAAGAAGACGCAGAAGATTCCAAGCAGGCGCGGAAGCGTCCAAGCAGGCGCGGAAGAATACAAGCAGGCGCGGAAGCGTGCAACCAGGCGTGGAAGCGTCCAAGCAGGGGCGGAAGCGATCAAGCAGGCGCGGAACCGTGCAAGCAGGCGCGGAAGCGTCCAAGCAGGCGCGGTAGCGTCCAACCAGGCGCGGAAGCGTCCAAGCAGTCGCGGAAGCATGCAAGAAGACGCAGAGGAGTCCAAGCAGTCGCAGAAGAGTCCAAGCAGTCGCGGAAGCGTCCAAGCAGGCGCAGAAGAGTCCAAGCAGGCGCGGAAGCGTCCAAGCAGTCGCTGAAGCGTCCAAGCAGGCGCGGAAACGTCCAAGCAGGCGCGGAAGCATGCAAGAAGCCGCAGAAGAGTCCAAGCAGGCGCAGAAGAGTCCAAGCAGTCGCGGAAGCGTCCAAGCAGGCGCGGTAGCGTCCAAGCAGTCGCGAAAGCGTCCAAGCAGGCGCGGTAGCGTCCAAGCAGGCGCGGAAACGTCCAAGCAGGCGCGGAAGCATGCAAGAAGACGCAGAAGAGTCCAAGCAGGCGCGACAGCATCCAAGCTGGCGCGGATCCGTCCATGCAGGCGCGGAAGCATGCAAGAAGGCGCAGAAGAGTCCAAGCAGGCGCAGAAGAGTCCAAGCAGTCGCAGAAGAGTCCAAGCAGTCGCGGAAGCGTCCAAGCAGTCGCGGAAACGGCCAAGTAGGCGCGGAAGCATGCAAGAAGGCGCAGAAGAGTCCAAGCAGGCGCGGAAGCGTCCAAGCAGTCGCTGAAGCGTCCAAGCAGGGGCGGAAACGTCCAAGCAGGCGCGGAAGCATGCAAGAAGGCGCAGAAGAGTCCAAGCAGGCGCGAAAGCATCCAAGCTGGCGCGGAAACGTCCAAGCAGGCGCGGAAGCATGCAAGAAGGCGCAGAAGAGTCCAAGCAGGCGCGGAAGAGTCCAAGCAGGCGCGGAAGCGTCCAAGGAGTCGCGGAAGCGTCCAAGCAGGCACGAAAGTGTCCAAGCAGGCGCGGAAACGTCCAAGCAGGCGCGGAAGCATGCAAGAAGGCGCAGAAGAGTCCAAGCAGGCGCAGAAGCGTCCAAGCAGGCGCGGAAGCGTCCAAGCAGGAGCGGTAGCGTCCAAGCAGTCGCGGAAGCGTCCAAGCAGGCGCGGTAGCGTCCAAGCAGGCGCGGAAACTTCCAAGTAGGCGCGGAAGCATGCAAGAAGGCGCAGAAGAGTCCAAGCAGGCGCGGAAGCGTCCAAGCAGGCGCGGTAGCGTCCAAGCAGGCGCGGAAACGTCCAAGCAGGCGCGGAAGCATGCAAGAAGACGCAGAAGAGTCCAAGCAGGCGCAGAAGCGTCCAAGCAGGCGCGGAAGCGTCCAAGCAGGCGCGGAAACGTCCAAGCAGGCGCGGAAGCATGCAAGAAGACGCAGAAGAGTCCAAGCAGGCGCGGAAGCGTCCAAGCAGTCGCGGAAGCGTCCAAGCAGTCGCGGTAGCGTCCAACCAGGCGTGGAAACTTCCAAGTAGGCGCGGAAGCATGCAAGAAGGCGCAGAAGAGTCCAAGCAGGCGCGGCAGCGTCCAAGCAGGCGCGGAAACGTCCAAGCAGGCGCGGAAGCATGCAAGAAGACGCAGAAGAGTCCAAGCAGGCGCGGCAGCATCTAAGCAGGCGCAGAAGCGTCCAAGCAGTCGCGGAAGCGTCCAAGCAGGCGCGGAAGCGTCCATGCAGGCGCGGAAGCGTCCAAGCAGGCGCGGAAGCGTCCAAGCAGGCGCGGAAGCGTCCAAGCAGGCGCGGAAGCGTCCAAGCAGGCGCGGAAGCGTCCAAGCAGGCGGGGAAGCTTCCAAGCAGGCGCGGAAGCGTCCAAGCAGGCGCGGATGCGTCCAAGCAGTCGCGGAAGCGTCCAAGCAGGCGCGGAAGCGCCCAAGCAGGCGCAGAAGCGTCCAAGCAGGCGCGGAAGCGTCCAAGTAGGCGCGGAAGCGTCCAAGGAGGCGCGGAAACGTCCAAGGAGGCGTGGAAGAGTCCAAGCAGGCGCGGCAGCGTCTAAGCAGGCGCGGAAGCGTCCAAGCAGTCGCGGAAGCGTCCAAGCAGGCGCGGAAGCGTCCAAGCAGGCGCGGAAGCGTCCAAGCAGGCGCGGAAGCGTCCAAGCAGGCGCGAAAGCGTCCAAGCAGGCGCGGAAGCGTGCAACCAGGCGCGGAAGCGTCCAAGCAGGCGCGGATCCGTGCAAGCAGGCGCGGAAGCGTCCAAGCAGGCGCGGAAGCGTCCAAGCAGGCGCGGAAACGTCCAAGCAGGCGCGGAAGCGTGCAACCAGGCGCGGAAGCGTCCAAGCAGGCGCGGAAGCGTCCAAGCAGCCGCTGAAACGCGCAACCAGGCGCGGAAGCGTCCAAGCAGGCGCGGAAGCGCCCAAGCAGTCGCGGAAACGTCCAAGCAGGCGCGGAAGCATGCAAGAAGGCACAGAAGAGTCCAAGCAGGAGCGGAAGCGTCCAAGCAGACGCAGAAGCGTCCAAGCAGGCGCGGTAGCGTGCAAGCAGGCGCGGAAGCGTCCAAGCAGGCGCGGAAGCGTCCAAGCAGGCGTGAAAGCGTCCAAGCTGGCGCGGTAGCGTCCAAGCAGGAGCGGAAACGTCCAAGCAGGCGCGGAAGCATGCAAGAAGGCGCAGAAGAGTCCAAGCAGCCGCGGAAGCGTCCAAACAGTCGCAGAAGCGTCCAAGCAGGCGCGGTAGCGTCCAAGCAGGCGCGGAAGCGTCCAAGCAGGCGTGGAAACTTCCAAGTAGGCGCGGAAACATGCAAGAAGGCGCAGAAGAGTCCAAGCAGGCGCGGCAGCGTCCAAGCAGGCGCGGAAACGTCCAAGCAGGCGCGGAAGCATGCAAGAAGACGCAGAAGAGTCCAAGCAGGCGCGGCAGCATCTAAGCAGGCGCAGAAGCGTCCAAGCAGTCGCGGAAGCGTCCAAGCAGGCGCGGAAGCGTCCATGCAGGCGCGGAAGCGTCCAAGCAGGCGCGGAAGCGTCCAAGCAGGCGCGGAAGCGTCCAAGCAGGCGCGGAAGCGTCCAAGCAGGCGCGGAAGCGTCCAAGCAGGCGGGGAAGCTTCCAAGCAGGCGCGGAAGCGTCCAAGCAGGCGCGGATGCGTCCAAGCAGTCGCGGAAGCGTCCAAGCAGGCGCGGAAGCGCCCAAGCAGGCGCAGAAGCGTCCAAGCAGGCGCGGAAGCGTCCAAGTAGGCGCGGAAGCGTCCAAGGAGGCGCGGAAACGTCCAAGGAGGCGTGGAAGAGTCCAAGCAGGCGCGGCAGCGTCTAAGCAGGCGCGGAAGCGTCCAAGCAGTCGCGGAAGCGTCCAAGCAGGCGCGGAAGCGTCCAAGCAGGCGCGGAAGCGTCCAAGCAGGCGCGGAAGCGTCCAAGCAGGCGCGGAAGCGTCCAAGCAGGCGCGGAAGCGTGCAACCAGGCGCGGAAGCGTCCAAGCAGGCGCGGATCCGTGCAAGCAGGCGCGGAAGCGTCCAAGCAGGCGCGGAAGCGTCCAAGCAGGCGCGGAAACGTCCAAGCAGGCGCGGAAGCGTGCAACCAGGCGCGGAAGCGTCCAAGCAGGCGCGGAAGCGTCCAAGCAGGCGCGGAAGCGTCCAAGCAGCCGCTGAAACGCGCAACCAGGCGCGGAAGCGTCCAAGCAGGCGCGGAAGCGCCCAAGCAGTCGCGGAAACGTCCAAGCAGGCGCGGAAGCATGCAAGAAGGCACAGAAGAGTCCAAGCAGGAGCGGAAGCGTCCAAGCAGACGCAGAAGCGTCCAAGCAGGCGCGGTAGCGTGCAAGCAGGCGCGGAAGCGTCCAAGCAGGCGCGGAAGCGTCCAAGCAGGCGTGAAAGCGTCCAAGCTGGCGCGGTAGCGTCCAAGCAGGAGCGGAAACGTCCAAGCAGGCGCGGAAGCATGCAAGAAGGCGCAGAAGAGTCCAAGCAGCCGCGGAAGCGTCCAAACAGTCGCAGAAGCGTCCAAGCAGGCGCGGTAGCGTCCAACCAGGCGCGGAAGCGTCCAAGCAGGCGCGGAAGCGTCCAAGCAGCCGCTGAAGCGTGCAACCAGGCGCGGAAGCGTCCAAGCAGGCGCGGAAGCGCCCAAGCAGTCGCGGAAACGTCCAAGCAGGCGCGGAAGCATGCAAGAAGGCACAGAAGAGTCCAAGCAGGAGCGGAAGCGTCCAAGCAGACGCAGAAGCGTCCAAGCAGGAGCGGTAGCGTGCAAGCAGGCGCGGAAGCGTCCAAGCAGGCGCGGAAGCGTGCAACCAGGCGCGGAAGCGTCCAAGCAGGCGCGGAAGCGTCCAAGCAGGCGCGGAAGCGTCCAAGCAGCCGCTGAAGCGTGCAACCAGGCGCGGAAGCGTCCAAGCAGGCGCGGAAGCGCCCAAGCAGTCGCGGAAACGTCCAAGCAGGCGCGGAAGCATGCAAGAAGGCACAGAAGAGTCCAAGCAGGCGCGGAAGCGTCCAAGCAGACGCAGAAGCGTCCAAGCAGGCGCGGTAGCGTACAAGCAGGCGCGGAAGCGTCCAAGCAGTCGCGGAAGCGTCCAAGCAGGAGCTGTAACGTCCAAGCAGGCGCGGAAACGTCCAAGCAGGCGCGGAAGAGTCCAAGCAGGCGCGGAAGCGTCAAAGCAGGCGCAGAACCGTGCAAGCAGGCGCGGAAGCGTCCAAGCAGGCGCGGAAGCATCCAAGCAGGCGTGAAAGCGTCCAAGCTGGCTTTGAACCGTGCAAGCAGGCGGGGAAGCGTCCAAGCAGTCGCGGAAGTGTCCAAGCAGGCGCGGTAGCGTCCAAGCAGGCGCGGAAGCGTCCAAGCAGGCGCGGAAGCGTCCAAGCAGGCGCGGAAGCGTCCAAGCAGGCGTGGAAGAGTCCAAGCAGGCGCGGGAGCGTCCAAGCAGGCGTGAAAGCGTCCAAGCAGTCGCAGAAGCGTCCAAGCAGGCGCGGTAGCGTCCAAGCAGGCGCGGAAGCGTCCAAGCAGGCGCGGAAGCGTCCAAGCAGGCGCGGAAGCGTCCAAGCAGGCGTGGAAGAGTCCAAGCAGGCGCGGGTGCGTCCAAGCAGGCGTGAAAGCGTCCAAGCAGTCGCAGAAGCGTCCAAGCAGGCGCGGAAGCGTCCAATCAGGCGCGGAAGCGTCCAAGCAGGCGCGGAAGCGTCCAAGCAGGCGCGGAAGCATACAAGCAGGCGCGGAAGCGTGCAACCAGGCGTGGAAGCGTCCAAGCAGGGGCGGAAGCGTCCAAGCAGGCGCGGAAGCGTCCAAGCAGGCGCGGAAACGTCGAAGCAGGTGCGGAAGCATGCAAGAAGGCGCAGAAGAGTCCAAGCAGGCGCGGAAGCGTCCAAGCAGTCGCGGAAGCGTCCAAGCAGGCGCGGAAGCGTCCAAGCAGGCGCGGAAACGTCGAAGCAGGTGCGGAAGCATGCAAGAAGGCGCAGAAGAGTCCAAGCAGGCGCGGAAGCGTCCAAGCAGCCGCGGAAGCGTCCAAGCAGGCGCGGAAGCTTGCAAGAAGGCGCAGAAGAGTCCAATCAGGCGCGGAAGCGTCCAAGCAGGCGCGGAAGCGTGCAAGCTGGCGCGAAACCGTCCAAGCAGGCGCGGAACCGTGCAAGAAGGCGCAGAAGCGTCCAAGCAGGCGCGGAAGCATCCATACATGCGCAGAAGCGTCCAAGCAGGCGCGGAAGCGTGCAAGCAGGCGCGGAAGCGTCCAAGCAGGCGCGGAAGCATGCAAGAAGGCGCAAAGTATCCAAGCAGGCGCGGAAGCGTCCAAGCAGTCGCGGAAGCGTCCAAGCAGGCGCGTAGCGTCCAAACAGGCGCGGAAACGTCCAAGCAGGCGCGGAAGAGTCAAAGCAGGCGCGGAAGCGTCTAAGCAGGCGCAGAACCGTGCAAGCAGGCGCGGGAGCGTCCAAGCAGGCGCGGTAGCGTCCAAGCAGGCGCGGAAACGTCGAAGCAGGCGCGGAAGCATCCATACATGCGCAGAAGCGTCCAAGCAGGCGCGGAAGCGTCCAAGCAGGCGCGAAAACGTCGAAGCAGGTGCGGAAGCATGCAAGAAGGCGCAGAAGAGTCCAAGCAGGCGCGAAACCGTCCAAGCAGGCGCGGAACCGTGCAAGAAGGCGCAGAAGCGTCCAAGCAGGCGCGGAAGCATCCATACATGCGCAGAAGCGTCCAAGCAGGCGCGGAAGCGTCCAAGCAGGCGCGGAAACGTCGAAGCAGGTGCGGAAGCATGCAAGAAGGCGCAGAAGAGTCCAAGCAGGCGCGGAAGCGTCCAAGCAGCCGCGGAAGCGTCCAAGCAGGCGCGGAAGCATGCAAGAAGGCGCAGAAGAGTCCAATCAGGCGCGGAAGCGTCCAAGCAGGCGCGGAAGCGTGCAAGCAGGCGCGGAAGCGTCCAAGCAGGCGCGGAAGCATGCAAGAAGGCGCAAAGTATCCAAGCAGGCGCGGAAGCGTCCAAGCAGGCGCGGTAGCGTCCAAGCAGGCGCGGAAGCGTCGAAGCAGGTGCGGAAGCGTCCAAGCAGGCGCGGAAACGTCGAAGCAGGTGCGGAAGCATGCAAGAAGGCGCAGAAGAGTCCAAGCAGGCGCGGAAGCGTCCAAGCAGCCGCGGAAGCGTCCAAGCAGGCGCGGAAGCTTGCAAGAAGGCGCAGAAGAGTCCAATCAGGCGCGGAAGCGTCCAAGCAGGCGCGGAAGCGTGCAAGCTGGCGCGAAACCGTCCAAGCAGGCGCGGAACCGTGCAAGAAGGCGCAGAAGCGTCCAAGCAGGCGCGGAAGCATCCATACATGCGCAGAAGCATGCAAGCAGGCGCGGAAGCATGCAAGCAGGCGCGGAAGCATGCAAGAAGACGCAGAAGAGTCCAAGCAGGCGCGGAAGCGTCCGAGCAGGCGGGGAAGCATGCAAGCAGGCGTGGAAGCGTCCAAGCAGGAGCGTAAGCGTCCAAGCAGGCGCGGAAGCGTCCAAGAAGGCGCGGAAGCGTCCAAGCAGGCGGGGAAGCATGCAAGCAGGCGCGGAAGAGTCCAAGCAGGCGCGGAAGCGTCCAAGCAGGCGCGGAAACGTCCAAGTAGGCGCGGAAGCGTCCAAGCAGGCGTGGAAGCGTCCAAGCAGGAGCGTAAGCGTCCAAGCAGGCGCGGAAGCGTCCAAGAAGGCGCGGAAGCGTCCAAGCAGGCGCGGAAGCGTGCAAGCAGGCGCGGAAGCGTCCAAGCAGGCGCGGAAGCGTCCAAGCAGGCGCGGAAACGTCCAAGCAGGCGCGGAAACGTCCAAGCAGGCGCGGAAGAGTCAAAGCAGGCGCGGAAGCGTGTGAGCAGGCGCAGAACCGTGCAAGCAGGCGCGGTAGCGTCCAAGCAGGCGCGGAAGCGTCCAAGCAGGCGCGGAAGCATGCAAGAAGGCGCAGAAGAGTCCAATCAGGCGCGGAAGCGTCCAAGCAGGCGCGGAAGCGTGCAAGCAGGCGCGGAAGTGTCCAAGCAGGCGCGGAAGCATGCAAGAAGGCGCAAAGAATCCAAGCAGGCGCGGAAGCGGCCAAGCAGTCGCGGAAGCGTCCAAGCAGGCGCGGTAGCGTCCAAACAGGCGCGGAAACGTCCAAGCAGGCGCGGAAGAGTCAAAGCAGGCGCGGAAGCGTCTAAGCAGGCGCAGAACCGTGCAAGCAGGCGAGGAAGCGTCCAAGCAGGCCCGGTAGCGTCCAAGCAGGCGCGGAAACGTCGAAGCAGGTGCGGAAGCGTCCAAGCAGACGCGAAACCGTCCAAGCAGGCGCGGAACCGTGCAAGAAGGCGCAGAAGCGTCCAACCAGGCGCGGAAGAGTCCAAGCAGGCGCGGAAGCGTCCAAGCAGGCGCGGAAGCGTCCAAGCAGGCGCGGAAACGTCCAAGTAGGCGCGGAAACATGCAAGAAGGCGCGAAAGCGTCCAAGCAGGCGCGGAAGCGTCCAAGCAGGCACGGAAGCATACAAGCAGGCGCGGAAGCGTGCAACCAGGCGTGGAAGCGTCCAAGCAGGGGCGGAAGCGATCAAGCAGGCGCGGAACCGTGCAAGCAGGCGCGGAAGCGTCCAAGCAGGCGCGGTAGCGTCCAATCAGGCGCGGAAGCGTCCAAGCATGCGCGGAAGCGTCCAAGCAGGCTCGGAACCGTGCAAGCAGGCGCGAAAGCGTCCTAGCAGGCGCGGAAGCATGCAAGCAGGCGCGGAAGCATGCAAGCAGGCGCGGAAGCGTCCAAGCAGGCGCGTAAGCGTCCAAGCAGGCGGGGAAGCATGCAAGCAGGCGCGGAAGCATCCAAGCAGGCGCGGAAACGTCCAAGTAGGCGAGGAAACATGCATGAAGGCCCGGAAGCGTCCAAGCAGGCGCGGTAGCGCCCAAGCAGGCTCGGAACCGTGCAAGCAGGCGCGGAAGCGTCCTAGCAGGCGCGGAAGCATGCAAGCAGGCGCGGAAGCATGCAAGCAGGCGCGGAAGCATGCAAGAAGACGCAGAAGAGTCCAAGCAGGCGCGGAAGCGTCCGAGCAGGCGGGGAAGCATGCAAGCAGGCGTGGAAGCGTCCAAGCAGGAGCGTAAGCGTCCAAGCAGGCGCGGAAGCGTCCAAGAAGGCGCGGAAGCGTCCAAGCAGGCGGGGAAGCATGCAAGCAGGCGCGGAAGAGTCCAAGCAGGCGCGGAAGCGTCCAAGCAGGCGCGGAAACGTCCAAGTAGGCGCGGAAGCGTCCAAGCAGGCGCGGTAGCGTCCAAGCAGTCGCGGAAACGGCCAAGCAGGCGCGGAAGCGTCCAAGCAGGCGCAGAACCGTGCAAGCAGGCGCGGAAGCGTCCAAGCAGGCGCGGTAGCGTCCAATCAGGCGCGGAAGCGTCCAAGCATGCGCGGAAGCGTCCAAGCAGGCTCGGAACCGTGCAAGCAGGCGCGAAAGCGTCCTAGCAGGCGCGGAAGCATGCAAGCAGGCGCGGAAGCATGCAAGAAGACGCAGAAGAGTCCAAGCAGGCGCGGAAGCGTCCGAGCAGGCGGGGAAGCATGCAAGCAGGCGCGGAAGCGTCCAAGCAGGCGCGGAAACGTCCAAGTAGGCGCGGAAACATGCAAGAAGGCGCGAAAGCGTCCAAGCAGGCGCGGAAGCGTCCAAGCAGGCACGGAAGCATACAAGCAGGCGCGGAAGCGTGCAACCAGGCGTGGAAGCGTCCAAGCAGGGGCGGAAGCGATCAAGCAGGCGCGGAATCGCGCAAGCAGGCGCGGAAGCGTCCAAGCAGGCGCGGTAGCGTCCAATCAGGCGCGGAAGCGTCCAAGCATGCGCGGAAGCGTCCAAGCAGGCTCGGAACCGTGCAAGCAGGCGCGAAAGCGTCCTAGCAGGCGCGGAAGCATGCAAGCAGGCGCGGAAGCATGCAAGCAGGCGCGGAAGCGTCCAAGCAGGCGCGTAAGCGTCCAAGCAGGCGGGGAAGCATGCAAGCAGGCGCGGAAGCGTCCAAGCAGGCGCGGAAACGTCCAAGTAGGCGAGGAAACATGCATGAAGGCCCGGAAGCGTCCAAGCAGGCGCGGTAGCGTCCAAGCAGGCTCGGAACCGTGCAAGCAGGCGCGGAAGCGTCCTAGCAGGCGCGGAAGCATGCAAGCAGGCGCGGAAGCATGCAAGCAGGCGCGGAAGCATGCAAGAAGACGCAGAAGAGTCCAAGCAGGCGCGGAAGCGTCCGAGCAGGCGGGGAAGCATGCAAGCAGGCGCGGAAGCGTCCAAGCAGGCGCGGAAACGTCCAAGTAGGCGCGGAAACATGCAAGAAGGCGCGAAAGCGTCCAAGCAGGCGCGGAAGCGTCCAAGCAGGCGCGGAAACGTCGAAGCAGGTGCGGAAGCATGCAAGAAGGCGCAGAAGAGTCCAAGCAGGCGCGGAAGCGTCCAAGCAGCCGCGGAAGCGTCCAAGCAGGCGCGGAAGCATGCAAGAAGGCGCAGAAGAGTCCAATCAGGCGCGGAAGCGTCCAAGCAGGCGCGGAAGCGTCCAAGCAGGCGCGGAAGCGTCCAAGCAGGCGCGGAAGCGTCCAAGCAGACCCGGAAGCGTCCAAGCAGGCGCAGAACCGTGCAAGCAGGCGTGGAAGCGTCCAAGCAGGAGCGTAAGCGTCCAAGCAGGCGCGGAAGCGTCCAAGAAGGCGCGGAAGCGTCCAAGCAGGCGCGGAAGCGTCCAAGCAGGCGCGGAAGCGTCCAAGCAGACCCGGAAGCGTCCAAGCAGGCGCGGAACCGTCCAAGCAGGCGCGGAAGCATGCAAGCAGGCGCGGAAGCATGAAAGAAGGCGCAGAAGAGTCCAAACAGGCGCGGAAATGTCCAAGCAGGCGCGGAAACGTCCAAGCAGGCGCGGAAGCATGCAAGCAGGCGCGGAAGCATGCAAGAAGGCGCAGAACAGTCCAAGCAGGCGCGGAAGTGTCCAAGCAGGCGCGGAAGCGTCCAAGCAGTCGCGGAAGCGTCCAAGCAGGCGCGGTAGCGTCCAACCAGGCGCGGAAGCGTCCAAGCAGTCGCGGAAGCGTCCAAGCAGGCGCGGAAGCGTCCAAGCAGTCGCGGAAGCGTCCAAGCAGGCGCGGAAGCGTCCAAGCAGTCGCGGAAGCGTCCAAGCAGGCAAAGAAGAGTCCAAGCAGGCGCGGAAGCGTCCAAGTAGGCGCGGAAGCGTCCAAGCAGGCGCGGAAGCGTCCAAGTAGGCGCGGAAACGTCCAAGCAGGCGCGGAAGCATGCAAGCAGGCGCGGAAGCATGCAAGAAGACGCAGAAGAGTCCAAGCAGGCGCGGAAGCGTCCGAGCAGGCGGGGAAGCATGCAAGCAGGCGCGGAAGCGTCCAAGCAGGCGCGGAAACGTCCAAGTAGGCGCGGAAACATGCAAGAAGGCGCGAAAGCGTCCAAGCAGGCGCGGAAGCGTCCAAGCAGGCACGGAAGCATACAAGCAGGCGCGGAAGCGTGCAACCAGGCGTGGAAGCGTCCAAGCAGGGGCGGAAGCGATCAAGCAGGCGCGGAACCGTGCAAGCAGGCGCGGAAGCGTCCAAGCAGGCGCGGTAGCGTCCAATCAGGCGCGGAAGCGTCCAAGCATGCGCGGAAGCGTCCAAGCAGGCTCGGAACCGTGCAAGCAGGCGCGAAAGCGTCCTAGCAGGCGCGGAAGCATGCAAGCAGGCGCGGAAGCATGCAAGCAGGCGCGGAAGCGTCCAAGCAGGCGCGTAAGCGTCCAAGCAGGCGGGGAAGCATGCAAGCAGGCGCGGAAGCATCCAAGCAGGCGCGGAAACGTCCAAGTAGGCGAGGAAACATGCATGAAGGCCCGGAAGCGTCCAAGCAGGCGCGGTAGCGCCCAAGCAGGCTCGGAACCGTGCAAGCAGGCGCGGAAGCATGCAAGAAGGCGCAGAAGAGTCCAAGCAGTCGCGGAAGAGTCCAAGCAGTCGCGGAAGCGTACAAGAAAGCGCGGTAGCGTCCAAGCAGTCGCGGAAGTGTCCAAGCAGGTGCGGTAGCGTCCAAGCAGGCGCGGAAACGTCCAAGCAGGCGCGGAAGCATGCAAGAAGACGCAGAAGAGTCCAAGCAGGCGCGGAAGCGTTCAGGCAGGCGCGGTAACGTCCAAGCAAGCGCGGAAACGTCCAAGCAGGCGCGGAAGCATGCAAGAAGACGCAGAAGAGTCCAAGCAGGCGCGGAAGCGTCCAAGCAGGCGCGGAAGCGTCCAAGCAGGCGCGGAAGCATGCAAGAAGACGCAGAAAAGTCCAAGCAGGCGCGGAAGCGTCCAAGCAGTCGCGGAAGCGTCCAAGCAGGTGCGGTAGCGTCCAAGCAGGCGCGGAAACGTCCAACCAGGCGCGGAATCATGCAAGAAGACGCAGAAGAGTCCAAGCAGGCGCGGAAGCGTCCAAGCAGGCGCGGAAGCATGCAAGAAGGAGCAGAAGAGTCCAAGCAGGCGCGGTAGCGTCCAAGCAGTCGCGGAAGCGTCCAAGCAGGCAGGGAAGCATGCAAGAAGACGCAGAAGAGTCCAAGCAGGCGCGGAAGCGTCCAAGCAGGCGGGGAAGCATGCAAGCAGGCGCGGAAGCGTCCAAGCAGGCGCGGAAACGTCCAAGTAGGCGCCGAAGCATGCAGGAAGGTGCGGAAGCGTCCAAGCAGGCGCGGTAGCGTCCAAGCAGGCGCGGAAACGTCCAAGCAGGCGCGGAAGCATGCAAGAAGACGCAGAGGAGTCCAAGCAGGCGCGGAAGCGTCCAAGCAGTCGCGGAAGCGTCCAAGCAGGCGCGGTAGCGTCCAAGCAGGCGCGGAAACGTCCAAGTAGCCACGGCAGCATGCAAGAAGGCGCAGAAGAATCCAAGCAGGCGCGGAAGCGTCCAAGCAGGCGGGGAAGCATGCAAGCAGGCGCGGAAGCGTCCAAGCAGGCGCGGTAGCGTCCAAGCATGCGCGGAAACGTCCAAGCAGGCGCGGAAGCATGCAAGAAGTCGCAGAAGAGTCCAAGCAGGCGCGGAAGAGTCCAAGCAGGCGCGGTAGCGTCCAAGAAGGCGCGGAGACGTCCAAGCAGGCGCGGAAGCATGCAAGAAGACGCAGAAGAGTCCAAGCAGGCGCGGAAGCGTCCAAGCAGGCGCGGAAGCATGCAAGAAGACGCAGAAGAGTCCAAGCAGGCGCGGAAGCGTCCAAGCAGGCACGGAAGCATGCAAGAAGGAGCAGAATAGTCCAAGCAGGCGCGGTAGCGTCCAAGCAGTCGCGGAAGCGTCCAAGCAGGCAGGGAAGCATGCAAGAAGACGCAGATGAGTCCAAGCAGGCGCGGAAGCGTCCAAGCAGACGCGGAAACGTCCAAGTAGGCGCCGAAGCATGCAAGAAGGTGCGGAAGCGTCCAAGCAGGCGCGGTAGCGTCCAAGCAGGCGCGGAAACGTCCAAGCAGGCGCGGAAGCATGCAAGAAGACGCAGAGGAGTCCAAGCAGGCGCGGAAGCGTCCAAGCAGTCGCGGAAGCGTCCAAGCAGGCTCGGTAGCGTCCAAGCAGGCGCGGAAACGTCCAAGTAGGCACGGCAGCATGCAAGAAGGCGCAGAAGAATCCAAGCAGGCGCGGAAGCGTCCAAGCAGGCGGGGAAGCATGCAAGCAGGCGCGGAAGCGTCCAAGCAGGCGCGGTAGCGTCCAAGCAGGCGCGGAAACGTCCAAGCAGGCGCGGAAGCATGCAAGAAGGCGCGGAAGCGTCCAAGCAGGCGCGGTAGCGTCCAAGCAGTCGCGGAAGCGTCCAAGCAGTCGCGGAAGCGTCCAAGCAGGCGGGGAAGCATGCAAGCAGGCGCGGAAGCATCCAAGCAGGCGCGGAAACGCCCAAGTAGGCGCGGTAGCGTCCAACCAGGCGCGGGAGCGTCCAAGCAGGCGCAGAAGTGTCCAAGCAGGCGCGGAATCGTCCAAGCAGTCGCGGAAGCGTCCAAGCAGGCGCGGTAGCGTCCAACCAGGCGCGGAAGCGTCCAAGCAGGCGCGGAAACGTCCAAGCAGGCGCGGAAGCGTCCAACCAGGCGCGGAAGCGTCCAAGCAGGCGCGGAAGCGTCCAAGCAGGCGCGGTAGCGTCCAAGCAGGCGCGGAAACGTCCGAGGAGGCGCGGAAGCATGCAAGCAGGCGCGGAAGCGTCCAAGCAGGCGCGGAAGCATCCATACATGCGCAGAAGCGTCCAAGCAGGCGCGGAAGCGTCCAAGCAGGCGCGGAAGCGTCCAAGCAGGCGCGGAAGAGTGCAAGCAGGCGCGGAAGCGTCCAAGCAGGCGCGGAAGCATGCAAGAAGGCGCAAAGAATCCAAGCAGGCGCGGAAGCGTCCAAGCAGTCGCGGAAGCGTCCAAGCAGGCGCGGTAGCGTCCAAACAGGCGCGGAAACGTCGAAGCAGGAGCGGAAGCGTCCAAGCAGGCGCGAAACCGTCCAAGCAGGCGCAGAACCGTGCAAGAAGGCGCAGAAGCGTCCAAGCAGACGCGGAAGCATCCATACATGCGCAGAAGCGTCCATGCAGGCGCGGAAGCGTCCAAGCAGGCGCGGATCCGTGCAAGCAGGCGCGGAAACGTCCAAGCAGGCGCGGAAGAGTCAAAGCAGGCGCGGAAGCGTCTAAGCAGGCGCAGAACCGTGCAAGCAGGCGCGGAAGCGTCCAAGCAGACGCGAAACCGTCCAAGCAGGCGCGGAACCGTGCAAGAAGGCGCAGAAGCGTCCAAGCAGGCGCGGAAGCATCCATACATGCGCAGAAGCGTCCTAGCAGGCGCGGAAGTGTCCAAGCAGGCGCGGATCCGTGCAAGCAGGCGCGGAATCGTCCAAGCAGGCATGGAGGCGTCCAAGCAGGCGCGGAAGCGTCCAAGCAGGCGCGGAAACGTCCAAGTAGGCGCGGAAACATGCAAGAAGGCGCGAAAGCGTCCAAGCAGGCGCGGAAGCGTCCAAGCAGGCGCGGAAGCATACAAGCAGGCGCGGAAGCGTGCAACCAGGCGTGGAAGCGTCCAAGCAGGGGCGGAAGCGTCCAAACAGGCGCGGAAGCGTCCAAGCAGGCGCGGAAACGTCGAAGCAGGTGCGGAAGCATGCAAGAAGGCGCAGAAGAGTCCAAGCAGGCGCGGAAGCGTCCAAGCAGTCGCGGAAGCGTCCAAGCTGGCGCGGTAGCGTCCAACCAGGTGCGGAAGCGTCCAAGCAGGCGCGGAAGCATGCAAGAAGGCGCAAAGAATCCAAGCAGGCGCGGAAGCGTCCAAGCAGTCGCGGAAGCGTCCAAGCAGGCGCGGTAGCGTCCAAGCAGGCGCGGAAACGTCCAAGCAGGCGCGGAAGAGTCAAAGCAGGCGCGGAAGCGTCTAAGCAGGCGCAGAACCGTGCAAGCAGGCGCGGAAGCGTCCAAGCAGGCGCGGAAGCATGCAAGAAGGCACCGAAGCGTCCAAGCAGGCGCGGAAGCGTCCCAGCAGGCGCGGAAGAGACCAAGCAGGCGCGGAAGCGTCCTGGCAGGCGCGGAAGTGTCCAAGCAGGCGCGGATCCGTGCAAGCAGGCGCGGAAGCGTCCAAGCAGGCGCGGAGGCGTCCAAGCAGGCGCGGAAGCGTCCAAGCAGGCGCGGAAGCGCCCAAGCAGTCGCGGAAGTGTGCAAGCAGGCGCGGAAGCGTCCGAGCAGGCGCGGAAGCGTCCAAGCAGTCGCGGAAGCGTCCAAGCAGGCGCGGAAACGTCCAAGCAGGCGCGGAAGCATGCAAGCAGGCGCGGAAGCGTCCAAGCAGGCGCGGAAGCGTCCAAGCAGGCGCGGTAGCGTCCAAGCAGGAGCGGAAGCGTCCAAGCAGGGGCGGAAGCGTCCAAGCAGGCGCGGAAGCGTCCAAGCAGACGCGGAAGCGTCCAAGCAGGCGCGGAAGCGTGCAAGCAGGCGCGGAAGCGTGCAAGCAGGCGCGGAAGCGTCCAAGCATGCGTGGAAGAGTCCAAGCAGGCGCGGAAACGTCCAAGCATGCGCGGAAGAGTAAAAGCAGGCGCGGAAGCGTCCAAGCAACCGCTGAAGCGTCCAAGCTGGCGCGGTAGCGTCCAAGCAGGAGCGGAAACGTACAAGCAGGCGCGGAAGCGTCCAAGCAGTCGCGGAAGCGTCCAAGCAGGCGCGGTAACGTCCAAGCAGGCGCGGAAACGTCCAAGCAGGCGCGGAAGCATGCAAGAAGGCGCAGAATAGTCCAAGCAGGCGCGGAAGCATGCAAGCAGGCGCGGAAGCATGCAAGAAGGCGCAGAAGAGTCCAAGCAGGCGTGGAAGCGTCCAAGCAGGCGCGGAAGCGTCCAAGCAGGCGCGGAAGCGTCCAAGCAGGCGCGGCAGCGTCTAAGCAGGCGCGGAAGCGTCCAAGCAGTCGCGGAAGCGTCCAAGCAGGCGCGGTAGCGTCCAAACAGGCGCGGAAACGTCCAAGCAGGCGCGGAAGAGTCAAAGCAGGCGCGGAAGCGTCTAAGCAGGCGCGTAAGCGTCCAAGCAGGCGGGGAAGCATGCAAGCAGGCGCGGAAACATCCAAGCAGGCGCGGAAGCATGCAAGCAGGCGCGGAAGCATGCAAGAAGACGCAGAAGAGTCCAAGCAGGCGCGGAAGCGTCCGAGCAGGCGGGGAAGCATGCAAGCAGGCGTGGAAGCGTCCAAGCAGGAGCGTAAGCGTCCAAGCAGGCGCGGAAGCGTCCAAGAAGGCGCGGAAGCGTCCAAGCAGGCGGGGAAGCATGCAAGTAGGCGCGGAAGCGTCCAAGCAGGCGCGGTAGCGTCCAAGCAGTCGCGGAAACGGCCAAGCAGGCGCGGAAGCGTCCAAGCAGGCGCGAAACCGTCCAAGCATGCGCGGAACCGTGCAAGAAGGCGCAGAAACGTCCAAGCAGGCGCGGAAGCATCCATACATGCGCAGAAGCGTCCAAGCAGGCGCGGAAGCGTCCAAGCAGGCGCGGAAACGTCGAAGCAGGTGCGGAAGCATGCAAGAAGGCGCAGAAGAGTCCAAGGAGGCGCGGAAGCGTCCAAGCAGTCGCGGAAGCGTCCAAGCAGGCTCGGAAGCGTCCAAGCAGGCGCGGAAACGTCCAAGTAGGCGCGGAAGTGTACAAGCAGGCGAGGAAGCGTCCAAGCATGCGCGGAAGCGTCCAAGCAGGCGCTGAAGTGTCCAAGCAGGCGCGGAAGCGTCCAAGCATGCGCGGAAGCGTCCAAGCCGGCGCGGAAGCGTCCAAGCAGGCGCGGAAGCATGCAAGCAGGCGCGGAAGCATGCAAGAAGACGCAGAAGAGTCCAAGCAGGCGCGGAAGCGCCCGAGCAGGCGGGGAAGCATGCAAGCAGGCGCGGAAGCGTCCAAGCAGGCGCGGAAACGTCCAAGTAGGCGCGGAAACATGCAAGAAGGCGCGAAAGCGTCCAAGCAGGCGCGGAAGCGTCCAAGCAGGCACGGAAGCATACAAGCAGGCGCGGAAGCGTGCAACCAGGCGTGGAAGCGTCCAAGCAGGGGCGGAAGCGATCAAGCAGGCGCGGAACCGTGCAAGCAGGCGCGGAAGCGTCCAAGCAGGCGCGGTAGCGTCCAATCAGTCGCGGAAGCGTCCAAGCATGCGCGGAAGCGTCCAAGCAGGCTCGGAACCGTGCAAGCAGGCGCGAAAGCGTCCTAGCAGGAGCGGAAGCATGCAAGCAGGCGCGGAAGCATGCAAGCAGGCGCGGAAGCGTCCAAGCAGGCGCGTAAGCGTCCAAGCAGGCGGGGAAGCATGCAAGCAGGCGCGGAAGCGTCCAAGCAGGCGCGGAAACGTCCAAGTAGGCGAGGAAACATGCATGAAGGCCCGGAAGCGTCCAAGCAGGCGCGGTAGCGTCCAAGCAGGCTCGGAACCGTGCAAGCAGGCGCGGAAGCGTCCTAGCAGGCGCGGAAGCATGCAAGCAGGCGCGGAAGCATGCAAGCAGGCGCGGAAGCATGAAAGAAGACGCAGAAGAGTCCAAGCAGGCGCGGAAGCGTCCGAGCAGGCGGGGTAGCATGCAAGCAGGCGCGGAAGCGTCCAAGCAGGCGCGGAAACGTCCAAGTAGGCGCGGAAACATGCAAGAAGGCGCGAAAGCGTCCAAGCAGGCGCGGAAGCGTCCAAGCAGGCGCGGAAGCATACAAGCAGGCGCGGAAGCGTGCAACCAGGCGTGGAAGCGTCCAAGCAGGGGCGGAAGCGTCCAAACAGGCGCGGAAGCGTCCAAGCAGGCGCGGAAACGTCGAAGCAGGTGCGGAAGCATGCAAGAAGGCGCAGAAGAGTCCAAGCAGGCGCGGAAGCGTCCAAGCAGTCGCGGAAGCGTCCAAGCTGGCGCGGTAGCGTCCAACCAGGTGCGGAAGCGTCCAAGCAGGCGCGGAAGCATGCAAGAAGGCGCAAAGAATCCAAGCAGGCGCGGAAGCGTCCAAGCAGTCGCGGAAGCGTCCAAGCAGGCGCGGTAGCGTCCAAGCAGGCGCGGAAACGTCCAAGCAGGCGCGGAAGAGTCAAAGCAGGCGCGGAAGCGTCTAAGAAGGCGCAGAACCGTGCAAGCAGGCGCGGAAGCGTCCAAGCAGGCGCGGTAGCGTCCAAGCAGGCGCGGAAACGTCGAAGCAGGTGCGGAAGCGTCCAAGCAGGCGCGAAACCGTTCAAGCAGGCGCGGAAACGTCCAAGTAGGCGCGGAAGCATGCACGAAGGAGCAGAAGCGTCCAAGCAGGCGCGGTAGCGTCCAAGCAGGCGCAGAAGAGTCCAAACAGGCGCAGAAGTGTCTAAGCAGGCGCGGTAGCGTCCAAGCAGGCGCGAAACCGTCCAAGCAGGCGCGGAACCGTGCAAGAAGGCGCAGAAGCGTCCAAGCAGGCGCGGAAGCATCCATACATGCGCAGAAGCGTCCAAGCAGGCGCGGAAGCGTCCAAGCAGGCGCGGAAACGTCGAAGCAGGTGCGGAAGCATGCAAGAAGGCGCAGAAGAGTCCAAGCAGGCGCGGAAGCGTCCAAGCAGCCGCGGAGGCGTCCAAGCAGGCGCGGAAGCATGCAAGAAGGCGCAGAAGAGTCCAATCAGGCGCGGAAGCGTCCAAGCAGGCGCGGAAGCGTGCAAGCAGGCGCGGAAGCGTCCAAGCAGGCGCGGAAGCATGCAAGAAGGCGCAAAGAATCCAAGCAGGCGCGGAAGCGTCCAAGCAGTCGCGGAAGCGTCCAAGCAGGCGCGGTAGCGTCCAAACAGGCGCGGAAGCATGCAAGAAGACGCAGAAGAGTCCAAGCAGGCGCGGAAGCGTCCAAGCAGTCGCGGAAGCGTCCAAGCAGGCGCGGAAGCGTCCAAGCAGGCGCGAAACCGTCCAAGCAGCCGCGGAACCGTGCAAGAAGGCGCAGAAGCGTCCAAGCAGTCGCGGAAGCGTCCAAGCAGGCGCGGTAGCGTCCAAGCAGGCGCGGAAACGTCCAAGCAGGCGCGGAAGAGTCAAAGCAGGCGCGGAAGCGTCTAAGCAGGCGCAGAACCGTGCAAGCAGGCGCGGAAGCGTCCAAGCAGGCGCGGTAGCGTCCAAGCAGGCGCGGAAACGTCGAAGCAGGTGCGGAAGCGTCCAAGCAGGCGCGAAACCGTCCAAGCAGGCGCGGAACCGTGCAAGAAGGCGCAGAAGCGTCCAAGCAGACGCGGAAGCATCCATACATGCGCAGAAGCGTCCATGCAGGCGCGGAAACGTCCAAGCAGTCGCGGAAACGGCCAAGTAGGCGCGGAAGCATGCAAGAAGGCGCAGAAGAGTCCAAGCAGGCGCGGAAGCGTCCAAGCAGTCGCTGAAGCGTCCAAGCAGGGGCGGAAACGTCCAAGCAGGCGCGGAAGCATGCAAGAAGGCGCAGAAGAGTCCAAGCAGGCGCGAAAGCATCCAAGCTGGCGCGGAAACGTCCAAGCAGGCGCGGTAGCGTCCAAACAGGCGCGGAAACGTCCAAGCAGGCGCGGAAGAGTCAAAGCAGGCGCGGAAGCGTCTAAGCAGGCGCAGAACCGTGCAAGCAGGCGCGGAAGCGTCCAAGCAGGCGCGGTAGCGTCCAAGCAGGCGCGGAAACGTCGAAGCAGGTGCGGAAGCGTCCAAGCAGGCGCGAAACCGTCCAAGCAGGCGCGGAACCGTGCAAGAAGGCGCAGAAGCGTCCAAGCAGACGCGGAAGCATCCATACATGCGCAGAAGCGTCCATGCAGGCGCGGAAACGTCCAAGCAGTCGCGGAAGCATGCAAGAAGACGCAGAAGATTCCAAGCAGGCGCGGAAGCGTCCAAGCAGGCGCAGAAGAGTCCAAGCAGGCGCGGAAGCGTCCAAGCAGTCGCTGAAGCGTCCAAGCAGGCGCGGAAACGTCCAAGCAGGCGCGGAAGCATGCAAGAAGCCGCAGAAGAGTCCAAGCAGGCGCAGAAGAGTCCAAGCAGTCGCGGAAGCGTCCAAGCAGGCGCGGTAGCGTCCAAGCAGTCGCGAAAGCGTCCAAGCAGGCGCGGTAGCGTCCAAGCAGGCGCGGAAACGTCCAAGCAGGCGCGGAAGCATGCAAGAAGACGCAGAAGAGTCCAAGCAGGCGCGACAGCATCCAAGCTGGCGCGGAACCGTCCATGCAGGCGCGGAAGCATGCAAGAAGGCGCAGAAGAGTCCAAGCAGGCGCAGAAGAGTCCAAGCAGTCGCAGAAGAGTCCAAGCAGTCGCGGAAGCGTCCAAGCAGTCGCGGAAACGGCCAAGTAGGCGCGGAAGCATGCAAGAAGGCGCAGAAGAGTCCAAGCAGGCGCGGAAGCGTCCAAGCAGTCGCTGAAGCGTCCAAGCAGGGGCGGAAACGTCCAAGCAGGCGCGGAAGCATGCAAGAAGGCGCAGAAGAGTCCAAGCAGGCGCGAAAGCATCCAAGCTGGCGCGGAAACGTCCAAGCAGGCGCGGAAGCATGCAAGAAGGCGCAGAAGAGTCCAAGCAGGCGCAGAAGCGTCCAAGCAGGCGCGGAAGCGTCCAAGCAGGCGCGGTAGCGTCCAAGCAGTCGCGGAAGCGTCCAAGCAGGGGCGGAAACGCCGAAGCAGGCGCGGAAGAGTCCAAGAAGGCGCGGAAGCGTCCAAGCAGGCGCGGAAGCGTCCAAGCAGGCGCGGAAGCATCCGAGCAGTCGCGGAAGCATCCAAGCAGGAGCGGTAGCATCCAAGCAGGCGCGGAAACGACCAAGCAGGCGCGGAAGAGTCCAAGCAGGCGCGGAAGCGTCCAAGGAGGCGCGGAAGCGTCCAAGCAGGCACGAAAGTGTCCAAGCAGGCGCGGAAACGTCCAAGCAGGCGCGGAAGCATGCAAGAAGGCGCAGAAGAGTCCAAGCAGGCGCAGAAGCGTCCAAGCAGGCGCGGAGGCGTCCAAGCAGGAGCGGTAGCGTCCAAGCAGTCGCGGAAGCGTCCAAGCAGGCGCGGTAGCGTCCAAGCAGGCGCGGAAACTTCCAAGTAGGCGCGGAAGCATGCAAGAAGGCGCAGAAGAGTCCAAGCAGGCGCGGAAGCGTCCGAGCAGGCGGGGAAGCATGCAAGCAGGCGTGGAAGCGTCCAAGCAGGAGCGTAAGCGTCCAAGCAGGCGCGGAAGCGTCCAAGAAGGCGCGGAAGCGTCCAAGCAGGCGGGGAAGCATGCAAGTAGGCGCGGAAGCGTCCAAGCAGGCGCGGTAGCGTCCAAGCAGTCGCGGAAACGGCCAAGCAGGCGCGGAAGCGTCCAAGCAGGCGCGAAACCGTCCAAGCATGCGCGGAACCGTGCAAGAAGGCGCAGAAACGTCCAAGCAGGCGCGGAAGCATCCATACATGCGCAGAAGCGTCCAAGCAGGCGCGGAAGCGTCCAAGCAGGCGCGGAAACGTCGAAGCAGGTGCGGAAGCATGCAAGAAGGCGCAGAAGAGTCCAAGGAGGCGCGGAAGCGTCCAAGCAGTCGCGGAAGCGTCCAAGCAGGCTCGGAAGCGTCCAAGCAGGCGCGGAAACGTCCAAGTAGGCGCGGAAGTGTACAAGCAGGCGAGGAAGCGTCCAAGCATGCGCGGAAGCGTCCAAGCAGGCGCTGAAGTGTCCAAGCAGGCGCGGAAGCGTCCAAGCATGCGCGGAAGCGTCCAAGCAGGCGCGGAAGCGTCCAAGCAGGCGCGGAAGCATGCAAGCAGGCGCGGAAGCATGCAAGAAGACGCAGAAGAGTCCAAGCAGGCGCGGAAGCGCCCGAGCAGGCGGGGAAGCATGCAAGCAGGCGCGGAAGCGTCCAAGCAGGCGCGGAAACGTCCAAGTAGGCGCGGAAACATGCAAGAAGGCGCGAAAGCGTCCAAGCAGGCGCGGAAGCGTCCAAGCAGGCACGGAAGCATACAAGCAGGCGCGGAAGCGTGCAACCAGGCGTGGAAGCGTCCAAGCAGGGGCGGAAGCGATCAAGCAGGCGCGGAACCGTGCAAGCAGACGCGGAAGCGTCCAAGCAGGCGCGGTAGCGTCCAATCAGTCGCGGAAGCGTCCAAGCATGCGCGGAAGCGTCCAAGCAGGCTCGGAACCGTGCAAGCAGGCGCGAAAGCGTCCTAGCAGGCGCGGAAGCATGCAAGCAGGCGCGGAAGCATGCAAGCAGGCGCGGAAGCGTCCAAGCAGGCGCGTAAGCGTCCAAGCAGGCGGGGAAGCATGCAAGCAGGCGCGGAAGCGTCCAAGCAGGCGCGGAAACGTCCAAGTAGGCGAGGAAACATGCATGAAGGCCCGGAAGCGTCCAAGCAGGCGCGGTAGCGTCCAAGCAGGCTCGGAACCGTGCAAGCAGGCGCGGAAGCGTCCTAGCAGGCGCGGAAGCATGCAAGCAGGCGCGGAAGCATGCAAGCAGGCGCGGAAGCATGAAAGAAGACGCAGAAGAGTCCAAGCAGGCGCGGAAGCGTCCGAGCAGGCGGGGTAGCATGCAAGCAGGCGCGGAAGCGTCCAAGCAGGCGCGGAAACGTCCAAGTAGGCGCGGAAACATGCAAGAAGGCGCGAAAGCGTCCAAGCAGGCGCGGAAGCGTCCAAGCAGGCGCGGAAGCATACAAGCAGGCGCGGAAGCGTGCAACCAGGCGTGGAAGCGTCCAAGCAGGGGCGGAAGCGTCCAAACAGGCGCGGAAGCGTCCAAGCAGGCGCGGAAACGTCGAAGCAGGTGCGGAAGCATGCAAGAAGGCGCAGAAGAGTCCAAGCAGGCGCGGAAGCGTCCAAGCAGTCGCGGAAGCGTCCAAGCAGGCGCGGTAGCGTCCAACCAGGTGCGGAAGCGTCCAAGCAGGCGCGGAAGCATGCAAGAAGGCGCAAAGAATCCAAGCAGGCGCGGAAGCGTCCAAGCAGTCGCGGAAGCGTCCAAGCAGGCGCGGTAGCGTCCAAGCAGGCGCGGAAACGTCCAAGCAGGCGCGGAAGAGTCAAAGCAGGCGCGGAAGCGTCTAAGCAGGCGCAGAACCGTGCAAGCAGGCGCGGAAGCGTCCAAGCAGGCGCGGTAGCGTCCAAGCAGGCGCGGAAACGTCGAAGCAGGTGCGGAAGCGTCCAAGCAGGCGCGAAACCGTTCAAGCAGGCGCGGAAACGTCCAAGTAGGCGCGGAAGCATGCACGAAGGAGCAGAAGCGTCCAAGCAGGCGCGGTAGCGTCCAAGCAGGCGCAGAAGAGTCCAAACAGGCGCAGAAGTGTCTAAGCAGGCGCGGTAGCGTCCAAGCAGGCGCGAAACCGTCCAAGCAGGCGCGGAACCGTGCAAGAAGGCGCAGAAGCGTCCAAGCAGGCGCGGAAGCATCCATACATGCGCAGAAGCGTCCAAGCAGGCGCGGAAGCGTCCAAGCAGGCGCGGAAACGTCGAAGCAGGTGCGGAAGCATGCAAGAAGGCGCAGAAGAGTCCAAGCAGGCGCGGAAGCGTCCAAGCAGCCGCGGAGGCGTCCAAGCAGGCGCGGAAGCATGCAAGAAGGCGCAGAAGAGTCCAATCAGGCGCGGAAGCGTCCTAGCAGGCGCGGAAGCGTGCAAGCAGGCGCGGAAGCGTCCAAGCAGGCGCGGAAGCATGCAAGAAGGCGCAAAGAATCCAAGCAGGCGCGGAAGCGTCCAAGCAGTCGCGGAAGCGTCCAAGCAGGCGCGGTAGCGTCCAAACAGGCGCGGAAGCATGCAAGAAGACGCAGAAGAGTCCAAGCAGGCGCGGAAGCGTCCAAGCAGTCGCGGAAGCGTCCAAGCAGGCGCGGAAGCGTCCAAGCAGGCGCGAAACCGTCCAAGCAGCCGCGGAACCGTGCAAGAAGGCGCAGAAGCGTCCAAGCAGTCGCGGAAGCGTCCAAGCAGGCGCGGTAGCGTCCAAGCAGGCGCGGAAACGTCCAAGCAGGCGCGGAAGAGTCAAAGCAGGCGCGGAAGCGTCTAAGCAGGCGCAGAACCGTGCAAGCAGGCGCGGAAGCGTCCAAGCAGGCGCGGTAGCGTCCAAGCAGGCGCGGAAACGTCGAAGCAGGTGCGGAAGCGTCCAAGCAGGCGCGGAAGCATGCAAGAAGGAGCAGAAGATTCCAAGCATGCGCGGAAGCGTCCAAGCAGGCGCGGAAGCGTCCAAGCAGGCGCGGAAGCGTGCAAGCAGGCGCGGAAGCGTCCAAGCAGGCGCGGAAGCATGCAAGAAGGCGCAAAGAATCCAAGCAGGCGCGGAAGCGTCCAAGCAGTCGCGGAAGCGTCCAAGCAGGCGCGGTAGCGTCCAAACAGGCGCGGAAACGTCCAAGCAGGCGCGGAAGAGTCAAAGCAGGCGCGGAAGCGTCTAAGCAGGCGCAGAACCGTGCAAGCAGGCGCGGAAGCGTCCAAGCAGGCGCGGTAGCGTCCAAGCAGGCGCGGAAACGTCGAAGCAGGTGCGGAAGCCTCCAAGCAGGCGCGAAACCGTCCAAGCAGGCGCGGAACCGTGCAAGAAGGCGCAGAAGCGTCCAAGCAGACGCGGAAGCATCCATACATGCGCAGAAGCGTCCATGCAGGCGCGGAAACGTCCAAGCAGTCGCGGAAGCATGCAAGAAGACGCAGAAGATTCCAAGCAGGCGCGGAAGCGTCCAAGCAGGCGCGGAAGAATACAAGCAGGCGCGGAAGCGTGCAACCAGGCGTGGAAGCGTCCAAGCAGGGGCGGAAGCGATCAAGCAGGCGCGGAACCGTGCAAGCAGGCGCGGAAGCGTCCAAGCAGGCGCGGTAGCGTCCAACCAGGCGCGGAAGCGTCCAAGCAGGCGTGGAAGCGTCCAAGCAGTCGCGGAAGCATGCAAGAAGACGCAGAGGAGTCCAAGCAGTCGCAGAAGAGTCCAAGCAGTCGCGGAAGCGTCCAAGCAGGCGCAGAAGAGTCCAAGCAGGCGCGGAAGCGTCCAAGCAGTCGCTGAAGCGTCCAAGCAGGCGCGGAAACGTCCAAGCAGGCGCGGAAGCATGCAAGAAGCCGCAGAAGAGTCCAAGCAGGCGCAGAAGAGTCCAAGCAGTCGCGGAAGCGTCCAAGCAGGCGCGGTAGCGTCCAAGCAGTCGCGAAAGCGTCCAAGCAGGCGCGGTAGCGTCCAAGCAGGCGCGGAAACGTCCAAGCAGGCGCGGAAGCATGCAAGAAGACGCAGAAGAGTCCAAGCAGGCGCGACAGCATCCAAGCTGGCGCGGAACCGTCCATGCAGGCGCGGAAGCATGCAAGAAGGCGCAGAAGAGTCCAAGCAGGCGCAGAAGAGTCCAAGCAGTCGCAGAAGAGTCCAAGCAGTCGCGGAAGCGTCCAAGCAGTCGCGGAAACGGCCAAGTAGGCGCGGAAGCATGCAAGAAGGCGCAGAAGAGTCCAAGCAGGCGCGGAAGCGTCCAAGCAGTCGCTGAAGCGTCCAAGCAGGGGCGGAAACGTCCAAGCAGGCGCGGAAGCATGCAAGAAGGCGCAGAAGAGTCCAAGCAGGCGCGAAAGCATCCAAGCTGGCGCGGAAACGTCCAAGCAGGCGCGGAAGCATGCAAGAAGGCGCAGAAGAGTCCAAGCAGGCGCAGAAGCGTCCAAGCAGGCGCGGAAACGTCCAAGTAGGCGAGGAAACATGCATGAAGGCCCGGAAGCGTCCAAGCAGGCGCGGTAGCGTCCAAGCAGGCTCGGAACCGTGCAAGCAGGCGCGGAAGCGTCCTAGCAGGCGCGGAAGCATGCAAGCAGGCGCGGAAGCATGCAAGCAGGCGCGGAAGCATGAAAGAAGACGCAGAAGAGTCCAAGCAGGCGCGGAAGCGTCCGAGCAGGCGGGGTAGCATGCAAGCAGGCGCGGAAGCGTCCAAGCAGGCGCGGAAACGTCCAAGTAGGCGCGGAAACATGCAAGAAGGCGCGAAAGCGTCCAAGCAGGCGCGGAAGCGTCCAAGCAGGCGCGGAAGCATACAAGCAGGCGCGGAAGCGTGCAACCAGGCGTGGAAGCGTCCAAGCAGGGGCGGAAGCGTCCAAACAGGCGCGGAAGCGTCCAAGCAGGCGCGGAAACGTCGAAGCAGGTGCGGAAGCATGCAAGAAGGCGCAGAAGAGTCCAAGCAGGCGCGGAAGCGTCCAAGCAGTCGCGGAAGCGTCCAAGCAGGCGCGGTAGCGTCCAACCAGGTGCGGAAGCGTCCAAGCAGGCGCGGAAGCATGCAAGAAGGCGCAAAGAATCCAAGCAGGCGCGGAAGCGTCCAAGCAGTCGCGGAAGCGTCCAAGCAGGCGCGGAAGCGTCCAAGCAGGCGCGGAAGAATACAAGCAGGCGCGGAAGCGTGCAACCAGGCGTGGAAGCGTCCAAGCAGGGGCGGAAGCGATCAAGCAGGCGCGGAACCGTGCAAGCAGGCGCGGAAGCGTCCAAGCAGGCGCGGTAGCGTCCAACCAGGCGCGGAAGCGTCCAAGCAGGCGTGGAAGCGTCCAAGCAGTCGCGGAAGCATGCAAGAAGACGCAGAGGAGTCCAAGCAGTCGCAGAAGAGTCCAAGCAGTCGCGGAAGCGTCCAAGCAGGCGCAGAAGAGTCCAAGCAGGCGCGGAAGCGTCCAAGCAGGTGCGGAAGCGTCCAAGCAAGCGCGGAAGCGTCCTAGCAGGCGCGGAAGCGTCAAGCAGGCGCGGAAACGTCCAAGCAGGCGCGGAAGCATGCAAGCAGGCGCGGTAGCGTCCAAGCAGGCGCGGAAGCGTCCAAGCAGTCGCGGAAGCGTCCAAGCAGGCGCGAAACCGTTCAAGCAGGCGCGGAAACGTCCAAGTAGGCGCGGAAGCATGCACGAAGGAGCAGAAGCGTCCAAGCAGGCGCGGTAGCGTCCAAGCAGGCGCAGAAGAGTCCAAACAGGCGCAGAAGTGTCTAAGCAGGCGCGGTAGCGTCCAAGCAGGCGCGAAACCGTCCAAGCAGGCGCGGAACCGTGCAAGAAGGCGCAGAAGCGTCCAAGCAGGCGCGGAAGCATCCATACATGCGCAGAAGCGTCCAAGCAGGCGCGGAAGCGTCCAAGCAGGCGCGGAAACGTCGAAGCAGGTGCGGAAGCATGCAAGAAGGCGCAGAAGAGTCCAAGCAGGCGCGGAAGCGTCCAAGCAGCCGCGGAGGCGTCCAAGCAGGCGCGGAAGCATGCAAGAAGGCGCAGAAGAGTCCAATCAGGCGCGGAAGCGTCCAAGCAGGCGCGGAAACGTGCAAGCAGGCGCGGAAGCGTCCAAGCAGGCGCGGAAGCATGCAAGAAGGCGCAAAGAATCCAAGCAGGCGCGGAAGCGTCCAAGCAGTCGCGGAAGCGTCCAAGCAGGCGCGGTAGCGTCCAAACAGGCGCGGAAGCATGCAAGAAGACGCAGAAGAGTCCAAGCAGGCGCGGAAGCGTCCAAGCAGTCGCGGAAGCGTCCAAGCAGGCGCGGAAGCGTCCAAGCAGGCGCGAAACCGTCCAAGCAGCCGCGGAACCGTGCAAGAAGGCGCAGAAGCGTCCAAGCAGTCGCGGAAGCGTCCAAGCAGGCGCGGTAGCGTCCAAGCAGGCGCGGAAACGTCCAAGCAGGCGCGGAAGAGTCAAAGCAGGCGCGGAAGCGTCTAAGCAGGCGCAGAACCGTGCAAGCAGGCGCGGAAGCGTCCAAGCAGGCGCGGTAGCGTCCAAGCAGGCGCGGAAACGTCGAAGCAGGTGCGGAAGCGTCCAAGCAGGCGCGGAAGCATGCAAGAAGGAGCAGAAGATTCCAAGCATGCGCGGAAGCGTCCAAGCAGGCGCGGAAGCGTCCAAGCAGGCGCGGAAGCGTGCAAGCAGGCGCGGAAGCGTCCAAGCAGGCGCGGAAGCATGCAAGAAGGCGCAAAGAATCCAAGCAGGCGCGGAAGCGTCCAAGCAGTCGCGGAAGCGTCCAAGCAGGCGCGGTAGCGTCCAAACAGGCGCGGAAACGTCCAAGCAGGCGCGGAAGAGTCAAAGCAGGCGCGGAAGCGTCTAAGCAGGCGCAGAACCGTGCAAGCAGGCGCGGAAGCGTCCAAGCAGGCGCGGTAGCGTCCAAGCAGGCGCGGAAACGTCGAAGCAGGTGCGGAAGCGTCCAAGCAGGCGCGAAACCGTCCAAGCAGGCGCGGAACCGTGCAAGAAGGCGCAGAAGCGTCCAAGCAGACGCGGAAGCATCCATACATGCGCAGAAGCGTCCATGCAGGCGCGGAAACGTCCAAGCAGTCGCGGAAGCATGCAAGAAGACGCAGAAGATTCCAAGCAGGCGCGGAAGCGTCCAAGCAGGCGCGGAAGAATACAAGCAGGCGCGGAAGCGTGCAACCAGGCGTGGAAGCGTCCAAGCAGGGGCGGAAGCGATCAAGCAGGCGCGGAACCGTGCAAGCAGGCGCGGAAGCGTCCAAGCAGGCGCGGTAGCGTCCAACCAGGCGCGGAAGCGTCCAAGCAGGCGTGGAAGCGTCCAAGCAGTCGCGGAAGCATGCAAGAAGACGCAGAGGAGTCCAAGCAGTCGCAGAAGAGTCCAAGCAGTCGCGGAAGCGTCCAAGCAGGCGCAGAAGAGTCCAAGCAGGCGCGGAAGCGTCCAAGCAGTCGCTGAAGCGTCCAAGCAGGCGCGGAAACGTCCAAGCAGGCGCGGAAGCATGCAAGAAGCCGCAGAAGAGTCCAAGCAGGCGCAGAAGAGTCCAAGCAGTCGCGGAAGCGTCCAAGCAGGCGCGGTAGCGTCCAAGCAGTCGCGAAAGCGTCCAAGCAGGCGCGGTAGCGTCCAAGCAGGCGCGGAAACGTCCAAGCAGGCGCGGAAGCATGCAAGAAGACGCAGAAGAGTCCAAGCAGGCGCGACAGCATCCAAGCTGGCGCGGAACCGTCCATGCAGGCGCGGAAGCATGCAAGAAGGCGCAGAAGAGTCCAAGCAGGCGCAGAAGAGTCCAAGCAGTCGCAGAAGAGTCCAAGCAGTCGCGGAAGCGTCCAAGCAGTCGCGGAAACGGCCAAGTAGGCGCGGAAGCATGCAAGAAGGCGCAGAAGAGTCCAAGCAGGCGCGGAAGCGTCCAAGCAGTCGCTGAAGCGTCCAAGCAGGGGCGGAAACGTCCAAGCAGGCGCGGAAGCATGCAAGAAGGCGCAGAAGAGTCCAAGCAGGCGCGAAAGCATCCAAGCTGGCGCGGAAACGTCCAAGCAGGCGCGGAAGCATGCAAGAAGGCGCAGAAGAGTCCAAGCAGGCGCAGAAGCGTCCAAGCAGGCGCGGAAGCGTCCAAGCAGGCGCGGTAGCGTCCAAGCAGTCGCGGAAGCGTCCAAGCAGGGGCGGAAACGCCGAAGCAGGCGCGGAAGAGTCCAAGAAGGCGCGGAAGCGTCCAAGCAGGCGCGGAAGCGTCCAAGCAGGCGCGGAAGCATCCGAGCAGTCGCGGAAGCATCCAAGCAGGAGCGGTAGCATCCAAGCAGGCGCGGAAACGACCAAGCAGGCGCGGAAGAGTCCAAGCAGGCGCGGAAGCGTCCAAGGAGGCGCGGAAGCGTCCAAGCAGGCACGAAAGTGTCCAAGCAGGCGCGGAAACGTCCAAGCAGGCGCGGAAGCATGCAAGAAGGCGCAGAAGAGTCCAAGCAGGCGCAGAAGCGTCCAAGCAGGCGCGGAGGCGTCCAAGCAGGAGCGGTAGCGTCCAAGCAGTCGCGGAAGCGTCCAAGCAGGCGCGGTAGCGTCCAAGCAGGCGCGGAAACTTCCAAGTAGGCGCGGAAGCATGCAAGAAGGCGCAGAAGAGTCCAAGCAGGCGCGGAAGCGTCCAAGCAGGCGCGGAAGCGTCCAAGCAGGCGCGGTAGCGTCCAAGCAGGCGCGGAAACGTCCAAGCAGGCGCGGAAGCATGCAAGAAGACGCAGAAGAGTCCAAGCAGGCGCAGAAGCGTCCAAGCAGGCGCGGAAGCGTCCAAGCAGGCGCGGAAACGTCCAAGCAGGCGCGGAAGCATGCAAGAAGACGCAGAAGAGTCCAAGCAGGCGCGGAAGCGTGCAACCAGGCGCGGAAGCGTCCAAGCAGGCGCGGAAGCGTCCAAGCAGGCGCGGAAGCGTCCAAGCAGCCGCTGAAGCGCGCAACCAGGCGCGGAAGCGTCCAAGCAGGCGCGGAAGCGCCCAAGCAGTCGCGGAAACGTCCAAGCAGGCGCGGAAGCATGCAAGAAGGCACAGAAGAGTCCAAGCAGGAGCGGAAGCGTCCAAGCAGACGCAGAAGCGTCCAAGCAGGCGCGGTAGCGTGCAAGCAGGCGCGGAAACGCCGAAGCAGGCGCGGAAGAGTCCAAGAAGGCGCGGAAGCGTCCAAGCAGGCGCGGAAGCGTCCAAGCAGGCGCGGAAGCATCCGAGCAGTCGCGGAAGCATCCAAGCAGGAGCGGTAGCATCCAAGCAGGCGCGGAAACGACCAAGCAGGCGCGGAAGAGTCCAAGCAGGCGCGGAAGCGTCCAAGGAGTCGCGGAAGCGTCCAAGCAGGCACGAAAGTGTCCAAGCAGGCGCGGAAACGTCCAAGCAGGCGCGGAAGCATGCAAGAAGGCGCAGAAGAGTCCAAGCAGGCGCAGAAGCGTCCAAGCAGGCGCGGAAGCGTCCAAGCAGGAGCGGTAGCGTCCAAGCAGTCGCGGAAGCGTCCAAGCAGGCGCGGTAGCGTCCAAGCAGGCGCGGAAACTTCCAAGTAGGCGCGGAAGCATGCAAGAAGGCGCAGAAGAGTCCCATCAGGCGCGGAAGCGTCCAAGCAGGCGCGGTAGCGTCCAAGCAGGCGCGGAAACGTCCAAGCAGGCGCGGAAGCATGCAAGAAGACGCAGAAGAGTCCAAGCAGGCGCAGAAGCGTCCAAGCAGGCGCGGAAGCGTCCAAGCAGGCGCGGAAACGTCCAAGCAGGCGCGGAAGCATGCAAGAAGACGCAGAAGAGTCCAAGCAGGCGCGGAAGCGTCCAAGCAGTCGCGGAAGCGTCCAAGCAGTCGCGGTAGCGTCCAACCAGGCGCGGAAACTTCCAAGTAGGCGCGGAAGCATGCAAGAAGGCGCAGAAGAGTCCAAGCAGGCGCGGCAGCGTCCAAGCAGGCGCGGAAACGTCCAAGCAGGCGCGGAAGCATGCAAGAAGACGCAGAAGAGTCCAAGCAGGCGCGGCAGCATCTAAGCAGGCGCGGAAGCGTCCAAGCAGTCGCGGAAGCGTCCAAGCAGGCGCGGAAGCGTCCATGCAGGCGCGGAAGCGTCCAAGCAGGCGCGGAAGCGTCCAAGCAGGCGCGGAAGCGTCCAAGCAGGCGCGGAAGCGTCCAAGCAGGCGCGGAAGCGTCCAAGCAGGCGCGGAAGCTTCCAAGCAGGCGCGGAAGCGTCCAAGCAGGCGCGGATGCGTCCAAGCAGTCGCGGAAGCGTCCAAGCAGGCGCGGAAGCGCCCAAGCAGGCGCAGAAGCGTCCAAGCAGGCGCGGAAGCGTCCAAGTAGGCGCGGAAGCGTCCAAGGAGGCGCGGAAACGTCCAAGGAGGCGTGGAAGAGTCCAAGCAGGCGCGGCAGCGTCTAAGCAGGCGCGGAAGCGTCCAAGCAGTCGCGGAAGCGTCCAAGCAGACGCGGAAGCGTCCAAGCAGGCGCGGAAGCGTCCAAGCAGGCGCGGAAGCGTCCAAGCAGGCGCGGAAGCGTCCAAGCAGGCGCGGAAGCGTGCAACCAGGCGCGGAAGCGTCCAAGCAGGCGCGGATCCGTGCAAGCAGGCGCGGAAGCGTCCAAGCAGGCGCGGAAGCGTCCAAGCAGGCGCGGAAGCGTCCAAGCAGGCGCGGAAGCGTGCAACCAGGCGCGGAAGCGTCCAAGCAGGCGCGGAAGCGTCCAAGCAGGCGCGGAAGCGTCCAAGCAGCCGCTGAAGCGCGCAACCAGGCGCGGAAGCGTCCAAGCAGGCGCGGAAGCGCCCAAGCAGTCGCGGAAACGTCCAAGCAGGCGCGGAAGCATGCAAGAAGGCACAGAAGAGTCCAAGCAGGAGCGGAAGCGTCCAAGCAGACGCAGAAGCGTCCAAGCAGGCGCGGTAGCGTGCAAGCAGGCGCGGAAGCGTCCAAGCAGGCGCGGAAGCGTCCAAGCAGGCGTGAAAGCGTCCAAGCTGGCGCGGTAGCGTCCAAGCAGGAGCGGAAACGTCCAAGCAGGCGCGGAAGCATGCAAGAAGGCGCAGAAGAGTCCAAGCAGCCGCGGAAGCGTCCAAACAGTCGCAGAAGCGTCCAAGCAGGCGCGGTAGCGTCCAAGCAGGCGCGGAAGCGTCCAAGCAGGCGCGGAAGCGTCCAAGCAGCCGCTGAAGCGTGCAACCAGGCGCGGAAGCGTCCAAGCAGGCGCGGAAGCGCCCAAGCAGTCGCGGAAACGTCCAAGCAGGCGCGGAAGCATGCAAGAAGGCACAGAAGAGTCCAAGCAGGAGCGGAAGCGTCCAAGCAGACGCAGAAGCGTCCAAGCAGGAGCGGTAGCGTGCAAGCAGGCGCGGAAGCGTCCAAGCAGGCGCGGAAGCGTGCAAACAGGCGCGGAAGCGTCCAAGCAGGCGCGGAAGCGTCCAAGCAGGCGCGGAAGCGTCCAAGCAGCCGCTGAAGCGTGCAACCAGGCGCGGAAGCGTCCAAGCAGGCGCGGAAGCGCCCAAGCAGTCGCGGAAACGTCCAAGCAGGCGCGGAAGCATGCAAGAAGGCACAGAAGAGTCCAAGCAGGCGCGGAAGCGTCCAAGCAGACGCAGAAGCGTCCAAGCAGGCGCGGTAGCGTACAAGCAGGCGCGGAAGCGTCCAAGCAGTCGCGGAAGCGTCCAAGCAGGAGCTGTAACGTCCAAGCAGGCGCGGAAACGTCCAAGCAGGCGCGGAAGAGTCCAAGCAGGCGCGGAAGCGTCAAAGCAGGCGCAGAACCGTGCAAGCAGGCGCGGAAGCGTCCAAGCAGGCGCGGAAGCATCCAAGCAGGCGTGAAAGCGTCCAAGCTGGCTTTGAACCGTGCAAGCAGGCGGGGAAGCGTCCAAGCAGTCGCGGAAGTGTCCAAGCAGGCGCGGTAGCGTCCAAGCAGGCGCGGAAGCGTCCAAGCAGGCGCGGAAGCGTCCAAGCAGGCGCGGAAGCGTCCAAGCAGGCGTGGAAGAGTCCAAGCAGGCGCGGGAGCGTCCAAGCAGGCGTGAAAGCGTCCAAGCAGTCGCAGAAGCGTCCAAGCAGGCGCGGTAGCGTCCAAGCAGGCGCGGAAGCGTCCAAGCAGGCGCGGAAGCGTCCAAGCAGGCGCGGAAGCGTCCAAGCAGGCGTGGAAGAGTCCAAGCAGGCGCGGGTGCGTCCAAGCAGGCGTGAAAGCGTCCAAGCAGTCGCAGAAGCGTCCAAGCAGGCGCGGAAGCGTCCAATCAGGCGCGGAAGCGTCCAAGCAGGCGCGGAAGCGTCCAAGCAGGCGCGGAAGCATACAAGAAGGCGCGGAAGCGTGCAACCAGGCGTGGAAGCGTCCAAGCAGGGGCGGAAGCGTCCAAGCAGGCGCGGAAGCGTCCAAGCAGGCGCGGAAACGTCGAAGCAGGTGCGGAAGCATGCAAGAAGGCGCAGAAGAGTCCAAGCAGGCGCGGAAGCGTCCAAGCAGTCGCGGAAGCGTCCAAGCAGGCGCGGAAGCGTCCAAGCAGGCGCGGAAACGTCGAAGCAGGTGCGGAAGCATGCAAGAAGGCGCAGAAGAGTCCAAGCAGGCGCGGAAGCGTCCAAGCAGCCGCGGAAGCGTCCAAGCAGGCGCGGAAGCTTGCAAGAAGGCGCAGAAGAGTCCAATCAGGCGCGGAAGCGTCCAAGCAGGCGCGGAAGCGTGCAAGCTGGCGCGAAACCGTCCAAGCAGGCGCGGAACCGTGCAAGAAGGCGCAGAAGCGTCCAAGCAGGCGCGGAAGCATCCATACATGCGCAGAAGCGTCCAAGCAGGCGCGGAAGCGTGCAAGCAGGCGCGGAAGCGTCCAAGCAGGCGCGGAAGCATGCAAGAAGGCGCAAAGTATCCAAGCAGGCGCGGAAGCGTCCAAGCAGTCGCGGAAGCGTCCAAGCAGGCGCGTAGCGTCCAAACAGGCGCGGAAACGTCCAAGCAGGCGCGGAAGAGTCAAAGCAGGCGCGGAAGCGTCCAAGCAGCCGCGGAAGCGTCCAAGCAGGCGCGGAAGCATGCAAGAAGGCGCAGAAGAGTCCAATCAGGCGCGGAAGCGTCCAAGCAGGCGCGGAAGCGTCCAAGCAGGCGCGGAAGCGTCCAAGCAGGCGCGGAAGCGTCCAAGCAGACCCGGAAGCGTCCAAGCAGGCGCAGAACCGTGCAAGCAGGCGTGGAAGCGTCCAAGCAGGAGCGTAAGCGTCCAAGCAGGCGCGGAAGCGTCCAAGAAGGCGCGGAAGCGTCCAAGCAGGCGCGGAAGCGTGCAAGCAGGCGCGGAAGCGTCCAAGCAGGCGCGGAAGCGTCCAAGCAGGCGCGGAAACGTCCAAGCAGGCGCGGAAACGTCCAAGCAGGCGCGGAAGAGTCAAAGCAGGCGCGGAAGCGTGTGAGTAGGCGCAGAACCGTGCAAGCAGGCGCGGTAGCGTCCAAGCAGGCGCGGAAGCGTCCAAGCAGGCGCGGAAGCATGCAAGAAGGCGCAGAAGAGTCCAATCAGGCGCGGAAGCGTCCAAGCAGGCGCGGAAGCGTGCAAGCAGGCGCGGAAGTGTCCAAGCAGGCGCGGAAGCATGCAAGAAGGCGCAAAGAATCCAAGCAGGCGCGGAAGCGTCCAAGCAGTCGCGGAAGCGTCCAAGCAGGCGCGGTAGCGTCCAAACAGGCGCGGAAACGTCCAAGCAGGCGCGGAAGAGTCAAAGCAGGCGCGGAAGCGTCTAAGCAGGCGCAGAACCGTGCAAGCAGGCGAGGAAGCGTCCAAGCAGGCCCGGTAGCGTCCAAGCAGGCGCGGAAACGTCGAAGCAGGTGCGGAAGCGTCCAAGCAGACGCGAAACCGTCCAAGCAGGCGCGGAACCGTGCAAGAAGGCGCAGAAGCGTCCACCCAGGCGCGGAAGCGTCCAAGCAGGCGCGGTAGCGTCCAACCAGGCGCGGAAGCGTCCAAGCAGTCGCGGAAGCGTCCAAGCAGGCGCGGAAGCGTCCAAGCAGTCGCGGAAGCGTCCAAGCAGGCGCGGAAGCGTCCAAGCAGTCGCGGAAGCGTCCAAGCAGGCAAAGAAGAGTCCAAGCAGGCGCGGAAGCGTCCAAGTAGGCGCGGAAGCGTCCAAGCAGGCGCGGAAGCGTCCAAGTAGGCGCGGAAGCGTCCAAGCAGGCGCGGAAGCATGCAAGCAGGCGCGGAAGCATGCAAGAAGACGCAGAAGAGTCCAAGCAGGCGCGGAAGCGTCCGAGCAGGCGGGGAAGCATGCAAGCAGGCGCGGAAGCGTCCAAGCAGGCGCGGAAACGTCCAAGTAGGCGCGGAAACATGCAAGAAGGCGCGAAAGCGTCCAAGCAGGCGCGGAAGCGTCCAAGCAGGCACGGAAGCATACAAGCAGGCGCGGAAGCGTGCAACCAGGCGTGGAAGCGTCCAAGCAGGGGCGGAAGCGATCAAGCAGGCGCGGAACCGTGCAAGCAGGCGCGGAAGCGTCCAAGCAGGCGCGGTAGCGTCCAATCAGGCGCGGAAGCGTCCAAGCATGCGCGGAAGCGTCCAAGCAGGCTCGGAACCGTGCAAGCAGGCGCGAAAGCGTCCTAGCAGGCGCGGAAGCATGCAAGCAGGCGCGGAAGAATGCAAGCAGGCGCGGAAGCGTCCAAGCAGGCGCGTAAGCGTCCAAGCAGGCGGGGAAGCATGCAAGCAGGCGCGGAAGCATCCAAGCAGGCGCGGAAACGTCCAAGTAGGCGAGGAAACATGCATGAAGGCCCGGAAGCGTCCAAGCAGGCGCGGTAGCGCCCAAGCAGGCTCGGAACCGTGCAAGCAGGCGCGGAAGCGTCCTAGCAGGCGCGGAAGCATGCAAGCAGGCGCGGAAGCATGCAAGCAGGCGCGGAAGCATGCAAGAAGACGCAGAAGAGTCCAAGCAGGCGCGGAAGCGTCCGAGCAGGCGGGGAAGCATGCAAGCAGGCGTGGAAGCGTCCAAGCAGGAGCGTAAGCGTCCAAGCAGGCGCGGAAGCGTCCAAGAAGGCGCGGAAGCGTCCAAGCAGGCGGGGAAGCATGCAAGCAGGCGCGGAAGAGTCCAAGCAGGCGCGGAAGCGTCCAAGCAGGCGCGGAAACGTCCAAGTAGGCGCGGAAGCGTCCAAGCAGGCGCGGTAGCGTCCAAGCAGTCGCGGAAACGGCCAAGCAGGCGCGGAAGCGTCCAAGCAGGCGCAGAACCGTGCAAGCAGGCGCGGAAGCGTCCAAGCAGGCGCGGTAGCGTCCAATCAGGCGCGGAAGCGTCCAAGCATGCGCGGAAGCGTCCAAGCAGGCTCGGAACCGTGCAAGCAGGCGCGAAAGCGTCCTAGCAGGCGCGGAAGCATGCAAGCAGGCGCGGAAGCATGCAAGAAGACGCAGAAGAGTCCAAGCAGGCGTGGAAGCGTCCGAGCAGGCGGGGAAGCATGCAAGCAGGCGCGGAAGCGTCCAAGCAGGCGCGGAAACGTCCAAGTAGGCGCGGAAACATGCAAGAAGGCGCGAAAGCGTCCAAGCAGGCGCGGAAGCGTCCAAGCAGGCACGGAAGCATACAAGCAGGCGCGGAAGCGTGCAACCAGGCGTGGAAGCGTCCAAGCAGGGGCGGAAGCGATCAAGCAGGCGCGGAATCGCGCAAGCAGGCGCGGAAGCGTCCAAGCAGGCGCGGTAGCGTCCAATCAGGCGCGGAAGCGTCCAAGCATGCGCGGAAGCGTCCAAGCAGGCTCGGAACCGTGCAAGCAGGCGCGAAAGCGTCCTAGCAGGCGCGGAAGCATGCAAGCAGGCGCGGAAGCATGCAAGCAGGCGCGGAAGCGTCCAAGCAGGCGCGTAAGCGTCCAAGCAGGCGGGGAAGCATGCAAGCAGGCGCGGAAGCGTCCAAGCAGGCGCGGAAACGTCCAAGTAGGCGAGGAAACATGCATGAAGGCCCGGAAGCGTCCAAGCAGGCGCGGAAGCATGCAAGAAGGCGCAGAAGAGTCCAATCAGGCGCGGAAGCGTCCAAGCAGGCGCGGAAGCGTCCAAGCAGGCGCGGAAGCGTCCAAGCAGGCGCGGAAGCGTCCAAGCAGACCCGGAAGCGTCCAAGCAGGCGCAGAACCGTGCAAGCAGGCGTGGAAGCGTCCAAGCAGGAGCGTAAGCGTCCAAGCAGGCGCGGAAGCGTCCAAGAAGGCGCGGAAGCGTCCAAGCAGGCGCGGAAGCGTGCAAGCAGGCGCGGAAGCGTCCAAGCAGGCGCGGAAGCGTCCAAGCAGGCGCGGAAACGTCCAAGCAGGCGCGGAAACGTCCAAGCAGGCGCGGAAGCGTCCAAGCAGACCCGGAAGCGTCCAAGCAGGCGCGGAACCGTCCAAGCAGGCGCGGAAGCATGCAAGCAGGCGCGGAAGCATGAAAGAAGGCGCAGAAGAGTCCAAACAGGCGCGGAAATGTCCAAGCAGGCGCGGAAACGTCCAAGCAGGCGCGGAAGCATGCAAGCAGGCGCGGAAGCATGCAAGAAGGCGCAGAACAGTCCAAGCAGGCGCGGAAGTGTCCAAGCAGGCGCGGAAGCGTCCAAGCAGTCGCGGAAGCGTCCAAGCAGGCGCGGTAGCGTCCAACCAGGCGCGGAAGCGTCCAAGCAGTCGCGGAAGCGTCCAAGCAGGCGCGGAAGCGTCCAAGCAGTCGCGGAAGCGTCCAAGCAGGCGCGGAAGCGTCCAAGCAGTCGCGGAAGCGTCCAAGCAGGCAAAGAAGAGTCCAAGCAGGCGCGGAAGCGTCCAAGTAGGCGCGGAAGCGTCCAAGCAGGCGCGGAAGCGTCCAAGTAGGCGCGGAAGCGTCCAAGCAGGCGCGGAAGCATGCAAGCAGGCGCGGAAGCATGCAAGAAGACGCAGAAGAGTCCAAGCAGGCGCGGAAGCGTCCGAGCAGGCGGGGAAGCATGCAAGCAGGCGCGGAAGCGTCCAAGCAGGCGCGGAAACGTCCAAGTAGGCGCGGAAACATGCAAGAAGGCGCGAAAGCGTCCAAGCAGGCGCGGAAGCGTCCAAGCAGGCACGGAAGCATACAAGCAGGCGCGGAAGCGTGCAACCAGGCGTGGAAGCGTCCAAGCAGGGGCGGAAGCGATCAAGCAGGCGCGGAATCGCGCAAGCAGGCGCGGAAGCGTCCAAGCAGGCGCGGTAGCGTCCAATCAGGCGCGGAAGCGTCCAAGCATGCGCGGAAGCGTCCAAGCAGGCTCGGAACCGTGCAAGCAGGCGCGAAAGCGTCCTAGCAGGCGCGGAAGCATGCAAGCAGGCGCGGAAGCATGCAAGCAGGCGCGGAAGCGTCCAAGCAGGCGCGTAAGCGTCCAAGCAGGCGGGGAAGCATGCAAGCAGGCGCGGAAGCGTCCAAGCAGGCGCGGAAACGTCCAAGTAGGCGAGGAAACATGCATGAAGGCCCGGAAGCGTCCAAGCAGGCGCGGTAGCGTCCAAGCAGGCTCGGAACCGTGCAAGCAGGCGCGGAAGCGTCCTAGCAGGCGCGGAAGCATGCAAGCAGGCGCGGAAGCATGCAAGCAGGCGCGGAAGCATGCAAGAAGACGCAGAAGAGTCCAAGCAGGCGCGGAAGCGTCCGAGCAGGCGGGGAAGCATGCAAGCAGGCGCGGAAGCGTCCAAGCAGGCGCGGAAACGTCCAAGTAGGCGCGGAAACATGCAAGAAGGCGCGAAAGCGTCCAAGCAGGCGCGGAAGCGTCCAAGCAGGCGCGGAAGCATACAAGCAGGCGCGGAAGCGTGCAACCAGGCGTGGAAGTGTCCAAGCAGGGGCGGAAGCGATCAAGCAGGCGCGGAACCGTGCAAGCAGGCGCGGAAGCGTCCAAGCAGGCGCGGAAGCGTGCAAGCAGGCGCGGAAGCGTCCAAGCAGGCGCCGAAACGTCCAAGCAGTCGCGGAAGCGTCCAAGCAGGCGCGGTAGCGTCCAAGCAGTCGCGGAAACGGCCAAGCAGGCGCGGAAGCGTCCAAGCAGGCGCAGAACCGTGCAAGCAGGCGCGGAAGCGTCCAAGCAGGCGCGGTAGCGTCCAATCAGGCGCGGAAGCGTCCAAGCATGCGCGGAAGCGTCCAAGCAGGCTCGGAACCGTGCAAGCAGGCGCGAAAGCGTCCTAGCAGGCGCGGAAGCATGCAAGCAGGCGCGGAAGCATGCAAGAAGACGCAGAAGAGTCCAAGCAGGCGCGGAAGCGTCCGAGCAGGCGGGGAAGCATGCAAGCAGGCGCGGAAGCGTCCAAGCAGGCGCGGAAACGTCCAAGTAGGCGCGGAAACATGCAAGAAGGCGCGAAAGCGTCCAAGCAGGCGCGGAAGCGTCCAAGCAGGCACGGAAGCATACAAGCAGGCGCGGAAGCGTGCAACCAGGCGTGGAAGCGTCCAAGCAGGGGCGGAAGCGATCAAGCAGGCGCGGAATCGCGCAAGCAGGCGCGTAAGCGTCCAAGCAGGCGGGGAAGCATGCAAGCAGGCGCGGAAGCATCCAAGCAGGCGCGGAAACGTCCAAGTAGGCGAGGAAACATGCATGAAGGCCCGGAAGCGTCCAAGCAGGCGCGGTAGCGCCCAAGCAGGCTCGGAACCGTGCAAGCAGGCGCGGAAGCGTCCTAGCAGGCGCGGAAGCATGCAAGCAGGCGCGGAAGCATGCAAGCAGGCGCGGAAGCATGCAAGAAGACGCAGAAGAGTCCAAGCAGGCGCAGAAGCGTCCGAGCAGGCGGGGAAGCATGCAAGCAGGCGTGGAAGCGTCCAAGCAGGAGCGTAAGCGTCCAAGCAGGCGCGGAAGCGTCCAAGAAGGCGCGGAAGCGTCCAAGCAGGCGCGGAAGCGTCCAAGCAGGCGCGGTAGCGTCCAAGCAGTCGCGGAAACGGCCAAGCAGGCGCGGAAGCGTCCAAGCAGGCGCAGAACCGTGCAAGCAGGCGCGGAAGCGTCCAAGCAGGCGCGGTAGCGTCCAATCAGGCGCGGAAGCGTCCAAGCATGCGCGGAAGCGTCCAAGCAGGCTCGGAACCGTGCAAGCAGGCGCGAAAGCGTCCTAGCAGGCGCGGAAGCATGCAAGCAGGCGCGGAAGCATGCAAGAAGACGCAGAAGAGTCCAAGCAGGCGCGGAAGCGTCCGAGCAGGCGGGGAAGCATGCAAGCAGGCGCGGAAGCGTCCAAGCAGGCGCGGAAACGTCCAAGTAGGCGCGGAAACATGCAAGAAGGCGCGAAAGCGTCCAAGCAGGCGCGGAAGCGTCCAAGCAGGCACGGAAGCATACAAGCAGGCGCGGAAGCGTGCAACCAGGCGTGGAAGCGTCCAAGCAGGGGCGGAAGCGATCAAGCAGGCGCGGAATCGCGCAAGCAGGCGCGGAAGCGTCCAAGCAGGCGCGGTAGCGTCCAATCAGGCGCGGAAGCGTCCAAGCATGCGCGGAAGCGTCCAAGCAGGCTCGGAACCGTGCAAGCAGGCGCGAAAGCGTCCTAGCAGGCGCGGAAGCATGCAAGCAGGCGCGGAAGCATGCAAGCAGGCGCGGAAGCGTCCAAGCAGGCGCGTAAGCGTCCAAGCAGGCGGGGAAGCATGCAAGCAGGCGCGGAAGCGTCCAAGCAGGCGCGGAAACGTCCAAGTAGGCGAGGAAACATGCATGAAGGCCCGGAAGCGTCCAAGCAGGCGCGGTAGCGTCCAAGCAGGCTCGGAACCGTGCAAGCAGGCGCGGAAGCGTCCTAGCAGGCGCGGAAGCATGCAAGCAGGCGCGGAAGCATGCAAGCAGGCGCGGAAGCATGCAAGAAGACGCAGAAGAGTCCAAGCAGGCGCGGAAGCGTCCGAGCAGGCGGGGAAGCATGCAAGCAGGCGCGGAAGCGTCCAAGCAGGCGCGGAAACGTCCAAGTAGGCGCGGAAACATGCAAGAAGGCGCGAAAGCGTCCAAGCAGGCGCGGAAGCGTCCAAGCAGGCGCGGAAGCATACAAGCAGGCGCGGAAGCGTGCAACCAGGCGTGGAAGTGTCCAAGCAGGGGCGGAAGCGATCAAGCAGGCGCGGAACCGTGCAAGCAGGCGCGGAAGCGTCCAAGCAGGCGCGGAAGCGTGCAAGCAGGCGCGGAAGCGTCCAAGCAGGCGCCGAAACGTCCAAGCAGTCGCGGAAGCGTCCAAGCAGGCGCGGTAGCGTCCAAGCAGTCGCGGAAACGGCCAAGCAGGCGCGGAAGCGTCCAAGCAGGCGCAGAACCGTGCAAGCAGGCGCGGAAGCGTCCAAGCAGGCGCGGTAGCGTCCAATCAGGCGCGGAAGCGTCCAAGCATGCGCGGAAGCGTCCAAGCAGGCTCGGAACCGTGCAAGCAGGCGCGAAAGCGTCCTAGCAGGCGCGGAAGCATGCAAGCAGGCGCGGAAGCATGCAAGAAGACGCAGAAGAGTCCAAGCAGGCGCGGAAGCGTCCGAGCAGGCGGGGAAGCATGCAAGCAGGCGCGGAAGCGTCCAAGCAGGCGCGGAAACGTCCAAGTAGGCGCGGAAACATGCAAGAAGGCGCGAAAGCGTCCAAGCAGGCGCGGAAGCGTCCAAGCAGGCACGGAAGCATACAAGCAGGCGCGGAAGCGTGCAACCAGGCGTGGAAGCGTCCAAGCAGGGGCGGAAGCGATCAAGCAGGCGCGGAATCGCGCAAGCAGGCGCGGAAGCGTCCAAGCAGGCGCGGTAGCGTCCAATCAGGCGCGGAAGCGTCCAAGCATGCGGGGAAGCGTCCAAGCAGGCTCGGAACCGTGCAAGCAGGCGCGAAAGCGTCCTAGCAGGCGCGGAAGCATGCAAGCAGGCGCGGAAGCATGCAAGCAGGCGCGGAAGCGTCCAAGCAGGCGCGTAAGCGTCCAAGCAGGCGGGGAAGCATGCAAGCAGGCGCGGAAGCGTCCAAGCAGGCGCGGAAGCGTGCAACCAGGCGTGGAAGTGTCCAAGCAGGGGCGGAAGCGATCAAGCAGGCGCGGAACCGTGCAAGCAGGCGCGGAAGCGTCCAAGCAGGCGCGGAAGCGTGCAAGCAGGCGCGGAAGCGTCCAAGCAGGCGCGGTAGCGTCCAAGCAGGCGCGGAAGCGTCCGAGCAGGCGGGGAAGCATGCAAGCAGGCGCGGAAGCGTCCAAGCAGGCGCGGAAACGTCCAAGTAGGCGCGGAAACATGCAAGAAGGCGCGAAAGCGTCCAAGCAGGCGCGGAAGCGTCCAAGCAGGCGCGGAAGCATACAAGCAGGCGCGGAAGCGTGCAACCAGGCGTGGAAGTGTCCAAGCAGGGGCGGAAGCGATCAAGCAGGCGCGGAAGCGTCCAAGCAGACGCGGAAGCGTCCAAGCAGGCGCGGAAGCGTGCAAGCAGGCGCGGAAGCGTCCAAGCAGGCGCCGAAACGTCCAAGCAGTCGCGGAAGCGTCCAAGCAGGCGCGGTAGCGTCCAAGCAGGCGCGGCAGCATGCAAGAAGACGCAGAAGAGTCCAAGCAGGCGCGGAAGCGTCCAAGCAGGCGCGGTAGCGTCCAAGCAGGCGCGGAAGCGTCCAAGCAGTCGCGGAAGCGTCCAAGCAGGCGCGGAAGCGTCCAAGCAGGCGGGGAAGCATGCAAGCATGCGCGGAAGCGTCCAAGCAGGCGCGGAAGCGCCCAAGCAGGCGCGGTAGCGGCCAAGCTGGCGCGGAAGCGTCCAAGCAGGCGCGGAAACGTCCAAGCAGGCGCGGAAGCATGCAAGAAGACGCAGAAGAGTCCAAGCAGGCGCGGAAGCGTCCAAGCAGTCGCGGAAGCGTCCAAGCAGGCGCGGTAGCGTCCAAGCAGGCGCGGAAACGTCCAAGCAGGCGCGGAAGCATGCAAGAAGACGCAGAAGCGTCCAGGCAGGCGCGGAAGCGACCAAGCAGTCGCGGTAGCGTCCAACCAGGCGCGGAAGCGTCCAAGAAGTCGCGGAAGCGTCCAAACAGGCGCGGAAGATTGCAAGAAGAAGCAGAATAGTCCAAGCAGGCGCGGAAGCGTACAAGCAGTCGCGGAAGCGTCCAAGCAGGCGCGGTAGCGTCCAAGCAGTCGCGGAAGAGTCCAAGCAGGCGCGGCAGCGTCCAAGCAGGCGCGGAAACGTCCAAGCAGGCGCGGAAGCATGCAAGAAGACGCAGAAGCGTCCAGGCAGGCGCGGAAGCGACCAAGCAGTCGCGGTAGCGTCCAACCAGGCGCGGAAGCGTCCAAGAAGTCGCGGAAGGGTCCAAACAGGCGCGGAAGAATGCAAGAAGACGCAGAATAGTCCAAGCAGGCGCGGAAGCGTACAAGCAGTCGCGGAAGCGTCCAAGCAGGCGCGGTAGCGTCCAAGCAGTCGCGGAAGAGTCCAAGCAGCCGCGGCAGCGTCCAAGCAGGCGCGGAAACGTCCAAGCAGGCGCGGAAGCATGCAAGAAGACGCAGAAGAGTCCAAGCAGGCGCGGAAGCGTCCAAGCAGGCCCGGAAACGTCCAAGTAGGCGCGGAAGCATGCAAGAAGGCGCAGAAGAGTCCAAGCAGGCGCGGAAGCGTCCAAGCAGTTGCAGAAGCGTCCAAGCAGGCGCGGTAGCGTCCAACCAGGCGCGGAAGGGTCCAAGAAGTCGCGGAAGCGTCCAAACAGGCGCGGCAGCGTCCAAGCAGGCGCGGAAACGTCCAAGCAGGCGCGGAAGCATGCAAGAAGACGCAGAAGAGTCCAAGCAGGCGCGGAAGCATCCAAGCAGGAGGGGAAGCATGCAAACAGGCGCGGAAGCGTCCAAGCAGGCGCGGAAACGTCCAAGTAGGCGCGGAAGCATGCAAGAAGGCGCAGAAGAGTCCAAGCAGCCGCGGAAGCGTCCAAGCAGTCGCAGAAGCGTCCAAGCAGGCGCGGCAGCGTCCAACCAGGCGCGGAAGCGTCCAAGCAGTCGCGGAAGCGTCCAAGCATTCGCGGTAGAGTCCAAGCAGTCGCGGAAGCGTCCAAGCAGGCGCGGTAGCGTCCATGCAGGCGCGGAAGCGTCCAAGCAGTCGCGGAAGCGTCCAAGCAGGCGCGGTAGCGTCCAACCAGGCGCGGAAGCGTCCAAGCAGTCGCGGAAGGGTCCAAGCAGGCGCGGTAGTGTCCAAGCAGGCGCGGTAGCATCCAACCAGGCGCGGATGCGTAGAAGCAGTCGCGGAAGCGTCCAAGCAGTCGCGGAAGCGTCCAAGCAGGCGCGGTAGCGTCCAAGCAGCCGCGGAAGCGTCCAAGCAGTCGCGGAAGCGTCCAAGCAGGCGCGGTAGCGTCCAAGCAGGCGCGGAAACGTCCAAGTAGGCGCAAGCATGCAAGAAGGCGCAGAAGAGTCCAAGCAGGCGCGGAAGCGTCCAAGCAGTCGCGGAAGCGTCCAAGCAGGCGCGGAAGCGGCCAAGCAGGCGCGGAAGCGTCCAAGCTGGCGCGGTAGCGTGCAAGCAGTCGCGGAAGCGTCCAACCAGGCGCGGAAGCGTCCAAGCAGGCGTGGGAGCGTCCAAGCAGGCGCGAAACCGTGCAAGCAAGCGCGGAAGCATCCAAGAAGGCGCGGAAGCATGCAAGAAGACGCGGAAGCGTCCAAGCAGGCGCGGAAACGTCCAAGCAGGCGCGGAAGCATGCAAAAAGGCGTAGAAGAGTCCAAGCAGGCGCGGTAGCGTCCAAGCAGGCGCGGTAGCGTCCAAGCAGGCGCGGCAGCATGCAAGAAGACGCAGAAGAGTCCAAGCAGGCGCGGAAGCGTCCAAGCAGGCGCGGTAGCGTCCAAGCAGGCGCGGAAGCGTCCAAGCAGTCGCGGAAGCGTCCAAGCAGGCGCGGAAGCGTCCAAGCAGGCGGGGAAGCATGCAAGCATGCGCGGAAGCGTCCAAGCAGGCGCGGAAGCGCCCAAGCAGGCGCGGAAGCGGCCAAGCAGGCGCGGAAGCGTCCAAGCAGGCGCGGAAACGTCCAAGCAGGCGCGGAAGCATGCAAGAAGACGCAGAAGAGTCCAAGCAGGCGCGGAAGCGTCCAAGCAGTCGCGGAAGCGTCCAAGAAGTCGCGGAAGCGTCCAAACAGGCGCGGAAGATTGCAAGAAGAAGCAGAATAGTCCAAGCAGGCGCGGAAGCGTACAAGCAGGCGCGGCAGCGTCCAAGCAGGCGCGGAAACGTCCAAGCAGGCGCGGAAGCATGCAAGAAGACGCAGAAGAGTCCAAGCAGGCGCGGAAGCATCCAAGCAGGAGGGGAAGCATGCAAACAGGCGCGGAAGCGTCCAAGCAGGCGCGGCAGCATGCAAGAAGGCGCAGAAGAGTCCAAGCAGGCGCGGAAGCGTCCAAGCAGTCGCGGAAGCGTCCAAGCAGGCGCGGTAGCGTCCAACCAGGCGCGGAAGCGTCCTAGCAGTCGCGGAAGCGTCCAAGCAGGCGCGGTAGCGTCCAAGCAGGCGCGGAAACGTCCAAGCAGGCGCGGAAGCATGCAAAAAGGCGTAGAAGAGTCCAAGCAGGCGCGGTAGCGTCCAAGCAGGCGCGGAAGCGTCCAAGCAGGCGGGGAAGCATGCACGCAGGCGCGGAAGCGTCCAAGCAGGCGCGGTAGCGTCCAACCAGGCGCGGAAGCGTCCTAGCAGTCGCGGAAGCGTCCAAGCAGGCGCGGAAGCATGCAAGAAGACGCAGAAGAGTCCAAGCAGGCGCGGAAGCATCCAAGCAGGAGGGGAAGCATGCAAACAGGCGCGGAAGCGTCCAAGCAGGCGCGGAAACGTCCAAGTAGGCGCGGCAGCATGCAAGAAGGCGCAGAAGAGTCCAAGCAGGCGCGGAAGCGTCCAAGCAGGCGGGGAACCATGCAAGAAGGAGCAGAAGAGTCCAAACAGGCGCGGAAACGTCCAAGTAGGCGCGGCAGCATGCAAGAAGGCGCAGAAGCGTCCAAGCAGGCGCGGAAGCGTCCAAGCAGGCGGGGAAGCATGCACGCAGGCGCGGAAGCGTCCAAGCAGGCGCGGAAACGTCCAAGTAGGCGCGGCAGCATGCAAGAAGGCGCAGAAGAGTCCAAGCAGGCGCGGAAGCGTCCAAGCAGTCGCGGAAGCGTCCAAGCAGGCGCGGTAGCGTCCAACCAGGCGCGGAAGCGTCCTAGCAGTCGCGGAAGCGTCCAAGCAGGCGCGGTAGCGTCCAAGCAGGCGCGGAAACGTCCAAGCAGGCGCGGAAGCATGCAAAAAGGCGTAGAAGAGTCCAAGCAGGCGCGGTAGCGTCCAAGCAGGCGCGGAAGCGTCCAAGCAGGCGCGGAAGCATGCAAAAAGGCGTAGAAGAGTCCAAGCAGGCGCGGTAGCGTCCAAGCAGGCGCGGAAGCGTCCAAGCAGGCGCGGAAACGTCCAAGTAGGCGCGGCAGCATGCAAGCAGTCGCGGAAGCGTCCAAGCAGGCGCGGAAGCGTCCAAGCAGGCGCGGAAGCGTCCAAGCAGGCGCGGAAGCGTCCAAGCAGGCACGGAAGCGTGCAACCAGGCGCGGAAGCGTCCAAGCAGGCGCGGATCCGTGCAAGCAGGCGCGGAAGCGTCCAAGCAGGCGCGGAAGCGTCCAAGCAGGCGCGGAAGCGTCCAAGCAGGCGCGGAAACGTCCAAGGAGGCGCGGAATCGTCCAAGCAGTCGCGGAAGCGTCCAAGCAGGCGCGGAAGCGTCCAAGCAGGCGCGGAAGCGCCCAAGCAGGCGCGGAAGCGTCCAAGCAGCCGCGGAAGCGTCCAAGCAGGCGCGGAAGCGTCCAAGCAGCCGCGGAAACGTCCAAGTAGGCGCGGAAGCATGCAAGAAGGCGCAGAACAGTCCAAGCAGGCGCGGAAGCGTCCAAGCAGTCGCTGAAGCGTCCAAGCTGGCGCGGTAGCGTGCAAGCAGTCGCGGAAGCGTCCAACCAGGCGCGGAAGCGTCCAAGCAGGCGCGGAAGCGTCCAAGCAGTCGCAGAAGCGTCCAAGCAGGCGCGGTAGAGTCCAAGCAGTCGCGGAAGCGTCCAAGCAGGCGCGGTAGCGTCCAAGCAGGCGCGGAAGCGTCCTAGCAGGGTTGGAAGCGTCCAAGCAGACGCGGAAGCGTCCAAGCAGGCGCGGAAGCGTGCAAGCAGGCGCGGAAGCGTCCAAGCAGGCGCGGAAGCGTCCAAGCAGGCGCGGAAGCGTCCAAGCAGGCGCGGAAGCGTCCAAGCAGGCGCGGAAGCGTCCAAGCAGGCGCGGAAGCGTGCAAGCAGGCGCGGAAGCGTCCAAGCAGGCGCGGAAGCGTCCAAGCAGGCGCGGAAGCGTGCGAGCAGGCGCGGAAGCGTCCAAGCAGGCGCGGAAGCGTCCAAGCAGGCGCGGAAGCGTGCAACCAGGAGCGGAAGCGTCCAAGCAGGCGCGGATCCGTGCAAGCAGGCGCGGAAACGTCCAAGCAGGCGCGGAATCGCCCAAGCAGGCGCGGAAGCGTTCAAGCAGGCGCGGAAGCGTCCAAGCAGCCGCGGAAACGTCCAAGTAGGCGCGGAAGCATGCAAGAAGGCGCAGAACAGTCCAAGCAGGCGCGGAAGCGTCCAAGCAGTCGCTGAAGCGTCCAAGCTGGCGCGGTAGCGTGCAAGCAGTCGCGGAAGCGTCCAACCAGGCGCGGAAGCGTCCAAGCAGGCGCGGAAGCGTCCAAGCAGTCGCAGAGGCGTCCAAGCAGGCGCGGTAGAGTCCAAGCAGTCGCGGAAGCGTCCAAGCAGGCGCGGTAGCGTCCAAGCAGGCGCGGAAGCGTCCTAGCAGGGTTGGAAGAGTCCAAGCAGGCGCGGAAGCGTCCAAGCAGGCGCGGAAGCGTCCAAGCAGGCGCGGAAACGTCCAAGTAGGCGCGGCAGCATGCAAGAAGGCGCAGAAGAGTCCAAGCAGGCGAGGAAGCGTGCAAGCAGGCGCGGAAGCGTCCAAGCAGGCGCGGAAGCGTCTAAGCAGGCGCGGTAGCATCCAAGCAGGCGCGGAAACGACCAAGTAGGCGCGGAAACGTCCAAGCAGGCGTGGAAGAGTACAAGCAGGTGCGGAAGCGTCCAAGCAGGCGCAGAACCGTGCAAGCATGCGCGGAAGCATGCAAGAAGACGCAGAAGTGTCCAAGCTGGCGCGGAAGCGTCCAAGCAGGCGCGGAAGCGTGCAAGCAGGCGCGGAAGCGTCCAAGCAGGCGCGGAAGCGTCCAAGCAGGCGCGGAAGCGTGCAACCAGGAGCGGAAGCGTCCAAGCAGGCGCGGATCCGTGCAAGCAGGCGCGGAAACGTCCAAGCAGGCGCGGAATCGCCCAAGCAGGCGCGGAAGCGTTCAAGCAGGCGCGGAAGCGTCCAAGCAGGCGCGGAAGCGTCCAAGCAGGCGCGGAAGCGCCCAAGCAGGCGCGGAAGCGTCCAAGCAGCCGCGGAAGCGTCCAAGCAGGCGCGGAAGCGTCCAAGCAGGCGCGGAAGCGTCTAAGCAGGCGCGGTAGCATCCAAGCAGGCGCGGAAACGACCAAGTAGGCGCGGAAACGTCCAAGCAGGCGTGGAAGAGTACAAGCAGGTGCGGAAGCGTCCAAGCAGGCGCAGAACCGTGCAAGCATGCGCGGAAGCATGCAAGAAGACGCAGAAGAGTCCAAGCTGGCGCGGAAGCGTCCAAGCAGTCGCGGAAGCGTCCAAGCAGGCGCGGAAACGTCCAAGTAGGCGCGGCAGCATGCAAGAAGGCGCAGAAGAGTCCAAGCAGGCGCGGAAACGTCCAAGCAGGCGGGGAAGCATGCAAGCAGGCGCGGAAGCGTCCAAGCAGGCGCGGAAACGTCCAAGTAGGCGCGGCAGCATGCAAGCAGTCGCGGAAGCGTCCAAGCAGGCGCGGAAGCGTCCAAGCAGGCGCGGAAGCGTCCAAGCAGGCACGGAAGCGTGCAACCAGGCGCGGAAGCGTCCAAGCAGGCGCGGATCCGTGCAAGCAGGCGCGGAAGCGTCCAAGCAGGCGCGGAAGCGTCCAAGCAGGCGCGGAAGCGTCCAAGCAGGCGCGGAAACGTCCAAGGAGGCGCGGAATCGTCCAAGCAGTCGCGGAAGCGTCCAAGCAGGCGCGGAAGCGTCCAAGCAGGCGCGGAAGCGCCCAAGCAGGCGCGGAAGCGTCCAAGCAGCCGCGGAAGCGTCCAAGCAGGCGCGGAAGCGTCCAAGCAGCCGCGGAAACGTCCAAGTAGGCGCGGAAGCATGCAAGAAGGCGCAGAACAGTCCAAGCAGGCGCGGAAGCGTCCAAGCAGTCGCTGAAGCGTCCAAGCTGGCGCGGTAGCGTGCAAGCAGTCGCGGAAGCGTCCAACCAGGCGCGGAAGCGTCCAAGCAGGCGCGGAAGCGTCCAAGCAGTCGCAGAAGCGTCCAAGCAGGCGCGGTAGAGTCCAAGCAGTCGCGGAAGCGTCCAAGCAGGCGCGGTAGCGTCCAAGCAGGCGCGGAAGCGTCCTAGCAGGGTTGGAAGAGTCCAAGCAGGCGCGGAAGCGTCCAAGCAGGCGCGGAAGCGTCCAAGCAGGCGCGGAAACGTCCAATTAGGCGCGGCAGCATGCAAGAAGGCGCAGAAGAGTCCAAGCAGGCGAGGAAGCGTGCAAGCAGGCGCGGAAGCGTCCAAGCAGGCGCGGAAGCGTCTAAGCAGGCGCGGTAGCATCCAAGCAGGCGCGGAAACGACCAAGTAGGCGCGGAAACGTCCAAGCAGGCGTGGAAGAGTACAAGCAGGTGCGGAAGCGTCCAAGCAGGCGCAGAACCGTGCAAGCATGCGCGGAAGCATGCAAGAAGACGCAGAAGAGTCCAAGCTGGCGCGGAAGCGTCCAAGCAGTCGCGGAAGCGTCCAAGCAGGCGCGGAAACGTCCAAGTAGGCGCGGCAGCATGCAAGAAGGCGCAGAAGAGTCCAAGCAGGCGCGGAAACGTCCAAGCAGGCGGGGAAGCATGCAAGCAGGCGCGGAAGCGTCCAAGCAGGCGCGGAAACGTCCAAGTAGGCGCGGCAGCATGCAAGCAGTCGCGGAAGCGTCCAAGCAGGCGCGGAAGCGTCCAAGCAGGCGCGGAAGCGTCCAAGCAGGCGCGGAAGCGTCCAAGCAGGCACGGAAGCGTGCAACCAGGCGCGGAAGCGTCCAAGCAGGCGCGGATCCGTGCAAGCAGGCGCGGAAGCGTCCAAGCAGGCGCGGTAGCGTCCAATCAGGCGCGGAAACGTCCAAGGAGGCGTGGAAGAGTCCAAGCAGGCGCGGCAGCGTCTAAGCAGGCGCGGAAGCGTCCAAGCAGGCGCGGAAGCGTCCAAGCAGGCGCGGAAGCGTCCAAGCAGGCGCGGAAGCGTCCAAGCAGGCGCGGAAGCGTCCAAGCAGGCGTGGAAGAGTCGAAGCAGGCGCGGAAGCGTCCAAGCAGGCGGGGAAGCGTCCAAGCAGACGCGGAAGCGTCCAAGCAGGCGCGGAAGCGTGCAAGCAGGCGCGGAAGCGTCCAAGCAGGCGCGGAAGCGTCCAAGCAGGCGCGGAAGCGTCCAAGCAGGCGCGGAAGCGTCCAAGCAGGCGCGGAAGCGTCCAAGCAGGCGCGGAAGCGTCCAAGCAGGCGCGGAAGCGTGCAACCAGGAGCGGAAGCGTCCAAGCAGGCGCGGATCCGTGCAAGCAGGCGCGGAAACGTCCAAGCAGGCGCGGAATCGCCCAAGCAGGCGCGCAAGCGTTCAAGCAGGCGCGGAAGCGTCCAAGCAGGCGCGGAAGCGTCCAAGCAGGCGCGGAAGCGCCCAAGCAGGCGCGGAAGCGTCCAAGCAGCCGCGGAAGCGTCCAAGCAGGCGCGGAAGCGTCCAAGCAGGCGCGGAAGCGTCTAAGCAGGCGCGGTAGCATCCAAGCAGGCGCGGAAACGACCAAGTAGGCGCGGAAACGTCCAAGCAGGCGTGGAAGAGTACAAGCAGGTGCGGAAGCGTCCAAGCAGGCGCAGAACCGTGCAAGCATGCGCGGAAGCATGCAAGAAGACGCAGAAGAGTCCAAGCTGGCGCGGAAGCGTCCAAGCAGTCGCGGAAGCGTCCAAGCAGGCGCGGAAACGTCCAAGTAGGCGCGGCAGCATGCAAGAAGGCGCAGAAGAGTCCAAGCAGGCGCGGAAACGTCCAAGCAGGCGGGGAAGCATGCAAGCAGGCGCGGAAGCGTCCAAGCAGGCGCGGAAACGTCCAAGTAGGCGCGGCAGCATGCAAGCAGTCGCGGAAGCGTCCAAGCAGGCGCGGAAGCGTCCAAGCAGGCGCGGAAGCGTCCAAGCAGGCACGGAAGCGTGCAACCAGGCGCGGAAGCGTCCAAGCAGGCGCGGATCCGTGCAAGCAGGCGCGGAAGCGTCCAAGCAGGCGCGGAAGCGTCCAAGCAGGCGCGGAAGCGTCCAAGCAGGCGCGGAAACTTCCAAGGAGGCGCGGAATCGTCCAAGCAGTCGCGGAAGCGTCCAAGCAGGCGCGGAAGCGTCCAAGCAGGCGCGGAAGCGCCCAAGCAGGCGCGGAAGCGTCCAAGCAGCCGCGGAAACGTCCAAGTAGGCGCGGAAGCATGCAAGAAGGCGCAGAACAGTCCAAGCAGGCGCGGAAGCGTCCAAGCAGTCGCTGAAGCGTCCAAGCTGGCGCGGTAGCGTGCAAGCAGTCGCGGAAGCGTCCAACCAGGCGCGGAAGCGTCCATGCAGCCGCGGAAGCGTCCAAGCAGGCGCGGAAGCGTCCAAGCAGCCGCGGAAACGTCCAAGTAGGCGCGGAAGCATGCAAGAAGGCGCAGAACAGTCCAAGCAGGCGCGGAAGCGTCCAAGCAGTCGCTGAAGCGTCCAAGCTGGCGCGGTAGCGTGCAAGCAGTCGCGGAAGCGTCCAACCAGGCGCGGAAGCGTCCAAGCAGGCGCGGAAGCGTCCAAGCAGTCGCAGAAGCGTCCAAGCAGGCGCGGTAGAGTCCAAGCAGTCGCGGAAGCGTCCAAGCAGGCGCGGTAGCGTCCAAGCAGGCGCGGAAGCGTCCTAGCAGGGTTGGAAGAGTCCAAGCAGGCGCGGAAGCGTCCAAGCAGGCGCGGAAGCGTCCAAGCAGGCGCGGAAACGTCCAAGTAGGCGCGGCAGCATGCAAGAAGGCACAGAAGAGTCCAAGCAGGCGAGGAAGCGTGCAAGCAGGCGCGGAAGCGTCCAAGCAGGCGCGGAAGCGTCTAAGCAGGCGCGGTAGCATCCAAGCAGGCGCGGAAACGACCAAGTAGGCGCGGAAACGTCCAAGCAGGCGTGGAAGAGTACAAGCAGGTGCGGAAGCGTCCAAGCAGGCGCAGAACCGTGCAAGCATGCGCGGAAGCATGCAAGAAGACGCCGAAGAGTCCAAGCTGGCGCGGAAGCGTCCAAGCAGGCGCGGAAGCGTGCAAGCAGGCGCGGAAGCGTCCAAGCAGGCGCGGAAGCGTCCAAGCAGGCGCGGAAGCGTGCAACCAGGAGCGGAAGCGTCCAAGCAGGCGCGGATCCGTGCAAGCAGGCGCGGAAACGTCCAAGCAGGCGCGGAATCGCCCAAGCAGGCGCGGAAGCGTTCAAGCAGGCGCGGAAGCGTCCAAGCAGGCGCGGAAGCGTCCAAGCAGGCGCGGAAGCGCCCAAGCAGGCGCGGAAGCGTCCAAGCAGCCGCGGAAGCGTCCAAGCAGGCGCGGAAGCGTCCAAGCAGGCGCGGAAGCGTCTAAGCAGGCGCGGTAGCATCCAAGCAGGCGCGGAAACGACCAAGTAGGCGCGGAAACGTCCAAGCAGGCGTGGAAGAGTACAAGCAGGTGCGGAAGCGTCCAAGCAGGCGCAGAACCGTGCAAGCATGCGCGGAAGCATGCAAGAAGACGCAGAAGAGTCCAAGCTGGCGCGGAAGCGTCCAAGCAGTCGCGGAAGCGTCCAAGCAGGCGCGGAAACGTCCAAGTAGGCGCGGCAGCATGCAAGAAGGCGCAGAAGAGTCCAAGCAGGCGCGGAAACGTCCAAGCAGGCGGGGAAGCATGCAAGCAGGCGCGGAAGCGTCCAAGCAGGCGCGGAAACGTCCAAGTAGGCGCGGCAGCATGCAAGCAGTCGCGGAAGCGTCCAAGCAGGCGCGGAAGCGTCCAAGCAGGCGCGGAAGCGTCCAAGCAGGCGCGGAAGCGTCCAAGCAGGCACGGAAGCGTGCAACCAGGCGCGGAAGCGTCCAAGCAGGCGCGGATCCGTGCAAGCAGGCGCGGAAGCGTCCAAGCAGGCGCGGAAGCGTCCAAGCAACCGCGGAAACGTCCAAGTAGGCGCGGAAGCATGCAAGAAGGCGCAGAACAGTCCAAGCAGGCGCGGAAGCGTCCAAGCAGTCGCGGAAGCGTCCAAGCAGGCGCGGAAGCGTCCAAGCAGGCGCGGAAGCGCCCAAGCAGGCGCGGAAGCGTCCAAGCAGCCGCGGAAGCGTCCAAGCAGGCGCGGAAGCGTCCAAGCAACCGCGGAAACGTCCAAGTAGGCGCGGAAGCATGCAAGAAGGCGCAGAACAGTCCAAGCAGGCGCGGAAGCGTCCAAGCAGTCGCTGAAGCGTCCAAGCTGGCGCGGTAGCGTGCAAGCAGTCGCGGAAGCGTCCAACCAGGCGCGGAAGCGTCCAAGCAGGCGCGGAAGCGTCCAAGCAGTCGCAGAAGCGTCCAAGCAGGCGCGGTAGAGTCCAAGCAGTCGCGGAAGCGTCCAAGCAGGCGCGGTAGCGTCCAAGCAGGCGCGGAAGCGTCCTAGCAGGGTTGGAAGAGTCCAAGCAGGCGCGGAAGCGTCCAAGCAGGCGCGGAAGCGTCCAAGCAGGCGCGGAAACGTCCAAGTAGGCGCGGCAGCATGCAAGAAGGCGCAGAAGAGTCCAAGCAGGCGAGGAAGCGTGCAAGCAGGCGCGGAAGCGTCCAAGCAGGCGCGGAAGCGTCTAAGCAGGCGCGGTAGCATCCAAGCAGGCGCGGAAACGACCAAGTAGGCGCGGAAACGTCCAAGCAGGCGTGGAAGATTACAAGCAGGTGCGGAAGCGTCCAAGCAGGCGCAGAACCGTGCAAGCATGCGCGGAAGCATGCAAGAAGACGCAGAAGAGTCCAAGCTGGCGCGGAAGCGTCCAAGCAGTCGCGGAAGCGTCCAAGCAGGCGCGGAAACGTCCAAGCAGGCGCGGAAGCGTCCAAGCAGGCGCGGAAACGTCCAAGTAGGCGCGACAGCATGCAAGCAGTCGCGGAAGCGTCCAAGCAGGCGCGGAAGCGTCCAAGCAGGCGCGGAAGCGTCCAAGCAGGCGCGGAAGCGTCCAAGCAGGCACGGAAGCGTGCAACCAGGCGCGGAAGCGTCCAAGCAGGCGCGGATCCGTGCAAGCAGGCGCGGAAGCGTCCAAGCAGGCGCGGAAGCGTCCAAGCAGGCGCGGAAGCGTCCAAGCAGGCGCGGAAACGTCCAAGGAGGCGCGGAATCGTCCAAGCAGTCGCGGAAGCGTCCAAGCAGGCGCGGAAGCGTCCAAGCAGGCGCGGAAGCGCCCAAGCAGGCGCGGAAGCGTCCAAGCAGCCGCGGAAGCGTCCAAGCAGGCGCGGAAGCGTCCAAGCAGCCGCGGAAACGTCCAAGTAGGCGCGGAAGCATGCAAGAAGGCGCAGAACAGTCCAAGCAGGCGCGGAAGCGTCCAAGCAGTCGCTGAAGCGTCCAAGCTGGCGCGGTAGCGTGCAAGCAGTCGCGGAAGCGTCCAACCAGGCGCGGAAGCGTCCAAGCAGGCGCGGAAGCGTCCAAGCAGTCGCAGAAGCGTCCAAGCAGGCGCGGTAGAGTCCAAGCAGTCGCGGAAGCGTCCAAGCAGGCGCGGTAGCGTCCAAGCAGGCGCGGAAGCGTCCTAGCAGGGTTGGAAGCGTCCAAGCAGACGCGGAAGCGTCCAAGCAGGCGCGGAAGCGTGCAAGCAGGCGCGGAAGCGTCCAAGCAGGCGCGGAAGCGTCCAAGCAGGCGCGGAAGCGTCCAAGCAGGCGCGGAAGCGTCCAAGCAGGCGCGGAAGCGTCCAAGCAGGCGCGGAAGCGTCTAAGCAGGCGCGGTAGCATCCAAGCAGGCGCGGAAACGACCAAGTAGGCGCGGAAACGTCCAAGCAGGCGTGGAAGAGTACAAGCAGGTGCGGAAGCGTCCAAGCAGGCGCAGAACCGTGCAAGCATGCGCGGAAGCATGCAAGAAGACGCAGAAGAGTCCAAGCTGGCGCGGAAGCGTCCAAGCAGTCGCGGAAGCGTCCAAGCAGGCGCGGAAACGTCCAAGTAGGCGCGGCAGCATGCAAGAAGGCGCAGAAGAGTCCAAGCAGGCGCGGAAACGTCCAAGCAGGCGGGGAAGCATGCAAGCAGGCGCGGAAGCGTCCAAGCAGGCGCGGAAACGTCCAAGTAGGCGCGGCAGCATGCAAGCAGTCGCGGAAGCGTCCAAGCAGGCGCGGAAGCGTCCAAGCAGGCGCGGAAGCGTCCAAGCAGGCGCGGAAGCGTCCAAGCAGGCACGGAAGCGTGCAACCAGGCGCGGAAGCGTCCAAGCAGGCGCGGAAGCGTCCAAGCAGTCGCAGAAGCGTCCAAGCAGGCGCGGTAGAGTCCAAGCAGTCGCGGAAGCGTCCAAGCAGGCGCGGTAGCGTCCAAGCAGGCGCGGAAGCGTCCTAGCAGGGTTGGAAGAGTCCAAGCAGGCGCGGAAGCGTCCAAGCAGGCGCGGAAGCGTCCAAGCAGGCGCGGAAACGTCCAAGTAGGCGCGGCAGCATGCAAGAAGGCGCAGAAGAGTCCAAGCAGGCGAGGAAGCGTGCAAGCAGGCGCGGAAGCGTCCAAGCAGGCGCGGAAGCGTCTAAGCAGGCGCGGTAGCATCCAAGCAGGCGCGGAAACGACCAAGTAGGCGCGGAAACGTCCAAGCAGGCGTGGAAGATTACAAGCAGGTGCGGAAGCGTCCAAGCAGGCGCAGAACCGTGCAAGCATGCGCGGAAGCATGCAAGAAGACGCAGAAGAGTCCAAGCTGGCTCGGAAGCGTCCAAGCAGTCGCGGAAGCGTCCAAGCAGGCGCGGAAACGTCCAAGCAGGCGCGGAAGCGTCCAAGCAGGCGCGGAAACGTCCAAGTAGGCGCGGCAGCATGCAAGCAGTCGCGGAAGCGTCCAAGCAGGCGCGGAAGCGTCCAAGCAGGCGCGGAAGCGTCCAAGCAGGCGCGGAAGCGTCCAAGCAGGCACGGAAGCGTGCAACCAGGCGCGGAAGCGTCCAAGCAGGCGCGGATCCGTGCAAGCAGGCGCGGAAGCGTCCAAGCAGGCGCGGAAGCGTCCAAGCAGGCGCGGAAGCGTCCAAGCAGGCGCGGAAACGTCCAAGGAGGCGCGGAATCGTCCAAGCAGTCGCGGAAGCGTCCAAGCAGGCGCGGAAGCGTCCAAGCAGGCGCGGAAGCGCCCAAGCAGGCGCGGAAGCGTCCAAGCAGCCGCGGAAGCGTCCAAGCAGGCGCGGAAGCGTCCAAGCAGCCGCGGAAACGTCCAAGTAGGCGCGGAAGCATGCAAGAAGGCGCAGAACAGTCCAAGCAGGCGCGGAAGCGTCCAAGCAGTCGCTGAAGCGTCCAAGCTGGCGCGGTAGCGTGCAAGCAGTCGCGGAAGCGTCCAACCAGGCGCGGAAGCGTCCAAGCAGGCGCGGAAGCGTCCAAGCAGTCGCAGAAGCGTCCAAGCAGGCGCGGTAGAGTCCAAGCAGTCGCGGAAGCGTCCAAGCAGGCGCGGTAGCGTCCAATCAGGCGCGGAAGCGTCCTAGCAGGGTTGGAAGCGTCCAAGCAGACGCGGAAGCGTCCAAGCAGGCGCGGAAGCGTGCAAGCAGGCGCGGAAGCGTCCAAGCAGGCGCGGAAGCGTCCAAGCAGGCGCGGAAGCGTCCAAGCAGGCGCGGAAGCGTCCAAGCAGGCGCGGAAGCGTCCAAGCAGGCGCGGAAGCGTCCAAGCAGGGTTGGAAGAGTCCAAGCAGGCGCGGAAGCGTCCAAGCAGGCGCGGAAGCGTCCAAGCAGGCGCGGAAACGTCCAAGTAGGCGCGGCAGCATGCAAGAAGGCGCAGAAGAGTCCAAGCAGGCGAGGAAGCGTGCAAGCAGGCGCGGAAGCGTCCAAGCAGGCGCGGAAGCGTCCAAGCAGGTGCGGAAGCGTCCAAGCAGGCGCAGAACCGTGCAAGCATGCGCGGAAGCATGCAAGAAGACGCAGAAGAGTCCAAGCTGGCGCGGTAGCGTGCAAGCAGTCGCGGAAGCGTCCAACCAGGCGCGGAAGCGTCCAAGCAGGCGCGGAAGCGTCCAAGCAGTCGCAGAAGCGTCCAAGCAGGCGCGGTAGAGTCCAAGCAGTCGCGGAAGCGTCCAAGCAGGCGCGGTAGCGTCCAAGCAGGCGCGGAAGCGTCCTAGCAGGGTTGGAAGCGTCCAAGCAGACGCGGAAGCGTCCAAGCAGGCGCGGAAGCGTGCAAGCAGGCGCGGAAGCGTCCAAGCAGGCGCGGAAGCGTCCAAGCAGGCGCGGAAGCGTCCAAGCAGGCGCGGAAGCGTCCAAGCAGGCGCGGAAGCGTCCAAGCAGGCGCGGAAGCGTCCAAGCAGGGTTGGAAGAGTCCAAGCAGGCGCGGAAGCGTCCAAGCAGGCGCGGAAGCGTCCAAGCAGGCGCGGAAACGTCCAAGTAGGCGCGGCAGCATGCAAGAAGGCGCAGAAGAGTCCAAGCAGGCGAGGAAGCGTGCAAGCAGGCGCGGAAGCGTCCAAGCAGGCGCGGAAGCGTCTAAGCAGGCGCGGTAGCATCCAAGCAGGCGCGGAAACGACCAAGTAGGCGCGGAAACGTCCAAGCAGGCGTGGAAGAGTACAAGCAGGTGCGGAAGCGTCCAAGCAGGCGCAGAACCGTGCAAGCATGCGCGGAAGCATGCAAGAAGACGCAGAAGAGTCCAAGCTGGCGCGGAAGCGTCCAAGCAGTCGCGGAAGCGTCCAAGCAGGCGCGGAAACGTCCAAGTAGGCGCGGCAGCATGCAAGAAGGCGCAGAAGAGTCCAAGCAGGCGCGGAAACGTCCAAGCAGGCGGGGAAGCATGCAAGCAGGCGCGGAAGCGTCCAAGCAGGCGCGGAAACGTCCAAGTAGGCGCGGCAGCATGCAAGCAGTCGCGGAAGCGTCCAAGCAGGCGCGGAAGCGTCCAAGCAGGCGCGGAAGCGTCCAAGCAGGCGCGGAAGCGTCCAAGCAGGCACGGAAGCGTGCAACCAGGCGCGGAAGCGTCCAAGCAGGCGCGGATCCGTGCAAGCAGGCGCGGAAGCGTCCAAGCAGGCGCGGAAGCGTCCAAGCAGGCGCGGAAGCGTCCAAGCAGGCGCGGAAACGTCCAAGGAGGCGCGGAATCGTCCAAGCAGTCGCGGAAGCGTCCAAGCAGGCGCGGAAGCGTCCAAGCAGGCGCGGAAGCGCCCAAGCAGGCGCGGAAGCGTCCAAGCAGCCGCGGAAGCGTCCAAGCAGGCGCGGAAGCGTCCAAGCAGCCGCGGAAACGTCCAAGTAGGCGCGGAAGCATGCAAGAAGGCGCAGAACAGTCCAAGCAGGCGCGGAAGCGTCCAAGCAGTCGCTGAAGCGTCCAAGCTGGCGCGGTAGCGTGCAAGCAGTCGCGGAAGCGTCCAACCAGGCGCGTAAGCGTCCAAGCAGGCGCGGAAGCGTCCAAGCAGTCGCAGAAGCGTCCAAGCAGGCGCGGTAGAGTCCAAGCAGTCGCGGAAGCGTCCAAGCAGGCGCGGTAGCGTCCAAGCAGGCGCGGAAGCGTCCTAGCAGGGTTGGAAGAGTCCAAGCAGGCGCGGAAGCGTCCAAGCAGGCGCGGAAGCGTCCAAGCAGGCGCGGAAACGTCCAAGTAGGCGCGGCAGCATGCAAGAAGGCGCAGAAGAGTCCAAGCAGGCGAGGAAGCGTGCAAGCAGGCGCGGTAGCGTGCAGGCATGCGTGGAAGAGTCCAAGCAGGCGCGGAAACGTCCAACTAGGCGCGGAAGCATCCAAGCAGTCGCGGAAGCGTCCAAGCAGGCGCGGAAGCGTCCAAGCAGTCGCGGAAGCGTCCAAGCAGGCGCGGAAGCGTCCAAGCAAGCGCGGAAGCGTCCAAGCAGACGCGGAAGCGTCCAAGCAGGCGTGGAAGTTTCCAAGCACGCGCGGAAGCGTCCAAGCAGGCGCGGAAGCGTCCACGCAGTCGCGGAAGCGTCCAAGCAGGCGCGATAGCGTCCAAGCAGTCGCGGAAGCGTCCAAGCAGGCGCGGTAGCGTCCAACCAGGCGCGGAAGCGTCCAAGCAGTCGCGGATACGTCCAAGCAGGCGCGGTAGCGTCCAAGCAGTCGCGGAAGCGTCCAAGCAGGCGCGTAAGCGTCCAAGCAGGCGCGGTAGCGTCCAACCAGGCGCGGAAGCGTCCACGCAGTCGCGGAAGCGTCCAAGCAGGCGCGATAGCGTCCAAGCAGACGCGGAAGCGTGTAAGAAGGCGCGGTAGCGTCCAAGCAGGCGCGGAAACGTCCAAGCAGGCGCGGAAGCATGCAAGAAGGCGCAGAAGAGTCCAAGCAGGCGCGGTAGCGTCCAAGCAGTCGCGGAAGCGTCCAAGCAGGCGCGGTAGCGTCCAACCAGGCGCGGAAGCGTCCAAGCAGTCGCGGAAGCGTCCAAGCAGGCGCGGTAGCGTCCAAGCAGGCGCGGTAGCGTCCAACCAGGCGCGGAAGCGTCCACGCAGTCGCGGAAGCGTCCAAGCAGGCGCGGAAGCGTCCAAGCAGGCGCGGAAGCGTCCAAGCAGGCGCGGAAGCGTCCAAGCAGGCGCGGAAACGTCCAACTAGGCGCGGAAGCATCCAAGCAGTCGCGGAAGCGTCCAAGAAGGCGCGGAAACGTCCAAGTAGGCGCGGAAACGTGCAAGTAGGCGCGGAAGAGTCCAAGCAGGCGCGGAACCGTGCAAGAAGGCGCGGAAGCGTCCAAGCAGGCGCAGAAGAGTCCAAGCAGGCGAGGAAGCGTGCAAGCAGGCGCGGTAGCGTGCAGGCATGCGTGGAAGAGTCCAAGCAGGCGCGGAAACGTCCAACTAGGCGCGGAAGCATCCAAGCAGTCGCGGAAGCGTCCAAGCAGGCGCGGAAGCGTCCAAGCAGTCGCGGAAGCGTCCAAGCAGGCGCGGAAGCGTCCAAGCAAGCGCGGAAGCGTCCAAGCAGGCGCGGAAGCGTCCAAGCAGGCGTGGAAGTTTCCAAGCACGCGCGGAAGCGTCCAAGCAGGCGCGGAAGCGTCCAAGCAGGCGCGGAAGCGTGCAAGCAGGCGCGGTAGCGTCCAACCAGGCGCGGAAGCGTCCAAGCAGTCGCGGATACGTCCAAGCAGGCGCGGTAGCGTCCAAGCAGTCGCGGAAGCGTCCAAGCAGGCGCGGTAGCGTCCAAGCAGGCGCGGTAGCGTCCAACCAGGCGCGGAAGCGTCCACGCAGTCGCGGAAGCGTCCAAGCAGGCGCGATAGCGTCCAAGCAGACGCGGAAGCGTGTAAGAAGGCGCGGTAGCGTCCAAGCAGGCGCGGAAACGTCCAAGCTGGCGCGGAAGCATGCAAGAAGACGCAGAAGCTTCCAAGCAGGCGCGGTAGCGTCCAAGCAGTCGCGGAAGCGTCCAAGCAGGCGCGGTAGCGTCCAACCAGGCGCGGAAGCGTCCAAGCAGTCGCGGATACGTCCAAGCAGGCGCGGTAGCGTCCAAGCAGTCGCGGAAGCGTCCAAGCAGGCGCGTAAGCGTCCAAGCAGGCGCGGTAGCGTCCAACCAGGCGCGGAAGCGTCCACGCAGTCGCGGAAGCGTCCAAGCAGGCGCGATAGCGTCCAAGCAGACGCGGAAGCGTGTAAGAAGGCGCGGTAGCGTCCAAGCAGGCGCGGAAACGTCCAAGCAGGCGCGGAAGCATGCAAGAAGGCGCAGAAGAGTCCAAGCAGGCGCGGTAGCGTCCAAGCAGTCGCGGAAGCGTCCAAGCAGGCGCGGTAGCGTCCAACCAGGCGCGGAAGCGTCCAAGCAGTCGCGGAAGCGTCCAAGCAGGCGCGGTAGCGTCCAAGCAGGCGCGGTAGCGTCCAACCAGGCGCGGAAGCGTCCACGCAGTCGCGGAAGCGTCCAAGCAGGCGCGGAAGCGTCCAAGCAGGCGCGGAAGCGTCCAAGCAGTCGCAGAAGCGTCCAAGCAGGCGCGGTAGCGTCCAATCAGGCGCGGAAGCGTCCAAGCAGTCGCGGAAGCGTCCAATAATGCGCGGAAGCGTCCAAGCAGGCGCGGTAGCGTCCAAGCAGGCGCGGAAGCGTCCAAGTAGGCGCGGAAGCATGAAAGAAGGCGCAGAAGAGTCCAAGCAGGCGCGGAAACGTCCAAGGAGGCGCGGAATCGTCCAAGCAGTCGCGGAAGCGTCCAAGCAGGCGCGGAAGCGTCCAAGCAGGCGCGGGAGCGCCCAAGCAGGCGCGGAAGCGTCCAAGCAGCCGCGGAAGCGTCCAAGCAGGCGCGGAAGCGTCCAAGCAGCCGCGGAAACGTCCAAGTAGGCGCGGAAGCATGCAAGAAGGCGCAGAACAGTCCAAGCAGGCGCGGAAGCGTCCAAGCAGTCGCTGAAGCGTCCAAGCTGGCGCGGTAGCGTGCAAGCAGTCGCGGAAGCGTCCAACCAGGCGCGAAGCGTCCAAGCAGTCGCGGAAGCGTCCAAGCAGGCGCGGTAGAGTCCAAGCAGTCGCGGAAGCGTCCAAGCAGGCGCGGTAGCGTCCAAGCAGGCGCGGAAACGTCCAAGCAGGCGCGGAAGCGTCCAAGCAGGCGCGGAAGCGTCCAAGCAGGCGCGGAAGCGTCCAAGTAGGCGCGGAAGCATGCAAGAAGGAGCAGAAGGGTCCAAGCAGGCGCGGAAACGTCCAAGCATGCGCGGAAGCATGCAAGAAGACGCAGAAGAGTCCAAACAGGCGCGGAAGCGTCCAAGCAGTCGCGGAAGCGTCCAAGCAGGCGCGGAAGCGTCCAAGCTTGCGTGGAAGAGTCCAAGCAGGCGCGGAAAAGTCCAAGCATGCGCGCAAGCGTCCAAGCAGGCGCGGAAGCGTCCAAGCAGGCGCGGAAGCGTCCAAGCAGGCGCGGAAGCGTCCAAGTAGGCGCGGAAGCATGCAAGAAGGAGCAGAAGGGTCCAAGCAGGCGCGGAAACGTCCAAGCATGCGCGGTAGCGTCCAAGCAGGCGCGGAAGCGTCCAAGCATGCGTGGAAGAGTCCAAGCAGGCGCGGAAAAGTCCAAGCATGCGCGGAAGCGTCCAAGCAGGCGCGGAAGCGTCCAAGCAGGCGCGGAAGCGTCCAAGCAGGCGCGGAAGCGTCCAAGTAGGCGCGGAAGCATGCAAGAAGGAGCAGAAGGGTAAAAGCAGGCGCGGAAACGTCCAAGCATGCGCGGAAGCATGCAAGAAGACGCAGAAGAGTCCAAACAGGCGCGGAAGCGTCCAAGCAGTCGCGGAAGCGTCCAAGCAGGCGCGGAAGCGTCCAAGCAGTCGCGGAAGCGTCCAAGCAGGCGCGGAAGCGTCCAAGCAGTCGCGGAAGCGCCCAAGCAGGCGCGGTAGAGTCCAACCAGACGCGGAAGCGTCCAAGCAGTCGCGGAAGTGTCCAAGCAGGCACGGTAGCGTCCAATCAGGCGCGGAAGCATGCAAGAAGACGCAGAAGAGTCCAAGCAGGCGCGGAAGCGTCCAATCTGTCGCGGAAGCGTCCAAGCAGGCGCGGAAGCATGCAAGAAGGCGCAGAAGAGTCCAAGCGGGCGCGGAAGCGTGCAAGCAGGCGCGGAAGCGTGCAAGCAGGCGCGGAAGCGTCCAAGCAGGCGCGGTAGCGTCCAAGCAGGCGCGGAAACGTCCAAGCAGGCGCGGAAGCATGCAAGAAGACGCAGAAGAGTCCAAGCAGGCGCGGAAGCGTCCAAGCAGGCGCGGAAACGTTCAAGTAGGCGCGGCAGCATGCACGAAGGCGCAGAAGAGTCCAAGCAGGCGGGGAAGCATGCAAGCAGGCGCGGAAGCGTCCAAGCAGGCGCGGAAACGTTCAAGTAGGCGCGTCAGCATGCACGAAGGCGCAGAAGAGTCCAAGCAGGCGGGGAAGCATGCAAGCAGGCGCGGAAGCGTCCAAGCAGGCGCGGTAGCGTCCAAGCAGGCGCGGAAGCGTCCAAGAAGGCGCGGAAACGTCCAAGTAGGCGCGGAAACGTGCAAGTAGGCGCGGAAGAGTCCAAGCAGGCGCGGAACCGTGCAAGAAGGCGCGGAAGCGTCCAAGCAGGCGCAGAAGAGTCCAAGCAGGCGGGGAAGCATGCAAGCAGGCGCGGAAGCGTGCAAGCAGGCGCGGAAGCGTCCAAGCAGGCGCGGAACCGTCCAAGCAGGCGCGGAAGCGTCCAAGCAGGCGCCGTAGTGTCCAAGCAGTCGCGGAAGCGTCCAAGCAGGCGCGGTAGCGTCCAAGCAATCGCGGAAGCGTCCAAGCAGGCGGGGAAGCATGCAAGCAGGCGCGGAAGAGTCCAAGCAGGCGCGGAAGCATCCATATAGGCGCGGAAGCGTCCAAGCAGGCGCGGAAGCGTCCAAGCAGGCGCGGAAGCGTCCAAGCAGGCGCGGAAGCATCCATATAGGCGCGGAAGCGTCCAAGCAGGCGCGGAAGCGTCCAAGCAGGCGCGGAAGCGGCCAAGCAGGCGCGGAAGCGTCCAGGCAGGCGCGAGAACGTCCAAGTAGGCGCGGAAGCATGCAAGAAGGCGCAGAAGAGTCCAAGCAGGCGCGGAAGCGTCCAAGCAGGCGCGGAAGCTTGCAAGCAGGCGCGGAAGCGTGCAAGCAGGCGCGGAAGCGTCCAAGCATGCGTGGAAGAGTCCAAGCAGGCGCGGAAACGTCCAAGCAGGCGCGGAAGCGTCCAAGCAGGCGCGGAAGCGTCCAAGCAGGCGCGGAAGCGTCCTAGCAGGCTTGGAAGTGTCCAAGCAGGCGCGGAAGCGTCCAAGCAGGCGCGGAAGCGTCCAAGCAGGCGCGGAAGCGTGCAGGCAGGCGCGGAAGCGTCCAAGCAGGCGCGGAAGCGTCCAAGCAGGCGCGGAAGTGTCCAAGCAGGCGTGGAAGAGTTCAAGCAGGCGCGGAAGCGTCCAAGCAGGCGCGGAAGCGTCCAAGCAGGCGCGGAAGCGTCCAAGCAGACGCGGAAGCGTCCAAGCAGGCGCGGAAGCGTCCAAACAGGCGCGGAGGCGTCCAAGCAGGCGCGGAAGCGTCCAAGCAGGCGCGGAAGCGCCCAAGCAGGCGCGGAAGCATGCAAGAAGGCGCAGAAGAGTCCAAGCAGGCGCGGAAGCGTCCAAGCAGTCGCGGAAACGTCCAAGCAGGCGCGGTAGCGTCCAACCAGGCGCGGAAGCGTCCAAGCAGTCGCAGAAGCGTCCAAGCAGTCGCGGAAGCGTCCAAGCAGGCGCGGAAACGTCCAAGCAGGCGCGGAAGCGTCCAACCAGGCGCAGAAGCGTCCAAGCAGTCGCGGAAGCGTCCAAGCAGGCGCGGAAACGTCCAAGCAGGCGCGGAAGCATGCTAGCAGGCGCGGAAACGTCCAAGCAGGCGCGGAAACGTCCAAGTAAGCGCGGAAGCATGCAAGAAGGCGCAGAAGAGTCCAAGCAGTCGCGGAAGCGTCCAAGCAGGCGCGGTAGCGTCCAAGCAGGCGCGGAAGCATGCAAGAAGACGCAGAAGAGTCCAAGCAGGCGCGGTAGCGTCCAAGCAGGCGCGGAAGCATGCAAGAAGACGCAGAAGAGTCCAAGCAGGCGCGGAAGCGTCCAAGCAGGCGCGGAAGCGTCCAAGCAGGCGCGGTAGCGTCCAAGCAGGCACGGAAACGTCCAAGTAAGCGCGGAAGCATGCAAGAAGGCACAGAAGAGTCCAAGCAGGAGCGGAAGCGTCCAAGCAGTCGCGGAAGCGTCCAAGCAGGCGCGGAAGCGTCCAAGCAGGCGCGGTAGAGTCCAAGCAGGCGCGGAAACGTCCAAGTAGGCGCGGAAGCATGCAAGAAGGCGCAGAAAAGTCCAAGCAGGCGCAGGAGTATCCAAGCAAGCGCGGAAGCGTCCAAGAAGGCGCGGAAGCATGCAAGAAGACGCGGAAGAGTCCAAGCAGTCGCGGAAGCGTCCAAGCAGGCGCGGAAGAGTCGAAGCAGGCGCGGAAGCGTCCTAGCAGGCGCGGAAGCGTCCAAGCAGGCGCGGAAGCGTCCCAGCAGGCGCGGAAGCGTCCAAGCAGGCGCGGTAGCGTCCAAGCAGGCGCGGAAGCATCCAAGCAGGCGCGGAATCGTCCAAGCAGGCGCGGAAGCGTCCAAGCAGGCGCGGAAGCGACCTAGCAGGCGCGGAAGCATCCAAGCAGACGCGGAATCGTCCAAGCAGGCGCGGAAGCGTCCAAGCAGGCGCGGAAGCGTCCAAGCATGCGCGAAAGCGTCCAAGAAGGCGCGGAAGCGTCCAAGAAGGCGCGGAAGCGTCCAAGCAGGCGCGGAAACGTCGAAGCAGGCGCGGAAGCGTCCAAGCAGGCGCGGAAGCGTCCTAGCAGGCGCGGAAGCGTCAAGCAGGCGCGGAAGCGTCCAAGCAGGCGCGGAAGAATCCAAGCAGGTGCGGAAGCGTCCAAGCAGGCGCGGAAGCGTCCTAGCAGGCGCGGAAGCGTCAAGCAGGCGCGGAATCGTCCAAGAAGGCGCGGAAGCGTCGAAGCAGGCGCGGAAGCGTCCTAGCAGGCGCGGTAGCGTCCAAGCAGTCGCGGAAGCGTCCAAGCAGTCGCGGAAGTGTCCAAGCAGGCACGGTAGCGTCCAAGCAGGCGCGGAAGCGTCCAAGCAGACGCGGAAGCGTCCAAGCAGGCGCGGAAGCGTCCAAACAGGCGCGGAGGCGTCCAAGCAGGCGCGGAAGCGTCCAAGCAGGCGCGGAAGCGCCCAAGCAGGCGCGGAAGCATGCAAGAAGGCGCAGAAGAGTCCAAGCAGGCGCGGAAGCGTCCAAGCAGTCGCGGAAACGTCCAAGCAGGCGCGGTAGCGTCCAACTAGGCGCGGAAGCGTCCAAGCAGTCGCAGAAGCGTCCAAGCAGTCGCGGAAGCGTCCAAGCAGGCGCGGAAACGTCCAAGCAGGCGCGGAAGCATGCTAGCAGGCGCGGAAACGTCCAAGCAGGCGCGGAAATGTCCAAGTAAGCGCGGAAGCATGCAAGAAGGCGCAGAAGAGTCCAAGCAGTCGCGGTAGCGTCCAACCAGGCGCGGAAGCGTCCAAGCAGGCGCGGAAGCGTCCAACCAGGCGCAGAAGCGTCCAAGCAGTCGCGGAAGCGTCCAAGCAGGCGCGGAAACGTCCAAGCAGGCGCGGAAGCATGCTAGCAGGCGCGGAAACGTCCAAGCAGGCGCGGAAACGTCCAAGTAAGCGCGGAAGCATGCAAGAAGGCGCAGAAGAGTCCAAGCAGTCGCGGAAGCGTCCAAGCAGGCGCGGTAGCGTCCAAGCAGGCGCGGAAGCATGCAAGAAGACGCAGAAGAGTCCAAGCAGGCGCGGAAGCGTCCAAGCAGGCGTGGAAGCATGCAAGCAGGCGCGGAAGCGTCCAACCAGGCGCGGAAGCGTCCAAGCAGTCGCGGAAGCGTCCAAGCAGGCGCAGAAGAGTCCAAGCAGTCGCGGAAGCGTCCAAGCAGGCGCGGTAGCGTCCAAGCAGGCGCGGAAGCATGCAAGAAGACGCAGAAGAGTCCAAGCAGGCGCGGAAGCGTCCAAGCAGGCGCGGAAGCGTCCAAGCAGGCGCGGTAGCGTCCAAGCAGGCACGGAAACGTCCAAGTAAGCGCGGAAGCATGCAAGAAGGCACAGAAGAGTCCAAGCAGGAGCGGAAGCGTCCAAGCAGTCGCGGAAGCGTCCAAGCAGGCGCGGAAGCGTCCAAGCAGGCGCGGTAGAGTCCAAGCAGGCGCGGAAACGTCCAAGTAGGCGCGGAAGCATGCAAGAAGGCGCAGAAAAGTCCAAGCAGGCGCAGGAGTATCCAAGCAAGCGCGGAAGCGTCCAAGAAGGCGCGGAAGCATGCAAGAAGACGCGGAAGAGTCCAAGCAGTCGCGGAAGCGTCCAAGCAGGCGCGGAAGAGTCGAAGCAGGCGCGGAAGCGTCCTAGCAGGCGCGGAAGCGTCCAAGCAGGCGCGGAAGCGTCCCAGCAGGCGCGGAAGCGTCCAAGCAGGCGCGGTAGCGTCCAAGCAGGCGCGGAAGCATCCAAGCAGGCGCGGAATCGTCCAAGCAGGCGCGGAAGCGTCCAAGCAGGCGCGGAAGCGACCTAGCAGGCGCGGAAGCATCCAAGCAGACGCGGAATCGTCCAAGCAGGCGCGGAAGCGTCCAAGCAGGCGCGGAAGCGTCCAAGCAGGCGCGAAAGCGTCCAAGAAGGCGCGGAAGCGTCCAAGAAGGCGCGGAAGCGTCCAAGCAGGCGCGGAAGCGTCCAAGCAGTCGCGGAAGCGTCCAAGAATGCGCGGAAGCGTCCAAGCAGGCGCGGTAGCGTCCAAGCAGGCGCGGTAGCGTCCAAGCAGCCGCGGAAGCGTCCAAGCAGGCGCGGAAGCGTCCAAGCAGTCGCGGAAGCGTCCAAGAATGCGCGGAAGCGTCCAAGCAGGCGCGGTAGCGTCCAAGCAGGCGCGGAAGCGTCCAAGCAGGCGCGGAAGCGTCCAAGCAGGCGCGGAAGCGTCCTAGCAGGCGCGGAAGCATCCAAGCAGACGCGGAATCGTCCAAGCAGGCGCGGAAGCGTCCAAGCAGGCGCGGAAGCGTCCTAGCAGGCGCGGAAGCATCCAAGCAGACGCGGAAGCGTCCAAGCAGGCGCGGAAGCGTCCAAGCAGGCGCGGAAGAATCCAAGCAGGTGCGGAAGCGTCCAAGCAGGCGCGGAAGCGTCCTAGCAGGCGCGGAAGCGTCAAGCAGGCGCGGAATCGTCCAAGCAGGCGCGGAAGCGACCAAGCAGGCGCGGAAGCGTCCTGTCAGGCGCGGAAGCATCCAAGCAGACGCGGAATCGTCCAAGCAGGCGCGGAAGCGTCCAAGCAGGCGCGGAAGCGTCCAAGCTGGCGCGGAAGCGTCCAAGCAGGCGCGGAAGCGTCCAAGCAGGCGCGGAAGCGTGCAAGCAGGCGCGGAAGCGTCCGAGCAGGCGCGGAAACGTCCAAGCAGGCGCGGAAGCGTCCAAGCAGGCGCGGAACCGTGCAAGCAGGCGCGGTAGCGTCCAAGCAGCCGCGGAAGCGTCCAAGCAGGCGCGGAAGCGTCCAAGCAGTCGCGGAAGCGTCCAAGAATGCGCGGAAGCGTCCAAGCAGGCGCGGTAGCGTCCAAGCAGGCGCGGTAGCGTCCAAGCAGCCGCGGAAGCGTCCAAGCAGGCGCGGAAGCGTCCAAGCAGTCGCGGAAGCGTCCAAGAATGCGCGGAAGCGTCCAAGCAGGCGCGGTAGCGTCCAAGCAGGCGCGGAAGCGTCCAAGCAGGCGCGGAAGCGTCCAAGCAGGCGCGGAAGCGTCCTAGCAGGCGCGGAAGCATCCAAGCAGACGCGGAATCGTCCAAGCAGGCGCGGAAGCGTCCAAGCAGGCGCGGAAGCGTCCTAGCAGGCGCGGAAGCATCCAAGCAGACGCGGAAGCGTCCAAGCAGGCGCGGAAGCGTCCAAGCAGGCGCGGAAGAATCCAAGCAGGTGCGGAAGCGTCCAAGCAGGCGCGGAAGCGTCCTAGCAGGCGCGGAAGCGTCAAGCAGGCGCGGAATCGTCCAAGCAGGCGCGGAAGCGACCAAGCAGGCGCGGAAGCGTCCTGTCAGGCGCGGAAGCATCCAAGCAGACGCGGAATCGTCCAAGCAGGCGCGGAAGCGTCCAAGCAGGCGCGGAAGCGTCCAAGCTGGCGCGGAAGCGTCCAAGCAGGCGCGGAAGCGTCCAAGCAGGCGCGGAAGCGTCCAAGCAGGCGCGGAAGCGTCCAAGCTGGCGCGGAAACGTCCAAGCAGGCGCGGAAGCATGCAAGAAGGCGCAGAAGAGTCCAAGCAGGCGCAGAAGCGTCCAAGCAGGCGCGGAAGCGTACAAGCAGGCGCGGTAGCGTCCAAGCAGTCGCGGAAGCGTCCAAGCAGGCGCGTAAGCGTCCAAGCGGGCGCGGAAGCGTCCAAGCAGGCGCGGAAACGTCCAAGCATGCGCGGAAGAGTCCAAGCAGGCGCGGAAGCGTCCAAGCAGGCGCGGAAGCGTCCAAGCAGGCGCGGAAGCGCCCAAGCAGTCGCGGAAGCGTGCAAGCAGGCCCGGAAGCGTCCGAGCAGTCGCGGAAGCGTCCAAGCAGGCGCGGTAGCGTCCAAGCAGGCGCGGAAACGTCCAAGCAGGCGCGGAAGCGTCCAAGCATGCGTGGAAGAGTCCAAGCAGGCGCGGAAAAGTCCAAGCATGCGCGTAAGCGTCCAAGCAGGCGCGGAAGCGTCCAAGCAGGCGCGGAAGCGTCCAAGCATGCGCGGAAGCGTCCAAGCAGGCGCAGAAGCGTCCAAGCAGGCGCGGAAGCATCCAAGAAGACGCCGAAGAGTCCAAGCAGGCGCGGAAGCGTCCAAGAAGGCGCGGAAGCGTCCAAGCAGGCGCGAGAACGTCCAAGTAGGGGCGGAAGCATGCAAGAAGGAGCAGAAGAGTCAAAGCAGGCGCGGAACCGTGCAAGCAGGCGCGGAAGCGTCCAAGCAGGCGCGGAAGCGTCCAAGCAGTCGCGGAAGCGCCCAAGCAGGCGCGGAAGCGTCCAAGCAGGCGCGGAAGCGTCCAAGCAGGCGCGGAATCGTCCAAGCAAGCGCGGAAGCGTCCAAGCAGTCGCGGAAGCGTCCCAGCTGGCGCGAAAGCGTCCAAGCAGGCGCGGAAGCGTCCAAGCAGGCGCGGAAGCGTCCAAGCAGGCGCGGAAGCGTCCAAGCAGGCGCGGAAGCGTCCAAGCAGTCGCGGAAGCGTCCAAGCTGGCGCGGAAGCGTCCAAGCAGTTGCGGAAGCGTCCAACCAGGCGCGGAAGCGTCCAAGGAGGCACTGAAGCGTCCAAGAAGGCGCGGAAGCGTCCAAGCAGGTGCGGAAGCGTCCAAGCAAGCGCGGAAGCGTCCTAGCAGGCGCGGAAGCGTCAAGCAGGCGCGGAAACGTCCAAGCAGGCGCGGAAGCATGCAAGCAGGCGCGGTAGCGTCCAAGCAGGCGCGGAAGCGTCCAAGCAGTCGCGGAAGCGTCCAAGCAGGCGCGTTAACGTCCAAGCAGGCGCGGAAACGTCCAAGCAGGCGCGGAAGCATGCAAGAAGGCGCAGAATAGTCCAAGCAGGCGCGAAAACGTCCAAGCAGTCGCGGAAGCGTCCAAGCAGGCGCGGTAGCGTCCAAGCAGGCGCGGAAACGTCCAAGCAGGCGCGGAAGCGTCCAAGCAGTCGCGGAAACGTCCAAGCAGGCGCGGAAGCATGCAAGCAGGCGCGGAAGCGTCCAAGCAGGCGCGGAAGCGTCCAAGCAGGCGCAGAAGAGTCCAAGCAGGCGCGGAAGCGTCCAAGCAGGCGCGGAAGCGTCCAAGCAGTCGCGGAAGCGTCCAAGCAGTCGCGGAAGCGTCCAAGTAGGCGCGGTAGCGTCCAAGCTGGCGCGGAAACGTCCAACCAGGCGCGGAAGCATGCAAGCAGGCGCGGAAGCGTCCAAGAAGACGGAGAAGAGTTCAAGCAGGCGCGGAAGCGTCCAAGCAGTCGCGGAAGCGTCCAAGCAGGCGCGGTAGCGTCCAAGCAGTCGCGGAAGCGTCCAAGCAGGCGCGGAAACGTCCAAGCATGCGCGGAAGTGTCCAAGCAGGCGCGGAAGCGTCCAAGCAGGCGCGGAAGCGTCCAAGAAGGCGCGGAAGCGCCCAAGCAGTCGCGGAAGCGTGCAAGCAGGCCCGGAAGCGTCCGAGCAGTCGCGGAAGCGTCCAAGCAGGCGCGGTAGCGTCCAAGCAGGCGCGGAAACGTCCAAGCAGGCGCGGAAGCATGCAAGAAGGCGCAGAAGAGTCCAAGCAGGCGCAGAAGCGTCCAAGCAGGCGCGGAAGCGTACAAGCAGGCGCGGTAGCGTCCAAGCAGTCGCGGAAGCGTCCAAGCAGGCGCGGTAGCGTCCAATCAGGCGCGGAAGCGTCCAAGCAGTCGCGGAAGCGTCCAATAATGCGCGGAAGCGTCCAAGCAGGCGCGGTAGCGTCCAAGCAGGCGCGGAAGCGTCCAAGCAGGCGCGGAAGCGTCCAAGCAGGCGCGGAAGCGTCCAAGTAGGCGCGGAAGCATGAAAGAAGGCGCAGAAGAGTCCAAGCAGGCGCGGAAACGTCCAAGGAGGCGCGGAATCGTCCAAGCAGTCGCGGAAGCGTCCAAGCAGGCGCGGGAGCGCCCAAGCAGGCGCGGAAGCGTCCAAGCAGCCGCGGAAGCGTCCAAGCAGGCGCGGAAACGTCCAAGCAGCCGCGGAAACGTCCAAGTAGGCGCGGAAGCATGCAAGAAGGCGCAGAACAGTCCAAGCAGGCGCGGAAGCGTCCAAGCAGTCGCTGAAGCGTCCAAGCTGGCGCGGTAGCGTGCAAGCAGTCGCGGAAGCGTCCAACCAGGCGCGGAAGCGTCCAAGCAGTCGCGGAAGCGTCCAAGCAGGCGCGGTAGAGTCCAAGCAGTCGCGGAAGCGTCCAAGCAGGCGCGGTAGCGTCCAAGCAGGCGCGGAAACGTCCAAGCAGGCGCGGAAGCGTCCAAGCAGGCGCGGAAGCGTCCAAGCAGGCGCGGAAGCGTCCAAGTAGGCGCGGAAGCATGCAAGAAGGAGCAGAAGGGTCCAAGCAGGCGCGGAAACGTCCAAGCATGCGCGGAAGCATGCAAGAAGACGCAGAAGAGTCCAAACAGGCGCGGAAGCGTCAAAGCAGTCGCGGAAGCGTCCAAGCAGGCGCGGAAGCGTCCAAGCATGCGTGGAAGAGTCCAAGCAGGCGCGGAAAAGTCCAAGCATGCGCGCAAGCGTCCAAGCAGGCGCGGAAGCGTCCAAGCAGGCGCGGAAGCGTCCAAGCAGGCGCGGAAGCGTCCAAGTAGGCGCGGAAGCATGCAAGAAGGAGCAGAAGGGTCCAAGCAGGCGCGGAAACGTCCAAGCATGCGCGGAAGCATGCAAGAAGACGCAGAAGAGTCCAAACAGGTGCGGAAGCGTCCAAGCAGTCGCGGAAGCGTCCAAGCAGGCGCGGAAGCGTCCAAGCAGTCGCGGAAGCGTCCAAGCAGGCGCGGAAGCGTCCAAGCAGTCGCGGAAGCGCCCAAGCAGGCGCGGTAGAGTCCAACCAGACGCGGAAGCGTCCAAGCAGTCGCGGAAGTGTCCAAGCAGGCACGGTAGCGTCCAATCAGGCGCGGAAGCATGCAAGAAGACGCAGAAGAGTCCAAGCAGTCGCGGAAGCGTCCTAGCAGGCGCGGAAGCGTCCAATCTGTCGCGGAAGCGTCCAAGCAGGCGCGGAAGCATGCAAGAAGGCGCAGAAGAGTCCAAGCGGGCGCGGAAGCGTGCAAGCAGGCGCGGAAGCGTGCAAGCAGGCGCGGAAGCGTCCAAGCAGGCGCGGTAGCGTCCAAGCAGGCGCGGAAACGTCCAAGCAGGCGCGGAAGCATGCAAGAAGACGCAGAAGAGTCCAAGCAGGCGCGGAAGCGTCCAAGCAGGCGCGGAAGCGTCCAAGCAGGCGCGGAAGAATCCAAGCAGGTGCGGAAGCGTCCAAGCAGGCGCGGAAGCGTCCTAGCAGGCGCGGAAGCGTCAAGCAGGCGCGGAATCGTCCAAGAAGGCGCGGAAGCGTCGAAGCAGGCGCGGAAGCGTCCTAGCAGGCGCGGTAGCGTCCAAGCAGTCGCGGAAGCGTCCAAGCAGTCGCGGAAGTGTCCAAGCAGGCACGGTAGCGTCCAAGCAGGCGCGGAAGCGTCCAAGCAGACGCGGAAGCGTCCAAGCAGGCGCGGAAGCGTCCAAACAGGCGCGGAGGCGTCCAAGCAGGCGCGGAAGCGTCCAAGCAGGCGCGGAAGCGCCCAAGCAGGCGCGGAAGCATGCAAGAAGGCGCAGAAGAGTCCAAGCAGGCGCGGAAGCGTCCAAGCAGTCGCGGAAACGTCCAAGCAGGCGCGGTAGCGTCCAACTAGGCGCGGAAGCGTCCAAGCAGTCGCAGAAGCGTCCAAGCAGTCGCGGAAGCGTCCAAGCAGGCGCGGAAACGTCCAAGCAGGCGCGGAAGCATGCTAGCAGGCGCGGAAACGTCCAAGCAGGCGCGGAAATGTCCAAGTAAGCGCGGAAGCATGCAAGAAGGCGCAGAAGAGTCCAAGCAGTCGCGGTAGCGTCCAACCAGGCGCGGAAGCGTCCAAGCAGGCGCGGAAGCGTCCAACCAGGCGCAGAAGCGTCCAAGCAGTCGCGGAAGCGTCCAAGCAGGCGCGGAAACGTCCAAGCAGGCGCGGAAGCATGCTAGCAGGCGCGGAAACGTCCAAGCAGGCGCGGAAACGTCCAAGTAAGCGCGGAAGCATGCAAGAAGGCGCAGAAGAGTCCAAGCAGTCGCGGAAGCGTCCAAGCAGGCGCGGTAGCGTCCAAGCAGGCGCGGAAGCATGCAAGAAGACGCAGAAGAGTCCAAGCAGGCGCGGAAGCGTCCAAGCAGGCGTGGAAGCATGCAAGCAGGCGCGGAAGCGTCCAACCAGGCGCGGAAGCGTCCAAGCAGTCGCGGAAGCGTCCAAGCAGGCGCAGAAGAGTCCAAGCAGTCGCGGAAGCGTCCAAGCAGGCGCGGTAGCGTCCAAGCAGGCGCGGAAGCATGCAAGAAGACGCAGAAGAGTCCAAGCAGGCGCGGAAGCGTCCAAGCAGGCGCGGTAGCGTCCAAGCAGGCACGGAAACGTCCAAGTAAGCGCGGAAGCATGCAAGAAGGCACAGAAGAGTCCAAGCAGGCGCGGAAGCGTCCAAGCAGGCGCGGAAGAGTCGAAGCAGGCGCGGAAGCGCCCTAGCAGGCGCGGAAGCGTCCAAGCAGGCGCGGAAGCGTCCCAGCAGGCGCGGAAGCGTCCAAGCAGGCGCGGTAGCGTCCAAGCAGGCGCGGAAGCATCCAAGCAGGCGCGGAATCGTCCAAGCAGGCGCGGAAGCGTCCAAGCAGGCGCGGAAGCGACCTAGCAGGCGCGGAAGCATCCAAGCAGACGCGGAATCGTCCAAGCAGGCGCGGAAGCGTCCAAGCAGGCGCGGAAGCGTCCAAGCAGGCGCGAAAGCGTCCAAGAAGGCGCGGAAGCGTCCAAGAAGGCGCGGAAGCGTCCAAGCAGGCGCGGAAACGTCGAAGCAGGCGCGGAAGCGTCCAAGCAGGCGCGGAAGCGTCCTAGCAGGCGCGGAAGCGTCAAGCAGGCGCGGAAGCGTCCAAGCAGGCGCGGAAGAATCCAAGCAGGTGCGGAAGCGTCCAAGCAGGCGCGGAAGCGTCCTAGCAGGCGCGGAAGCGTCAAGCAGGCGCGGAATCGTCCAAGAAGGCGCGGAAGCGTCGAAGCAGGCGCGGAAGCGTCCTAGCAGGCGCGGAAGCATCCAAGCAGACGCGGAAGCGTCCAAGCAGGCGCGGAAGCGTCCAAGCAGGCGCGGAAGCGTGCAAGCAGGCGCGGAAGCGTCCGAGCAGGCGCGGAAACGTCCAAGCAGGCGCGGAAGCGTCCAAGCAGGCGCGGAACCGTGCAAGCAGGCGCGGTAGCGTCCAAGCAGCCGCGGAAGCGTCCAAGCAGGCGCGGAAGCGTCCAAGCAGTCGCGGAAGCGTCCAAGAATGCGCGGAAGCGTCCAAGCAGGCGCGGTAGCGTCCAAGCAGGCGCGGTAGCGTCCAAGCAGCCGCGGAAGCGTCCAAGCAGGCGCGGAAGCGTCCAAGCAGTCGCGGAAGCGTCCAAGAATGCGCGGAAGCGTCCAAGCAGGCGCGGTAGCGTCCAAGCAGGCGCGGAAGCGTCCAAGCAGGCGCGGAAGCGTCCAAGCAGGCGCGGAAGCGTCCTAGCAGGCGCGGAAGCATCCAAGCAGACGCGGAATCGTCCAAGCAGGCGCGGAAGCGTCCAAGCAGGCGCGGAAGCGTCCTAGCAGGCGCGGAAGCATCCAAGCAGACGCGGAAGCGTCCAAGCAGGCGCGGAAGCGTCCAAGCAGGCGCGGAAGAATCCAAGCAGGTGCGGAAGCGTCCAAGCAGGCGCGGAAGCGTCCAAGCAGGCGCGGAAGCGTCAAGCAGGCGCGGAATCGTCCAAGCAGGCGCGGAAGCGACCAAGCAGGCGCGGAAGCGTCCTGTCAGGCGCGGAAGCATCCAAGCAGACGCGGAATCGTCCAAGCAGGCGCGGAAGCGTCCAAGCAGGCGCGGAAGCGTCCAAGCTGGCGCGGAAGCGTCCAAGCAGGCGCGGAAGCGTCCAAGCAGGCGCGGAAGCGTCCAAGCAGGCGCGGAAGCGTCCAAGCTGGCGCGGAAGCGTCCAAGCTGGCGCGGAAGCGTCCAAGCAGTCGCGGAAGCGTCCAAGTAGGCGCGGTAGCGTCCAAGCTGGCGCGGAAACGTCCAACCAGGCGCGGAAGCATGCAAGCAGGCGCGGAAGCGTCCAAGAAGACGGAGAAGAGTTCAAGCAGGCGCGGAAGCGTCCAAGCAGTCGCGGAAGCGTCCAAGCAGGCGCGGTAGCGTCCAAGCAGTCGCGGAAGCGTCCAAGCAGGCGCGGAAACGTCCAAGCAGGCGCGGAAGCATGCAAGAAGGCGCAGAAGAGTCCAAGCAGGCGCAGAAGCGTCCAAGCAGGCGCGGAAGCGTACAAGCAGGCGCGGTAGCGTCCAAGCAGTCGCGGAAGCGTCCAAGCAGGCGCGTAAGCGTCCAAGCGGGCGCGGAAGCGTCCAAGCAGGCGCGGAAACGTCCAAGCATGCGCGGAAGAGTCCAAGCAGGCGCGGAAGCGTCCAAGCAGGCGCGGAAGCGTCCAAGCAGTCGCGGAAGCGTCCAAGCAGGCGCGGAAGCGTCCAAGCAGTCGCGGAAGCGTCCAAGCAGGCGCGGTAACGTCCAAGTAGGCGCGGAAGCATGCAAGAAGGCGCGGAAGCGTCCAAGCAGGCGCGGTAGCGTCCAAGCAGGCGCGGAAACGTCCAACCAGGCGCGGAAGCATGCAAGAAGGCGCAGAAGAGTCCAAGCAGGTGCGGAAGCGTCCAAGCAGGCGCGGAAGCGTCCAAGCAGGCGCGGAAGCGTCCAAGCAGTCGCGGAAGCGTCCAAGCAGGCGCGGTAGCGTCCAAGCAGGCGCGGAAACGTCCAAGCAGGCCCGGAAGCGTCCAAGCAGGCGCGGAAGCGTCCAAGCAGTCGCGGAAGCGTCCAAGCAGTCGCGGAAGCGTCCAAGCAGGCGCGGAAGCGTCCAAGCAGGCGCGGAAGCGTCCAAGCAGTCGTGGGAGCGTCCAAGCAGGCGCGGTAGCGTCCAAGCAGGTGCGGAAACGTCCAAGCAGGCGCGGAAGCATGCAAGAAGACGCAGAAGCGTCCAAGCAGTCGCGGAAACGTCCAAGCAGGCGCGGTAGCGTCCAACCAGGCGCGGAAGCGTCCAAGCAGTCGCGGAAGCGTCCAAGCAGGCGCGGTAGCGTCCAAGCAGGCGCGGAAACGTCCAAGCAGGCGCGGAAGCGTCCAAGCAGGCGCGGAAGCGTCCAAGCAGTCGTGGGAGCGTCCAAGCAGGCGCGGTAGCGTCCAAGCAGGTGCGGAAACGTCCAAGCAGGCGCGGAAGCATGCAAGAAGACGCAGAAGCGTCCAAGCAGTCGCGGAAACGTCCAAGCAGGCGCGGTAGCGTCCAACCAGGCGCGGAAGCGTCCAAGCAGTCGCGGAAGCGTCCAAGCAGGCGCGGTAGCGTCCAAGCAGGCGCGGAAACGTCCAAGCAGGCGCGGAAGCGTCCAAGCAGGCGCGGAAGCGTCCAAGCAGTCGCGGAAGCGTCCAAGCAGGCGCGGTAGCGTCCAAGCAGGCGTGGGAGCGTCCAAGCAGGCGCGGAAGCGTCCAAGCAGGCGCGGAAGCATGCAAGAAGGCGCAGAAGAGTCCAAGCAGGCGCGGAAGCGTCCTAGCAGTCGCGGAAGAGTCCAAGCAGGCGCGGAAGCGTCCAAGCAGTCGCGGAAGCGTCCAAGCAGGCGCGGAAGCGTCCAAGCAGGCGCGGAAGCGTCCAAGCAGGCGCGGAAGCGTCCAAGCAGGCGCGGAAGCGTCCTAGCAGGCGCGGAAGCATCCAAGCAGACGCGGAATCGTCCAAGCAGGCGCGGAAGCGTCCAAGCAGGCGCGGAAGCGTCCTAGCAGGCGCGGAAGCATCCAAGCAGACGCGGAAGCGTCCAAGCAGGCGCGGAAGCGTCCAAGCAGGCGCGGAAGAATCCAAGCAGGTGCGGAAGCGTCCAAGCAGGCGCGGAAGCGTCCTAGCAGGCGCGGAAGCGTCAAGCAGGCGCGGAATCGTCCAAACAGGCGCGGAAGCGACCAAGCAGGCGCGGAAGCGTCCTGTCAGGCGCGGAAGCATCCAAGCAGACGCGGAATCGTCCAAGCAGGCGCGGAAGCGTCCAAGCAGGCGCGGAAGCGTCCAAGCTGGCGCGGAAGCGTCCAAGCAGGCGCGGAAGCGTCCAAGCAGGCGCGGAAGCGTCCAAGCAGGCGCGGAAGCGTCCAAGCTGGCGCGGAAGCGTCCAAGCTGGCGCGGAAGCGTCCAAGCAGTCGCGGAAGCGTCCAAGTAGGCGCGGTAGCGTCCAAGCTGGCGCGGAAACGTCCAACCAGGCGCGGAAGCATGCAAGCAGGCGCGGAAGCGTCCAAGAAGACGGAGAAGAGTTCAAGCAGGCGCGGAAGCGTCCAAGCAGTCGCGGAAGCGTCCAAGCAGGCGCGGTAGCGTCCAAGTAGTCGCGGAAGCGTCCAAGCAGGCGCGGAAACGTCCAAGCAGGCGCGGAAGCATGCAAGAAGGCGCAGAAGAGTCCAAGCAGGCGCAGAAGCGTCCAAGCAGGCGCGGAAGCGTACAAGCAGGCGCGGTAGCGTCCAAGCAGTCGCGGAAGCGTCCAAGCAGGCGCGTAAGCGTCCAAGCGGGCGCGGAAGCGTCCAAGCAGGCGCGGAAACGTCCAAGCATGCGCGGAAGAGTCCAAGCAGGCGCGGAAGCGTCCAAGCAGGCGCGGAAGCGTCCAAGCAGTCGCGGAAGCGTCCAAGCAGGCGCGGAAACGTCCAAGCAGGCGCGGAAGCATGCAAGAAGGCGCAGAAGAGTCCAAGCAGGCGCAGAAGCGTCCAAGCAGGCGCGGAAGCGTACAAGCAGGCGCGGTAGCGTCCAAGCAGTCGCGGAAGCGTCCAAGCAGGCGCGTAAGCGTCCAAGCGGGCGCGGAAGCGTCCAAGCAGGCGCGGAAACGTCCAAGCATGCGCGGAAGAGTCCAAGCAGGCGCGGAAGCGTCCAAGCAGGCGCGAAAGCGTCCAAGCAGTCGCGGAAGCGTCCAAGCAGGCGCGGAAGCGTCCAAGCAGTCGCGGAAGCGTCCAAGCAGGCGCGGTAACGTCCAAGTAGGCGCGGAAGCATGCAAGAAGGCGCGGAAGCGTCCAAGCAGGCGCGGTAGCGTCCAAGCAGGCGCGGAAACGTCCAACCAGGCGCGGAAGCATGCAAGAAGGCGCAGAAGAGTCCAAGCAGGTGCGGAAGCGTCCAAGCAGGCGCGGAAGCGTCCAAGCAGGCGCGGAAGCGTCCAAGCAGTCGCGGAAGCGTCCAAGCAGGCGCGGTAGCGTCCAAGCAGGCGCGGAAACGTCCAAGCAGGCCCGGAAGCGTCCAAGCAGGCGCGGAAGCGTCCAAGCAGTCGCGGAAGCGTCCAAGCAGTCGCGGTAGCGTCCAAGCAGGCGCGGAAGCGTCCAAGCAGGCGCGGAAGCGTCCAAGCAGTCGTGGGAGCGTCCAAGCAGGCGCGGTAGCGTCCAAGCAGGTGCGGAAACGTCCAAGCAGGCGCGGAAGCATGCAAGAAGACGCAGAAGCGTCCAAGCAGTCGCGGAAACGTCCAAGCAGGCGCGGTAGCGTCCAACCAGGCGCGGAAGCGTCCAAGCAGTCGCGGAAGCGTCCAAGCAGGCGCGGTAGCGTCCAAGCAGGCGCGGAAACGTCCAAGCAGGCGCGGAAGCGTCCAAGCAGGCGCGGAAGCGTCCAAGCAGTCGTGGGAGCGTCCAAGCAGGCGCGGTAGCGTCCAAGCAGGTGCGGAAACGTCCAAGCAGGCGCGGAAGCATGCAAGAAGACGCAGAAGCGTCCAAGCAGTCGCGGAAACGTCCAAGCAGGCGCGGTAGCGTCCAACCAGGCGCGGAAGCGTCCAAGCAGTCGCGGAAGCGTCCAAGCAGGCGCGGTAGCGTCCAAGCAGGCGCGGAAACGTCCAAGCAGGCGCGGAAGCGTCCAAGCAGGCGCGGAAGCGTCCAAGCAGTCGCGGAAGCGTCCAAGCAGGCGCGGTAGCGTCCAAGCAGGCGTGGGAGCGTCCAAGCAGGCGCGGAAGCGTCCAAGCAGGCGCGGAAGCATGCAAGAAGGCGCAGAAGAGTCCAAGCAGGCGCGGAAGCGTCCTAGCAGTCGCGGAAGAGTCCAAGCAGGCGCGGAAGCGTCCAAGCAGTCGCGGAAGCGTCCAAGCAGGCGCGGAAGCGTCCAACCAGTCGCGGAAGCGTCCAAGCAGTCGCGGAAGCGTCCAAGCAGTCGCGGAAGCCTCCAAGCAGGCGCGGTAGCGTCCAAGCAGGCGCGGTAGCGTCCAAGCAGGCGTGGGAGCGTCCAAGCAGGCGCGGAAGCGTCCCAGCAGGCGCGGAAGCATGCAAGAAGGCGCAGAAGAGTCCAAGCAGGCGCGGAAGCGTCCTAGCAGTCGCGGAAGAGTCCAAGCAGTCGCGGAAGCGTCCAAGCAATCGCGGAAGCGTCCAAGCAGGCGCGGATGCGTCCAAGCAGGCGCGGAAGCGTCCAAGCAGGCGTGGGAGCGTCCAAGCAGGCGCAGAAGAGTCCAAGCAGGCGCGGAAGCATGCAAGAAGGCGCAGAAGAGTCCAAGCAGGCGCGGAAGCGTCCAAGCAGGCGCGGAAGCATGCAAGAAGGCGCAGAAGAGTCCAAGCAGGCGCGGAAGCGTCCTAGCAGTCGCGGAAGAGTCCAAGCAGGCGCGGAAGCGTCCAAGCAGACGCGGTAACGTCCAAGTAGGCGCGGAAGCATGCAAGAAGGCGCGGAAGCGTCCAAGCAGGCGCGGTAGCGTCCAAGCAGGCGCGGAAACGTCCAACCAGGCGCGGAAGCATGCAAGAAGGCGCAGAAGAGTCCAAGCAGGTGCGGAAGCGTCCAAGCAGGCGCGGAAGCATCCAAGCAGGCGCGGAAGCGTCCAAGCAGTCGCGGAAGCGTCCAAGCAGGCGCGGTAGCGTCCAAGCAGGCGCGGAAACGTCCAAGCAGGCCCGGAAGCGTCCAAGCAGGCGCGGAAGCGTCCAAGCAGTCGCGGAATCGTCCAATCAGTCGCGGAAGCGTCCAAGCAGGCGCGGAAGCGTCCAAGCAGGTGCGGAAACGTCCAAGCAGGCGCGGAAGCATGCAAGAAGACGCAGAAGAGTCCAAGCAGGCGCGGAAGCGTCCAAGCAGTCGCGGAAGCGTCCAAGCAGTCGCGGAAGCGTCCAAGCAGGCGCGGTAGCGTCCAAGCAGGTGCGGAAACGTCCAAGCAGGCGCGGAAGCATGCAAGAAGACGCAGAAGCGTCCAAGCAGTCGCGGAAACGTCCAAGCAGGCGCGGTAGCGTCCAACCAGGCGCGGAAGCGTCCAAGCAGTCGCGGAAGCGTCCAAGCAGGCGCGGTAGCGTCCAAGCAGGCGCGGTAGCGTCCAAGCAGGCGCGGAAACGTCCAAGCAGGCGCGGAAGCATGCAAGAAGGCGCAGAAGAGTCCAAGCAGGCGCGGAAGCGTCCAAGCAGTCGCGGAAGCGTCCAAGCAGGCGCGGTAGCGTCCAAGCAGGCGCGGCAGAGTCCAAGCAGGCGCGGAAGCGTCCAAGCAGGCGCGGAAACGTCCAAGTAGGCGCGGAAGCATGCAAGAAGGCGCAGAAGAGTCCAAGCAGGCGCGGAAGCGTCCAAGCAGACGCAGAAGCGTCCAAGCAGGCGCGGCAGCGTCCAAGCAGGCGCGGAAACGTCCAAGCAGGCGCGGAAGCATGCAAGAAGGCGCAGAAGAGTCCAAGCAGGCGCGGAAGCGTCCAAGCAGGAGGGGAAGCATGCAAGCAGGCGCTGAAGCATCCAAGCAGGCGCGGAAACGTCCAAGTAGGCGCGGAAGCATGCAAGAAGGCGCAGAAGAGTCCAAGCAGGCGCGGAAGCGTCCAAGCAGTCGCAGGAGCGTCCAAGCAGGCGCGGAAGCATCCATATAGGCGCGAAAGCGTCAAAGCAGGCGCGGAAGCGTCCAAGCAGGCGCGGAAACGTCCAAGTAGGCGCGGAAGCATGCAAGAAGGAGCAGAAGAGTCCAAGCAGGCGCGGAAGCGTGCAAGCAGGCGCGGATGCGTCCAAGCAGGCGCGAAGCGTCCAAGCAGGCGCGGAAGCGTCCAAGTAGGCGCGGAAGCATCCATATAGGCGCGAAAGCGTCAAAGCAGGCGCGGAAGCGTCCAAGCAGGCGCGGAAACGTCCAAGCAGGCGCTGAAGCGTCCAAGCAGGCGCGGAAACGTCCAAGCAGGCGCGGAAGCATCCATATAGGCGCGAAAGGGTCAAAGCAGGCGCGGAAGCGTCCAAGCAGGCGCGGAAACGTCCAAGCAGGCGCGGAAGCGTCCAAGCAGTCGCGGAAGCGTCCAAGCAGGCGCGGTAGCGTCCAAGCAGGCGTGGGAGCGTCCAAGCAGGCGCGGAAGCGTCCAAGCAGGCGCGGAAGCATGCAAGAAGGCGCAGAAGAGTCCAAGCAGGCGCGGAAGCGTCCTAGCAGTCGCGGAAGAGTCCAAGCAGGCGCGGAAGCGTCCAAGCAGTCGCGGAAGCGTCCAAGCAGGCGCGGAAGCGTCCAAGCAGTCGCGGAAGCGTCCAAGCAGGCGCGGTAACGTCCAAGTAGGCGCGGAAGCATGCAAGAAGGCGCGGAAGCGTCCAAGCAGGCGCGGTAGCGTCCAAGCAGGCGCGGAAACGTCCAACCAGGCGCGGAAGCATGCAAGAAGGCGCAGAAGAGTCCAAGCAGGTGCGGAAGCGTCCAAGCAGGCGCGGAAGCGTCCAAGCAGGCGCGGAAGCGTCCAAGCAGTCGCGGAAGCGTCCAAGCAGGCGCGGTAGCGTCCAAGCAGGCGCGGAAACGTCCAAGCAGGCCCGGAAGCGTCCAAGCAGGCGCGGAAGCGTCCAAGCAGTCGCGGAATCGTCCAATCAGTCGCGGAAGCGTCCAAGCAGGCGCGGAAGCGTCCAAGCAGGCGCGGAAGCGTCCAAGCAGTCGTGGGAGCGTCCAAGCAGGCGCGGTAGCGTCCAAGCAGGCGCGGAAGCATGCAAGAAGACGCAGAAGAGTCCAAGCAGGCGCGGAAGCGTCCAAGCAGTCGCGGAAGCGTCCAAGCAGTCGCGGAAGCGTCCAAGCAGGCGCGGTAGCGTCCAAGCAGGTGCGGAAACGTCCAAGCAGGCGCGGAAGCATGCAAGAAGACGCAGAAGCGTCCAAGCAGTCGCGGAAACGTCCAAGCAGGCGCGGTAGCGTCCAACCAGGCGCGGAAGCGTCCAAGCAGTCGCGGAAGCGTCCAAGCAGGCGCGGTAGCGTCCAAGCAGGCGCGGTAGCGTCCAAGCAGGCGCGGAAACGTCCAAGCAGGCGCGGAAGCATGCAAGAAGGCGCAGAAGAGTCCAAGCAGGCGCGGAAGCGTCCAAGCAGTCGCGGAAGCGTCCAAGCAGGCGCGGTAGCGTCCAAGCAGGCGCGGCAGAGTCCAAGCAGGCGCGGAAGCGTCCAAGCAGGCGCGGAAACGTCCAAGTAGGCGCGGAAGCATGCAAGAAGGCGCAGAAGAGTCCAAGCAGGCGCGGAAGCGTCCAAGCAGACGCAGAAGCGTCCAAGCAGGCGCGGCAGCGTCCAAGCAGGCGCGGAAGCGTCCAAGCAAGCGCAGAAGCATGCAAGCAGGCGCGAAAGCGTCCAGGCAGGCGCGGAAACGTCCAACCAGGCGCGGAAGCATCCAAGAAGGCGCAGAAGAGTCCAAGCAGGCGCGGAAGCGTCCAAGCAGGCGCGGAAACGTCCATGTAGGGGCTGAAGCATGCAAGAAGGCGCGGTAGCGTCCAACCAGGCGCGGATGCGTCCAAGCAGTCGCGGAAGCGTCCAAGCAGGCGCGGTAGCGTCCAAGCAGGCGCGGAAACGTCCAAGCAGGCGCGGAAGCATGCAAGAAGACGCAGAAGAGTCCAAGCAGGCGCAGAAGAGTCCAAGCAGGCGCGGAAGCGTCCAAGCAGTCGCGGAAGCGTCCAAGCAGGCGCGGAAGCGTCCAAGCAGTCGCGGAAGCGTCCAAGCAGGCGTGGAAGAGTCCAAGCAGGCGTGGCAGCGTCCAAGCAGGCGCGGAAACGTCCAAGCAGGCGCGGAAGCATGCAAGAAGACGCAGAAGAGTCCAAGCAGGCGCGGAAGCGTCCAACCAGTCGCGGAAGCGTCCAAGCAGGCGCGGTAGCGTCCAAGCAGTCGCGGAAGCGTCCAAGCAGGCGCGGTAGCGTCCAAGCAGGCGCGGAAGCGTGCAAGCAGACGCGGAAGCGTCCAAGCAGGCGCGGAAGCATGCAAGAAGACGCAGAAAAAGTCCAAGCAGGCGCGGAAGCGTCCAAGCAGTCGCGGAAGCGTCCAAGCAGGCGCGGAAACGTCCAAGCAGGCGTGGAAGCGTCCAAGCAGACGCGGAAGCGTCCAAGCAGGCGCGGTAGCGTCCAACCAGGCGCGGAAGCGTCCAAGCAGTCGCGGAAGCGTCCAAGCAGGCGCGGAAGCGTCCAAGCAGTCGCGGAAGCGTCCAAGCAGGCGGGGAAGCATGCAAGCAGGCGCGGAAACATCCAAGTAGGCGCGGCAGCATGCAAGAAGGCGCAGGAGAGTCCAAGCAGTCGCGGAAGCGTCCAAGCAGTCGCGGAAGCCTCCAAGCAGGCGCGGTAGCGTCCAAGCAGGCGCGGTAGCGTCCAAGCAGGCGTGGGAGCGTCCAAGCAGGCGCGGAAGCGTCCCAGCAGGCGCGGAAGCATGCAAGAAGGCGCAGAAGAGTCCAAGCAGGCGCGGAAGCGTCCTAGCAGTCGCGGAAGAGTCCAAGCAGTCGCGGAAGCGTCCAAGCAATCGCGGAAGCGTCCAAGCAGGCGCGGAAGCGTCCAAGCAGGCGCGGAAGCGTCCAAGCAGGCGTGGGAGCGTCCAAGCAGGCGCAGAAGAGTCCAAGCAGGCGCGGAAGCGTCCAAGCAGTCGCGGAAGGGTCCAAGCAGGCGCGGTAGCGTCCAAGCAGGCGCGGAAACGTCCAAGCAGGCCCGGAAGCGTCCAAGCAGGCGCGGAAGCGTCCAAGCAGTCGCGGAAGCGTCCAAGCAGTCGCGGAAGCGTCCAAGCAGGCGCGGAAGCGTCCAAGCAGGCGCGGAAGCGTCCAAGCAGGCGTGGGAGCGTCCAAGCAGGCGCGGTAGCGTCCAAGCAGGCGCGGAAGCATGCAAGAAGACGCAGAAGAGTCCAAGCAGGCGCGGAAGCGTCCAAGCAGTCGCGGAAGCGTCCAAGCAGTCGCGGAAGCGTCCAAGCAGGCGCGGTAGCGTCCAAGCAGGTGCGGAAACGTCCAAGCAGGCGCGGAAGCATGCAAGAAGACGCAGAAGCATCCAAGCAGTCGCGGAAACGTCCAAGCAGGCGCGGTAGCGTCCAACGAGGCGCGGAAGCGTCCAAGCAGTCGCGGAAGCGTCCAAGCAGGCGTGGTAGCGTCCAAGCAGGCGTGGGAGCGTCCAAGCAGGCGCGGAAGCGTCCCAGCAGGCGCGGAAGCATGCAAGAAGGCGCAGAAGAGTCCAAGCAGGCGCGGAAACGTCCATGTAGGGGCTGAAGCATGCAAGAAGGCGCGGTAGCGTCCAACCAGGCGCGGATGCGTCCAAGCAGTCGCGGAAGCGTCCAAGCAGGCGCGGTAGCGTCCAAGCAGGCGCGGAAACGTCCAAGCAGGCGCGGAAGCATGCAAGAAGACGCAGAAGAGTCCAAGCAGGCGCAGAAGAGTCCAAGCAGGCGCGGAAGCGTCCAAGCAGTCGCGGAAGCGTCCAAGCAGGCGCGGAAGCGTCCAAGCAGTCGCGGAAGCGTCCAAGCAGGCGTGGAAGAGTCCAAGCAGGCGTGGCAGCGTCCAAGCAGGCGCGGAAACGTCCAAGCAGGCGCGGAAGCATGCAAGAAGACGCAGAAGAGTCCAAGCAGGCGCGGAAGCGTCCAACCAGTCGCGGAAGCGTCCAAGCAGGCGCGGTAGCGTCCAAGCAGTCGCGGAAGCGTCCAAGCAGGCGCGGTAGCGTCCAAGCAGGCGCGGAAGCGTGCAAGCAGACGCGGAAGCGTCCAAGCAGGCGCGGAAGCATGCAAGAAGACGCAGAAAAAGTCCAAGCAGGCGCGGAAGCGTCCAAGCAGTCGCGGAAGCGTCCAAGCAGGCGCGGAAACGTCCAAGCAGGCGCTGAAGCGTCCAAGCAGGCGCGGAAACGTCCAAGCAGGCGCGGAAGCATCCATATAGGCGCGAAAGGGTCAAAGCAGGCGCGGAAGCGTCCAAGCAGGCGCGGAAACGTCCAAGCAGGCGCGGAAGCGTCCAAGCAGTCGCGGAAGCGTCCAAGCAGGCGCGGTAGCGTCCAAGCAGGCGTGGGAGCGTCCAAGCAGGCGCGGAAGCGTCCAAGCAGGCGCGGAAGCATGCAAGAAGGCGCAGAAGAGTCCAAGCAGGCGCGGAAGCGTCCTAGCAGTCGCGGAAGAGTCCAAGCAGGCGCGGAAGCGTCCAAGCAGTCGCGGAAGCGTCCAAGCAGGCGCGGAAGCGTCCAAGCAGTCGCGGAAGCGTCCAAGCAGGCGCGGTAACGTCCAAGTAGGCGCGGAAGCATGCAAGAAGGCGCGGAAGCGTCCAAGCAGGCGCGGTAGCGTCCAAGCAGGCGCGGAAACGTCCAACCAGGCGCGGAAGCATGCAAGAAGGCGCAGAAGAGTCCAAGCAGGTGCGGAAGCGTCCAAGCAGGCGCGGAAGCGTCCAAGCAGGCGCGGAAGCGTCCAAGCAGTCGCGGAAGCGTCCAAGCAGGCGCGGTAGCGTCCAAGCAGGCGCGGAAACGTCCAAGCAGGCCCGGAAGCGTCCAAGCAGGCGCGGAAGCGTCCAAGCAGTCGCGGAATCGTCCAATCAGTCGCGGAAGCGTCCAAGCAGGCGCGGAAGCGTCCAAGCAGGCGCGGAAGCGTCCAAGCAGTCGTGGGAGCGTCCAAGCAGGCGCGGTAGCGTCCAAGCAGGCGCGGAAGCATGCAAGAAGACGCAGAAGAGTCCAAGCAGGCGCGGAAGCGTCCAAGCAGTCGCGGAAGCGTCCAAGCAGTCGCGGAAGCGTCCAAGCAGGCGCGGTAGCGTCCAAGCAGGTGCGGAAACGTCCAAGCAGGCGCGGAAGCATGCAAGAAGACGCAGAAGCGTCCAAGCAGTCGCGGAAACGTCCAAGCAGGCGCGGTAGCGTCCAACCAGGCGCGGAAGCGTCCAAGCAGTCGCGGAAGCGTCCAAGCAGGCGCGGTAGCGTCCAAGCAGGCGCGGTAGCGTCCAAGCAGGCGCGGAAACGTCCAAGCAGGCGCGGAAGCATGCAAGAAGGCGCAGAAGAGTCCAAGCAGGCGCGGAAGCGTCCAAGCAGTCGCGGAAGCGTCCAAGCAGGCGCGGTAGCGTCCAAGCAGGCGCGGCAGAGTCCAAGCAGGCGCGGAAGCGTCCAAGCAGGCGCGGAAACGTCCAAGTAGGCGCGGAAGCATGCAAGAAGGCGCAGAAGAGTCCAAGCAGGCGCGGAAGCGTCCAAGCAGACGCAGAAGCGTCCAAGCAGGCGCGGCAGCGTCCAAGCAGGCGCGGAAGCGTCCAAGCAAGCGCAGAAGCATGCAAGCAGGCGCGAAAGCGTCCAGGCAGGCGCGGAAACGTCCAACCAGGCGCGGAAGCATCCAAGAAGGCGCAGAAGAGTCCAAGCAGGCGCGGAAGCGTCCAAGCAGGCGCGGAAACGTCCATGTAGGGGCTGAAGCATGCAAGAAGGCGCGGTAGCGTCCAACCAGGCGCGGATGCGTCCAAGCAGTCGCGGAAGCGTCCAAGCAGGCGCGGTAGCGTCCAAGCAGGCGCGGAAACGTCCAAGCAGGCGCGGAAGCATGCAAGAAGACGCAGAAGAGTCCAAGCAGGCGCAGAAGAGTCCAAGCAGGCGCGGAAGCGTCCAAGCAGTCGCGGAAGCGTCCAAGCAGGCGCGGAAGCGTCCAAGCAGTCGCGGAAGCGTCCAAGCAGGCGTGGAAGAGTCCAAGCAGGCGTGGCAGCGTCCAAGCAGGCGCGGAAACGTCCAAGCAGGCGCGGAAGCATGCAAGAAGACGCAGAAGAGTCCAAGCAGGCGCGGAAGCGTCCAACCAGTCGCGGAAGCGTCCAAGCAGGCGCGGTAGCGTCCAAGCAGTCGCGGAAGCGTCCAAGCAGGCGCGGTAGCGTCCAAGCAGGCGCGGAAGCGTGCAAGCAGACGCGGAAGCGTCCAAGCAGGCGCGGAAGCATGCAAGAAGACGCAGAAAAAGTCCAAGCAGGCGCGGAAGCGTCCAAGCAGTCGCGGAAGCGTCCAAGCAGGCGCGGAAACGTCCAAGCAGGCGTGGAAGCGTCCAAGCAGACGCGGAAGCGTCCAAGCAGGCGCGGTAGCGTCCAACCAGGCGCGGAAGCGTCCAAGCAGTCGCGGAAGCGTCCAAGCAGGCGCGGAAGCGTCCAAGCAGTCGCGGAAGCGTCCAAGCAGGCGGGGAAGCATGCAAGCAGGCGCGGAAACATCCAAGTAGGCGCGGCAGCATGCAAGAAGGCGCAGGAGAGTCCAAGCAGTCGCGGAAGCGTCCAAGCAGTCGCGGAAGCCTCCAAGCAGGCGCGGTAGCGTCCAAGCAGGCGCGGTAGCGTCCAAGCAGGCGTGGGAGCGTCCAAGCAGGCGCGGAAGCGTCCCAGCAGGCGCGGAAGCATGCAAGAAGGCGCAGAAGAGTCCAAGCAGGCGCGGAAGCGTCCTAGCAGTCGCGGAAGAGTCCAAGCAGTCGCGGAAGCGTCCAAGCAATCGCGGAAGCGTCCAAGCAGGCGCGGAAGCGTCCAAGCAGGCGCGGAAGCGTCCAAGCAGGCGTGGGAGCGTCCAAGCAGGCGCAGAAGAGTCCAAGCAGGCGCGGAAGCGTCCAAGCAGTCGCGGAAGGGTCCAAGCAGGCGCGGTAGCGTCCAAGCAGGCGCGGAAACGTCCAAGCAGGCCCGGAAGCGTCCAAGCAGGCGCGGAAGCGTCCAAGCAGTCGCGGAAGCGTCCAAGCAGTCGCGGAAGCGTCCAAGCAGGCGCGGAAGCGTCCAAGCAGGCGCGGAAGCGTCCAAGCAGGCGTGGGAGCGTCCAAGCAGGCGCGGTAGCGTCCAAGCAGGCGCGGAAGCATGCAAGAAGACGCAGAAGAGTCCAAGCAGGCGCGGAAGCGTCCAAGCAGTCGCGGAAGCGTCCAAGCAGTCGCGGAAGCGTCCAAGCAGGCGCGGTAGCGTCCAAGCAGGTGCGGAAACGTCCAAGCAGGCGCGGAAGCATGCAAGAAGACGCAGAAGCATCCAAGCAGTCGCGGAAACGTCCAAGCAGGCGCGGTAGCGTCCAACGAGGCGCGGAAGCGTCCAAGCAGTCGCGGAAGCGTCCAAGCAGGCGTGGTAGCGTCCAAGCAGGCGTGGGAGCGTCCAAGCAGGCGCGGAAGCGTCCCAGCAGGCGCGGAAGCATGCAAGAAGGCGCAGAAGAGTCCAAGCAGGCGCGGAAACGTCCATGTAGGGGCTGAAGCATGCAAGAAGGCGCGGTAGCGTCCAACCAGGCGCGGATGCGTCCAAGCAGTCGCGGAAGCGTCCAAGCAGGCGCGGTAGCGTCCAAGCAGGCGCGGAAACGTCCAAGCAGGCGCGGAAGCATGCAAGAAGACGCAGAAGAGTCCAAGCAGGCGCAGAAGAGTCCAAGCAGGCGCGGAAGCGTCCAAGCAGTCGCGGAAGCGTCCAAGCAGGCGCGGAAGCGTCCAAGCAGTCGCGGAAGCGTCCAAGCAGGCGTGGAAGAGTCCAAGCAGGCGTGGCAGCGTCCAAGCAGGCGCGGAAACGTCCAAGCAGGCGCGGAAGCATGCAAGAAGACGCAGAAGAGTCCAAGCAGGCGCGGAAGCGTCCAACCAGTCGCGGAAGCGTCCAAGCAGGCGCGGTAGCGTCCAAGCAGTCGCGGAAGCGTCCAAGCAGGCGCGGTAGCGTCCAAGCAGGCGCGGAAGCGTGCAAGCAGACGCGGAAGCGTCCAAGCAGGCGCGGAAGCATGCAAGAAGACGCAGAAAAAGTCCAAGCAGGCGCGGAAGCGTCCAAGCAGTCGCGGAAGCGTCCAAGCAGGCGCGGAAACGTCCAAGCAGGCGTGGAAGCGTCCAAGCAGACGCGGAAGCGTCCAAGCAGGCGCGGTAGCGTCCAACCAGGCGCGGAAGCGTCCAAGCAGTCGCGGAAGCGTCCAAGCAGGCGCGGAAGCGTCCAAGCAGTCGCGGAAGCGTCCAAGCAGGCGGGGAAGCATGCAAGCAGGCGCGGAAACATCCAAGTAGGCGCGGCAGCATGCAAGAAGGCGCAGGAGAGTCCAAGCAGTCGCGGAAGCGTCCAAGCAGTCGCGGAAGCCTCCAAGCAGGCGCGGTAGCGTCCAAGCAGGCGCGGTAGCGTCCAAGCAGGCGTGGGAGCGTCCAAGCAGGCGCGGAAGCGTCCCAGCAGGCGCGGAAGCATGCAAGAAGGCGCAGAAGAGTCCAAGCAGGCGCGGAAGCGTCCTAGCAGTCGCGGAAGAGTCCAAGCAGTCGCGGAAGCGTCCAAGCAATCGCGGAAGCGTCCAAGCAGGCGCGGAAGCGTCCAAGCAGGCGCGGAAGCGTCCAAGCAGGCGTGGGAGCGTCCAAGCAGGCGCAGAAGAGTCCAAGCAGGCGCGGAAGCGTCCAAGCAGTCGCGGAAGGGTCCAAGCAGGCGCGGTAGCGTCCAAGCAGGCGCGGAAACGTCCAAGCAGGCCCGGAAGCGTCCAAGCAGGCGCGGAAGCGTCCAAGCAGTCGCGGAAGCGTCCAAGCAGTCGCGGAAGCGTCCAAGCAGGCGCGGAAGCGTCCAAGCAGGCGCGGAAGCGTCCAAGCAGGCGTGGGAGCGTCCAAGCAGGCGCGGTAGCGTCCAAGCAGGCGCGGAAGCATGCAAGAAGACGCAGAAGAGTCCAAGCAGGCGCGGAAGCGTCCAAGCAGTCGCGGAAGCGTCCAAGCAGTCGCGGAAGCGTCCAAGCAGGCGCGGTAGCGTCCAAGCAGGTGCGGAAACGTCCAAGCAGGCGCGGAAGCATGCAAGAAGACGCAGAAGCGTCCAAGCAGTCGCGGAAACGACCAAGCAGGCGCGGTAGCGTCCAACGAGGCGCGGAAGCGTCCAAGCAGTCGCGGAAGCGTCCAAGCAGGCGTGGTAGCGTCCAAGCAGGTGTGGGAGCGTCCAAGCAGGCGCGGAAGCGTCCCAGCAGGCGCGGAAGCATGCAAGAAGGCGCAGAAGAGTCCAAGCAGGCGCGGAAGCGTCCTAGCAGTCGCGGAAGAGTCCAAGCAGGCGCGGAAGCGTCCAAGCAGTCGCGGAAGCGTCCAAGCAGGCGCGGAAGCGTCCAAGCAGTCGCGGAAGCGTCCAAGCAGGCGCGGTAACGTCCAAGTAGGCGCGGAAGCATGCAAGAAGGCGCGGAAGCGTCCAAGCAGGCGCGGTAGCGTCCAAGCAGGCGCGGAAACGTCCAACCAGGCGCGGAAGCATGCAAGAAGGCGCAGAAGAGTCCAAGCAGGTGCGGAAGCGTCCAAGCAGGCGCGGAAGCGTCGAAGCAGGCGCGGAAGCGTCCAAGCAGTCGCGGAAGCGTCCAAGCAGGCGCGGTAGCGTCCAAGCAGGCGCGGTAGCGTCCAACCAGGCGCGGAAGCGTCCAAGCAGTCGCAGAAGCGTCCAAGCAGGCGCGGTAGCGTCCAAGCAGGCGCGGAAACGTCCAAGCAGGCGCGGAAGCGTCCAAGCAGGCGCGGTAGCGTCCAAGCAGGCGCGGAAACGTCCAAGCAGGCGCGGAAACGTCCAACCAGGCGCGGAAGCATGCAAGAAGGCGCAGAAGAGTCCAAGCAGGTGCGGAAGCGTCCAAGCAGGCGCGGAAGCGTCCAAGCAGGCGCGGAAGCGTCCAAGCAGTCGCGGAAGCGTCCAAGCAGGCGCGGTAGCGTCCAAGCAGGCGCGGAAACGTCCAAGCAGGCCCGGAAGCGTCCAAGCAGGCGCGGAAGCGTCCAAGCAGTCGCGGAAGCGTCCAAGCAGGCGCGGAAGCGTCCAAGCAGTCGCGGAAGCGTCCAAACAGGCGGGGAAGCATGCAAGCAGGCGCGGAAACATCCAAGTAGGCGCGGCAGCATGCAAGAAGGCGCAGGAGAGTCCAAGCAGTCGCGGAAGCGTCCAAGCATTCGCGGAAGCCTCCAAGCAGGCGCGGTAGCGTCCAAGCAGGCGCGGAAGCGTCCAAGCAGTCGCGGAAGCGCCCAAGCAGTCGCGGAAGCGTCCAAGCAGGCGCGGAAGCGTCCAAGCAGGCGCGGAAGCGTCCAAGCAGGCGTGGGAGCGTCCAAGCAGGCGCGGTAGCGTCCAAGCAGGCGCGGAAGCATGCAAGAAGACGCAGAAGAGTCCAAGCAGGCGCGGAAGCGTCCAAGCAGTCGCGGAAGCGTCCAAGCAGTCGCGGAAGCGTCCAAGCAGGCGCGGTAGCGTCCAAGCAGGTGCGGAAACGTCCAAGCAGGCGCGGAAGCATGCAAGAAGACGCAGAAGCGTCCAAGCAGTCGCGGAAACGTCCAAGCAGGCGCGGAAACGTCCAAGCAGGCGCGGAAGCGTCCAAGCAGGCGCGGAAGCGTCCAAGCATTCGCGGAAGCGTCCAAGCAGGCGCGGTAGCGTCCAAGCAGGCGTGGGAGAGTCCAAGCAGGCGCGGAAGCGTCCAAGCAGGCGCGGAAGCGTCCAAGCAGTCGCGGAAGCGTCGAAGCAGGCGCGGTAACGTCCAAGTAGGCGCGGAAGCATGCAAGAAGGCGCGGAAGCGTCCAAGCAGGCGCGGTAGCGTCCAAGCAGGCGCAGAAGAGTCCAAGCAGGCGCGGAAGCGTCCTAGCAGTCGCGGAAGAGTCCAAGCAGGCGCGGAAGCGTCCAAGCAGTCGCGGAAGCGTCCAAGCAGGCGCGGAAGCGTCCAAGCAGTCGCGGAAGCGTCCAAGCAGGCGCGGTAACGTCCAAGTAGGCGCGGAAGCATGCAAGAAGGCGCGGAAGCGTCCAAGCAGGCGCGGTAGCGTCCAAGCAGGCGCGGAAACGTCCAACCAGGCGCGGAAGCATGCAAGAAGGCGCAGAAAAGTCCAAGCAGGTGCGGAAGCGTCCAAGCAGGCGCGGAAGCGTCCAAGCAGGCGCGGAAACGTCCAAGCAGGCGCGGAAGCGTCCAAGCAGGCGCGGAAGCGTCCAAGCAGTCGCGGAAGCGTCCAAGCAGGCGCGGTAGCGTCCAAGCAGGCGTGAGAGCGTCCAAGCAGGCGCGGAAGCGTCCAAGCAGGCGCGGAAGCATGCAAGAAGGCGCAGAAGAGTCCAAGCAGGCGCGGAAGCGTCCTAGCAGTCGCGGAAGAGTCCAAGCAGGCGCGGAAGCGTCCAAGCAGTCGCGGAAGCGTCCAAGCAGGCGCGGAAGCGTCCAAGCAGTCGCGGAAGCGTCCAAGCAGCCGCGGAAGCGTCCAAGCAGGCGCGGTAGCGTCCAAGCAGGCGCGGAAGCGTCCAAGCAGGCGCGGAAGCGTCCAAGCAGCCGCGGAAGCGTCCAAGCAGGCGCGGTAGCGTCCAAGCAGGCGCGGAAACGTCCAAGCAGGCGCGGTAGCGTCCAAGCAGGCGCGGAAACGTCCAACCAGGCGCGGAAGCATGCAAGAAGGCGCAGAAGAGTCCAAGCAGTTGCGGAAGCGTCCAAGCAGGCGCGGAAGCGTCCAAGCAGGCGCGGAAGCGTCCAAGCAGTCGCGGAAGCGTCCAAGCAGGCGCGGTAACGTCCAAGTAGGCGCGGAAGCATGCAAGAAGGCGCGGAAGCGTCCAAGCAGGCGCGGTAGCGTCCAAGCAGGCGCGGAAACGTCCAACCAGGCGCGGAAGCATGCAAGAAGGCGCAGAAGAGTCCAAGCAGGTGCGGAAGCGTCCAAGCAGGCGCGGAAGCGTCCAAGCAGGCGCGGAAGCGTCCAAGCAGTCGCGGAAGCGTCCAAGCAGGCGCGGTAGCGTCCAAGCAGGCGTGGGAGCGTCCAAGCCGGCGCGGAAGCGTCCAAGCAGGCGCTGAAGCATGCAAGAAGGCGCAGAAGAGTCCAAGCAGGCGCGGAAGCGTCCTAGCAGTCGCGGAAGAGTCCAAGCAGGCGCGGAAGCGTCCAAGCAGTCGCGGAAGCGTCCAAGCAGGCGCGGAAGCGTCCAAGCAGTCGCGGAAGCGTCCAAGCAGGCGCGGAAGCGTCCAAGCAGTCGCGGAAGCGTCCAAGCAGGCGCGGTAGCGTCCAAGCAGGCGCGGAGACGTCCAAGCAGGCGCGGAAGCATGCAAGAAAGCGCGGAAGCGTCCAAGCAGGCGCGGTAGCGTCCAAGCAGGCGCGGAAACGTCCAACCAGGCGCGGAAGCATGCAAGAAGGCGCAGAAGAGTCCAAGCAGGTGCGGAAGCGTCCAAGCAGGCGCGGAAGCGTCCAAGCAGGCGCGGAAGAGTCCAAGCAGGCGCGGTAGCGTCCAACCAGGCGCGGATGCGTCCAAGCAGTCGCGGAAGCGTCCAAGCAGGCGCGGTAGCGTCCAAGCAGGCGCGGAAACGTCCAAGCAGGCGCGGAAGCATGCAAGAAGACGCAGAAGAGTCCAAGCAGGCGCGGAAGCGTCCAAGCAGGCGCGGTAGCGTCCAAGCAGGTGCGGAAACGTCCAAGCAGGCGCGGAAGCATGCAAGAAGACGCAGAAGCGTCCAAGCAGTCGCGGAAACGTCCAAGCAGGCGCGGTAGCGTCCAAGCAGGCGCGGAAGCGTCCAAGCAGGCGCGGAAGCATGCAAGAAGGCGCAGAAGATTCCTATCAGGCGCGGAAGCGTCCAAGCAGGCGGGGAAGCATGCAAGCAGGCGCGGAAACGTCCACGCAGGCGCGGAAACGTCCAAGTAGGCGCGGCAGCATGCAAGAAGGCGCAGAAGAGTCCAAGCAGGCGCAGAAGCGTCCAAGCAGGCGCGGTAGCGTCCAAGCAAGCGCGGAAGCGTCCAAGCAGGCGCGGAAACGTCCAAGCAGGCGTGGAAGCGTCCAAGCAGACGCGGAAGCGTCCAAGCAGGCGCGGTAGCGTCCAACCAGGCGCGGAAGCGTCCAAGCAGTAGCGGAAGCGTCCAAGCAGGCGCGGAAGCGTCCAAGCAGTCGCGGAAGCGTCCCAGCAGGCGGGGAAGCATGCAAGCAGGCGCGGAAACATCCAAGTAGGCGCGGCAGCATGCAAGAAGGCGCAGGAGAGTCCAAGCAGTCGCGGAAGCGTCCAAGCAGTCGCGGAAGCCTCCAAGCTGTCGCGGAAGCGTCCAAGCAGGCGCGGAAGCGTCCAACCAGTCGCGGAAGCGTCCAAGCAGGCGCGGTAGCGTCCAAGCAGTCGCGGAAGCGTCCAAGCAGGCGCGGTAGCGTCCAAGCAGGCGCGGAAGCGTGCAAGCAGACGCGGAAGCGTCCAAGCAGGCGCGGAAGCATGCAAGAAGACGCAGAAGAGTCCAAGCAGGCGCGGAAGCGTCCAAGCAGTCGCGGAAGCGTCCAAGCAGGCGCGGTAGCGTCCAAGCAGGCGCGGAAACGTCCAAGCAGGCGCGGAAGCGTCCAAGCAGGCGCGGAAGCGTCCAAGCAGTCGCGGAAGCGTCCAAGCAGGCGCGGTAGCGTCCAAGCAGGCGTGGGAGCGTCCAAGCAGGCGCGGCAGCGTCCAAGCAGGCGCGGAAGCGTCCGAGCAGTCGCGGAAGCGTCGAAGCAGGCGCGGTAACGTCCAAGTAGGCGCGGAAGCATGCAAGAAGGCGCGGAAGCGTCCAAGCAGGCGCGGTAGCGTCCAAGCAGGCGCAGAAGAGTCCAAGCAGGCGCGGAAGCGTCCTAGCAGTCGCGGAAGAGTCCAAGCAGGCGCGGAAGCGTCCAAGCAGTCGCGGAAGCGTCCAAGCAGGCGCGGAAGCGTCCAAGCAGTCGCGGAAGCGTCCAAGCAGGCGCGGTAACGTCCAAGTAGGCGCGGAAGCATGCAAGAAGGCGCGGAAGCGTCCAAGTAGGCGCGGTAGCGTCCAAGCAGGCGCGGAAACGTCCAACCAGGCGCGGAAGCATGCAAGAAGGCGCAGAAAAGTCCAAGCAGGTGCGGAAGCGTCCAAGCAGGCGCGGAAGCGTCCAAGCAGGCGCGGAAGCGTCCAAGCAGTCGCGGAAGCGTCCAAGCAGGCGCGGTAGCGTCCAAGCAGGCGCGGAAACGTCCAAGCAGGCCCGGAAGCGTCCAAGCAGGCGCGGAAGCGTTCAAGCAGTCGCGGAAGCGTCCAATCAGTCGCGGAAGCGTCCAAGCAGGCGCGGAAGCGTCCAAGCAGGCGCGGAAGCGTCCAAGCAGTCGTGGGAGCGTCCAAGCAGGCGCGGTAGCGTCCAAGCAGGCGCGGAAGCATGCAAGAAGACGCAGAAGAGTCCAAGCAGGCGCGGAAGCGTCCAAGCAGTCGCGGAAGCGTCCAAGCAGTCGCGGAAGCGTCCAAGCAGGCGCGGTTGCGTCCAAGCAGGTGCGGAAACGTCCAAGCAGGCGCGGAAGCATGCAAGAAGACGCAGAAGCGTCCAAGCAGTCGCGGAAACGTCCAAGCAGGCGCGGTAGCGTCCAACCAGGCGCGGAAGCGTCCAAGCAGTCGCGGAAGCGTCCAAGCAGGCGCGGTAGCGTCCAAGCAGGCGCGGAAACGTCCAAGCAGGCGCGGAAGCGTCCAAGCAGGCGCGGAAGCGTCCAAGCAGTCGCGGAAGCGTCCAAGCAGGCGCGGTAGCGTCCAAGCAGGCGTGAGAGCGTCCAAGCAGGCGCGGAAGCGTCCAAGCAGGCGCGGAAGCATGCAAGAAGGCGCAGAAGAGTCCAAGCAGGCGCGGAAGCGTCCTAGCAGTCGCGGAAGACTCCAAGCAGGCGCGGAAGCGTCCAAGCAGTCGCGGAAGCGTCCAAGCAGGCGCGGAAGCGTCCAAGCAGTCGCGGAAGCGTCCAAGCAGGCGCGGTAGCGTCCAAGCAGGCGCGGCAACGTCCAAGCAGGCGCGGAAGCGTCCAAGCAGGCGCGGAAGCGTCCAAGCAGCCGCGGAAGCGTCCAAGCAGGCGCGGTAGCGTCCAAGCAGGCGCGGAAACGTCCAAGCAGGCGCGGAAGAGTCCAAGCAGGCGCGGAAACGTCCAACCAGGCGCGGAAGCATGCAAGAAGGCGCAGAAGAGTCCAAGCAGGTGCGGAAGCGTCCAAGCAGGCGCGGAAGCGTCCAAGCAGGCGCGGAAGCGTCCAAGCAGTCGCGGAAGCGTCCAAGCAGGCGCGGTAACGTCCAAGTAGGCGCGGAAGCATGCAAGAAGGCGCGGAAGCGTCCAAGCAGGCGCGGTAGCGTCCAAGCAGGCGCGGAAACGTCCAACCAGGCGCGGAAGCATGCAAGAAGGCGCAGAAGAGTCCAAGCAGGTGCGGAAGCGTCCAAGCAGGCGCGGAAGCGTCCAAGCAGGCGCGGAAGCGTCCAAGCAGTCGCGGAAGCGTCCAAGCAGGCGCGGTAGCGTCCAAGCAGGCGCGGTAGCGTCCAAGCAGGCGCGGAAACGTCCAACCAGGCGCGGAAGCATGCAAGAAGGCGCAGAAGAGTCCAAGCAGGTGCGGAAGCGTCCAAGCAGGCGCGGAAGCGTCCAAGCAGGCGCGGAAGAGTCCAAGCAGGCGCGGTAGCGTCCAACCAGGCGCGGATGCGTCCAAGCAGTCGCGGAAGCGTCCAAGCAGGCGCGGTAGCGTCCAAGCAGGCGCGGAAACGTCCAAGCAGGCGCGGAAGCATGCAAGAAGACGCAGAAGAGTCCAAGCAGGCGCGGAAGCGTCCAAGCAGGCGCGGTAGCGTCCAAGCAGGTGCGGAAACGTCCAAGCAGGCGCGGAAGCATGCAAGAAGACGCAGAAGCGTCCAAGCAGTCGCGGAAACGTCCAAGCAGGCGCGGTAGCGTCCAAGCAGGCGCGGAAGCGTCCAAGCAGGCGCGGAAGCGTCCTAGCAGGCGCGGTAGAGTCCAAGCAGGCACGGAAACGTCCAAGTAGGCGCGGCAGCATGCAAGAAGGCGCAGAAGATTCCTATCAGGCGCGGAAGCGTCCAAGCAGGCGGGGAAGCATGCAAGCAGGCGCGGAAACGTCCACGCAGGCGCGGAAACGTCCAAGTAGGCGCGGCAGCATGCAAGAAGGCGCAGAAGAGTCCAAGCAGGCGCAGAAGCGTCCAAGCAGGCGCGGTAGCGTCCAAGCAAGCGCGGAAGCGTCCAAGCAGGCGCGGAAACGTCCAAGCAGGCGTGGAAGCGTCCAAGCAGACGCGGAAGCGTCCAAGCAGGCGCGGTAGCGTCCAACCAGGCGCGGAAGCGTCCAAGCAGTAGCGGAAGCGTCCAAGCAGGCGCGGAAGCGTCCAAGCAGTCGCGGAAGCGTCCCAGCAGGCGGGGAAGCATGCAAGCAGGCGCGGAAACATCCAAGTAGGCGCGGCAGCATGCAAGAAGGCGCAGGAGAGTCCAAGCAGTCGCGGAAGCGTCCAAGCAGTCGCGGAAGCCTCCAAGCAGTCGCGGAAGCGTCCAAGCAGGCGCGGAAGCGTCCAACCAGTCGCGGAAGCGTCCAAGCAGGCGCGGTAGCGTCCAAGCAGTCGCGGAAGCGTCCAAGCAGGCGCGGTAGCGTCCAAGCAGGCGCGGAAGCGTCCAAGCAGTCGCGGAAGCCTCCAAGCAGGCGCGGTAGCGTCCAAGCAGGCGCGGTAGCGTCCAAGCAGGCGTGGGAGCGTCCAAGCAGGCGCGGAAGCGTCCCAGCAGGCGCGGAAGCATGCAAGAAGGCGCAGAAGAGTCCAAGCAGGCGCGGAAGCGTCCTAGCAGTCGCGGAAGAGTCCAAGCAGTCGCGGAAGCGTCCAAGCAATCGCGGAAGCGTCCAAGCAGGCGCGGATGCGTCCAAGCAGGTGCGGAAACGTCCAAGCAGGCGCGGAAGCATGCAAGAAGACGCAGAAGCGTCCAAGCAGTCGCGGAAACGTCCAAGCAGGCGCGGTAGCGTCCAACCAGGCGCGGAAGCGTCCAAGCAGTCGCGGAAACGTCCAAGCAGGCGCGGAAGCGTCCAAGCAGGCGCGGAAGCGTCCAAGCAGTCGCGGAAGCGTCCAAGCAGGCGCGGTAGCGTCCAAGCAGGCGTGGGAGCGTCCAAGCAGGCGCGGAAGCGTCCAAGCAGGCGCGGAAGCATGCAAGAAGGCGCAGAAGAGTCCAAGCAGGCGCGGAAGCGTCCTAGCAGTCGCGGAAGAGTCCAAGCAGGCGCGGAAGCGTCCAAGCAGTCGCGGAAGCGTCCAAGCAGGCGCGGAAGCGTCCAAGCAGTCGCGGAAGCGTCCAAGCAGGCGCGGTAACGTCCAAGTAGGCGCGGAAGCATGCAAGAAGGCGCGGAAGCGTCCAAGCAGGCGCGGTAGCGTCCAAGCAGGCGCGGAAACGTCCAACCAGGCGCGGAAGCATGCAAGAAGGCGCAGAAAAGTCCAAGCAGGTGCGGAAGCGTCCAAGCAGGCGCGGAAGCGTCCAAGCAGGCGCGGAAGCGTCCAAGCAGTCGCGGAAGCGTCCAAGCAGGCGCGGTAGCGTCCAAGCAGGCGCGGAAACGTCCAAGCAGGCCCGGAAGCGTCCAAGCAGGCGCGGAAGCGTCCAAGCAGTCGCCGAAGCGTCCAATCAGTCGCGGAAGCGTCCAAGCAGGCGCGGAAGCGTCCAAGCAGGCGCGGAAGCGTCCAAGCAGTCGTGGGAGCGTCCAAGCAGGCGCGGTAGCGTCCAAGCAGGCGCGGAAGCATGCAAGAAGACGCAGAACAGTCCAAGCAGGCGCGGAAGCGTCCAAGCAGTCGCGGAAGCGTCCAAGCAGTCGCGGAAGCGTCCAAGCAGGCGCGGTTGCGTCCAAGCAGGTGCGGAAACGTCCAAGCAGGCGCGGAAGCATGCAAGAAGACGCAGAAGCGTCCAAGCAGTCGCGGAAACGTCCAAGCAGGCGCGGTAGCGTCCAACCAGGCGCGGAAGCGTCCAAGCAGTCGCGGAAGCGTCCAAGCAGGCGCGGTAGCGTCCAAGCAGGCGCGGAAACGTCCAAGCAGGCGCGGTAGCGTCCAAGCAGGTGCGGAAACGTCCAAGCAGGCGCGGAAGCATGCAAGAAGACGCAGAAGCGTCCAAGCAGTCGCGGAAACGTCCAAGCAGGCGCGGTAGCGTCCAAGCAGGCGCGGAAGCGTCCAAGCAGGCGCGGAAGCGTCCTAGCAGGCGCGGTAGAGTCCAAGCAGGCACGGAAACGTCCAAGTAGGCGCGGCAGCATGCAAGAAGGCGCAGAAGATTCCTATCAGGCGCGGAAGCGTCCAAGCAGGCGGGGAAGCATGCAAGCAGGCGCGGAAACGTCCACGCAGGCGCGGAAACGTCCAAGTAGGCGCGGCAGCATGCAAGAAGGCGCAGAAGAGTCCAAGCAGGCGCAGAAGCGTCCAAGCAGGCGCGGTAGCGTCCAAGCAAGCGCGGAAGCGTCCAAGCAGGCGCGGAAACGTCCAAGCAGGCGTGGAAGCGTCCAAGCAGACGCGGAAGCGTCCAAGCAGGCGCGGTAGCGCCCAACCAGGCGTGGAAGCGTCCAAGCAGACGCGGAAGCGTCCAAGCAGGCGCGGTAGCGTCCAACCAGGCGCGGAAGCGTCCAAGCAGTCGCGGCAGCGTCCAAGCAGGCGCGGAAGCGTCCAAGCAGTCGCGGAAGCGTCCAAGCAGGCGGGGAAGCATGCAAGCAGGCGCGGAAACATCCAAGTAGGTGCGGCAGCATGCAAGAAGGCGCAGGAGAGTCCAAGCAGTCGCGGAAGCGTCCAAGCAGTCGCGGAAGCCTCCAAGCAGGCGCGGTAGCGTCCAAGCAGGCGCGGAAACGTCCAACCAGGCGCGGAAGCGTCCAAGCAGGCGCGGAAGCGTCCAAGCAGGCGCGGAAGCGTCCAAGCAGTCGTGGGAGCGTCCAAGCAGGCGCGGTAGCGTCCAAGCAGGCGCGGAAGCATGCAAGAAGACGCAGAACAGTCCAAGCAGGCGCGGAAGCGTCCAAGCAGTCGCGGAAGCGTCCAAGCAGTCGCGGAAGCGTCCAAGCAGGCGCGGTTGCGTCCAAGCAGGTGCGGAAACGTCCAAGCAGGCGCGGAAGCATGCAAGAAGACGCAGAAGCGTCCAAGCAGTCGCGGAAACGTCCAAGCAGGCGCGGTAGCGTCCAACCAGGCGCGGAAGCGTCCAAGCAGTCGCGGAAGCGTCCAAGCAGGCGCGGTAGCGTCCAAGCAGGCGCGGAAACGTCCAAGCAGGCGCGGTAGCGTCCAAGCAGGTGCGGAAACGTCCAAGCAGGCGCGGAAGCATGCAAGAAGACGCAGAAGCGTCCAAGCAGTCGCGGAAACGTCCAAGCAGGCGCGGTAGCGTCCAAGCAGGCGCGGAAGCGTCCAAGCAGGCGCGGAAGCGTCCTAGCAGGCGCGGTAGAGTCCAAGCAGGCACGGAAACGTCCAAGTAGGCGCGGCAGCATGCAAGAAGGCGCAGAAGATTCCTATCAGGCGCGGAAGCGTCCAAGCAGGCGGGGAAGCATGCAAGCAGGCGCGGAAACGTCCACGCAGGCGCGGAAACGTCCAAGTAGGCGCGGCAGCATGCAAGAAGGCGCAGAAGAGTCCAAGCAGGCGCAGAAGCGTCCAAGTAGGCGCGGTAGCGTCCAAGCAAGCGCGGAAGCGTCCAAGCAGGCGCGGAAACGTCCAAGCAGGCGTGGAAGCGTCCAAGCAGACGCGGAAGCGTCCAAGCAGGCGCGGTAGCGCCCAACCAGGCGTGGAAGCGTCCAAGCAGACGCGGAAGCGTCCAAGCAGGCGCGGTAGCGTCCAACCAGGCGCGGAAGCGTCCAAGCAGTCGCGGCAGCGTCCAAGCAGGCGCGGAAGCGTCCAAGCAGTCGCGGAAGCGTCCAAGCAGGCGGGGAAGCATGCAAGCAGGCGCGGAAACATCCAAGTAGGTGCGGCAGCATGCAAGAAGGCGCAGGAGAGTCCAAGCAGTCGCGGAAGCGTCCAAGCAGTCGCGGAAGCCTCCAAGCAGGCGCGGTAGCGTCCAAGCAGGCGCGGTAGCGTCCAAGCAGGCGTGGGAGCGTCCAAGCAGGCGCGGAAGCGTCCCAGCAGGCGCGGAAGCATGCAAGAAGGCGCAGAAGAGTCCAAGCAGGCGCGGAAGCGTCCTAGCAGTCGCGGAAGAGTCCAAGCAGTCGCGGAAGCGTCCAAGCAGGCGCGGTAGCGTCCAAGCAGGCGCGGAAACGTCCAAGCAGGCGCGGAAGCATGCAAGAAGACGCAGAAGTGTCCAAGCAGGCGCGGAAGCGTCCAAGCAGGCGCGGTAGCGTCCAAGCAGGTGCGGAAACGTCCAAGCAGGCGCGGAAGCATGCAAGAAGACGCAGAAGCGTCCAAGCAGTCGCGGAAACGTCCAAGCAGGCGCGGTAGCGTCCAAGCAGGCGCGGAAGCGTCCAAGCAGGCGCGGAAGCGTCCTAGCAGGCGCGGTAGAGTCCAAGCAGGCACGGAAACGTCCAAGTAGGCGCGGCAGCATGCAAGAAGGCGCAGAAGATTCCTATCAGGCGCGGAAGCGTCCAAGCAGGCGGGGAAGCATGCAAGCAGGCGCGGAAACGTCCACGCAGGCGCGGAAACGTCCAAGTAGGCGCGGCAGCATGCAAGAAGGCGCAGAAGAGTCCAAGCAGGCGCAGAAGCGTCCAAGCAGGCGCGGTAGCGTCCAAGCAAGCGCGGAAGCGTCCAAGCAGGCGCGGGAACGTCCAAGCAGGCGTGGAAGCGTCCAAGCAGACGCGGAAGCGTCCAAGCAGGCGCGGTAGCGCCCAACCAGGCGCGGAAGCGTCCAAGCAGTAGCGGAAGCGTCCAAGCAGGCGCGGAAGCGTCCAAGCAGTCGCGGAAGCGTCCCAGCAGGCGGGGAAGCATGCAAGCAGGCGCGGAAACATCCAAGTAGGCGCGGCAGCATGCAAGAAGGCGCAGGAGAGTCCAAGCAGTCGCGGAAGCGTCCAAGCAGTCGCGGAAGCCTCCAAGCAGTCGCGGAAGCGTCCAAGCAGGCGCGGAAGCGTCCAACCAGTCGCGGAAGCGTCCAAGCAGGCGCGGTAGCGTCCAAGCAGTCGCGGAAGCGTCCAAGCAGGCGCGGTAGCGTCCAAGCAGGCGCGGAAGCGTGCAAGCAGACGCGGAAGCGTCCAAGCAGGCGCGGAAGCATGCAAGAAGACGCAGAAGAGTCCAAGCAGGCGCGGAAGCGTCCAAGCAGTCGCGGAAGCGTCCAAGCAGGCGCGGAAACGTCCAAGCAGGCGTGGAAGCGTCCAAGCAGACGCGGAAGCGTCCAAGCAGGCGCGGTAGCGTCCAACCAGGCGCGGAAGCGTCCAAGCAGTCGCGGCAGCGTCCAAGCAGGCGCGGAAGCGTCCAAGCAGTCGCGGAAGCGTCCAAGCAGGCGGGGAAGCATGCAAGCAGGCGCGGAAACATCCAAGTAGGCGCGGCAGCATGCAAGAAGGCGCAGGAGAGTCCAAGCAGTCGCGGAAGCGTCCAAGCAGTCGCGGAAGCCTCCAAGCAGGCGCGGTAGCGTCCAAGCAGGCGCGGTAGCGTCCAAGCAGGCGTGGGAGCGTCCAAGCAGGCGCGGAAGCGTCCCAGCAGGCGCGGAAGCATGCAAGAAGGCGCAGAAGAGTCCAAGCAGGCGCGGAAGCGTCCTAGCAGTCGCGGAAGAGTCCAAGCAGTCGCGGAAGCGTCCAAGCAATCGCGGAAGCGTCCAAGCAGGCGCGGATGCGTCCAAGCAGGTGCGGAAACGTCCAAGCAGGCGCGGAAGCATGCAAGAAGACGCAGAAGCGTCCAAGCAGTCGCGGAAACGTCCAAGCAGGCGCGGTAGCGTCCAACCAGGCGCGGAAGCGTCCAAGCAGTCGCGGAAGCGTCCAAGCAGGCGCGGTAGCGTCCAAGCAGGCGCGGAAACGTCCAAGCAGGCGCGGAAGCGTCCAAGCAGGCGCGGAAGCGTCCAAGCAGTCGCGGAAGCGTCCAAGCAGGCGCGGTAGCGTCCAAGCAGGCGTGGGAGCGTCCAAGCAGGCGCGGAAGCGTCCAAGCAGGCGCGGAAGCATGCAAGAAGGCGCAGAAGAGTCCAAGCAGGCGCGGAAGCGTCCTAGCAGTCGCGGAAGAGTCCAAGCAGGCGCGGAAGCGTCCAAGCAGTCGCGGAAGCGTCCAAGCAGGCGCGGAAGCATGCAAGCAGGCGCGGAAGCGTCCAAGCAGTCGCGGAAGCGTCCAAGCAGGCGCGGAAGAGTCCAAGCAGTCGCGGAAGCGTCCAAGCAGGCGCGGAAGCATGCAAGCAGGCGCGGAAGCGTCCAAGCAGTCGCGGAAGCGTCCAAGCAGTCGTGGGAGCGTCCAAGCAGGCGCGGTAGCGTCCAAGCAGGCGCGGAAGCATGCAAGAAGACGCAGAAGAGTCCAAGCAGGCGCGGAAGCGTCCAACCAGGCGCGGAAGCGTCCAAGCAGTCGCGGAAGCGTCCAAGCAGGCGCGGTAGCGTCCAAGCAGGCGCGGTAGCGTCCAAGCAGGCGCGGAAACGTCCAAGCAGGCGCGGAAGCATGCAAGAAGGCGCAGAAGAGTCCAAGCAGGCGCGGAAGCGTCCAAGCAGTCGCGGAAGCGTCCAAGCAGGCGCGGTAGCGTCCAAGCAGGCGCGGCAGAGTCCAAGCAGGCGCGGAAGCGTCCAAGCAGGCGCGGAAACGTCCAAGTAGGCGCGGAAGCATGCAAGAAGGCGCAGAAGAGTCCAAGCAGGCGCGGAAGCGTCCAAGCAGACGCAGAAGCGTCCAAGCAGGCGCGGCAGCGTCCAAGCAGGCGCGGAAACGTCCAAGCAGGCGCGGAAGCATGCAAGAAGGCGCAGAAGAGTCCAAGCAGGCGCGGAAGCGTCCAAGCAGGAGGGGTAGCATGCAAGCAGGCGCTGAAGCGTCCAAGCAGGCGCGGAAACGTCCAAGTAGGCGCGGAAGCATGCAAGAAGGCGCAGAAGAGTCCAAGCAGGCGCGGAAGCGTCCAAGCAGTCGCAGGAGCGTCCAAGCAGGCGCGGTAGCGTCCAACCAGGCGCGGAAGCATCCAAGCAGTCGCGGAAGCGTCCAAGCAGGCGCGGAAGCATGCAAGCAGGCGCGGAAGCGTCCAAGCAGTCGCGGAAGCGTCCAAGCAGGCGCGGAAGAGTCCAAGAAGTCGCGGAAGCGTCCAAGCAGGCGCGGTAGCGTCCAAGCAGTCGCGGAAGAGTCCAAGCAGGCGCGGAAGCGTCCAAGCAGGCGCGGTAGCGTCCAAGCAGGCGCGGAAGCGTCCAAGAAGTCGCGGAAGCGTCCAAGCAGGCGCGGTAGCGTCCAAGCAGGCGCGGCAACGTCCAAGCAGGCGCGGAAGCGTCCAAGCAGGCGCGGAAGCGTCCAAGCAGCCGCGGAAGCGTCCAAGCAGGCGCGGTAGCGTCCAAGCAGGCGCGGAAACGTCCAAGCAGGCGCGGAAGCGTCCAAGCAGGCGCGGAAGCGTCCTAGCAGGCGCGGTAGAGTCCAAGCAGGCACGGAAACGTCCAAGTAGGCGCGGCAGCATGCAAGAAGGCGCAGAAGATTCCTATCAGGCGCGGAAGCGTCCAAGCAGGCGGGGAAGCATGCAAGCAGGCGCGGAAACGTCCACGCAGGCGCGGAAACGTCCAAGTAGGCGCGGCAGCATGCAAGAAGGCGCAGAAGAGTCCAAGCAGGCGCAGAAGCGTCCAAGCAGGCGCGGTAGCGTCCAAGCAAGCGCGGAAGCGTCCAAGCAGGCGCGGGAACGTCCAAGCAGGCGTGGAAGCGTCCAAGCAGACGCGGAAGCGTCCAAGCAGGCGCGGTAGCGCCCAACCAGGCGCGGAAGCGTCCAAGCAGTAGCGGAAGCGTCCAAGCAGGCGCGGAAGCGTCCAAGCAGTCGCGGAAGCGTCCCAGCAGGCGGGGAAGCATGCAAGCAGGCGCGGAAACATCCAAGTAGGCGCGGCAGCATGCAAGAAGGCGCAGGAGAGTCCAAGCAGTCGCGGAAGCGTCCAAGCAGTCGCGGAAGCCTCCAAGCAGTCGCGGAAGCGTCCAAGCAGGCGCGGAAGCGTCCAACCAGTCGCGGAAGCGTCCAAGCAGGCGCGGTAGCGTCCAAGCAGTCGCGGAAGCGTCCAAGCAGGCGCGGTAGCGTCCAAGCAGGCGCGGAAGCGTGCAAGCAGACGCGGAAGCGTCCAAGCAGGCGCGGAAGCATGCAAGAAGACGCAGAAGAGTCCAAGCAGGCGCGGAAGCGTCCAAGCAGTCGCGGAAGCGTCCAAGCAGGCGCGGAAACGTCCAAGCAGGCGTGGAAGCGTCCAAGCAGACGCGGAAGCGTCCAAGCAGGCGCGGTAGCGTCCAACCAGGCGCGGAAGCGTCCAAGCAGTCGCGGCAGCGTCCAAGCAGGCGCGGAAGCGTCCAAGCAGTCGCGGAAGCGTCCAAGCAGGCGGGGAAGCATGCAAGCAGGCGCGGAAACATCCAAGTAGGCGCGGCAGCATGCAAGAAGGCGCAGGAGAGTCCAAGCAGTCGCGGAAGCGTCCAAGCAGTCGCGGAAGCCTCCAAGCAGGCGCGGTAGCGTCCAAGCAGGCGCGGTAGCGTCCAAGCAGGCGTGGGAGCGTCCAAGCAGGCGCGGAAGCGTCCCAGCAGGCGCGGAAGCATGCAAGAAGGCGCAGAAGAGTCCAAGCAGGCGCGGAAGCGTCCTAGCAGTCGCGGAAGAGTCCAAGCAGTCGCGGAAGCGTCCAAGCAATCGCGGAAGCGTCCAAGCAGGCGCGGATGCGTCCAAGCAGGTGCGGAAACGTCCAAGCAGGCGCGGAAGCATGCAAGAAGACGCAGAAGCGTCCAAGCAGTCGCGGAAACGTCCAAGCAGGCGCGGTAGCGTCCAACCAGGCGCGGAAGCGTCCAAGCAGTCGCGGAAGCGTCCAAGCAGGCGCGGTAGCGTCCAAGCAGGCGCGGAAACGTCCAAGCAGGCGCGGAAGCGTCCAAGCAGGCGCGGAAGCGTCCAAGCAGTCGCGGAAGCGTCCAAGCAGGCGCGGTAGCGTCCAAGCAGGCGTGGGAGCGTCCAAGCAGGCGCGGAAGCGTCCAAGCAGGCGCGGAAGCATGCAAGAAGGCGCAGAAGAGTCCAAGCAGGCGCGGAAGCGTCCTAGCAGTCGCGGAAGAGTCCAAGCAGGCGCGGAAGCGTCCAAGCAGTCGCGGAAGCGTCCAAGCAGGCGCGGAAGCGTCCTAGCAGTCGCGGAAGCGTCCAAGCAGGCGCGGTAACGTCCAAGTAGGCGCGGAAGCATGCAAGAAGGCGCGGAAGCGTCCAAGCAGGCGCGGTAGCGTCCAAGCAGGCGCGGAAACGTCCAACCAGGCGCGGAAGCATGCAAGAAGGCGCAGAAGAGTCCAAGCAGGTGCGGAAGCGTCCAAGCAGGCGCGGAAGCGTCCAAGCAGGCGCGGAAGCGTCCAAGCAGTCGCGGAAGCGTCCAAGCAGGCGCGGTAACGTCCAAGCAGGCGCGGAAACGTCCAAGCAGGCCCGGAAGCGTCCAAGCAGGCGCGGAAGCGTCCAAGCAGTCGCGGAAGCGTCCAATCAGTCGCGGAAGCGTCCAAGCAGGCGCGGAAGCGTCCAAGCAGGCGCGGAAGCGTCCAAGCAGTCGTGGGAGCGTCCAAGCAGGCGCGGTAGCGTCCAAGCAGGTGCGGAAGCATGCAAGAAGACGCAGAAGAGTCCAAGCAGGCGCGGAAGCGTCCAACCAGGCGCGGAAGCGTCCAAGCAGTCGCGGAAGCGTCCAAGCAGGCGCGGTAGCGTCCAAGCAGGCGCGGTAGCGTCCAAGCAGGCGCGGAAACGTCCAAGCAGGCGCGGAAGCATGCAAGAAGGCGCAGAAGAGTCCAAGCAGGCGCGGAAGCGTCCAAGCAGTCGCGGAAGCGTCCAAGCAGGCGCGGTAGCGTCCAAGCAGGCGCGGCAGAGTCCAAGCAGGCGCGGAAGCGTCCAAGCAGGCGCGGAAACGTCCAAGTAGGCGCGGAAGCATGCAAGAAGGCGCAGAAGAGTCCAAGCAGGCGCGGAAGCGTCCAAGCAGACGCAGAAGCGTCCAAGCAGGCGCGGCAGCGTCCAAGCAGGCGCGGAAACGTCCAAGCAGGCGCGGAAGCATGCAAGAAGGCGCAGAAGAGTCCAAGCAGGCGCGGAAGCGTCCAAGCAGGAGGGGTAGCATGCAAGCAGGCGCTGAAGCGTCCAAGCAGGCGCGGAAACGTCCAAGTAGGCGCGGAAGCATGCAAGAAGGCGCAGAAGAGTCCAAGCAGGCGCGGAAGCGTCCAAGCAGTCGCAGGAGCGTCCAAGCAGGCGCGGTAGCGTCCAACCAGGCGCGGAAGCATCCAAGCAGTCGCGGAAGCGTCCAAGCAGGCGCGGAAGCATGCAAGCAGGCGCGGAAGCGTCCAAGCAGTCGCGGAAGCGTCCAAGCAGGCGCGGAAGAGTCCAAGAAGTCGCGGAAGCGTCCAAGCAGGCGCGGTAGCGTCCAAGCAGTCGCGGAAGAGTCCAAGCAGGCGCGGAAGCGTCCAAGCAGGCGCGGTAGCGTCCAAGCAGGCGCGGAAGCGTCCAAGAAGTCGCGGAAGCGTCCAAGCAGGCGCGGTAGCGTCCAAGCAGGCGCGGCAACGTCCAAGCAGGCGCGGAAGCGTCCAAGCAGGCGCGGAAGCGTCCAAGCAGTCGCAGAACCGTCCAAGCAGTCGCGGTAGCGTCCAACCAGGCGCGGAAGAGTCCAAGAAGTCGCGGAAGCGTCCAAACAGGCGCGGCAGCGTCCAGGCAGGGGCGGAAACGTCCAAGCAGGCGCGGAAGCATGCAAGAAGACGCAGAAGAGTCCAAGCAGGCGCGGAAGCGTCCAAGCAGGAGGGGAAGCATGCAAGCAGGCGCGGAAGCGTCCAAGCAGGCGCGGAAACGTCCAAGTAGGCGCGGAAGCATGCAAGAAGGCGCAGAAGAGTCCAAGCAGGCGCGGAAGCGTCCAAGCAGTCGCAGAAGCGTCCAAGCAGGCGCGGTAGCGTCCAACCAGGCGCGGAAGCGTCCAAGCAGTCACGGAAGCGTCCAAGCAGTCGCGGTAGAGTCCAAGCAGGCGGGGAAGCATGCAAGCAGGCGCGGTAGCGTCCAAGTAGGCACGGAAGCGTCCAAGCAGGCGCGGAAGCGTCCAAGCAGGCGCGGAAGCGTCCAAGTAGGCGCGGTAGCTTCCATATAGGCGCGGAAGCGTCCAAGCAGGCGCGGAACCGTGCAAGCAGGCGCGGAAGCATCCATATAGGCGCGAAAGCGTCAAAGCAGGCGCGGAAGCGTCCAAGCAGGCGCGGAAGCGTCCAAGCAGGCGCGGTAGCGTCCAACCAGGCGCGGAAGCGTCCAAGCAGTCGCGGAAGCGTCCAAGCAGTCGCGGTAGAGTCCAAGCAGGCGGGGAAGCATGCAAGCAGGCGCGGTAGCGTCCAAGCAGGCACGGAAGCGTCCAAGCAGGCGCGGAAGCGTCCAAGCAGGCGCGGAAGCGTCCAAGTAGGCGCGGTAGCTTCCATATAGGCGCGGAAGCGTCCAAGCAGGCGCGGAACCGTGCAAGCAGGCGCGGAAGCATCCATATAGGCGCGAAAGCGTCAAAGCAGGCGCGGAAGCGTCCAAGCAGGCGCGGAAGCGTCCAAGCAGGCACGGAAGCATCCATATAGGCGCGAAAGCGTCAAAGCAGGCGCGGAAGCGTCCAAGCAGGCGCGGAAGCGTCCAAGCAGGCGCGGAAGCGTCCAAGTAGGCGCGGAAGCATCCATATAGGCGCGAAAGCGTCAAAGCAGGCGCGGAAGCGTCCAAGCAGGCGCGGAAACGTCCAAGTAGGCGCGGAAGCATGCAAGAAGGAGCAGAAGAGTCCAAGCAGGCGCGGAAGCGTCCAAGCAGGCGCGGAAGCGTCCAAGCAGACGCAGAAGCGTCCAAACAGGCGCGGTAGCGTCCAAGCAGGCGCGGAAGAGTCCAAGAAGTCGCGGAAGCGTCCAAGCAGGCGCGGTAGCGTCCAAGCAGTCGCGGAAGAGTCCAAGCAGGCGCGGCAGAGTCCAAGCAGGCGCGGAAACGTCCAAGCAGGCGCGGAAGCATGCAAGAAGACGCAGAAGAGTCCAAGCAGGCGCGGAAGCGTCCAAGCAGTCGCAGAAGCGTCCAAGCTGGCGCGGAAGCGTCCAAGCAGGCGCGGAAGCATGCAAGCAGGCGCGGAAGCGTCCAAGCAGTCGCGGAAGCGTCCAAGCAGGCGCGGAAGAGTCCAAGAAGTCGCGGAAGCGTCCAAGCAGGCGCGGTAGCGTCCAACCAGGCGCGGAAGCGTCCTAGCAGTCGCAGAAACGTACAAGCAGGCGCGGAAGCGTCCAAGCAGGCGCGGAAGCGTCCAAGCAGGCGGGGAAGCATGCACGCAGGCGCGGAAGCATCCAAGCTGGCGCGGAAACGTCCAAGCAGGCGCGGAAGCATGCAAGAAGGCGCAGAAGAGTCCAAGCAGCCGCGGAAGCGTCCAAGCAGGCGGGGAAGCATGCAAGCAGGCGCGGAAGCGTCCACGCAGGCGCGGAAACGTCCAAGTAGGCGCGGCAGCATGCAAGAAGGCGCAGAAGAGTCCAAGCAGGCGCGGAAGCGTCCAAGCAGGAGGGGTAGCATGCAAGCAGGCGCTGAAGCGTCCAAGCAGGCGCGGAAACGTCCAAGTAGGCGCGGAAGCATGCAAGAAGGCGCAGAAGAGTCCAAGCAGGCGCGGAAGCGTCCAAGCAGGCGCGGTAGCGTCCAAGCAAGCGCGGAAGCGTCCAAGCAGGCGCGGAAGCGTCCAAGCAGTCGCGGAAGCGTCCAAGCAGGCGCGGTAGCGTCCAAGCAGGCGCGGAAGCGTCCAAGCAGGCGCGGAAGCGTCCAAGCAGTCGCGGAAGCGTCCAAGCAGGCGCGGTAGCGTCCAAGCAGGCGCGGAAACGTCCAAGCAGGCGCGGAAGAGTCCAAGCAGGCGCGGTAACGTCCAAGTAGGCGCGGAAGCATGCAAGAAGGCGCGGAAGCGTCCAAGCAGGCGCGGTAGCGTCCAAGCAGGCGCGGAAACGTCCAACCAGGCGCGGAAGCATGCAAGAAGGCGCAGAAGAGTCCAAGCAGGTGCGGAAGCGTCCAAGCAGGCGCGGAAGCGTCCAAGCAGGCGCGGAAGCGTCCAAGCAGTCGCGGCAGCGTCAAAGCAGGCGCGGTAACTTCCAAGTAGGCGCGGAAGCATGCAAGAAGGCGCGGAAGCGTCAAAGCAGGCGCGGAAGCGTCCAAGCAGGCGCGGAAACGTCCAACCAGGCGCGGAAGCATGCAAGAAGGAGCAGAAGAGTCCAAGCAGGCACGGAAGCGTCCAAGCAGGCGCGGAAGCGTCCAAGCAGACGCAGAAGCGTCCAAACAGGCGCGGTAGCGTCCAAGCAGGCGCGGAAGAGTCCAAGAAGTCGCGGAAGCGTCCAAGCAGGCGCGGTAGCGTCCAAGCAGTCGCGGAAGAGTCCAAGCAGGCGCGGCAGAGTCCAAGCAGGCGCGGAAACGTCCAAGCAGGCGCGGAAGCATGCAAGAAGACGCAGAAGAGTCCAAGCAGGCGCAAAAGCGTCCAAGCAGTCGCAGAAGCGTCCAAGCTGGCGCGGAAGCGTCCAAGCAGGCGCGGAAGCATGCAAGCAGGCGCGGAAGCGTCCAAGCAGTCGCGGAAGCGTCCAAGCAGGCGCGGTAGCGTCCAAGCAGGCGCGGAAACGTCCAAGCAGGCGCGGAAGAGTCCAAGCAGGCGCGGTAACGTCCAAGTAGGCGCGGAAGCATGCAAGAAGGCGCGGAAGCGTCCAAGCAGGCGCGGTAGCGTCCAAGCAGGCGCGGAAACGTCCAACCAGGCGCGGAAGCATGCAAGAAGGCGCAGAAGAGTCCAAGCAGGTGCGGAAGCGTCCAAGCAGGCGCGGAAGCGTCCAAGCAGGCGCGGAAGCGTCCAAGCAGTCGCGGCAGCGTCAAAGCAGGCGCGGTAACGTCCAAGTAGGCGCGGAAGCATGCAAGAAGGCGCGGAAGCGTCCAAGCAGGCGCGGTAGCGTCCAAGCAGGCGCGGAAACGTCCAACCAGGCGCGGAAGCATGCAAGAAGGCGCAGAAGAGTCCAAGCAGGTGCGGAAGCGTCCAAGCAGGCGCGGAAGCGTCCAAGCAGGCGCGGAAGCGTCCAAGCAGTCGCGGAAGCGTCCAAGCAGGCGCGGTAGCGTCCAAGCAGGCGTGGGAGCGTCCAAGCAGGCGCGGTAGCGTCCAAGCAGGCGCGGAAACGTCCAACCAGGCGCGGAAGCATGCAAGAAGGCGCAGAAGAGTCCAAGCAGGTGCGGAAGCGTCCAAGCAGGCGCGGTAGCGTCCAAGCAGGCGTGGGAGCGTCCAAGCAGGCGCGGAAACGTCCAACCAGGCGCGGAAGCATGCAAGAAGGCGCAGAAGAGTCCAAGCAGGTGCGGAAGCGTCCAAGCAGGCGCGGAAGCGTCCAAGCAGGCGCGGAAGCATCCATATAGGCGCGAAAGCGTCAATGCAGGCGCGGAAGCGTCCAAGCAGGCGCGGAAACGTCCAAGTAGGCGCGGAAGCATGCAAGAAGGAGCAGAAGAGTCCAAGCAGGCGCGGAAGCGTCCAAGCAGGCGCGGAAGCATCCATATAGGCGCGGAAGCGTCCAAGCAGGCGCGGAAGCATCCATATAGGCGCGGAAGCGTCCAAGCAGGCGCGGAAACGTCCATGTAGGGACGGAAGCATGCAAGAAGGCGCAGAAGTGTTCAAACAGGCGCGGAAGCGTCCAAGCAGGCGCGGAAGCGTCCAAGCAGTCGCGGAAGCGTCCAAGCAGGCGTGGAAGCGTCCAAGCAGGCGCGGTAGCGTCCAAGCAGGCGCGGAAACGTCCAAGCAGGCGCGGAAGCATGCAAGAAGACGCAGAAGAGTCCAAGCAGGCGCGGAAACGTCCAAGCAGTCGCGGAAGCGTCCAAGCAGGCGTGGAAGAGTCCAAGCAGGCGTGGCAGCGTCCAAGCAGGCGCGGAAACGTCCAAGCAGGCGCGGAAGCATGCAAGAAGACGCAGAAGAGTCCAAGCAGGCGCGGAAGCGTCCAACCAGTCGCGGAAGCGTCCAAGCAGGCGCGGTAGCGTCCAAGCAGTCGCGGAAGCGTCCAAGCAGGCGCGGTAGCGTCCAAGCAGGCGCGGAAGCGTGCAAGCAGTCGCGGAAGCGTCCAAGCAGGCGCGGAAGCATGCAAGAAGACGCAGAAGAGTCCAAGCAGGCGCGGAAGCGTCCAAGCAGTCGCGGAAGCGTCCAAGCAGGCGCGGAAACGTCCAAGCAGGCGTGGAAGCGTCCAAGCAGACGCGGAAGCGTCCAAGCAGGCGCGGTGGCGTCCAACCAGGCGCGGAAGCGTCCAAGCAGTCGCGGAAGCGTCCAAGCAGGCGCGGAAGCGTCCAAGCAGTCGCGGAAGCGTCCAAGCAGGCGGGGAAGCATGCAAGCAGGCGCGGAAACATCCAAGTAGGCGCGGCAGCATGCAAGAAGGCGCAGGAGAGTCCAAGCAGTCGCGGAAGCGTCCAAGCAGTCGCGGAAGCCTCCAAGCAGGCGCGGTAGCGTCCAAGCAGGCGCGGTAGCGTCCAAGCAGGCGTGGGAGCGTCCAAGCAGGCGCGGAAGAGTCCAAGCAGGCGCGGAAGCATGCAAGAAGGCGCAGAAGAGTCCAAGCAGCCGCGGAAGCCTCCAAGCAGGCGCGGTAGCGTCCAACCAGGCGCGGAAGCGTCCAAGCAGTCGCGGAAGCGTCCAAGCAGGCGGGGAAGCATGCAAGCAGGCGCGGAAACATCCAAGTAGGCGCGGCAGCATGCAAGAAGGCGCAGGAGAGTCCAAGCAGTCGCGGAAGCGTCCAAGCAGTCGCGGAAGCCTCCAAGCAGGCGCGGTAGCGTCCAAGCAGGCGCGGTAGCGTCCAAGCAGTCGCGGAAGCGTCCAAGCAGGCGCGGAAGCGTCCAAGCAGGCGTGGGAGCGTCCAAGCAGGCGCGGAAGCGTCCAAGCAGGCGCGGAAGCATGCAAGAAGACGCAGAAGAGTCCAAGCAGGCGCGGAAGCGTCCAAGCAGTCGCGGAAGCGTCCAAGCAGTCGCGGAAGCGTCCAAGCAGGCGCGGTAGCGTCCAAGCAGGCGCGGAAGCGTCCAAGCAGGCGCGGAAGCATGCAAGAAGACGCAGTAGCGTCCAAGCAGTCGCGGAAACGTCCAAGCAGGCGCGGTAGCGTCCAAGCAGGCGCGGAAGCGTCCAAGCAGGCGCGGAAGCGTCCTAGCAGTCGCGGAAGAGTCCAAGCAGGCGCGGAAGCGTCCAAGCAGTCGCGGAAGCGTCCAAGCAGGCGCGGAAGCGTCCAAGCAGTCGCGGAAGCGTCCAAGCAGGCGCGGTAGCGTCCAAGCAGGCGCGGAAACGTCCAAGCAGGCGCGGATGAGTCCAAGCAGGCGCGGTAACGTCCAAGTAGGCGCGGAAGCATGCAAGAAGGCGCGGAAGCGTCCAAGCTGGCGCGGTAGCGTCCAAGCAGGCGCGGAAACGTCCAACCAGGCGCGGAAGCATGCAAGAAGGCGCAGAAGAGTCCAAGCAGGTGCGGAAGCGTCCAAGCAGGCGCGGAAGCGTCCAAGCAGGAGCGGAAGCGTCCAAGCAGTCGCGGAAGCGTCCAAGCAGGCGCGGTAGCATCCAAGCAGGCGTGGGAGCGTCCAAGCAGGCGCGGAAGCGTCCAAGCAGGCGCGGAAACATGCAAGAAGGCGCAGAAGAGTCCAAGCAGGCGCGGAAGCGTCCTAGCAGTCGCGGAAGAGTCCAAGCAGGCGCGGAAGCATGCAAGAAGGCGCAGAAGAGTCCAAGCAGGTGCGGAAGCGTCCAAGCAGGCGCGGAAGCGTCCAAGCAGGCGCGGAAGCGTCCAAGCAGTCGCGGAAGCGTCCAAGCAGGCGCGGTAGCGTCCAAGCAGGCGTGGGAGCGTCCAAGCAGGCGCGGAAGCGTCCAAGCAGGCGCGGAAGCATGCAAGAAGGCGCAGAAGAGTCCAAGCAGGCGCGGAAGCGTCCTAGCAGTCGCGGAAGAGTCCAAGCAGGCGGGGAAGCGTCCAAGCAGTCGCGGAAGCGTCCAAGCAGGCGCGGAAGCGTGCAAGCAGTCGCGGAAGCGTCCAAGCAGGCGGGGAAGCATGCAAGCAGGCGCGGAAGCGTCCAAGCAGGCGCGGAAACATCCAAGTAGGCGCGGCAGCATGCAAGAAGGCGCAGGAGAGTCCAAGCAGCCGCGGAAGCGTCCAAGCAGTCGCGGAAGCCTCCAAGCAGGCGCGGTAGCGTCCAACCAGGCGCGGAAGCGTCCAAGCAGTCGCGGAAGCGTCCAAGCAGGCGCGGTAGAGTCCAAGCAGTCGCGGAAGCGTCCAAGCAGGCGCGGTAGCGTCCAAGCAGGCGCGGAAACGTCCAACCAGGCGCGGAAGCATGCAAGAAGGCGCAGAAGAGTCCAAGCAGGTGCGGAAGCGTCCAAGCAGGCGCGGAAGCGTCCAAGCAGGCGCGGAAGCATCCATATAGGCGCGAAAGCGTCAATGCAGGCGCGGAAGCGTCCAAGCAGGCGCGGAAACGTCCAAGTAGGCGCGGAAGCATGCAAGAAGGAGCAGAAGAGTCCAAGCAGGCGCGGAAGCGTCCAAGCAGGCGCGGAAGCATCCATATAGGCGCGGAAGCGTCCAAGCAGGCGCGGAAGCATCCATATAGGCGCGGAAGCGTCCAAGCAGGCGCGGAAACGTCCATGTAGGGACGGAAGCATGCAAGAAGGCGCAGAAGAGTTCAAACAGGCGCGGAAGCGTCCAAGCAGGCGCGGAAGCGTCCAAGCAGTCGCGGAAGCGTCCAAGCAGGCGTGGAAGCGTCCAAGCAGGCGCGGAAGCGTCCAAGCAGTCGCGGAAGCGTCCAAGCAGGCGTGGAAGAGTCCAAGCAGGCGTGGCAGCGTCCAAGCAGGCGCGGAAACGTCCAAGCAGGCGCGGAAGCATGCAAGAAGACGCAGAAGAGTCCAAGCAGGCGCGGAAGCGTCCAACCAGTCGCGGAAGCATGCAAGAAGGCGCAGAAGAGTCCAAGCAGGCGCGGAAGCGTCCTAGCAGTCGCGGTAGCGTCCAAGCAGGCGCGGAAACGTCCAACCAGGCGCGGAAGCATGCAAGAAGGCGCAGAAGAGTCCAAGCAGGTGCGGAAGCGTCCAAGCAGGCGCGGAAGCGTCCAAGCAGGCGCGGAAGCGTCCTAGCAGTCGCGGAAGCGTCCAAGCAGGCGCGGAAACGTCCAAGCAGGCGCGGAAGCATGCAAGAAGACGCAGAAGAGTCCAAGCAGGCGCGGAAGCGTCCAACCAGTCGCGGAAGCATGCAAGAAGGCGCAGAAGAGTCCAAGCAGGCGCGGAAGCGTCCAAGCAGTCGCGGTAGAGTCCAAGCAGGCGGGGAAGCATGCAAGCAGGCGCGGTAGCGTCCAAGCAGGCGTGGGAGCGTCCAAGCAGGCGCGGAAGCGTCCAAGCAGGCGCGGAAGCATGCAAGAAGGCGCAGAAGAGTCCAAGCAGGCGCGGAAGCGTCCTAGCAGTCGCGGTAGCGTCCAAGCAGGCGCGGAAACGTCCAACCAGGCGCGGAAGCATGCAAGAAGGCGCAGAAGAGTCCAAGCAGGTGCGGAAGCGTCCAAGCAGGCGCGGAAGCGTCCAAGCAGGCGCGGAAGCGTCCTAGCAGTCGCGGAAGCGTCCAAGCAGGCGCGGTAGCGTCCAAGCAGGCGTGGGAGCGTCCAAGCAGGCGCGGAAGCGTCCAAGCAGGCGCGGAAGCATGCAAGAAGGCGCAGAAGAGTCCAAGCAGGCGCGGAAGCGTCCTAGCAGTCGCGGAAGAGTCCAAGCAGGCGGGGAAGCGTCCAAGCAGTCGCGGAAGCGTCCAAGCAGGCGCGGAAGCGTCCAAGCAGTCGCGGAAGCGTCCAAGCAGGCGGGGAAGCATGCAAGCAGGCGCGGAAGCGTCCAAGCAGGCGCGGAAACATCCAAGTAGGCGCGGCAGCATGCAAGAAGGAGCAGGAGAGTCCAAGCAGCCGCGGAAGCGTCCAAGCAGTCGCGGAAGCCTCCAAGCAGGCGCGGTAGCGTCCAACCAGGCGCGGAAGCGTCCAAGCAGTCGCGGAAGCGTCCAAGCAGGCGCGGTAGCGTCCAAGCAGGCGCGGAAACGTCCAACCAGGCGCGGAAGCATGCAAGAAGGCGCAGAAGAGTCCAAGCAGGTGCGGAAGCGTCCAAGCAGGCGCGGAAGCGTCCAAGCAGGCGCGGAAGCATCCATATAGGCGCGAAAGCGTCAATGCAGGCGCGGAAGCGTCCAAGCAGGCGCGGAAACGTCCAAGTAGGCGCGGAAGCATGCAAGAAGGAGCAGAAGAGTCCAAGCAGGCGCGGAAGCGTCCAAGCAGGCGCGGAAGCATCCATATAGGCGCGGAAGCGTCCAAGCAGGCGCGGAAGCATCCATATAGGCGCGGAAGCGTCCAAGCAGGCGCGGAAACGTCCATGTAGGGACGGAAGCATGCAAGAAGGCGCAGAAGAGTTCAAACAGGCGCGGAAGCGTCCAAGCAGGCGCGGAAGCGTCCAAGCAGGCGTGGGAGCGTCCAAGCAGGCGCGGAAGCGTCCAAGCAGGCGCGGAAGCATGCAAGAAGACGCAGAAGAGTCCAAGCAGGCGCGGAAGCGTCCAAGCAGTCGCGGAAGCGTCCAAGCAGTCGCGGAAGCGTCCAAGCAGGCGCGGTAGCGTCCAAGCAGGTGCGGAAACGTCCAAGCAGGCGCGGAAGCATGCAAGAAGGCGCAGAAGAGTCCAAGCAGGCGCGGAAGCGTCCAAGCGGGCGCGGAAACGTCCAAGCAGGCGCGGAAGCGTCCAAGCAGGCGTGGGAGCGTCCAAGCAGGCGCGGAAGCATGCAAGAAGACGCAGAAGAGTCCAAGCAGGCGCGGAAGCGTCCAAGCAGTCGCGGAAGCGTCCAAGCAGTCGCGGAAGCGTCCAAGCAGGCGCGGTAGCGTCCAAGCAGTCGCTGCAGCGTCCAAGCAGGCGCGGAAGCGTCCAAGCAGGCGTGGGAGCGTCCAAGCAGGCGCGGAAGCGTCCAAGCAGGCGCGGAAGCATGCAAGAAGACGCAGAAGAGTCCAAGCAGGCGCGGAAGCGTCCAAGCAGTCGCGGAAGCGTCCAAGCAGTCGCGGAAGCGTCCAAGCAGGCGCGGTAGCGTCCAAGCAGGTGCGGAAACGTCCAAGCAGGCGCGGAAGAATGCAAGAAGACGCAGAAGCGTCCAAGCAGTCGCGGAAACGTCCAAGCAGGCGCGGTAGCGTCCAACCAGTCGCGGAAGCGTCCAAGCAGTCGCGGAAGCGTCCAAGCAGGCGCGGTAGCGTCCAAGCAGGCGCGGAAACGTCCAAGCAGGCGCGGAAGCGTCCAAGCAGGCGCGGAAGCGTCCAAGCAGTCGCGGAAGCGTCCAAGCAGGCGCGGTAGCGTCCAAGCAGGCGTGGGAGCGTCCAAGCAGGCGCGGAAGCGTCCAAGCAGGCGCGGAAGCATGCAAGAAGGCGCAGAAGAGTCCAAGCAGGCGCGGAAGCGTCCTAGCAGTCGCGGAAGAGTCCAAGCAGGCGCGGAAGCGTCCAAGCAGTCGCGGAAGCGTCCAAGCAGGCGCGGAAGCGTCCAAGCAGTCGCGGAAGCGTCCAAGCAGGCGCGGTAGCGTCCAAGCAGGCGCGGAAACGTCCAAGCAGGCGCGGATGAGTCCAAGCAGGCGCGGTAACGTCCAAGTAGGCGCGGAAGCATGCAAGAAGGCGCGGAAGCGTCCAAGCTGGCGCGGTAGCGTCCAAGCAGGCGCGGAAACGTCCAACCAGGCGCGGAAGCATGCAAGAAGGCGCAGAAGAGTCCAAGCAGGTGCGGAAGCGTCCAAGCAGGCGCGGAAGCGTCCAAGCAGGCGCGGAAGCGTCCAAGCAGTCGCGGAAGCGTCCAAGCAGGCGCGGTAGCGTCCAAGCAGGCGTGGGAGCGTCCAAGCAGGCGCGGAAGCGTCCAAGCAGACGCGGAAGCATGCAAGAAGGCGCAGAAGAGTCCAAGCAGGCGTGGGAGCGTCCAAGCAGGCGCGGAAACGTCCAAGCAGGCGCGGAAGCATGCAAGAAGGCGCAGAAGAGTCCAAGCAGGCGCGGAAGCGTCCAAGCGGGCGCGGAAACGTCCATGTAGGGGCGGAAGCATGCAAGAAGGCGCAGAAGAGTCCAAACAGGCGCGGAAGCGTCCAAGCAGTCGCGGAAGCGTCCAAGCAGTCGCGGAAGCGTCCAAGCAGGCGCGGAAACGTCCAAGCAGGCGCGGAAGCATGCAAGAAGACGCAGAAGAGTCCAAGCAGGCGCGGAAGCGTCCAAACAGTCGCGGAAGCGTCCAAGCTGGCGTGGAAGCGTCCAAGCAGGCGCGGTAGCGTCCAAGCAGGCGCGGAAACGTCCAAGCAGGCGCGGAAGCATGCAAGAAGACGCAGAAGAGTCCAAGCAGGCGCGGAAGCGTCCAAGCAGTCGCGGAAGCGTCCAAGCAGGCGTGGAAGAGTCCAAGCAGGCGTGGCAGCGTCCAAGCAGGCGCGGAAACGTCCAAGCAGGCGCGGAAGCATGCAAGAAGACGCAGAAGAGTCCAAGCAGGCGCGGAAGCGTCCAAGCAGTCGCGGAAGCGTCCAAGCAGGCGCGGAAACGTCCAAGCAGGCGTGGAAGCGTCCAAGCAGACGCGGAAGCGTCCAAGCAGGCGCGGTAGCGTCCAACCAGGCGCGGAAGCGTCCAAGCAGTCGCGGACGCGTCCAAGCAGGCGCGGAAGCGTCCAAGCAGTCGCGGAAGCGTCCAAGCAGGCGGGGAAGCATGCAAGCAGGCGCGGAAACATCCAAGTAGGCGCGGCAGCATGCAAGAAGGCGCGGAAGCATGCAAGAAGGCGCAGAAGAGTCCAAGCAGGCGCGGAAGCGTCCTAGCAGTCGCGGAAGAGTCCAAGCAGGCGCGGAAGCGTCCAAGCAGTCGCGGTAGCGTCCAAGCAGGCGCGGAAGCGTCCAAGCAGTCGCGGAAGCGTCCAAGCAGGCGCGGTAGCGTCCAAGCAGGCGCGGAAACGTCCAAGCAGGCGCGGATGAGTCCAAGCAGGCGCGGTAACGTCCAAGTAGGCGCGGAAGCATGCAAGAAGGCGCGGATGCGTCCAAGCTGGCGCGGTAGCGTCCAAGCAGGCGCGGAAACGTCCAACCAGGCGCGGAAGCATGCAAGAAGGCGCAGAAGAGTCCAAGCAGGTGCGGAAGCGTCCAAGCAGGCGCGGAAGCGTCCAAGCAGGCGCGGAAGCGTCCAAGCAGTCGCGGAAGCGTCCAAGCAGGCGCGGTAGCGTCCAAGCAGGCGTGGGAGCGTCCAAGCAGGCGCGGAAGCGTCCAAGCAGGCGCGGAAGCATGCAAGAAGGCGCAGAAGAGTCCAAGCAGGCGCGGAAGCGTCCTAGCTGTCGCGGAAGAGTCCAAGCAGGCGCGGAAGCGTCCAAGCAGTCGCGGAAGCGTCCAAGCAGGCGCGGAAGCGTCCAAGCAGTCGCGGAAGCGTCCAAGCAGGCGCGGTAGCGTCCAAGCAGGCGCGGCAACGTCCAAGCAGGCGCGGAAGCGTCCAAGCAGGCGCGGAAGCGTCCAAGCAGTCGCGGAAGCGTCCAAGCAGGCGCGGTAGCGTCCAAGCAGGCGCGGAAACGTCCAAGCAGGCGCGGAAGAGTCCAAGCAGGCGCGGTAACGTCCAAGTAGGCGCGGAAGCATGCAAAAAGGCGCGGAAGCGTCCAAGCAGGCGCGGTAGCGTCCAAGCAGGCGCGGAAACGTCCAACCAGGCGCGGAAGCATGCAAGAAGGCGCAGAAGAGTCCAAGCAGGTGCGGAAGCGTCCAAGCAGGCGCGGAAGCGTCCAAGCAGGCGCGGAAGAGTCCAAGCAGGCGCGGTAGCGTCCAACCAGGCGCGGATGCGTCCAAGCAGTCGCGGAAGCGTCCAAGCAGGCGCGGTAGCGTCCAAGCAGGCGCGGAAACGTCCAAGCAGGCGCGGAAGCATGCAAGAAGACGCAGAAGAGTCCAAGCAGGCGCGGAAGCGTCCAAGCAGGCGCGGAAGCGTCCAAGTAGGGACGGAAGCATGCAAGAAGGCGCAGAAGAGTCCAAACAGGCGCGGAAGCGTCCAAGCAGGCGCGGAAGCATCCATATAGGCGCGGAAGCGTCCAAGCAGGCGCGGAAACGTCCATGTAGGGACGGAAGCATGCAAGAAGGCGCAGAAGAGTCCAAACAGGCGCGGAAGCGTCCAAGCAGGCGCGGAAGCGTCCAAGCAGGCGTGGGAGCGTCCAAGCAGGCGCGGAAGCGTCCAAGCAGGCGCGGAAGCATGCAAGAAGACGCAGAAGAGTCCAAGTAGGCGCGGCAGCATGCAAGAAGGCGCAGAAGATTCCTATCAGGCGCGGAAGCGTCCAAGCAGGCGGGGAAGCATGCAAGCAGGCGCGGAAGCGTCCACGCAGGCGAGGAAACGTCCAAGTAGGCGCGGCAGCATGCAAGAAGGCGCAGAAGAGTCCAAGCAGGCGCGGAAGCGTCCAAGCAGGCGCGGTAGCGTCCAAGCAAGCGCGGAAGCGTCCAAGAAGGCGCGGAAGCATGCAAGAAGGAGCAGAAGAGTCCAAGCAGGCGCGGAAGCGTCCAAGCAGGCGCGGTAGCTTCCATATAGGCGCGGAAGCGTCCAAGCAGGCGCGGAAGCATCCATATAGGCGCGAAAGCGTCAAAGCAGGCGCGGAAGCGTCCAAGCAGGCGCGGAAGTGTCCAAGCAGGCGCGGAAGCGTCCAAGTAGGCGCGGAAGCATCCATATAGGCGCGAAAGCGTCAAAGCAGGCGCGGAAGCGTCCAAGCAGGCGCGGAAACGTCCAAGTAGGCGCGGAAGCATGCAAGAAGGAGCAGAAGAGTCCAAGCAGGCGCGGAAGCGTCCAAGCAGGCGCGGAAGCGTCCAAGCAGGCGCGGAAGCGTCCAAGCAGGCGCGGAAGCGTCCAAGTAGGCGCGGAAGCATCCATATAGGCGCGAAAGCGTCAAAGCCGGCGCGGAAACGTCCAAGCAGGCGCGGTAGCGTCCAAGCAGGCGCGGAAGCGTCCAAGCAGGCGCGGTAGCGTCCAAGCAGGCGCGGAAACGTCCAAGTAGGCGCGGAAGCATGCAAGAAGGAGCAGAAGAGTCCAAGCAGGCGCGGAAGCGTCCAAGCAGGCGCGGAAGCGTCCAAGCAGTCGCGGAAGCGTCCAAGCAGGCGCGGAAGCATCCATATAGGCGCGGAAGCGTCCAAGCAGGCGCGGAAACGTCCATGTAGGGACGGAAGCATGCAAGAAGGCGCAGAAGAGTCCAAACAGGCGCGGAAGCGTCCAAGCAGGCGCGGAAGCGTCCAAGCAGGCGTGGGAGCGTCCAAGCAGGCGCGGAAGCGTCCAAGCAGGCGCGGAAGCATGCAAGAAGACGCAGAAGAGTCCAAGTAGGCGCGGCAGCATGCAAGAAGGCGCAGAAGATTCCTATCAGGCGCGGAAGCGTCCAAGCAGGCGGGGAAGCATGCAAGCAGGCGCGGAAGCGTCCACGCAGGCGAGGAAACGTCCAAGTAGGCGCGGCAGCATGCAAGAAGGCGCGGAAGCGTCCAAGCAGGCGCGGAAGCGTCCAAGCAGGCGTGGAAGAGTCCAAGCAGGCGCGGAAACGTCCAAGCAGGCGCGGAAGCATGCAAGAAGGCACAGAAGAGTCCAAGCAGGCGCGGAAGCGTCCAAGCAGACGCGGAAACGTCCAAGCAGGCGCGGAAGCGTCCAAGCAGACGCGGAAGCGTCCAAGCAGGCGCGGAAGCGTGCAAGCAGGCGCGGAAGCGTCCAAGCAGGCGCGGAAACGTCCAAGCAGGCGCGGAAGCATGCAAGAAGGCGCAGAAGAGTCCAAGCAGGCACGGAAGCGTCCAAGCAGGCGCGGAAGCGTCCAAGCAGGCGTGAAAGCGTCCAAGCTGGCGCGGTAGCGTCCAAGCAGGAGCGGAAACGTCCAAGCAGGCGCGGAAGCATGCAAGAAGGCGCAGAAGAGTCCAAGCAGCCGCGGAAGCGTCCAAACAGTCGCAGAAGCGTCCAAGCAGGCGCGGTAGCGTCCAAGCAGGCGCGGAAGCGTCCAAGCAGGCGCGGAAGCGTCCAAGCAGGCGCGGAAGCGTCCAACCAGGCGCGGAAGCGTGCAAGCAGGCGCGGAAACGTCCAAGCAGGCGCGGAAGCATGCAAGAAAGCGCAGAAGAGTCCAAGCAGGCGCGGAAGCGTCCAAGCAGGCGCGGAAGCGTCCAAGCAGTCGCGGAAGCGTCCAAGCAGGCGCGGAAACGTCCAAGCAGGCGTGGAAGCGTCCAAGCAGACGCGGAAGCGTCCAAGCAGGCGCGGTAGCGTCCAACCAGGCGCGGAAGCGTCCAAGCAGTCGCGGAAGCGTCCAAGCAGGCGCGGAAGCGTCCAAGCAGTCGCGGAAGCGTCCAAGCAGGCGGGGAAGCATGCAAGCAGGCGCGGAAACATCCAAGTAGGCGCGGCAGCATGCAAGAAGGCGCAGGAGAGTCCAAGCAGTCGCGGAAGCGTCCAAGCAGTCGCGGAAGCCTCCAAGCAGGCGCGGTAGCGTCCAACCAGGCGCGGAAGCGTCCAAGCAGTCGCGGAAGCGTCCAAGCAGGCGCGGTAGCGTCCAAGCAGGCGCGGAAACGTCCAACCAGGCGCGGAAGCATGCAAGAAGGCGCAGAAGAGTCCAAGCAGGTGCGGAAGCGTCCAAGCAGGCGCGGAAGCGTCCAAGCAGGCGCGGAAGCATCCATATAGGCGCGAAAGCGTCAATGCAGGCGCGGAAGCGTCCAAGCAGGCGCGGAAACGTCCAAGTAGGCGCGGAAGCATGCAAGAAGGAGCAGAAGAGTCCAAGCAGGCGCGGAAGCGTCCAAGCAGGCGCGGAAGCATCCATATAGGCGCGGAAGCGTCCAAGCAGGCGCGGAAGCATCCATATAGGCGCGGAAGCGTCCAAGCAGGCGCGGAAACGTCCATGTAGGGACGGAAGCATGCAAGAAGGCGCAGAAGAGTTCAAACAGGCGCGGAAGCGTCCAAGCAGGCGCGGAAGCGTCCAAGCAGGCGTGGGAGCGTCCAAGCAGGCGCGGAAGCGTCCAAGCAGGCGCGGAAGCATGCAAGAAGACGCAGAAGAGTCCAAGCAGGCGCGGAAGCGTCCAAGCAGTCGCGGAAGCGTCCAAGCAGTCGCGGAAGCGTCCAAGCAGGCGCGGTAGCGTCCAAGCAGGTGCGGAAACGTCCAAGCAGGCGCGGAAGCATGCAAGAAGGCGCAGAAGAGTCCAAGCAGGCGCGGAAGCGTCCAAGCGGGCGCGGAAACGTCCAAGCAGGCGCGGAAGCGTCCAAGCAGGCGTGGGAGCGTCCAAGCAGGCGCGGAAGCATGCAAGAAGACGCAGAAGAGTCCAAGCAGGCGCGGAAGCGTCCAAGCAGTCGCGGAAGCGTCCAAGCAGTCGCGGAAGCGTCCAAGCAGGCGCGGTAGCGTCCAAGCAGTCGCTGCAGCGTCCAAGCAGGCGCGGAAGCGTCCAAGCAGGCGTGGGAGCGTCCAAGCAGGCGCGGAAGCGTCCAAGCAGGCGCGGAAGCATGCAAGAAGACGCAGAAGAGTCCAAGCAGGCGCGGAAGCGTCCAAGCAGTCGCGGAAGCGTCCAAGCAGTCGCGGAAGCGTCCAAGCAGGCGCGGTAGCGTCCAAGCAGGTGCGGAAACGTCCAAGCAGGCGCGGAAGAATGCAAGAAGACGCAGAAGCGTCCAAGCAGTCGCGGAAACGTCCAAGCAGGCGCGGTAGCGTCCAACCAGTCGCGGAAGCGTCCAAGCAGTCGCGGAAGCGTCCAAGCAGGCGCGGTAGCGTCCAAGCAGGCGCGGAAACGTCCAAGCAGGCGCGGAAGCGTCCAAGCAGGCGCGGAAGCGTCCAAGCAGTCGCGGAAGCGTCCAAGCAGGCGCGGTAGCGTCCAAGCAGGCGTGGGAGCGTCCAAGCAGGCGCGGAAGCGTCCAAGCAGGCGCGGAAGCATGCAAGAAGGCGCAGAAGAGTCCAAGCAGGCGCGGAAGCGTCCTAGCAGTCGCGGAAGAGTCCAAGCAGGCGCGGAAGCGTCCAAGCAGTCGCGGAAGCGTCCAAGCAGGCGCGGAAGCGTCCAAGCAGTCGCGGAAGCGTCCAAGCAGGCGCGGTAGCGTCCAAGCAGGCGCGGAAACGTCCAAGCAGGCGCGGATGAGTCCAAGCAGGCGCGGTAACGTCCAAGTAGGCGCGGAAGCATGCAAGAAGGCGCGGAAGCGTCCAAGCTGGCGCGGTAGCGTCCAAGCAGGCGCGGAAACGTCCAACCAGGCGCGGAAGCATGCAAGAAGGCGCAGAAGAGTCCAAGCAGGTGCGGAAGCGTCCAAGCAGGCGCGGAAGCGTCCAAGCAGGCGCGGAAGCGTCCAAGCAGTCGCGGAAGCGTCCAAGCAGGCGCGGTAGCGTCCAAGCAGGCGTGGGAGCGTCCAAGCAGGCGCGGAAGCGTCCAAGCAGACGCGGAAGCATGCAAGAAGGCGCAGAAGAGTCCAAGCAGGCGCGGAAGCGTCCTAGCAGTCGCGGAAGAGTCCAAGCAGGCGCGGAAGCGTCCAAGCAGTCGCGGAAGCGTCCAAGCAGGCGCGGAAGCGTCCAAGCAGTCGCGGAAGCGTCCAAGCAGGCGCGGTAGCGTCCAAGCAGGCGCGGCAACGTCCAAGCAGGCGCGGAAGCGTCCAAGCAGTCGCGGAAGCGTCCAAGCAGGCGCGGTAGCGTCCAAGCAGGTGCGGAAACGTCCAAGCAGGCGCGGAAGCATGCAAGAAGGCGCAGAAGAGTCCAAGCAGGCGCGGAAGCGTCCAAGCGGGCGCGGAAACGTCCATGTAGGGGCGGAAGCATGCAAGAAGGCGCAGAAGAGTCCAAACAGGCGCGGAAGCGTCCAAGCAGTCGCGGAAGCGTCCAAGCAGTCGCGGAAGCGTCCAAGCAGGCGCGGAAACGTCCAAGCAGGCGCGGAAGCATGCAAGAAGACGCAGAAGAGTCCAAGCAGGCGCGGAAGCGTCCAAACAGTCGCGGAAGCGTCCAAGCTGGCGTGGAAGCGTCCAAGCAGGCGCGGTAGCGTCCAAGCAGGCGCGGAAACGTCCAAGCAGGCGCGGAAGCATGCAAGAAGACGCAGAAGAGTCCAAGCAGGCGCGGAAGCGTCCAAGCAGTCGCGGAAGCGTCCAAGCAGGCGTGGAAGAGTCCAAGCAGGCGTGGCAGCGTCCAAGCAGGCGCGGAAACGTCCAAGCAGGCGCGGAAGCATGCAAGAAGACGCAGAAGAGTCCAAGCAGGCGCGGAAGCGTCCAAGCAGTCGCGGAAGCGTCCAAGCAGGCGCGGAAACGTCCAAGCAGGCGTGGAAGCGTCCAAGCAGACGCGGAAGCGTCCAAGCAGGCGCGGTAGCGTCCAACCAGGCGCGGAAGCGTCCAAGCAGTCGCGGACGCGTCCAAGCAGGCGCGGAAGCGTCCAAGCAGTCGCGGAAGCGTCCAAGCAGGCGGGGAAGCATGCAAGCAGGCGCGGAAACATCCAAGTAGGCGCGGCAGCATGCAAGAAGGCGCGGAAGCATGCAAGAAGGCGCAGAAGAGTCCAAGCAGGCGCGGAAGCGTCCTAGCAGTCGCGGAAGAGTCCAAGCAGGCGCGGAAGCGTCCAAGCAGTCGCGGTAGCGTCCAAGCAGGCGCGGAAGCGTCCAAGCAGTCGCGGAAGCGTCCAAGCAGGCGCGGTAGCGTCCAAGCAGGCGCGGAAACGTCCAAGCAGGCGCGGATGAGTCCAAGCAGGCGCGGTAACGTCCAAGTAGGCGCGGAAGCATGCAAGAAGGCGCGGATGCGTCCAAGCTGGCGCGGTAGCGTCCAAGCAGGCGCGGAAACGTCCAACCAGGCGCGGAAGCATGCAAGAAGGCGCAGAAGAGTCCAAGCAGGTGCGGAAGCGTCCAAGCAGGCGCGGAAGCGTCCAAGCAGGCGCGGAAGCGTCCAAGCAGTCGCGGAAGCGTCCAAGCAGGCGCGGTAGCGTCCAAGCAGGCGTGGGAGCGTCCAAGCAGGCGCGGAAGCGTCCAAGCAGGCGCGGAAGCATGCAAGAAGGCGCAGAAGAGTCCAAGCAGGCGCGGAAGCGTCCTAGCTGTCGCGGAAGAGTCCAAGCAGGCGCGGAAGCGTCCAAGCAGTCGCGGAAGCGTCCAAGCAGGCGCGGAAGCGTCCAAGCAGTCGCGGAAGCGTCCAAGCAGGCGCGGTAGCGTCCAAGCAGGCGCGGCAACGTCCAAGCAGGCGCGGAAGCGTCCAAGCAGGCGCGGAAGCGTCCAAGCAGTCGCGGAAGCGTCCAAGCAGGCGCGGTAGCGTCCAAGCAGGCGCGGAAACGTCCAAGCAGGCGCGGAAGAGTCCAAGCAGGCGCGGTAACGTCCAAGTAGGCGCGGAAGCATGCAAAAAGGCGCGGAAGCGTCCAAGCAGGCGCGGTAGCGTCCAAGCAGGCGCGGAAACGTCCAACCAGGCGCGGAAGCATGCAAGAAGGCGCAGAAGAGTCCAAGCAGGTGCGGAAGCGTCCAAGCAGGCGCGGAAGCGTCCAAGCAGGCGCGGAAGAGTCCAAGCAGGCGCGGTAGCGTCCAACCAGGCGCGGATGCGTCCAAGCAGTCGCGGAAGCGTCCAAGCAGGCGCGGTAGCGTCCAAGCAGGCGCGGAAACGTCCAAGCAGGCGCGGAAGCATGCAAGAAGACGCAGAAGAGTCCAAGCAGGCGCGGAAGCGTCCAAGCAGGCGCGGAAGCGTCCAAGTAGGGACGGAAGCATGCAAGAAGGCGCAGAAGAGTCCAAACAGGCGCGGAAGCGTCCAAGCAGGCGCGGAAGCATCCATATAGGCGCGGAAGCGTCCAAGCAGGCGCGGAAACGTCCATGTAGGGACGGAAGCATGCAAGAAGGCGCAGAAGAGTCCAAACAGGCGCGGAAGCGTCCAAGCAGGCGCGGAAGCGTCCAAGCAGGCGTGGGAGCGTCCAAGCAGGCGCGGAAGCGTCCAAGCAGGCGCGGAAGCATGCAAGAAGACGCAGAAGAGTCCAAGTAGGCGCGGCAGCATGCAAGAAGGCGCAGAAGATTCCTATCAGGCGCGGAAGCGTCCAAGCAGGCGGGGAAGCATGCAAGCAGGCGCGGAAGCGTCCACGCAGGCGAGGAAACGTCCAAGTAGGCGCGGCAGCATGCAAGAAGGCGCAGAAGAGTCCAAGCAGGCGCGGAAGCGTCCAAGCAGGCGCGGTAGCGTCCAAGCAAGCGCGGAAGCGTCCAAGAAGGCGCGGAAGCATGCAAGAAGGAGCAGAAGAGTCCAAGCAGGCGCGGAAGCGTCCAAGCAGGCGCGGTAGCTTCCATATAGGCGCGGAAGCGTCCAAGCAGGCGCGGAAGCATCCATATAGGCGCGAAAGCGTCAAAGCAGGCGCGGAAGCGTCCAAGCAGGCGCGGAAGTGTCCAAGCAGGCGCGGAAGCGTCCAAGTAGGCGCGGAAGCATCCATATAGGCGCGAAAGCGTCAAAGCAGGCGCGGAAGCGTCCAAGCAGGCGCGGAAACGTCCAAGTAGGCGCGGAAGCATGCAAGAAGGAGCAGAAGAGTCCAAGCAGGCGCGGAAGCGTCCAAGCAGGCGCGGAAGCGTCCAAGCAGGCGCGGAAGCGTCCAAGCAGGCGCGGAAGCGTCCAAGTAGGCGCGGAAGCATCCATATAGGCGCGAAAGCGTCAAAGCCGGCGCGGAAACGTCCAAGCAGGCGCGGTAGCGTCCAAGCAGGCGCGGAAGCGTCCAAGCAGGCGCGGTAGCGTCCAAGCAGGCGCGGAAACGTCCAAGTAGGCGCGGAAGCATGCAAGAAGGAGCAGAAGAGTCCAAGCAGGCGCGGAAGCGTCCAAGCAGGCGCGGAAGCGTCCAAGCAGTCGCGGAAGCGTCCAAGCAGGCGCGGAAGCATCCATATAGGCGCGGAAGCGTCCAAGCAGGCGCGGAAACGTCCATGTAGGGACGGAAGCATGCAAGAAGGCGCAGAAGAGTCCAAACAGGCGCGGAAGCGTCCAAGCAGGCGCGGAAGCGTCCAAGCAGGCGTGGGAGCGTCCAAGCAGGCGCGGAAGCGTCCAAGCAGGCGCGGAAGCATGCAAGAAGACGCAGAAGAGTCCAAGTAGGCGCGGCAGCATGCAAGAAGGCGCAGAAGATTCCTATCAGGCGCGGAAGCGTCCAAGCAGGCGGGGAAGCATGCAAGCAGGCGCGGAAGCGTCCACGCAGGCGAGGAAACGTCCAAGTAGGCGCGGCAGCATGCAAGAAGGCGCGGAAGCGTCCAAGCAGGCGCGGAAGCGTCCAAGCAGGCGTGGAAGAGTCCAAGCAGGCGCGGAAACGTCCAAGCAGGCGCGGAAGCATGCAAGAAGGCACAGAAGAGTCCAAGCAGGCGCGGAAGCGTCCAAGCAGACGCGGAAACGTCCAAGCAGGCGCGGAAGCGTCCAAGCAGACGCGGAAGCGTCCAAGCAGGCGCGGAAGCGTGCAAGCAGGCGCGGAAGCGTCCAAGCAGGCGCGGAAACGTCCAAGCAGGCGCGGAAGCATGCAAGAAGGCGCAGAAGAGTCCAAGCAGGCACGGAAGCGTCCAAGCAGGCGCGGAAGCGTCCAAGCAGGCGTGAAAGCGTCCAAGCTGGCGCGGTAGCGTCCAAGCAGGAGCGGAAACGTCCAAGCAGGCGCGGAAGCATGCAAGAAGGCGCAGAAGAGTCCAAGCAGCCGCGGAAGCGTCCAAACAGTCGCAGAAGCGTCCAAGCAGGCGCGGTAGCGTCCAAGCAGGCGCGGAAGCGTCCAAGCAGGCGCGGAAGCGTCCAAGCAGGCGCGGAAGCGTCCAACCAGGCGCGGAAGCGTGCAAGCAGGCGCGGAAACGTCCAAGCAGGCGCGGAAGCATGCAAGAAAGCGCAGAAGAGTCCAAGCAGGCGCGGAAGCGTCCAAGCAGGCGCGGAAGCGTCCAAGCAGTCGCGGAAGCGTCCAAGCAGGCGCGGAAACGTCCAAGCAGGCGTGGAAGCGTCCAAGCAGACGCGGAAGCGTCCAAGCAGGCGCGGTAGCGTCCAACCAGGCGCGGAAGCGTCCAAGCAGTCGCGGAAGCGTCCAAGCAGGCGCGGAAGCGTCCAAGCAGTCGCGGAAGCGTCCAAGCAGGCGGGGAAGCATGCAAGCAGGCGCGGAAACATCCAAGTAGGCGCGGCAGCATGCAAGAAGGCGCAGGAGAGTCCAAGCAGTCGCGGAAGCGTCCAAGCAGTCGCGGAAGCCTCCAAGCAGGCGCGGTAGCGTCCAAGCAGGCGCGGTAGCGTCCAAGCAGGCGTGGGAGCGTCCAAGCAGGCGCGGAAGCGTCCAAGCAGGCGCGGAAGCATGCAAGAAGGCGCAGAAGAGTCCAAGCAGCCGTGGAAGCCTCCAAGCAGGCGCGGTAGCGTCCAACCAGGCGCGGAAGCGTCCAAGCAGTCGCGGAAGCGTCCAAGCAGCCGCGGAAGCGTCCAAGCAGGCGCGGTAGCGTCCAAGCAGTCGCGGAAGCATGCAAGAAGGCGCAGAAGAGTTCAAGCAGGCGTGGAAGCGTCCAAGCAGGCGCTCAAGCGTCCAAGCAGTCGCGGAAGCGGCCAAACAGGCGCGGAAGCGTCCATGCAGCCGCGGAAGCGTCCAAGCAGGTGCGGAAGCGTGGAAGCAGGCGTGGAAGCGTCCAAGCAGTCGCGGACGCGCCCAAGCAGGCGCGGTAGCGTCCAAGCAGGCGCGGAAACGTCCAAGCAGGCGCGGAAGCGTCCAAGCAGACGCGGAAGCGTCCAAACAGGCGCGGAAGCGTGCAAGCAGGCGCGGAAGCGTCCAAGCAGGTGCGGAAACGTCCAAGCAGGCGCGGAAGCGTCCAGGCAGACGCGGAAGCGTCCAAGCAGGCGCGGAAGCGTCCAAGCAGTCGCGGAAGCGTCCAAGCAGGCGCGGTAGCGTCCAAGCAGTCGTGGGAGCGTCCAAGCAGGCGCGGAAGCGTCCAAGCAGGCGCGGAAGCATGCAAGAAGGCGCAGAAGAGTCCAAGCAGGCGCGGAAGCGTCCTAGCAGTCGCGGAAGAGTCCAAGCAGGCGGGGAAGCGTCCAAGCAGTCGCGGAAGCGTCCAAGCAGGCGCGGAAGCGTCCAAGCAGTCGCGGAAGCGTCCAAGCAGGCGGGGAAGCATGCAAGCAGGCGCGGAAGCGTCCAAGCAGGCGCGGAAACATCCAAGTAGGCGCGGCAGCATGCAAGAAGGAGCAGGAGAGTCCAAGCAGCCGCGGAAGCGTCCAAGCAGTCGCGGAAGCCTCCAAGCAGGCGCGGTAGCGTCCAACCAGGCGCGGAAGCGTCCAAGCAGTCGCGGAAGCGTCCAAGCAGGCGCGGTAGAGTCCAAGCAGTCGCGGAAGCGTCCAAGCAGGCGCGGTAGCGTCCAAGCAGGCGCGGAAACGTCCAACCAGGCGCGGATGCATGCAAGAAGGCGCAGAAGAGTCCAAGCAGGTGCGGAAGCGTCCAAGCAGGCGCGGAAGCGTCCAAGCAGGCGCGGAAGCATCCATATAGGCGCGAAAGCGTCAATGCAGGCGCGGAAGCGTCCAAGCAGGCGCGGAAACGTCCAAGTAGGCGCGGAAGCATGCAAGAAGGAGCAGAAGAGTCCAAGCAGGCGCGGAAGCGTCCAAGCAGGCGCGGAAGCATCCATATAGGCGCGGAAGCGTCCAAGCAGGCGCGGAAACGTCCATGTAGGGACGGAAGCATGCAAGAAGGCGCAGAAGAGTTCAAACAGGCGCGGAAGCGTCCAAGCAGGCGCGGAAGCGTCCAAGCAGGCGTGGGAGCGTCCAAGCAGGCGCGGAAGCGTCCAAGCAGGCGCGGAAGCATGCAAGAAGACGCAGAAGAGTCCAAGCAGGCGCGGAAGCGTCCAAGCAGTCGCGGAAGCGTCCAAGCAGTCGCGGAAGCGTCCAAGCAGGCGCGGTAGCGTCCAAGCAGTCGCGGAAGCGTCCAAGCAGGCGCGGTAGCGTCCAAGCAGGCACGGAAGCGTGCAAGCAGTCGCGGAAGCGTCCAAGCAGGCGCGGAAGCATGCAAGAAGACGCAGAAGAGTCCAAGCAGGCGCGGAAGCGTCCAAGCAGTCGCGGAAGCGTCCAAGCAGGCGCGGAAACGTCCAAGCAGGCGTGGGAGCGTCCAAGCAGGCGCGGAAGCATGCAAGAAGACGCAGAAGAGTCCAAGCAGGCGCGGAAGCGTCCAAGCAGTCGCGGAAGCGTCCAAGCAGTCGCGGAAGCGTCCAAGCAGGCGCGGTAGCGTCCAAGCAGTCGCGGAAGCGTCCAAGCAGGCGCGGTAGCGTCCAAGCAGGCGCGGAAGCGTGCAAGCAGTCGCGGAAGCGTCCAAGCAGGCGCGGAAGCATGCAAGAAGACGCAGAAGAGTCCAAGCAGGCGCGGAAGCGTCCAAGCAGTCGCGGAAGCGTCCAAGCAGGCGCGGAAACGTCCAAGCAGGCGTGGAAGCGTCCAAGCAGACGCGGAAGCGTCCAAGCAGGCGCGGTAGCGTCCAACCAGGCGCGGAAGCGTCCAAGCAGTCGCGGAAGCGTCCAAGCAGGCGCGGAAGCGTCCAAGCAGTCGCGGAAGCGTCCAAGCAGGCGGGGAAGCATGCAAGCAGGCGCGGAAACATCCAAGTAGGCGCGGCAGCATACAAGAAGGCGCAGGAGAGTCCAAGCAGTCGCGGAAGCGTCCAAGCAGTCGCGGAAGCCTCCAAGCAGGCGCGGTAGCGTCCAAGCAGGCGCGGTAGCGTCCAAGCAGGCGTGGGAGCGTCCAAGCAGGCGCGGAAGCGTCCAAGCAGGCGCGGAAGCATGCAAGAAGGCGCAGAAGAGTCCAAGCAGCCGTGGAAGCCTCCAAGCAGGCGCGGTAGCGTCCAACCAGGCGCGGAAGCGTCCAAGCAGTCGCGGAAGCGTCCAAGCAGGCGGGGAAGCATGCAAGCAGGCGCGGAAACATCCAAGTAGGCGCGGCAGCATGCAAGAAGGCGCAGGAGAGTCCAAGCAGTCGCGGAAGCGTCCAAGCAGTCGCGGAAGCCTCCAAGCAGGCGCGGTAGCGTCCAAGCAGGCGCGGTAGCGTCCAAGCAGTCGCGGAAGCGTCCAAGCAGGCGCGGAAGCGTCCAAGCAGGCGTGGGAGCGTCCAAGCAGGCGCGGAAGCGTCCAAGCAGGCGCGGAAGCATGCAAGAAGACGCAGAAGAGTCCAAGCAGGCGCGGAAGCGTCCAAGCAGTCGCGGAAGCGTCCAAGCAGGCGCGGAAGCATGCAAGAAGACGCAGAAGAGTCCAAGCAGGCGCGGAAGCGTCCAAGCAGTCGCGGTAGCGTCCAAGCAGGCACGGAAGCGTGCAAGCAGTCGCGGAAGCGTCCAAGCAGGCGCGGAAGCATGCAAGAAGACGCAGAAGAGTCCAAGCAGGCGCGGAAGCGTCCAAGCAGTCGCGGAAGCGTCCAAGCAGGCGCGGAAACGTCCAAGCAGGCGTGGGAGCGTCCAAGCAGGCGCGGAAGCATGCAAGAAGACGCAGAAGAGTCCAAGCAGGCGCGGAAGCGTCCAAGCAGTCGCGGAAGCGTCCAAGCAGTCGCGGAAGCGTCCAAGCAGGCGCGGTAGCGTCCAAGCAGTCGCGGAAGCGTCCAAGCAGGCGCGGTAGCGTCCAAGCAGGCGCGGAAGCGTGCAAGCAGTCGCGGAAGCGTCCAAGCAGGCGCGGAAGCATGCAAGAAGACGCAGAAGAGTCCAAGCAGGCGCGGAAGCGTCCAAGCAGTCGCGGAAGCGTCCAAGCAGGCGCGGAAACGTCCAAGCAGGCGTGGAAGCGTCCAAGCAGACGCGGAAGCGTCCAAGCAGGCGCGGTAGCGTCCAACCAGGCGCGGAAGCGTCCAAGCAGTCGCGGAAGCGTCCAAGCAGGCGCGGAAGCGTCCAAGCAGTCGCGGAAGCGTCCAAGCAGGCGGGGAAGCATGCAAGCAGGCGCGGAAACATCCAAGTAGGCGCGGCAGCATACAAGAAGGCGCAGGAGAGTCCAAGCAGTCGCGGAAGCGTCCAAGCAGTCGCGGAAGCCTCCAAGCAGGCGCGGTAGCGTCCAAGCAGGCGCGGTAGCGTCCAAGCAGGCGTGGGAGCGTCCAAGCAGGCGCGGAAGCGTCCAAGCAGGCGCGGAAGCATGCAAGAAGGCGCAGAAGAGTCCAAGCAGCCGTGGAAGCCTCCAAGCAGGCGCGGTAGCGTCCAACCAGGCGCGGAAGCGTCCAAGCAGTCGCGGAAGCGTCCAAGCAGGCGGGGAAGCATGCAAGCAGGCGCGGAAACATCCAAGTAGGCGCGGCAGCATGCAAGAAGGCGCAGGAGAGTCCAAGCAGTCGCGGAAGCGTCCAAGCAGTCGCGGAAGCCTCCAAGCAGGCGCGGTAGCGTCCAAGCAGGCGCGGTAGCGTCCAAGCAGTCGCGGAAGCGTCCAAGCAGGCGCGGAAGCGTCCAAGCAGGCGTGGGAGCGTCCAAGCAGGCGCGGAAGCGTCCAAGCAGGCGCGGAAGCATGCAAGAAGACGCAGAAGAGTCCAAGCAGGCGCGGAAGCGTCCAAGCAGTCGCGGAAGCGTCCAAGCAGGCGCGGAAGCATGCAAGAAGACGCAGAAGAGTCCAAGCAGGCGCGGAAGCGTCCAAGCAGTCGCGGAAGCGTCCAAGCAGTCGCGGAAGCGTCCAAGCAGGCGCGGTAGCGTCCAAGCAGGTGCGGAAACGTCCAAGCAGGCGCGGAAGAATGCAAGAAGACGCAGAAGCGTCCAAGCAGTCGCGGAAACGTCCAAGCAGGCGCGGTAGCGTCCAACCAGTCGCGGAAGCGTCCAAGCAGTCGCGGAAGCGTCCAAGCAGGCGCGGTAGCGTCCAAGCAGGCGCGGAAACGTCCAAGCAGGCGCGGAAGCGTCCAAGCAGGCGCGGAAGCGTCCAAGCAGTCGCGGAAGCGTCCAAGCAGGCGCGGTAGCGTCCAAGCAGGCGTGGGAGCGTCCAAGCAGGCGCGGAAGCGTCCAAGCAGGCGCGGAAGCATGCAAGAAGGCGCAGAAGAGTCCAAGCAGGCGCGGAAGCGTCCTAGCAGTCGCGGAAGAGTCCAAGCAGGCGCGGAAGCGTCCAAGCAGTCGCGGAAGCGTCCAAGCAGGCGCGGAAGCGCCCAAGCAGTCGCGGAAGCGTCCAAGCAGGCGCGGTAGCGTCCAAGCAGGCGCGGAAACGTCCAAGCAGGCGCGGATGAGTCCAAGCAGGCGCGGTAACGTCCAAGTAGGCGCGGAAGCATGCAAGAAGGCGCGGAAGCGTCCAAGCTGGCGCGGTAGCGTCCAAGCAGGCGCGGAAACGTCCAACCAGGCGCGGAAGCATGCAAGAAGGCGCAGAAGAGTCCAAGCAGGTGCGGAAGCGTCCAAGCAGGCGCGGAAGCGTCCAAGCAGGCGCGGAAGCGTCCAAGCAGTCTCGGAAGCGTCCAAGCAGGCGCGGTAGCGTCCAAGCAGGCGTGGGAGCGTCCAAGCAGGCGCGGAAGCGTCCAAGCAGGCGCGGAAGCATGCAAGAAGGCGCAGAAGAGTCCAAGCAGGCGCGGAAGCGTCCTAGCAGTCGCGGAAGAGTCCAAGCAGGCGCGGAAGCGTCCAAGCAGTCGCGGAAGCGTCCAAGCAGGCGCGGAAGCGTCCAAGCAGTCGCGGAAGCGTCCAAGCAGGCGCGGTAGCGTCCAAGCAGGCGCGGAAGCGTCCAAGCAGTCGCGGAAGCGTCCAAGCAGGCGCGGAAGCGTGCAAGCAGTCGCGGAAGCGTCCAAGCAGGCGCGGAAGCATGCAAGAAGACGCAGAAGAGTCCAAGCAGGCGCGGAAGCGTCCAAGCAGTCGCGGAAGCGTCCAAGCAGGCGCGGAAACGTCCAAGCAGGCGTGGAAGCGTCCAAGCAGACGCGGAAGCGTCCAAGCAGGCGCGGTAGCGTCCAACCAGGCGCGGAAGCGTCCAAGCAGTCGCGGACGCGTCCAAGCAGGCGCGGAAGCGTCCAAGCAGTCGCGGAAGCGTCCAAGCAGGCGGGGAAGCATGCAAGCAGGCGCGGAAACATCCAAGTAGGCGCGGCAGCATGCAAGAAGGCGCAGGAGAGTCCAAGCAGTCGCGGAAGCGTCCAAGCAGTCGCGGAAGCCTCCAAGCAGGCGCGGTAGCGTCCAAGCAGGCGCGGTAGCGTCCAAGCAGGCGTGGGAGCGTCCAAGCAGGCGCGGAAGCGTCCAAGCAGGCGCGGCAGCATGCAAGAAGGCGCAGAAGATTCCTATCAGGCGCGGAAGCGTCCAAGCAGGCGGGGAAGCATGCAAGCAGGCGCGGAAGCGTCCACGCAGGCGAGGAAACGTCCAAGTAGGCGCGGCAGCATGCAAGAAGGCGCAGAAGAGTCCAAGCAGGCGCGGAAGCGTCCAAGCAGGCGCGGTAGCGTCCAAGCAAACGCGGAAGCGTCCAAGAAGGCGCGGAAGCATGCAAGAAGGAGCAGAAGAGTCCAAGCAGGCGCGGAAGCGTCCAAGCAGGCGCGGTAGCTTCCATATAGGCGCGGAAGCGTCCAAGCAGGCGCGGAACCGTGCAAGCAGGCGCGGAAGCATCCATATAGGCGCAAAAGCGTCAAAGCAGGCGCGGAAGCGTCCAAGCAGGCGCGGAAGCGTCCAAGCAGGCACGGAAGCATCCATATAGGCGCGGAAGCGTCAAAGCAGGCGCGGAAGCGTCCAGCAGGCGCGGAAGCGTGCAAGCAGGCGCGGAAGTGTCCAAGCAGACGCGGAAGCGTCCAAGCATGCGCGGAAACGTCCAAGCAGGCGCGGAAGCATGCAAGAAGACGCAGAAGAGTCCAAGCAGGCGCGGAAGCGTCCAAGCAGGCGCGGAAGCGTCCAAGCAGGCGCGGAAGCGTCCAAGCAGACGCGGAAGCGTCCAAACAGGCGCGGAAGCGTGCAAGCAGGCGCGGAAACGTCCAAGGAGGCGTGGAAGAGTCCAAGCAGGCGCGGCAGCATCTAAGCAGGCGCGGAAGCGTCCAAGCAGACGCGGAAGCGTCCAAGCAGGCGCGGAAGCGTCCAAGCAGGCGCGGAAGCGTGCAACCAGGCGCGGAAGCGTCCAAGCAGGCGCGGAAGCGTCCAAGCAGGCGCGGAAGCGTCCAAGCAGCCGCTGAAGCGTGCAACCAGGCGCGGAAGCGTCCAAGCAGGCGCGGAAGCGCCCAAGCAGTCGCGGAAACGTCCAAGCAGGCGCGGAAGCATGCAAGAAGGCACAGAAGAGTCCAAGCAGGAGCGGAAGCGTCCAAGCAGACGCAGAAGCGTCCAAGCAGGCGCGGAAGCGTCCAAGCAGTCGCGGAATCGTCCAAGCAGGCGCGGAAGCGCCCAAGCAGGCGCGGAAGCGTCCAAGCAGGCGCGGAAGCGTCCAAGTAGGCGCGGAAGCGTCCAAGCAGGCGCGGAAACGTCCAAGGAGGCGTGGAAGAGTCCAAGCAGGCGCGGCAGCGTCGAAGCAGGCGCGGAAGCGTCCAAGCAGTCGCGGAAGCGTCCAAGCAGGCGCGGAAGCGTCCAAGCAGGCGCGGAAGCGTCCAAGCAGGCGCGGAAGCGTCCAAGCAGGCGCGGAAGCGTCCAAGCAGGCGCGGAAGCGTCCAAGCAGTCGCGGAAGCGTCCAAGCAGGCGCGGAAGCGTCCATGCAGGCGCGGAAGCGTCCAAGCAGGCGCGGAAGCGTCCAAGCAGGCGCGGAAGCGTCCAAGCAGGCGCGGAAGCGTCCAAGCAGGCGCGGAAGCGTCCAAGCAGGCGCGCAAGCGTCCAAGCAGGCGTGGAAGAGTCCATGCAGGCGCGGAAGCGTCCAAGCAGGCGCGGAAGCGTCCAAGCAGACGCGGAAGCGTCCAAGAATGCGCGGAAGCGTCCAAGCAGGCGCGGAAGCGTGCAACCAGGCGCGGAAGCGTCCAAGCTGGCGCGGAAGCGTTCAAGCAGGCGCGGTAGCGTCCAAGCAGGCGCGGAAGCGTCCAAGCAGGCGAGGAAGCATGCAAGAAGGCGCGGAAGCGTCCAAGCATGCGCGGTAGCGTCCAAGCAGGCGCGGAAACGTCGAAGCAGGTGCGGAAGCATGAAAGAAGCCGCAGAAGAGTCCAAGCAGGCACGGAAGCGTCCAAGCAGTCGCGGTAGCGTCCAAGCAGGCGCGGAAGCGTCCAAGCAGGCGCGGAAGCGTCCAAGCAGGCGCGGAAGCGTCCAAGCAGGCGCGGAAGCGTGCAACCAGGCGCGGAAGCGTCCAAGCAGGCGCGGAAGCGTCCAAGCAGCCGCTGAAGCGTCCAAGCTGGCGCGGTAGCGTCCAAGCAGGCGCGGAAACGTCCAAGTAGGCGCGGAAACATCCAAGCAGTCGCGGAAGCGTCCAAGCAGGCGCAGAAGCGTCCAAGCAGGCGCGGAAGCGTGCAACCAGGCGCGGAAGCGTCCAAGCAGGCGCGGATCCGTGAAAGCAGGCGCGGAAGCGTCCAAGCAGGCGCGGAAGCGTCCAAGCAGGCGCGGAAGCGTCCAAGCAGCCGCTGAAGCGTCCAAGCTGGCGCGGTAGCGTCCAAGCAGGCGCGGAAACGTCCAAGTAGGCGCGGAAGCATCCAAGCAGTCGCGGAAACGTCCAAGCAGGCGCGGAAGCGTCCAAGCAGGCGCGGAAGCGTGCAACCAGGCGCGGAAGCGTCCAAGCTGGCGCGGAAGCGTTCAAGCAGGCGCGGTAGCGTCCAAGCAGGCGCGGAAGCGTCCAAGCAGGCGCGGAAGCGTCCAAGCAGGCGCGGAAGCGTGCAACCAGGAGCGGAAGCGTCCAAGCAGGCGCTGAAGCGTGCAAGCAGGCGCGGAAGCGTCCAAGCAGGCGCGGAAGCGTCCAAGCAGGCGCGGAAGCGTCCAAGCAGGCGCGGAAGCGTGCAACCAGGCGCCGAAGCGCCCAAGCAGGCGAGGATCCGTGCAAGCAGGCGCGGAAGCGTCCAAGCAGGCGCGGAAGCGTCCAAGCAGGCGCGGAAGCGTCCAAGCAGGCGCCGAAGCGTCCAAGCGGGCGCGGAAGCGTCCAAGCAGGCGCGGAAGCGTCCAAGCAGGCGCGGAAGCGTCCAAGCAGGCGCGGAAGCGTCCAAGCAGGCGCGGAAGCGTCCAAGCAGGCGCGGTAGCGTACAAGCAGGCGCGGAAGCGTCCAAGCAGGCGCGGAAGCGTCCAAGGAGGCGCGGAAGCGTCCAAGCAGGCGGGGAAACGTCCAAGGAGGCGTGGAAGAGTCCAAGCAGGCGCGGCAGCGTCTAAGCAGGCGCGGTAGCGTCCAAGCAGGCGCGGAAGCGTCCAAGCAGGCGGGGAAGCGTCCAAGCAGACGCGGAAGCGTCCAAGCAGGCGCGGAAGCGTGCAAGCAGGCGCGGAAGCGTGCAAGCAGGCGCGGAAGCGTCCAAGCAGGCGCGGAAGCGTGCAACCAGGAGCGGAAGCGTCCAAGCAGGCGCGGATCCGTGCAAGCAGGCGCGGAAGCGTCCAAGCAGGCGCGGAAGCGTCCAAGCAGGCGCGGAAGCGTCCAAGCGGGCGCGGAAGCGTCCAAGCAGGCGCGGAAGCGTCCAAGCAGGCGCGGAAGCGTCCAAGCAGGCGCGGTAGCGTACAAGCAGGCGCGGAAGCGTCCAAGCAGGCGCGGAAGCGTCCAAGCAGGCGCGGAAGCGTCCAAGCAGGCGCGGAAACGTCCAAGGAGGCGTGGAATAGTCCAAGCAGGCGCGGCAGCGTCTAAGCAGGCGCGGAAGCGTCCAAGCAGGCGCGGAAGCGTCCAAGCAGGCGCGGATCCGTGCAAGCAGGCGCGGAAGCGTCCAAGCAGGCGCGGAAGCGTCCAAGCAGGCGCGGAAGCGTCCAAGCAGGCGCCGAAGCGTCCAAGCGGGCGCGGAAGCGTCCAAGCAGACGCGGAAGCGTCCAAGCAGGCGCGGAAGCGTGCAAGGAGGCGCGGAAGCGTGCAAGCAGGCGCGGAAGCGTCCAAGCAGGCGCGGAAGCGTGCAACCAGGAGCGGAAGCGTCCAAGCAGGCGCGGATCCGTGCAAGCAGGCGCGGAAGCGTCCAAGCAGGCGCGGAAGCGTCCAAGCAGGCGCGGAAGCGTCCAAGCAGGCGCGGAAGCGTCTAAGCAGGCGCGGAAGCGTCCAAGCATGCGTGGAAGAGTCCAAGCAGGCGGGGAAGCATCCAAGCAGACGCGGAAGCGTCCAAGCAGGCGCGGAAGCGTGCAAGCAGGCGCGGAAGCGTGCAAGCAGGCGCGGAAGCGTCCAAGCAGGCGCGGAAGCGTGCAACCAGGCGCGGAAGCGTCCAAGCAGGCGCGGAAGCGTCCAAGCAGGCGCGGAAGCGTCCAAGCAGGCGCGGAAGCGTCCAAGCAGGCGCGGAAGCGTCCAAGCAGGCGCGGAAGCGTCCAAGCAGTCGCGGAAGCGTCCGAGCAGGCGGGGAAGCATGCAAGCAGGCGCGGAAGCGACCAAGCAGTCGCGTTAGCGTCCAACCAGGCGCGGAAGCGTCCAAGAAGACGCGGAAGCGTCCAAACAGGCGCGGAAGCATGCAAGAAGACGCAGAAGAGTCCAAGCAGGCGCGGTAGCGTCCAACCAGGCGCGGAAGCGTCCAAGCAGTCGCGGAAGCGTCCAAGCAGGCGCGGATGCGTCCAAGCAGTCGCGGAAGCGTCCAAGCAGGCGCGGTAGCGTCCAAGCAGGCGCGGAAACGTCCAAGCAGGCGCGGAAGCATGCAAGAAGACGCAGAAGAGTCCAAGCAGGCGCGGCAGCGTCCAAGCAGTCGCGGAAGCGTCCAAGCAGGCGCGGTAGCGTCCAAGCAGGCGCGGAAGCGTCCAAGCAGGCGCGGAAGCGTCTAAGCAGGCGCGGAAGCGTCCAAGCATGCGTGGAAGAGTCCAAGCAGGCGCGGAAACGTCCAAGCATGCGAGGATCCGTGCAAGCAGGCGCGGAAGCGTCCAAGCAGGCGCGGAAGCGTGCAACCAGGCGCGGAAGCGTCCAAGCAGGCGCGGAAGCGTCCAAGCAGGCGCGGAAGCGTGCAACCAGGCGCGGAAGCGTCCAAGCTGGCGCGGAAGCGTTCAAGCAGGCGCGGTAGCGTCCAAGCAGGCGCGGAAGCGTCCAAGCAGGCGAGGAAGCATGCAAGAAGGCGCGGAAGCGTCCAAGCATGCGCGGTAGCGTCCAAGCAGGCGCGGAAACGTCGAAGCAGGTGCGGAAGCATGAAAGAAGCCGCAGAAGAGTCCAAGCAGGCACGGAAGCGTCCAAGCAGTCGCGGAAGCGTCCAAGCAGGCGCGGAAGCGTCCAAGCAGGCGCGGAAGCGTCCAAGCAGGCGCGGAAGCGTCCAAGCAGGCGCGGAAGCGTGCAACCAGGCGCGGAAGCGTCCAAGCAGGCGCGGAAGCGTCCAAGCAGCCGCTGAAGCGTCCAAGCTGGCGCGGTAGCGTCCAAGCAGGCGCGGAAACGTCCAAGTAGGCGCGGAAACATCCAAGCAGTCGCGGAAGCGTCCAAGCAGGCGCAGAAGCGTCCAAGCAGGCGCGGGAGCGTGCAACCAGGCGCGGAAGCGTCCAAGCAGGCGCGGATCCGTGAAAGCAGGCGCGGAAGCGTCCAAGCAGGCGCGGAAGCGTCCAAGCAGGCGCGGAAGCGTCCAAGCAGCCGCTGAAGCGTCCAAGCTGGCGCGGTAGCGTCCAAGCAGGCGCGGAAACGTCCAAGTAGGCGCGGAAGCATCCAAGCAGTCGCGGAAACGTCCAAGCAGGCGCGGAAGCGTCCAAGCAGGCGCGGAAGCGTGCAACCAGGCGCGGAAGCGTCCAAGCTGGCGCGGAAGCGTTCAAGCAGGCGCGGTAGCGTCCAAGCAGGCGCGGAAGCGTCCAAGCAGGCGCGGAAGCGTCCAAGCAGGCGCGGAAGCGTGCAACCAGGAGCGGAAGCGTCCAAGCAGGCGCTGAAGCGTCCAAGCTGGCGCGGTAGCGTCCAAGCAGGCGCGGAAACGTCCAAGTAGGCGCGGAAGCATCCAAGCAGTCGCGGAAACGTCCAAGCAGGCGCGGAAGCGTCCAAGCAGGCGCGGAAGCGTGCAACCAGGCGCGGAAGCGTCCAAGCTGGCGCGGAAGCGTCCAAGCAGGCGCGGAAGCGTCCAAGCAGGCGCGGAAGCGTCCAAGCAGGCGCGGAAGCGTGCAACCAGGCGCCGAAGCGCCCAAGCAGGCGAGGATCCGTGCAAGCAGGCGCGGAAGCGTCCAAGCAGGCGCGGAAGCGTCCAAGCAGGCGCGGAAGCGTCCAAGCAGGCGCCGAAGCGTCCAAGCGGGCGCGGAAGCGTCCAAGCAGGCGCGGAAGCGTCCAAGCAGGCGCGGAAGCGTCCAAGCAGGCGCGGAAGCGTCCAAGCAGGCGCGGAAGCGTCCAAGCAGGCGCGGTAGCGTACAAGCAGGCGCGGAAGCGTCCAAGCAGGCGCGGAAGCGTCCAAGGAGGCGCGGAAGCGTCCAAGCAGGCGGGGAAGCGTCCAAGCAGGCGCGGAAGCGTCCAAGCAGGCGCGGAAGCGTCCAAGCGGGCGCGGAAGCGTCCAAGCAGGCGCGGAAGCGTCCAAGCAGGCGCGGAAGCGTGCAAGCAGGCGCGGAAGCGTCCAAGCAGGCGCGGAAGCGTGCAACCAGGAGCGGAAGCGTCCAAGCAGGCGCGGATCCGTGCAAGCAGGCGCGGAAGCGTCCAAGCAGGCGCGGAAGCGTCCAAGCAGGCGCGGAAGCGTCCAAGCGGGCGCGGAAGCGTCCAAGCAGGCGCGGAAGCGTCCAAGCAGGCGCGGAAGCGTCCAAGCAGGCGCGGTAGCGTACAAGCAGGCGCGGAAGCGTCCAAGCAGGCGCGGAAGCGTCCAAGCAGGCGCGGAAGCGTCCAAGCAGGCGCGGAAACGTCCAAGGAGGCGTGGAATAGTCCAAGCAGGCGCGGCAGCGTCTAAGCAGGCGCGGAAGCTTCCAAGCAGGCGCGGAAGCGTCCAAGCAGGCGCGGATCCGTGCAAGCAGGCGCGGAAGCGTCCAAGCAGGCGCGGAAGCGTCCAAGCAGGCGCGGAAGCGTCCAAGCAGGCGCCGAAGCGTCCAAGCGGGCGCGGAAGCGTCCAAGCAGACGCGGAAGCGTCCAAGCAGGCGCGGAAGCGTGCAAGGAGGCGCGGAAGCGTGCAAGCAGGCGCGGAAGCGTCCAAGCAGGCGCGGAAGCGTGCAACCAGGAGCGGAAGCGTCCAAGCAGGCGCGGATCCGTGCAAGCAGGCGCGGAAGCGTCCAAGCAGGCGCGGAAGCGTCCAAGCAGGCGCGGAAGCGTCCAAGCAGGCGCGGAAGCGTCTAAGCAGGCGCGGAAGCGTCCAAGCATGCGTGGAAGAGTCCAAGCAGGCGGGGAAGCATCCAAGCAGACGCGGAAGCGTCCAAGCAGGCGCGGAAGCGTGCAAGCAGGCGCGGAAGCGTGCAAGCAGGCGCGGAAGCGTCCAAGCAGGCGCGGAAGCGTGCAACCAGGCGCGGAAGCGTCCAAGCAGGCGCGGAAGCGTCCAAGCAGGCGCGGAAGCGTCCAAGCAGGCGCGGAAGCGTCCAAGCAGGCGCGGAAGCGTCCAAGCAGGCGCGGAAGCGTCCAAGCAGGCGCGGAAGCGTCCAAGCAGTCGCGGAAGCGTCCGAGCAGGCGGGGAAGCATGCAAGCAGGCGCGGAAGCGACCAAGCAGTCGCGTTAGCGTCCAACCAGGCGCGGAAGCGTCCAAGAAGACGCGGAAGCGTCCAAACAGGCGCGGAAGCATGCAAGAAGACGCAGAAGAGTCCAAGCAGGCGCGGTAGCGTCCAACCAGGCGCGGAAGCGTCCAAGCAGTCGCGGAAGCGTCCAAGCAGGCGCGGATGCGTCCAAGCAGTCGCGGAAGCGTCCAAGCAGGCGCGGTAGCGTCCAAGCAGGCGCGGAAACGTCCAAGCAGGCGCGGAAGCATGCAAGAAGACGCAGAAGAGTCCAAGCAGGCGCGGAAGAGTCCAAGCAGGCGCGGCAGCGTCCAAGCTGGCGCGGAAACGTCCAAGCAGGCGCGGAAGCGTCCAAGCAGGCGCGGAAGCATGCAAGAAGGCGCAGAAGAGTCCAAGCAGGCGCGGAAGCGTCCAAGCAGTCGCGGAAGCGTCCAAGCAGGCGCGGAAACGTCCAAGTAGGCGCGGAAGCATGCAAGAAGGCGCAGAAGAGTCCAAGCAGGCGCGAAAACGTCCAAGTAGGCGCGGAAGAGTCCAAGCAGGCGCGGAAGAGACCAAGCAGGCGCGGAAGCGTCCTAGCAGGCGCGGAAGCATGCAAGAAGGCGCGGATCCGTGCAAGCAGGCGCGGAAGCGTCCAAGCAGGCGCGGAGGCGTCCAAGCAGGCGCGGAAGCGTCCAAGAAGACGCGGAAGCGTCCAAACAGGCGCGGAAGCATGCAAGAAGACGCAGAAGAGTCCAAGCAGGCGCGGTAGCGTCCAACCAGGCGCGGAAGCGTCCAAGCAGGCGCGGAAGCGTCCAAGCAGGCGCGGAAGCGTCCAAGCAGGCGCGGTAGCGTCCAAGCAGGCGCGGAAACGTCCAAGCAGGCGCGGAAGCATGCAAGAAGACGCAGAAGAGTCCAAGCAGGCGCGGCAGCGTCCAAGCAGTCGCGGAAGCGTCCAAGCAGGCGCGGTAGCGTCCAAGCAGGCGCGGAAGCGTCCAAGCAGTCGCGGAAGCGTCCAAGCAGGCGCGGTAGCGTCCAACCAGGCGCGGAAGCGTCCAAGCAGTCGCGGAAGCGTCCAAGCAGGCGCGGTAGTGTCCAAGCAGGCGCGGTAGCGTCCAACCAGGCGCGGATGCGTCCAAGCAGTCGCGGAAGCGTCCAAGCAGGCGCGGTAGCGTCCAAGCAGGCGCGGAAACGTCCAAGCAGGCGCGGATGCATGCAAGAAGACGCAGAAGAGTCCAAGCAGGCGCGGAAGCGTCCAAGCAGTCGCGAAAGCGTCCAAGCAGGCGCGGTAGCGTCCAAGCAGTCGCGGAAGCGTCCAAGCAGGCGCGGTAGCGTCCAAGCAGGCGCGGTAGCGTCCAAGCAGTCGCGGAAGCGTCCAAGCAGGCGCGGTAGTGTCCAAGCTGGCGCGGTAGCGTCCAACCAGGCGCGGAAGCGTCCAAGCAGTCGCGGAAGCGTCCAAGCAGGCGCGGTAGTGTCCAAGCAGGCGCGGTAGCGTCCAACCAGGCGCGGATGCGTCCAAGCAGTCGCGGAAGCGTCCAAGCAGGCGCGGTAGCGTCCAAGCAGGCGCGGAAACGTCCAAGCAGGCGCGGATGCATGCAAGAAGACGCAGAAGAGTCCAAGCAGGCGCGGAAGCGTCCAAGCAGTCGCGAAAGCGTCCAAGCAGGCGCGGTAGCGTCCAAGCAGTCGCGGAAGCGTCCAAGCAGGCGCGGTAGCGTCCAAGCAGGCGCGGTAGCGTCCAAGCAGTCGTGGAAGCGTCCAAGCAGGCGCGGTAGCGTCCAAGCAGGCGCGGTAGCGTCCAAGCAGTCGCGGAAGAGTCCAAGCAGGCGCGGCAGCGTCCAAGCTGGCGCGGAAACGTCCAAGCAGGCGCGGAAGCGTCCAAGCAGGCGCGGAAGCATGCAAGAAGGCGCAGAAGAGTCCAAGCAGGCGCGGAAGCGTCCAAGCAGTCGCGGAAGCGTCCAAGCAGGCGCGGAAGCATGCAAGAAGACGCAGAAGCGTCCAAGCAGTCGCGGAAACGTCCAAGCAATCGCGGAAGCCTCCAAGCAGGCGCGGAAGAGTCCAAGCAGGCGCGGTAACGTCCAAGTAGGCGCGGAAGCATGCATGAAGCCGCGGAAGCGTCCAAGCAGGCGCGGTAGCGTCCAAGCATTCGCGGAAGCGTCCAAGCAGGCGCGGTAGCGTCCAAGCAGGTGCGGAAACGTCCAAGCAGGCGCGGAAGCGTCCAAGCAGGCGCGGTAACGTCCAAGTAGGCGCGGAAGCATGCAAGAAGGCGCGGAAGCGTCCAAGCAGGCGCGGTAGCGTCCAAGCAGGCGCGGAAACGTCCAACCAGGCGCGGAAGCGTCCAAGCAGTCGCGGAAGCGTCCAAGCAGTCGCGGAAGCGTCCAAGCAGGCGCGGAAGCATGCAAGAAGGCACAGAAGAGTCCAAGCAGGCGCGGAAGCGTCCAAGCAGGTGCGGAAACGTCCAAGCAGGCGCGGAAGCATGCAAGAAGACGCAGAAGCGTCCAAGCAGTAGCGGAAACGTCCAAGCAGGCGCGGAAGCGTCCAAGCAGTCGCGGAAGCGTCCAAGCAGGCGCGGTAGCGTCCAAGCAGGCGCGGAAACGTCCAAGCAGGCCCGGAAGCGTCCAAGCAGGCGCGGAAGCGTCCAAGCAGTCGCGGAAGCGTCCAAGCAGGCGCGGAAGCGTCCAAGCAGGCGCGGAAGCATGCAAGAAGGCACAGAAGAGTCCAAGCAGGCGCGGAAGCGTCCTAGCAGTCGCGGAAGAGTCCAAGCAGGCGCGGAAGCGTCCAAGCAGTCGCGGAAGCGTCCAAGCAGGCGCGGAAGCGTCCAAGCAGTCGCGGAAGCGTCCAAGCAGGCGCGGTAACGTCCAAGTAGGCGCGGAAGCATGCAAGAAGGCGCGGAAGCGTCCAAGCAGGCGCGGTAGCGTCCAAGCAGGCGCGGAAACGTCCAACCAGGCGCGGAAGCATGCAAGAAGGCGCAGAAGAGTCCAAGCAGGTGCGGAAGCGTCCAAGCAGGCGCGGAAGCGTCCAAGCAGGCGCGGAAGCGTCCAAGCAGTCGCGGAAGCGTCCAAGCAGGCGCGGTAGCGTCCAAGCAGGCGCGGAAACGTCCAAGCAGGCCCGGAAGCGTCCAAGCAGGCGCGGAAGCGTCCAAGCAGTCGCGGAAGCGTCCAAGCAGTCGCGGAAGCGTCCAAGCAGGCGCGGAAGCGTCCAAGCAGGCGCGGAAGCGTCCAAGCAGTCGTGGGAGCGTCCAAGCAGGCGCGGTAGCGTCCAAGCAGGTGCGGAAACGTCCAAGCAGGCGCGGAAGCATGCAAGAAGACGCAGAAGCGTCCAAGCAGTCGCGGAAACGTCCAAGCAGGCGCGGTAGCGTCCAAGCAGGCGTGGGAGCGTCCAAGCAGGCGCGGAAGCGTCCAAGCAGGCGCGGAAGCGTCCAAGCAGGCGCGGAAGCATGCAAGAAGGCGCAGAAGAGTCCAAGCAGGCGCGGAAGCGTCCAAGCAGTCGCAGAAGCGTCCAAGCAGGCGCGGTAGCGTCCAACCAGGCGCGGATGCGTCCAAGCAGTCGCGGAAGCGTCCAAGCAGTCGCGGAAGAGTCCAAGCAGGCGCGGAAGCGTCCAAGCAGGCGCGGAAGCGTCCAAGCAGGCGCGGAAACGTCCAAGTAGGCGCGGAAGCATGCAAGAAGGAGCAGAAGAGTCCAAGCAGGCGCGGAAGCGTCCAAGCAGTCGCAGAAGCGTCCAAGCAGGCGCGGTAGCGTCCAACCAGGCGCGGATGCGTCCAAGCAGTCGCGGAAGCGTCCAAGCAGTCGCGGAAGAGTCCAAGCAGGCGCGGAAGCGTCCAAGCAGGCGCGGAAGCGTCCAAGCAGGCGCGGAAACGTCCAAGTAGGCGCGGAAGCATGCAAGAAGGAGCAGAAGAGTCCAAGCAGGCGCGGAAGCGTCCAAGCAGGCGCGGAAGCATGCAAGAAGGCGCGGAAGCGTCCAAGCAGGCGCGGAAACGTCCATGTAGGGACGGAAGCATGCAAGAAGGCGCAGAAGAGTTCAAACAGGCGCGGAAGCGTCCAAGCAGGCGCGGTAGCGTCCAAGCAGGCGCGGTAGCGTCCAAGCAGGCGCGGAAGCGTCCAAGCAGGCGCAGAAGCATGCAAGCAGGCGCGAAAGCGTCCAGGCAGGCGCGAGAACGTCCAAGTAGGCGCGGAAGCATGCAAGAAGGCGCAGAAGAGTCCAAGCAGGCGCGGAAGCGTCCAAGCAGGCGCGGAAACGTCCATGTAGGGGCTGAAGCATGCAAGAAGGCGCAGAAGAGTCCAAACAGGCGCGTAAGCGTCCAAGCAGTCGCGGAAGCGTCCAAGCAATCGCGGAAGCGTCCAAGCAGGCGCGGAAGCGTCCAAGCAGGCGCGGAAGCGTCCAAGCAGGCGTGGGAGCGTCCAAGCAGGCGCGGTAGCGTCCAAGCAGTCGCGGAAGAGTCCAAGCAGGCGCGGAAGCGTCCAAGCAGTCGCGGAAGCGTCCAAGCAGGCGCGGTAGTGTCCAAGCAGTCGCGGCCGCGTCCAAGCAGGCGCGGTAGCGTCCAAGCAATCGCGGAAGCGTCCAAGCAGGCGCGGAAGCGTCCAAGCAGGCGGGGAAGCATGCACGCAGGCGCGGAAGCGTCCAAGCAGGCGCAGAAGAGTCCAAGCAGGCGCGGAAGCGTCCAAGCAGTCGCGGAAGCGTCCAAGCAGGCGCGGTAGCGTCCAAGCAGGCGCGGAAACGTCCAAGCAGGCGCGGAAGCGTCCAAGCAGGCGCGGAAGCGTCCAAGCAGTCGCGGAAGCGTCCAAGCAGGCGCGGTAGCGTCCAAGCAGGCGCGGAAACGTCCAAGCAGGCGCGGAAGAGTCCAAGCAGGCGCGGTAACGTCCAAGTAGGCGCGGAAGCATGCATGAAGGCGCGGAAGCGTCCAAGCAGGCGCGGTAGCGTCCAAGCAGGCGCGGAAACGTCCAACCAGGCGCGGAAGCATGCAAGAAGGCGCAGAAGAGTCCAAGCAGGTGCGGAAGCGTCCAAGCAGGCGCGGAAGCGTCCAAGCAGGCGCGGAAGAGTCCAAGCAGTCGCGGAAGCGTCCAAGCAGGCGCGGTAGCGTCCAAGCAGGCGCGGAAGCGTGCAAGCAGACGCGGAAGCGTCCAAGCAGGCGCGGAAGCATGCAAGAAGACGCAGAAGAGTCCAAGCAGGCGCGGAAGCGTCCAAGCAGTCGCGGAAGCGTCCAAGCAGGCGCGGAAACGTCCAAGCAGGCGTGGAAGCGTCCAAGCAGACGCGGAAGCGTCCAAGCAGGCGCGGTAGCGTCCAACCAGGCGCGGAAGCGTCCAAGCAGTCGCGGAAGCGTCCAAGCAGGCGCGGAAGCGTCCAAGCAGTCGCGGAAGCGTCCAAGCAGGCGGGGAAGCATGCAAGCAGGCGCGGAAGCCTCCAAGCAGGCGCGGTAGCGTCCAAGCAGGCGCGGTAGCGTCCAAGCAGGCGTGGGAGCGTCCAAGCAGGCGCGGAAGCGTCCCAGCAGGCGCGGAAGCATGCAAGAAGGCGCAGAAGAGTCCAAGCAGGCGCGGAAGCGTCCAAGCAGTCGCGGAAGCGTCCAAGCAGGCGCGGAAACGTCCAAGTAGGCGCGGAAGCATGCAAGAAGGCGCAGAAGAGTCCAAGCAGGCGCGAAAACGTCCAAGTAGGCGCGGAAGAGTCCAAGCAGGCGCGGAAGAGACCAAGCAGGCGCGGAAGCGTCCTAGCAGACGCGGAAGTGTCCAAGCAGGCGCGGATCCGTGCAAGCAGGCGCGGAAGCGTCCAAGCAGGCGCGGAGGCGTCCAAGCAGGCGCGGAAGCGTCCAAGCAGGCGCGGAAGCGCCCAAGCAGTCGCGGAAGCGTGCAAGCAGGCGCGGAAGCGTCCGAGCAGGCGAGGAAGCAAGCAAGCAGGCGCGGAAGCGTCCAAGCAGGCGCGGAAACGTCCAAGTAGGCGCGGAAGCATGCAAGAAGGCGCAGAAGAGTCCAAGCAGGAGCGAAAACGTCCAAGTAGGCGCGGAAGAGTCCAAGCAGGCGCGGAAGCGACCAAGCAGGCGCGGAAGCGTCCAAGCAGGCGCGGAAGCATGCAAGAAGGCACCGAAGCGTCCAAGCAGGCGCGGAAGCGTCCCAGCAGGCGCAGAAGAGTCCAAGCAGGTGCGGAAGCGTCCAAGCAGGCGCGGAAGCGTCCAAGCAGGCGCGGAAGAGTCCAAGCAGTCGCGGAAGCGTCCAAGCAGGCGCGGTAGCGTCCAAGCAGGCGCGGAAGCGTGCAAGCAGACGCGGAAGCGTCCAAGCAGGCGCGGAAGCATGCAAGAAGACGCAGAAGAGTCCAAGCAGGCGCGGAAGCGTCCAAGCAGTCGCGGAAGCGTCCAAGCAGGCGCGGAAACGTCCAAGCAGGCGTGGAAGCGTCCAAGCAGACGCGGAAGCGTCCAAGCAGGCGCGGTAGCGTCCAACCAGGCGCGGAAGCGTCCAAGCAGTCGCGGAAGCGTCCAAGCAGGCGCGGAAGCGTCCAAGCAGTCGCGGAAGCGTCCAAGCAGGCGGGGAAGCATGCAAGCAGGCGCGGAAGCCTCCAAGCAGGCGCGGTAGCGTCCAAGCAGGCGCGGTAGCGTCCAAGCAGGCGTGGGAGCGTCCAAGCAGGCGCGGAAGCGTCCCAGCAGGCGCGGAAGCATGCAAGAAGGCGCAGAAGAGTCCAAGCAGGCGCGGAAGCGTCCAAGCAGTCGCGGAAGCGTCCAAGCAGGCGCGGAAACGTCCAAGTAGGCGCGGAAGCATGCAAGAAGGCGCAGAAGAGTCCAAGCAGGCGCGAAAACGTCCAAGTAGGCGCGGAAGAGTCCAAGCAGGCGCGGAAGAGACCAAGCAGGCGCGGAAGCGTCCTAGCAGACGCGGAAGTGTCCAAGCAGGCGCGGATCCGTGCAAGCAGGCGCGGAAGCGTCCAAGCAGGCGCGGAGGCGTCCAAGCAGGCGCGGAAGCGTCCAAGCAGGCGCGGAAGCGCCCAAGCAGTCGCGGAAGCGTGCAAGCAGGCGCGGAAGCGTCCGAGCAGGCGAGGAAGCAAGCAAGCAGGCGCGGAAGCGTCCAAGCAGGCGCGGAAACGTCCAAGTAGGCGCGGAAGCATGCAAGAAGGCGCAGAAGAGTCCAAGCAGGAGCGAAAACGTCCAAGTAGGCGCGGAAGAGTCCAAGCAGGCGCGGAAGCGACCAAGCAGGCGCGGAAGCGTCCAAGCAGGCGCGGAAGCATGCAAGAAGGCACCGAAGCGTCCAAGCAGGCGCGGAAGCGTCCCAGCAGGCGCGGAAGAGACCAAGCAGGCGCGGAAGCGTCCTAGCAGGCGCGGAAGTGTCCAAGCAGGCGCGGATCCGTGCAAGCAGGCGCGGAAGCGTCCAAGCAGGCGCGGAGGCGTCCAAGCAGGCGCGGAAGCGTCCAAGCAGGCGCGGAAGCGCCCAAGCAGTCGCGGAAGTGTGCAAGCAGGCTCGGAAGCGTCCGAGCAGGCGAGGAAGCAAGCAAGCAGGCGCGGAAGCGTCCAAGCAGGCGCGGAAACGTCCAAGTAGGCGCGGAAGCATGCAAGAAGGCGCAGAAGAGTCCAAGCAGGCGCGAAAACGTCCAAGTAGGCGCGGAAGAGTCCAAGCAGGCGCGGAAACGTCCAAGCAGGCGCGGAAGCGTCCAAGCAGGCGTGGAAGCGTCCAAGCAGGCGCGGAAGTTTTCAAGCAGGCGCGGAAGCGTCCAAGCAGTCGCGGAAGCGTCCAAGCAGTCGCGGAAGCGTCCAAGCAGGCGCGGTAACGTCCAAGCAGGCGCGGAAACGTCCAAGCAGGCGCGGAAGCATGCAAGAAGGCGCAGAATAGTCCAAGCAGGCGCGGAAGCATGCAAGCAGGCGCGGAAGCATGCAAGCAGGCGCGGAAGCATGCAAGAAGGCGCAGAAGAGTCCAAGCAGGCGTGGAAGCGTCCAAGCAGGCGCGGAAGCGTCCAAGCAGGCGCGGAAGCGTCCAAGCAGTCGCGGCAGCGTCTAAGCAGGCGCGGAAGCGTCCAAGCAGTCGCGGAAGCGTCCAAGCAGGAGCGGAAGCGTCCAAGCAGGCGCGGAAGCGTCCAAGCAGGCGCGGAAGTGTCCAAGCAGGCGCGGAAGCGTCCAAGCAGTCGCGGAAGCGTCCAAGCAGTCGCGGAAGCGTCCAAGCAGGCGCGGTAACGTCCAAGCAGGCGCGGAAACGTCCAAGCAGGCGCGGAAGCATGCAAGAAGGCGCAGAATAGTCCAAGCAGGCGCGGAAGCATGCAAGCAGGCGCGGAAGCATGCAAGAAGGCGCAGAAGAGTCCAAGCAGGCGTGGAAGCGTCCAAGCAGGCGCGGTAACGTCCAAGTAGGCGCGGAAGCATGCAAGAAGGCGCGGAAGCGTCTAAGCAGGCGCGGAAGCGTCCAAGCAGTCGCGGAAACGTCCAACCAGGCGCGGAAGCATGCAAGAAGGCGCAGAAGAGTCCAAGCAGGTGCGGAAGCGTCCAAGCAGGCGCGGAAGCGTCCAAGCAGGCGCGGAAGCGTCCAAGCAGTCGCGGAAGCGTCCAAGCAGGCGCGGTAGCGTCCAAGCAGGCGCGGAAACGTCCAAGCAGGCCCGGAAGCGTCCAAGCAGGCGCGGAAGCGTCCAAGCAGTCGCGGAAGCGTCCAAGCAGTCGCGGAAGCGTCCAAGCAGGCGCGGAAGCGTCCAAGCAGGCGCGGAAGCGTCCAAGCAGTCGTGGGAGCGTCCAAGCAGGCGCGGTAGCGTCCAAGCAGGTGCGGAAACGTCCAAGCAGGCGCGGAAGCATGCAAGAAGACGCAGAAGCGTCCAAGCAGTCGCGGAAACGTCCAAGCAGGCGCGGTAGCGTCCAAGCAGGCGTGGGAGCGTCCAAGCAGGCGCGGAAGCGTCCAAGCAGGCGCGGAAGCGTCCAAGCAGGCGCGGAAGCATGCAAGAAGGCGCAGAAGAGTCCAAGCAGGCGCGGAAGCGTCCAAGCAGTCGCAGAAGCGTCCAAGCAGGCGCGGTAGCGTCCAACCAGGCGCGGATGCGTCCAAGCAGTCGCGGAAGCGTCCAAGCAGTCGCGGAAGAGTCCAAGCAGGCGCGGAAGCGTCCAAGCAGGCGCGGAAGCGTCCAAGCAGGCGCGGAAACGTCCAAGTAGGCGCGGAAGCATGCAAGAAGGAGCAGAAGAGTCCAAGCAGGCGCGGAAGCGTCCAAGCAGTCGCAGAAGCGTCCAAGCAGGCGCGGTAGCGTCCAACCAGGCGCGGATGCGTCCAAGCAGTCGCGGAAGCGTCCAAGCAGTCGCGGAAGAGTCCAAGCAGGCGCGGAAGCGTCCAAGCAGGCGCGGAAGCGTCCAAGCAGGCGCGGAAACGTCCAAGTAGGCGCGGAAGCATGCAAGAAGGAGCAGAAGAGTCCAAGCAGGCGCGGAAGCGTCCAAGCAGGCGCGGAAGCATGCAAGAAGGCGCGGAAGCGTCCAAGCAGGCGCGGAAACGTCCATGTAGGGACGGAAGCATGCAAGAAGGCGCAGAAGAGTTCAAACAGGCGCGGAAGCGTCCAAGCAGGCGCGGTAGCGTCCAAGCAGGCGCGGTAGCGTCCAAGCAGGCGCGGAAGCGTCCAAGCAGGCGCAGAAGCATGCAAGCAGGCGCGAAAGCGTCCAGGCAGGCGCGAGAACGTCCAAGTAGGCGCGGAAGCATGCAAGAAGGCGCAGAAGAGTCCAAGCAGGCGCGGAAGCGTCCAAGCAGGCGCGGAAACGTCCATGTAGGGGCTGAAGCATGCAAGAAGGCGCAGAAGAGTCCAAACAGGCGCGTAAGCGTCCAAGCAGTCGCGGAAGCGTCCAAGCAATCGCGGAAGCGTCCAAGCAGGCGCGGAAGCGTCCAAGCAGGCGCGGAAGCGTCCAAGCAGGCGTGGGAGCGTCCAAGCAGGCGCGGTAGCGTCCAAGCAGTCGCGGAAGAGTCCAAGCAGGCGCGGAAGCGTCCAAGCAGTCGCGGAAGCGTCCAAGCAGGCGCGGTAGTGTCCAAGCAGTCGCGGCCGCGTCCAAGCAGGCGCGGTAGCGTCCAAGCAATCGCGGAAGCGTCCAAGCAGGCGCGGAAGCGTCCAAGCAGGCGGGGAAGCATGCACGCAGGCGCGGAAGCGTCCAAGCAGGCGCAGAAGAGTCCAAGCAGGCGCGGAAGCGTCCAAGCAGTCGCGGAAGCGTCCAAGCAGGCGCGGTAGCGTCCAAGCAGGCGCGGAAACGTCCAAGCAGGCGCGGAAGCGTCCAAGCAGGCGCGGAAGCGTCCAAGCAGTCGCGGAAGCGTCCAAGCAGGCGCGGTAGCGTCCAAGCAGGCGCGGAAACGTCCAAGCAGGCGCGGAAGAGTCCAAGCAGGCGCGGTAACGTCCAAGTAGGCGCGGAAGCATGCATGAAGGCGCGGAAGCGTCCAAGCAGGCGCGGTAGCGTCCAAGCAGGCGCGGAAACGTCCAACCAGGCGCGGAAGCATGCAAGAAGGCGCAGAAGAGTCCAAGCAGGTGCGGAAGCGTCCAAGCAGGCGCGGAAGCGTCCAAGCAGGCGCGGAAGAGTCCAAGCAGTCGCGGAAGCGTCCAAGCAGGCGCGGTAGCGTCCAAGCAGGCGCGGAAGCGTGCAAGCAGACGCGGAAGCGTCCAAGCAGGCGCGGAAGCATGCAAGAAGACGCAGAAGAGTCCAAGCAGGCGCGGAAGCGTCCACGCAGTCGCGGAAGCGTCCAAGCAGGCGCGGAAACGTCCAAGCAGGCGTGGAAGCGTCCAAGCAGACGCGGAAGCGTCCAAGCAGGCGCGGTAGCGTCCAACCAGGCGCGGAAGCGTCCAAGCAGTCGCGGAAGCGTCCAAGCAGGCGCGGAAGCGTCCAAGCAGTCGCGGAAGCGTCCAAGCAGGCGGGGAAGCATGCAAGCAGGCGCGGAAGCCTCCAAGCAGGCGCGGTAGCGTCCAAGCAGGCGCGGTAGCGTCCAAGCAGGCGTGGGAGCGTCCAAGCAGGCGCGGAAGCGTCCCAGCAGGCGCGGAAGCATGCAAGAAGGCGCAGAAGAGTCCAAGCAGGCGCGGAAGCGTCCAAGCAGTCGCGGAAGCGTCCAAGCAGGCGCGGAAACGTCCAAGTAGGCGCGGAAGCATGCAAGAAGGCGCAGAAGAGTCCAAGCAGGCGCGAAAACGTCCAAGTAGGCGCGGAAGAGTCCAAGCAGGCGCGGAAGAGACCAAGCAGGCGCGGAAGCGTCCTAGCAGACGCGGAAGTGTCCAAGCAGGCGCGGATCCGTGCAAGCAGGCGCGGAAGCGTCCAAGCAGGCGCGGAGGCGTCCAAGCAGGCGCGGAAGCGTCCAAGCAGGCGCGGAAGCGCCCAAGCAGTCGCGGAAGCGTGCAAGCAGGCGCGGAAGCGTCCGAGCAGGCGAGGAAGCAAGCAAGCAGGCGCGGAAGCGTCCAAGCAGGCGCGGAAACGTCCAAGTAGGCGCGGAAGCATGCAAGAAGGCGCAGAAGAGTCCAAGCAGGAGCGAAAACGTCCAAGTAGGCGCGGAAGAGTCCAAGCAGGCGCGGAAGCGACCAAGCAGGCGCGGAAGCGTCCAAGCAGGCGCGGAAGCATGCAAGAAGGCACCGAAGCGTCCAAGCAGGCGCGGAAGCGTCCCAGCAGGCGCAGAAGAGTCCAAGCAGGTGCGGAAGCGTCCAAGCAGGCGCGGAAGCGTCCAAGCAGGCGCGGAAGAGTCCAAGCAGTCGCGGAAGCGTCCAAGCAGGCGCGGTAGCGTCCAAGCAGGCGCGGAAGCGTGCAAGCAGACGCGGAAGCGTCCAAGCAGGCGCGGAAGCATGCAAGAAGACGCAGAAGAGTCCAAGCAGGCGCGGAAGCGTCCAAGCAGTCGCGGAAGCGTCCAAGCAGGCGCGGAAACGTCCAAGCAGGCGTGGAAGCGTCCAAGCAGACGCGGAAGCGTCCAAGCAGGCGCGGTAGCGTCCAACCAGGCGCGGAAGCGTCCAAGCAGTCGCGGAAGCGTCCAAGCAGGCGCGGAAGCGTCCAAGCAGTCGCGGAAGCGTCCAAGCAGGCGGGGAAGCATGCAAGCAGGCGCGGAAGCCTCCAAGCAGGCGCGGTAGCGTCCAAGCAGGCGCGGTAGCGTCCAAGCAGGCGTGGGAGCGTCCAAGCAGGCGCGGAAGCGTCCCAGCAGGCGCGGAAGCATGCAAGAAGGCGCAGAAGAGTCCAAGCAGGCGCGGAAGCGTCCAAGCAGTCGCGGAAGCGTCCAAGCAGGCGCGGAAACGTCCAAGTAGGCGCGGAAGCATGCAAGAAGGCGCAGAAGAGTCCAAGCAGGCGCGAAAACGTCCAAGTAGGCGCGGAAGAGTCCAAGCAGGCGCGGAAGAGACCAAGCAGGCGCGGAAGCGTCCTAGCAGACGCGGAAGTGTCCAAGCAGGCGCGGATCCGTGCAAGCAGGCGCGGAAGCGTCCAAGCAGGCGCGGAGGCGTCCAAGCAGGCGCGGAAGCGTCCAAGCAGGCGCGGAAGCGCCCAAGCAGTCGCGGAAGCGTGCAAGCAGGCGCGGAAGCGTCCGAGCAGGCGAGGAAGCAAGCAAGCAGGCGCGGAAGCGTCCAAGCAGGCGCGGAAACGTCCAAGTAGGCGCGGAAGCATGCAAGAAGGCGCAGAAGAGTCCAAGCAGGAGCGAAAACGTCCAAGTAGGCGCGGAAGAGTCCAAGCAGGCGCGGAAGCGACCAAGCAGGCGCGGAAGCGTCCAAGCAGGCGCGGAAGCATGCAAGAAGGCACCGAAGCGTCCAAGCAGGCGCGGAAGCGTCCCAGCAGGCGCGGAAGAGACCAAGCAGGCGCGGAAGCGTCCTAGCAGGCGCGGAAGTGTCCAAGCAGGCGCGGATCCGTGCAAGCAGGCGCGGAAGCGTCCAAGCAGGCGCGGAGGCGTCCAAGCAGGCGCGGAAGCGTCCAAGCAGGCGCGGAAGCGCCCAAGCAGTCGCGGAAGTGTGCAAGCAGGCTCGGAAGCGTCCGAGCAGGCGAGGAAGCAAGCAAGCAGGCGCGGAAGCGTCCAAGCAGGCGCGGAAACGTCCAAGTAGGCGCGGAAGCATGCAAGAAGGCGCAGAAGAGTCCAAGCAGGCGCGAAAACGTCCAAGTAGGCGCGGAAGAGTCCAAGCAGGCGCGGAAACGTCCAAGCAGGCGCGGAAGCGTCCAAGCAGGCGTGGAAGCGTCCAAGCAGGCGCGGAAGTTTTCAAGCAGGCGCGGAAGCGTCCAAGCAGTCGCGGAAGCGTCCAAGCAGTCGCGGAAGCGTCCAAGCAGGCGCGGTAACGTCCAAGCAGGCGCGGAAACGTCCAAGCAGGCGCGGAAGCATGCAAGAAGGCGCAGAATAGTCCAAGCAGGCGCGGAAGCATGCAAGCAGGCGCGGAAGCATGCAAGCAGGCGCGGAAGCATGCAAGAAGGCGCAGAAGAGTCCAAGCAGGCGTGGAAGCGTCCAAGCAGGCGCGGAAGCGTCCAAGCAGGCGCGGAAGCGTCCAAGCAGTCGCGGCAGCGTCTAAGCAGGCGCGGAAGCGTCCAAGCAGTCGCGGAAGCGTCCAAGCAGGAGCGGAAGCGTCCAAGCAGGCGCGGAAGCGTCCAAGCAGGCGCGGAAGTGTCCAAGCAGGCGCGGAAGCGTCCAAGCAGTCGCGGAAGCGTCCAAGCAGTCGCGGAAGCGTCCAAGCAGGCGCGGTAACGTCCAAGCAGGCGCGGAAACGTCCAAGCAGGCGCGGAAGCATGCAAGAAGGCGCAGAATAGTCCAAGCAGGCGCGGAAGCATGCAAGCAGGCGCGGAAGCATGCAAGAAGGCGCAGAAGAGTCCAAGCAGGCGTGGAAGCGTCCAAGCAGGCGCGGAAGCGTCCAAGCAGGCGCGGAAGCGTCCAAGCAGGCGCGGCAGCGTCTAAGCAGGCGCGGAAGCGTCCAAGCAGTCGCGGAAGCGTCCAAGCAGGCGCGGAAGCGTCCAAGCAGGCGCGGAAGCGTCCAAGCAGGCGCGGAAGCGTCCAAGCAGGCGTGGAAGAGTCCAAGCAGGCGCGGAAGCGTCCAAGCAGGCGCGGAAGCGTCCAAGCAGACGCGGAAGCGTCCAAGCTGGCGCGGAAGCGTGCAAGCATGCGCGGAAGCTTCCAAGCAGTCGCGGAAGCGTCCAAGCAGTCGCGGAAGCGTCCAAGCAGGCGCGGTAGTGTCAAAGCAGTCGCGGAAGCGTCCAAGCAGGCGCGGTAGCGTCCAAGCAGGCGCGGAAACGTCCAAGCAGGCGCGGAAGCATGCAAGAAGACGCAGAAGAGTCCAAGCAGGCGCGGAAGCGTCCAAGCAGTCGCGGATGCGTCGAAGCAGGCGCGGTAGCGTCCAAGCAGGCGCGGAAGCGTCCAAGCAGTCGCGGATGCGTCGAAGCAGGCGCGGTAGCGTCCAAGCAGGCGCGGAAACGTCCAAGCAGGCGCGGAAGCATGCAAGAAAACGCAGAAGAGTCCAAGCAGGCGCGGAAGCGTCCAAGCAGGCGCGGAAGCGTCCAAGCAGTCGTGGGAGCGTCCAAGCAGGCGCGGTAGCGTCCAAGCAGGCGCGGAAGCATGCAAGAAGACGCAGAAGAGCCCAAGCAGGCGCGGAAGCGTCCAAGCAGTCGCGGAAGCGTCCAAGCAGTCGCGGAAGCGTCCAAGCAGGCGCGGTAGCGTCCAAGCAGGTGCGGAAACGTCCAAGCAGGCGCGGAAGCATGCAAGAAGACGCAGAATCGTCCAAGCAGTCGCGGAAACGTCCAAGCAGGCGCGGTAGCGTCCAACCAGGCGCGGAAGCGTCCAAGCAGTCGCGGAAGCGTCCAAGCAGGTGCGGAAGCGTCCAAGCAGGCGCGGAAGCGTCCAAGCAGGCGCGGTAGCGTCCAAGCAGGCGCGGTAGCGTCCAAGCAGGCGCGGAAGCGTCCAAGCAGGCGCGGAAGCGTCCAAGCAGTCGCGGAAGCGTCCAAGGAGGCGCGGTAGCGTTCAACCAGGCGCGGAAACGTCCAAGCAGGCGCGGAAGCATGCAAGAAAACGCAGAAGAGTCCAAGCAGGCGCGGAAGCGTCCAAGCAGGCGCGGAAGCGTCCAAGCAGTCGTGGGAGCGTCCAAGCAGGCGCGGTAGCGTCCAAGCAGGCGCGGAAGCATGCAAGAAGACGCAGAAGAGCCCAAGCAGGCGCGGAAGCGTCCAAGCAGTCGCGGAAGCGTCCAAGCAGTCGCGGAAGCGTCCAAGCAGGCGCGGTAGCGTCCAAGCAGGTGCGGAAACGTCCAAGCAGGCGCGGAAGCATGCAAGAAGACGCAGAAGCGTCCAAGCAGTCGCGGAAACGTCCAAGCAGGCGCGGAAGCGTCCAACCAGTCGCGGAAGCGTCCAAGCAGTCGCGGAAGCGTCCAAGCAGGCGCGGAAGCGTCCAAGCAGTCGCGGAAGCGTCCAAGCAGGCGGGGAAGCATGCAAGCAGGCGCGGAAACATCCAAGTAGGCGCGGCAGCATGCAAGAAGGCGCAGGAGAGTCCAAGCAGTCGCGGAAGCGTCCAAGCAGTCGCGGAAGCCTCCAAGCAGGCGCGGTAGCGTCCAAGCAGGCGCGGTAGCGTCCAAGCAGGCGTGGGAGCGTCCAAGCAGGCGCGGAAGCGTCCAAGCAGGCGCGGAAGCATGCAAGAAGGCGCAGAAGAGTCCAAGCAGCCGCGGAAGCCTCCAAGCAGGCGCGGTAGCGTCCAACCAGGCGCGGAAGCGTCCAAGCAGTCGCGGAAGCGTCCAAGCAGGCGGGGAAGCATGCAAGCAGGCGCGGAAACATCCAAGTAGGCGCGGCAGTATGCAAGAAGGCGCAGGAGAGTCCAAGCAGTCGCGGAAGCGTCCAAGCAGTCGCGGAAGCCTCCAAGCAGGCGCGGTAGCGTCCAAGCAGGCGCGGTAGCGTCCAAGCAGTCGCGGAAGCGTCCAAGCAGGCGCGGAAGCGTCCAAGCAGGCGTGGGAGCGTCCAAGCAGGCGCGGAAGCGTCCAAGCAGGCGCGGAAGCATGCAAGAAGACGCAGAAGAGTCCAAGCAGGCGCGGTAGCGTCCAAGCAGGCGTGGGAGCGTCCAAGCAGGCGCGGAAGCGTCCAAGCAGGCGCGGAAGCATGCAAGAAGGCGCAGAAGCGTCCAAGCAGGAGCGGAAGCGTCCAAGCAGGCGCGGTAGCATCCAAGCAGGCGTGGGAGCGTCCAAGCAGGCGCGGAAGCGTCCAAGCAGGCGCGGAAACATGCAAGAAGGCGCAGAAGAGTCCAAGCAGGCGAGGAAGCGTCCTAGCAGTCGCGGAAGAGTCCAAGCAGGCGCGGAAGCATGCAAGAAGGCGCAGAAGAGTCCAAGCAGGTGCGGAAGCGTCCAAGCAGGCGCGGAAGCGTCCAAGCAGGCGCGGAAGCGTCCAAGCAGTCGCGGAAGCGTCCAAGCAGGCGCGGTAGCGTCCAAGCAGGCGTGGGAGCGTCCAAGCAGGCGCGGAAGCGTCCAAGCAGGCGCGGAAGCATGCAAGAAGGCGCAGAAGAGTCCAAGCAGGCGCGGAAGCGTCCTAGCAGTCGCGGTAGCGTCCAAGCAGGCGCGGAAACGTCCAAGCAGGCGCGGAAGCGTCCAAGCAGGCGCGGAAGCGTCCAAGCAGGCGCGGAAGCGTCCAAGCAGTCGCGGAAGCGTCCAAGCAGGCGCGGTAGCGTCCAAGCAGGCGTGGGAGCGTCCAAGCAGGCGCGGAAGCGTCCAAGCAGGCGCGGAAGCATGCAAGAAGGCGCAGAAGAGTCCAAGCAGGCGCGGAAGCGTCCTAGCAGTCGCGGAAGAGTCCAAGCAGGCGGGGAAGCGTCCAAGCAGTCGCGGAAGCGTCCAAGCAGGCGCGGAAGCGTCCAAGCAGTCGCGGAAGCGTCCAAGCAGGCGCGGTAGCGTCCAAGCAGTCGCGGAAGTGTCCGAGCAGGCGCGGTAGCGTCCAAGCAGGCGCGGAAGCGTGCAAGCAGTCGCGGAAGCGTCCAAGCAGGCGCGGAAGCATGCAAGAAGACGCAGAAGAGTCCAAGCAGGCGCGGAAGCGTCCAAGCAGTCGCGGAAGCGTCCAAGCAGGCGCGGAAACGTCCAAGCAGGCGTGGAAGCGTCCAAGCAGACGCGGAAGCGTCCAAGCAGGCGCGGTAGCGTCCAACCAGGCGCGGAAGCGTCCAAGCAGTCGCGGAAGCGTCCAAGCAGGCGCGGAAGCGTCCAAGCAGTCGCGGAAGCGTCAAAGCAGGCGGGGAAGCATGCAAGCAGGCGCGGAAACATCCAAGTAGGCGCGGCAGCATGCAAGAAGGCGCAGGAGAGTCCAAGCAGTCGCGGAAGCGTCCAAGCAGTCGCGGAAGCCTCCAAGCAGGCGCGGTAGCGTCCAAGCAGGCGCGGTAGCGTCCAAGCAGGCGTGGGAGCGTCCAAGCAGGCGCGGAAGCGTTCAAGCAGGCGCGGAAGCATGCAAGAAGGCGCAGAAGAGTCCAAGCAGCCGCGGAAGCCTCCAAGCAGGCGCGGTAGCGTCCAACCAGGCGCGGAAGCGTCCAAGCAGTCGCGGAAGCGTCCAAGCAGGCGGGGAAGCATGCAAGCAGGCGCGGAAACATCCAAGTAGGCGCGGCAGCATGCAAGAAGGCGCAGGAGAGTCCAAGCAGTCGCGGAAGCGTCCAAGCAGTCGCGGAAGCCTCCAAGCAGGCGCGGTAGCGTCCAAGCAGGCGCGGTAGCGTCCAAGCAGTCGCGGAAGCGTCCAAGCAGGCGCGGAAGCGTCCAAGCAGGCGTGGGAGCGTCCAAGCAGGCGCGGAAGCGTCCAAGCAGGCGCGGAAGCATGCAAGAAGACGCAGAAGAGTCCAAGCAGGCGCGGAAGCGTCCAAGCAGTCGCGGAAGCGACCAAGCAGTCGCGGAAGCGTCCAAGCAGGCGCGGTAGCGTCCAAGCAGGTGCGGAAACGTCCAAGCAGGCGCGGAAGCATGCAAGAAGACGCAGAAGCGTCCAAGCAGTCGCGGAAACGTCCAAGCAGGCGCGGTAGCGTCCAACCAGGCGCGGAAGCGTCCAAGCAGTCGCGGAAGCGTCCAAGCAGGCGCGGTAGCGTCCAAGCAGGCGCGGAAACGTCCAAGCAGGCGCGGAAGCGTCCAAGCAGGCGCGGAAGCGTCCAAGCAGTCGCGGAAGCGTCCAAGCAGGCGCGGTAGCGTCCAAGCAGGCGTGGGAGCGTCCAAGCAGGCGCGGAAGCGTCCAAGCAGGCGCGGAAGCATGCAAGAAGGCGCAGAAGAGTCCAAGCAGGCGCGGAAGCGTCCTAGCAGTCGCGGAAGAGTCCAAGCAGGCGCGGAAGCGTCCAAGCAGTCGCGGAAGCGTCCAAGCAGGCGCGGAAGCGTCCAAGCTGGCGCGGTAGCGTCCAAGCAGGCGCGGAAACGTCCAACCAGGCGCGGAAGCATGCAAGAAGGCGCAGAAGAGTCCAAGCAGGTGCGGAAGCGTCCAAGCAGGCGCGGAAGCGTCCAAGCAGGCGCGGAAGCGTCCAAGCAGGCGCGGAAGCGTCCAAGCAGGCGCGGAAGCATGCAAGAAGGCGCAGAAGCGTCCAAGCAGGCGCGGAAGCGTCCTAGCAGTCGCGGAAGCGTCCAAGCAGGTGCGGTAGCGTCCAAGCAGGCGCGGAAACGTCCAAGCAGGCGCGGATGAGTCCAAGCAGGCGCGGTAACGTCCAAGTAGGCGCGGAAGCATGCAAGAAGGCGCGGAAGCGTCCAAGCTGGCGCGGTAGCGTCCAAGCAGGCGCGGAAACGTCCAACCAGGCGCGGAAGCATGCAAGAAGGCGCAGAAGAGTCCAAGCAGGTGCGGAAGCGTCCAAGCAGGCGCGGAAGCGTCCAAGCAGGCGCGGAAGCGTCCAAGCAGGCGCGGAAGCGTCCAAGCAGTCGCGGAAGCGTCCAAGCAGGCGTGGAAGAGTCCAAGCAGGCGTGGCAGCGTCCAAGCAGGCGCGGAAACGTCCAAGCAGGCGCGGAAGCATGCAAGAAGACGCAGAAGAGTCCAAGCAGGCGCGGAAGCGTCCAACCAGTCGCGGAAGCGTCCAAGCAGGCGCGGTAGCGTCCAAGCAGTCGCGGAAGTGTCCGAGCAGGCGCGGTAGCGTCCAAGCAGGCGCGGAAGCGTGCAAGCAGTCGCGGAAGCGTCCAAGCAGGCGCGGAAGCATGCAAGAAGACGCAGAAGTGTCCAAGCAGGCGCGGAAGCGTCCAAGCAGTCGCGGAAGCGTCCAAGCAGGCGCGGAAACGTCCAAGCAGGCGTGGAAGCGTCCAAGCAGACGCGGAAGCGTCCAAGCAGGCGCGGTAGCGTCCAACCAGGCGCGGAAGCGTCCAAGCAGTCGCGGAAGCGTCCAAGCAGGCGCGGAAGCGTCCAAGCAGTCGCGGAAGCGTCCAAGCAGGCGGGGAAGCATGCAAGCAGGCGCGGAAACATCCAAGTAGGCGCGGCAGCATGCAAGAAGGCGCAGGAGAGTCCAAGCAGTCGCGGAAGCGTCCAAGCAGTCGCGGAAGCCTCCAAGCAGGCGCGGTAGCGTCCAAGCAGGCGCGGTAGCGTCCAAGCAGGCGTGGGAGCGTCCAAGCAGGCGCGGAAGCGTCCAAGCAGGCGCGGAAGCATGCAAGAAGGCGCAGAAGAGTCCAAGCAGCCGCGGAAGCCTCCAAGCAGGCGCGGTAGCGTCCAACCAGGCGCGGAAGCGTCCAAGCAGTCGCGGAAGCGTCCAAGCAGGCGGGGAAGCATGCAAGCAGGCGCGGAAGCGTCCAAGCAGTCGCGGAAGCGTCCAAGCAGGCGCGGTAGCGTCCAAGCAGACGCGGAAGCGTCCAAGCAGGCGCGGTAGCGTCCAACCAGGCGCGGAAGCGTCCAAGCAGTCGCGGAAGCGTCTACGCAGGCGCGGAAGCGTCCAAGCAGGCGCGGTAGCGTCCAAGCAGGTGCGGAAACGTCCAAGCAGGCGCGGAAGCATGCAAGAAGACGCAGAAGCGTCCAAGCAGTCGCGGAAACGTCCAAGCAGGCGCGGTAGCGTCCAACCAGGCGCGGAAGCGTCCAAGCAGTCGCGGAAGCGTCCAAGCAGGCGCGGTAGCGTCCAAGCAGGCGCGGAAACGTCCAAGCAGGCGCGGAAGCGTCCAAGCAGGCGCGGAAGCGTCCAAGCAGTCGCGGAAGCGTCCAAGCAGGCGCGGTAGCGTCCAAGCAGGCGTGGGAGCGTCCAAGCAGGCGCGGAAGCGTCCAAGCAGGCGCGGAAGCATGCAAGAAGGCGCAGAAGAGTCCAAGCAGGCGCGGAAGCGTCCTAGCAGTCGCGGAAGAGTCCAAGCAGGCGCGGAAGCGTCCAAGCAGTCGCGGAAGCGTCCAAGCAGGCGCGGAAGCGTCCAAGCAGTCGCGGAAGCGTCCAAGCAGGCGCGGAAACGTCCAAGCAGGCGCGGAAGCGTCCAAGCAGGCGCGGAAGCGTCCAAGCAGTCGCGGAAGCGTCCAAGCAGGCGCGGTAGCGTCCAAGCAGGCGTGGGAGCGTCCAAGCAGGCGCGGAAGCGTCCAAGCAGGCGCGGAAGCATGCAAGAAGGCGCAGAAGAGTCCAAGCAGGCGCGGAAGCGTCCAAGCAGGCGCGGTAGCGTCCAAGCAGGCGTGGGAGCGTCCAAGCAGGCGCGGAAGCGTCCAAGCAGGCGCGGAAGCATGCAAGAAGGCGCAGAAGAGTCCAAGCAGCCGCGGAAGCCCCCAAGCAGGCGCGGTAGCGTCCAACCAGGCGCGGAAGCGTCCAAGCAGTCGCGGAAGCGTCCAAGCAGGCGGGGAAGCATGCAAGCAGGCGCGGAAACATCCAAGTAGGCGCGGCAGCATGCAAGAAGGCGCAGGAGAGTCCAAGCAGTCGCGGAAGCGTCCAAGCAGGCGCGGAAGCATGCAAGAAGGCGCAGAAGAGTCCAAGCAGGCGCGGAAGCGTCCAAGCAGTCGCGGAAGCGTCCAAGCAGGCGCGGTAGCGTCCAAGCAGGCGTGGGAGCGTCCAAGCAGGCGCGGAAGCGTCCAAGCAGGCGCGGAAGCATGCAAGAAGGCGCAGAAGAGTCCAAGCAGGCGCGGAAGCGTCCAAGCAGGCGCGGTAGCGTCCAAGCAGGCGTGGGAGCGTCCAAGCAGGCGCGGAAGCGTCCAAGCAGGCGCGGAAGCATGCAAGAAGGCGCAGAAGAGTCCAAGCAGCCGCGGAAGCCCCCAAGCAGGCGCGGTAGCGTCCAACCAGGCGCGGAAGCGTCCAAGCAGTCGCGGAAGCGTCCAAGCAGGCGGGGAAGCATGCAAGCAGGCGCGGAAACATCCAAGTAGGCGCGGCAGCATGCAAGAAGGCGCAGGAGAGTCCAAGCAGTCGCGGAAGCGTCCAAGCAGTCGCGGAAGCCTCCAAGCAGGCGCGGTAGCGTCCAAGCAGGCGCGGTAGCGTCCAAGCAGTCGCGGAAGCGTCCAAGCAGGCGCGGAAGCGTCCAAGCAGGCGTGGGAGCGTCCAAGCAGGCGCGGAAGCGTCCAAGCAGGCGCGGAAGCATGCAAGAAGACGCAGAAGAGTCCAAGCAGGCGCGGAAGCGTCCAAGCAGTCGCGGAAGCGTCCAAGCAGGTGCGGTAGCGTCCAAGCAGGCGCGGAAACGTCCAAGCAGGCGCGGATGAGTCCAAGCAGGCGCGGTAACGTCCAAGTAGGCGCGGAAGCATGCAAGAAGGCGCGGAAGCGTCCAAGCTGGCGCAGTAGCGTCCAAGCAGGCGCGGAAACGTCCAACCAGGCGCGGAAGCATGCAAGAAGGCGCAGAAGAGTCCAAGCAGGTGCGGAAGCGTCCAAGCAGGCGCGGTAGCGTCCAAGCAGACGCGGAAGCGTCCAAGCAGGCGCGGTAGCGTCCAACCAGGCGCGGAAGCGTCCAAGCAGTCGCGGAAGCGTCCACGCAGGCGCGGAAGCGTCCAAGCAGTCGCGGAAGCGTCCAAGCAGGCGGGGAAGCATGCAAGCAGGCGCGGAAACATCCAAGTAGGCGCGGCAGCATGCAAGAAGGCGCAGGAGAGTCCAAGCAGTCGCGGAAGCGTCCAAGCAGTCGCGGAAGCCTCCAAGCAGGCGCGGTAGCGTCCAAGCAGGCGCGGAAGCGTCCAAGCAGTCGCGGAAGCGTCCAAGCAGGCGCGGTAGCGTCCAAGCAGGCGTGGGAGCGTCCAAGCAGGCGCGGAAGCGTCCAAGCAGGCGCGGAAGCATGCAAGAAGGCGCAGAAGAGTCCAAGCAGGCGCGGAAGCGTCCTAGCAGCCGCGGAAGAGTCCAAGCAGGCGCGGAAGCATGCAAGAAGGCGCAGAAGAGTCCAAGCAGGTGCGGAAGCGTCCAAGCAGGCGCGGAAGCGTCCAAGCAGGCGCGGAAGCGTCCAAGCAGTCGCGGAAGCGTCCAAGCAGGCGCGGTAGCGTCCAAGCAGGCGTGGGAGCGTCCAAGCAGGCGCGGAAGCGTCCAAGCAGGCGCGGAAGCATGCAAGAAGGCGCAGAAGAGTCCAAGCAGGCGCGGAAGCGTCCTAGCAGTCGCGGTAGCGTCCAAGCAGGCGCGGAAACGTCCAACCAGGCGCGGAAGCATGCAAGAAGGCGCAGAAGAGTCCAAGCAGGTGCGGAAGCGTCCAAGCAGGCGCGGAAGCGTCCAAGCAGGCGCGGAAGCGTCCAAGCAGTCGCGGAAGCGTCCAAGCAGGCGCGGTAGCGTCCAAGCAGGCGTGGGAGCGTCCAAGCAGGCGCGGAAGCGTCCAAGCAGGCGCGGAAGCATGCAAGAAGGCGCAGAAGAGTCCAAGCAGGCGCGGAAGCGTCCTAGCAGTCGCGGAAGAGTCCAAGCAGGCGGGGAAGCGTCCAAGCAGTCGCGGAAGCGTCCAAGCAGGCGCGGAAGCGTCCAAGCAGTCGCGGAAGCGTCCAAGCAGGCGGGGAAGCATGCAAGCAGGCGCGGAAGCGTCCAAGCAGGCGCGGAAACATCCAAGTAGGCGCGGCAGCATGCAAGAAGGAGCAGGAGAGTCCAAGCAGCCGCGGAAGCGTCCAAGCAGTCGCGGAAGCCTCCAAGCAGGCGCGGTAGCGTCCAACCAGGCGCGGAAGCGTCCAAGCAGTCGCGGAAGCGTCCAAGCAGGCGCGGTAGAGTCCAAGCAGTCGCGGAAGCGTCCAAGCAGGCGCGGTAGCGTCCAAGCAGGCGCGGAAACGTCCAACCAGGCGCGGCAGCATGCAAGAAGGCGCAGAAGAGTCCAAGCAGGTGCGGAAGCGTCCAAGCAGGCGCGGAAGCGTCCAAGCAGGCGCGGAAGCATCCATATAGGCGCGAAAGCGTCAATGCAGGCGCGGAAGCGTCCAAGCAGGCGCGGAAACGTCCAAGTAGGCGCGGAAGCATGCAAGAAGGAGCAGAAGAGTCCAAGCAGGCGCGGAAGCGTCCAAGCAGGCGCGGAAGCATCCATATAGGCGCGGAAGCGTCCAAGCAGGCGCGGAAACGTCCATGTAGGGACGGAAGCATGCAAGAAGGCGCAGAAGAGTTCAAACAGGCGCGGAAGCGTCCAAGCAGGCGTGGAAGCGTCCAAGCAGACGCGGAAGCGTCCAAGCAGGCGCGGTAGCGTCCAACCAGGCGCGGAAGCGTCCAAGCAGTCGCGGAAGCGTCCAAGCAGGCGCGGAAGCATGCAAGAAGACGCAGAAGAGTCCAAGCAGGCGCGGAAGCGTCCAAGCAGTCGCGGAAGCGTCCAAGCAGGCGCGGAAACGTCCAAGCAGGCGTGGAAGCGTCCAAGCAGACGCGGAAGCGTCCAAGCAGGCGCGGTAGCGTCCAACAAGGCGCGGAAGCGTCCAAGCAGTCGCGGAAGCGTCCAAGCAGGCGCGGAAGCGTCCAAGCAGTCGCGGAAGCGTCCAAGCAGGCGGGGAAGCATGCAAGCAGGCGCGGAAACATCCAAGTAGGCGCGGCAGCATGCAAGAAGGCGCAGGAGAGTCCAAGCAGTCGCGGAAGCGTCCAAGCAGTCGCGGAAGCCTCCAAGCAGGCGCGGTAGCGTCCAAGCAGGCGCGGTAGCGTCCAAGCAGGCGCGGAAGCGTCCAAGCAGGCGCGGAAGCGTCCAAGCAGTCGCGGAAGCGTCCAAGCAGGCGCGGTAGCGTCCAAGCAGGCGTGGGAGCGTCCAAGAAGGCGCGGAAGCGTCCAAGCAGGCGCGGAAGCATGCAAGAAGGCGCAGAAGAGTCCAAGCAGGCGCGGAAGCGTCCTAGCAGTCGCGGAAGAGTCCAAGCAGGCGCGGAAGCGTCCAAGCAGTCGCGGAAGCGTCCAAGCAGGCGCGGAAGCGTCCAAGCAGTCGCGGAAGCGTCCAAGCAGGCGCGGTAGCGTCCAAGCAGGCGCGGAAACGTCCAAGCAGGCGCGGAAGCGTCCAAGCAGGCGCGGAAGCGTCCAAGCAGTCGCGGAAGCGTCCAAGCAGGCGCGGTAGCGTCCACCAGGCGTGGGAGCGTCCAAGCAGGCGCGGAAGCGTCCAAGCAGGCGCGGAAGCAGGCAAGAAGGCTCAGAAGAGTCCAAGCAGGCGCGGAAGCGTCCTAGCAGTCGCGGAAGAGTCCAAGCAGGCGCGGAAGCGTCCAAGCAGTCGCGGAAGCGTCCAAGCAGGCGCGGAAGCGTCCAAGCAGTCGCGGAAGCGTCCAAGCAGGCGCGGTAGCGTCCAAGCAGGCGCGGAAACGTCCAAGCAGGCGCGGATGAGTCCAAGCAGGCGCGGTAACGTCCAAGTAGGCGCGGAAGCATGCAAGAAGGCGCGGAAGCGTCCAAGCTGGCGCGGTAGCGTCCAAGCAGGCGCGGAAACGTCCAACCAGGCGCGGAAGCATGCAAGAAGGCGCAGAAGAGTCCAAGCAGGTGCGGAAGCGTCCAAGCAGGCGCGGAAGCGTCCAAGCAGGCGCGGAAGCGTCCAAGCAGTCGCGGAAGCGTCCAAGCAGGCGCGGTAGCGTCCAAGCAGGCGTGGGAGCGTCCAAGCAGGCGCGGAAGCGTCCAAGCAGGCGCGGAAGCATGCAAGAAGGCGCAGAAGAGTCCAAGCAGGCGCGGAAGCGTCCTAGCAGTCGCGGAAGAGTCCAAGCAGGCGCGGAAGCGTCCAAGCAGTCGCGGAAGCGTCCAAGCAGGCGCGGAAGCGTCCAAGCAGTCGCGGAAGCGTCCAAGCAGGCGCGGTAGCGTCCAAGCAGGCGCGGCAACGTCCAAGCAGGCGCGGAAGCGTCCAAGCAGTCGCGGAAGCGTCCAAGCAGGCGCGGTAGCGTCCAAGCAGGTGCGGAAACGTCCAAGCAGGCGCGGAAGCATGCAAGAAGGCGCAGAAGAGTCCAAGCAGGCGCGGAAGCGTCCAAGCGGGCGCGGAAACGTCCATGTAGGGGCGGAAGCATGCAAGAAGGCGCAGAAGAGTCCAAACAGGCGCGGAAGCGTCCAAGCAGTCGCGGAAGCGTCCAAGCAGTCGCGGAAGCGTCCAAGCAGGCGCGGAAACGTCCAAGCAGGCGCGGAAGCATGCAAGAAGACGCAGAAGAGTCCAAGCAGGCGCGGAAGCGTCCAAACAGTCGCGGAAGCGTCCAAGCAGGCGTGGAAGCGTCCAAGCAGGCGCGGTAGCGTCCAAGCAGGCGCGGAAACGTCCAAGCAGGCGCGGAAGCATGCAAGAAGACGCAGAAGAGTCCAAGCAGGCGCGGAAGCGTCCAAGCAGTCGCGGAAGCGTCCAAGCAGGCGTGGAAGAGTCCAAGCAGGCGTGGCAGCGTCCAAGCAGGCGCGGAAACGTCCAAGCAGGCGCGGAAGCATGCAAGAAGACGCAGAAGAGTCCAAGCAGGCGCGGAAGCGTCCAACCAGTCGCGGAAGCGTCCAAGCAGGCGCGGTAGCGTCCAAGCAGTCGCGGAAGCGTCCAAGCAGGCGCGGTAGCGTCCAAGCAGGCGCGGAAGCGTGCAAGCAGTCGCGGAAGCGTCCAAGCAGGCGCGGAAGCATGCAAGAAGACGCAGAAGAGTCCAAGCAGGCGTGGAAGCGTCCAAGCAGTCGCGGAAGCGTCCAAGCAGGCGCGGAAACGTCCAAGCAGGCGTGGAAGCGTCCAAGCAGACGCGGAAGCGTCCAAGCAGGCGCGGTAGCGTCCAAGCAGTCGCGGAAGCGTCCAAGCAGGCGGGGAAGCATGCAAGCAGGCGCGGAAACATCCAAGTAGGCGCGGCAGCATGCAAGAAGGCGCAGGAGAGTCCAAGCAGTCGCGGAAGCGTCCAAGCAGTCGCGGAAGCCTCCAAGCCGGCGCGGTAGCGTCCAAGCAGGCGCGGTAGCGTCCAAGCAGGCGTGGGAGCGTCCAAGCAGGCGCGGAAGCGTCCAAGCAGGCGCGGAAGCATGCAAGAAGGCGCAGAAGAGTCCAAGCAGGCGCGGAAGCGTCCTAGCAGTCGCGGAAGAGTCCAAGCAGGCGCGGAAGCGTCCAAGCAGTCGCGGAAGCGTCCAAGCAGGCGCGGAAGCGTCCAAGCAGTCGCGGAAGCGTCCAAGCAGGCGCGGTAGCGTCCAAGCAGGCGCGGAAACGTCCAAGCAGGCGCGGAAGAGTCCAAGCAGGCGCGGTAACGTCCAAGTAGGCGCGGAAGCATGCAAGAAGGCGCGGAAGCGTCCAAGCAGGCGCGGTAGCGTCCAAGCAGGCGCGGAAACGTCCAACCAGGCGCGGAATCATGCAAGAAGGCGCAGAAGAGTCCAAGCAGGTGCGGAAGCGTCCAAGCAGGCGCGGAAGCGTCCAAGCAGGCGCGGAAGAGTCCAAGCAGGCGCGGTAGCGTCCAACCAGGCGCGGATGCGTCCAAGCAGTCGCGGAAGCGTCCAAGCAGGCGCGGTAGCGTCCAAGCAGGCGCGGAAACGTCCAAGCAGGCGCGGAAGCATGCAAGAAGACGCAGAAGAGTCCAAGCAGGCGCGGAAGCGTCCAAGCAGTCGCGGAAGCGTCCAAGCAGTCGCGGAAGCGTCCAAGCAGGCGCGGTAGCGTCCAAGCAGGTGCGGAAACGTCCAAGCAGGCGCGGAAGCATGCAAGAAGACGCAGAAGCGTCCAAGCAGTCGCGGAAACGTCCAAGCAGGCGCGGTAGCGTCCAAGCAGGCGCGGAAGCGTCCAAGCAGGCGCGGAAGCGTCCTAGCAGGCGCGGTAGAGTCCAAGCAGGCGCGGAAACGTCCAAGTAGGCGCGGCAGCATGCAAGAAGGCGCAGAAGATTCCTATCAGGCGCGGAAGCGTCCAAGCAGGCGGGGAAGCATGCAAGCAGGCGCGGAAGCGTCCACGCAGGCGAGGAAACGTCCAAGTAGGCGCGGCAGCATGCAAGAAGGCGCAGAAGAGTCCAAGCAGGCGCGGAAGCGTCCAAGCAGGCGCGGTAGCGTCCAAGCAAGCGCGGAAGCGTCCAAGAAGGCGCGGAAGCATGCAAGAAGGAGCAGAAGAGTCCAAGCAGGCGCGGAAGCGTCCAAGCAGGCGCGGTAGCTTCCATATAGGCGCGGAAGCGTCCAAGCAGGCGCGGAACCGTGCAAGCAGGCGCGGAAGCATCCATATAGGCGCGAAAGCGTCAAAGCAGGCGCGGAAGCGTCCAAGCAGGCGCGGAAGCGTCCAAGCAGGCACGGAAGCATCCATATAGGCGCGGAAGCGTCAAAGCAGGCGCGGAAGCGTCCAGCAGGCGCGGAAGCGTCCAAGTAGGGACGGAAGCATGCAAGAAGGCGCAGAAGAGTCCAAACAGGCGCGGAAGCGTCCAAGCAGGCGCGGAAGCATCCATATAGGCGCGGAAGCGTCCAAGCAGGCGCGGAAACGTCCAAATAGGGACGGAAGCATGCAAGAAGGCGCAGAAGAGTCCAAACAGGCGCGGAAGCGTCCAAGCAGGCGCGGAAGCGTCCAAGCAGGCGTGGGAGCGTCCAAGCAGGCGCGGAAGCGTCCAAGCAGGCGCGGAAGCATGCAAGAAGACGCAGAAGAGTCCAAGTAGGCGCGGCAGCATGCAAGAAGGCGCAGAAGATTCCTATCAGGCGCGGAAGCGTCCAAGCAGGCGGGGAAGCATGCAAGCAGGCGCGGAAGCGTCCACGCAGGCGAGGAAACGTCCAAGTAGGCGCGGCAGCATGCAAGAAGGCGCAGAAGAGTCCAAGCAGGCGCGGAAGCGTCCAAGCAGGCGCGGTAGCGTCCAAGCAAGCGCGGAAGCGTCCAAGAAGGCGCGGAAGCATGCAAGAAGGAGCAGAAGAGTCCAAGCAGGCGCGGAAGCGGCCAAGCAGGCGCGGTAGCTTCCATATAGGCGCGGAAGCGTCCAAGCAGGCGCGGAACCGTGCAAGCAGGCGCGGAAGCATCCATATAGGCGCGAAAGCGTCAAAGCAGGCGCGGAAGCGTCCGAGCAGGCGCGGAAGCGTCCAAGCAGGCACGGAAGCATCCATATAGGCGCGGAAGCGTCAAAGCAGGCGCGGAAGCGTCCAGCAGGCGCGGAAGCGTCCAAGTAGGCGCGGAAGCATCCATATAGGCGCGAAAGCGTCCAAGCAGGCGCGGAAGCGTCCAAGTAGGCGCGGAAGCATCCATATAGGCGCGAAAGCGTCAAAGCAGGCGCGGAAGCGTCCAAGCAGGCGCGGAAACGTCCAAGTAGGCGCGGAAGCATGCAAGAAGGAGCAGAAGAGTCCAAGCAGGCGCGGAAGCGTCCAAGCAGGCGCGGAAGCGTCCAAGCAGGCGCGGAAGCGTCCAAGCAGGCGCGGAAGCGTCCAAGTAGGCGCGGAAGCATCCATATAGGCGCGAAAGCGTCAAAGCAGGCGCGGAAGCGTCCAAGCAGGCGCGGAAACGTCCAAGTAGGCGCGGAAGCATGCAAGAAGGAGCAGAAGAGTCCAAGCAGGCGCGGAAGCGTCCAAGCAGGCGCGGAAGCATGCAAGAAGACGCAGAAGATTCCAAGCAGGCGCGGAAGCGTCCAAGCAGGCGCGGAAACGTCCATGTAGGGGCGGAAGCATGAAAGAAGGCGCAGAAGAGTCCAAACAGGCGCGGAAGCGTCCAAGCAGTCGCGGAAGCGTCCAAGCAGTCGCGGAAGCGTCCAAGCAGGTGCGGAAACGTCCAAGCAGGCGCGGAAGCATGCAAGAAGACGCAGAAGCGTCCAAGCAGTCGCGGAAACGTCCAAGCAGGCGCGGTAGCGTCCAACCAGGCGCGGAAGCGTCCAAGCAGTCGCGGAAGCGTCCAAGCAGCCGCGGTAGCGTCCAAGCAGGCGCGGAAACGTCCAAGCAGGCGCGGAAGCGTCCAAGCAGTCGCGGAAGCGTCCAAGCAGGCGCGGTAGCGTCCAAGCAGGCGCGGAAACGTCCAAGCAGGCGCGGAAGAGTCCAAGCAGGCGCGGTAACGTCCAAGTAGGCGCGGAAGCATGCAAGAAGGCGCGGAAGCGTCCAAGCAGGCGCGGTAGCGTCCAAGCAGGCGCGGAAACGTCCAACCAGGCGCGGAATCATGCAAGAAGGCGCAGAAGAGTCCAAGCAGGTGCGGAAGCGTCCAAGCAGGCGCGGAAGCGTCCAAGCAGGCGCGGAAGAGTCCAAGCAGGCGCGGTAGCGTCCAACCAGGCGCGGATGCGTCCAAGCAGTCGCGGAAGCGTCCAAGCAGGCGCGGTAGCGTCCAAGCAGGCGCGGAAACGTCCAAGCAGGCGCGGAAGCATGCAAGAAGACGCAGAAGAGTCCAAGCAGGCGCGGAAGCGTCCAAGCAGTCGCGGAAGCGTCCAAGCAGTCGCGGAAGCGTCCAAGCAGGCGCGGTAGCGTCCAAGCAGGTGCGGAAACGTCCAAGCAGGCGCGGAAGCATGCAAGAAGACGCAGAAGCGTCCAAGCAGTCGCGGAAACGTCCAAGCAGGCGCGGTAGCGTCCAAGCAGGCGCGGAAGCGTCCAAGCAGGCGCGGAAGCGTCCTAGCAGGCGCGGTAGAGTCCAAGCAGGCGCGGAAACGTCCAAGTAGGCGCGGCAGCATGCAAGAAGGCGCAGAAGATTCCTATCAGGCGCGGAAGCGTCCAAGCAGGCGGGGAAGCATGCAAGCAGGCGCGGAAGCGTCCACGCAGGCGAGGAAACGTCCAAGTAGGCGCGGCAGCATGCAAGAAGGCGCAGAAGAGTCCAAGCAGGCGCGGAAGCGTCCAAGCAGGCGCGGTAGCGTCCAAGCAAGCGCGGAAGCGTCCAAGAAGGCGCGGAAGCATGCAAGAAGGAGCAGAAGAGTCCAAGCAGGCGCGGAAGCGTCCAAGCAGGCGCGGTAGCTTCCATATAGGCGCGGAAGCGTCCAAGCAGGCGCGGAACCGTGCAAGCAGGCGCGGAAGCATCCATATAGGCGCGAAAGCGTCAAAGCAGGCGCGGAAGCGTCCAAGCAGGCGCGGAAGCGTCCAAGCAGGCACGGAAGCATCCATATAGGCGCGGAAGCGTCAAAGCAGGCGCGGAAGCGTCCAGCAGGCGCGGAAGCGTCCAAGTAGGGACGGAAGCATGCAAGAAGGCGCAGAAGAGTCCAAACAGGCGCGGAAGCGTCCAAGCAGGCGCGGAAGCATCCATATAGGCGCGGAAGCGTCCAAGCAGGCGCGGAAACGTCCATGTAGGGACGGAAGCATGCAAGAAGGCGCAGAAGAGTCCAAACAGGCGCGGAAGCGTCCAAGCAGGCGCGGAAGCGTCCAAGCAGGCGTGGGAGCGTCCAAGCAGGCGCGGAAGCGTCCAAGCAGGCGCGGAAGCATGCAAGAAGACGCAGAAGAGTCCAAGTAGGCGCGGCAGCATGCAAGAAGGCGCAGAAGATTCCTATCAGGCGCGGAAGCGTCCAAGCAGGCGGGGAAGCATGCAAGCAGGCGCGGAAGCGTCCACGCAGGCGAGGAAACGTCCAAGTAGGCGCGGCAGCATGCAAGAAGGCGCAGAAGAGTCCAAGCAGGCGCGGAAGCGTCCAAGCAGGCGCGGTAGCGTCCAAGCAAGCGCGGAAGCGTCCAAGAAGGCGCGGAAGCATGCAAGAAGGAGCAGAAGAGTCCAAGCAGGCGCGGAAGCGGCCAAGCAGGCGCGGTAGCTTCCATATAGGCGCGGAAGCGTCCAAGCAGGCGCGGAACCGTGCAAGCAGGCGCGGAAGCATCCATATAGGCGCGAAAGCGTCAAAGCAGGCGCGGAAGCGTCCGAGCAGGCGCGGAAGCGTCCAAGCAGGCACGGAAGCATCCATATAGGCGCGGAAGCGTCAAAGCAGGCGCGGAAGCGTCCAGCAGGCGCGGAAGCGTCCAAGTAGGCGCGGAAGCATCCATATAGGCGCGAAAGCGTCCAAGCAGGCGCGGAAGCGTCCAAGTAGGCGCGGAAGCATCCATATAGGCGCGAAAGCGTCAAAGCAGGCGCGGAAGCGTCCAAGCAGGCGCGGAAACGTCCAAGTAGGCGCGGAAGCATGCAAGAAGGAGCAGAAGAGTCCAAGCAGGCGCGGAAGCGTCCAAGCAGGCGCGGAAGCGTCCAAGCAGGCGCGGAAGCGTCCAAGCAGGCGCGGAAGCGTCCAAGTAGGCGCGGAAGCATCCATATAGGCGCGAAAGCGTCAAAGCAGGCGCGGAAGCGTCCAAGCAGGCGCGGAAACGTCCAAGTAGGCGCGGAAGCATGCAAGAAGGAGCAGAAGAGTCCAAGCAGGCGCGGAAGCGTCCAAGCAGGCGCGGAAGCATGCAAGAAGACGCAGAAGATTCCAAGCAGGCGCGGAAGCGTCCAAGCAGGCGCGGAAACGTCCATGTAGGGGCGGAAGCATGAAAGAAGGCGCAGAAGAGTCCAAACAGGCGCGGAAGCGTCCAAGCAGTCGCGGAAGCGTCCAAGCAGTCGCGGAAGCGTCCAAGCAGGTGCGGAAACGTCCAAGCAGGCGCGGAAGCATGCAAGAAGACGCAGAAGCGTCCAAGCAGTCGCGGAAACGTCCAAGCAGGCGCGGTAGCGTCCAACCAGGCGCGGAAGCGTCCAAGCAGTCGCGGAAGCGTCCAAGCAGCCGCGGTAGCGTCCAAGCAGGCGCGGAAACGTCCAAGCAGGCGCGGAAGCGTCCAAGCAGGCGCGGAAGCGTCCAAGCAGTCGCTGAAGCGTCCAAGCAGGCGCGGAAGCGTCCAAGTAGGCGCGGAAGCATCCATATAGGCGCGAAAGCGTCCAAGCAGGCGCGGAAGCGTCCAAGTAGGCGCGGAAGCATCCATATAGGCGCGAAAGCGTCAAAGCAGGCGCGGAAGCGTCCAAGCAGGCGCGGAAACGTCCAAGTAGGCGCGGAAGCATGCAAGAAGGAGCAGAAGAGTCCAAGCAGGCGCGGAAGCGTCCAAGCAGGCGCGGAAGCGTCCAAGCAGGCGCGGAAGCGTCCAAGCAGGCGCGGAAGCGTCCAAGTAGGCGCGGAAGCATGCAAGAAGGAGCAGAAGAGTCCAAGCAGGCGCGGAAGCGTCCAAGCAGGCGCGGAAGCGTCCAAGCAGGCGCGGAAGGGTCCAAGCAGGCGCGGAAGCGTCCAAGTAGGCGCGGAAGCATCCATATAGGCGCGAAAGCGTCAAAGCAGGCGCGGAAGCGTCCAAGCAGGCGTGGAAACGTCCAAGTAGGCGCGGAAGCATGCAAGAAGGAGCAGAAGAGTCCAAGCAGGCGCGGAAGCGTCCAAGCAGGCGCGGAAGCATCCATATAGGCGCGGAAGCGTCCAAGCAGGCGCGGAAGCGTCCAAGCAGGCGCGGAAGCGTCCAAGTAGGCGCGGAAGCATCCATATAGGCGCGAAAGCGTCAAAGCAGGCGCGGAAGCGTCCAAGCAGGCGCGGTAGCGTCCAAGCAGGCGCGAAAGCGTCCAAGTAGGCGCGGAAGCATCCATATAGGCGCGAAAGCGTCAAAGCAGGCGCGGAAGCGTCCAAGCAGGCGCGGAAACGTCCAAGTAGGCGCGGAAGCATGCAAGAAGGAGCAGAAGAGTCCAAGCAGGCGCGGAAGCGTCCAAGCAGGCGCGGTAGCGTCCAAGCAAGCGCGGAAGCGTCCAAGAAGGCGCGGAAGCATGCAAGAAGGAGCAGAAGAGTCCAAGCAGGCGCGGAAGCGGCCAAGCAGGCGCGGTAGCTTCCATATAGGCGCGGAAGCGTCCAAGCAGGCGCGGAACCGTCCAAGCAGGCACGGAAGCATCCATATAGGCGCGGAAGCGTCAAAGCAGGCGCGGAAGCGTCCAGCAGGCGCGGAAGCGTCCAAGTAGGCGCGGAAGCATCCATATAGGCGCGAAAGCGTCCAAGCAGGCGCGGAAGCGTCCAAGTAGGCGCGGAAGCATCCATATAGGCGCGAAAGCGTCAAAGCAGGCGCGGAAGCGTCCAAGCAGGCGCGGAAACGTCCAAGTAGGCGCGGAAGCATGCAAGAAGGAGCAGAAGAGTCCAAGCAGGCGCGGAAGCGTCCAAGCAGGCGCGGAAGCGTCCAAGCAGGCGCGGAAGCGTCCAAGCAGGCGCGGAAGCGTCCAAGTAGGCGCGGAAGCATCCATATAGGCGCGAAAGCGTCAAAGCAGGCGCGGAAGCGTCCAAGCAGGCGCGGAAACGTCCAAGTAGGCGCGGAAGCATGCAAGAAGGAGCAGAAGAGTCCAAGCAGGCGCGGAAGCGTCCAAGCAGGCGCGGAAGCATGCAAGAAGACGCAGAAGATTCCAAGCAGGCGCGGAAGCGTCCAAGCAGGCGCGGAAACGTCCATGTAGGGGCGGAAGCATGAAAGAAGGCGCAGAAGAGTCCAAACAGGCGCGGAAGCGTCCAAGCAGTCGCGGAAGCGTCCAAGCAGTCGCGGAAGCGTCCAAGCAGGTGCGGAAACGTCCAAGCAGGCGCGGAAGCATGCAAGAAGACGCAGAAGCGTCCAAGCAGTCGCGGAAACGTCCAAGCAGGCGCGGTAGCGTCCAACCAGGCGCGGAAGCGTCCAAGCAGTCGCGGAAGCGTCCAAGCAGCCGCGGTAGCGTCCAAGCAGGCGCGGAAACGTCCAAGCAGGCGCGGAAGCGTCCAAGCAGGCGCGGAAGCGTCCAAGCAGTCGCTGAAGCGTCCAAGCAGGCGCGGAAGCGTCCAAGTAGGCGCGGAAGCATCCATATAGGCGCGAAAGCGTCCAAGCAGGCGCGGAAGCGTCCAAGTAGGCGCGGAAGCATCCATATAGGCGCGAAAGCGTCAAAGCAGGCGCGGAAGCGTCCAAGCAGGCGCGGAAACGTCCAAGTAGGCGCGGAAGCATGCAAGAAGGAGCAGAAGAGTCCAAGCAGGCGCGGAAGCGTCCAAGCAGGCGCGGAAGCGTCCAAGCAGGCGCGGAAGCGTCCAAGCAGGCGCGGAAGCGTCCAAGTAGGCGCGGAAGCATGCAAGAAGGAGCAGAAGAGTCCAAGCAGGCGCGGAAGCGTCCAAGCAGGCGCGGAAGCGTCCAAGCAGGCGCGGAAGCGTCCAAGCAGGCGCGGAAGCGTCCAAGTAGGCGCGGAAGCATCCATATAGGCGCGAAAGCGTCAAAGCAGGCGCGGAAGCGTCCAAGCAGGCGTGGAAACGTCCAAGTAGGCGCGGAAGCATGCAAGAAGGAGCAGAAGAGTCCAAGCAGGCGCGGAAGCGTCCAAGCAGGCGCGGAAGCATCCATATAGGCGCGGAAGCGTCCAAGCAGGCGCGGAAGCGTCCAAGCAGGCGCGGAAGCGTCCAAGTAGGCGCGGAAGCATCCATATAGGCGCGAAAGCGTCAAAGCAGGCGCGGAAGCGTCCAAGCAGGCGCGGAAGCGTCCAAGCAGGCGTGGGAGCGTCCAAGCAGGCGCGGAAGCGTCCAAGCAGGCGCGGTAGCGTCCAAGCAGGCGCGAAAGCGTCCAAGTAGGCGCGGAAGCATCCATATAGGCGCGAAAGCGTCAAAGCAGGCGCGGAAGCGTCCAAGCAGGCGCGGAAACGTCCAAGTAGGCGCGGAAGCATGCAAGAAGGAGCAGAAGAGTCCAAGCAGGCGCGGAAGCGTCCAAGCAGGCGCGGTAGCATCGATATAGGCGCGGAAGCGTACAAGCAGGCGCGGAAACGTCCATGTAGGGGCGGAAGCATGCAAGAAGGCGCAGAAGAGTCCAAACAGGCGCGGAAGCGTCCAAGCAGGCGCGGAAGCGTCCAAGCAGGCGTGGGAGCGTCCAAGCAGGCGCGGAAGCGTCCAAGCAGTCGCGGAAGAGTCCAAGCAGGCGCGGAAGCGTCCAAGCAGTCGCGGAAGCGTCCAAGCAGGCGCGGTAGCGTCCAAGCAGGCGTGGGAGCGTCCAAGCAGGCGCGGAAGCGTCCAAGCAGGCGCGGAAGCATGCAAGAAGGCGCAGAAGAGTCCAAGCAGGCGCGGAAGCGTCCTAGCAGTCGCGGAAGAGTCCAAGCAGGCGCGGAAGCGTCCAAGCAGTCGCGGAAGCGTCCAAGCAGGCGCGGAAGCGTCCAAGCAGTCGCGGAAGCGTCCAAGCAGGCGCGGTAGCGTCCAAGCAGGCGCGGAAACGTCCAAGCAGGCGCGGATGAGTCCAAGCAGGCGCGGTAACGTCCAAGTAGGCGCGGAAGCATGCAAGAAGGCGCGGAAGCGTCCAAGCTGGCGCGGTAGCGTCAAAGCAGGCGCGGAAACGTCCAACCAGGCGCGGAAGCATGCAAGAAGGCGCAGAAGAGTCCAAGCAGATGCGGAAGCGTCCAAGCAGGCGCGGAAGCGTCCAAGCAGGCGCGGAAGCGTCCAAGCAGTCGCGGAAGCGTCCAAGCAGGCGCGGTAGCGTCCAAGCAGGCGCGGAAACGTCCAAGCAGGCGCGGATGAGTCCAAGCAGGCGCGGTAACGTCCAAGTAGGCGCGGAAACGTCCAACCAGGCGCGGAAACATGCAAGAAGGCGCAGAAGAGTCCAAGCAGGTGCGGAAGCGTCCAAGCAGGCGCGGAAGCGTCCAAGCAGGCGCAGAAGAGTCCAAGCAGGCGCGGAAGCGTCCAAGCAGGTGCGGAAACGTCCAAGCAGGCGCGGAAGCATGCAAGAAGGCGCAGAAGAGTCCAAGCAGGCGCGGAAACGTCCATGTAGGGGCTGAAGCATGCAAGAAGGCGCAGAAGAGTCCAAACAGGCGCGTAAGCGTCCAAGCAGTCGCGGAAGCGTCCAAGCAATCGCGGAAGCGTCCAAGCAGGCGCGGAAGCGTCCAAGCAGGCGCGGAAACGTCCATGTAGGGGCGGAAGCATGCAAGAAGGCGCAGTAGAGTCCAAACAGGCGCGGAAGCGTCCAAGCAGGCGCGGAAGCGTCCAAGCAGGCGTGGGAGCGTCCAAGCAGGCGCGGAAGCGTCCAAGCAGGCGCGGTAACGTCCAAGTAGGCGCGGAAACGTCCAACCAGGCGCGGAAACATGCAAGAAGGCGCAGAAGAGTCCAAGCAGGTGCGGAAGCGTCCAAGCAGGCGCGGAAGCGTCCAAGCAGGCGCGGTAACGTCCAAGTAGGCGCGGAAGCGTCCAAGCAGGCGCGGAAGCGTCCAAGCAGGCGCAGAAGAGTCCAAGCAGGCGCGGAAGCGTCCAAGCAGGTGCGGAAACGTCCAACCAGGCGCGGAAACATGCAAGAAGGCGCAGAAGAGTCCAAGCAGGCGCGGAAACGTCCATGTAGGGGCTGAAGCATGCAAGAAGGCGCAGAAGAGTCCAAACAGGCGCGGAAGCGTCCAAGCAGTCGCGGAAGCGTCCAAGCAGTCGCGGAAGCGTCCAAGCAGGCGCGGAAGCGTCCAAGCAGTCGCGGAAGCGTCCAAGCAGGCGCGGTAGCGTCCAAGCAGGCGCGGAAGCGTCCAAGCAGGCGCGGTAGCGTCCAAGCAGGCGCGGAAACGTCCAAGTAGGCGCGGAAGCATGCAAGAAGGAGCAGAAGAGTCCAAGCAGGCGCGGAAGCGTCCAAGCAGGCACGGAAGCATCCATATAGGCGCGGAAGCGTCAAAGCAGGCGCGGAAGCGTCCAAGCAGGCGCGGAAGCGTCCAAGTAGGCGCGGAAGCATCCATATAGGCGCGAAAGCGTCAAAGCAGGCGCGGAAGTGTCCAAGCAGGCGCGGAAGCGTCCAAGTAGGCGCGGAAGCATCCATATAGGCGCGAAAGCGTCAAAGCAGGCGCGGAAGCGTCCAAGCAGGCGCGGAAACGTCCAAGTAGGCGCGGAAGCATGCAAGAAGGAGCAGAAGAGTCCAAGCAGGCGCGGAAGCGTCCAAGCAGGCGCGGAAGCGTCCAAGCAGGCGCGGAAGCGTCCAAGCAGGCGCGGAAGCGTCCAAGTAGGCGCGGAAGCATCCATATAGGCGCGAAAGCGTCAAAGCAGGCGCGGAAACGTCCAAGCAGGCGCGGTAGCGTCCAAGCAGGCGCGGAAGCGTCCAAGCAGGCGCGGTAGCGTCCAAGCAGGCGCGGAAACGTCCAAGCAGGCGCGGAAGCGTCCAAGCAGTCGCGGAAGCGTCCAAGCAGGCGCGGAAGCGTCCAAGCAGGCGCGGAAGAGTCCAAGCAGGCGCGGTAGCGTCCAACCAGGCGCGGATGCGTCCAAGCAGTCGCGGAAGCGTCCAAGCAGGCGCGGTAGCGTCCAAGCAGGCGCGGAAACGTCCAAGCAGGCGCGGAAGCATGCAAGAAGACGCAGAAGAGTCCAAGCAGGCGCGAAGCGTCCAAGCAGTCGCGGAAGCGTCCAAGCAGTCGCGGAAGCGTCCAAGCAGGCGCGGTAGCGTCCAAGCAGGTGCGGAAACGTCCAAGCAGGCGCGGAAGCATGCAAGAAGACGCAGAAGCGTCCAAGCAGTCGCGGAAACGTCCAAGCAGGCGCGGTAGCGTCCAAGCAGGCGCGGAAGCGTCCAAGCAGGCGCGGAAGCGTCCTAGCAGGCGCGGTAGAGTCCAAGCAGGCGCGGAAACGTCCAAGTAGGCGCGGCAGCATGCAAGAAGGCGCAGAAGATTCCTATCAGGCGCGGAAGCGTCCAAGCAGGCGGGGAAGCATGCAAGCAGGCGCGGAAGCGTCCACGCAGGCGCGGAAACGTCCAAGTAGGCGCGGCAGCATGCAAGAAGGCGCAGAAGAGTCCAAGCAGGCGCGGAAGCGTCCAAGCAGGCGCGGTAGCGTCCAAGCAAGCGCGGAAGCGTCCAAGAAGGCGCGGAAGCATGCAAGAAGGAGCAGAAGAGTCCAAGCAGGCGCGGAAGCGTCCAAGAAGGCGCGGTAGCTTCCATCAAGGCGCGGAAGCGTCCAAGCAGGCGCGGAACCGTGCAAGCAGGCGCGGAAGCATCCATATAGGCGCGAAAGCGTCAAAGCAGGCGCGGAAGCGTCCAAGCAGGCGCGGAAGCGTCCATGTAGGGGCGGAAGCATGCAAGAAGGTGCAGAAGAGTCCAAACAGGCGCGGAAGCGTCCAAGCAGGCGCGGAACCGTGCAAGCAGGCGCGGAAGCATCCATATAGGCGCGAAAGCGTCAAAGCAGGCGCGGAAGCGTCCAAGCAAGCGCGGAAGCGTCCAAGAAGGCGCGGAAGCATGCAAGAAGGAGCAGAAGAGTCCAAGCAGGCGCGGAAGCGTCCAAGCAGGCGCGGTAGCTTCCATATAGGCGCGGTAGCGTCCAAGCAGGCGCGGAAACGTCCAAGTAGGCGCGGAAGCGTCCAAGCAGTCGCGGAAGCGTCCAAGCAGGCGCGGTAGCGTCCAAGCAGGTGCGGAAACGTCCAAGCAGGCGCGGAAGCATGCAAGAAGGCGCAGAAGAGTCCAAGCAGGCGCGGAAGCGTCCAAGCAGGCGCGGAAGCGTCCAAGCAGTCGCGGAAGCGTCCAAGCAGGCGCGGTAGCGTCCAAGCAGGTGCGGAAACGTCCAAGCAGGCGCGGAAGCATGCAAGAAGGCGCAGAAGAGTCCAAGCAGGCGCGGAAGCGTCCAAGCAGGCGTGGAAACGTCCATATAGGCGCGGAAGCGTCAATGCAGGCGCGGAAGCGTCCAATCAGGCGCGGAAGCGTCCAAGTAGGCGCGGAAGCATCCATATAGGCGCGAAAGCGTCAAAGCAGGCGCGGAAGTGTCCAAGCAAGCGCGGAAGCGTCCAAGTAGGCGCGGAAGCATCCATATAGGCGCGAAAGCGTCAAAGCAGGCGCGGAAGCGTCCAAGCAGGCGCGGAAACGTCCAAGTAGGCGCGGAAGCATGCAAGAAGGAGCAGAAGAGTCCAAGCAGGCGCGGAAGCGTCCAAGCAGGCGCGGAAGCGTCCAAGCAGGCGCGGAAGCGTCCAAGCAGGCGCGGAAGCGTCCAAGTAGGCGCGGAAGCATCCATATAGGCGCGAAAGCGTCAAAGCAGGCGCGGAAGCGTCCAAGCAGGCGCGGAAACGTCCAAGTAGGCGCGGAAGCATGCAAGAAGGAGCAGAAGAGTCCAAGCAGGCGCGGAAGCGTCCAAGCAGGCGCGGAAGCATCCATATAGGCGCGGAAGCGTCCAAGCAGGCGCGGAAATGTCCATGTAGGGGCGGAAGCATGCAAGAAGGCGCAGAAGAGTCCAAACAGGCGCGGAAGCGTCCAAGCAGGCGCGGAAGCGTCCAAGCAGGCGTGGGAGCGTCCAAGCAGGCGCGGAAGCGTCCAAGCAGGCGCGGAAGCATGCAAGAAGACGCAGAAGAGTCCAAGCAGGCGCGGAAGCGTCCAAGCAGGGGCGGAAACGTCCATGTAGGGGCGGAAGCATGCAAGAAGGCGCAGAAGAGTCCAAACAGGCGCGGAAGCGTCCAAGCAGTCGCGGAAGCGTCCAAGCAGTCGCGGAAGCGTCCAAGCAGGCGCGGAAGCGTCCAAGCAGGCGCGGAAGCGTCCAAGCAGGCGTGGGAGCGTCCAAGCAGGCGCGGAAGCGTCCAAGCAATCGCGGAAGCATGCAAGAAGGCGCAGAAGAGTCCAAGCAGGCGCGGAAGCGTCCTAGCAGTCGCGGAAGTGTCCAAGCAGGCGCGGAAGCGTCCAAGCAGTCGCGGAAGCGTCCAAGCAGGCGCGGTAGCGTCCAAGCAGGCGCGGTAGCGTCCAAGCAGGCGCGATAGCGTCCAAGCAGGCGCGGAAGCGTCCAAGCAGACGCAGAAGCATGCAAGCAGGCGCGAAAGCGTCCAGGCAGGCGCGAGAACGTCCAAGTAGGCGCGGAAGCATGAAAGAAGGCGCAGAAGAGTCCAAGCAGGCGCGGAAACGTCCATGTAGGGGCTGAAGCATGCAAGAAGGCGCAGAAGAGTCCAAACAGGCGCGTAAGCGTCCAAGCAGTCGCGGAAGCGTCCAAGCAATCGCGGAAGCGTCCAAGCAGGCGCGGAAGCGTCCAAGCAGGCGCGGAAACGTCCATGTAGGGGCGGAAGCATGCAAGAAGGCGCAGTAGAGTCCAAACAGGCGCGGAAGCGTCCAAGCAGGCGCGGAAGCGTCCAAGCAGGCGTGGGAGCGTCCAAGCAGGCGCGGAAGCGTCCAAGCAGGCGCGGAAGCATGCAAGAAGACGCAGAAGAGTCCAAGCAGTCGCGGAAGCGTCCAAGCAGTCGCGGAAGCGTCCAAGCAGGCGCGGAAACGTCCAAGCAGGCGCGGAAGCGTCCAAGCAGTCGCGGAAGCGTCCAAGCAGGCGCGGAAGCGTCCAAGCAGTCGCGGAAGCGTCCAAGCAGGCGGGGAAGCATGCAAGCAGGCGCGGAAGCGTGCAAGCAGTCGCGGAAGCGTCCAAGCAGGCGCGGAAGCATGCAAGAAGACGCAGAAGAGTCCAAGCAGCCGCGGAAGCGTCCAAGCAGTCGCGGAAGCGTCCAAGCAGGCGCGGAAACGTCCAAGCAGGCGTGGAAGCGTCCAAGCAGACGCGGAAGCGTCCAAGCAGGCGCGGTAGCGTCCAACCAGGCGCGGAAGCGTCCAAGCAGTCGCGGAAGCGTCCAAGCAGGCGCGGAAGCGTCCAAGCAGTCGCGGAAGCGTCCAAGCAGGCGGGGAAGCATGCAAGCAGGCGCGGAAACATCCAAGTAGGCGCGGCAGCATGCAAGAAGGCGCAGGAGAGTCCAAGCAGTCGCGGAAGCCTCCAAGCAGGCGCGGTAGCGTCCAAGCAGGCGCGGTAGCGTCCAAGCAGGCGTGGGAGCGTCCAAGCAGGCGCGGAAGCGTCCAAGCAGGCGCGGAAGCGTGCAAGAAGGCGCAGAAGAGTCCAAGCAGTCGCGGAAGCCTCCAAGCAGGCGCGGTAGCGTCCAACCAGGCGCGGAAGCGTCCAAGCAGTCGCGGAAGCGTCCAAGCAGGCGGGGAAGCATGCAAGCAGGCGCGGAAACATCCAAGTAGGCGCGGCAGCATGCAAGAAGGCGCAGGAGAGTCCAAGCAGTCGCGGAAGCGTCCAAGCAGGTGCAGAAACGTCCAAGCAGGCGCGGAAGCATGCAAGAAGACGCAGAAGCGTCCAAGCAGTCGCGGAAACGTCCAAGCAGGCGCGGTAGCGTCCAACCAGGCGCGGAAGCGTCCAAGCAGTCGCGGAAGCGTCCAAGCAGGCGCGGTAGCGTCCAAGCAGGCGCGGAAACGTCCAAGCAGGCGCGGAAGGGTCCAAGCAGGCGCGGAAGCGTCCAAGCAGTCGCGGAAGCGTCCAAGCAGGCGCGGAAGCGTCCAAGTAGGCGCGGTAGCATCCATATAGGCGCGAAAGCGTCCAAGCAGGCGCGGAAGCGTCCAAGTAGGCGCGGAAGCATCCATATAGGCGCGAAAGCGTCAAAGCAGGCGCGGAAGCGTCCAAGCAGGCGCGGAAACGTCCAAGTAGGCGCGGAAGCATGCAAGAAGGAGCAGAAGAGTCCAAGCAGGCGCGGAAGCGTCCAAGCAGGCGCGGAAGCGTCCAAGCAGGCGCGGAAGCGTCCAAGCAGGCGCGGAAGCGTCCAAGTAGGCGCGGAAGCGTCCAAGCAGTCGCGGAAGCGTCCAAGCAGGCGCGGAAGCGTCCAAGCAGTCGCGGAAGCGTCCAAGCAGGCGCGGTAGCGTCCAAGCAGGCGCGGAAACGTCCAAGCAGGCGCGGATGAGTCCAAGCAGGCGCGGTAACGTCCAAGTAGGCGCGGAAGCATGCAAGAAGGCGCGGAAGCGTCCAAGCTGGCGCGGTAGCGTCCAAGCAGGCGCGGAAGAGTCCAAGCAGGCGAGGTAACGTCCAAGTAGGCGCGGAAGCATGCAAGAAGGCGCGGAAGCGTCCAAGCAGGCGCGGTAGCGTCCAAGCAGGCGCGGAAACGTCCAACCAGGCGCGGAAGCATGCAAGAAGGCGCAGAAGAGTCCAAGCTGGTGCGGAAGCGTCCAAGCAGGCGCGGAAGCGTCCAAGCAGGCGCGGAAGAGTCCAAGCAGGCGCGGTAGCGTCCAACCAGGCGCGGATGCGTCCAAGCAGTCGCGGAAGCGTCCAAGCAGGCGCGGTAGCGTCCAAGCAGGCGCGGAAACGTCCAAGCAGGCGCGGAAGCATGCAAGAAGACGCAGAAGAGTCCAAGCAGGCGCGGAAGCGTCCAAGCAGTCGCGGAAGCGTCCAAGCAGTCGCGGAAGCGTCCAAGCAGGCGCGGTAGCGTCCAAGCAGCTGCGGAAACGTCCAAGCAGGCGCGGAAGCATGCAAGAAGACGCAGAAGCGTCCAAGCAGTCGCGGAAACGTCCAAGCAGGCGCGGAAGCGTCCAAGCAGTCGCGGAAGCGTCCACGCAGTCGCGGTAGCGTCCAAGCAGTCGCGGAAGAGTCCAAGCAGGCGCGGTAGCGTCCAAGCAGTCGCGGAAGCGTCCAAGCAGGCGCGGTAGCGTCCAAGCAGGCGCGGTAACGTCCAAGCAGGCGCGGAAGAGTCCAAGCAGGCGCGGTAACGTCCAAGTAGGCGCGGAAGCATGCAAGAAGGCGCGGAAGCGTCCAAGAAGGCGCGGTAGCGTCCAAGCAGGCGCGGAAACGTCCAACCAGGCGCGGAAGCATGCAAGAAGGCGCAGAAGAGTCCAAGCAGCCGCGGAAGCCTCCAAGCAGGCGCGGTAGCGTCCAACCAGGCGCGGAAGCGTCCAAGCAGTCGCGGAAGCGTCCAAGCAGGCGGGGAAGCATGCAAGCAGGCGCGGAAGCGTCCAAGCAGTCGCGGAAGCGTCCAAGCAGGCGCGGTAGCGTCCAAGCAGACGCGGAAGCGTCCAAGCAGGCGCGGTAGCGTCCAACCAGGCGCGGAAGCGTCCAAGCAGTCGCGGAAGCGTCTACGCAGGCGCGGAAGCGTCCAAGCAGGCGCGGTAGCGTCCAAGCAGGTGCGGAAACGTCCAAGCAGGCGCGGAAGCATGCAAGAAGACGCAGAAGCGTCCAAGCAGTCGCGGAAACGTCCAAGCAGGCGCGGTAGCGTCCAACCAGGCGCGGAAGCGTCCAAGCAGTCGCGGAAGCGTCCAAGCAGGCGCGGTAGCGTCCAAGCAGGCGCGGAAACGTCCAAGCAGGCGCGGAAGCGTCCAAGCAGGCGCGGAAGCGTCCAAGCAGTCGCGGAAGCGTCCAAGCAGGCGCGGTAGCGTCCAAGCAGGCGTGGGAGCGTCCAAGCAGGCGCGGAAGCGTCCAAGCAGGCGCGGAAGCATGCAAGAAGGCGCAGAAGAGTCCAAGCAGGCGCGGAAGCGTCCTAGCAGTCGCGGAAGAGTCCAAGCAGGCGCGGAAGCGTCCAAGCAGTCGCGGAAGCGTCCAAGCAGGCGCGGAAGCGTCCAAGCAGTCGCGGAAGCGTCCAAGCAGGCGCGGAAACGTCCAAGCAGGCGCGGAAGCGTCCAAGCAGGCGCGGAAGCGTCCAAGCAGTCGCGGAAGCGTCCAAGCAGGCGCGGTAGCGTCCAAGCAGGCGTGGGAGCGTCCAAGCAGGCGCGGAAGCGTCCAAGCAGGCGCGGAAGCATGCAAGAAGGCGCAGAAGAGTCCAAGCAGGCGCGGAAGCGTCCTAGCAGTCGCGGAAGAGTCCAAGCAGGCGCGGAAGCGTCCAAGCAGTCGCGGAAGCGTCCAAGCAGGCGCGGAAGCGTCCAAGCAGTCGCGGAAGCGTCCAAGCAGGCGGGGAAGCATGCAAGCAGGCGCGGAAACATCCAAGTAGGCGCGGCAGCATGCAAGAAGGCGCAGGAGAGTCCAAGCAGTCGCGGAAGCGTCCAAGCAGTCGCGGAAGCCTCCAAGCAGGCGCGGTAGCGTCCAAGCAGGCGCGGAAGCGTCCAAGCAGTCGCGGAAGCGTCCAAGCAGGCGCGGTAGCGTCCAAGCAGGCGTGGGAGCGTCCAAGCAGGCGCGGAAGCGTCCAAGCAGGCGCGGAAGCATGCAAGAAGGCGCAGAAGAGTCCAAGCAGGCGCGGAAGCGTCCTAGCAGCCGCGGAAGAGTCCAAGCAGGCGCGGAAGCATGCAAGAAGGCGCAGAAGAGTCCAAGCAGGTGCGGAAGCGTCCAAGCAGGCGCGGAAGCGTCCAAGCAGGCGCGGAAGCGTCCAAGCAGTCGCGGAAGCGTCCAAGCAGGCGCGGTAGCGTCCAAGCAGGCGTGGGAGCGTCCAAGCAGGCGCGGAAGCGTCCAAGCAGGCGCGGAAGCATGCAAGAAGGCGCAGAAGAGTCCAAGCAGGCGCGGAAGCGTCCTAGCAGTCGCGGTAGCGTCCAAGCAGGCGCGGAATCGTCCAACCAGGCGCGGAAGCATGCAAGAAGGCGCAGAAGAGTCCAAGCAGGTGCGGAAGCGTCCAAGCAGGCGCGGAAGCGTCCAAGCAGGCGCGGAAGCGTCCAAGCAGTCGCGGAAGCGTCCAAGCAGGCGCGGTAGCGTCCAAGCAGGCGTGGGAGCGTCCAAGCAGGCGCGGAAGCGTCCAAGCAGGCGCGGAAGCATGCAAGAAGGCGCAGAAGAGTCCAAGCAGGCGCGGAAGCGTCCTAGCAGTCGCGGAAGAGTCCAAGCAGGCGGGGAAGCGTCCAAGCAGTCGCGGAAGCGCCCAAGCAGGCGCGGAAGCGTCCAAGCAGTCGCTGAAGCGTCCAAGCAGGCGGGGAAGCATGCAAGCAGGCGCGGAAGCGTCCAAGCAGGCGCGGAAACATCCAAGTAGGCGCGGCAGCATGCAAGAAGGAGCAGGAGAGTCCAAGCAGCCGCGGAAGCGTCCAAGCAGTCGCGGAAGCCTCCAAGCAGGCGCGGTAGCGTCCAACCAGGCGCGGAAGCGTCCAAGCAGTCGCGGAAGCGTCCAAGCAGGCGCGGTAGAGTCCAAGCAGTCGCGGAAGCGTCCAAGCAGGCGCGGTAGCGTCCAAGCAGGCGCGGAAACGTCCAACCAGGCGCGGAAGCATGCAAGAAGGCGCAGAAGAGTCCAAGCAGGTGCGGAAGCGTCCAAGCAGGCGCGGAAGCGTCCAAGCAGGCGCGGAAGCATCCATATAGGCGCGAAAGCGTCAATGCAGGCGCGGAAGCGTCCAAGCAGGCGCGGAAACGTCCAAGTAGGCGCGGAAGCATGCAAGAAGGAGCAGAAGAGTCCAAGCAGGCGCGGAAGCGTCCAAGCAGGCGCGGAAGCATCCATATAGGCGCGGAAGCGTCCAAGCAGGCGCGGAAGCATCCATATAGGCGCGGAAGCGTCCAAGCAGGCGCGGAAACGTCCATGTAGGGACGGAAGCATGCAAGAAGGCGCAGAAGAGTTCAAACAGGCGCGGAAGCGTCCAAGCAGGCGCGGAAGCGTCCAAGCAGGCGTGGGAGCGTCCAAGCAGGCGCGGAAGCGTCCAAGCAGGCGCGGAAGCATGCAAGAAGACGCAGAAGAGTCCAAGCAGGCGCGGAAGCGTCCAAGCAGTCGCGGAAGCGTCCAAGTAGTCGAGGAAGCGTCCAAGCAGGCGCGGTAGCGTCCAAGCAGGTGCGGAAGCGTCCAAGCAGTCGCGGAAGCGTCCAAGCAGGCGCGGAAACGTCCAAGCAGGCGTGGAAGCGTCCAAGCAGACGCGGAAGCGTCCAAGCAGGCGCGGTAGCGTCCAACCAGGCGCGGAAGCGTCCAAGCAGTCGCGGAAGCGTCCAAGCAGGCGCGGAAGCGTCCAAGCAGTCGCGGAAGCGTCCAAGCAGGCGCGGAAGCATGCAAGAAGGCGCAGAAGAGTCCAAGCAGGCGCGGAAGCGTCCAAGCGGGCGCGGAAACGTCCAAGCAGGCGCGGAAGCGTCCAAGCAGGCGTGGGAGCGTCCAAGCAGGCGCGGAAGCATGCAAGAAGACGCAGAAGAGTCCAAGCAGGCGCGGAAGCGTCCAAGCAGTCGCGGAAGCGTCCAAGCAGTCGCGGAAGCGTCCAAGCAGGCGTGGAAGCGTCCAAGCAGACGCGGAAGCGTCCAAGCAGGCGCGGTAGCGTCCAACCAGGCGCGGAAGCGTCCAAGCAGTCGCGGAAGCGTCCAAGCAGGCGCGGAAGCATGCAAGAAGACGCAGAAGAGTCCAAGCAGGCGCGGAAGCGTCCAAGCAGTCGCGGAAGCGTCCAAGCAGGCGCGGAAACGTCCAAGCAGGCGTGGAAGCGTCCAAGCAGACGCGGAAGCGTCCAAGCAGGCGCGGTAGCGTCCAACCAGGCGCGGAAGCGTCCAAGCAGTCGCGGAAGCGTCCAAGCAGGCGCGGAAGCGTCCAAGCAGTCGCGGAAGCGTCCAAGCAGGCGCGGTAGCGTCCAACCAGGCGCGGAAGCGTCCAAGCAGTCGCGGAAGCGTCCAAGCAGGCGCGGAAGCGTCCAAGCAGGCGCGGAAGCATCCATATAGGCGCGGAAGCGTCCAAGCAGTCGCGGAAGCGTCCAAGCAGGCGCGGTAGTGTCCAAGCTGGCGCGGAAACGTCAAAGCAGGCGCGGAAGCGTCCAAGCAGGCGCGGAAGCGTCCAAGCAGTTGCAGAAGCGTCCAAGCAGGCGCGGTAGCGTCCAACCAGGCGCGGAAGCGTCCAAGCAGGCGCGGAAGCGTCCAAGCAGTCGCAGAAGCGTCCAAGCAGGCGCGGTAGCGTCCAACCAGGCGCGGAAGCGTCCAAGCAGTCGCGGAAGCGTCCAAGCAGGCGCGGTAGAGTCCAAGCAGGCGCGGAAGCGTCCAAGCAGTCGCAGAAGCGTCCAAGCAGGCGCGGTAGCGTCCAACCAGGCGCGGAAGCGTCCAAGCAGTCGCGGAAGCGTCCAAGCAGGCGCGGTAGCGTCCAAGCAGGCGCGGAAACGTCCAAGCAGGCGCGGACGAGTCCAAGCAGGCGCGGTAACGTCCAAGTAGGCGCGGAAGCATGCAAGAAGGCGCGGATGCGTCCAAGCAGGCGCGGTAGCGTTCAAGCAGGCGCGGAAACGTCCAACCAGGCGCGGAAGCATGCAAGAAGGCGCAGAAGAGTCCAAGCAGGTGCGGAAGCGTCCAAGCAGGCGCGGAAGCGTCCAAGCAGGCGCGGAAACGTCCAAGCAGGCGCGGAAGCATGCAAGAAGACGCAGAAGGGTCCAAGCAGGCGCGGAAGCGTCCAAGCAGACGCGGAAGCGTCCAAGCAGGCGCGGAAGCGTCCAAGCAGGCGCGGAAGAGTCCAAGAAGACGCGGAAGCGTCCAAGCAGTCGCGGAAGCGTCCAAGCAGGCGCGGTAGAGTCCAAGCAGGCGCGGAAGCGTCCAAGCAGTCGCAGAAGCGTCCAAGCAGGCGCGGTAGCGTCCAACCAGGCGCGGAAGCGTCCAAGCAGTCGCGGAAGCGTCCAAGCAGGCGCGGTAGCGTCCAAGCAGGCGCGGAAACGTCCAAGCAGGCGCGGAAGAGTCCAAGCAGGCGCGGTAACGTCCAAGTAGGCGCGGAAGCATGCAAGAAGGCGCGGAAGCGTCCAAGCAGGCGCGGTAGCGTCCAAGCAGGCGCGGAAACGTCCAACCAGGCGCGGAAGCATGCAAGAAGGCGCAGAAGAGTCCAAGCAGGTGCGGAAGCGTCCAAGCAGGCGCGGAAGCGTCCAAGCAGGCGCGGAAACGTCCAAGCAGGCGCGGAAGCATGCAAGAAGACGCAGAAGGGTCAAAGCAGGCGCGGAAGCGTCCAAGCAGACGCGGAAGCGTCCAAGCAGGCGCGGTAGCGTCCAACCAGGCGCGGAAGCGTCCAAGCAGTCGCGGAAGCGTCCAAGCAGGCGCGGAAGCGTCCAAGCAGTCGCAGAAGCGTCCAAGCAGGCGCGGTAGCGTCCAACCAGGCGCGGAAGCGTCCAAGCAGTCGCGGAAGCGTCCAAGCAGGCGCGGTAGAGTCCAAGCAGGCGCGGAAGCGTCCAAGCAGTCGCAGAAGCGTCCAAGCAGGCGCGGTAGCGTCCAACCAGGCGCGGAAGCGTCCAAGCAGTCGCGGAAGCGTCCAAGCAGGCGCGGTAGCGTCCAAGCAGGCGCGGAAACGTCCAAGCAGGCGCGGAAGAGTCCAAGCAGGCGCGGTAACGTCCAAGTAGGCGCGGAAGCATGCAAGAAGGCGCGGATGCGTCCAAGCAGGCGCGGTAGCGTTCAAGCAGGCGCGGAAACGTCCAACCAGGCGCGGAAGCATGCAAGAAGGCGCAGAAGAGTCCAAGCAGGTGCGGAAGCGTCCAAGCAGGCGCGGAAGCGTCCAAGCAGGCGCGGAAACGTCCAAGCAGGCGCGGAAGCATGCAAGAAGACGCAGAAGGGTCCAAGCAGGCGCGGAAGCGTCCAAGCAGACGCGGAAGCGTCCAAGCAGGCGCGGAAGCGTCCAAGCAGGCGCGGAAGAGTCCAAGAAGACGCGGAATCGCCCAAGCAGGCGCGGTAGCGTCCAAGCAGTCGCGGAAGAGTCCAAGCAGGCGCGGCAGAGTCCAAGCAGGCGCGGAAGCATGCAAGAAGACGCAGAAGAGTCCAAGCAGGCGCGGAAGCGTCCAAGCAGGTGGGGAAGCATGCAAGCAGGCGCGGAAGCGTCCAAGCTGGCGCGGAAACGTCCAAGTAGGCGCGGAAGCATGCAAGAAGGCGCAGAAGAGTCCAAGCAGGTGCGGAAGCGTCCAAGCAGGTGGGGAAGCATGCAAGCAGGCGCGGAAGCGTCCAAGCAGGCGCGGAAACGTCCAAGTAGGCGCGGAAGCATGCAAGAAGGCGCAGAAGAGTCCAAGCAGGTGCGGAAGCGTCCAAGCAGGCGCGGAAGCGTCCAAGCAGGCGCGGAAGCGTCCAAGCAGGCGCGGTAGCGTCCAACCAGGCGCGGATGCGTCCAAGCAGTCGCGGAAGCGTCCAAGCAGGCGCGGTAGCGTCCAACCAGGCGCGGAAACGTCCAAGCAGGCGCAGAAGCATGCAAGAAGACGCAGAAGAGTCCAAGCAGGCGCGGAAGCGTCCAAGCAGTCGCGGAAGCGTCCAAGCAGGCGCGGTAGCGTCCAAGCAGTCGCGGAAGCGTCCAAGCAGGCGCGGTAGCGTCCAAGCAGTCGCGGAAGCGTCCAAGCAGGCGCGGTAGCGTCCAAGCAGTCGCGGAAGCGTCCAAGCAGGCGCGGTAGCGTCCAAGCAGGCGCGGAAGCGTGCAAGCAGTCGCGGAAGCGTCCAAGCAGGCGCGGAAGCATGCAAGAAGACGCCGAAGAGTCCAAGCAGGCGCGGAAGCGTCCAAGCAGTCGCGGAAGCGTCCAAGCAGGCGCGGCAACGTCCGAGCAGGCGTGGAAGCGTCCAATCAGACGCGGAAGCGTCCAAGCAGGCGCGGTAGCGTCCAACCAGGCGCGGAAGCGTCCAAGCAGTCGCGGAAGCGTCCAAGCAGGCGCGGAAGCGTCCAAGCAGTCGCGGAAGCGTCCAAGCAGGCGGGGAAGCATGCAAGCAGGCGCGGAAGCGTCCAAGCAGGCGCGGAAACATCCAAGCAGGCGCGGCAGCGTCCAAGCTGGCGCGGAAACGTCCAAGCAGGCGCGGAAGCATGCAAGAAGACGCAGAAGAGTCCAAGCAGGCGCGGAAGCGTCCAAGCAGGAGGGGAAGCATGCAAGCAGGCGCGGAAGCGTCCAAGCAGGCGCGGAAACGTTCAAGTAGGCGCGGAAGCATGCAAGAAGACGCGGAAACGTCCAAGCAGGCGCAGAAGCATGCAAGAAGACGCAGAAGAGTCCAAGCAGGCGCGGAAGCGTCCAAGCAGTCGCGGAAGCGTCCAAGCAGGCGGGGAAGCATGCAAGCAGGCGCGGAAGCGTCCAAGCAGGCGCGGAAACATCCAAGTAGGCGCGGCAGCATGCAAGAAGTCGCAGAAGAGTCCAAGCAGTCGCGGAAGCGTCCAAGCAGTCGCGGAAATGTCCAAGCAGGCGCGGTAGAGACTAAGCAGGCGCGGAAACGACCAAGCAGGCGCGGAAACGTCCAAGCAAGCGTGGAAGAGTACAAGCAGGTGCGGAAGCGTCGAAGCAGGCGCAGAACCGTGCAAGTAGGCACGGAAGCGTCCAAGAAGGCGCGGCAGCATGCAAGAAGGCGCAGAAGAGTCCAAGCAGGCGAGGAAGCGTCCGAGCAGGCGCGGAAGCATGCAAGCAGGCGCGGAAGCGTCCAGGCAGGCGCGGAAGCGTCCAAGCAGTCGCGGAAGCGTCCAAGCATTCGCGGAAGCGTCCAAGCAGGCGCGGTAGCGTCCAACCAGGCGCGGAAGCGTCCAAGCAGGCGGGGAAGCATGCAAGTAGGCGCGGTAGCGTCCAAGCAGGCGCGGAAGCGTCCAAGCAGTCGCAGAAGCGTCCAAGCAGGCGCGGTGGCGTCCAAGCAGGCGCGGAAGCGTCCAAGCAGGCGCGGTAGCGTCCAACCAGGCGCGGATGCGTCCAAGCAGTCGCGGAAGCGTCCAAGCAGGCGCGGAAGCGTCCAAGCAGGCGCGGAAACGTCCAAGCAGGCGCGGAAGCATGCAAGAAGACGCAGAAGGGTCCAAGCAGGCGCGGAAGCGTCCAAGCAGACGCGGAAGCGTCCAAGCAGGCGCGGAAGCGTCCAAGCAGGCGCGGAAGAGTCCAAGAAGACGCGGAATCGCCCAAGCAGGCGCGGTAGCGTCCAAGCAGTCGCGGAAGAGTCCAAGCAGGCGCGGCAGAGTCCAAGCAGGCGCGGAAGCATGCAAGAAGACGCAGAAGAGTCCAAGCAGGCGCGGAAGCGTCCAAGCAGGTGGGGAAGCATGCAAGCAGGCGCGGAAGCGTCCAAGCTGGCGCGGAAACGTCCAAGTAGGCGCGGAAGCATGCAAGAAGGCGCAGAAGAGTCCAAGCAGGTGCGGAAGCGTCCAAGCAGGCGCGGAAGCATGCAAGCAGGCGCGGAAGCGTCCAAGCAGGCGCGGTAGCGTCCAACCAGGCGCGGATGCGTCCAAGCAGTCGCGGAAGCGTCCAAGCAGGCGTGGAAGCGTCCAATCAGACGCGGAAGCGTCCAAGCAGGCGCGGTAGCGTCCAACCAGGCGCGGAAGCGTCCAAGCAGTCGCGGAAGCGTCCAAGCAGGCGCGGAAGCGTCCAAGCAGTCGCGGAAGCGTCCAAGCAGGCGGGGAAGCATGCAAGCAGGCGCGGAAGCGTCCAAGCAGGCGCGGAAACATCCAAGCAGGCGCGGCAGCGTCCAAGCTGGCGCGGAAACGTCCAAGCAGGCGCGGAAGCATGCAAGAAGACGCAGAAGAGTCCAAGCAGGCGCGGAAGCGTCCAAGCAGGAGGGGAAGCATGCAAGCAGGCGCGGAAGCGTCCAAGCAGGCGCGGAAACGTTCAAGTAGGCGCGGAAGCATGCAAGAAGACGCGGAAACGTCCAAGCAGGCGCAGAAGCATGCAAGAAGACGCAGAAGAGTCCAAGCAGGCGCGGAAGCGTCCAAGCAGTCGCGGAAGCGTCCAAGCAGGCGGGGAAGCATGCAAGCAGGCGCGGAAGCGTCCAAGCAGGCGCGGAAACATCCAAGTAGGCGCGGCAGCATGCAAGAAGTCGCAGAAGAGTCCAAGCAGTCGCGGAAGCGTCCAAGCAGTCGCGGAAATGTCCAAGCAGGCGCGGTAGAGACTAAGCAGGCGCGGAAACGACCAAGCAGGCGCGGAAACGTCCAAGCAAGCGTGGAAGAGTACAAGCAGGTGCGGAAGCGTCGAAGCAGGCGCAGAACCGTGCAAGTAGGCACGGAAGCGTCCAAGAAGGCGCGGCAGCATGCAAGAAGGCGCAGAAGAGTCCAAGCAGGCGAGGAAGCGTCCGAGCAGGCGCGGAAGCATGCAAGCAGGCGCGGAAGCGTCCAGGCAGGCGCGGAAGCGTCCAAGCAGTCGCGGAAGCGTCCAAGCATTCGCGGAAGCGTCCAAGCAGGCGCGGTAGCGTCCAACCAGGCGCGGAAGCGTCCAAGCAGGCGGGGAAGCATGCAAGTAGGCGCGGTAGCGTCCAAGCAGGCGCGGAAGCGTCCAAGCAGTCGCAGAAGCGTCCAAGCAGGCGCGGTGGCGTCCAAGCAGGCGCGGAAGCGTCCAAGCAGGCGCGGTAGCGTCCAACCAGGCGCGGATGCGTCCAAGCAGTCGCGGAAGCGTCCAAGCAGGCGCGGTAGCGTCCAAGCAGGCGCGGAAACGTCCAAGCAGGCGCGGAAGCATGCAAGAAGACGCAGAAGAGTCCAAGCAGGCGCGGTAGCGTCCAACCAGGCGCGGATGCGTCCAAGCAGTCGCGGAAGCGTCCAAGCAGGCGCGGTAGCGTCCAAGCAGGCGCGGAAGCGTGCAAGCAGTCGCGGAAGCTTCCAAGCAGGCGCGGAAGCATGCAAGAAGACGCGGAAGCATGCAAAAAGGCGCGGAAGCGTCCAAGCAGTCGCGGAAGCGTCCAAGCAGTCGCAGAAGCATGCAAGAAGACGCAGAAGAGTCCAAGCAGGCGCGGTAGCGTCCAAGCAGGCGCGGAAGCATGCAAGAAGACGCAGAAGAGTCCAAGCAGGAGCGGAAGCGTCCAAGCAGTCGCGGAAGCGTCCAAGCAGGCGCGGAAGCGTTCAAGCAGTCGCGGAAGCGTCCAAGCAGGCGCGGAAGCGTCCAAGCAGGCGGGGAAGCATGCAAGCAGGCGCGGAAGCGTCCAGGCAGGCGCGGAAGCGTCCAAGCAGGCGGGGAAGCATGCAAGCAGGCGCGGAAGCGTCCAAGCAGGCGCGGAAGCGTCCAAGCAGTCGCAGAAGCGTCCAAGCAGGCGCGGCAGCATCCAAGCAGGCGCGGAAGCGTCCAAGCAGGCGCGGTAGCGTCCAACCAGGCGCGGATGCGTCCAAGCAGTCCCGGAAGCGTCCAAGCAGGCGCGGTAGCGTCCAAGCAGGCGCGGAAACGTCCAAGCAGGCGCGGAAGCATGCAAGAAGACGCAGAAGAGTCCAAACAGGCGCGGAAGCGTCCAAGCAGGCGCGGAAGAGGCCAAGAAGACGCGGAAGCGTCCAAGAAGGCGCGGTAGCGTCCAAGCAGTCGCGGAAACGACCAAGCAGGCGCGGAAACGTCCAAGCAAGCGTGGAAGAGTACAAGCAGGTGCGGAAGCGTCGAAGCAGGCGCAGAACCGTGCAAGTAGGCACGGAAGCGTCCAAGAAGGCGCGGCAGCATGCAAGAAGGCGCAGAAGAGTCCAAGCAGGCGCGGAAGCGTCCAAGCAGTCGCAGAAACGTCCAAGCAGGCGCGGTAGCGTCCAACCAGGCGCGGAAGAGTCCAAGAAGTCGCGGAAGCGTCCATACAGGCGCGGCAGCGTCCAAGCAGGCACGGAAGCGTCCAAGAAGACGTAGAAGAGTCCAAGCAGGCGCGGAAGCGTCCAAGCAGGCGGGGAAGCATGCAAGCAGGCGCGGAAGCGTCCAAGCAGGCGCGGAAGCATGGAAGAAGGCGCAGAAGAGTCCAAGCAGGCACGGAAGCGTCCAAGAAGGCGCGGCAGCATGCAAGAAGGCGCAGAAGAGTCCAAGCAGGCGCGGAAGCGTCCAAGCAGGCGCGGAAGCATGCAAGCAGGCGCGAAAGCGTCCAGGCAGGCGCGCAAGCGTCCAAGCAGTCGCGGAAGCGTCCAAGCAGTCATGGAAGCGTCCAAGCAGGCGCGGAAGCGTCCAAGCAGGCGGGGAAGCATGCAAGCAGGCGCGGAAGCGTCCAGGCAGGCGCGGAAGCGTCCAAGCAGGCGGGGAAGCATGCAAGCAGGCGCGGAAGCGTCCAAGCAGGCGCGGAAGCGTCCAAGCAGTCGCGGCAGCGTCCAAGCAGGCGCGGCAGCGTCCAAGCAGTCGCGGAAGCGTCCAAGCAGGCGCGGAAGCGTCCAAGCAGGCGGGGAAGCATGCACGCAGGCGCGGAAGCGTCCAAGCAGGCGCGGAAACGTCCAAGTAGGCGCGGCAGCATGCAAGAAGGCGCAGAAGATTCCTATCAGGCGCGGAAGCGTCCAAGCAGGCGGGGAAGCATGCAAGCAGGCGCGGAAGCGTCCACGCAGGCGCGGAAACGTCCAAGTAGGCGCGGCAGCATGCAAGAAGGCGCAGAAGAGTCCAAGCAGGCGCGGAAGCGTCCAAGCAGGCGCGGAAGCATGCAAGAAGGCGCAGAAGAGTCCAAGCAGGCGCGGAAGCGTCCAAGCAGTCGCGGAAGCGTCCAAGCAGGCGCGGTAGCGTCCAAGCTGGCGCGGAAACGTCCAAGCAGGCGCGGAAGCATGCAAGAAGGCGCAGAAGAGTCCAAGCAGGCGCGGAAGCGTCCAAGCAGGCGCGGAAGCGTCCAAGCAGGCGCGGTAGCGTCCAAGCTGGCGCGGAAACGTCCAAACAGGCGCGGAAGCATGCAAGAAGACGCAGAAGAGTTCAAGCAGGCGCGGAAGCATCCAAGCAGGAGGGGAAGCATGCAAGCAGGCGCGGAAGCGTCCAAGCAGTCGCAGAAGCGTCCAAGCAGGCGCGGTAGCTTCCAAGCAGGCGCGGAAGCGTCCAAGCAGGCGCGGTAGCGTCCAACCAGGCGCGGATGCGTCCAAGCAGTCGCGGAAGCGTCCAAGCAGGCGCGGTAGCGTCCAAGCAGGCGCGGAAGCGTCCAAGCAGGCGCGGTAGCGTCCAACCAGGCGCGGATGCGTCCAAGCAGTCGCGGAAGCGTCCAAGCAGGCGCGGTAGCGTCCAACCAGGCGCGGAAACGTCCAAGCAGGCGCAGAAGCATGCAAGAAGACGCAGAAGAGTCCAAGCAGGCGCGGAAGCGTCCAAGCAGTCGCGGAAGCGTCCAAGCAGGCGCGGTAGCGTCCAAGCAGTCGCGGAAGCGTCCAAGCAGGCGCGGTAGCGTCCAAGCAGTCGCGGAAGCGTCCAAGCAGGCGCGGTAGCGTCCAAGCAGTCGCGGAAGCGTCCAAGCAGGCGCGGTAGCGTCCAAGCAGGCGCGGAAGCGTGCAAGCAGTCGCGGAAGCGTCCAAGCAGGCGCGGAAGCATGCAAGAAGACGCCGAAGAGTCCAAGCAGGCGCGGAAGCGTCCAAGCAGTCGCGGAAGCGTCCAAGCAGGCGCGGCAACGTCCAAGCAGGCGTGGAAGCGTCCAATCAGACGCGGAAGCGTCCAAGCAGGCGCGGTAGCGTCCAACCAGGCGCGGAAGCGTCCAAGCAGTCGCGGAAGCGTCCAAGCAGGCGCGGAAGCGTCCAAGCAGTCGCGGAAGCGTCCAAGAAGGCGGGGAAGCATGCAAGCAGGCGCGGAAGCGTCCAAGCAGGCGCGGAAACATCCAAGCAGGCGCGGCAGCGTCCAAGCTGGCGCGGAAACGTCCAAGCAGGCGCGGAAGCATGCAAGAAGACGCAGAAGAGTCCAAGCAGGCGCGGAAGCGTCCAAGCAGGAGGGGAAGCATGCAAGCAGGCGCGGAAGCGTCCAAGCAGGCGCGGAAACGTTCAAGTAGGCGCGGAAGCATGCAAGAAGACGCGGAAACGTCCAAGCAGGCGCAGAAGCATGCAAGAAGACGCAGAAGAGTCCAAGCAGGCGCGGAAGCGTCCAAGCAGTCGCGGAAGCGTCCAAGCAGGCGGGGAAGCATGCAAGCAGGCGCGGAAGCGTCCAAGCAGGCGCGGAAACATCCAAGTAGGCGCGGCAGCATGCAAGAAGTCGCAGAAGAGTCCAAGCAGTCGCGGAAGCGTCCAAGCAGTCGCGGAAATGTCCAAGCAGGCGCGGTAGAGACTAAGCAGGCGCGGAAACGACCAAGCAGGCGCGGAAACGTCCAAGCAAGCGTGGAAGAGTACAAGCAGGTGCGGAAGCGTCGAAGCAGGCGCAGAACCGTGCAAGTAGGCACGGAAGCGTCCAAGAAGGCGCGGCAGCATGCAAGAAGGCGCAGAAGAGTCCAAGCAGGCGAGGAAGCGTCCGAGCAGGCGCGGAAGCATGCAAGCAGGCGCGGAAGCGTCCAGGCAGGCGCGGAAGCGTCCAAGCAGTCGCGGAAGCGTCCAAGCATTCGCGGAAGCGTCCAAGCAGGCGCGGTAGCGTCCAACCAGGCGCGGAAGCGTCCAAGCAGGCGGGGAAGCATGCAAGTAGGCGCGGTAGCGTCCAAGCAGGCGCGGAAGCGTCCAAGCAGTCGCAGAAGCGTCCAAGCAGGCGCGGTGGCGTCCAAGCAGGCGCGGAAGCGTCCAAGCAGGCGCGGTAGCGTCCAACCAGGCGCGGATGCGTCCAAGCAGTCGCGGAAGCGTCCAAGCAGGCGCGGTAGCGTCCAAGCAGGCGCGGAAACGTCCAAGCAGGCGCGGAAGCATGCAAGAAGACGCAGAAGAGTCCAAGCAGGCGCGGTAGCGTCCAACCAGGCGCGGATGCGTCCAAGCAGTCGCGGAAGCGTCCAAGCAGGCGCGGTAGCGTCCAAGCAGGCGCGGAAGCGTGCAAGCAGTCGCGGAAGCTTCCAAGCAGGCGCGGAAGCATGCAAGAAGACGCGGAAGCATGCAAAAAGGCGCGGAAGCGTCCAAGCAGTCGCGGAAGCGTCCAAGCAGTCGCAGAAGCATGCAAGAAGACGCAGAAGAGTCCAAGCAGGCGCGGTAGCGTCCAAGCAGGCGCGGAAGCATGCAAGAAGACGCAGAAGAGTCCAAGCAGGAGCGGAAGCGTCCAAGCAGTCGCGGAAGCGTCCAAGCAGGCGCGGAAGCGTTCAAGCAGTCGCGGAAGCGTCCAAGCAGGCGCGGAAGCGTCCAAGCAGGCGGGGAAGCATGCAAGCAGGCGCGGAAGCGTCCAGGCAGGCGCGGAAGCGTCCAAGCAGGCGGGGAAGCATGCAAGCAGGCGCGGAAGCGTCCAAGCAGGCGCGGAAGCGTCCAAGCAGTCGCAGAAGCGTCCAAGCAGGCGCGGCAGCATCCAAGCAGGCGCGGAAGCGTCCAAGCAGGCGCGGTAGCGTCCAACCAGGCGCGGATGCGTCCAAGCAGTCCCGGAAGCGTCCAAGCAGGCGCGGTAGCGTCCAAGCAGGCGCGGAAACGTCCAAGCAGGCGCGGAAGCATGCAAGAAGACGCAGAAGAGTCCAAACAGGCGCGGAAGCGTCCAAGCAGGCGCGGAAGAGGCCAAGAAGACGCGGAAGCGTCCAAGAAGGCGCGGTAGCGTCCAAGCAGTCGCGGAAACGACCAAGCAGGCGCGGAAACGTCCAAGCAAGCGTGGAAGAGTACAAGCAGGTGCGGAAGCGTCGAAGCAGGCGCAGAACCGTGCAAGTAGGCACGGAAGCGTCCAAGAAGGCGCGGCAGCATGCAAGAAGGCGCAGAAGAGTCCAAGCAGGCGCGGAAGCGTCCAAGCAGTCGCAGAAACGTCCAAGCAGGCGCGGTAGCGTCCAACCAGGCGCGGAAGAGTCCAAGAAGTCGCGGAAGCGTCCATACAGGCGCGGCAGCGTCCAAGCAGGCACGGAAGCGTCCAAGAAGACGTAGAAGAGTCCAAGCAGGCGCGGAAGCGTCCAAGCAGGCGGGGAAGCATGCAAGCAGGCGCGGAAGCGTCCAAGCAGGCGCGGAAGCATGGAAGAAGGCGCAGAAGAGTCCAAGCAGGCACGGAAGCGTCCAAGAAGGCGCGGCAGCATGCAAGAAGGCGCAGAAGAGTCCAAGCAGGCGCGGAAGCGTCCAAGCAGGCGCGGAAGCATGCAAGCAGGCGCGAAAGCGTCCAGGCAGGCGCGCAAGCGTCCAAGCAGTCGCGGAAGCGTCCAAGCAGTCATGGAAGCGTCCAAGCAGTCGCGGAAGCGTCCAAGCAGGCGGGGAAGCATGCAAGCAGGCGCGGAAGCGTCCAGGCAGGCGCGGAAGCGTCCAAGCAGGCGGGGAAGCATGCAAGCAGGCGCGGAAGCGTCCAAGCAGGCGCGGAAGCGTCCAAGCAGTCGCGGCAGCGTCCAAGCAGGCGCGGCAGCGTCCAAGCAGTCGCGGAAGCGTCCAAGCAGGCGCGGAAGCGTCCAAGCAGGCGGGGAAGCATGCACGCAGGCGCGGAAGCGTCCAAGCAGGCGCGGAAACGTCCAAGTAGGCGCGGCAGCATGCAAGAAGGCGCAGAAGATTCCTATCAGGCGCGAAAGCGTCCAAGCAGGCGGGGAAGCATGCAAGCAGGCGCGGAAGCGTCCACGCAGGCGCGGAAACGTCCAAGTAGGCGCGGCAGCATGCAAGAAGGCGCAGAAGAGTCCAAGCAGGCGCGGAAGCGTCCAAGCAGGCGCGGAAGCATGCAAGAAGGCGCAGAAGAGTCCAAGCAGGCGCGGAAGCGTCCAAGCAGTCGCGGAAGCGTCCAAGCAGGCGCGGTAGCGTCCAAGCTGGCGCGGAAACGTCCAAGCAGGCGCGGAAGCATGCAAGAAGGCGCAGAAGAGTCCAAGCAGGCGCGGAAGCGTCCAAGCAGGCGCGGAAGCGTCCAAGCAGGCGCGGTAGCGTCCAAGCTGGCGCGGAAACGTCCAAACAGGCGCGGAAGCATGCAAGAAGACGCAGAAGAGTTCAAGCAGGCGCGGAAGCATCCAAGCAGGAGGGGAAGCATGCAAGCAGGCGCGGAAGCGTCCAAGCAGTCGCAGAAGCGTCCAAGCAGGCGCGGTAGCTTCCAAGCAGGCGCGGAAGCGTCCAAGCAGGCGCGGTAGCGTCCAACCAGGCGCGGATGCGTCCAAGCAGTCGCGGAAGCGTCCAAGCAGGCGCGGTAGCGTCCAAGCAGGCGCGGTAACGTCCAAGCATGCGCGGAAGCATGCAAGAAGACGCAGAAGAGTCCAAGCAGGCGCGGAAGCGTCCAAGCAGTCGCGGAAGCGTCCACGCAGGCGCGGTAGCGTCCAAGCAGTCGCGGAAGCGTCCAAGCAGGCGCGGTAGCGTCCAAGCAGTCGCGGAAGCGTCCAAGCAGGCGCGGTAGCGTCCAACCAGGCGCGGATGCGTCCAAGCAGTCGCGAAAGCGTCCAAGCAGGCGCGGTAGCGTCCAAGCAGGCGCGACAACGTCCAAGCAGGCGCGGAAGCATGCAAGAAGACGCAGAAGAGTCCAAGCAGGCGAGGAAGCGTCCAAGCAGTCGCGGAAGCGTCCAAGCAGGCGGGGAAGCATGCAAGCAGGCGCGGAAGCGTCCAAGCAGGCGGGGAAGCATGCAAGCAGGCGCGGAAGCGTCCAAGCAGGCGCGGAAGCGTCCAAGCAGTCGCAGAAGCGTCCAAGCAGGCGCGGTAGCATCCAAGCAGGCGCGGAAGCGTCCAAGCAGGCGCGGTAGCGTCCAACCAGGCGCGGATGCGTCCAAGCAGTCCCGGAAGCGTCCAAGCAGGCGCGGTAGCGTCCAAGCAGGCGCGGTAACGTCCAAGCAGGCGCGGAAGCATGCAAGAAGACGCAGAAGAGTCCAAACAGGCGCGGAAGCGTCCAAGCAGGCGCGGAAGAGTCCAAGAAGACGCGGAAGCGTCCAAGAAGGCGCGGTAGCGTCCAAGCAGTCGCGGAAACGACCAAGCAGGCGCGGAAACGTCCAAGCAAGCGTGGAAGAGTACAAGCAGGTGCGGAAGCGTCGAAGCAGGCGCAGAACCGTGCAAGTAGGCACGGAAGCGTCCAAGAAGGCGCGGCAGCATGCAAGAAGGCGCAGAAGCGTCCAAGCAGTCGCGGAAGCGTCCAAGCAGGCGCGGTAGCGTCCAAGCAGGCGCGGAAGCGTGCAAGCAGTCGCGGAAGCTTCCAAGCAGGCGCGGAAGCATGCCAGAAGACGCGGAAGCATGCAAAAAGGCGCGGAAGCGTCCAAGCAGTCGCGGAAGCGTCCAAGCAGTCGCGGAAACGTCCAAGCCGGCGCGGAAGCGTCCAACCAGGCGCGGTAGCGTCCAACAAGGCGCGGAAGCGTCCAAGCAGGCGCGGTAGCGTCCAACCAGGCGCGGATGCGTCCAAGCAGTCGCGGAAGCGTCCAAGCAGGCGCGGTAGCGTCCAAGCAGGCGCGGAAGCGTGCAAGCAGTCGCGGAAGCTTCCAAGCAGGCGCGGAAGCATGCAAGAAGACGCGGAAGCATGCAAAAAGGCGCGGAAGCGTCCAAGCAGTCGCGGAAGCGTCCAAGCAGTCGCAGAAGCATGCAAGAAGACGCAGAAGAGTCCAAGCAGGCGCGGAAGCGTCCAAGCAGGCGCGGTAGCGTCCAACCAGGCGCGGATGCGTCCAAGCAGTCGCGGAAGCGTCCAAGCAGGCGCGGTAGCGTCCAAGCAGGCGCGGTAACGTCCAAGCATGCGCGGAAGCATGCAAGAAGACGCAGAAGAGTCCAAGCAGGCGCGGAAGCGTCCAAGCAGTCGCGGAAGCGTCCACGCAGGCGCGGTAGCGTCCAAGCAGTCGCGGAAGCGTCCAAGCAGGCGCGGTAGCGTCCAAGCAGTCGCGGAAGCGTCCAAGCAGGCGCGGTAGCGTCCAACCAGGCGCGGATGCGTCCAAGCAGTCGCGAAAGCGTCCAAGCAGGCGCGGTAGCGTCCAAGCAGGCGCGACAACGTCCAAGCAGGCGCGGAAGCATGCAAGAAGACGCAGAAGAGTCCAAGCAGGCGAGGAAGCGTCCAAGCAGTCGCGGAAGCGTCCAAGCAGGCGGGGAAGCATGCAAGCAGGCGCGGAAGCGTCCAAGCAGGCGGGGAAGCATGCAAGCAGGCGCGGAAGCGTCCAAGCAGGCGCGGAAGCGTCCAAGCAGTCGCAGAAGCGTCCAAGCAGGCGCGGTAGCATCCAAGCAGGCGCGGAAGCGTCCAAGCAGGCGCGGTAGCGTCCAACCAGGCGCGGATGCGTCCAAGCAGTCCCGGAAGCGTCCAAGCAGGCGCGGTAGCGTCCAAGCAGGCGCGGTAACGTCCAAGCAGGCGCGGAAGCATGCAAGAAGACGCAGAAGAGTCCAAACAGGCGCGGAAGCGTCCAAGCAGGCGCGGAAGAGTCCAAGAAGACGCGGAAGCGTCCAAGAAGGCGCGGTAGCGTCCAAGCAGTCGCGGAAACGACCAAGCAGGCGCGGAAACGTCCAAGCAAGCGTGGAAGAGTACAAGCAGGTGCGGAAGCGTCGAAGCAGGCGCAGAACCGTGCAAGTAGGCACGGAAGCGTCCAAGAAGGCGCGGCAGCATGCAAGAAGGCGCAGAAGCGTCCAAGCAGTCGCGGAAGCGTCCAAGCAGGCGCGGTAGCGTCCAAGCAGGCGCGGAAGCGTGCAAGCAGTCGCGGAAGCTTCCAAGCAGGCGCGGAAGCATGCCAGAAGACGCGGAAGCATGCAAAAAGGCGCGGAAGCGTCCAAGCAGTCGCGGAAGCGTCCAAGCAGTCGCGGAAACGTCCAAGCCGGCGCGGAAGCGTCCAACTAGGCGCGGTAGCGTCCAACAAGGCGCGGAAGCGTCCAAGCAGGCGGGGAAGCATGCAAGCAGGCGCGGAAGCGTCCAAGCAGGCGCGGAAGCGTCCAAGCAGTCGCAGAAGCGTCCAAGCAGGCGCGGTGGCGTCCAAGCAGGCGCGGAAGCGTCCAAGCAGGCGCGGTAGCGTCCAACCAGGCGCGGATGCGTCCAAGCAGTCCCGGAAGCGTCCAAGCAGCCGCGGTAGCGTCCAAGCAGGCGCGGAAACGTCCAAGCAGGCGCGGAAGCATGCAAGAAGACGCAGAAGAGTCCAAACAGGCGCGGAAGCGTCCAAGCAGGCGCGGAAGAGTCCAAGAAGACGCGGAAGCGTCCAAGAAGGCGCGGTAGCGTCCAAGCAGTCGCGGAAACGACCAAGCAGGCGCGGAAACGTCCAAGCAAGCGTGGAAGAGTACAAGCAGGTGCGGAAGCGTCGAAGCAGGCGCAGAACCTTGCAAGTAGGCACGGAAGCGTCCAAGAAGGCGCGGCAGCATGCAAGAAGGCGCAGAAGAGTCCAAGCAGGCGCGGAAGGGTCCAAGCAGTCGCAGAAGCGTCCAAGCAGGCGCGGTAGCGTCCAACCAGGCACGGAAGAGTCCAAGAAGTCGCGGAAGCGTCCATACAGGCGCGGCAGCGTCCAAGCAGGCACGGAAGCGTCCAAGAAGGCGCGGCAGCATGCAAGAAGACGCAGAAGAGTCCAAGCAGGCGCGGAAGCGTCCAAACAGGAGGGGAAGCATGCAAGCAGGCGCGGAAGCGTCCAAGCAGGCGCGGTAGCGTCCAAGCAGGCGCGGAAGAGTCCAAGAAGTCGCGGAAGCGTCCAAGCAGGCGCGGTAGCGTCCAAGCAGGCGTGGAAACGTCCAAGCAGGCGCGGAAGCATGCAAGAAGACGCAGAAGAGTCCAAGCAGGCGCGGAAGCGTCCAAGCAGGAGGGGAAGCATGCAAGCAGGCGCGGAAGCGTCCAAGCAGGCGCGGAAACGTCCAAGTAGGCGCGGAAGCATGCAAGAAGGCGCAGAAGAGTCCAAGCAGGCGCGGAAGCGTCCAAGCAGGCGCGGAAACGTCCAAGCAGGCGCGGAAGCATGCAAGAAGACGCAGAAGAGTCCAAGCAGGAGCGGAAGCATCCAAGCAGTCGCGGAAGCGTCCAAGCAGGCGCGGAAGCGTTCAAGCAGTCGCGGAAGCGTCCAAGCAGGCGCGGAAGCATGCAAGCAGGCGCGGAAGCGTCCAGGCAGGCGCGCAAGCGTCCAAGCAGTCGCGGAAGCGTCCAAACAGTCGCGGAAGCGTCCAAGCAGGCGCGGAAGCGTCCAAGCAGGCGGGGAAGCATGCAAGCAGGCGCGGAAGCGTCCAGGCAGGCGCGGAAGCGTCCAAGCAGGCGGGGAAGCATGCAAGCAGGCGCGGAAGCGTCCAAGCAGGCGCGGAAGCGTCCAAGCAGTCGCAGAAGCGTCCAAGCAGGCGCGGTAGCATCCAAGCAGGCGCGGAAGCGTCCAAGCAGGCGCGGAAGCGTCCAAGCAGGCGCGGAAACGTCCAAGTAGGCGCGGAAGCATGCAAGAAGGCGCAGAAGAGTCCAAGCAGGCGCGGAAACGTCCAAGCAGGCGCGGAAGCATGCAAGAAGACGCAGAAGAGTCCAAGCAGTCGCGGAAGCGTCCAAGCAGGCGCGGAAGCGTCCAAGCAGGCGTGGTAGTGTCCAAGCTGGTGCGGAAACGTCCAAGCAGGCGCGGTAGCGTCCCACCAGGCGCGGAAGAGTCCAAGAAGTCGCGGAAGCGTCCAAATAGGCGCGGCAGCGTCCAAGCATGCGCGGAAACGTCCAAGCAGGCGCGGAAGCATGCAAGAAGACGCAGAAGAGTCCAAGCAGGCGCGGAAGCGTCCAAGCAGGAGGGGAAGCATGCAAGCAGGCGCGGAAGCGTCCAAGCAGGCGCGGAAACGTCCAAGCAGGCGCGGAAGCATGCAAGAAGACGCAGAAGCGTCCAAGCAGGCGCGGAAGCGTCCAAGCATGCGCGGAAACGTCCAAGCAGGCGCGGAAGCGTCCAAGCAGGAGGGGAAGCATGCAAGCAGGCGCGGAAGCGTCCAAGCAGGCGCGGAAACGTCCAAGTAGGCGCGGAAGCATGCAAGAAGGCGCAGAAGAGTCCAAGCAGGCGCGGAAACGTCCAAGCAGGCGCGGAAGCATGCAAGAAGACGCAGAAGAGTCCAAGCAGTCGCGGAAGCGTCCAAGCAGGCGCGGAAGCGTCCAAGCAGGCGTGGTAGTGTCCAAGCTGGTGCGGAAACGTCCAAGCAGGCGCGGTAGCGTCCCACCAGGCGCGGAAGAGTCCAAGAAGTCGCGGAAGCGTCCAAATAGGCGCGGCAGCGTCCAAGCATGCGCGGAAACGTCCAAGCAGGCGCGGAAGCATGCAAGAAGACGCAGAAGAGTCCAAGCAGGCGCGGAAGCGTCCAAGCAGGAGGGGAAGCATGCAAGCAGGCGCGGAAGCATGCAAGAAGGCGCAGAAGAGTCCAAGCAGGCGAGGAAGCGTCCAAGCAGTCGCGGAAGCGTCCAAGCAGTCGCGGAAGCGTCCAAGCAGTCGCGGAAGCGTCCAAGCAGGCGCGGAAGCGTCCAAGCAGGCATGGTAGTGTCCAAGCTGGTGCGGAAACGTCCAAGCAGGCGCGGAAGCGTCCAACCAGGCGCGGAAGCGTCCAAGCAGTCGCGGAAGCGTCCAAGCAGGCGCGGTAGTGTCCAAGCTGGCGCGGAAACGTCCAAGCAGGCGCGGAAGCATGCAAGAAGGCGCAGAAGAGCCCAAGCAGGCGCGGAAGCGTCCAAGCAGTCGCGGAAGCGTCCAAGCAGGCGCGGAAGCATGCAAGAAGACGCAGAAGAGTCAAGCAGGCGAGGAAGCGTCCAAGCAGTCGCGGAAGCGTCCAAGCAGGCGGGGAAGCATGCAAGCAGGCGCGGAAGCGTCCAAGCAGGCGCGGAAACATCCAAGTAGGCGCGGCAGCATGCAAGAAGTCGCAGAAGAGTCCAAGCAGTCGCGGAAGCGTCCAAGCAGTCGCGGAAATGTCCAAGCAGGCGTGGTAGAGACTAAGCAGGCGCGGAAACGACCAAGCAGGCGCGGAAACGTCCAAGCAAGCGTGGAAGAGTACAAGCAGGTGCGGAAGCGTCGAAGCAGGCGCAGAACCGTGCAAGTAGGCACGGAAGCGTCCAAGAAGGCGCGGCAGCATGCAAGAAGGCGCAGAAGAGTCCAAGCAGGCGAGGAAGCGTCCGAGCAGGCGCGGAAGCATGCAAGCAGGCGCGGAAGCGTCCAGGCAGGCGCGGAAGCGTCCAAGCAGTCGCGGAAGCGTCCAAGCAGGCGCGGTAGCGTCCAACCAGGCGCGGATGCGTCCAAGCAGTCGCGGAAGCATGCAAGAAGACGCAGAAGAGTCCAAGCAGGCGCGGTAGCGTCCAAGCAGTCGCAGAAGCGTCCAAGCAGGCGCGGTGGCGTCCAAGCAGGCGCGGAAGCGTCCAAGCAGGCGCGGTAGCGTCCAACCAGGCGCGGATGCGTCCAAGCAGTCGCGGAAGCATGCAAGAAGACGCAGAAGAGTCCAAGCAGGCGCGGTAGCGTCCAAGCAGGCGCGGAAGCGTCCAAGCAGTCGCGGAAGCGTCCAAGCAGGCGCGGTAGCGTCCAAGCAGGCGCGGAAGCGTGCAAGCAGTCGCGGAAGCTTCCAAGCAGGCGCGGAAGCATGCAAGAAGACGCGGAAGCATGCAAAAAGGCGCGGAAGCGTCCAAGCAGTCGCGGAAGCGTCCAAGCAGTCGCGGAAACGTCCAAGCCGGCGCGGAAGCGTCCAACCAGGCGCGGTAGCGTCCAACAAGGCGCGGAAGCGTCCAAGCAGGCGGGGAAGCATGCAAGCAGGCGCGGAAGCGTCCAAGCAGGCGCGGAAGCGTCCAAGCAGTCGCAGAAGCGTCCAAGCAGGCGCGGTGGCGTCCAAGCAGGCGCGGAAGCGTCCAAGCAGGCGCGGTAGCGTCCAACCAGGCGCGGATGCGTCCAAGCAGTCGCGAAAGCGTCCAAGCAGGCGCGGTAGCGTCCAAGCAGGCGCGACAACGTCCAAGCAGGCGCGGAAGCATGCAAGAAGACGCAGAAGAGTCCAAGCAGGCGAGGAAGCGTCCAAGCAGTCGCGGAAGCGTCCAAGCAGGCGGGGAAGCATGCAAGCAGGCGCGGAAGCGTCCAAGCAGGCGGGGAAGCATGCAAGCAGGCGCGGAAGCGTCCAAGCAGGCGCGGAAGCGTCCAAGCAGTCGCAGAAGCGTCCAAGCAGGCGCGGTAGCATCCAAGCAGGCGCGGAAGCGTCCAAGCAGGCGCGGTAGCGTCCAACCAGGCGCGGATGCGTCCAAGCAGTCCCGGAAGCGTCCAAGCAGGCGCGGTAGCGTCCAAGCAGGCGCGGTAACGTCCAAGCAGGCGCGGAAGCATGCAAGAAGACGCAGAAGAGTCCAAACAGGCGCGGAAGCGTCCAAGCAGGCGCGGAAGAGTCCAAGAAGACGCGGAAGCGTCCAAGAAGGCGCGGTAGCGTCCAAGCAGTCGCGGAAACGACCAAGCAGGCGCAGAACCGTGCAAGTAGGCACGGAAGCGTCCAAGAAGGCGCGGCAGCATGCAAGAAGGCGCAGAAGCGTCCAAGCAGTCGCGGAAGCGTCCAAGCAGGCGCGGTAGCGTCCAAGCAGGCGCGGAAGCGTGCAAGCAGTCGCGGAAGCTTCCAAGCAGGCGCGGAAGCATGCCAGAAGACGCGGAAGCATGCAAAAAGGCGCGGAAGCGTCCAAGCAGTCGCGGAAGCGTCCAAGCAGTCGCGGAAACGTCCAAGCCGGCGCGGAAGCGTCCAACCAGGCGCGGTAGCGTCCAACAAGGCGCGGAAGCGTCCAAGCAGGCGGGGAAGCATGCAAGCAGGCGCGGAAGCGTCCAAGCAGGCGCGGAAGCGTCCAAGCAGTCGCAGAAGCGTCCAAGCAGGCGCGGTGGCGTCCAAGCAGGCGCGGAAGCGTCCAAGCAGGCGCGGTAGCGTCCAACCAGGCGCGGATGCGTCCAAGCAGTCGCGAAAGCGTCCAAGCAGGCGCGGTAGCGTCCAAGCAGGCGCGACAACGTCCAAGCAGGCGCGGAAGCATGCAAGAAGACGCAGAAGAGTCCAAGCAGGCGAGGAAGCGTCCAAGCAGGCGGGGAAGCATGCAAGCAGGCGCGGAAACGTCCAAGCAGGCGCGGAAACATCCAAGTAGGCGCGGCAGCATGCAAGAAGTCGCAGAAGAGTCCAAGCAGTCGCGGAAGCGTCCAAGCAGTCGCGGAAATGTCCAAGCAGGCGCGGTAGATTCTAAGCAGGCGCGGAAACGACCAAGCAGGCGCGGAAACGTCCAAGCAAGCGTGGAAGAGTACAAGCAGGCGGGGAAGCATGCAAGCAGGCGCGGAAGCGTCCAGGCAGGCGCGGAAGCGTCCAAGCAGGCGGGGAAGCATGCAAGCAGGCGCGGAAGCGTCCAAGCAGGCGCGGAAGCGTCCAAGCAGTCGCAGAAGCGTCCAAGCAGGCGCGGTAGCATCCAAGCAGGCGCGGAAGCGTCCAAGCAGGCGCGGTAGCGTCCAACCAGGCGCGGATGCGTCCAAGCAGTCCCGGAAGCGTCCAAGCAGGCGCGGTAGCGTCCAAGCAGTCGCGGAAGCGTCCAAGCAGGCGCGGTAGCGTCCAAGCAGGCGCGGAAGCGTGCAAGCAGTCGCGGAAGCGTCCAAGCAGGCGCGGAAGCATGCAAGAAGACGCAGAAGAGTCCAAGCAGGCGCGGAAGCGTCCAAGCAGTCGCGGAAGCGTCCAAGCAGGCGCGGAAACGTCCAAGCAGGCGTGGAAGCGTCCAAGCAGACGCGGAAGCGTCCAAGCAGGCGCGGTAGCGTCCAACCAGGCGCGGAAGCGTCCAAGCAGTCGCGGACGCGTCCAAGCAGGCGCGGAAGCGTCCTAGCAGTCGTGGAAACGTCCAAGCAGGCGGGGAAGCATGCAAGCAGGCGCGGAAACATCCAAGTAGGCGCGGCAGCATGCAAGAAGGCGCAGGAGAGTCCAAGCAGTCGCGGAAGCGTCCAAGCAGTCGCGGAAGCCTCCAAGCAGGCGCGGTAGCGTCCAAGCAGGCGCGGTAGCGTCCAAGCAGGCGTGGGAGCGTCCAAGCAGGCGCGGAAGCGTCCAAGCAGGCGCGGAAGCATGCAAGAAGGCGCAGAAGAGTCCAAGCAGGCGCGGAAGCGTCCTAGCAGTCGCGGAAGAGTCCAAGCAGGCGCGGAAGCGTCCAAGCAGTCGCGGAAGCGTCGAAGCAGGCGCGGAAGCGTCCAAGCAGTCGCGGAAGCGTCCAAGCAGGCGCGGTAGCGTCCAAGCAGGCGCGGAAACGTCCAAGCAGGCGCGGAAGAGTCCAAGCAGGCGCGGTAACGTCCAAGTAGGCGCGGAAGCATGCAAGAAGGCGCGGAAGCGTCCAAGCAGGCGCGGTAGCGTCCAAGCAGGCGCGGAAACGTCCAACCAGGCGCGGAATCATGCAAGAAGGCGCAGAAGAGTCCAAGCAGGTGCGGAAGCGTCCAAGCAGGCGCGGAAGCGTCCAAGCAGGCGCGGAAGAGTCCAAGCAGGCGCGGTAGCGTCCAACCAGGCGCGGATGCGTCCAAGCAGTCGCGGAAGCGTCCAAGCAGGCGCGGTAGCGTCCAAGCAGGCGCGGAAACGTCCAAGCAGGCGCGGAAGCATGCAAGAAGACGCAGAAGAGTCCAAGCAGGCGCGGAAGCGTCCAAGCAGTCGCGGAAGCGTCCAAGCAGTCGCGGAAGCGTCCAAGCAGGCGCGGTAGCGTCCAAGCAGGTGCGGAAACGTCCAAGCAGGCGCGGAAGCATGCAAGAAGACGCAGAAGCGTCCAAGCAGTCGCGGAAACGTCCAAGCAGGCGCGGTAGCGTCCAAGCAGGCGCGGAAGCGTCCAAGCAGGCGCGGAAGCGTCCTAGCAGGCGCGGTAGAGTCCAAGCAGGCGCGGAAACGTCCAAGTAGGCGCGGCAGCATGCAAGAAGGCGCAGAAGATTCCTATCAGGCGCGGAAGCGTCCAAGCAGGCGGGGAAGCATGCAAGCAGGCGCGGAAGCGTCCACGCAGGCGAGGAAACGTCCAAGTAGGCGCGGCAGCATGCAAGAAGGCGCAGAAGAGTCCAAGCAGGCGCGGAAGCGTCCAAGCAGGCGCGGTAGCGTCCAAGCAAGCGCGGAAGCGTCCAAGAAGGCGCGGAAGCATGCAAGAAGGAGCAGAAGAGTCCAAGCAGGCGCGGAAGCGTCCAAGCAGGCGCGGTAGCTTCCATATAGGCGCGGAAGCGTCCAAGCAGGCGCGGAACCGTGCAAGCAGGCGCGGAAGCATCCATATAGGCGCGAAAGCGTCAAAGCAGGCGCGGAAGCGTCCAAGCAGGCGCGGAAGCGTCCAAGCAGGCGCGGAAACGTCCATGTAGGGGCGGAAGCATGCAAGAAGGCGCAGAAGAGTCCAAACAGGCGCGGAAGCGTCCAAGCAGTCGCGGAAGCGTCCAAGCAGTCGCGGAAGCGTCCAAGCAGGTGCGGAAACGTCCAAGCAGGCGCGGAAGCATGCAAGAAGACGCAGAAGCGTCCAAGCAGGCACGGAAGCATCCATATAGGCGCGGAAGCGTCAAAGCAGGCGCGGAAGCGTCCAAGCAGGCGCGGAAGCGTCCAAGTAGGCGCGGAAGCATCCATATAGGCGCGAAAGCGTCAAAGCAGGCGCGGAAGTGTCCAAGCAGGCGCGGAAGCGTCCAAGTAGGCGCGGAAGCATCCATATAGGCGCGAAAGCGTCAAAGCAGGCGCGGAAGCGTCCAAGCAGGCGCGGAAACGTCCAAGTAGGCGCGGAAGCATGCAAGAAGGAGCAGAAGAGTCCAAGCAGGCGCGGAAGCGTCCAAGCAGGCGCGGAAGCGTCCAAGCAGGCGCGGAAGCGTCCAAGCAGGCGCGGAAGCGTCCAAGTAGGCGCGGAAGCATCCATATAGGCGCGAAAGCGTCAAAGCAGGCGCGGAAACGTCCAAGCAGGCGCGGTAGCGTCCAAGCAGGCGCGGAAGCGTCCAAGCAGGCGCGGTAGCGTCCAAGCAGGTGCGGAAACGTCCAAGCAGGCGCGGAAGCATGCAAGAAGACGCAGAAGCGTCCAAGCAGTCGCGGAAACGTCCAAGCAGGCGCGGTAGCGTCCAAGCAGGCGCGGAAGCGTCCAAGCAGGCGCGGAAGCGTCCTAGCAGGCGCGGTAGAGTCCAAGCAGGCGCGGAAACGTCCAAGTAGGCGCGGCAGCATGCAAGAAGGCGCAGAAGATTCCTATCAGGCGCGGAAGCGTCCAAGCAGGCGGGGAAGCATGCAAGCAGGCGCGGAAGCGTCCACGCAGGCGCGGAAGCGTCCAAGCAGGCGCGGAAGCGTCCAAGCAGTCGCGGAAGCGTCCAAGCAGGCGCGGTAGCGTCCAAGCAGGCGCGGAAGCGTCCAAGCAGGCGCGGTAGCGTCCAAGCAGGCGCGGAAACGTCCAAGTAGGCGCGGAAGCATGCAAGAAGGAGCAGAAGAGTCCAAGCCGGCGCGGAAGCGTCCAAGCAGGCACGGAAGCATCCATATAGGCGCGGAAGCGTCAAAGCAGGCGCGGAAGCGTCCAAGCAGGCGCGGAAGCGTCCAAGTAGGCGCGGAAGCATCCATATAGGCGCGAAAGCGTCAAAGCAGGCGCGGAAGTGTCCAAGCAGGCGCGGAAGCGTCCAAGTAGGCGCGGAAGCATCCATATAGGCGCGAAAGCGTCAAAGCAGGCGCGGAAGCGTCCAAGCAGGCGCGGAAACGTCCAAGTAGGCGCGGAAGCATGCAAGAAGGAGCAGAAGAGTCCAAGCAGGCGCGGAAGCGTCCAAGCAGGCGCGGAAGCGTCCAAGCAGGCGCGGAAGCGTCCAAGCAGGCGCGGAAGCGTCCAAGTAGGCGCGGAAGCATCCATATAGGCGCGAAAGCGTCAAAGCAGGCGCGGAAACGTCCAAGCAGGCGCGGTAGCGTCCAAGCAGGCGCGGAAGCGTCCAAGCAGGCGCGGTAGCGTCCAAGCAGGCGCGGAAACGTCCAAGTAGGCGCGGAAGCATGCAAGAAGGAGCAGAAGAGTCCAAGCAGGCGCGGAAGCGTCCAAGCAGGCGCGGAAGCGTCCAAGCAGTCGCGGAAGCGTCCAAGCAGGCGCGGAAGCGTCCAAGCAGTCGCGGAAGCGTCCAAGCAGGCGCGGAAGCGTCCAAGCAGGCGCGGAAGAGTCCAAGCAGGCGCGGTAGCGTCCAACCAGGCGCGGATGCGTCCAAGCAGTCGCGGAAGCGTCCAAGCAGGCGCGGTAGCGTCCAAGCAGGCGCGGAAACGTCCAAGCAGGCGCGGAAGCATGCAAGAAGACGCAGAAGAGTCCAAGCAGGCGCGGAAGCGTCCAAGCAGTCGCGGAAGCGTCCAAGCAGTCGCGGAAGCGTCCAAGCAGGCGCGGTAGCGTCCAAGCAGGTGCGGAAACGTCCAAGCAGGCGCGGAAGCATGCAAGAAGACGCAGAAGCGTCCAAGCAGTCGCGGAAACGTCCAAGCAGGCGCGGTAGCGTCCAAGCAGGCGCGGAAGCGTCCAAGCAGGCGCGGAAGCGTCCTAGCAGGCGCGGTAGAGTCCAAGCAGGCGCGGAAACGTCCAAGTAGGCGCGGCAGCATGCAAGAAGGCGCAGAAGATTCCTATCAGGCGCGGAAGCGTCCAAGCAGGCGGGGAAGCATGCAAGCAGGCGCGGAAGCGTCCACGCAGGCGCGGAAACGTCCAAGTAGGCGCGGCAGCATGCAAGAAGGCGCAGAAGAGTCCAAGCAGGCGCGGAAGCGTCCAAGCAGGCGCGGCAGCGTCCAAGCAAGCGCGGAAGCGTCCAAGAAGGCGCGGAAGCATGCAAGAAGGAGCAGAAGAGTCCAAGCAGGCGCGGAAGCGTCCAAGAAGGCGCGGTAGCTTCCATCAAGGCGCGGAAGCGTCCAAGCAGGCGCGGAACCGTGCAAGCAGGCGCGGAAGCATCCATATAGGCGCGAAAGCGTCAAAGCAGGCGCGGAAGCGTCCAAGCAGGCGCGGAAGCGTCCATGTAGGGGCGGAAGCATGCAAGAAGGCGCAGAAGAGTCCAAACAGGCGCGGAAGCGTCCAAGCAGGCGCGGAACCGTGCAAGCAGGCGCGGAAGCATCCATATAGGCGCGAAAGCGTCAAAGCAGGCGCGGAAGCGTCCAAGCAAGCGCGGAAGCGTCCAAGAAGGCGCGGAAGCATGCAAGAAGGAGCAGAAGAGTCCAAGCAGGCGCGGAAGCGTCCAAGCAGGCGCGGTAGCTTCCATATAGGCGCGGTAGCGTCCAAGCAGGCGCGGAAACGTCCAACCAGGCGCGGAAGCATGCAAGAAGGCGCAGAAGAGTCCAAGCAGGCGCGGAAGCGTCCAAGCAGGCGCGGAAGCGTCCAAGCAGTCGCGGAAGCGTCCAAGCAGGCGCGGTAGCGTCCAAGCAGGTGCGGAAACGTCCAAGCAGGCGCGGAAGCATGCAAGAAGGCGCAGAAGAGTCCAAGCAGGCGCGGAAGCGTCCAAGCAGGCGTGGAAACGTCCATATAGGCGCGGAAGCGTCAATGCAGGCGCGGAAGCGTCCAAGCAGGCGCGGAAGCGTCCAAGTAGGCGCGGAAGCATCCATATAGGCGCGAAAGCGTCAAAGCAGGCGCGGAAGCGTCCAAGTAGGCGCGGAAGCATCCATATAGGCGCGAAAGCGTCCAAGCAGTCGCGGAAGCGTCCAAGCAGTCGCGGAAGCGTCCAAGCAGGCGCGGAAGCGTCCAAGCAGGCGCGGAAGCGTCCAAGCAGGCGTGGGAGCGTCCAAGCAGGCGCGGAAGCGTCCAAGCAATCGCGGAAGCACGCAAGAAGGCGCAGAAGATTCCAAGCAGGCGCGGAAGCGTCCTAGCAGTCGCGGAAGTGTCCAAGCAGGCGCGGAAGCGTCCAAGCAGTCGCGGAAGCGTCCAAGCAGGCGCGGTAGCGTCCAAGCAGGCGCGGTAGCGTCCAAGCAGGCGCGATAGCGTCCAAGCAGGCGCGGAAGCGTCCAAGCAGACGCAGAAGCATGCAAGCAGGCGCGAAAGCGTCCAGGCAGGCGCGAGAACGTCCAAGTAGGCGCGGAAGCATGCAAGAAGGCGCAGAAGAGTCCAAGCAGGCGCGGAAACGTCCATGTAGGGGCTGAAGCATGCAAGAAGGCGCAGAAGAGTCCAAACAGGCGCGTAAGCGTCCAAGCAGTCGCGGAAGCGTCCAAGCAATCGCGGAAGCGTCCAAGCAGGCGCGGAAGCGTCCAAGCAGGCGCGGAAACGTCCATGTAGGGGCGGAAGCATGCAAGAAGGCGCAGTAGAGTCCAAACAGGCGCGGAAGCGTCCAAGCAGGCGCGGAAGCGTCCAAGCAGGCGTGGGAGCGTCCAAGCAGGCGCGGAAGCGTCCAAGCAGGCGCGGAAGCATGCAAGAAGACGCAGAAGAGTCCAAGCAGGCGCGGAAGCGTCCAAGCAGTCGCGGAAGCGTCCACGCAGTCGCGGTAGCGTCCAAGCAGTCGCGGAAGCGTCCAAGCAGGCGCGGTAGCTTCCAAGCAGGCGCGGAAGCGTCCAAGCAGACGCGGAAACGTCCAAGTAGGCGCGGAAGCATGCAAGAAGGCGCAGAAGAGTCCAAGCAGGCGCGGAAGCGTCCAAGCAGTCGCAGAAGCGTCCAAGCAGGCGCGGTAGCGTCCAACCAGGCGCGGAAGCGTCCAAGCAGTCGCGGAAGCGTCCAAGCAGGCGCGGTAGAGTCCAAACAGTCGCGGAAGCGTCCAAGCAGGCGCGGTAGCGTCCAAGCAGGCGCGGAAACGTCCAAGCAGGCGCGGAAGAGTCCAAGCAGGCGCGGTAACGTCCAAGTAGGCGCGGAAGCATGCAAGAAGGCGCGGAAGCGTCCAAGCAGGCGCGGTAGCGTCCAAGCAGGCGCGGAAACGTCCAACCAGGCGCGGAAGCATGCAAGAAGGCGCAGAAGAGTCCAAGCAGGTGCGGAAGCGTCCAAGCAGGCGCGGAAGCGTCCAAGCAGGCGCGGAAGAGTCCAAGCAGGCGCGGATGCGTCCAAGCAGTCGCGGAAGCGTCCAAGCAGGCGCGGTAGCGTCCAAGCAGGCGCGGAAACGTCCAAGCAGGCGCGGAAGCATGCAAAAAGACGCCGAAGAGTCCAAGCAGGCGCGGAAGCGTCCAAGCAGTCGCGGAAGCGTCCAAGCAGGCGCGGAAACGTCCAAGCAGGCGCGGAAGCGTCCAAGCAGGCGCGGAAGCGTCCAAGCAGGCGCGGAAGCGTCCAAGCAGTCGCGGAAGCGTCCAAGCAGGCGGGGAAGCATGCAAGCAGGCGCGGAAGCGTGCAAGCAGGCGCGGAAGCGTCCAAGCAGGCGCGGAAGCGTCCAAGCAGGCGCGGAAGCGTCCAAGTAGGCGCGGAAGCGTCCAAGCAGTCGCGGAAGCGTCCAAGCAGGCGCGGAAGCGTCCAAGCAGTCGCGGAAGCGTCCAAGCAGGCGCGGTAGCGTCCAAGCAGGCGCGGAAACGTCCAAGCAGGCGCGGATGAGTCCAAGCAGGCGCGGTAACGTCCAAGTAGGCGCGGAAGCATGCAAGAAGGCGCGGAAGCGTCCAAGCTGGCGCGGTAGCGTCCAAGCAGGCGCGGAAACGTCCAACCAGGCGCGGAAGCATGCAAGAAGACGCAGAAGAGTCCAAGCAGCCGCGGAAGCGTCCAAGCAGTCGCGGAAGCGTCCAAGCAGGCGCGGAAACGTCCAAGCAGGCGTGGAAGCGTCCAAGCAGACGCGGAAGCGTCCAAGCAGGCGCGGTAGCGTCCAACCAGGCGCGGAAGCGTCCAAGCAGTCGCGGAAGCGTCCAAGCAGGCGCGGAAGCGTCCAAGCAGTCGCGGAAGCGTCCAAGCAGGCGGGGAAGCATGCAAGCAGGCGCGGAAACATCCAAGTAGGCGCGGCAGCATGCAAGAAGGCGCAGGAGAGTCCAAGCAGTCGCGGAAGCCTCCAAGCAGGCGCGGTAGCGTCCAAGCAGGCGTGGGAGCGTCCAAGCAGGCGCGGAAGCGTCCAAGCAGGCGCGGAAGCATGCAAGAAGGCGCAGAAGAGTCCAAGCAGTCGCGGAAGCCTCCAAGCAGGCGCGGTAGCGTCCAACCAGGCGCGGAAGCGTCCAAGCAGTCGCGGAAGCGTCCAAGCAGGCGGGGAAGCATGCAAGCAGGCGCGGAAACATCCAAGTAGGCGCGGCAGCATGCAAGAAGGCGCAGGAGAGTCCAAGCAGTCGCGGAAGCGTCCAAGCAGGTGCAGAAACGTCCAAGCAGGCGCGGAAGCATGCAAGAAGACGCAGAAGCGTCCAAGCAGTCGCGGAAACGTCCAAGCAGGCGCGGTAGCGTCCAACCAGGCGCGGAAGCGTCCAAGCAGTCGCGGAAGCGTCCAAGCAGGCGCGGTAGCGTCCAAGCAGGCGCGGAAACGTCCAAGCAGGCGCGGAAGCGTCCAAGCAGGCGCGGAAGCGTCCAAGCAGTCGCGGAAGCGTCCAAGCAGGCGCGGAAGCGTCCAAGTAGGCGCGGTAGCATCCATATAGGCGCGAAAGCGTCCAAGCAGGCGCGGAAGCGTCCAAGTAGGCGCGGAAGCATCCATATAGGCGCGAAAGCGTCAAAGCAGGCGCGGAAGCGTCCAAGCAGGCGCGGAAACGTCCAAGTAGGCGCGGAAGCATGCAAGAAGGAGCAGAAGAGTCCAAGCAGGCGCGGAAGCGTCCAAGCAGGCGCGGAAGCGTCCAAGCAGGCGCGGAAGCGTCCAAGCAGGCGCGGAAGCGTCCAAGTAGGCGCGGAAGCGTCCAAGCAGTCGCGGAAGCGTCCAAGCAGGCGCGGAAGCGTCCAAGCAGTCGCGGAAGCGTCCAAGCAGGCGCGGTAGCGTCCAAGCAGGCGCGGAAACGTCCAAGCAGGCGCGGATGAGTCCAAGCAGGCGCGGTAACGTCCAAGTAGGCGCGGAAGCATGCAAGAAGGCGCGGAAGCGTCCAAGCTGGCGCGGTAGCGTCCAAGCAGGCGCGGAAACGTCCAACCAGGCGCGGAAGCATGCAAGAAGGCGCAGAAGAGTCCAAGCAGGTGCGGAAGCGTCCAAGCAGGCGCGGAAGCGTCCAAGCAGGCGCGGAAGCGTCCAAGCAGTCGCGGAAGCGTCCAAGCAGGCGCGGTAACGTCCAAGTAGGCGCGGAAGCATGCAAGAAGGCGCGGAAGCGTCCAAGCAGGCGCGGTAGCGTCCAAGCAGGCGCGGAAACGTCCAACCAGGCGCGGAAGCATGCAAGAAGGCGCAGAAGAGTCCAAGCAGGTGCGGAAGCGTCCAAGCAGTCGCGGAAGCGTCCAAGCAGGCGCAGTAGCGTCCAAGCAGGCGTGGGAGCGTCCAAGCAGGCGCGGAAGCATGCAAGAAGGCGCGGAAGCGTCCAAGCTGGCGCGGTAGCGTCCAAGCAGGCGCGGAAACGTCCAACCAGGCGCGGAAGCATGCAAGAAGGCGCAGAAGAGTCCAAGCAGGTGCGGAAGCGTCCAAGCAGGCGCGGAAACGTCCAAGCAGTCGCGGAAGCGTCCAAGCAGGCGCGGAAGCGTCCAAGCAGTCGCGGAAGCGTCCAAGCAGGCGCGGTAGCGTCCAAGCAGGCGCGGAAACGTCCAAGCAGGCGCGGAAGAGTCCAAGCAGGCGAGGTAACGTCCAAGTAGGCGCGGAAGCATGCAAGAAGGCGCGGAAGCGTCCAAGCAGGCGCGGTAGCGTCCAAGCAGGCGCGGAAACGTCCAACCAGGCGCGGAAGCATGCAAGAAGGCGCAGAAGAGTCCAAGCTGGTGCGGAAGCGTCCAAGCAGGCGCGGAAGCGTCCAAGCAGGCGCAGAAGAGTCCAAGCAGGCGCGGTAGCGTCCAACCAGGCGCGGATGCGTCCAAGCAGTCGCGGAAGCGTCCAAGCAGGCGCGGTAGCGTCCAAGCAGGCGCGGAAACGTCCAAGCAGGCGCGGAAGCATGCAAGAAGACGCAGAAGAGTCCAAGCAGGCGCGGAAGCGTCCAAGCAGTCGCGGAAGCGTCCAAGCAGTCGCGGAAGCGTCCAAGCAGGCGCGGTAGCGTCCAAGCAGGTGCGGAAACGTCCAAGCAGGCGCGGAAGCATGCAAGAAGACGCAGAAGCGTCCAAGCAGTCGCGGAAACGTCCAAGCAGGCGCGGAAGCGTCCAAGCAGTCGCGGAAGCGTCCACGCAGTCGCGGTAGCGTCCAAGCAGTCGCGGAAGAGTCCAAGCAGGCGCGGTAGCGTCCAAGCAGTCGCGGAAGCGTCCAAGCAGGCGCGGTAGCGTCCAAGCAGGCGCGGTAACGTCCAAGCAGGCGCGGAAGAGTCCAAGCAGGCGCGGTAACGTCCAAGTAGGCGCGGAAGCATGCAAGAAGGCGCGGAAGCGTCCAAGAAGGCGCGGTAGCGTCCAAGCAGGCGCGGAAACGTCCAACCAGGCGCGGAAGCATGCAAGAAGGCGCAGAAGAGTCCAAGCAGGTGCGGAAGCGTCCAAGCAGGCGCGGAAACGTCCAAGCAGGCGCGGAAGAGTCCAAGCAGGCGCGGTAGCGTCCAACCAGGCGCGGATGCGTCCAAGCAGTCGCGGAAGCGTCCAAGCAGGCGCGGTAGCGTCCAAGCAGGCGCGGAAGCGTCCAAGCAGGCGTGGGAGCGTCCAAGCAGGCGCGGAAGCGTCCAAGCAGGCGCGGAAGCATGCAAGAAGACGCAGAAGAGTCCAAGCAGGCGCGGAAGCGTCCAAGCAGTCGCGGAAGCGTCCACGCAGTCGCGGTAGCGTCCAAGCAGTCGCGGAAGCGTCCAAGCAGGCGCGGTAGCGTCCAAGCAGTCGCGGAAGCGTCCAAGCAGGCGCGGTAGCGTCCAACCAGGCGCGGAAGCGTCCAAGCAGGCGCAGGAGAGTCCAAGCAGTCGCGGAAGCGTCCAAGCAGTCGCGGAAACGTCCAAGTAGTCGCGGAAGCGTCCAAGCAGGCGCGGTAGCTTCCAAGCAGGCGCGGAAGCGTCCAAGCAGGCGCGGAAACGTCCAAGTAGGCGCGGAAGCATGCAAGAAGGCGCAGAAGAGTCCAAGCAGGCGCGGAAGCGTCCAAGCAGTCGCAGAAGCGTCCAAGCAGGCGCGGTAGCGTCCAACCAGGCGCGGAAGCGTCCAAGCAGTCGCGGAAGCGTCCAAGCAGGCGCTGTAGAGTCCAAGCAGTCGCGGAAGCGTCCAAGCAGGCGCGGTAGCGTCCAAGCAGGCGCGGAAACGTCCAAGCAGGCGCGGAAGAGTCCAAGCAGGCGCGGTAACGTCCAAGTAGGCGCGGAAGCATGCAAGAAGGCGCGGAAGCGTCCAAGCAGGCGCGGTAGCGTCCAAGAAGGCGCGGAAACGTCCAACCAGGCGCGGAAGCATGCAAGAAGGCGCAGAAGAGTCCAAGCAGGCGCGGAAACGTCCAAGCAGGCGCGGTAGAGTCCAAGCAGGCGCGGAAGCGTCCAAGCAGTCGCAGAAGCGTCCAAGCAGGCGCGGTAGCGTCCAACCAGGCGCGGAAGCGTCCAAGCAGGCGCGGAAGCGTCCAAGCAGTCGCAGAAGCGTCCAAGCAGGCGCGGTAGCGTCCAACCAGGCGCGGAAGCGTCCAAGCAGTCGCGGAAGCGTCCAAGCAGGCGCGGTAGAGTCCAAGCAGGCGCGGAAGCGTCCAAGCAGTCGCAGAAGCGTCCAAGCAGGCGCGGTAGCGTCCAACCAGGCGCGGAAGCGTCCAAGCAGTCGCGGAAGCGTCCAAGCAGGCGCGGTAGCGTCCAAGCAGGCGCGGAAACGTCCAAGCAGGCGCGGAAGAGTCCAAGCAGGCGCGGTAACGTCCAAGTAGGCGCGGAAGCATGCAAGAAGGCGCGGATGCGTCCAAGCAGGCGCGGTAGCGTTCAAGCAGGCGCGGAAACGTCCAACCAGGCGCGGAAGCATGCAAGAAGGCGCAGAAGAGTCCAAGCAGGTGCGGAAGCGTCCAAGCAGGCGCGGAAGCGTCCAAGCAGGCGCGGAAACGTCCAAGCAGGCGCGGAAGCATGCAAGAAGACGCAGAAGGGTCCAAGCAGGCGCGGAAGCGTCCAAGCAGACGCGGAAGCGTCCAAGCAGGCGCGGAAGCGTCCAAGCAGGCGCGGAAGAGTCCAAGAAGACGCGGAAGCGTCCAAGCAGTCGCGGAAGCGTCCAAGCAGGCGCGGTAGAGTCCAAGCAGGCGCGGAAGCGTCCAAGCAGTCGCAGAAGCGTCCAAGCAGGCGCGGTAGCGTCCAACCAGGCGCGGAAGCGTCCAAGCAGTCGCGGAAGCGTCCAAGCAGGCGCGGTAGCGTCCAAGCAGGCGCGGAAACGTCCAAGCAGGCGCGGAAGAGTCCAAGCAGGCGCGGTAACGTCCAAGTAGGCGCGGAAGCATGCAAGAAGGCGCGGAAGCGTCCAAGCAGGCGCGGTAGCGTCCAAGCAGGCGCGGAAACGTCCAACCAGGCGCGGAAGCATGCAAGAAGGCGCAGAAGAGTCCAAGCAGGTGCGGAAGCGTCCAAGCAGGCGCGGAAGCGTCCAAGCAGGCGCGGAAACGTCCAAGCAGGCGCGGAAGCATGCAAGAAGACGCAGAAGGGTCAAAGCAGGCGCGGAAGCGTCCAAGCAGACGCGGAAGCGTCCAAGCAGGCGCGGTAGCGTCCAACCAGGCGCGGAAGCGTCCAAGCAGTCGCGGAAGCGTCCAAGCAGGCGCGGAAGCGTCCAAGCAGTCGCAGAAGCGTCCAAGCAGGCGCGGTAGCGTCCAACCAGGCGCGGAAGCGTCCAAGCAGTCGCGGAAGCGTCCAAGCAGGCGCGGTAGAGTCCAAGCAGGCGCGGAAGCGTCCAAGCAGTCGCAGAAGCGTCCAAGCAGGCGCGGTAGCGTCCAACCAGGCGCGGAAGCGTCCAAGCAGTCGCGGAAGCGTCCAAGCAGTCGCGGTAGCGTCCAAGCAGGCGCGGAAACGTCCAAGCAGGCGCGGAAGAGTCCAAGCAGGCGCGGTAACGTCCAAGTAGGCGCGGAAGCATGCAAGAAGGCGCGGATGCGTCCAAGCAGGCGCGGTAGCGTTCAAGCAGGCGCGGAAACGTCCAACCAGGCGCGGAAGCATGCAGGAAGGCGCAGAAGAGTCCAAGCAGGTGCGGAAGCGTCCAAGCAGGCGCGGAAGCGTCCAAGCAGGCGCGGAAACGTCCAAGCAGGCGCGGAAGCATGCAAGAAGACGCAGAAGGGTCCAAGCAGGCGCGGAAGCGTCCAAGCAGACGCGGAAGCGTCCAAGCAGGCGCGGAAGCGTCCAAGCAGGCGCGGAAGAGTCCAAGAAGACGCGGAAGCGCCCAAGCAGGCGCGGTAGCGTCCAAGCAGTCGCGGAAGAGTCCAAGCAGGCGCGGCAGAGTCCAAGCAGGCGCGGAAGCATGCAAGAAGACGCAGAAGAGTCCAAGCAGGCGCGGAAGCGTCCAAGCAGGTGGGGAAGCATGCAAGCAGGCGCGGAAGCGTCCAAGCTGGCGCGGAAACGTCCAAGTAGGCGCGGAAGCATGCAAGAAGGCGCAGAAGAGTCCAAGCAGGTGCGGAAGCGTCCAAGCAGGTGGGGAAGCATGCAAGCAGGCGCGGAAGCGTCCAAGCAGGCGCGGAAACGTCCAAGTAGGCGCGGAAGCATGCAAGAAGGCGCAGAAGAGTCCAAGCAGGTGCGGAAGCGTCCAAGCAGGCGCGGAAGCGTCCAAGCAGGCGCGGAAGCGTCCAAGCAGGCGCGGTAGCGTCCAACCAGGCGCGGATGCGTCCAAGCAGTCGCGGAAGCGTCCAAGCAGGCGCGGTAGCGTCCAACCAGGCGCGGAAACGTCCAAGCAGGCGCAGAAGCATGCAAGAAGACGCAGAAGAGTCCAAGCAGGCGCGGAAGCGTCCAAGCAGTCGCGGAAGCGTCCAAGCAGGCGCGGTAGCGTCCAAGCAGTCGCGGAAGCGTCCAAGCAGGCGCGGTAGCGTCCAAGCAGGCGCGGAAGCGTGCAAGCAGTCGCGGAAGCGTCCAAGCAGGCGCGGCAACGTCCAAGCAGGCGTGGAAGCGTCCAATCAGACGCGGAAGCGTCCAAGCAGGCGCGGTAGCGTCCAACCAGGCGCGGAAGCGTCCAAGCAGTCGCGGAAGCGTCCAAGCAGGCGCGGAAGCGTCCAAGCAGTCGCGGAAGCCTCCAAGCAGGCGGGGAAGCATGCAAGCAGGCGCGGAAGCGTCCAAGCAGGCGCGGAAACATCCAAGCAGGCGCGGCAGCGTCCAAGCAGGCGCGGAAACGTCCAAGCAGGCGCGGAAGCATGCAAGAAGACGCAGAAGGGTCAAAGCAGGCGCGGAAGCGTCCAAGCAGACGCGGAAGCGTCCAAGCAGGCGCGGTAGCGTCCAACCAGGCGCGGAAGCATGCAAGAAGACGCAGAAGAGTCCAAGCAGGCGCGGAAGCGTCCAAGCAGTCGCGGAAGCGTCCAAGCAGGCGCGGTAGCGTCCAAGCAGTCGCGGAAGCGTCCAAGCAGGCGCGGTAGCGTCCAAGCAGGCGCGGAAGCGTGCAAGCAGTCGCGGAAGCGTCCAAGCAGGCGCGGCAACGTCCAAGCAGGCGTGGAAGCGTCCAATCAGACGCGGAAGCGTCCAAGCAGGCGCGGTAGCGTCCAACCAGGCGCGGAAGCGTCCAAGCAGTCGCGGAAGCGTCCAAGCAGGCGCGGAAGCGTCCAAGCAGTCGCGGAAGCGTCCAAGCAGGCGGGGAAGCATGCAAGCAGGCGCGGAAGCGTCCAAGCAGGCGCGGAAACATCCAAGCAGGCGCGGCAGCGTCCAAGCTGGCGCGGAAACGTCCAAGCAGGCGCGGAAGCATGCAAGAAGACGCAGAAGAGTCCAAGCAGGCGCGGAAGCGTCCAAGCAGGAGGGGAAGCATGCAAGCAGGCGCGGAAGCGTCCAAGCAGGCGCGGAAACGTTCAAGTAGGCGCGGAAGCATGCAAGAAGGCGCGGAAACGTCCAAGCAGGCGCAGAAGCATGCAAGAAGACGCAGAAGAGTCCAAGCAGGCGCGGAAGCGTCCAAGCAGTCGCGGAAGCGTCCAAGCAGGCGCGGTAGCGTCCAAGCAGTCGCGGAAGCGTCCAAGCAGGCGCGGTAGCGTCCAAGCAGGCGCGGAAGCGTGCAAGCAGTCGCGGAAGCGTCCAAGCAGGCGCGGAAGCATGCAAGAAGACACCGAAGAGTCCAAGCAGGCGCGGAAGCGTCCAAGCAGTCGCGGAAGCGTCCAAGCAGGCGCGGCAACGTCCAAGCAGGCGTGGAAGCGTCCAATCAGACGCGGAAGCGTCCAAGCAGGCGCGGTAGCGTCCAACCAGGCGCGGAAGCGTCCAAGCAGTCGCGGAAGCGTCCAAGCAGGCGCGGAAGCGTCCAAGCAGTCGCGGAAGCGTCCAAGCAGGCGGGGAAGCATGCAAGCAGGCGCGGAAGCGTCCAAGCAGGCGCGGAAGCGTCCAAGCAGGCGCGGAAGCGTCCAAGCAGTCGCGGAAGCGTCCAAGCAGGCGGGGAAGCATGCAAGCAGGCGCGGAAGCGTCCAAGCAGGCGCGGAAGCGTCCAAGCAGGCGCGGAAGCGTCCAAGCAGTCGCGGAAGCGTCCAAGCAGGCGGGGAAGCATGCAAGCAGGCGCGGAAGCGTCCAAGCAGTCGCGGAAGCGTCCAAGCAGTCGCGGAAATGTCCAAGCAGGCGCGGTAGAGACTAAGCAGGCGCGGAAACGACCAAGCAGGCGCGGAAACGTCCAAGCAAGCGTGGAAGAGTACAAGCAGGTGCGGAAGCGTCGAAGCAGGCGCAGAACCGTGCAAGTAGGCACGGAAGCGTCCAAGAAGGCGCGGCAGCATGCAAGAAGGCGCAGAAGAGTCCAAGCAGGCGAGGAAGCGTCCGAGCAGGCGCGGAAGCATGCAAGCAGGCGCGGAAGCGTCCAGGCAGGCGCGGAAGCGTCCAAGCAGTCGCGGAAGCGTCCAAGCATTCGCGGAAGCGTCCAAGCAGGCGCGGTAGCGTCCAACCAGGCGCGGAAGCGTCCAAGCAGGCGGGGAAGCATGCAAGTAGGCGCGGTAGCGTCCAAGCAGGCGCGGAAGCGTCCAAGCAGTCGCAGAAGCGTCCAAGCAGGCGCGGTGGCGTCCAAGCAGGCGCGGAAGCGTCCAAGCAGGCGCGGTAGCGTCCAACCAGGCGCGGATGCGTCCAAGCAGTCGCGGAAGCGTCCAAGCAGGCGCGGTAGCGTCCAAGCAGGCGCGGAAACGTCCAAGCAGGCGCGGAAGCATGCAAGAAGACGCAGAAGAGTCCAAGCAGGCGCGGTAGCGTCCAAGCAGGCGCGGAAGCGTCCAAGCAGTCGCGGAAGCGTCCAAGCAGGCGCGGTAGCGTCCAAGCAGTCGCGGAAGCGTCCAAGCAGGCGCGGTAGCGTCCAAGCAGGCGCGGAAGCGTGCAAGCAGTCGCGGAAGCTTCCAAGCTGGCGCGGAAGCATGCAAGAAGACGCGGAAGCATGCAAAAAGGCGCGGAAGCGTCCAAGCAGTCGCGGAAGCGTCCAAGCAGTCGCAGAAGCATGCAAGAAGACGCAGAAGAGTCCAAGCAGGCGCGGTAGCGTCCAAGCAGGCGCGGAAGCATGCAAGAAGACGCAGAAGAGTCCAAGCAGGAGCGGAAGCGTCCAAGCAGTCGCGGAAGCGTCCAAGCAGGCGCGGAAGCGTTCAAGCAGTCGCGGAAGCGTCCAAGCAGGCGCGGAAGCGTCCAAGCAGTCGCGGAAGCGTCCAAGCAGGCGCGGAAGCATGCAAGAAGACGCAGAAGAGTCCAAGCAGGCGAGGAAGCGTCCAAGCAGTCGCGGAACCGTCCAAGCAGGCGGGGAAGCATGCAAGCAGGCGCGGAAGCGTCCAAGCAGGCGCGGAAACATCCAAGTAGGCGCGGCAGCATGCAAGAAGTCGCAGAAGAGTCCAAGCAGTCGCGGAAGCGTCCAAGCAGTCGCGGAAATGTCCAAGCAGGCGCGGTAGATTCTAAGCAGGCGCGGAAACGACCAAGCAGGCGCGGAAACGTCCAAGCAAGCGTGGAAGAGTACAAGCAGGTGCGGAAGCGTCGAAGCAGGCGCAGAACCGTGCAAGTAGGGACGGAAGCGTCCAAGAAGGCGCGGCAGCATGCAAGAAGGCGCAGAAGAGTCCAAGCAGGCGCGGAAGCGTCCAAGCAGGCGCGGAAGCATGCAAGCAGGCGCGGAAGCGTCCAGGCAGGCGCGCAAGCGTCCAAGCAGTCGCGGAAGCGTCCAAGCAGTCGCGGAAGCGTCCAAGCAGGCGCGGAAGCGTCCAAGCAGGCGGGGAAGCATGCAAGCAGGCGCGGAAGCGTCCAGGCAGGCGCGGAAGCGTCCAAGCAGGCGGGGAAGCATGCAAGCAGGCGCGGAAGCGTCCAAGCAGGCGCGGAAGCGTCCAAGCAGTCGCAGAAGCGTCCAAGCAGGCGCGGCAGCATCCAAGCAGGCGCGGAAGCGTCCAAGCAGGCGCGGTAGCGTCCAACCAGGCGCGGATGCGTCCAAGCAGTCCCGGAAGCGTCCAAGCAGGCGCGGTAGCGTCCAAGCAGGCGCGGAAACGTCCAAGCAGGCGCGGAAGCATGCAAGAAGACGCAGAAGAGTCCAAACAGGCGCGGAAGCGTCCAAGCAGGCGCGGAAGAGGCCAAGAAGACGCGGAAGCGTCCAAGAAGGCGCGGTAGCGTCCAAGCAGTCGCGGAAACGACCAAGCAGGCGCGGAAACGTCCAAGCAAGCGTGGAAGAGTACAAGCAGGTGCGGAAGCGTCGAAGCAGGCGCAGAACCGTGCAAGTAGGCACGGAAGCGTCCAAGAAGGCGCGGCAGCATGCAAGAAGGCGCAGAAGAGTCCAAGCAGGCGCGGAAGCGTCCAAGCAGTCGCAGAAACGTCCAAGCAGGCGCGGTAGCGTCCAACCAGGCGCGGAAGAGTCCAAGAAGTCGCGGAAGCGTCCATACAGGCGCGGCAGCGTCCAAGCAGGCACGGAAGCGTCCAAGAAGACGTAGAAGAGTCCAAGCAGGCGCGGAAGCGTCCAAGCAGGCGGGGAAGCATGCAAGCAGGCGCGGAAGCGTCCAAGCTTGCGCGGAAGCATGGAAGAAGGCGCAGAAGAGTCCAAGCAGGCACGGAAGCGTCCAAGAAGGCGCGGCAGCATGCAAGAAGGCGCAGAAGAGTCCAAGCAGGCGCGGAAGCGTCCAAGCAGGCGCGGAAGCATGCAAGCAGGCGCGAAAGCGTCCAGGCAGGCGCGCAAGCGTCCAAGCAGTCGCGGAAGCGTCCAAGCAGTCGCGGAAGCGTCCAAGCAGGCGCGGAAGCGTCCAAGCAGGCGGGGAAGCATGCAAGCAGGCGCGGAAGCGTCCAGGCAGGCGCGGAAGCGTCCAAGCAGGCGGGGAAGCATGCAAGCAGGCGCGGAAGCGTCCAAGCAGGCGCGGAAGCGTCCAAGCAGTCGCGGCAGCGTCCAAGCACGCGCGGCAGCGTCCAAGCAGTCGCGGAAGCGTCCAAGCAGGCGCGGAAGCGTCCAAGCAGGCGGGGAAGCATGCACGCAGGCGCGGAAGCGTCCAAGCAGGCGCGGAAACGTCCAAGTAGGCGCGGCAGCATGCAAGAAGGCGCAGAAGATTCCTATCAGGCGCGGAAGCGTCCAAGCAGGCGGGGAAGCATGCAAGCAGGCGCGGAAGCGTCCACGCAGGCGCGGAAACGTCCAAGTAGGCGCGGCAGCATGCAAGAAGGCGCAGAAGAGTCCAAGCAGGCGCGGAAGCGTCCAAGCAGGCGCGGAAGCATGCAAGAAGGCGCAGAAGGGTCCAAGCAGGCGCGGAAGCGTCCAAGCAGTCGCGGAAGCGTCCAAGCAGGCGCGGTAGCGTCCAAGCTGGCGCGGAAACGTCCAAGCAGGCGCGGAAGCATGCAAGAAGGCGCAGAAGAGTCCAAGCAGGCGCGGAAGCGTCCAAGCAGGCGCGGAAGCGTCCAAGCAGGCGCGGTAGCGTCCAAGCTGGCGCGGAAACGTCCAAACAGGCGCGGAAGCATGCAAGAAGACGCAGAAGCGTCCAAGCAGGCGCGGAAGCATGGAAGAAGGCGCAGAAGAGTCCAAGCAGGCACGGAAGCGTCCAAGAAGGCGCGGCAGCATGCAAGAAGGCGCAGAAGAGTCCAAGCAGGCGCGGAAGCGTCCAAGCAGGCGCGGAAGCATGCAAGCAGGCGCGAAAGCGTCCAGGCAGGCGCGCAAGCGTCCAAGCAGTCGCGGAAGCGTCCAAGCAGTCGCGGAAGCGTCCAAGCAGGCGCGGAAGCGTCCAAGCAGGCGGGGAAGCATGCAAGCAGGCGCGGAAGCGTCCAGGCAGGCGCGGAAGCGTCCAAGCAGGCGGGGAAGCATGCAAGCAGGCGCGGAAGCGTCCAAGCAGGCGCGGAAGCGTCCAAGCAGTCGCGGCAGCGTCCAAGCAGGCGCGGCAGCGTCCAAGCAGTCGCGGAAGCGTCCAAGCAGGCGCGGAAGCGTCCAAGCAGGCGGGGAAGCTTGCACGCAGGCGCGGAAGCGTCCAAGCAGGCGCGGAAACGTCCAAGTAGGCGCGGCAGCATGCAAGAAGGCGCAGAAGATTCCTATCAGGCGCGGAAGCGTCCAAGCAGGCGGGGAAGCATGCAAGCAGGCGCGGAAGCGTCCACGCAGGCGCGGAAACGTCCAAGTAGGCGCGGCAGCATGCAAGAAGGCGCAGAAGAGTCCAAGCAGGCGCGGAAGCGTCCAAGCAGGCGCGGAAGCATGCAAGAAGGCGCAGAAGAGTCCAAGCAGGCGCGGAAGCGTCCAAGCAGTCGCGGAAGCGTCCAAGCAGGCGCGGTAGCGTCCAAGCTGGCGCGGAAACGTCCAAGCAGGCGCGGAAGCATGCAAGAAGGCGCAGAAGAGTCCAAGCAGGCGCGGAAGCGTCCAAGCAGGCGCGGAAGCGTCCAAGCAGGCGCGGTAGCGTCCAAGCTGGCGCGGAAACGTCCAAACAGGCGCGGAAGCATGCAAGAAGACGCAGAAGAGTTCAAGCAGGCGCGGAAGCATCCAAGCAGGAGGGGAAGCATGCAAGCAGGCGCGGAAGCGTCCAAGCAGGCGCGGAAACGTCCAAGTAGGCGCGGAAGCATGCAAGAAGGCGCAGAAGAGTCCAAGCAGGCGCGGAAGCGTCCAAGCAGTCGCAGAAGCGTCCAAGCAGGCGCGGTAGCGTCCAACCAGGCGCGGAAGCGTCCAAGCAGTCGCGGAAGCGTCCAAGCAGTCGCGGTAGAGTCCAAGCAGTCGCAGAAGCGTCCAAGCAGGCGCGGAAACGTCCAAGCAGGCGCAGAAGCATGCAAAAAGGCGTAGAAGAGTCCAAGCAGGCGCGGTAGCGTCCAAGCAGGCGCGGTAGCGTCCAAGCAGGAGCGGTAGCGTCCAAGCAGGCGCGGCAGCGTCCAAGCAGGCGCGGAAGCGTCCAGGCAGGCGCGGAAGCGTCCAAGCAGTCGCGGAAGAGTCCAAGCAGTCGCGGAAGCGTCCAAGCAGGCGCGGTAGCGTCCAACCAGGCGCGGAAGCGTCCAAGCAGGCGGGGAAGCATGCAAGCAGGCGCGGAAGCGTCCAAGCAGGCGCGGAAGCGTCCAAGCAGTCGCAGAAGCGTCCAAGCAGGCGCGGTAGCTTCCAAGCAGGCGCGGAAGCGTCCAAGCAGGCGCGGTAGCGTCCAACCAGGCGCGGATGCGTCCAAGCAGTCGCGGAAGCGTCCAAGCAGGCGCGGTAGCGTCCAAGCAGGCGCGGTAACGTCCAAGCATGCGCGGAAGCATGCAAGAAGACGCAGAAGAGTCCAAGCAGGCGCGGAAGCGTCCAAGCAGTCGCGGAAGCGTCCACGCAGGCGCGGTAGCGTCCAAGCAGTCGCGGAAGCGTCCAAGCAGGCGCGGTAGCGTCCAAGCAGTCGCGGAAGCGTCCAAGCAGGCGCGGTAGCGTCCAACCAGGCGCGGATGCGTCCAAGCAGGCGCGGAAGCGTCCAAGCAGGCGCAGGAGAGTCCAAGCAGGCGCGGTAGCGTCCAAGTAGGCACGGAAACGTCCAAGCAGGCGCGGAAGAGTCCAAGCAGGCGCGGTAACGTCCAAGTAGGCGCGGAAGCATGCAAGAAGGCGCGGAAGCGTCCAAGCAGGCGCGGTAGCGTCCAAGCAGGCGCGGAAACGTCCAACCAGGCGCGGAAGCATGCAAGAAGGCGCAGAAGAGCCCAAGCAGGTGCGGAAGCGTCCAAGCAGGCGCGGAAGTGTCCAAGCAGGCGCGGAAGAGTCTAAGCAGGCGCGGTAGCGTCCAACCAGGCGCGGATGGGTCCAAGCAGTCGCGGAAGCGTCCAAGCAGGCTCGGTAGCGTCCAAGCAGGCGCTGAAACGTCCAAGCAGGCGCGGAAGCATGCAAGAAGACGCAGAAGAGTCCAAGCAGGCGCGGAAGCGTCTAAGCAGTCGCGGAGGCGTCCAAGCAGGCGCGGAAGAGTCCAAGCAGGCGTGGCAGCGTCCAAGCAGGCGCGGAAACGTCCAAGCAGGCGCGGAAGCATGCAAGAAGACGCAGAAGCGTCCAAGCAGGCGCGGAAGCGTCCAAGCATGCGCGGAAACGTCCAAGCAGGCGCGGAAGCGTCCAAGCAGGAGGGGAAGCATGCAAGCAGGCGCGGAAGCGTCCAAGCAGGCGCGGAAACGTCCAAGTAGGCGCGGAAGCATGCAAGAAGGCGCAGAAGAGTCCAAGCAGGCGCGGAAACGTCCAAGCAGGCGCGGAAGCATGCAAGAAGACGCAGAAGAGTCCAAGCAGTCGCGGAAGCGTCCAAGCAGGTGCGGAAGCGTCCAAGCAGGCGTGGTAGTGTCCAAGCTGGTGCGGAAACGTCCAAGCAGGCGCGGTAGCGTCCCACCAGGCGCGGAAGAGTCCAAGAAGTCGCGGAAGCGTCCAAATAGGCGCGGCAGCGTCCAAGCATGCGCGGAAACGTCCAAGCAGGCGCGGAAGCATGCAAGAAGACGCAGAAGAGTCCAAGCAGGCGCGGAAGCGTCCAAGCAGGAGGGGAAGCATGCAAGCAGGCGCGGAAGCGTCCAAGCAGGCGCGGAAACGTCCAAGCAGGCGCGGAAGCATGCAAGAAGACGCAGAAGCGTCCAAGCAGGCGCGGAAGCGTCCAAGCATGCGCGGAAACGTCCAAGCAGGCGCGGAAGCGTCCAAGCATGCGCGGAAACGTCCAAGCAGGCGCGGAAGCGTCCAAGCAGGAGGGGAAGCATGCAAGCAGGCGCGGAAGCGTCCAAGCAGGCGCGGAAGCGTCCAAGCAGTCGCGGAAGCGTCCAAGCAGGCGCGGTAGCGTCCAAGCAGGCGCGGAAACGTCCAAGCAGGCGCGGATGAGTCCAAGCAGGCGCGGTAACGTCCAAGTAGGCGCGGAAGCATGCAAGAAGGCGCGGAAGAGTCCAAGCAGGTGCGGAAGCGTCCAAGCAGGCGCGGAAGCGTCCAAGCAGGCGCGGAAATGTCCAAGCAGTCGCGGAAGCGTCCAAGCAGGCGCGGTAGCGTCCAAGCAGGCGTGGGAGCGTCCAAGCAGGCGCGGAAGCGTCCAAGCAGGCGCGGAAGCATGCAAGAAGGCGCAGAAGAGTCCAAGCAGGCGCGGAAGCGTCCTAGCAGTCGCGGAAGAGTCCAAGCAGGCGCGGAAGCGTCCAAGCAGTCGCGGAAGCGTCCAAGCAGGCGCGGAAGCGTCCAAGCAGTCGCGGAAGCGTCCAAGCAGGCGCGGTAGCGTCCAAGCAGGCGCGGCAACGTCCAAGCAGGCGCGGAAGCGTCCAAGCAGTCGCGGAAGCGTCCAAGCAGGCGCGGTAGCGTCCAAGCAGGTGCGGAAACGTCCAAGCAGGCGCGGAAGCATGCAAGAAGGCGCAGAAGAGTCCAAGCAGGCGCGGAAGCGTCCAAGCGGGCGCGGAAACGTCCATGTAGGGGCGGAAGCATGCAAGAAGGCGCAGAAGAGTCCAAACAGGCGCGGAAGCGTCCAAGCAGTCGCGGAAGCGTCCAAGCAGTCGCGGAAGCGTCCAAGCAGGCGCGGAAACGTCCAAGCAGGCGCGGAAGCATGCAAGAAGACGCAGAAGAGTCCAAGCAGGCGCGGAAGCGTCCAAACAGTCGCGGAAGCGTCCAAGCAGGCGTGGAAGCGTCCAAGCAGGCGCGGTAGCGTCCAAGCAGGCGCGGAAACGTCCAAGCAGGCGCGGAAGCATGCAAGAAGACGCAGAAGAGTCCAAGCAGGCGCGGAAGCGTCCAAGCAGTCGCGGAAGCGTCCAAGCAGGCGTGGAAGAGTCCAAGCAGGCGTGGCAGCGTCCAAGCAGGCGCGGAAACGTCCAAGCAGGCGCGGAAGCATGCAAGAAGACGCAGAAGAGTCCAAGCAGGCGCGGAAGCGTCCAACCAGTCGCGGAAGCGTCCAAGCAGGCGCGGTAGCGTCCAAGCAGTCGCGGAAGCGTCCAAGCAGGCGCGGTAGCGTCCAAGCAGGCGCGGAAGCGTGCAAGCAGTCGCGGAAGCGTCCAAGCAGGCGCGGAAGCATGCAAGAAGACGCAGAAGAGTCCAAGCAGGCGTGGAAGCGTCCAAGCAGTCGCGGAAGCGTCCAAGCAGGCGCGGAAACGTCCAAGCAGGCGTGGAAGCGTCCAAGCAGACGCGGAAGCGTCCAAGCAGGCGCGGTAGCGTCCAAGCAGTCGCGGAAGCGTCCAAGCAGGCGGGGAAGCATGCAAGCAGGCGCGGAAACATCCAAGTAGGCGCGGCAGCATGCAAGAAGGCGCAGGAGAGTCCAAGCAGTCGCGGAAGCGTCCAAGCAGTCGCGGAAGCGTCCAAGCAGGCGCGGAAGCGTCCAAGCAGTCGCGGAAGCGTCCAAGCAGGCGCGGAAGCGTCCAAGCAGTCGCGGAAGCGTCCAAGCAGGCGCGGTAGCGTCCAAGCAGGCGCGGAAACGTCCAAGCAGGCGCGGAAGAGTCCAAGCAGGCGCGGTAACGTCCAAGTAGGCGCGGAAGCATGCAAGAAGGCGCGGAAGCGTCCAAGCAGGCGCGGTAGCGTCCAAGCAGGCGCGGAAACGTCCAACCAGGCGCGGAATCATGCAAGAAGGCGCAGAAGAGTCCAAGCAGGTGCGGAAGCGTCCAAGCAGGCGCGGAAGCGTCCAAGCAGGCGCGGAAGAGTCCAAGCAGGCGCGGTAGCGTCCAACCAGGCGCGGATGCGTCCAAGCAGTCGCGGAAGCGTCCAAGCAGGCGCGGTAGCGTCCAAGCAGGCGCGGAAACGTCCAAGCAGGCGCGGAAGCATGCAAGAAGACGCAGAAGCGTCCAAGCAGTCGCGGAAACGTCCAAGCAGGCGCGGTAGCGTCCAAGCAGGCGCGGTAGCGTCCAAGCAGGCGCGGAAGCGTCCAAGCAGTCGCGGAAGCGTCCAAGCAGTCGCGGAAGCGTCCAAGCAGGCGCGGTAGCGTCCAAGCAGGTGCGGAAACGTCCAAGCAGGCGCGGAAGCATGCAAGAAGACGCAGAAGCGTCCAAGCAGTCGCGGAAACGTCCAAGCAGGCGCGGTAGCGTCCAAGCAGGCGCGGAAGCGTCCAAGCAGGCGCGGAAGCGTCCTAGCAGGCGCGGTAGAGTCCAAGCAGGCGCGGAAACGTCCAAGTAGGCGCGGCAGCATGCAAGAAGGCGCAGAAGATTCCTATCAGGCGCGGAAGCGTCCAAGCAGGCGGGGAAGCATGCAAGCAGGCGCGGAAGCGTCCACGCAGGCGAGGAAACGTCCAAGTAGGCGCGGCAGCATGCAAGAAGGCGCAGAAGAGTCCAAGCAGGCGCGGAAGCGTCCAAGCAGGCGCGGTAGCGTCCAAGCAAGCGCGGAAGCGTCCAAGAAGGCGCGGAAGCATGCAAGAAGGAGCAGAAGAGTCCAAGCAGGCGCGGAAGCGTCCAAGCAGGCGCGGTAGCTTCCATATAGGCGCGGAAGCGTCCAAGCAGGCGCGGAACCGTGCAAGCAGGCGCGGAAGCATCCATATAGGCGCGAAAGCGTCAAAGCAGGCGCGGAAGCGTCCAAGCAGGCGCGGAAGCGTCCAAGCAGGCACGGAAGCATCCATATAGCCGCGGAAGCGTCAAAGCAGGCGCGGAAGCGTCCAGCAGGCGCGGAAGCGTCCAAGTAGGGACGGAAGCATGCAAGAAGGCGCAGAAGAGTCCAAACAGGCGCGGAAGCGTCCAAGCAGGCGCGGAAGCATCCATATAGGCGCGGAAGCGTCCAAGCAGGCGCGGAAACGTCCATGTAGGGACGGAAGCATGCAAGAAGGCGCAGAAGAGTCCAAACAGGCGCGGAAGCGTCCAAGCAGGCGCGGAAGCGTCCAAGCAGGCGTGGGAGCGTCCAAGCAGGCGCGGAAGCGTCCAAGCAGGCGCGGAAGCATGCAAGAAGACGCAGAAGAGTCCAAGTAGGCGCGGCAGCATGCAAGAAGGCGCAGAAGATTCCTATCAGGCGCGGAAGCGTCCAAGCAGGCGGGGAAGCATGCAAGCAGGCGCGGAAGCATGCAAGCAGGCGCGGAAGCGTCCACGCAGGCGAGGAAACGTCCAAGTAGGCGCGGCAGCATGCAAGAAGGCGCAGAAGAGTCCAAGCAGGCGCGGAAGCGTCCAAGCAGGCGCGGTAGCGTCCAAGCAAGCGCGGAAGCGTCCAAGAAGGCGCGGAAGCATGCAAGAAGGAGCAGAAGAGTCCAAGCAGGCGCGGAAGCGGCCAAGCAGGCGCGGTAGCTTCCATATAGGCGCGGAAGAGTCCAAGCAGGCGCGGAAGCGTCCAAGCAGGCGCGGAAGCGTCCAAGCAGGCACGGAAGCATCCATATAGGCGCGGAAGCGTCAAAGCAGGCGCGGAAGCGTCCAGCAGGCGCGGAAGCGTCCAAGTAGGCGCGGAAGCATCCATATAGGCGCGAAAGCGTCCAAGCAGGCGCGGAAGCGTCCAAGTAGGCGCGGAAGCATCCATATAGGCGCGAAAGCGTCAAAGCAGGCGCGGAAGCGTCCAAGCAGGCGCGGAAACGTCCAAGTAGGCGCGGAAGCATGCAAGAAGGAGCAGAAGAGTCCAAGCAGGCGCGGAAGCGTCCAAGCAGGCGCGGAAGCGTCCAAGCAGGCGCGGAAGCGTCCAAGTAGGCGCGGAAGCATCCATATAGGCGCGAAAGCGTCAAAGCAGGCGCGGAAGCGTCCAAGCAGGCGCGGAAACGTCCAAGTAGGCGCGGAAGCATGCAAGAAGGAGCAGAAGAGTCCAAGCAGGCGCGGAAGCGTCCAAGCAGGCGCGGAAGCATGCAAGAAGACGCAGAAGATTCCAAGCAGGCGCGGAAGCGTCCAAGCAGGCGCGGAAACGTCCATGTAGGGGCGGAAGCATGCAAGAAGGCGCAGAAGAGTCCAAACAGGCGCGGAAGCGTCCAAGCAGTCGCGGAAGCGTCCAAGCAGTCGCGGAAGCGTCCAAGCAGGTGCGGAAACGTCCAAGCAGGCGCGGAAGCATGCAAGAAGACGCAGAAGCGTCCAAGCAGTCGCGGAAACGTCCAAGCAGGCGCGGTAGCGTCCAACCAGGCGCGGAAGCGTCCAAGCAGTCGCGGAAGCGTCCAAGCAGCCGCGGTAGCGTCCAAGCAGGCGCGGAAACGTCCAAGCAGGCGCGGAAGCGTCCAAGCAGGCGCGGAAGCGTCCAAGCAGTCGCTGAAGCGTCCAAGCAGGCGCGGAAGCGTCCAAGTAGGCGCGAAAGCATCCATATAGGCGCGAAAGCGTCCAAGCAGGCGCGGAAGCGTCCAAGTAGGCGCGGAAGCATCCATATAGGCGCGAAAGCGTCAAAGCAGGCGCGGAAGCGTCCAAGCAGGCGCGGAAACGTCCAAGTAGGCGCGGAAGCATGCAAGAAGGAGCAGAAGAGTCCAAGCAGGCGCGGAAGCGTCCAAGCAGGCGCGGAAGCGTCCAAGCAGGCGCGGAAGCGTCCAAGCAGGCGCGGAAGCGTCCAAGTAGGCGCGGAAGCATGCAAGAAGGAGCAGAAGAGTCCAAGCAGGCGCGGAAGCGTCCAAGCAGGCGCGGAAGCGTCCAAGCAGGCGCGGAAGCGTCCAAGCAGGCGCGGAAGCGTCCAAGTAGGCGCGGAAGCATCCATATAGGCGCGAAAGCGTCAAAGCAGGCGCGGAAGCGTCCAAGCAGGCGTGGAAACGTCCAAGTAGGCGCGGAAGCATGCAAGAAGGAGCAGAAGAGTCCAAGCAGGCGCGGAAGCGTCCAAGCAGGCGCGGAAGCATCCATATAGGCGCGGAAGCGTCCAAGCAGGCGCGGAAGCGTCCAAGCAGGCGCGGAAGCGTCCAAGTAGGCGCGGAAGCATCCATATAGGCGCGAAAGCGTCAAAGCAGGCGCGGAAGCGTCCAAGCAGGCGCGGAAGCGTCCAAGCAGGCGTGGGAGCGTCCAAGCAGGCGCGGAAGCGTCCAAGCAGGCGCGGTAGCGTCCAAGCAGGCGCGGAAGCGTCCAAGCAGGCGCGGAAGCGTCCAAGCAGGCGCGAAAGCGTCCAAGTAGGCGCGGAAGCATGCAAGAAGGCGCGGAAGCGTCCAAGCAGGCGCGGTAGCGTCCAAGCAGGCGCGGAAACGTCCAACCAGGCGCGGAAGCATGCAAGAAGGCGCAGAAGAGCCCAAGCAGGTGCGGAAGCGTCCAAGCAGGCGCGGAAGTGTCCAAGCAGGCGCGGAAGAGTCTAAGCAGGCGCGGTAGCGTCCAACCAGGCGCGGATGGGTCCAAGCAGTCGCGGAAGCGTCCAAGCAGGCTCGGTAGCGTCCAAGCAGGCGCTGAAACGTCCAAGCAGGCGCGGAAGCATGCAAGAAGACGCAGAAGAGTCCAAGCAGGCGCGGAAGCGTCTAAGCAGTCGCGGAGGCGTCCAAGCAGGCGCGGAAGAGTCCAAGCAGGCGTGGCAGCGTCCAAGCAGGCGCGGAAACGTCCAAGCAGGCGCGGAAGCATGCAAGAAGACGCAGAAGCGTCCAAGCAGGCGCGGAAGCGTCCAAGCATGCGCGGAAACGTCCAAGCAGGCGCGGAAGCGTCCAAGCAGGAGGGGAAGCATGCAAGCAGGCGCGGAAGCGTCCAAGCAGGCGCGGAAACGTCCAAGTAGGCGCGGAAGCATGCAAGAAGGCGCAGAAGAGTCCAAGCAGGCGCGGAAACGTCCAAGCAGGCGCGGAAGCATGCAAGAAGACGCAGAAGAGTCCAAGCAGTCGCGGAAGCGTCCAAGCAGGCGCGGAAGCGTCCAAGCAGGCGTGGTAGTGTCCAAGCTGGTGCGGAAACGTCCAAGCAGGCGCGGTAGCGTCCCACCAGGCGCGGAAGAGTCCAAGAAGTCGCGGAAGCGTCCAAATAGGCGCGGCAGCGTCCAAGCATGCGCGGAAACGTCCAAGCAGGCGCGGAAGCATGCAAGAAGACGCAGAAGAGTCCAAGCAGGCGCGGAAGCGTCCAAGCAGGAGGGGAAGCATGCAAGCAGGCGCGGAAGCGTCCAAGCAGGCGCGGAAACGTCCAAGCAGGCGCGGAAGCATGCAAGAAGACGCAGAAGCGTCCAAGCAGGCGCGGAAGCGTCCAAGCATGCGCGGAAACGTCCAAGCAGGCGCGGAAGCGTCCAAGCATGCGCGGAAACGTCCAAGCAGGCGCGGAAGCGTCCAAGCAGGAGGGGAAGCATGCAAGCAGGCGCGGAAGCGTCCAAGCAGGCGCGGAAGCGTCCAAGCAGTCGCGGAAGCGTCCAAGCAGGCGCGGTAGCGTCCAAGCAGGCGCGGAAACGTCCAAGCAGGCGCGGATGAGTCCAAGCAGGCGCGGTAACGTCCAAGTAGGCGCGGAAGCATGCAAGAAGGCGCGGAAGAGTCCAAGCAGGTGCGGAAGCGTCCAAGCAGGCGCGGAAGCGTCCAAGCAGGCGCGGAAATGTCCAAGCAGTCGCGGAAGCGTCCAAGCAGGCGCGGTAGCGTCCAAGCAGGCGTGGGAGCGTCCAAGCAGGCGCGGAAGCGTCCAAGCAGGCGCGGAAGCATGCAAGAAGGCGCAGAAGAGTCCAAGCAGGCGCGGAAGCGTCCTAGCAGTCGCGGAAGAGTCCAAGCAGGCGCGGAAGCGTCCAAGCAGTCGCGGAAGCGTCCAAGCAGGCGCGGAAGCGTCCAAGCAGTCGCGGAAGCGTCCAAGCAGGCGCGGTAGCGTCCAAGCAGGCGCGGCAACGTCCAAGCAGGCGCGGAAGCGTCCAAGCAGTCGCGGAAGCGTCCAAGCAGGCGCGGTAGCGTCCAAGCAGGTGCGGAAACGTCCAAGCAGGCGCGGAAGCATGCAAGAAGGCGCAGAAGAGTCCAAGCAGGCGCGGAAGCGTCCAAGCGGGCGCGGAAACGTCCATGTAGGGGCGGAAGCATGCAAGAAGGCGCAGAAGAGTCCAAACAGGCGCGGAAGCGTCCAAGCAGTCGCGGAAGCGTCCAAGCAGTCGCGGAAGCGTCCAAGCAGGCGCGGAAACGTCCAAGCAGGCGCGGAAGCATGCAAGAAGACGCAGAAGAGTCCAAGCAGGCGCGGAAGCGTCCAAACAGTCGCGGAAGCGTCCAAGCAGGCGTGGAAGCGTCCAAGCAGGCGCGGTAGCGTCCAAGCAGGCGCGGAAACGTCCAAGCAGGCGCGGAAGCATGCAAGAAGACGCAGAAGAGTCCAAGCAGGCGCGGAAGCGTCCAAGCAGTCGCGGAAGCGTCCAAGCAGGCGTGGAAGAGTCCAAGCAGGCGTGGCAGCGTCCAAGCAGGCGCGGAAACGTCCAAGCAGGCGCGGAAGCATGCAAGAAGACGCAGAAGAGTCCAAGCAGGCGCGGAAGCGTCCAACCAGTCGCGGAAGCGTCCAAGCAGGCGCGGTAGCGTCCAAGCAGTCGCGGAAGCGTCCAAGCAGGCGCGGTAGCGTCCAAGCAGGCGCGGAAGCGTGCAAGCAGTCGCGGAAGCGTCCAAGCAGGCGCGGAAGCATGCAAGAAGACGCAGAAGAGTCCAAGCAGGCGTGGAAGCGTCCAAGCAGTCGCGGAAGCGTCCAAGCAGGCGCGGAAACGTCCAAGCAGGCGTGGAAGCGTCCAAGCAGACGCGGAAGCGTCCAAGCAGGCGCGGTAGCGTCCAAGCAGTCGCGGAAGCGTCCAAGCAGGCGGGGAAGCATGCAAGCAGGCGCGGAAACATCCAAGTAGGCGCGGCAGCATGCAAGAAGGCGCAGGAGAGTCCAAGCAGTCGCGGAAGCGTCCAAGCAGTCGCGGAAGCGTCCAAGCAGGCGCGGAAGCGTCCAAGCAGTCGCGGAAGCGTCCAAGCAGGCGCGGAAGCGTCCAAGCAGTCGCGGAAGCGTCCAAGCAGGCGCGGTAGCGTCCAAGCAGGCGCGGAAACGTCCAAGCAGGCGCGGAAGAGTCCAAGCAGGCGCGGTAACGTCCAAGTAGGCGCGGAAGCATGCAAGAAGGCGCGGAAGCGTCCAAGCAGGCGCGGTAGCGTCCAAGCAGGCGCGGAAACGTCCAACCAGGCGCGGAATCATGCAAGAAGGCGCAGAAGAGTCCAAGCAGGTGCGGAAGCGTCCAAGCAGGCGCGGAAGCGTCCAAGCAGGCGCGGAAGAGTCCAAGCAGGCGCGGTAGCGTCCAACCAGGCGCGGATGCGTCCAAGCAGTCGCGGAAGCGTCCAAGCAGGCGCGGTAGCGTCCAAGCAGGCGCGGAAACGTCCAAGCAGGCGCGGAAGCATGCAAGAAGACGCAGAAGCGTCCAAGCAGTCGCGGAAACGTCCAAGCAGGCGCGGTAGCGTCCAAGCAGGCGCGGTAGCGTCCAAGCAGGCGCGGAAGCGTCCAAGCAGTCGCGGAAGCGTCCAAGCAGTCGCGGAAGCGTCCAAGCAGGCGCGGTAGCGTCCAAGCAGGTGCGGAAACGTCCAAGCAGGCGCGGAAGCATGCAAGAAGACGCAGAAGCGTCCAAGCAGTCGCGGAAACGTCCAAGCAGGCGCGGTAGCGTCCAAGCAGGCGCGGAAGCGTCCAAGCAGGCGCGGAAGCGTCCTAGCAGGCGCGGTAGAGTCCAAGCTGGCGCGGAAACGTCCAAGTAGGCGCGGCAGCATGCAAGAAGGCGCAGAAGATTCCTATCAGGCGCGGAAGCGTCCAAGCAGGCGGGGAAGCATGCAAGCAGGCGCGGAAGCGTCCACGCAGGCGAGGAAACGTCCAAGTAGGCGCGGCAGCATGCAAGAAGGCGCAGAAGAGTCCAAGCAGGCGCGGAAGCGTCCAAGCAGGCGCGGTAGCGTCCAAGCAAGCGCGGAAGCGTCCAAGAAGGCGCGGAAGCATGCAAGAAGGAGCAGAAGAGTCCAAGCAGGCGCGGAAGCGTCCAAGCAGGCGCGGTAGCTTCCATATAGGCGCGGAAGCGTCCAAGCAGGCGCGGAACCGTGCAAGCAGGCGCGGAAGCATCCATATAGGCGCGAAAGCGTCAAAGCAGGCGCGGAAGCGTCCAAGCAGGCGCGGAAGCGTCCAAGCAGGCACGGAAGCATCCATATAGCCGCGGAAGCGTCAAAGCAGGCGCGGAAGCGTCCAGCAGGCGCGGAAGCGTCCAAGTAGGGACGGAAGCATGCAAGAAGGCGCAGAAGAGTCCAAACAGGCGCGGAAGCGTCCAAGCAGGCGCGGAAGCATCCATATAGGCGCGGAAGCGTCCAAGCAGGCGCGGAAACGTCCATGTAGGGACGGAAGCATGCAAGAAGGCGCAGAAGAGTCCAAACAGGCGCGGAAGCGTCCAAGCAGGCGCGGAAGCGTCCAAGCAGGCGTGGGAGCGTCCAAGCAGGCGCGGAAGCGTCCAAGCAGGCGCGGAAGCATGCAAGAAGACGCAGAAGAGTCCAAGTAGGCGCGGCAGCATGCAAGAAGGCGCAGAAGATTCCTATCAGGCGCGGAAGCGTCCAAGCAGGCGGGGAAGCATGCAAGCAGGCGCGGAAGCATGCAAGCAGGCGCGGAAGCGTCCACGCAGGCGAGGAAACGTCCAAGTAGGCGCGGCAGCATGCAAGAAGGCGCAGAAGAGTCCAAGCAGGCGCGGAAGCGTCCAAGCAGGCGCGGTAGCGTCCAAGCAAGCGCGGAAGCGTCCAAGAAGGCGCGGAAGCATGCAAGAAGGAGCAGAAGAGTCCAAGCAGGCGCGGAAGCGGCCAAGCAGGCGCGGTAGCTTCCATATAGGCGCGGAAGAGTCCAAGCAGGCGCGGAAGCGTCCAAGCAGGCGCGGAAGCGTCCAAGCAGGCACGGAAGCATCCATATAGGCGCGGAAGCGTCAAAGCAGGCGCGGAAGCGTCCAGCAGGCGCGGAAGCGTCCAAGTAGGCGCGGAAGCATCCATATAGGCGCGAAAGCGTCCAAGCAGGCGCGGAAGCGTCCAAGTAGGCGCGGAAGCATCCATATAGGCGCGAAAGCGTCAAAGCAGGCGCGGAAGCGTCCAAGCAGGCGCGGAAACGTCCAAGTAGGCGCGGAAGCATGCAAGAAGGAGCAGAAGAGTCCAAGCAGGCGCGGAAGCGTCCAAGCAGGCGCGGAAGCGTCCAAGCAGGCGCGGAAGCGTCCAAGTAGGCGCGGAAGCATCCATATAGGCGCGAAAGCGTCAAAGCAGGCGCGGAAGCGTCCAAGCAGGCGCGGAAACGTCCAAGTAGGCGCGGAAGCATGCAAGAAGGAGCAGAAGAGTCCAAGCAGGCGCGGAAGCGTCCAAGCAGGCGCGGAAGCATGCAAGAAGACGCAGAAGATTCCAAGCAGGCGCGGAAGCGTCCAAGCAGGCGCGGAAACGTCCATGTAGGGGCGGAAGCATGCAAGAAGGCGCAGAAGAGTCCAAACAGGCGCGGAAGCGTCCAAGCAGTCGCGGAAGCGTCCAAGCAGTCGCGGAAGCGTCCAAGCAGGTGCGGAAACGTCCAAGCAGGCGCGGAAGCATGCAAGAAGACGCAGAAGCGTCCAAGCAGTCGCGGAAACGTCCAAGCAGGCGCGGTAGCGTCCAACCAGGCGCGGAAGCGTCCAAGCAGTCGCGGAAGCGTCCAAGCAGCCGCGGTAGCGTCCAAGCAGGCGCGGAAACGTCCAAGCAGGCGCGGAAGCGTCCAAGCAGGCGCGGAAGCGTCCAAGCAGTCGCTGAAGCGTCCAAGCAGGCGCGGAAGCGTCCAAGTAGGCGCGAAAGCATCCATATAGGCGCGAAAGCGTCCAAGCAGGCGCGGAAGCGTCCAAGTAGGCGCGGAAGCATCCATATAGGCGCGAAAGCGTCAAAGCAGGCGCGGAAGCGTCCAAGCAGGCGCTGAAACGTCCAAGTAGGCGCGGAAGCATGCAAGAAGGAGCAGAAGAGTCCAAGCAGGCGCGGAAGCGTCCAAGCAGGCGCGGAAGCGTCCAAGCAGGCGCGGAAGCGTCCAAGCAGGCGCGGAAGCGTCCAAGTAGGCGCGGAAGCATGCAAGAAGGAGCAGAAGAGTCCAAGCAGGCGCGGAAGCGTCCAAGCAGGCGCGGAAGCGTCCAAGCAGGCGCGGAAGCGTCCAAGCAGGCGCGGAAGCGTCCAAGTAGGCGCGGAAGCATCCATATAGGCGCGAAAGCGTCAAAGCAGGCGCGGAAGCGTCCAAGCAGGCGTGGAAACGTCCAAGTAGGCGCGGAAGCATGCAAGAAGGAGCAGAAGAGTCCAAGCAGGCGCGGAAGCGTCCAAGCAGGCGCGGAAGCATCCATATAGGCGCGGAAGCGTCCAAGCAGGCGCGGAAGCGTCCAAGCAGGCGCGGAAGCGTCCAAGTAGGCGCGGAAGCATCCATATAGGCGCGAAAGCGTCAAAGCAGGCGCGGAAGCGTCCAAGCAGGCGCGGAAGCGTCCAAGCAGGCGTGGGAGCGTCCAAGCAGGCGCGGAAGCGTCCAAGCAGGCGCGGTAGCGTCCAAGCAGGCGCGGAAGCGTCCAAGCAGGCGCGGAAGCGTCCAAGCAGGCGCGAAAGCGTCCAAGTAGGCGCGGAAGCATCCATATAGGCGCGAAAGCGTCAAAGCAGGCGCGGAAGCGTCCAAGCAGGCGCGGAAACGTCCAAGTAGGCGCGGAAGCATGCAAGAAGGAGCAGAAGAGTCCAAGCAGGCGCGGAAGCGTCCAAGCAGGCGCGGTAGCATCGATATAGGCGCGGAAGCGTCCAAGCAGGCGCGGTAGCATCGATATAGGCGCGGAAGCGTCCAAGCAGGCGCGGAAACGTCCATGTAGGGGCGGAAGCATGCAAGAAGGCGCAGAAGAGTCCAAACAGGCGCGGAAGCGTCCAAGCAGGCGCGGAAGCGTCCAAGCAGGCGTGGGAGCGTCCAAGCAGGCGCGGAAGCGTCCAAGCAGTCGCGGAAGAGTCCAAGCAGGCGCGGAAGCGTCCAAGCAGTCGCGGAAGCGTCCAAGCAGGCGCGGTAGCGTCCAAGCAGGCGTGGGAGCGTCCAAGCAGGCGCGGAAGCGTCCAAGCAGGCGCGGAAGCATGCAAGAAGGCGCAGAAGAGTCCAAGCAGGCGCGGAAGCGTCCTAGCAGTCGCGGAAGAGTCCAAGCAGGCGCGGAAGCGTCCAAGCAGTCGCGGAAGCGTCCAAGCAGGCGCGGAAGCGTCCAAGCAGTCGCGGAAGCGTCCAAGCAGGCGCGGTAGCGTCCAAGCAGGCGCGGAAACGTCCAAGCAGGCGCGGATGAGTCCAAGCAGGCGCGGTAACGTCCAAGTAGGCGCGGAAGCATGCAAGAAGGCGCGGAAGCGTCCAAGCTGGCGCGGTAGCGTCAAAGCAGGCGCGGAAACGTCCAACCAGGCGCGGAAGCATGCAAGAAGGCGCAGAAGAGTCCAAGCAGGTGCGGAAGCGTCCAAGCAGGCGCGGAAGCGTCCAAGCAGGCGCGGAAGCGTCCAAGCAGTCGCGGAAGCGTCCAAGCAGGCGCGGTAACGTCCAAGTAGGCGCGGAAGCATGCAAGAAGGCGCGGAAGCGTCCAAGCAGGCGCGGTAGCGTCCAAGCAGGCGCGGAAACGTCCAACCAGGCGCGGAAGCATGCAAGAAGGCGCAGAAGAGTCCAAGCAGATGCGGAAGCGTCCAAGCAGGCGCGGAAGCGTCCAAGCAGGCGCGGAAGCGTCCAAGCAGTCGCGGAAGCGTCCAAGCAGGCGCGGTAGCGTCCAAGCAGGCGCGGAAACGTCCAAGCAGGCGCGGAAGAGTCCTAGCAGGGTTGGAAGAGTCCAAGCAGGCGCGGAAGCGTCCAAGCAGGCGCGGAAGCGTCCAAGCAGGCGCGGAAACGTCCAAGTAGGCGCGGCAGCATGCAAGAAGGCGCAGAAGAGTCCAAGCAGGCGAGGAAGCGTGCAAGCAGGCGCGGAAGCGTCCAAGCAGGCGCGGAAGCGTCTAAGCAGGCGCGGTAGCATCCAAGCAGGCGCGGAAACGACCAAGTAGGCGCGGAAACGTCCAAGCAGGCGTGGAAGAGTACAAGCAGGTGCGGAAGCGTCCAAGCAGGCGCAGAACCGTGCAAGCATGCGCGGAAGCATGCAAGAAGACGCAGAAGAGTCCAAGCTGGCGCGGAAGCGTCCAAGCAGTCGCGGAAGCGTCCAAGCAGGCGCGGAAACGTCCAAGTAGGCGCGGCAGCATGCAAGAAGGCGCAGAAGAGTCCAAGCAGGCGCGGAAACGTCCAAGCAGGCGGGGAAGCATGCAAGCAGGCGCGGAAGCGTCCAAGCAGGCGCGGAAACGTCCAAGTAGGCGCGGCAGCATGCAAGCAGTCGCGGAAGCGTCCAAGCAGGCGCGGAAGCGTCCAAGCAGTCGCGGAAGCGTCCAAGCAGGCGCGTAAGCGTCCAAGCAGGCGCGGTAGCGTCCAACCAGGCGCGGAAGCGTCCACGCAGTCGCGGAAGCGTCCAAGCAGGCGCGATAGCGTCCAAGCAGACGCGGAAGCGTGTAAGAAGGCGCGGTAGCGTCCAAGCAGGCGCGGACACGTCCAAGCAGGCGCGGAAGCATGCAAGAAGGCGCAGAAGAGTCCAAGCAGGCGCGGTAGCGTCCAAGCAGTCGCGGAAGCGTCCAAGCAGGCGCGGTAGAGTCCAACCAGGCGCGGAAGCGTCCAAGCAGTCGCGGAAGCGTCCAAGCAGGCGCGGTAGCGTCCAAGCAGGCGCGGTAGCGTCCAACCAGGCGCGGAAGCGTCCACGCAGTCGCGGAAGCGTCCAAGCAGGCGCGGAAGCGTCCAAGCAGGCGCGGAAGCGTCCAAGCAGTCGCAGAAGCGTCCAAGCAGGCGCGGTAGCGTCCAATCAGGCGCGGAAGCGTCCAAGCAGTCGCGGAAGCGTCCAATAATGCGCGGAAGCGTCCAAGCAGGCGCGGTAGCGTCCAAGCAGGCGCGGAAGCGTCCAAGCAGGCGCGGAAGCGTCCAAGCAGGCGCGGAAGCGTCCAAGTAGGCGCGGAAGCATGAAAGAGGGCGCAGAAGAGTCCAAGCAGGCGCGGAAACGTCCAAGGAGGCGCGGAATCGTCCAAGCAGTCGCGGAAGCGTCCAAGCAGGCGCGGAAGCGTCCAAGCAGGCGCGGAAGCGTCCAAGCAGGCGCGGAAGAGTCCAAGAAGTCGCGGAAGCGTCCAAGCAGGCGCGGTAGCGTCCAACAAGGCGCGGAAGCGTCCTAGCAGTCGCAGAAACGTACAAGCAGGCGCGGAAGCGTCCAAGCAGGCGCGGAAGCGTCCAAGCAGGCGGGGAAGCATGCACGCAGGCGCGGAAGCGTCCAAGCAGGCGCGGAAACGTCCAAGTAGGCGCGGCAGCATGCAAGAAGGCGCAGAAGAGTCCAAGCAGGCGGGGAAGCGTCCAAGCAGTCGCGGAAACGTCCAAGCAGGCGCGGTAGCGTCCAACCAGGCGCGGAAGCGTCCAAGCAGTCGCGGAAGCGTCCAAGCAGGCGCGGTAGCGTCCAAGCAGGCGCGGAAACGTCCAAGCAGGCGCGGAAGCGTCCAAGCAGGCGCGGAAGCGTCCAAGCAGTCGCGGAAGCGTCCAAGCAGGCGCGGTAGCGTCCAAGCAGGCGTGGGAGCGTCCAAGCAGGCGCGGAAGCGTCCAAGCAGGCGCGGAAGCATGCAAGAAGGCGCAGAAGAGTCCAAGCAGGCGCGGAAGCGTCCTAGCAGTCGCGGAAGAGTCCAAGCAGGCGCGGAAGCGTCCAAGCAGTCGCGGAAGCGTCCAAGCAGGCGCGGAAGCGTCCAAGCTGGCGCGGTAGCGTCCAAGCAGGCGCGGAAACGTCCAACCAGGCGCGGAAGCATGCAAGAAGGCGCAGAAGAGTCCAAGCAGGTGCGGAAGCGTCCAAGCAGGCGCGGAAGCGTCCAAGCAGGCGCGGAAGCGTCCAAGCAGGCGCGGAAGCGTCCAAGCAGGCGCGGAAGCATGCAAGAAGGCGCAGAAGCGTCCAAGCAGGCGCGGAAGCGTCCTAGCAGTCGCGGAAGCGTCCAAGCAGGTGCGGTAGCGTCCAAGCAGGCGCGGAAACGTCCAAGCAGGCGCGGATGAGTCCAAGCAGGCGCGGTAACGTCCAAGTAGGCGCGGAAGCATGCAAGAAGGCGCGGAAGCGTCCAAGCTGGCGCGGTAGCGTCCAAGCAGGCGCGGAAACGTCCAACCAGGCGCGGAAGCATGCAAGAAGGCGCAGAAGAGTCCAAGCAGGTGCGGAAGCGTCCAAGCAGGCGCGGAAGCGTCCAAGCAGGCGCGGAAGCGTCCAAGCAGTCGCGGAAGCGTCCAAGCAGGCGCGGTAGCGTCCAAGCAGGTGTGGGAGCGTCCAAGCAGGCGCGGAAGCGTCCAAGCAGTCGCGGAAGCGTCCAAGCAGGCGTGGAAGCGTCCAAGCAGTCGCGGAAGCGTCCAAGCAGGCGTGGAAGCGTCCAAGCAGGCGCGGAAGCGTCCAAGCAGTCGCGGAAGCGTCCAAGCAGGCGTGGAAGAGTCCAAGCAGGCGTGGCAGCGTCCAAGCAGGCGCGGAAACGTCCAAGCAGGCGCGGAAGCATGCAAGAAGACGCAGAAGAGTCCAAGCAGGCGCGGAAGCGTCCAACCAGTCGCGGAAGCGTCCAAGCAGGCGCGGTAGCGTCCAAGCAGTCGCGGAAGTGTCCGAGCAGGCGCGGTAGCGTCCAAGCAGGCGCGGAAGCGTGCAAGCAGTCGCGGAAGCGTCCAAGCAGGCGCGGAAGCATGCAAGAAGACGCAGAACAGTCCAAGCAGGCGCGGAAGCGTCCAAGCAGTCGCGGAAGCGTCCAAGCAGGCGCGGAAACGTCCAAGCAGGCGTGGAAGCGTCCAAGCAGACGCGGAAGCGTCCAAGCAGGCGCGGTAGCGTCCAACCAGGCGCGGAAGCGTCCAAGCAGTCGCGGAAGCGTCCAAGCAGGCGCGGAAGCGTCCAAGCAGTCGCGGAAGCGTCCAAGCAGGCGGGGAAGCATGCAAGCAGGCGCGGAAACATCCAAGTAGGCGCGGCAGCATGCAAGAAGGCGCAGGAGAGTCCAAGCAGTCGCGGAAGCGTCCAAGCAGTCGCGGAAGCCTCCAAGCAGGCGCGGTAGCGTCCAAGCAGGCGCGGTAGCGTCCAAGCAGGCGTGGGAGCGTCCAAGCAGGCGCGGAAGCGTCCAAGCAGGCGCGGAAGCATGCAAGAAGGCGCAGAAGAGTCCAAGCAGCCGCGGAAGCCTCCAAGCAGGCGCGGTAGCGTCCAACCAGGCGCGGAAGCGTCCAAGCAGTCGCGGAAGCGTCCAAGCAGGCGGGGAAGCATGCAAGCAGGCGCGGAAGCGTCCAAGCAGTCGCGGAAGCGTCCAAGCAGGCGCGGTAGCGTCCAAGCAGACGCGGAAGCGTCCAAGCAGGCGCGGTAGCGTCCAACCAGGCGCGGAAGCGTCCAAGCAGTCGCGGAAGCGTCTACGCAGGCGCGGAAGCGTCCAAGCAGGCGCGGTAACGTCCAAGCAGGTGCGGAAACGTCCAAGCAGGAGCGGAAGCATGCAAGAAGACGCAGAAGCGTCCAAGCAGTCGCGGAAACGTCCAAGCAGGCGCGGTAGCGTCCAACCAGGCGCGGAAGCGTCCAAGCAGTCGCGGAAGCGTCCAAGCAGGCGCGGTAGCGTCCAAGCAGGCGCGGAAACGTCCAAGCAGGCGCGGAAGCGTCCAAGCAGGCGCGGAAGCGTCCAAGCAGTCGCGGAAGCGTCCAAGCAGGCGCGGTAGCGTCCAAGCAGGCGTGGGAGCGTCCAAGCAGGCGCGGAAGCGTCCAAGCAGGCGCGGAAGCATGCAAGAAGGCGCAGAAGAGTCCAAGCAGGCGCGGAAGCGTCCTAGCAGTCGCGGAAGAGTCCAAGCAGGCGCGGAAGCGTCCAAGCAGTCGCGGAAGCGTCCAAGCAGGCGCGGAAGCCTCCAAGCAGTCGCGGAAGCGTCCAAGCAGGCGCGGAAACGTCCAAGCAGGCGCGGAAGCGTCCAAGCAGGCGCGGAAGCGTCCAAGCAGTCGCGGAAGCGTCCAAGCAGGCGCGGTAGCGTCCAAGCAGGCGTGGGAGCGTCCAAGCAGGCGCGGAAGCGTCCAAGCAGGCGCGGAAGCATGCAAGAAGGCGCAGAAGAGTCCAAGCAGGCGCGGAAGCGTCCTAGCAGTCGCGGAAGAGTCCAAGCAGGCGCGGAAGCGTCCAAGCAGTCGCGGAAGCGTCCAAGCAGGCGCGGAAGCGTCCAAGCAGTCGCGGAAGCGTCCACGCAGGCGCGGAAGCGTCCAAGCAGTCGCGGAAGCGTCCAAGCAGGCGGGGAAGCATGCAAGCAGGCGCGGAAACATCCAAGTAGGCGCGGCAGCATGCAAGAAGGCGCAGGAGAGTCCAAGCAGTCGCGGAAGCGTCCAAGCAGTCGCGGAAGCCTCCAAGCAGGCGCGGTAGCGTCCAAGCAGGCGCGGTAGCGTCCAAGCAGGCGTGGGAGCGTCCAAGCAGGCGCGGAAGCGTCCAAGCAGGCGCGGAAGCATGCAAGAAGGCGCAGAAGAGTCCAAGCAGCCGCGGAAGCCCCCAAGCAGGCGCGGTAGCGTCCAACCAGGCGCGGAAGCGTCCAAGCAGTCGCGGAAGCGTCCAAGCAGGCGGGGAAGCATGCAAGCAGGCGCGGAAACATCCAAGTAGGCGCGGCAGCATGCAAGAAGGCGCAGGAGAGTCCAAGCAGTCGCGGAAGCGTCCAAGCAGTCGCGGAAGCCTCCAAGCAGGCGCGGTAGCGTCCAAGCAGGCGCGGTAGCGTCCAAGCAGTCGCGGAAGCGTCCAAGCAGGCGCGGAAGCGTCCAAGCAGGCGTGGGAGCGTCCAAGCAGGCGCGGAAGCGTCCAAGCAGGCGCGGAAGCATGCAAGAAGACGCAGAAGAGTCCAAGCAGGCGCGGAAGCGTCCAAGCAGTCGCGGAAGCGTCCAAGCAGGTGCGGTAGCGTCCAAGCAGGCGCGGAAACGTCCAAGCAGGCGCGGATGAGTCCAAGCAGGCGCGGTAACGTCCAAGTAGGCGCGGAAGCATGCAAGAAGGCGCGGAAGCGTCCAAGCTGGCGCAGTAGCGTCCAAGCAGGCGCGGAAACGTCCAACCAGGCGCGGAAGCATGCAAGAAGGCGCAGAAGAGTCCAAGCAGGTGCGGAAGCGTCCAAGCAGGCGCGGTAGCGTCCAAGCAGACGCGGAAGCGTCCAAGCAGGCGCGGTAGCGTCCAACCAGGCGCGGAAGCGTCCAAGCAGTCGCGGAAGCGTCCACGCAGGCGCGGAAGCGTCCAAGCAGTCGCGGAAGCGTCCAAGCAGGCGGGGAAGCATGCAAGCAGGCGCGGAAACATCCAAGTAGGCGCGGCAGCATGCAAGAAGGCGCAGGAGAGTCCAAGCAGTCGCGGAAGCGTCCAAGCAGTCGCGGAAGCCTCCAAGCAGGCGCGGTAGCGTCCAAGCAGGCGCGGAAGCGTCCAAGCAGTCGCGGAAGCGTCCAAGCAGGCGCGGTAGCGTCCAAGCAGGCGTGGGAGCGTCCAAGCAGGCGCGGAAGCGTCCAAGCAGGCGCGGAAGCATGCAAGAAGGCGCAGAAGAGTCCAAGCAGGCGCGGAAGCGTCCTAGCAGCCGCGGAAGAGTCCAAGCAGGCGCGGAAGCATGCAAGAAGGCGCAGAAGAGTCCAAGCAGGTGCGGAAGCGTCCAAGCAGGCGCGGAAGCGTCCAAGCAGGCGCGGAAGCGTCCAAGCAGTCGCGGAAGCGTCCAAGCAGGCGCGGTAGCGTCCAAGCAGGCGTGGGAGCGTCCAAGCAGGCGCGGAAGCGTCCAAGCAGGCGCGGAAGCATGCAAGAAGGCGCAGAAGAGTCCAAGCAGGCGCGGAAGCGTCCTAGCAGTCGCGGTAGCGTCCAAGCAGGCGCGGAAACGTCCAACCAGGCGCGGAAGCATGCAAGAAGGCGCAGAAGAGTCCAAGCAGGTGCGGAAGCGTCCAAGCAGGCGCGGAAGCGTCCAAGCAGGCGCGGAAGCGTCCAAGCAGTCGCGGAAGCGTCCAAGCAGGCGCGGTAGCGTCCAAGCAGGCGTGGGAGCGTCCAAGCAGGCGCGGAAGCGTCCAAGCAGGCGCGGAAGCATGCAAGAAGGCGCAGAAGAGTCCAAGCAGGCGCGGAAGCGTCCTAGCAGTCGCGGAAGAGTCCAAGCAGGCGGGGAAGCGTCCAAGCAGTCGCGGAAGCGTCCAAGCAGCCGCGGAAGCGTCCAAGCAGTCGCGGAAGCCTCCAAGCAGGCGCGGTAGCGTCCAACCAGGCGCGGAAGCGTCCAAGCAGTCGCGGAAGCGTCCAAGCAGGCGCGGTAGAGTCCAAGCAGTCGCGGAAGCGTCCAAGCAGGCGCGGTAGCGTCCAAGCAGGCGCGGAAACGTCCAACCAGGCGCGGAAGCATGCAAGAAGGCGCAGAAGAGTCCAAGCAGGTGCGGAAGCGTCCAAGCAGGCGCGGAAGCGTCCAAGCAGGCGCGGAAGCGTCCAAGCAGGCGCGGAAGCGTCCAAGCAGTCGCGGAAGCGTCCAAGCAGGCGGGGAAGCATGCAAGCAGGCGCGGAAACATCCAAGTAGGCGCGGCAGCATGCAAGAAGGCGCAGGAGAGTCCAAGCAGTCGCGGAAGCGTCCAAGCAGTCGCGGAAGCCTCCAAGCAGGCGCGGTAGCGTCCAAGCAGGCGCGGTAGCGTCCAAGCAGGCGCGGAAGCGTCCAAGCAGGCGCGGAAGCGTCCAAGCAGTCGCGGAAGCGTCCAAGCAGGCGCGGTAGCGTCCAAGCAGGCGTGGAAGCGTCCAAGCAGGCGCGGAAGCGTCCAAGCAGGCGCGGAAGCATGCAAGAAGGCGCAGAAGAGTCCAAGCAGGCGCGGAAGCGTCCTAGCAGTCGCGGAAGAGTCCAAGCAGGCGCGGAAGCGTCCAAGCAGTCGCGGAAGCGTCCAAGCAGGCGCGGAAGCGTCCAAGCAGTCGCGGAAGCGTCCAAGCAGGCGCGGTAGCGTCCAAGCAGGCGCGGAAACGTCCAAGCAGGCGCGGAAGCGTCCAAGCAGGCGCGGAAGCGTCCAAGCAGTCGCGGAAGCGTCCAAGCAGGCGCGGTAGCGTCCAAGCAGGCGTGGGAGCGTCCAAGCAGGCGCGGAAGCGTCCAAGCAGGCGCGGAAGCATGCAAGAAGGCGCAGAAGAGTCCAAGCAGGCGCGGAAGCGTCCTAGCAGTCGCGGAAGAGTCCAAGCAGGCGCGGAAGCGTCCAAGCAGTCGCGGAAGCGTCCAAGCAGGCGCGGAAGCGTCCAAGCAGTCGCGGAAGCGTCCAAGCAGGCGCGGTAGCGTCCAAGCAGGCGCGGAAACGTCCAAGCAGGCGCGGATGAGTCCAAGCAGGCGCGGTAACGTCCAAGTAGGCGCGGAAGCATGCAAGAAGGCGCGGAAGAGTCCAAGCAGGTGCGGAAGCGTCCAAGCAGGCGCGGAAGCGTCCAAGCAGGCGCGGAAATGTCCAAGCAGTCGCGGAAGCGTCCAAGCAGGCGCGGTAGCGTCCAAGCAGGCGTGGGAGCGTCCAAGCAGGCGCGGAAGCGTCCAAGCAGGCGCGGAAGCATGCAAGAAGGCGCAGAAGAGTCCAAGCAGGCGCGGAAGCGTCCTAGCAGTCGCGGAAGAGTCCAAGCAGGCGCGGAAGCGTCCAAGCAGTCGCGGAAGCGTCCAAGCAGGCGCGGAAGCGTCCAAGCAGTCGCGGAAGCGTCCAAGCAGGCGCGGTAGCGTCCAAGCAGGCGCGGCAACGTCCAAGCAGGCGCGGAAGCGTCCAAGCAGTCGCGGAAGCGTCCAAGCAGGCGCGGTAGCGTCCAAGCAGGTGCGGAAACGTCCAAGCAGGCGCGGAAGCATGCAAGAAGGCGCAGAAGAGTCCAAGCAGGCGCGGAAGCGTCCAAGCGGGCGCGGAAACGTCCATGTAGGGGCGGAAGCATGCAAGAAGGCGCAGAAGAGTCCAAACAGGCGCGGAAGCGTCCAAGCAGTCGCGGAAGCGTCCAAGCAGTCGCGGAAGCGTCCAAGCAGGCGCGGAAACGTCCAAGCAGGCGCGGAAGCATGCAAGAAGACGCAGAAGAGTCCAAGCAGGCGCGGAAGCGTCCAAACAGTCGCGGAAGCGTCCAAGCAGGCGTGGAAGCGTCCAAGCAGGCGCGGTAGCGTCCAAGCAGGCGCGGAAACGTCCAAGCAGGCGCGGAAGCATGCAAGAAGACGCAGAAGAGTCCAAGCAGGCGCGGAAGCGTCCAAGCAGTCGCGGAAGCGTCCAAGCAGGCGTGGAAGAGTCCAAGCAGGCGTGGCAGCGTCCAAGCAGGCGCGGAAACGTCCAAGCAGGCGCGGAAGCATGCAAGAAGACGCAGAAGAGTCCAAGCAGGCGCGGAAGCGTCCAACCAGTCGCGGAAGCGTCCAAGCAGGCGCGGTAGCGTCCAAGCAGTCGCGGAAGCGTCCAAGCAGGCGCGGTAGCGTCCAAGCAGGCGCGGAAGCGTGCAAGCAGTCGCGGAAGCGTCCAAGCAGGCGCGGAAGCATGCAAGAAGACGCAGAAGAGTCCAAGCAGGCGTGGAAGCGTCCAAGCAGTCGCGGAAGCGTCCAAGCAGGCGCGGAAACGTCCAAGCAGGCGTGGAAGCGTCCAAGCAGACGCGGAAGCGTCCAAGCAGGCGCGGTAGCGTCCAAGCAGTCGCGGAAGCGTCCAAGCAGGCGGGGAAGCATGCAAGCAGGCGCGGAAACATCCAAGTAGGCGCGGCAGCATGCAAGAAGGCGCAGGAGAGTCCAAGCAGTCGCGGAAGCGTCCAAGCAGTCGCGGAAGCGTCCAAGCAGGCGCGGAAGCGTCCAAGCAGTCGCGGAAGCGTCCAAGCAGGCGCGGAAGCGTCCAAGCAGTCGCGGAAGCGTCCAAGCAGGCGCGGTAGCGTCCAAGCAGGCGCGGAAACGTCCAAGCAGGCGCGGAAGAGTCCAAGCAGGCGCGGTAACGTCCAAGTAGGCGCGGAAGCATGCAAGAAGGCGCGGAAGCGTCCAAGCAGGCGCGGTAGCGTCCAAGCAGGCGCGGAAACGTCCAACCAGGCGCGGAATCATGCAAGAAGGCGCAGAAGAGTCCAAGCAGGTGCGGAAGCGTCCAAGCAGGCGCGGAAGCGTCCAAGCAGGCGCGGAAGAGTCCAAGCAGGCGCGGTAGCGTCCAACCAGGCGCGGATGCGTCCAAGCAGTCGCGGAAGCGTCCAAGCAGGCGCGGTAGCGTCCAAGCAGGCGCGGAAACGTCCAAGCAGGCGCGGAAGCATGCAAGAAGACGCAGAAGCGTCCAAGCAGTCGCGGAAACGTCCAAGCAGGCGCGGTAGCGTCCAAGCAGGCGCGGTAGCGTCCAAGCAGGCGCGGAAGCGTCCAAGCAGTCGCGGAAGCGTCCAAGCATTCGCGGAAGCGTCCAAGCAGGCGCGGTAGCGTCCAAGCAGGTGCGGAAACGTCCAAGCAGGCGCGGAAGCATGCAAGAAGACGCAGAAGCGTCCAAGCAGTCGCGGAAACGTCCAAGCAGGCGCGGTAGCGTCCAAGCAGGCGCGGAAGCGTCCAAGCAGGCGCGGAAGCGTCCTAGCAGGCGCGGTAGAGTCCAAGCAGGCGCGGAAACGTCCAAGTAGGCGCGGCAGCATGCAAGAAGGCGCAGAAGATTCCTATCAGGCGCGGAAGCGTCCAAGCAGGCGGGGAAGCATGCAAGCAGGCGCGGAAGCGTCCACGCAGGCGAGGAAACGTCCAAGTAGGCGCGGCAGCATGCAAGAAGGCGCAGAAGAGTCCAAGCAGGCGCGGAAGCGTCCAAGCAGGCGCGGTAGCGTCCAAGCAAGCGCGGAAGCGTCCAAGAAGGCGCGGAAGCATGCAAGAAGGAGCAGAAGAGTCCAAGCAGGCGCGGAAGCGTCCAAGCAGGCGCGGTAGCTTCCATATAGGCGCGGAAGCGTCCAAGCAGGCGCGGAACCGTGCAAGCAGGCGCGGAAGCATCCATATAGGCGCGAAAGCGTCAAAGCAGGCGCGGAAGCGTCCAAGCAGGCGCGGAAGCGTCCAAGCAGGCACGGAAGCATCCATATAGCCGCGGAAGCGTCAAAGCAGGCGCGGAAGCGTCCAGCAGGCGCGGAAGCGTCCAAGTAGGGACGGAAGCATGCAAGAAGGCGCAGAAGAGTCCAAACAGGCGCGGAAGCGTCCAAGCAGGCGCGGAAGCATCCATATAGGCGCGGAAGCGTCCAAGCAGGCGCGGAAACGTCCATGTAGGGACGGAAGCATGCAAGAAGGCGCAGAAGAGTCCAAACAGGCGCGGAAGCGTCCAAGCAGGCGCGGAAGCGTCCAAGCAGGCGTGGGAGCGTCCAAGCAGGCGCGGAAGCGTCCAAGCAGGCGCGGAAGCATGCAAGAAGACGCAGAAGAGTCCAAGTAGGCGCGGCAGCATGCAAGAAGGCGCAGAAGATTCCTATCAGGCGCGGAAGCGTCCAAGCAGGCGGGGAAGCATGCAAGCAGGCGCGGAAGCATGCAAGCAGGCGCGGAAGCGTCCACGCAGGCGAGGAAACGTCCAAGTAGGCGCGGCAGCATGCAAGAAGGCGCAGAAGAGTCCAAGCAGGCGCGGAAGCGTCCAAGCAGGCGCGGTAGCGTCCAAGCAAGCGCGGAAGCGTCCAAGAAGGCGCGGAAGCATGCAAGAAGGAGCAGAAGAGTCCAAGCAGGCGCGGAAGCGGCCAAGCAGGCGCGGTAGCTTCCATATAGGCGCGGAAGAGTCCAAGCAGGCGCGGAAGCGTCCAAGCAGGCGCGGAAGCGTCCAAGCAGGCACGGAAGCATCCATATAGGCGCGGAAGCGTCAAAGCAGGCGCGGAAGCGTCCAGCAGGCGCGGAAGCGTCCAAGTAGGCGCGGAAGCATCCATATAGGCGCGAAAGCGTCCAAGCAGGCGCGGAAGCGTCCAAGTAGGCGCGGAAGCATCCATATAGGCGCGAAAGCGTCAAAGCAGGCGCGGAAGCGTCCAAGCAGGCGCGGAAACGTCCAAGTAGGCGCGGAAGCATGCAAGAAGGAGCAGAAGAGTCCAAGCAGGCGCGGAAGCGTCCAAGCAGGCGCGGAAGCGTCCAAGCAGGCGCGGAAGCGTCCAAGTAGGCGCGGAAGCATCCATATAGGCGCGAAAGCGTCAAAGCAGGCGCGGAAGCGTCCAAGCAGGCGCGGAAACGTCCAAGTAGGCGCGGAAGCATGCAAGAAGGAGCAGAAGAGTCCAAGCAGGCGCGGAAGCGTCCAAGCAGGCGCGGAAGCATGCAAGAAGACGCAGAAGATTCCAAGCAGGCGCGGAAGCGTCCAAGCAGGCGCGGAAACGTCCATGTAGGGGCGGAAGCATGCAAGAAGGCGCAGAAGAGTCCAAACAGGCGCGGAAGCGTCCAAGCAGTCGCGGAAGCGTCCAAGCAGTCGCGGAAGCGTCCAAGCAGGTGCGGAAACGTCCAAGCAGGCGCGGAAGCATGCAAGAAGACGCAGAAGCGTCCAAGCAGTCGCGGAAACGTCCAAGCAGGCGCGGTAGCGTCCAACCAGGCGCGGAAGCGTCCAAGCAGTCGCGGAAGCGTCCAAGCAGCCGCGGTAGCGTCCAAGCAGGCGCGGAAACGTCCAAGCAGGCGGGGAAGCGTCCAAGCAGGCGCGGAAGCGTCCAAGCAGTCGCTGAAGCGTCCAAGCAGGCGCGGAAGCGTCCAAGTAGGCGCGGAAGCATCCATATAGGCGCGAAAGCGTCCAAGCAGGCGCGGAAGCGTCCAAGTAGGCGCGGAAGCATCCATATAGGCGCGAAAGCGTCAAAGCAGGCGCGGAAGCGTCCAAGCAGGCGCGGAAACGTCCAAGTAGGCGCGGAAGCATGCAAGAAGGAGCAGAAGAGTCCAAGCAGGCGCGGAAGCGTCCAAGCAGGCGCGGAAGCGTCCAAGCAGGCGCGGAAGCGTCCAAGCAGGCGCGGAAGCGTCCAAGTAGGCGCGGAAGCATGCAAGAAGGAGCAGAAGAGTCCAAGCAGGCGCGGAAGCGTCCAAGCAGGCGCGGAAGCGTCCAAGCAGGCGCGGAAGCGTCCAAGCAGGCGCGGAAGCGTCCAAGTAGGCGCGGAAGCATCCATATAGGCGCGAAAGCGTCAAAGCAGGCGCGGAAGCGTCCAAGCAGGCGTGGAAACGTCCAAGTAGGCGCGGAAGCATGCAAGAAGGAGCAGAAGAGTCCAAGCAGGCGCGGAAGCGTCCAAGCAGGCGCGGAAGCATCCATATAGGCGCGGAAGCGTCCAAGCAGGCGCGGAAGCGTCCAAGCAGGCGCGGAAGCGTCCAAGTAGGCGCGGAAGCATCCATATAGGCGCGAAAGCGTCAAAGCAGGCGCGGAAGCGTCCAAGCAGGCGCGGAAGCGTCCAAGCAGGCGTGGGAGCGTCCAAGCAGGCGCGGAAGCGTCCAAGCAGGCGCGGTAGCGTCCAAGCAGGCGCGGAAGCGTCCAAGCAGGCGCGGAAGCGTCCAAGCAGGCGCGAAAGCGTCCAAGTAGGCGCGGAAGCATCCATATAGGCGCGAAAGCGTCAAAGCAGGCGCGGAAGCGTCCAAGCAGGCGCGGAAACGTCCAAGTAGGCGCGGAAGCATGCAAGAAGGAGCAGAAGAGTCCAAGCAGGCGCGGAAGCGTCCAAGCAGGCGCGGTAGCATCGATATAGGCGCGGAAGCGTCCAAGCAGGCGCGGTAGCATCGATATAGGCGCGGAAGCGTCCAAGCAGGCGCGGAAACGTCCATGTAGGGGCGGAAGCATGCAAGAAGGCGCAGAAGAGTCCAAACAGGCGCGGAAGCGTCCAAGCAGGCGCGGAAGCGTCCAAGCAGGCGTGGGAGCGTCCAAGCAGGCGCGGAAGCGTCCAAGCAGTCGCGGAAGAGTCCAAGCAGGCGCGGAAGCGTCCAAGCAGTCGCGGAAGCGTCCAAGCAGGCGCGGTAGCGTCCAAGCAGGCGTGGGAGCGTCCAAGCAGGCGCGGAAGCGTCCAAGCAGGCGCGGAAGCATGCAAGAAGGCGCAGAAGAGTCCAAGCAGGCGCGGAAGCGTCCTAGCAGTCGCGGAAGAGTCCAAGCAGGCGCGGAAGCGTCCAAGCAGTCGCGGAAGCGTCCAAGCAGGCGCGGAAGCGTCCAAGCAGTCGCGGAAGCGTCCAAGCAGGCGCGGTAGCGTCCAAGCAGGCGCGGAAACGTCCAAGCAGGCGCGGATGAGTCCAAGCAGGCGCGGTAACGTCCAAGTAGGCGCGGAAGCATGCAAGAAGGCGCGGAAGCGTCCAAGCTGGCGCGGTAGCGTCAAAGCAGGCGCGGAAACGTCCAACCAGGCGCGGAAGCATGCAAGAAGGCGCAGAAGAGTCCAAGCAGGTGCGGAAGCGTCCAAGCAGGCGCGGAAGCGTCCAAGCAGGCGCGGAAGCGTCCAAGCAGTCGCGGAAGCGTCCAAGCAGGCGCGGTAACGTCCAAGTAGGCGCGGAAGCATGCAAGAAGGCGCGGAAGCGTCCAAGCAGGCGCGGTAGCGTCCAAGCAGGCGCGGAAACGTCCAACCAGGCGCGGAAGCATGCAAGAAGGCGCAGAAGAGTCCAAGCAGATGCGGAAGCGTCCAAGCAGGCGCGGAAGCGTCCAAGCAGGCGCGGAAGCGTCCAAGCAGTCGCGGAAGCGTCCAAGCAGGCGCGGTAGCGTCCAAGCAGGCGCGGAAACGTCCAAGCAGGCGCGGAAGAGTCCTAGCAGGGTTGGAAGAGTCCAAGCAGGCGCGGAAGCGTCCAAGCAGGCGCGGAAGCGTCCAAGCAGGCGCGGAAACGTCCAAGTAGGCGCGGCAGCATGCAAGAAGGCGCAGAAGAGTCCAAGCAGGCGAGGAAGCGTGCAAGCAGGCGCGGAAGCGTCCAAGCAGGCGCGGAAGCGTCTAAGCAGGCGCGGTAGCATCCAAGCAGGCGCGGAAACGACCAAGTAGGCGCGGAAACGTCCAAGCAGGCGTGGAAGAGTACAAGCAGGTGCGGAAGCGTCCAAGCAGGCGCAGAACCGTGCAAGCATGCGCGGAAGCATGCAAGAAGACGCAGAAGAGTCCAAGCTGGCGCGGAAGCGTCCAAGCAGTCGCGGAAGCGTCCAAGCAGGCGCGGAAACGTCCAAGTAGGCGCGGCAGCATGCAAGAAGGCGCAGAAGAGTCCAAGCAGGCGCGGAAACGTCCAAGCAGGCGGGGAAGCATGCAAGCAGGCGCGGAAGCGTCCAAGCAGGCGCGGAAACGTCCAAGTAGGCGCGGCAGCATGCAAGCAGTCGCGGAAGCGTCCAAGCAGGCGCGGAAGCGTCCAAGCAGGCGCGGAAGCGTCCAAGCAGGCGCGGAAGCGTCCAAGCAGGCACGGAAGCGTGCAACCAGGCGCGGAAGCGTCCAAGCAGGCGCGGATCCGTGCAAGCAGGCGCGGAAGCGTCCAAGCAGGCGCGGAAGCGTCCAAGCAGGCGCGGAAGCGTCCAAGCAGGCGCGGAAACGTCCAAGGAGGCGCGGAATCGTCCAAGCAGTCGCGGAAGCGTCCAAGCAGGCGCGGAAGCGTCCAAGCAGGCGCGGAAGCGCCCAAGCAGGCGCGGAAGCGTCCAAGCAGCCGCGGAAGCGTCCAAGCAGGCGCGGAAGCGTCCAAGCAGCCGCGGAAACGTCCAAGTAGGCGCGGAAGCATGCAAGAAGGCGCAGAACAGTCCAAGCAGGCGCGGAAGCGTCCAAGCAGTCGCTGAAGCGTCCAAGCTGGCGCGGTAGCGTGCAAGCAGTCGCGGAAGCGTCCAACCAGGCGCGGAAGCGTCCAAGCAGGCGCGGAAGCGTCCAAGCAGTCGCAGAAGCGTCCAAGCAGGCGCGGTAGAGTCCAAGCAGTCGCGGAAGCGTCCAAGCAGGCGCGGTAGCGTCCAAGCAGGCGCGGAAGCGTCCTAGCAGGGTTGGAAGAGTCCAAGCAGGCGCGGAAGCGTCCAAGCAGGCGCGGAAGCGTCCAAGCAGGCGCGGAAACGTCCAAGTAGGCGCGGCAGCATGCAAGAAGGCGCAGAAGAGTCCAAGCAGGCGAGGAAGCGTGCAAGCAGGCGCGGTAGCGTGCAGGCATGCGTGGAAGAGTCCAAGCAGGCGCGGAAACGTCCAACTAGGCGCGGAAGCATCCAAGCAGTCGCGGAAGCGTCCAAGCAGGCGCGGAAGCGTCCAAGCAGTCGCGGAAGCGTCCAAGCAGGCGCGGAAGCGTCCAAGCAAGCGCGGAAGCGTCCAAGCAGGCGCGGAAGCGTCCAAGCAGGCGTGGAAGTTTCCAAGCACGCGCGGAAGCGTCCAAGCAGGCGCGGAAGCGTCCACGCAGTCGCGGAAGCGTCCAAGCAGGCGCGATAGCGTCCAAGCAGTCGCGGAAGCGTCCAAGCAGGCGCGGTAGCGTCCAACCAGGCGCGGAAGCGTCCAAGCAGTCGCGGATACGTCCAAGCAGGCGCGGTAGCGTCCAAGCAGTCGCGGAAGCGTCCAAGCAGGCGCGTAAGCGTCCAAGCAGGCGCGGTAGCGTCCAACCAGGCGCGGAAGCGTCCACGCAGTCGCGGAAGCGTCCAAGCAGGCGCGATAGCGTCCAAGCAGACGCGGAAGCGTGTAAGAAGGCGCGGTAGCGTCCAAGCAGGCGCGGAAACGTCCAAGCAGGCGCGGAAGCATGCAAGAAGGCGCAGAAGAGTCCAAGCAGGCGCGGTAGCGTCCAAGCAGTCGCGGAAGCGTCCAAGCAGGCGCGGTAGCGTCCAACCAGGCGCGGAAGCGTCCAAGCAGTCGCGGAAGCGTCCAAGCAGGCGCGGTAGCGTCCAAGCAGGCGCGGTAGCGTCCAACCAGGCGCGGAAGCGTCCACGCAGTCGCGGAAGCGTCCAAGCAGGCGCGGAAGCGTCCAAGCAGGCGCGGAAGCGTCCAAGCAGGCGCGGAAGCGTCCAAGCAGGCGCGGAAACGTCCAACTAGGCGCGGAAGCATCCAAGCAGTCGCGGAAGCGTCCAAGAAGGCGCGGAAACGTCCAAGTAGGCGCGGAAACGTGCAAGTAGGCGCGGAAGAGTCCAAGCAGGCGCGGAACCGTGCAAGAAGGCGCGGAAGCGTCCAAGCAGGCGCAGAAGAGTCCAAGCAGGCGAGGAAGCGTGCAAGCAGGCGCGGTAGCGTGCAGGCATGCGTGGAAGAGTCCAAGCAGGCGCGGAAACGTCCAACTAGGCGCGGAAGCATCCAAGCAGTCGCGGAAGCGTCCAAGCAGGCGCGGAAGCGTCCAAGCAGTCGCGGAAGCGTCCAAGCAGGCGCGGAAGCGTCCAAGCAAGCGCGGAAGCGTCCAAGCAGGCGCGGAAGCGTCCAAGCAGGCGTGGAAGTTTCCAAGCACGCGCGGAAGCGTCCAAGCAGGCGCGGAAGCGTCCAAGCAGGCGCGGAAGCGTGCAAGCAGGCGCGGTAGCGTCCAACCAGGCGCGGAAGCGTCCAAGCAGTCGCGGAAGCGTCCAAGCAGGCGCGATAGCGTCCAAGCAGACGCGGAAGCGTGTAAGAAGGCGCGGTAGCGTCCAAGCAGGCGCGGAAACGTCCAAGCAGGCGCGGAAGCATGCAAGAAGACGCAGAAGCTTCCAAGCAGGCGCGGTAGCGTCCAAGCAGTCGCGGAAGCGTCCAAGCAGGCGCGGTAGCGTCCAACCAGGCGCGGAAGCGTCCAAGCAGTCGCGGATACGTCCAAGCAGGCGCGGTAGCGTCCAAGCAGTCGCGGAAGCGTCCAAGCAGGCGCGTAAGCGTCCAAGCAGGCGCGGTAGCGTCCAACCAGGCGCGGAAGCGTCCACGCAGTCGCGGAAGCGTCCAAGCAGGCGCGATAGCGTCCAAGCAGACGCGGAAGCGTGTAAGAAGGCGCGGTAGCGTCCAAGCAGGCGCGGAAACGTCCAAGCAGGCGCGGAAGCATGCAAGAAGGCGCAGAAGAGTCCAAGCAGGCGCGGTAGCGTCCAAGCAGTCGCGGAAGCGTCCAAGCAGGCGCGGTAGAGTCCAACCAGGCGCGGAAGCGTCCAAGCAGTCGCGGAAGCGTCCAAGCAGGCGCGGTAGCGTCCAAGCAGGCGCGGTAGCGTCCAACCAGGCGCGGAAGCGTCCACGCAGTCGCGGAAGCGTCCAAGCAGGCGCGGAAGCGTCCAAGCAGGCGCGGAAGCGTCCAAGCAGTCGCAGAAGCGTCCAAGCAGGCGCGGTAGCGTCCAATCAGGCGCGGAAGCGTCCAAGCAGTCGCGGAAGCGTCCAATAATGCGCGGAAGCGTCCAAGCAGGCGCGGTAGCGTCCAAGCAGGCGCGGAAGCGTCCAAGCAGGCGCGGAAGCGTCCAAGCAGGCGCGGAAGCGTCCAAGTAGGCGCGGAAGCATGAAAGAGGGCGCAGAAGAGTCCAAGCAGGCGCGGAAACGTCCAAGGAGGCGCGGAATCGTCCAAGCAGTCGCGGAAGCGTCCAAGCAGGCGCGGAAGCGTCCAAGCAGGCGCGGAAGCGTCCAAGCAGGCGCGGAAGAGTCCAAGAAGTCGCGGAAGCGTCCAAGCAGGCGCGGTAGCGTCCAACCAGGCGCGGAAGCGTCCTAGCAGTCGCAGAAACGTACAAGCAGGCGCGGAAGCGTCCAAGCAGGCGCGGAAGCGTCCAAGCAGGCGGGGAAGCATGCACGCAGGCGCGGAAGCGTCCAAGCAGGCGCGGAAACGTCCAAGTAGGCGCGGCAGCATGCAAGAAGGCGCAGAAGAGTCCAAGCAGGCGGGGAAGCGTCCAAGCAGGCGCGGAAGCGTCCTAGCAGGCGCGGTAGAGTCCAAGCAGGCGCGGAAACGTCCAAGTAGGCGCGGCAGCATGCAAGAAGGCGCAGAAGATTCCTATCAGGCGCGGAAGCGTCCAAGCAGGCGGGGAAGCATGCAAGCAGGCGCGGAAGCGTCCACGCATGCGCGGAAACGTCCAAGTAGGCGCGGCAGCATGCAAGAAGGCGCAGAAGAGTCCAAGCAGGCGCGGAAGCGTCCAAGCAGGCGCGGTAGCGTCCAAGCAAGCGCGGAAGCGTCCAAGCAGGCGCGGAAGCGTCCAAGCAGGCGCGGAAACGTCCAAGCAGGCGCGGAAGCATGCAAGAAGACGCAGAAGCTTCCAAGCAGGCGCGGTAGCGTCCAAGCAGTCGCGGAAGCGTCCAAGCAGGCGCGGTAGCGTCCAACCAGGCGCGGAAGCGTCCAAGCAGTCGCGGATACGTCCAAGCAGGCGCGGTAGCGTCCAAGCAGTCGCGGAAGCGTCCAAGCAGGCGCGTAAGCGTCCAAGCAGGCGCGGTAGCGTCCAACCAGGCGCGGAAGCGTCCACGCAGTCGCGGAAGCGTCCAAGCAGGCGCGATAGCGTCCAAGCAGACGCGGAAGCGTGTAAGAAGGCGCGGTAGCGTCCAAGCAGGCGCGGTAGCGTCCAAGCAGGCGCGGTAGCGTCCAACCAGGCGCGGAAGCGTCCACGCAGTCGCGGAAGCGTCCAAGCAGGCGCGGAAGCGTCCAAGCAGGCGCGGAAGCGTCCAAGCAGTCGCAGAAGCGTCCAAGCAGGCGCGGTAGCGTCCAATCAGGCGCGGAAGCGTCCAAGCAGTCGCGGAAGCGTCCAATAATGCGCGGAAGCGTCCAAGCAGGCGCGGTAGCGTCCAAGCAGGCGCGGAAGCGTCCAAGCAGGCGCGGAAGCGTCCAAGCAGGCGCGGAAGCGTCCAAGTAGGCGCGGAAGCATGAAAGAGGGCGCAGAAGAGTCCAAGCAGGCGCGGAAACGTCCAAGGAGGCGCGGAATCGTCCAAGCAGTCGCGGAAGCGTCCAAGCAGGCGCGGAAGCGTCCAAGCAGGCGCGGAAGCGTCCAAGCAGGCGCGGAAGAGTCCAAGAAGTCGCGGAAGCGTCCAAGCAGGCGCGGTAGCGTCCAACCAGGCGCGGAAGCGTCCTAGCAGTCGCAGAAACGTACAAGCAGGCGCGGAAGCGTCCAAGCAGGCGCGGAAGCGTCCAAGCAGGCGGGGAAGCATGCACGCAGGCGCGGAAGCGTCCAAGCAGGCGCGGAAACGTCCAAGTAGGCGCGGCAGCATGCAAGAAGGCGCAGAAGAGTCCAAGCAGGCGGGGAAGCGTCCAAGCAGGCGCGGAAGCGTCCTAGCAGGCGCGGTAGAGTCCAAGCAGGCGCGGAAACGTCCAAGCAGTCGCGGAAGCGTCCAAGCAGGCGCGGTAGCGTCCAAGCAGGCGCGGAAGCGTCCAAGCAGGCGCGGAAGCGTCCAAGCAGTCGCGGAAGCGTCCAAGCAGGCGCGGTAGCGTCCAAGCAGGCGCGGAAACGTCCAAGCAGGCGCGGAAGAGTCCAAGCAGGCGCGGTAACGTCCAAGTAGGCGCGGAAGCATGCAAGAAGGCGCGGAAGCGTCCAAGCAGGCGCGGAAGCGTCCTAGCAGTCGCGGAAGAGTCCAAGCAGGCGGGGAAGCGTCCAAGCAGTCGCGGAAGCGTCCAAGCAGGCGCGGAAGCGTCCAAGCAGTCGCGGAAGCGTCCAAGCAGGCGGGGAAGCATGCAAGCAGGCGCGGAAGCGTCCAAGCAGGCGCGGAAACATCCAAGTAGGCGCGGCAGCATGCAAGAAGGCGCAGGAGAGTCCAAGCAGCCGCGGAAGCGTCCAAGCAGTCGCGGAAGCCTCCAAGCAGGCGCGGTAGCGTCCAACCAGGCGCGGAAGCGTCCAAGCAGTCGCGGAAGCGTCCAAGCAGGCGCGGTAGAGTCCAAGCAGTCGCGGAAGCGTCCAAGCAGGCGCGGTAGCGTCCAAGCAGGCGCGGAAACGTCCAACCAGGCGCGGAAGCATGCAAGAAGGCGCAGAAGAGTCCAAGCAGGTGCGGAAGCGTCCAAGCAGGCGCGGAAGCGTCCAAGCAGGCGCGGAAGCGTCCAAGCAGTCGCGGAAGCGTCCAAGCAGGCGCGGTAGCGTCCAAGCAGGCGTGGGAGCGTCCAAGCAGGCGCGGAAGCGTCCAAGCAGGCGCGGAAGCATGCAAGAAGGCGCAGAAGAGTCCAAGCAGGCGCGGAAGCGTCCTAGCAGTCGCGGAAGAGTCCAAGCAGGCGGGGAAGCGTCCAAGCAGTCGCGGAAGCGTCCAAGCAGGCGCGGAAGCGTCCAAGCAGTCGCGGAAGCGTCCAAGCAGGCGGGGAAGCATGCAAGCAGGCGCGGAAGCGTCCAAGCAGGCGCGGAAACATCCAAGTAGGCGCGGCAGCATGCAAGAAGGCGCAGGAGAGTCCAAGCAGCCGCGGAAGCGTCCAAGCAGTCGCGGAAGCCTCCAAGCAGGCGCGGTAGCGTCCAACCAGGCGCGGAAGCGTCCAAGCAGTCGCGGAAGCGTCCAAGCAGGCGCGGTAGAGTCCAAGCAGTCGCGGAAGCGTCCAAGCAGGCGCGGTAGCGTCCAAGCAGGCGCGGAAACGTCCAACCAGGCGCGGAAGCATGCAAGAAGGCGCAGAAGAGTCCAAGCAGGTGCGGAAGCGTCCAAGCAGGCGCGGAAGCGTCCAAGCAGGCGCGGAAGCATCCATATAGGCGCGGAAGCGTCCAAGCAGGCGCGGAAACGTCCATGTAGGGACGGAAGCATGCAAGAAGGCGCAGAAGAGTTCAAACAGGCGCGGAAGCGTCCAAGCAGGCGCGGAAGCGTCCAAGCAGGCGCGGAAACGTCCAAGCAGGCGCGGAAGCATGCAAGAAGACGCAGAAGAGTCCAAGCAGGCGCGGAAGCGTCCAAGCAGTCGCGGAAGCCTCCAAGCAGGCGCGGTAGCGTCCAAGCAGGCGCGGTAGCGTCCAAGCAGGCGTGGGAGCGTCCAAGCAGGCGCGGAAGCATGCAAGAAGGAGCAGAAGAGTCAAAGCAGGCGCGGAAGCGTCCAAGCAGGCGCGGAAGCATCCATATAGGCGCGGAAGCGTCCAAGCAGGCGCGGAAGCATCCATATAGGCGCGGAAGCGTCCAAGCAGGCGCGGAAACGTCCATGTAGGGACGGAAGCATGCAAGAAGGCGCAGAAGAGTTCAAACAGGCGCGGAAGCGTCCAAGCAGGCGCGGAAGCGTCCAAGCAGGCACGGAAACGTCCAAGCAGGCGCGGAAGCATGCAAGAAGACGCAGAAGAGTCCAAGCAGGCGCGGAAGCGTCCAAGCAGTCGCGGAAGCGTCCAAGCAGGCGTGGAAGAGTCCAAGCAGGCGTGGCAGCGTCCAAGCAGGCGCGGAAACGTCCAAGCAGGCGCGGAAGCATGCAAGAAGACGCAGAAGAGTCCAAGCAGGCGCGGAAGCGTCCAACCAGTCGCGGAAGCGTCCAAGCAGTCGCGAAAGCGTCCAAGCAGGCGCGGAAGCGTCCAAGCAGTCGCGGAAGCGTCCAAGCAGGCGGGGAAGCATGCAGGCAGGCGCGGAAACATCCAAGTAGGCGCGGCAGCATGCAAGAAGGCGCAGGAGAGTCCAAGCAGTCGCGGAAGCGTCCAAGCAGTCGCGGAAGCCTCCAAGCAGGCGCGGTAGCGTCCAAGCAGGCGCGGTAGCGTCCAAGCAGGCGTGGGAGCGTCCAAGCAGGCGCGGAAGCGTCCAAGCAGGCGCGGAAGCATGCAAGAAGGCGCAGAAGAGTCCAAGCAGCCGCGGAAGCCTCCAAGCAGGCGCGGTAGCGTCCAACCAGGCGCGGAAGCGTCCAAGCAGTCGCGGAAGCGTCCAAGCAGGCGGGGAAGCATGCAAGCAGGCGCGGAAACATCCAAGTAGGCGCGGCAGCATGCAAGAAGGCGCAGGAGAGTCCAAGCAGTCGCGGAAGCGTCCAAGCAGTCGCGGAAGCCTCCAAGCAGGCGCGGTAGCGTCCAAGCAGGCGCGGTAGCGTCCAAGCAGTCGCGGAAGCGTCCAAGCAGGCGCGGAAGCGTCCAAGCAGGCGTGGGAGCGTCCAAGCAGGCGCGGAAGCGTCCAAGCAGGCGCGGAAGCATGCAAGAAGACGCAGAAGAGTCCAAGCAGGCGCGGAAGCGTCCAAGCAGTCGCGGAAGCGTCCAAGCAGTCGCGGAAGCGTCCAAGCAGGCGCGGTAGCGTCCAAGCAGGTGCGGAAACGTCCAAGCAGGCGCGGAAGCATGCAAGAAGACGCAGTAGCGTCCAAGCAGTCGCGGAAACGTCCAAGCAGGCGCGGTAGCGTCCAAGCAGGCGCGGAAGCGTCCAAGCAGGCGCGGAAGCGTCCTAGCAGTCGCGGAAGAGTCCAAGCAGGCGCGGAAGCGTCCAAGCAGTCGCGGAAGCGTCCAAGCAGGCGCGGAAGCGTCCAAGCAGTCGCGGAAGCGTCCAAGCAGGCGCGGTAGCGTCCAAGCAGGCGCGGAAACGTCCAAGCAGGCGCGGATGAGTCCAAGCAGGCGCGGTAACGTCCAAGTAGGCGCGGAAGCATCCATATAGGCGCGAAAGCGTCAAAGCAGGCGCGGAAGCGTCCAAGCAGGCGCGGAAGCGTCCAAGCAGGCGTGGGAGCGTCCAAGCTGGCGCGGTAGCGTCCAAGCAGGCGCGGAAACGTCCAACCAGGCGCGGAAGCATGCAAGAAGGCGCAGAAGAGTCCAAGCAGGTGCGGAAGCGTCCAAGCAGGCGCGGAAGCGTCCAAGCAGGAGCGGAAGCGTCCAAGCAGTCGCGGAAGCGTCCAAGCAGGCGCGGTAGCATCCAAGCAGGCGTGAGAGCGTCCAAGCAGGCGCGGAAGCGTCCAAGCAGGCGCGGAAACATGCAAGAAGGCGCAGAAGAGTCCAAGCAGGCGAGGAAGCGTCCTAGCAGTCGCGGAAGAGTCCAAGCAGGCGCGGAAGCATGCAAGAAGGCGCAGAAGAGTCCAAGCAGGTGCGGAAGCGTCCAAGCAGGCGCGGAAGCGTCCAAGCAGGCGCGGAAGCGTCCAAGCAGTCGCGGAAGCGTCCAAGCAGGCGCGGTAGCGTCCAAGCAGGCGTGGGAGCGTCCAAGCAGGCGCGGAAGCGTCCAAGCAGGCGCGGAAGCATGCAAGAAGGCGCAGAAGAGTCCAAGCAGGCGCGGAAGCGTCCTAGCAGTCGCGGTAGCGTCCAAGCAGGCGCGGAAACGTCCAAGTAGGCGCGGCAGCATGCAAGAAGGCGCAGAAGAGTCCAAGCAGGCGAGGAAGCGTGCAAGCAGGCGCGGTAGCGTGCAGGCATGCGTGGAAGAGTCCAAGCAGGCGCGGAAACGTCCAACTAGGCGCGGAAGCATCCAAGCAGTCGCGGAAGCGTCCAAGCAGGCGCGGAAGCATCCAAGCAGTCGCGGAAGCGTCCAAGCAGGCGCGGAAGCGTCCAAGCAGTCGCGGAAGCGTCCAAGCAGGCGCGGAAGCGTCCAAGCAAGCGCGGAAGCGTCCAAGCAGGCGCGGAAGCGTCCAAGCAGGCGTGGAAGTTTCCAAGCACGCGCGGAAGCGTCCAAGCAGGCGCGGAAGCGTCCACGCAGTCGCGGAAGCGTCCAAGCAGGCGCGATAGCGTCCAAGCAGTCGCGGAAGCGTCCAAGCAGGCGCGGTAGCGTCCAACCAGGCGCGGAAGCGTCCAAGCAGTCGCGGATACGTCCAAGCAGGCGCGGTAGCGTCCAAGCAGTCGCGGAAGCGTCCAAGCAGGCGCGTAAGCGTCCAAGCAGGCGCGGTAGCGTCCAACCAGGCGCGGAAGCGTCCACGCAGTCGCGGAAGCGTCCAAGCAGGCGCGATAGCGTCCAAGCAGACGCGGAAGCGTGTAAGAAGGCGCGGTAGCGTCCAAGCAGGCGCGGAAACGTCCAAGCAGGCGCGGAAGCATGCAAGACGGCGCAGAAGAGTCCAAGCAGGCGCGGTAGCGTCCAAGCAGTCGCGGAAGCGTCCAAGCAGGCGCGGTAGCGTCCAACCAGGCGCGGAAGCGTCCAAGCAGTCGCGGAAGCGTCCAAGCAGGCGCGGTAGCGTCCAAGCAGGCGCGGTAGCGTCCAACCAGGCGCGGAAGCGTCCACGCAGTCGCGGAAGCGTCCAAGCAGGCGCGGAAGCGTCCAAGCAGGCGCGGAAGCGTCCAAGCAGGCGCGGAAGCGTCCAAGCAGGCGCGGAAACGTCCAACTAGGCGCGGAAGCATCCAAGCAGTCGCGGAAGCGTCCAAGAAGGCGCGGAAACGTCCAAGTAGGCGCGGAAACGTGCAAGTAGGCGCGGAAGAGTCCAAGCAGGCGCGGAACCGTGCAAGAAGGCGCGGAAGCGTCCAAGCAGGCGCAGAAGAGTCCAAGCAGGCGAGGAAGCGTGCAAGCAGGCGCGGTAGCGTGCAGGCATGCGTGGAAGAGTCCAAGCAGGCGCGGAAACGTCCAACTAGGCGCGGAAGCATCCTAGCAGTCGCGGAAGCGTCCAAGCAGGCGCGGAAGCGTCCAAGCAGTCGCGGAAGCGTCCAAGCAGGCGCGGAAGCGTCCAAGCAAGCGCGGAAGCGTCCAAGCAGGCGCGGAAGCGTCCAAGCAGGCGTGGAAGTTTCCAAGCACGCGCGGAAGCGTCCAAGCAGGCGCGGAAGCGTCCAAGCAGGCGCGGAAGCGTGCAAGCAGGCGCGGTAGCGTCCAACCAGGCGCGGAAGCGTCCAAGCAGTCGCGGAAGCGTCCAAGCAGGCGCGATAGCGTCCAAGCAGACGCGGAAGCGTGTAAGAAGGCGCGGTAGCGTCCAAGCAGGCGCGGAAACGTCCAAGCAGGCGCGGAAGCATGCAAGAAGACGCAGAAGCTTCCAAGCAGGCGCGGTAGCGTCCAAGCAGTCGCGGAAGCGTCCAAGCAGGCGCGGTAGCGTCCAACCAGGCGCGGAAGCGTCCAAGCAGTCGCGGATACGTCCAAGCAGGCGCGGTAGCGTCCAAGCAGTCGCGGAAGCGTCCAAGCAGGCGCGTAAGCGTCCAAGCAGGCGCGGTAGCGTCCAACCAGGCGCGGAAGCGTCCACGCAGTCGCGGAAGCGTCCAAGCAGGCGCGATAGCGTCCAAGCAGACGCGGAAGCGTGTAAGAAGGCGCGGTAGCGTCCAAGCAGGCGCGGAAACGTCCAAGCAGGCGCGGAAGCATGCAAGAAGGCGCAGAAGAGTCCAAGCAGGCGCGGTAGCGTCCAAGCAGTCGCGGAAGCGTCCAAGCAGGCGCGGTAGAGTCCAACCAGGCGCGGAAGCGTCCAAGCAGTCGCGGAAGCGTCCAAGCAGGCGCGGTAGCGTCCAAGCAGGCGCGGTAGCGTCCAACCAGGCGCGGAAGCGTCCACGCAGTCGCGGAAGCGTCCAAGCAGGCGCGGAAGCGTCCAAGCAGGCGCGGAAGCGTCCAAGCAGTCGCAGAAGCGTCCAAGCAGGCGCGGTAGCGTCCAATCAGGCGCGGAAGCGTCCAAGCAGTCGCGGAAGCGTCCAATAATGCGCGGAAGCGTCCAAGCAGGCGCGGTAGCGTCCAAGCAGGCGCGGAAGCGTCCAAGCAGGCGCGGAAGCGTCCAAGCAGGCGCGGAAGCGTCCAAGTAGGCGCGGAAGCATGAAAGAGGGCGCAGAAGAGTCCAAGCAGGCGCGGAAACGTCCAAGGAAGCGCGGAATCGTCCAAGCAGTCGCGGAAGCGTCCAAGCAGGCGCGGAAGCGTCCAAGCAGGCGCGGGAGCGCCCAAGCAGGCGCGGAAGCGTCCAAGCAGCCGCGGAAGCGTCCAAGCAGCCGCGGAAGCGTCCAAGCAGCCGCGGAAACGTCCAAGTAGGCGCGGAAGCATGCAAGAAGGCGCAGAACAGTCCAAGCAGGCGCGGAAGCGTCCAAGCAGTCGCTGAAGCGTCCAAGCTGGCGCGGTAGCGTGCAAGCAGTCGCGGAAGCGTCCAACCAGGCGCGAAGCGTCCAAGCAGTCGCGGAAGCGTCCAAGCAGGCGCGGTAGAGTCCAAGCAGTCGCGGAAGCGTCCAAGCAGGCGCGGTAGCGTCCAAGCAGGCGCGGAAACGTCCAAGCAGGCGCGGAAGCGTCCAAGCAGGCGCGGAAGCGTCCAAGCAGGCGCGGAAGCGTCCAAGTAGGCGCGGAAGCATGCAAGAAGGAGCAGAAGGGTCCAAGCAGGCGCGGAAACGTCCAAGCATGCGCGGAAGCATGCAAGAAGACGCAGAAGAGTCCAAACAGGCGCGGAAGCGTCCAAGCAGTCGCGGAAGCGTCCAAGCAGGCGCGGAAGCGTCCAAGCATGCGTGGAAGAGTCCAAGCAGGCGCGGAAAAGTCCAAGCATGCGCGCAAGCGTCCAAGCAGGCGCGGAAGCGTCCAAGCAGGCGCGGAAGCGTCCAAGCAGGCGCGGAAGCGTCCAAGTAGGCGCGGAAGCATGCAAGAAGGAGCAGAAGGGTCCAAGCAGGCGCGGAAACGTCCAAGCATGCGCGGTAGCGTCCAAGCAGGCGCGGAAGCGTCCAAGCATGCGTGGAAGAGTCCAAGCAGGCGCGGAAAAGTCCAAGCATGCGCGCAAGCGTCCAAGCAGGCGCGGAAGCGTCCAAGCAGGCGCGGAAGCGTCCAAGCAGGCGCGGAAGCGTCCAAGTAGGCGCGGAAGCATGCAAGAAGGAGCAGAAGGGTCCAAGCAGGCGCGGAAACGTCCAAGCATGCGCGGAAGCATGCAAGAAGACGCAGAAGAGTCCAAACAGGCGCGGAAGCGTCCAAGCAGTCGCGGAAGCGTCCAAGCAGGCGCGGAAGCGTCCAAGCAGTCGCGGAAGCGTCCAAGCAGGCGCGGAAGCGTCCAAGCAGTCGCGGAAGCGCCCAAGCAGGCGCGGTAGAGTCCAACCAGACGCGGAAGCGTCCAAGCAGTCGCGGAAGTGTCCAAGCAGGCACGGTAGCGTCCAATCAGGCGCGGAAGCATGCAAGAAGACGCAGAAGAGTCCAAGCAGGCGCGGAAGCGTCCAATCTGTCGCGGAAGCGTCCAAGCAGGCGCGGAAGCATGCAAGAAGGCGCAGAAGAGTCCAAGCGGGCGCGGAAGCGTGCAAGCAGGCGCGGAAGCGTGCAAGCAGGCGCGGAAGCGTCCAAGCAGGGTGGTAGCGTCCAAGCAGGCGCGGAAACGTCCAAGCAGGCGCGGAAGCATGCAAGAAGACGCAGAAGAGTCCAAGCAGGCGCGGAAGCGTCCAAGCAGGCGCGGAAACGTTCAAGTAGGCGCGGCAGCATGCACGAAGGCGCAGAAGAGTCCAAGCAGGCGGGGAAGCATGCAAGCAGGCGCGGAAGCGTCCAAGCAGGCGCGGAAACGTTCAAGTAGGCGCGTCAGCATGCACGAAGGCGCAGAAGAGTCCAAGCAGGCGGGGAAGCATGCAAGCAGGCGCGGAAGCGTCCAAGCAGGCGCGGTAGCGTCCAAGCAGGCGCGGAAGCGTCCAAGAAGGCGCGGAAACGTCCAAGTAGGCGCGGAAACGTGCAAGTAGGCGCGGAAGAGTCCAAGCAGGCGCGGAACCGTGCAAGAAGGCGCGGAAGCGTCCAAGCAGGCGCAGAAGAGTCCAAGCAGGCGGGGAAGCATGCAAGCAGGCGCGGAAGCGTGCAAGCAGGCGCGGAAGCGTCCAAGCAGGCGCGGAACCGTCCAAGCAGGCGCGGAAGCGTCCAAGCATGCGTGGAAGAGTCCAAGAAGGCGCGGAAAAGTCCAAGCAGGCGCGGAAGCATGCAAGCAGGCGCGGAAGCGTCCAGGCAGGCGCGAGAACGTCCAAGTAGGGGCGGAAGCATGCATGAAGGCGCAGAAGAGTCCAAGCTGGCGCCGAAGCGTCCAAGCAGTCGCGGAAGCGTCCAAGCAGGCGTGGAAGAGTCCAAGCAGGCGCGGAAGCGTCCAAGCAGGCGCGGAAGCGTCCAAGCAGGCGCGGAAGCGTCCAAGCAGGCGCGGAAGCGTGCAAGCAGGCGCGGAAGCGTCCAAGCAGGCGCGGAAGCGTCCAAGCAGGCGCGGAACCGTGCAAGCAGGCGCGGAAGCGTCCAAGCAGGCGCGGAAGCGTCCAAGCAGGCGTGGAAGAGTCCAAGCAGGCGCGGAAAAGTCCAAGCATGCGCGTAAGCGTCCAAGCAGGCGCGGAAGCGTCCAAGCAGGCGCGGAAGCGTCCAAGCATGCGCGGAAGCGTCCAAGCAGGCGCAGAAGCGTCCAAGCAGGCGCGGAAGCATCCAAGAAGACGCCGAAGAGTCCAAGCAGGCGCGGAAGCGTCCAAGAAGGCGCGGAAGCGTCCAAGCAGGCGCGGAAGCATGCAAGAAGACGCAGAAGAGCCCAAGCAGGCGCGGAAGCGTCCAAGCAGTCGCGGAAGCGTCCAAGCAGTCGCGGAAGCGTCCAAGCAGGCGCGGTAGCGTCCAAGCAGGTGCGGAAGCGTCCAAGCAGGCGCGGAAGCGTCCAAGCAGGCGCGGTAGCGTCCAAGCAGGCGCGGTAGCGTCCAAGCAGGCGCGGAAGCGTCCAAGCAGGCGCGGTAGCGTCCAACCAGGCGCGGAAGCGTCCACGCAGTCGCGGAAGCGTCCAAGCAGGCGCGATAGCGTCCAAGCAGACGCGGAAGCGTGTAAGAAGGCGCGGTAGCGTCCAAGCAGGCGCGGAAACGTCCAAGCAGGCGCGGAAGCATGCAAGAAGGCGCAGAAGAGTCCAAGCAGGCGCGGTAGCGTCCAAGCAGTCGCGGAAGCGTCCAAGCAGGCGCGGTAGCGTCCAACCAGGCGCGGAAGCGTCCAAGCAGTCGCGGAAGCGTCCAAGCAGGCGCGGTAGCGTCCAAGCAGGCGCGGTAGCGTCCAACCAGGCGCGGAAGCGTCCACGCAGTCGCGGAAGCGTCCAAGCAGGCGCGGAAGCGTCCAAGCAGGCGCGGAAGCGTCCAAGCAGTCGCAGAAGCGTCCAAGCAGGCGCGGTAGCGTCCAATCAGGCGCGGAAGCGTCCAAGCAGTCGCGGAAGCGTCCAATAATGCGCGGAAGCGTCCAAGCAGGCGCGGTAGCGTCCAAGCAGGCGCGGAAGCGTCCAAGCAGGCGCGGAAGCGTCCAAGCAGGCGCGGAAGCGTCCAAGTAGGCGCGGAAGCATGAAAGAGGGCGCAGAAGAGTCCAAGCAGGCGCGGAAACGTCCAAGGAGGCGCGGAATCGTCCAAGCAGTCGCGGAAGCGTCCAAGCAGGCGCGGAAGCGTCCAAGCAGGCGCGGGAGCGCCCAAGCAGGCGCGGAAGCGTCCAAGCAGCCGCGGAAGCGTCCAAGCAGCCGCGGAAGCGTCCAAGCAGCCGCGGAAACGTCCAAGTAGGCGCGGAAGCATGCAAGAAGGCGCAGAACAGTCCAAGCAGGCGCGGAAGCGTCCAAGCAGTCGCTGAAGCGTCCAAGCTGGCGCGGTAGCGTGCAAGCAGTCGCGGAAGCGTCCAACCAGGCGCGAAGCGTCCAAGCAGTCGCGGAAGCGTCCAAGCAGGCGCGGTAGAGTCCAAGCAGTCGCGGAAGCGTCCAAGCAGGCGCGAGCGTCCAAGCAGGCGCGGAAACGTCCAAGCAGGCGCGGAAGCGTCCAAGCAGGCGCGGAAGCGTCCAAGCAGGCGCGGAAGCGTCCAAGTAGGCGCGGAAGCATGCAAGAAGGAGCAGAAGGGTCCAAGCAGGCGCGGAAACGTCCAAGCATGCGCGGAAGCATGCAAGAAGACGCAGAAGAGTCCAAACAGGCGCGGAAGCGTCCAAGCAGTCGCGGAAGCGTCCAAGCAGGCGCGGAAGCGTCCAAGCATGCGTGGAAGAGTCCAAGCAGGCGCGGAAAAGTCCAAGCATGCGCGCAAGCGTCCAAGCAGGCGCGGAAGCGTCCAAGCAGGCGCGGAAGCGTCCAAGCAGGCGCGGAAGCGTCCAAGTAGGCGCGGAAGCATGCAAGAAGGAGCAGAAGGGTCCAAGCAGGCGCGGAAACGTCCAAGCATGCGCGGTAGCGTCCAAGCAGGCGCGGAAGCGTCCAAGCATGCGTGGAAGAGTCCAAGCAGGCGCGGAAAAGTCCAAGCATGCGCGCAAGCGTCCAAGCAGGCGCGGAAGCGTCCAAGCAGGCGCGGAAGCGTCCAAGCAGGCGCGGAAGCGTCCAAGTAGGCGCGGAAGCATGCAAGAAGGAGCAGAAGGGTCCAAGCAGGCGCGGAAACGTCCAAGCATGCGCGGAAGCATGCAAGAAGACGCAGAAGAGTCCAAACAGGCGCGGAAGCGTCCAAGCAGTCGCGGAAACGTCCAAGCAGGCGCGGAAGCGTCCAAGCAGTCGCGGAAGCGTCCAAGCAGGCGCGGAAGCGTCCAAGCAGTCGCGGAAGCGCCCAAGCAGGCGCGGTAGAGTCCAACCAGACGCGGAAGCGTCCAAGCAGTCGCGGAAGTGTCCAAGCAGGCACGGTAGCGTCCAATCAGGCGCGGAAGCATGCAAGAAGACGCAGAAGAGTCCAAGCAGGCGCGGAAGCGTCCAATCTGTCGCGGAAGCGTCCAAGCAGGCGCGGAAGCATGCAAGAAGGCGCAGAAGAGTCCAAGCGGGCGCGGAAGCGTGCAAGCAGGCGCGGAAGCGTGCAAGCAGGCGCGGAAGCGTCCAAGCAGGCGCGGTAGCGTCCAAGCAGGCGCGGAAACGTCCAAGCAGGCGCGGAAGCATGCAAGAAGACGCAGAAGAGTCCAAGCAGGCGCGGAAGCGTCCAAGCAGGCGCGGAAACGTTCAAGTAGGCGCGGCAGCATGCACGAAGGCGCAGAAGAGTCCAAGCAGGCGGGGAAGCATGCAAGCAGGCGCGGAAGCGTCCAAGCAGGCGCGGAAACGTTCAAGTAGGCGCGTCAGCATGCACGAAGGCGCAGAAGAGTCCAAGCAGGCGGGGAAGCATGCAAGCAGGCGCGGAAGCGTCCAAGCAGGCGCGGTAGCGTCCAAGCAGGCGCGGAAGCGTCCAAGAAGGCGCGGAAACGTCCAAGTAGGCGCGGAAACGTGCAAGTAGGCGCGGAAGAGTCCAAGCAGGCGCGGAACCGTGCAAGAAGGCGCGGAAGCGTCCAAGCAGGCGCAGAAGAGTCCAAGCAGGCGGGGAAGCATGCAAGCAGGCGCGGAAGCGTGCAAGCAGGCGCGGAAACGTCCAACCAGGCGCGGAAGCATGCAAGAAGGCGCAGAAGAGTCCAAGCAGGTGCGGAAGCGTCCAAGCAGGCGCGGAAGCGTCCAAGCAGTCGCGGCAGCGTCCAAGCAGGCGCGGTAACGTCCAAGTAGGCGCGGAAGCATGCAAGAAGGCGCGGAAGCGTCCAAGCAGGCGCGGTAGCGTCCAAGCAGGCGCGGAAACGTCCAACCAGGCGCGGAAGCATGCAAGAAGGCGCAGAAGAGTCCAAGCAGGTGCGGAAGCGTCCAAGCAGTCGCGGCAGCGTCCAAGCAGGCGCGGTAACGTCCAAGTAGGCGCGGAAGCATGCAAGAAGGCGCGGAAGCGTCCAAGCAGGCGCGGTAGCGTCCAAGCAGGCGCGGAAACGTCCAACCAGGCGCGGAAGCATGCAAGAAGGCGCAGAAGAGTCCAAGCAGGTGCGGAAGCGTCCAAGCAGGCGCGGAAGCGTCCAAGCAGGCGCGGAAGCGTCCAAGCAGTCGCGGCAGCGTCCAAGCAGGCGCGGTAACGTCCAAGTAGGCGCGGAAGCATGCAAGAAGGCGCGGAAGCGTCCAAGCAGGCGCGGTAGCGTCCAAGCAGGCGCGGAAACGTCCAACCAGGCGCGGAAGCATGCAAGAAGGCGCAGAAGAGTCCAAGCAGGTGCGGAAGCGTCCAAGCAGGCGCGGAAGCGTCCAAGCAGGCGCGGAAGCGTCCAAGCAGGCGCGGTAGCGTCCAACCAGGCGCGGAAGCGTCCAAGCAGTCGCGGAAGCGTCCAAGCAGGCGCGAAAGCGTCCAAGCAGGCGCGGAAGCGTCCAAGCAGTCGCGGCAGCGTCCAAGCAGGCGCGGAAACGTCCAACCAGGCGCGGAAGCATGCAAGAAGGCGCAGAAGAGTCCAAGCAGGTGCGGAAGCGTCCAAGCAGGCGCGGAAGCGTCCAAGCAGGCGCGGAAGCGTCCAAGCAGGCGCGGTAGCGTCCAAGCAGGCGCGGAAGCATGCAAGAAGGCGCAGAAGAGTCCAAGCAGGCGCGGAAGCGTCCTAGCAGTCGCGGAAGAGTCCAAGCAGGCGCGGAAGCGTCCAAGCAGTCGCGGAAGCGTCCAAGCAGGCGCGGTAGCGTCCAAGCAGGCGCGGTAGCGTCCAAGCAGGCGCGATAGCGTCCAAGCAGGCGCGAGAACGTCCAAGTAGGCGCGGAAGCATGCAAGAAGGCGCAGAAAAGTCCAAGCAGGCGCGGAAGCGTCCAAGCAGGCGCGGAAACGTCCATGTAGGGGCTGAAGCATGCAAGAAGGCGCAGAAGAGTCCAAACAGGCGCGTAAGCGTCCAAGCAGTCGCGGAAGCGTCCAAGCAGGCGCGGTAGCGTCCAAGCAGGCGCGGAAACGTCCAAGCAGGCGCGGAAGAGTCCAAGCAGGCGCGGTAACGTCCAAGTAGGCGCGGAAGCATGCAATAAGGCGCGGAAGCGTCCAAGCAGGCGCGGTAGCGTCCAAGCAGGCGCGGAAACGTCCAACCAGGCGCGGAAGCATGCAAGAAGGCGCAGAAGAGTCCAAGCAGGTGCGGAAACGTCCAAGCAGGCGCGGAAGCGTCCAAGCAGGCGCGGAAGAGTCCAAGCAGGCGCGGTAGCGTCCAACCAGGCGCGGATGCGGCCAAGCAGTCGCGGAAGCGTCCAAGCAGGCGCGGAAGCGTCCAAGCAGGCGTGGGAGCGTCCAAGCAGGCGCGGTAGCGTCCAAGCAGGCGCGGAAGCATGCAACAAGACGCAGAAGAGTCCAAGCAGGCGCGGAAGCGTCCAAGCAGTCGCGGAAGCGTCCAAGCAGTCGCGGAAGCGTCCAAGCAGGCGCGGTAGCGTCCAAGCAGGTGCGGAAACGTCCAAGCAGGCGCGGAAGCATGCAAGAAGACGCAGAAGCGTCCAAGAAGGCGCAGAAGAGTCCAACCAGGCGCGGAAGCGTCCAAGCAGGCGCGGTAGCGTCCACGCAGGCGCGGAAAAGTCCAAGTAGGCGCGGCAGCATGCAAGAAGGCGCAGAAGAGTCCAAGCAGGCGCGGAAGCGTCCAAGCAGGCGCGGTAGCGTCCAACCAGGCGCGGAAGCGTCCAAGCAGTCGCGGAAGCGTCCAAGCAGGCGCGGTAGCGTCCAAGCAGGCGCGGAAATGTCCAAGCAGGCGCGGAAGCGTCCAAGCAGGCGCGGAAGTGTCCAAGAAGTCGCGGAAGCGTCCAAGCAGGCGCGGTAGCGTCCACGCAGGCGCGGAAACGTCCAAGTAGGCGCGGCAGCATGCAACAAGGCGCAGAAGAGTCCAAGCAGGCGCGGAAGCGTCCAAGCAGTCGCGGAAGCGTCCAAGCAGGCGCGGTAGCGTCCAAGCTGGCGCGGAAACGTCCAAGCAGGCGCGGAAGCATGCAAGAAGGCGCAGAAGAGTCCAAGCAGGCGCGGAAGCGTCCAAGCAGGCGCGGAAGCGTCCAAGCAGGCGCGGTAGCGTCCAAGCTGGCGCGGAAACGTCCAAACAGGCGCGGAAGCGTCCTAGCAGGCGCGGTAGAGTCCAAGCAGGCGCGGAAACGTCCAAGTAGGCGCGGCAGCATGCAAGAAGGCGCAGAAGATTCCTATCAGGCGCGGAAGCGTCCAAGCAGGCGGGGAAGCATGCAAGCAGGCGCGGAAGCGTCCACGCAGGCGCGGAAACGTCCAAGTAGGCGCGGCAGCATGCAAGAAGGCGCAGAAGAGTCCAAGCAGGCGCGGAAGCGTCCAAGCAGGCGCGGTAGCGTCCAAGCAAGCGCGGAAGCGTCCAAGCAGGCGCGGAAACGTCCAAGCAGGCGTGGAAGCGTCCAAGCAGACGCGGAAGCGTCCAAGCAGGCGCGGTAGCGTCCAACCAGGCGCGGAAGCGTCCAAGCAGTCGCGGAAGCGTCCAAGCAGGCGCGGAAGCGTCCAAGCAGTCGCGGAAGCGTCCAAGCAGGCGGGGAAGCATGCAAGCAGGCGCGGAAACATCCAAGTAGGCGCGGCAGCATGCAAGAAGGCGCAGGAGAGTCCAAGCAGTCGCGGAAGCGTCCAAGCAGTCGCGGAAGCCTCCAAGCAGGCGCGGTAGCGTCCAAGCAGGCGCGGTAGCGTCCAAGCAGGCGTGGGAGCGTCCAAGCAGGCGCGGAAGCGTCCCAGCAGGCGCGGAAGCATGCAAGAAGGCGCAGAAGAGTCCAAGCAGGCGCGGAAGCGTCCTAGCAGTCGCGGAAGAGTCCAAGCAGTCGCGGAAGCGTCCAAGCAATCGCGGAAGCGTCCAAGCAGGCGCGGAAGCGTCCAAGCAGGCGCGGAAGCGTCCAAGCAGGCGTGGGAGCGTCCAAGCAGGCGCAGAAGACTCCAAGCAGGCGCGGAAGCGTCCAAGCAGTCGCGGAAGGGTCCAAGCAGGCGCGGTAGCGTCCAAGCAGGCGCGGAAACGTCCAAGCAGGCCCGGAAGCGTCCAAGCAGGCGCGGAAGCGTCCAAGCAGTCGCGGAAGCGTCCAAGCAGTCGCGGAAGCGTCCAAGCAGGCGCGGAAGCGTCCAAGCATTCGCGGAAGCGTCCAAGCAGGCGTGGGAGCGTCCAAGCAGGCGCGGTAGCGTCCAAGCAGGCGCGGAAGCATGCAAGAAGACGCAGAAGAGTCCAAGCAGGCGCGGAAGCGTCCAAGCAGTTGCGGAAGCGTCCAAGCAGTCGCGGAAGCGTCCAAGCAGGCGCGGTAGCGTCCAAGCAGGTGCGGAAACGTCCAAGCAGGCGCGGAAGCATGCAAGAAGACGCAGAAGCGTCCAAGCAGTCGCGGAAACGTCCAAGCAGGCGCGGTAGCGTCCAACCAGGCGCGGAAGCGTCCAAGCAGTCGCGGAAGCGTCCAAGCAGGCGCGGTAGCGTCCAAGCAGGCGCGGAAACGTCCAAGCAGGCGCGGAAGCGTCCAAGCAGGCGCGGAAGCGTCCAAGCAGTCGCGGAAGCGTCCAAGCAGGCGCGGTAGCGTCCAAGCAGGCGTGGGAGCGTCCAAGCAGGCGCGGAAGCGTCCAAGCAGGCGCGGAAGCATGCAAGAAGGCGCAGAAGAGTCCAAGCAGGCGCGGAAGCGTCCTAGCAGTCGCGGAAGAGTCCAAGCAGGCGCGGAAGCGTCCAAGCAGTCGCGGAAGCGTCCAACCAGGCGCGGAAGCGTCCAAGCAGTCGCGGAAGCGTCCAAGCAGGCGCGGTAACGTCCAAGTAGGCGCGGAAGCATGCAAGAAGGCGCGGAAGCGTCCAAGCAGGCGCGGTAGCGTCCAAGCAGGCGCGGAAACGTCCAAGCAGGCCCGGAAGCGTCCAAGCAGGCGCGGAAGCGTCCGAGCAGTCGCGGAAGCGTCCCAGCAGTCGCGGAAGCGTCCAAGCAGGCGCGGAAGCGTCCAAGCTGGCGCGGAAGCGTCCAAGCAGTCGTGGGAGCGTCCAAGCAGGCGCGGTAGCGTCCAAGCAGGCGCGGAAGCATGCAAGAAGACGCAGAAGAGTCCAAGCATGCGCGGAAGCGTCCAAGCAGTCGCGGAAGCGTCCAAGCAGTCGCGGAAGCGTCCAAGCAGGCGCGGTAGCGTCCAAGCAGGTGCGGAAACGTCCAAGCAGGCGCGGAAGCATGCAAGAAGACGCAGAAGCGTCCAAGCAGTCGCGGAAACGTCCAAGCAGGCGCGGTAGCGTCCAAGCAGGCGCGGAAACGTCCAAACAGGCCCGGAAGCGTCCAAGCAGGCGCGGAAGCGTCCAAGCAGTCGCGGAAGCGTCCAAGCAGGCGCGGAAGCGTCCAAGCAGGCGCGGAAGCGTCCAAGCAGGCGCGGTAGCGTCCAAGCTGGCGCGGAAACGTCCAATCAGGCGCGGAAGCATGCAAGAAGACGCAGAAGAGTCCAAGCAGGCGCGGAAGCGTCCAAGCAGGAGGGGAAGCATGCAAGCAGGCGCGGATGCGTCCAAGCAGGCGCGGAAACGTCCAAGTAGGCGCGGAAGCATGCAAGAAGGCGCAGAAGAGTCCAAGCAGGCGCGGAAGCGTCCAAGCAGGCGCGGAAACGTCCAAGTAGGCGCGGAAGCATGCAAGAAGGCGCAGAAGAGTCCAAGCAGGCGCGGAAGCGTCCAAGCAGTCGCGGTAGCGTCCAAGCAGGCGCGGAAGCATGCAAGAAGGCGCAGAAGAGTCCAAGCAGGCGCGGAAGCGTCCAAGCAGGCGCGGAAGCGTCCAAGCAGGAGGGGAAGCATGCAAGCAGGCGCGGAAGCGTTCAAGCAGGCGCGGAAACGTCCAAGTAGTCGCGGAAGCATGCAAGAAGGCGCAGAAGAGTCCAACCAGGCGCGGAAGCGTCCAAGCAGTCGCAGGAGCGTCCAAGCAGGCGCGGTAGCGTCCAACCAGGCGCGGAAGCGTCCAAGCAGTCGCGGAAGCGTCCAAGCAGGCGCGGAAGATTCCAAGAAGTCGCGGAAGCGTCCAAGCAGGCGCGGAAGCGTCCAAGCAGGCGCGGAAGCGTCCAAGCAGGCGTGGGAGCGTCCAAGCAAGCGCGGAAGCGTCCAAGCAGGCGCGGAAGCATGCAAGAAGGCGCAGAAGAGTCCAAGCAGGCGCGGAAGCGTCCTAGCAGTCGCGGAAGAGTCCAAGCAGGCGCGGAAGCGTCCAAGCAGTCGCGGAAGCGTCCAAGCAGGCGCGGTAGCGTCCAAGCAGGCGCGGAAGCGTCCAAGCAGGCGCGGAAGCGTCCAAGCAGGCGCGGTAGCGTCCAAGCTGGCGCGGAAACGTCCAATCAGGCGCGGAAGCATGCAAGAAGACGCAGAAGAGTCCAAGCAGGCGCGGAAGCGTCCAAGCAGGAGGGGAAGCATGCAAGCAGGCGCGGATGCGTCCAAGCAGGCGCGGAAACGTCCAAGTAGGCGCGGAAGCATGCAAGAAGGCGTAGAAGAGTCCAAGCAGGCGCGGAAGCGTCCAAGCAGGCGCGGAAACGTCCAAGTAGGCGCGGAAGCATGCAAGAAGGCGCAGAAGAGTCCAAGCAGGCGCGGAAGCGTCCAAGCAGGCGTGGGAGCGTCCAAGCAGGCGCGGTAGCGTCCAAGCAGGCGCGGAAGCATGCAAGAAGACGCAGAAGAGTCCAAGCATGCGCGGAAGCGTCCAAGCAGTCGCGGAAGCGTCCAAGCAGTCGCGGAAGCGTCCAAGCAGGCGCGGTAGCGTCCAAGCAGGTGCGGAAACGTCCAAGCAGGCGCGGAAGCATGCAAGAAGACGCAGAAGCGTCCAAGCAGTCGCGGAAACGTCCAAGCAGGCGCGGTAGCGTCCAACCAGGCGCGGAAGCGTCCAAGCAGGCGCGGAAGCATGCAAGAAGGCGCAGAAGAGTCCAAGCAGGCGCGGAAGCGTCCAAGCAGGCGCGGAAGCGTCCAAGCAGGAGGGGAAGCATGCAAGCAGGCGCGGAAGCGTTCAAGCAGGCGCGGAAACGTCCAAGTAGTCGCGGAAGCATGCAAGAAGGCGCAGAAGAGTCCAACCAGGCGCGGAAGCGTCCAAGCAGTCGCAGGAGCGTCCAAGCAGGCGCGGTAGCGTCCAACCAGGCGCGGAAGCGTCCAAGCAGTCGCGGAAGCGTCCAAGCAGGCGCGGAAGAGTCCAAGAAGTCGCGGAAGCGTCCAAGCAGGCGCGGAAGCGTCCAAGCAGGCGCGGTAGCGTCCAAGCTGGCGCGGAAACGTCCAATCAGGCGCGGAAGCATGCAAGAAGACGCAGAAGAGTCCAAGCAGGCGCGGAAGCGTCCAAGCAGTCGCGGAAGCGTCCAAGCAGGCGCGGAAGCGTCCAAGCAGGAGGGGAAGCATCCAAGCAGGCGCGGAAGCGTCCAAGCAGGCGCGGTAGCGTCCAAGCTGGCGCGGAAACGTCCAATCAGGCGCGGAAGCATGCAAGAAGACGCAGAAGAGTCCAAGCAGGCGCGGAAGCGTCCAAGCAGGAGGGGAAGCATGCAAGCAGGCGCGGATGCGTCCAAGCAGGCGCGGAAACGTCCAAGTAGGCGCGGAAGCATGCAAGAAGGCGCAGAAGAGTCCAAGCAGGCGCGGAAGCGTCCAAGCAGGCGCGGAAACGTCCAAGTAGGCGCGGAAGCATGCAAGAAGGCGCAGAAGAGTCCAAGCAGGCGCGGAAGCGTCCAAGCAGGCGTGGGAGCGTCCAAGCAGGCGCGGTAGCGTCCAAGCAGGCGCGGAAGCATGCAAGAAGACGCAGAAGAGTCCAAGCATGCGCGGAAGCGTCCAAGCAGTCGCGGAAGCGTCCAAGCAGTCGCGGAAGCGTCCAAGCAGGCGCGGTAGCGTCCAAGCAGGTGCGGAAACGTCCAAGCAGGCGCGGAAGCATGCAAGAAGACGCAGAAGCGTCCAAGCAGTCGCGGAAACGTCCAAGCAGGCGCGGTAGCGTCCAACCAGGCGCGGAAGCGTCCAAGCAGGCGCGGAAGCGTCCAAGCAGGCGCGGTAGCGTCCAAGCTGGCGCGGAAACGTCCAATCAGGCGCGGAAGCATGCAAGAAGACGCAGAAGAGTCCAAGCAGGCGCGGAAGCGTCCAAGCAGGAGGGGAAGCATGCAAGCAGGCGCGGATGCGTCCAAGCAGGCGCGGAAACGTCCAAGTAGGCGCGGAAGCATGCAAGAAGGCGCAGAAGAGTCCAAGCAGGCGCGGAAGCGTCCTAGCAGTCGCGGAAGAGTCCAAGCAGGCGCGGAAGCGTCCAAGCAGTCGCGGAAGCGTCCAAGCAGGCGCGGTAGCGTCCAAGCAGGCGCGGAAGCGTCCAAGCAGGCGCGGAAACGTCCAAGCAGGCGCGGAAGCATGCAAGAAGGCGCAGAAGAGTCCAAGCAGGCGCGGTAACGTCCAAGTAGGCGCGGAAGCATGCAAGAAGGCGCGGAAGCGTCCAAGCAGGCGCGGTAGCGTCCAAGCAGGCGCGGAAACGTCCAACCAGGCGCGGAAGCATGCAAGAAGGCGCAGAAGAGTCCAAGCAGGCGCGGAAGAGTCCAAGCAGGCGCGGTAGCGTCCAACCAGGCGCGGATGCGGCCAAGCAGTCGCGGAAGCGTCCAAGCAGGCGCGGTAGCGTCCAAGCAGGCGCGGAAACGTCCAAGCAGGCGCGGAAGAGTCCAAGCAGGCGCGGTAACGTCCAAGTAGGCGCGGAAGCATGCAAGAAGGCGCGGAAGCGTCCAAGCAGGCGCGGTAGCGTCCAAGCAGGCGCGGAAACGTCCAAGCAGTCGCGGAAGCGTCCAAGCAGTCGCGGAAGCCTCCAAGCAGGCGCGGTAGCGTCCAAGCAGGCGCGGTAGCGTCCAAGCAGGCGCGGAAACGTCCAAGCAGGCCCGGAAGCGTCCAAGCAGGCGCGGAAGCGTCCAAGCAGTCGCGGAAGCGTCCAAGCAGTCGCGGAAGCGTCCAAGCAGGCGCGGAAGCGTCCAAGCAGGCGCGGAAGCGTCCAAGCAGGCGTGGGAGCGTCCAAGCAGGCGCGGTAGCGTCCAAGCAGGCGCGGAAGCATGCAAGAAGACGCAGAAGAGTCCAAGCATGCGCGGAAGCGTCCAAGCAGTCGCGGAAGCGTCCAAGCAGTCGCGGAAGCGTCCAAGCAGGCGCGGTAGCGTCCAAGCAGGTGCGGAAACGTCCAAGCTGGCGCGGAAGCATGCAAGAAGACGCAGAAGCGTCCAAGCAGCTACGGAAACGTCCAAGCAGGCGCGGTAGCGTCCAACCAGGCGCGGAAGCGTCCAAGCAGTCGCGGAAGCGTCCAAGCAGGCGCGGTAGCGTCCAAGCAGGCGCGGAAACGTCCAAGCAGGCGCGGAAGCGTCCAAGCAGGCGCGGAAGTGTCCAAGCAGTCGCGGAAGCGTCCAAGCAGGCGCGGTAGCGTCCACGCAGGCGCGGAAACGTCCAAGTAGGCGCGGCAGCATGCAAGAAGGCGCAGAAGAGTCCAAGCAGGCGCGGAAGCGTCCAAGCAGTCGCGGAAGCGTCCAAGCAGGCGCGGTAGCGTCCAAGCTGGCGCGGAAACGTCCAAGCAGGCGCGGAAGCATGCAAGAAGGCGCAGAAGAGTCCAAGCAGGCGCGGAAGCGTCCAAGCAGGCGCGGAAGCGTCCAAGCAGGCGCGGTAGCGTCCAAGCTGGCGCGGAAACGTCCAAACAGGCGCGGAAGCATGCAAGAAGACGCAGAAGAGTCCAAGCAGGCGCGGAAGCGTCCAAGCAGGAGGGGAAGCATGCAAGCAGGCGCGGAAGCGTCCAAGCAGGCGCGGAAACGTCCAAGTAGGCGCGGAAGCATGCAAGAAGGCGCAGAAGAGTCCAAGCAGGCGCGGAAGCGTCCAAGCAGTCGCGGTAGCGTCCAAGCAGGCGCGGAAGCATGCAAGAAGGCGCAGAAGAGTCCAAGCAGGCGCGGAAGCGTCCAAGCAGGCGCGGAAGCGTCCAAGCAGGCGCGGTAGCGTCCAAGCAGTCGCGGAAGCGTCCAAGCAGGCGCGGTAGCGTCCAAGCTGGCGCGGAAACGTCCAAGCAGGCGCGGAAGCATGCAAGAAGGCGCAGAAGAGTCCAAGCAGGCGCGGAAGCGTCCAAGCAGGCGCGGAAGCGTCCAAGCAGGCGCGGTAGCGTCCAAGCTGGCGCGGAAACGTCCAATCAGGCGCGGAAGCATGCAAGAAGACGCAGAAGAGTCCAAGCAGGCGCGGAAGCGTCCAAGCAGGAGGGGAAGCATGCAAGAAGGCGCAGAAGAGTCCAAGCAGGCGCGGAAGCGTCCAAGCAGGCGCGGAAGCGTCCAAGCAGGAGGGGAAGCATGCAAGCAGGCGCGGAAGCGTCCAAGCAGGCGCGGAAACGTCCAAGTAGTCGCGGAAGCATGCAAGAAGGCGCAGAAGAGTCCAACCAGGCGCGGAAGCGTCCAAGCAGTCGCGGAAGCGTCCAAGCAGGCGCGGCAGCGTCCAAGCAGGTGCGGAAACGTCCAAGCTGGCGCGGAAGCATGCAAGAAGACGCAGAAGCGTCCAAGCAGTCGCGGAAACGTCCAAGCAGGCGCGGTAGCGTCCAACCAGGCGCGGAAGCGTCCAAGCAGTCGCGGAAGCGTCCAAGCAGGCGCGGTAGCGTCCAAGCAGGCGCGGAAACGTCCAAGCAGGCGCGGAAGCGTCCAAGCAGGCGCGGAAGTGTCCAAGCAGTCGCGGAAGCGTCCAAGCAGGCGCGGTAGCGTCCACGCAGGCGCGGAAACGTCCAAGTAGGCGCGGCAGCATGCAAGAAGGCGCAGAAGAGTCCAAGCAGGCGCGGAAGCGTCCAAGCAGTCGCGGAAGCGTCCATGCAGGCGCGGTAGCGTCCAAGCTGGCGCGGAAACGTCCAAGCAGGCGCGGAAGCATGCAAGAAGGCGCAGAAGAGTCCAAGCAGGCGCGGAAGCGTCCAAGCAGGCGCGGAAGCGTCCAAGCAGGCGCGGTAGCGTCCAAGCTGGCGCGGAAACGTCCAAACAGGCGCGGAAGCATGCAAGAAGACGCAGAAGAGTCCAAGCAGGCGCGGAAGCGTCCAAGCAGGAGGGGAAGCATGCAAGCAGGCGCGGAAGCGTCCAAGCAGGCGCGGAAACGTCCAAGTAGGCGCGGAAGTATGCAAGAAGGCGCAGAAGAGTCCAAGCAGGCGCGGAAGCGTCCAAGCAGTCGCGGTAGCGTCCAAGCAGGCGCGGAAGCATGCAAGAAGGCGCAGAAGAGTCCAAGCAGGCGCGGAAGCGTCCAAGCAGGCGCGGAAGCGTCCAAGCAGGCGCGGTAGCGTCCAAGCAGTCGCGGAAGCGTCCAAGCAGGCGCGGTAGCGTCCAAGCTGGCGCGGAAACGTCCAAGCAGGCGCGGAAGCATGCAAGAAGGCGCAGAAGAGTCCAAGCAGGCGCGGAAGCGTCCAAGCAGGCGCGGAAGCGTCCAAGCAGGCGCGGTAGCGTCCAAGCTGGCGCGGAAACGTCCAATCAGGCGCGGAAGCATGCAAGAAGACGCAGAAGAGTCCAAGCAGGCGCGGAAGCGTCCAAGCAGGAGGGGAAGCATGCAAGAAGGCGCAGAAGAGTCCAAGCAGGCGCGGAAGCGTCCAAGCAGGCGCGGAAGCGTCCAAGCAGGAGGGGAAGCATGCAAGCAGGCGCGGAAGCGTCCAAGCAGGCGCGGAAACGTCCAAGTAGTCGCGGAAGCATGCAAGAAGGCGCAGAAGAGTCCAACCAGGCGCGGAAGCGTCCAAGCAGTCGCAGGAGCGTCCAAGCAGGCGCGGTAGCGTCCAACCAGGCGCGGAAGCGTCCAAGCAGTCGCGGAAGCGTCCAAGCAGGCGCGGAAGAGTCCAAGAAGTCGCGGAAGCGTCCAAGCAGGCGCGGTAGCGTCCAAGCAGGCGCGGAAGCGTCCAAGCAGGCGCGGAAACGTCCAAGCAGGCGCGGAAGCATGCAAGAAGACGCAGAAGAGTTCAAGCAGGCGCGGTAGCGTCCAAGCAGGCGCGGAAGCGTCCAAGCAGTCGCGGAAGCGTCCAAGCAGTCGCGGAAGAGTCCAAGCAGGCGCGGCAGTGTCCAAGCAGGCGCGGAAACGTCCAAGCAGGCGCGGAAGCATGCAAGAAGACGCAGAAGAGTCCAAGCAGGCGCGGAAGCGTCCAAGCAGGAGGGGAGCATGCAAGCAGGCGCGGTAGTGTCCAACCTGGCGCGGAAACGTCCAAGCAGGCGCGGAAGCATGCAAGAAGGCGCAGAAGAGTCCAAGCAGGCGCGGAAGCATGCAAGAAGACGCAGAATAGTCCAAGCAGGCGCGGAAGCGTCCAAGCAGTCGCGGAAGCGTCCAAGCAGGCGCGGAAGCGTCCAACCAGGTGCGGAAGCGTCCAAGCAGTCGCGGAAGCGTCCAAGCAGGCGCGGAAACATCCAAGTAGGCGCGGCAGCATGCAAGGAGGCGCAGAAGAGTCCAAGCAGTCGCGGAAGCGTCCAAGCAGGCGCGGTAGCGTCCAACCAGGCGCGGATGCGTCCAAGCAGTCGCGGAAGCGTCCAAGCAGGCATGGTAGCGTCCAAGCAGGCGCGGAAACGTCCAAGCAGGCGCGGAAGCATGCAAGAAGACGCAGAAGAGTCCAAGCAGGCGCGGAAGCGTCCAAGCAGGAGGGGAAGCATGCAAGCAGGCGCGGAAGCGTCCAAGCAGGCGCGGAAACGTCCAAGTAGGCGCGGAAGCATGCAAGAAGGCGCAGAAGAGTCCAAGCAGGCGCGGAAGCGTCCAAGCAGTCGCAGAAGCGTCCAAGCAGGCGCGGTAGCGTCCAAGCAGGCGCGGAAGCGTCCAAACAGGCGCGGCAGGGTCCAAGCAGGCGCGGAAACGTCCAAGCAGGCGCGGAAGCATGCAAGAAGACGCAGAACAGTCCAAGCAGGCGCGGAAGCGTCCAAGCAGTCGCGGAAGCGTCCAAGCAGTCGCGGAAGCGTCCAAGCAGGCGCGGAAGAGTCCAAGAAGTCGCGGAAGCGTCCAAGCAGGCGCGGTAGCGTCCAAGCAGGCGCGGAAGCGTCCAAGCAGGCGCGGAAACGTCCAAGCAGGCGCGGAAACGTGCAAGTAGGCGCGGCAGCATGCAAGAAGGCGCAGAAGAGTCCAAGCAGTCGCGGAAGCGTCCAAGCAGTCGCGGAAGCGTCCAAGCAGGCGCGGTAGCGTCCAAGCAGGTGCGGAAACGTCCAAGCTGGCGCGGAAGCATGCAAGAAGACGCAGAAGCGTCCAAGCAGCTACGGAAACGTCCAAGCAGGCGCGGTAGCGTCCAACCAGGCGCGGAAGCGTCCAAGCAGTCGCGGAAGCGTCCAAGCAGGCGCGGTAGCGTCCAAGCAGGCGCGGAAACGTCCAAGCAGGCGCGGAAGCGTCCAAGCAGGCGCGGAAGTGTCCAAGCAGTCGCGGAAGCGTCCAAGCAGGCGCGGTAGCGTCCACGCAGGCGCGGAAACGTGCAAGTAGGCGCGGCAGCATGCAAGAAGGCGCAGAAGAGTCCAAGCAGGCGCGGAAGCGTCCAAGCAGTCGCGGAAGCGTCCAAGCAGGCGCGGTAGCGTCCAAGCTGGCGCGGAAACGTCCAAGCAGGCGCGGAAGCATGCAAGAAGGCGCAGAAGAGTCCAAGCAGGCGCGGAAGCGTCCAAGCAGGCGCGGAAGCGTCCAAGCAGGCGCGGTAGCGTCCAAGCTGGCGCGGAAACGTCCAAACAGGCGCGGAAGCATGCAAGAAGACGCAGAAGAGTCCAAGCAGGCGCGGAAGCGTCCAAGCAGGAGGGGAAGCATGCAAGCAGGCGCGGAAGCGTCCAAGCAGGCGCGGAAACGTCCAAGTAGGCGCGGAAGCATGCAAGAAGGCGCAGAAGAGTCCAAGCAGGCGCGGAAGCGTCCAAGCAGTCGCGGTAGCGTCCAAGCAGGCGCGGAAGCATGCAAGAAGGCGCAGAAGAGTCCAAGCAGGCGCGGAAGCGTCCAAGCAGGCGCGGAAGCGTCCAAGCAGGCGCGGTAGCGTCCAAGCAGTCGCGGAAGCGTCCAAGCAGGCGCGGTAGCGTCCAAGCTGGCGCGGAAACGTCCAAGCAGGCGCGGAAGCATGCAAGAAGGCGCAGAAGAGTCCAAGCAGGCGCGGAAGCGTCCAAGCAGGCGCGGAAGCGTCCAAGCAGGCGCGGTAGCGTCCAAGCTGGCGCGGAAACGTCCAATCAGGCGCGGAAGCATGCAAGAAGACGCAGAAGAGTCCAAGCAGGCGCGGAAGCGTCCAAGCAGGAGGGGAAGCATGCAAGAAGGCGCAGAAGAGTCCAAGCAGGCGCGGAAGCGTCCAAGCAGGCGCGGAAGCGTCCAAGCAGGAGGGGAAGCATGCAAGCAGGCGCGGAAGCGTCCAAGCAGGCGCGGAAACGTCCAAGTAGTCGCGGAAGCATGCAAGAAGGCGCAGAAGAGTCCAACCAGGCGCGGAAGCGTCCAAGCAGTCGCGGAAGCGTCCAAGCAGGCGCGGCAGCGTCCAAGCAGGTGCGGAAACGTCCAAGCTGGCGCGGAAGCATGCAAGAAGACGCAGAAGAGTCCAAGCAGGCGCGGAAGCGTCCAAGCAGGCGCGGAAGCGTCCAAGCAGGCGCGGTAGCGTCCAAGCAGTCGCGGAAGCGTCCAAGCAGGCGCGGTAGCGTCCAAGCTGGCGCGGAAACGTCCAAGCAGGCGCGGAAGCATGCAAGAAGGCGCAGAAGAGTCCAAGCAGGCGCGGAAGCGTCCAAGCAGGCGCGGAAGCGTCCAAGCAGGCGCGGTAGCGTCCAAGCTGGCGCGGAAACGTCCAATCAGGCGCGGAAGCATGCAAGAAGACGCAGAAGAGTCCAAGCAGGCGCGGAAGCGTCCAAGCAGGAGGGGAAGCATGCAAGAAGGCGCAGAAGAGTCCAAGCAGGCGCGGAAGCGTCCAAGCAGGCGCGGAAGCGTCCAAGCAGGAGGGGAAGCATGCAAGCAGGCGCGGAAGCGTCCAAGCAGGCGCGGAAACGTCCAAGTAGTCGCGGAAGCATGCAAGAAGGCGCAGAAGAGTCCAACCAGGCGCGGAAGCGTCCAAGCAGTCGCGGAAGCGTCCAAGCAGGCGCGGCAGCGTCCAAGCAGGTGCGGAAACGTCCAAGCTGGCGCGGAAGCATGCAAGAAGACGCAGAAGCGTCCAAGCAGTCGCGGAAACGTCCAAGCAGGCGCGGTAGCGTCCAACCAGGCGCGGAAGCGTCCAAGCAGTCGCGGAAGCGTCCAAGCAGGCGCGGTAGCGTCCAAGCAGGCGCGGAAACGTCCAAGCAGGCGCGGAAGCGTCCAAGCAGGCGCGGAAGTGTCCAAGCAGTCGCGGAAGCGTCCAAGCAGGCGCGGTAGCGTCCACGCAGGCGCGGAAACGTCCAAGTAGGCGCGGCAGCATGCAAGAAGGCGCAGAAGAGTCCAAGCAGGCGCGGAAGCGTCCAAGCAGTCGCGGAAGCGTCCATGCAGGCGCGGTAGCGTCCAAGCTGGCGCGGAAACGTCCAAGCAGGCGCGGAAGCATGCAAGAAGGCGCAGAAGAGTCCAAGCAGGCGCGGAAGCGTCCAAGCAGGCGCGGAAGCGTCCAAGCAGGCGCGGTAGCGTCCAAGCTGGCGCGGAAACGTCCAAACAGGCGCGGAAGCATGCAAGAAGACGCAGAAGAGTCCAAGCAGGCGCGGAAGCGTCCAAGCAGGAGGGGAAGCATGCAAGCAGGCGCGGAAGCGTCCAAGCAGGCGCGGAAACGTCCAAGTAGGCGCGGAAGCATGCAAGAAGGCGCAGAAGAGTCCAAGCAGGCGCGGAAGCGTCCAAGCAGTCGCGGTAGCGTCCAAGCAGGCGCGGAAGCATGCAAGAAGGCGCAGAAGAGTCCAAGCAGGCGCGGAAGCGTCCAAGCAGGCGCGGAAGCGTCCAAGCAGGCGCGGTAGCGTCCAAGCAGTCGCGGAAGCGTCCAAGCAGGCGCGGTAGCGTCCAAGCTGGCGCGGAAACGTCCAAGCAGGCGCGGAAGCATGCAAGAAGGCGCAGAAGAGTCCAAGCAGGCGCGGAAGCGTCCAAGCAGGCGCGGAAGCGTCCAAGCAGGCGCGGTAGCGTCCAAGCTGGCGCGGAAACGTCCAATCAGGCGCGGAAGCATGCAAGAAGACGCAGAAGAGTCCAAGCAGGCGCGGAAGCGTCCAAGCAGGAGGGGAAGCATGCAAGAAGGCGCAGAAGAGTCCAAGCAGGCGCGGAAGCGTCCAAGCAGGCGCGGAAGCGTCCAAGCAGGAGGGGAAGCATGCAAGCAGGCGCGGAAGCGTCCAAGCAGGCGCGGAAACGTCCAAGTAGTCGCGGAAGCATGCAAGAAGGCGCAGAAGAGTCCAACCAGGCGCGGAAGCGTCCAAGCAGTCGCAGGAGCGTCCAAGCAGGCGCGGTAGCGTCCAACCAGGCGCGGAAGCGTCCAAGCAGTCGCGGAAGCGTCCAAGCAGGCGCGGAAGAGTCCAAGAAGTCGCGGAAGCGTCCAAGCAGGCGCGGTAGCGTCCAAGCAGGCGCGGAAGCGTCCAAGCAGGCGCGGAAACGTCCAAGCAGGCGCGGAAGCATGCAAGAAGACGCAGAAGAGTTCAAGCAGGCGCGGTAGCGTCCAAGCAGGCGCGGAAGCGTCCAAGCAGTCGCGGAAGCGTCCAAGCAGTCGCGGAAGAGTCCAAGCAGGCGCGGCAGTGTCCAAGCAGGCGCGGAAACGTCCAAGCAGGCGCGGAAGCATGCAAGAAGACGCAGAAGAGTCCAAGCAGGCGCGGAAGCGTCCAAGCAGGAGGGGAGCATGCAAGCAGGCGCGGTAGTGTCCAACCTGGCGCGGAAACGTCCAAGCAGGCGCGGAAGCATGCAAGAAGGCGCAGAAGAGTCCAAGCAGGCGCGGAAGCATGCAAGAAGACGCAGAATAGTCCAAGCAGGCGCGGAAGCGTCCAAGCAGTCGCGGAAGCGTCCAAGCAGGCGCGGAAGCGTCCAACCAGGTGCGGAAGCGTCCAAGCAGTCGCGGAAGCGTCCAAGCAGGCGCGGAAACATCCAAGTAGGCGCGGCAGCATGCAAGGAGGCGCAGAAGAGTCCAAGCAGTCGCGGAAGCGTCCAAGCAGGCGCGGTAGCGTCCAACCAGGCGCGGATGCGTCCAAGCAGTCGCGGAAGCGTCCAAGCAGGCATGGTAGCGTCCAAGCAGGCGCGGAAACGTCCAAGCAGGCGCGGAAGCATGCAAGAAGACGCAGAAGAGTCCAAGCAGGCGCGGAAGCGTCCAAGCAGGAGGGGAAGCATGCAAGCAGGCGCGGAAGCGTCCAAGCAGGCGCGGAAACGTCCAAGTAGGCGCGGAAGCATGCAAGAAGGCGCAGAAGAGTCCAAGCAGGCGCGGAAGCGTCCAAGCAGTCGCAGAAGCGTCCAAGCAGGCGCGGTAGCGTCCAAGCAGGCGCGGAAGCGTCCAAACAGGCGCGGCAGGGTCCAAGCAGGCGCGGAAACGTCCAAGCAGGCGCGGAAGCATGCAAGAAGACGCAGAACAGTCCAAGCAGGCGCGGAAGCGTCCAAGCAGTCGCGGAAGCGTCCAAGCAGTCGCGGAAGCGTCCAAGCAGGCGCGGAAGAGTCCAAGAAGTCGCGGAAGCGTCCAAGCAGGCGCGGTAGCGTCCAAGCAGGCGCGGAAGCGTCCAAGCAGGCGCGGAAACGTCCAAGCAGGCGCGGAAGCATGCAAGAAGAGGCAGAAGAGTTCAAGCAGGCGCGGAAGCGTCCAAGCAGTCGCGGAAGCGTCCAAGCAGGCGCGGCAGCATGCAAGAAGGCGCAGAAGAGTCCAAGCAGGCGCGGAAGCGTCCAAGCAGGCGCGGAAGCGTCCAAGCAGGCGCGGTAGCGTCCAAGCTGGCGCGGAAACGTCCAATCAGGCGCGGAAGCATGCAAGAAGACGCAGAAGAGTCCAAGCAGGCGCGGAAGCGTCCAAGCAGGAGGGGAAGCATGCAAGCAGGCGCGGAAGCGTCCAAGCAGGCGCGGAAACGTCCAAGTAGGCGCGGAAGCATGCAAGAAGGCGCAGAAGAGTCCAAGCAGGCGCGGAAGCGTCCAAGCAGGCGCGGAAACGTCCAAGTAGGCGCGGAAGCATGCAAGAAGGCGCAGAAGAGTCCAAGCAGGCGCGGAAGCGTCCACGCAGTCGCGGTAGCGTCCAAGCAGGCGCGGAAGCATGCAAGAAGGCGCAGAAGAGTCCAACCAGGCGCGGAAGCGTCCAAGCAGTCGCAGGAGCGTCCAAGCAGGCGCGGTAGCGTCCAACCAGGCGCGGAAGCGTCCAAACAGGCGCGGCAGGGTCCAAGCAGGCGCGGAAACGTCCAAGCAGTCGCGGAAGCGTCCAAGCAGGCGCGGAAGCATGCAAGAAGGCGCAGAAGAGTCCAAGCAGGCGCGGAAGCGTCCAAGCAGGCGCGGAAGCGTCCAAGCAGGCGCGGAAACGTCCAATCAGGCGCGGAAGCATGCAAGAAGACGCAGAAGAGTCCAAGCAGGCGCGGAAGCGTCCAAGCAGGAGGGGAAGCATGCAAGCAGGCGCGGAAGCGTCCAACCAGGCGCGGAAGCGTCCAAGCAGGCGCGGAAGCGTCCAAGCAGGCGCGGAAACGTCCAATCAGGCGCGGAAGCATGCAAGAAGACGCAGAAGAGTCCAACCAGGCGCGGAAGCGTCCAAGCAGGCGCGGAAGCGTCCAAGCAGGCGCGGAAACGTCCAAGCAGGCGCGGAAGCATGCAAGAAGACGCAGAAGAGTTCAAGCAGGCGCGGAAGCGTCCAAGCAGTCGCGGAAGCGTCCAAGCAGGCGCGGAAGCATGCAAGAAGGCGCAGAAGAGTCCAAGCAGGCGCGGAAGCGTCCAAGCAGGCGCGGAAGCGTCCAAGCAGGCGCGGTAGCGTCCAAGCTGGCGCGGAAACGTCCAATCAGGCGCGGAAGCATGCAAGAAGACGCAGAAGAGTCCAAGCAGGCGCGGAAGCGTCCAAGCAGGAGGGGAAGCATGCAAGCAGGCGCGGAAGCGTCCAAGCAGGCGCGGAAACGTCCAAGTAGGCGCGGAAGCATGCAAGAAGGCGCAGAAGAGTCCAAGCAGGCGCGGAAGCGTCCAAGCAGGCGCGGAAACGTCCAAGTAGGCGCGGAAGCATGCAAGAAGGCGCAGAAGAGTCCAAGCAGGCGCGGAAGCGTCCACGCAGTCGCGGTAGCGTCCAAGCAGGAGGGGAAGCATGCAAGAAGGCGCAGAAGAGTCCAAGCAGGCGCGGAAGCGTCCAAGCAGGCGCGGAAGCGTCCAAGCAGGAGGGGAAGCATGCAAGCAGGCGCGGAAGCGTCCAAGCAGGCGCGGAAACGTCCAAGTAGTCGCGGAAGCATGCAAGAAGGCGCAGAAGAGTCCAACCAGGCGCGGAAGCGTCCAAGCAGTCGCAGAAGCGTCCAAGCAGGCGCGGTAGCGTCCAACCAGGCGCGGAAGCGTCCAAGCAGTCGCGGAAGCGTCCAAGCAGGCGCGGAAGAGTCCAAGAAGTCGCGGAAGCGTCCAAGCAGGCGCGGTAGCGTCCAAGCAGGCGCGGAAGCGTCCAAGCAGGCGCGGAAACGTCCAAGCAGGCGCGGAAGCATGCAAGAAGACGCAGAAGAGTTCAAGCAGGCGCGGTAGCGTCCAAGCAGGCGCGGAAGCGTCCAAGCAGTCGCGGAAGCGTCCAAGCAGTCGCGGAAGAGTCCAAGCAGGCGCGGCAGTGTCCAAGCAGGCGCGGAAACGTCCAAGCAGGCGCGGAAGCATGCAAGAAGACGCAGAAGAGTCCAAGCAGGCGCGGAAGCGTCCAAGCAGGAGGGGAGCATGCAAGCAGGCGCGGTAGTGTCCAACCTGGCGCGGAAACGTCCAAGCAGGCGCGGAAGCATGCAAGAAGGCGCAGAAGAGTCCAAGCAGGCGCGGAAGCATGCAAGAAGACGCAGAATAGTCCAAGCAGGCGCGGAAGCGTCCAAGCAGTCGCGGAAGCGTCCAAGCAGGCGCGGAAGCGTCCAACCAGGTGCGGAAGCGTCCAAGCAGTCGCGGAAGCGTCCAAGCAGGCGCGGAAACATCCAAGTAGGCGCGGCAGCATGCAAGGAGGCGCAGAAGAGTCCAAGCAGTCGCGGAAGCGTCCAAGCAGGCGCGGTAGCGTCCAACCAGGCGCGGATGCGTCCAAGCAGTCGCGGAAGCGTCCAAGCAGGCGCGGTAGCGTCCAAGCAGGCGCGGAAACGTCCAAGCAGGCGCGGAAGCATGCAAGAAGACGCAGAAGAGTCCAAGCAGGCGCGGAAGCGTCCAAGCAGGAGGGGAAGCATGCAAGCAGGCGCGGAAGCGTCCAAGCAGGCGCGGAAACGTCCAAGTAGGCGCGGAAGCATGCAAGAAGGCGCAGAAGAGTCCAAGCAGGCGCGGAAGCGTCCAAGCAGTCGCAGAAGCGTCCAAGCAGGCGCGGTAGCGTCCAAGCAGGCGCGGAAGCGTCCAAACAGGCGCGGCAGGGTCCAAGCAGGCGCGGAAACGTCCAAGCAGGCGCGGAAGCATGCAAGAAGACGCAGAACAGTCCAAGCAGGCGCGGAAGCGTCCAAGCAGTCGCGGAAGCGTCCAAGCAGTCGCGGAAGCGTCCAAGCAGGCGCGGAAGAGTCCAAGAAGTCGCGGAAGCGTCCAAGCAGGCGCGGTAGCGTCCAAGCAGGCGCGGAAGCGTCCAAGCAGGCGCGGAAACGTCCAAGCAGGCGCGGAAGCATGCAAGAAGACGCAGAAGAGTTCAAGCAGGCGCGGAAGCGTCCAAGCAGTCGCGGAAGCGTCCAAGCAGGCGCGGAAGCATGCAAGAAGGCGCAGAAGAGTCCAAGCAGGCGCGGAAGCGTCCAAGCAGGCGCGGAAGCGTCCAAGCAGGCGCGGTAGCGTCCAAGCTGGCGCGGAAACGTCCAATCAGGCGCGGAAGCATGCAAGAAGACGCAGAAGAGTCCAAGCAGGCGCGGAAGCGTCCAAGCAGGAGGGGAAGCATGCAAGCAGGCGCGGAAGCGTCCAAGCAGGCGCGGAAACGTCCAAGTAGGCGCGGAAGCATGCAAGAAGGCGCAGAAGAGTCCAAGCAGGCGCGGAAGCGTCCAAGCAGGCGCGGAAACGTCCAAGTAGGCGCGGAAGCATGCAAGAAGGCGCAGAAGAGTCCAAGCAGGCGCGGAAGCGTCCACGCAGTCGCGGTAGCGTCCAAGCAGGCGCGGAAGCATGCAAGAAGGCGCAGAAGAGTCCAAGCAGGCGCGGAAGCGTCCAAGCAGGCGCGGAAGCGTCCAAGCAGGAGGGGAAGCATGCAAGCAGGCGCGGAAGCGTCCAAGCAGGCGCGGAAACGTCCAAGTAGTCGCGGAAGCATGCAAGAAGGCGCAGAAGAGTCCAACCAGGCGCGGAAGCGTCCAAGCAGTCGCAGGAGCGTCCAAGCAGGAGCGGTAGCGTCCAAGCAGGCGCGGAAGCGTCCAAGCAGGCGCGGAAACGTCCAAGCAGGCGCGGAAGCATGCAAGAAGACGCAGAAGAGTTCAAGCAGGCGCGGAAGCGTCCAAGCAGTCGCGGAAGCGTCCAAGCAGGCGCGGTAGCGTCCAAGCAGTCGCGGAAGCGTCCAAGCAGTCGCGGAAGCGTCCAAGCAGTCGCGGAAGCGTCCAAGCAGGCGCGGAAGAGTCCAAGAAGTCGCGGAAGCGTCCAAGCAGGCGCGGTAGCGTCCAAGCAGGCGCGGAAGCGTCCAAGCAGGCGCGGAAACGTCCAAGCAGGCGCGGAAGCATGCAAGAAGACGCAGAAGAGTTCAAGCAGGCGCGGAAGCGTCCAAGCAGTCGCGGAAGCGTCCAAGCAGGCGCGGAAGCATGCAAGAAGGCGCAGAAGAGTCCAAGCAGGCGCGGAAGCGTCCAAGCAGGCGCGGAAGCGTCCAAGCAGGCGCGGTAGCGTCCAAGCTGGCGCGGAAACGTCCAATCAGGCGCGGAAGCATGCAAGAAGACGCAGAAGAGTCCAAGCAGGCGCGGAAGCGTCCAAGCAGGAGGGGAAGCATGCAAGCAGGCGCGGAAGCGTCCAAGCAGGCGCGGAAACGTCCAAGTAGGCGCGGAAGCATGCAAGAAGGCGCAGAAGAGTCCAAGCAGGCGCGGAAGCGTCCAAGCAGGCGCGGAAACGTCCAAGTAGGCGCGGAAGCATGCAAGAAGGCGCAGAAGAGTCCAAGCAGGCGCGGAAGCGTCCACGCAGTCGCGGTAGCGTCCAAGCAGGCGCGGAAGCATGCAAGAAGGCGCAGAAGAGTCCAAGCAGGCGCGGAAGCGTCCAAGCAGGCGCGGAAGCGTCCAAGCAGGAGGGGAAGCATGCAAGCAGGCGCGGAAGCGTCCAAGCAGGCGCGGAAACGTCCAAGTAGTCGCGGAAGCATGCAAGAAGGCGCAGAAGAGTCCAACCAGGCGCGGAAGCGTCCAAGCAGTCGCAGGAGCGTCCAAGCAGGCGCGGTAGCGTCCAAGCAGGCGCGGAAGCGTCCAAGCAGGCGCGGAAACGTCCAAGCAGGCGCGGAAGCATGCAAGAAGACGCAGAAGAGTTCAAGCAGGCGCGGAAGCGTCCAAGCAGTCGCGGAAGCGTCCAAGCAGGCGCGGTAGCGTCCAAGCAGTCGCGGAAGCGTCCAAGCAGGCGCGGTAGCGTCCAAGCAGGCGCGGAAGCGTCCAAGCAGTCGCGGAAGCGTCCAAGCAGGCGCGGACGCATGCAAGGAGGCGCGGAAGCGTCCAAGCAGTCGCGGAAGCGTCCAAGCAGTCGCGGAAGCATGCAAGCAGGCGCGGAAGCGTCCAGGCAGGCGCGGAAGCGACCAAGCAGTCGCGGTAGCGTCCAACCAGGCGCGGAAGCGTCCAAGAAGTCGAGGAAGCGTCCAAACAGGCGCGGAAGCATGCAAGAAGACGCAGAATAGTCCAAGCAGGCACGGAAGCGTCCAAGCAGTCGCGGAAGCGTCCAAGCAGGCACGGTAGCGTCCAAGCAGTCGCGGAAGAGTCCAAGCAGGCGCGGCAGTGTCCAAGCAGGCGCGGAAACGTCCAAGCAGGCGCGGAAGCATGCAAGAAGACGCAGAAGAGTCCAAGCAGGCGCGGAAGCGTCCAAGCAGGAGGGGAGCATGCAAGCAGGCGCGGTAGTGTCCAACCTGGCGCGGAAACGTCCAAGCAGGCGCGGAAGCATGCAAGAAGGCGCAGAAGAGTCCAAGCAGGCGCGGAAGCATGCAAGAAGACGCAGAATAGTCCAAGCAGGCGCGGAAGCGTCCAAGCAGTCGCGGAAGCGTCCAAGCAGGCGCGGAAGCGTCCAACCAGGTGCGGAAGCGTCCAAGCAGTCGCGGAAGCGTCCAAGCAGGCGCGGAAACATCCAAGTAGGCGCGGCAGCATGCAAGGAGGCGCAGAAGAGTCCAAGCAGTCGCGGAAGCGTCCAAGCAGGCGCGGTAGCGTCCAACCAGGCGCGGATGCGTCCAAGCAGTCGCGGAAGCGTCCAAGCAGGCGCGGTAGCGTCCAAGCAGGCGCGGAAACGTCCAAGCAGGCGCGGAAGCATGCAAGAAGACGCAGAAGAGTCCAAGCAGGCGCGGAAGCGTCCAAGCAGGAGGGGAAGCATGCAAGCAGGCGCGGAAGCGTCCAAGCAGGCGCGGAAACGTCCAAGTAGGCGCGGAAGCATGCAAGAAGGCGCAGAAGAGTCCAAGCAGGCGCGGAAGCGTCCAAGCAGTCGCAGAAGCGTCCAAGCAGGCGCGGTAGCGTCCAAGCAGGCGCGGAAGCGTCCAAACAGGCGCGGCAGGGTCCAAGCAGGCGCGGAAACGTCCAAGCAGGCGCGGAAGCATGCAAGAAGACGCAGAACAGTCCAAGCAGGCGCGGAAGCGTCCAAGCAGTCGCGGAAGCGTCCAAGCAGGCGCGGTAGCGTCCAAGCAGGCGCGGAAGAGTCCAAGCAGGTGGGGAAGCGTCCAAGCAGTCGCAGAAGCGTCCAAGCAGGCGCGGTAGCGTCCAAGCAGGCGCGGAAGCGTCCAAGCAGGCGCGGAAGAGTCCAAGCAGGTGGGGAAGCGTCCAAGCAGTCGCAGAAGCGTCCAAGCAGGCGCGGTAGCGTCCAAGCAGGCGCGGAAGCGTCCAAACAGGCGCGGCAGGGTCCAAGCAGGCGCGGAAGCGTCCAAGCAGTCGCGGAAGCGTCCAAGCAGGCGCGGAAACATCCAAGTAGGCGCGGCAGCATGCAAGAAGTCGCAGAAGACTCCAAACAGTCGCGGAAGCGTCCAAGCAGGCGGGGAAGCATGCAAGCAGGCGCGGAAGCGTCCAAGCAGGCGCGGAAACGTCCAAGCAGGCGCGGAAGCATGCAAGAAGACGAAGAAGAGTCCAAGCAGGCGCGGAAGCGTCCAAGCAGGCGCGGAAGCGTCCAAGCAGGCGCGGAAGCGTCCAAGCAGGCGCGGAAACGTCCAAGCAGTCGCGGAAGCGTCCAAGCAGGCGCGGAAACATCCAAGTAGGCGCGGCAGCATGCAAGGAGGCGCAGAAGAGTCCAAGCAGTCGCGGAAGCGTCCAAGCAGGAGGGGAAGCATGCAAGCAGGCGCGGAAGCGTCCAAGCAGGCGCGGAAACATCCAAGTAGGCGCGGAAGCATGCAAGAAGGCGCAGAAGAGTCCAAGCAGGCGCGGAAGCGTCCAAGCAGTCGCAGAAGCGTCCAAGCAGGCGCGGTAGCGTCCAAGCAGGCGCGGAAGCGTCCAAACAGGCGCGGCAGGGTCCAAGCAGGCGCGGAAACGTCCAAGCAGGCGCGGAAGCATGCAAGAAGACGCAGAACAGTCCAAGCAGGCGCGGAAGCGTCCAAGCAGTCGCGGAAGCGTCCAAGCAGGCGCGGTAGCGTCCAAGCAGGCGCGGAAGAGTCCAAGCAGGTGGGGAAGCGTCCAAGCAGTCGCAGAAGCGTCCAAGCAGGCGCGGTAGCGTCCAAGCAGGCGCGGAAGCGTCCAAACAGGCGCGGCAGGGTCCAAGCAGGCGCGGAAACGTCCAAGCAGGCGCGGAAGCGTCCAAGCAGACGCGGAAGCGTCCAAGCAGGCGCGGAAGTGTCCAAGCAGGCGCGGTAGAGTCCAAGCAGGCGCGGAAACGTCCAAGTAGGCGCGGAAGCATGCAAGAAGGCGCAGAAGAGTCCAAGCAGGCGCAGAAGAGTCCAAGCAGGCGCGGAAGCGTCCAAGCAGTCGCGGAAGCGTCCAAGCAGGCGCGCTAGCGTCCAAGCAGGCGCGGAAACCTCCAAGCAGGCGCGGAAGCATGCAAGAAGACGTAGAAGAGTCCAAGCAGGCGCGGAAGCGTCCAAGCAGGCGGGGAAGCATGCAAGCAGGCGCGGAAGCGTCCAAGCAGGCGCGGAAGCGTCCAAGCAGGCGCGGAAGCGTCCAAGCAGGCGCGGTAGCGTCCAAGCTGGCGCGGAAACGTCCAATCAGGCGCGGAGCATGCAAGAAGACGCAGAAGAGTCCAAGCAGGCGCGGAAGCGTCCAAGCAGGAGGGGAAGCATGCAAGCAGGCGCGGAAGCGTCCAAGCAGGCGCGGAAACGTCCAAGTAGGCGCGGAAGCATGCAAGAAGGCGCAGAAGAGTCCAAGCAGGCGCGGAAGCGTCCAAGCAGGCGCGGAAACGTCCAAGTAGGCGCGGAAGTATGCAAGAAGGCGCAGAAGAGTCCAAGCAGGCGCGGAAGCGTCCACGCAGTCGCGGTAGCGTCCAAGCAGGCGCGGAAGCATGCAAGAAGGCGCAGAAGAGTCCAAGCAGGCGCGGAAGCGTCCAAGCAGGCGCGGAAGCGTCCAAGCAGGAGGGGAAGCATGCAAGCAGGCGCGGAAGCGTCCAAGCAGGCGCGGAAACGTCCAAGTAGTCGCGGAAGCATGCAAGAAGGCGCAGAAGAGTCCAACCAGGCGCGGAAGCGTCCAAGCAGTCGCAGGAGCGTCCAAGCAGGCGCGGTAGCGTCCAACCAAGCGCGGAAGCGTCCAAGCAGTCGCGGAAGCGTCCAAGCAGGCGCGGAAGAGTCCAAGAAGTCGCGGAAGCGTCCAAGCAGGCGCGGTAGCGTCCAAGCAGGCGCGGAAGCGTCCAAGCAAGCGCGGAAACGTCCAAGCAGGCGCGGAAGCATGCAAGAAGACGCAGAAGAGTTCAAGCAGGCGCGGTAGCGTCCAAGCAGGCGCGGAAGCGTCCAAGCAGTCGCGGAAGCGTCCAAGCAGGCGCGGAAGCGTCCAAGCAGGCGCGGCAGCATGCAAGAAGACGCAGAAGAGTCCAAGCAGGCGCGGAAGCGTCCAAGCAGGAGGGGAAGCATGCAAGCAGGCGCGGAAGCGTCCAAGCAGGCGCGGAAACATCCAAGTAGGCGCGGCAGCATGCAAGAAGTCGCAGAAGACTCCAAACAGTCGCGGAAGCGTCCAAGCAGGCGGGGAAGCATGCAAGCAGGCGCGGAAGCGTCCAAGCAGGCGCGGAAACGTCCAAGCAGGCGCGGAAGCATGCAAGAAGACGAAGAAGAGTCCAAGCAGGCGCGGAAGCGTCCAAGCAGGCGCGGAAGCGTCCAAGCAGGCGCGGAAGCGTCCAAGCAGGCGCGGAAACGTCCAAGCAGTCGCGGAAGCGTCCAAGCAGGCGCGGAAACATCCAAGTAGGCGCGGCAGCATGCAAGGAGGCGCAGAAGAGTCCAAGCAGTCGCGGAAGCGTCCAAGCAGGAGGGGAAGCATGCAAGCAGGCGCGGAAGCGTCCAAGCAGGCGCGGAAACATCCAAGTAGGCGCGGCAGCATGCAAGAAGTCGCAGAAGACTCCAAACAGTCGCGGAAGCGTCCAAGCAGGCGGGGAAGCATGCAAGCAGGCGCGGAAGCGTCCAAGCAGGCGCGGAAACGTCCAAGCAGGCGCGGAAGCATGCAAGAAGACGAAGAAGAGTCCAAGCAGGCGCGGAAGCGTCCAAGCAGGCGCGGAAGCGTCCAAGCAGGCGCGGAAACGTCCAAGCAGGCGCGGAAGCATTCAAAAAGGCGTAGAAGAGTCCAAGCAGGCGCGGTAGGGTCCAAGCAGGCGCGGTAGCGTCCAAGCAGGCGCGGAAACGTCCAAGCAGGCGCGGTAGCGTCCAAGCTGGCGCGGAAACGTCCAATCAGGCGCGGAAGCATGCAAGAAGACGCAGAAGAGTCCAAGCAGGCGCGGAAGCGTCCAAGCAGGCGCGGAAGCGTCCAAGCAGGCGCGGAAACGTCCAAGCAGTCGCGGAAGCGTCCAAGCAGGCGCGGAAACATCCAAGTAGGCGCGGCAGCATGCAAGGAGGCGCAGAAGAGTCCAAGCAGTCGCGGAAGCGTCCAAGCAGGCGCGGAAACGTCCAAGTAGGCGCGGAAGCATGCAAGAAGGCGCAGAAGAGTCCAAGCAGGCGCGGAAGCGTCCACGCAGTCGCGGTAGCGTCCAAGCAGGCGCGGAAGCATGCAAGAAGGCGCAGAAGAGTCCAAGCAGGCGCGGAAGCGTCCAAGCAGGCGCGGAAGCGTCCAAGCAGGAGGGGAAGCATGCAAGCAGGCGCGGAAGCGTCCAAGCAGGCGCGGAAACGTCCAAGTAGTCGCGGAAGCATGCAAGAAGGCGCAGAAAAGTCCAACCAGGCGCGGAAGCGTCCAAGCAGTCGCAGGAGCGTCCAAGCAGGCGCGGTAGCGTCCAACCAGGCGCGGAAGCGTCCAAGCAGTCGCGGAAGCGTCCAAGCAGGCGCGGAAGAGTCCAAGAAGTCGCGGAAGCGTCCAAGCAGGCGCGGTAGCGTCCAAGCAGGCGCGGAAGCGTCCAAGCAGGCGCGGAAACGTCCAAGCAGTCGCGGAAGCGTCCAAGCAGGCGCGGACGCATGCAAGGAGGCGCGGAAGCGTCCAAGCAGTCGCGGAAGCGTCCAAGCAGTCGCGGAAGCATGCAAGCAGGCGCGGAAGCGTCCAGGCAGGCGCGGAAGCGACCAAGCAGTCGCGGTAGCGTCCAACCAGGCGCGGAAGCGTCCAAGAAGTCGAGGAAGCGTCCAAACAGGCGCGGAAGCATGCAAGAAGACGCAGAATAGTCCAAGCAGGCACGGAAGCGTCCAAGCAGTCGCGGAAGCGTCCAAGCAGGCACGGTAGCGTCCAAGCAGTCGCGGAAGAGTCCAAGCAGGCGCGGCAGTGTCCAAGCAGGCGCGGAAACGTCCAAGCAGGCGCGGAAGCATGCAAGAAGACGCAGAAGAGTCCAAGCAGGCGCGGAAGCGTCCAAGCAGGAGGGGAGCATGCAAGCAGGCGCGGTAGTGTCCAACCTGGCGCGGAAACGTCCAAGCAGGCGCGGAAGCATGCAAGAAGGCGCAGAAGAGTCCAAGCAGGCGCGGAAGCATGCAAGAAGACGCAGAATAGTCCAAGCAGGCGCGGAAGCGTCCAAGCAGTCGCGGAAGCGTCCAAGCAGGCGCGGAAGCGTCCAACCAGGTGCGGAAGCGTCCAAGCAGTCGCGGAAGCGTCCAAGCAGGCGCGGAAACATCCAAGTAGGCGCGGCAGCATGCAAGGAGGCGCAGAAGAGTCCAAGCAGTCGCGGAAGCGTCCAAGCAGGCGCGGTAGCGTCCAACCAGGCGCGGATGCGTCCAAGCAGTCGCGGAAGCGTCCAAGCAGGCGCGGTAGCGTCCAAGCAGGCGCGGAAACGTCCAAGCAGGCGCGGAAGCATGCAAGAAGACGCAGAAGAGTCCAAGCAGGCGCGGAAGCGTCCAAGCAGGAGGGGAAGCATGCAAGCAGGCGCGGAAGCGTCCAAGCAGGCGCGGAAACGTCCAAGTAGGCGCGGAAGCATGCAAGAAGGCGCAGAAGAGTCCAAGCAGGCGCGGAAGCGTCCAAGCAGTCGCAGAAGCGTCCAAGCAGGCGCGGTAGCGTCCAAGCAGGCGCGGAAGCGTCCAAACAGGCGCGGCAGGGTCCAAGCAGGCGCGGAAACGTCCAAGCCGGCGCGGAAGCATGCAAGAAGACGCAGAACAGTCCAAGCAGGCGCGGAAGCGTCCAAGCAGTCGCGGAAGCGTCCAAGCAGGCGCGGTAGCGTCCAAGCAGGCGCGGAAGCGTCCAAGCAGGCGCGGTAGCGTCCAAGCTGGCGCGGAAACGTCCAAGCAGGCGCGGAAGCATGCAAGAAGGCGCAGAAGAGTCCAAGCAGGCGCGGAAGCGTCCAAGCAGGCGCGGAAGCGTCCAAGCAGGCGCGGTAGCGTCCAAGCTGGCGCGGAAACGTCCAATCAGGCGCGGAAGCATGCAAGAAGACGCAAAAGAGTCCAAGCAGGCGCGGAAGCGTCCAAGCAGGAGGGGAAGCATGCAAGCAGGCGCAGAAGAGTCCAAGCAGGCGCGGAAGCGTCCAAGCAGTCGCGGAAGCGTCCAAGCAGGCGCGGAAGAGTCCAAGAAGTCGCGGAAGCGTCCAAGCAGGCGCGGTAGCGTCCAAGCAGGCGCGGAAGCGTCCAAGCAGGCCCGGAAACGTCCAAGCAGGCGCGGAAGCATGCAAGAAGACGCAGAAGAGTTCAAGCAGGCGCGGAAGCGTCCAAGCAGTCGCGGAAGAGTCCAAGCAGGCGCGGAAGCATGCAAGAAGGCGCAGAAGAGTCCAAGCAGGCGCGGAAGCGTCCAAGCAGGCGCGGAAGCGTCCAAGCAGGCGCGGTGGCGTCCAAGCTGGCGCGGAAACGTCCAATCAGGCGCGGAAGCATGCAAGAAGACGCAGAAGAGTCCAAGCAGGCGCGGAAGCGTCCAAGCAGGAGGGGAAGCAAGCAAGCAGGCGCGGAAGCGTCCAAGCAGGCGCGGAAACGTCCAAGTAGGCGCGGAAGCATGCAAGAAGGCGCAGAAGAGTCCAAGCAGGCGCGGAAGCGTCCAAGCAGGCGCGGAAACGTCCAAGTAGGCGCGGAAGCATGCAAGAAGGCGCAGAAGAGTCCAAGCAGGCGCGGAAGCGTCCACGCAGTCGCGGTAGCGTCCAAGCAGGCGCGGAAGCATGCAAGAAGGCGCAGAAGAGTCCAAGCAGGCGCGGAAGCGTCCAAGCAGGCGCGGAAGCGTCCAAGCAGGAGGGGAAGCATGCAAGCAGGCGCGGAAGCGTCCAAGCAGGCGCGGAAACGTCCAAGCCGGCGCGGAAGCATGCAAGAAGACGCAGAAGAGTTCAAGCAGGCGCGGAAGCGTCCAAGCAGTCGCGGAAGCGTCCAAGCAGGCGCGGTAGCGTCCAAGCAGTCGCGGAAGCGTCCAAGCAGGCGCGGTAGCGTCCAAGCAGGCGCGGAAGCGTCCAAGCAGTCGCGGAAGCGTCCAAGCAGGCGCGGACGCATGCAAGGAGGCGCGGAAGCGTCCAAGCAGTCGCGGAAGCGTCCAAGCAGTCGCGGAAGCATGCAAGCAGGCGCGGAAGCGTCCAGGCAGGCGCGGAAGCGACCAAGCAGTCGCGGTAGCGTCCAACCAGGCGCGGAAGCGTCCAAGAAGTCGAGGAAGCGTCCAAACAGGCGCGGAAGCATGCAAGAAGACGCAGAATAGTCCAAGCAGGCACGGAAGCGTCCAAGCAGTCGCGGAAGCGTCCAAGCAGGCACGGTAGCGTCCAAGCAGTCGCGGAAGAGTCCAAGCAGGCGCGGCAGTGTCCAAGCAGGCGCGGAAACGTCCAAGCAGGCGCGGAAGCATGCAAGAAGACGCAGAAGAGTCCAAGCAGGCGCGGAAGCGTCCAAGCAGGAGGGGAGCATGCAAGCAGGCGCGGTAGTGTCCAACCTGGCGCGGAAACGTCCAAGCAGGCGCGGAAGCATGCAAGAAGGCGCAGAAGAGTCCAAGCAGGCGCGGAAGCATGCAAGAAGACGCAGAATAGTCCAAGCAGGCGCGGAAGCGTCCAAGCAGTCGCGGAAGCGTCCAAGCAGGCGCGGAAGCGTCCAACCAGGTGCGGAAGCGTCCAAGCAGTCGCGGAAGCGTCCAAGCAGGCGCGGAAACATCCAAGTAGGCGCGGCAGCATGCAAGGAGGCGCAGAAGAGTCCAAGCAGTCGCGGAAGCGTCCAAGCAGGCGCGGTAGCGTCCAACCAGGCGCGGATGCGTCCAAGCAGTCGCGGAAGCGTCCAAGCAGGCGCGGTAGCGTCCAAGCAGGCGCGGAAACGTCCAAGCAGGCGCGGAAGCATGCAAGAAGACGCAGAAGAGTCCAAGCAGGCGCGGAAGCGTCCAAGCAGGAGGGGAAGCATGCAAGCAGGCGCGGAAGCGTCCAAGCAGGCGCGGAAACGTCCAAGTAGGCGCGGAAGCATGCAAGAAGGCGCAGAAGAGTCCAAGCAGGCGCGGAAGCGTCCAAGCAGTCGCAGAAGCGTCCAAGCAGGCGCGGTAGCGTCCAAGCAGGCGCGGAAGCGTCCAAACAGGCGCGGCAGGGTCCAAGCAGGCGCGGAAACGTCCAAGCAGGCGCGGAAGCATGCAAGAAGACGCAGAACAGTCCAAGCAGGCGCGGAAGCGTCCAAGCAGTCGCGGAAGCGTCCAAGCAGGCGCGGTAGCGTCCAAGCAGGCGCGGAAGAGTCCAAGCAGGTGGGGAAGCGTCCAAGCAGTCGCAGAAGCGTCCAAGCAGGCGCGGTAGCGTCCAAGCAGGCGCGGAAGCGTCCAAACAGGCGCGGCAGGGTCCAAGCAGGCGCGGAAACGTCCAAGCAGGCGCGGAAGCGTCCAAGCAGACGCGGAAGCGTCCAAGCAGGCGCGGAAGTGTCCAAGCAGGCGCGGTAGAGTCCAAGCAGGCGCGGAAACGTCCAAGTAGGCGCGGAAGCATGCAAGAAGGCGCAGAAGAGTCCAAGCAGGCGCAGAAGAGTCCAAGCAGGCGCGGAAGCGTCCAAGCAGTCGCGGAAGCGTCCAAGCAGGCGCGCTAGCGTCCAAGCAGGCGCGGAAACCTCCAAGCAGGCGCGGAAGCATGCAAGAAGACGTAGAAGAGTCCAAGCAGGCGCGGAAGCGTCCAAGCAGGCGGGGAAGCATGCAAGCAGGCGCGGAAGCGTCCAAGCAGGCGCGGAAGCGTCCAAGCAGGCGCGGAAGCGTCCAAGCAGGCGCGGTAGCGTCCAAGCTGGCGCGGAAACGTCCAATCAGGCGCGGAGCATGCAAGAAGACGCAGAAGAGTCCAAGCAGGCGCGGAAGCGTCCAAGCAGGAGGGGAAGCATGCAAGCAGGCGCGGAAGCGTCCAAGCAGGCGCGGAAACGTCCAAGTAGGCGCGGAAGCATGCAAGAAGGCGCAGAAGAGTCCAAGCAGGCGCGGAAGCGTCCAAGCAGGCGCGGAAACGTCCAAGTAGGCGCGGAAGTATGCAAGAAGGCGCAGAAGAGTCCAAGCAGGCGCGGAAGCGTCCACGCAGTCGCGGTAGCGTCCAAGCAGGCGCGGAAGCATGCAAGAAGGCGCAGAAGAGTCCAAGCAGGCGCGGAAGCGTCCAAGCAGGCGCGGAAGCGTCCAAGCAGGAGGGGAAGCATGCAAGCAGGCGCGGAAGCGTCCAAGCAGGCGCGGAAACGTCCAAGTAGTCGCGGAAGCATGCAAGAAGGCGCAGAAGAGTCCAACCAGGCGCGGAAGCGTCCAAGCAGTCGCAGGAGCGTCCAAGCAGGCGCGGTAGCGTCCAACCAGGCGCGGAAGCGTCCAAGCAGTCGCGGAAGCGTCCAAGCAGGCGCGGAAGAGTCCAAGAAGTCGCGGAAGCGTCCAAGCAGGCGCGGTAGCGTCCAAGCAGGCGCGGAAGCGTCCAAGCAAGCGCGGAAACGTCCAAGCAGGCGCGGAAGCATGCAAGAAGACGCAGAAGAGTTCAAGCAGGCGCGGTAGCGTCCAAGCAGGCGCGGAAGCGTCCAAGCAGTCGCGGAAGCGTCCAAGCAGGCGCGGAAGCGTCCAAGCAGGCGCGGCAGCATGCAAGAAGACGCAGAAGAGTCCAAGCAGGCGCGGAAGCGTCCAAGCAGGAGGGGAAGCATGCAAGCAGGCGCGGAAGCGTCCAAGCAGGCGCGGAAACATCCAAGTAGGCGCGGCAGCATGCAAGAAGTCGCAGAAGACTCCAAACAGTCGCGGAAGCGTCCAAGCAGGCGGGGAAGCATGCAAGCAGGCGCGGAAGCGTCCAAGCAGGCGCGGAAACGTCCAAGCAGGCGCGGAAGCATGCAAGAAGACGAAGAAGAGTCCAAGCAGGCGCGGAAGCGTCCAAGCAGGCGCGGAAGCGTCCAAGCAGGCGCGGAAGCGTCCAAGCAGGCGCGGAAACGTCCAAGCAGTCGCGGAAGCGTCCAAGCAGGCGCGGAAACATCCAAGTAGGCGCGGCAGCATGCAAGGAGGCGCAGAAGAGTCCAAGCAGTCGCGGAAGCGTCCAAGCAGGAGGGGAAGCATGCAAGCAGGCGCGGAAGCGTCCAAGCAGGCGCGGAAACATCCAAGTAGGCGCGGCAGCATGCAAGAAGTCGCAGAAGACTCCAAACAGTCGCGGAAGCGTCCAAGCAGGCGGGGAAGCATGCAAGCAGGCGCGGAAGCGTCCAAGCAGGCGCGGAAACGTCCAAGCAGGCGCGGAAGCATGCAAGAAGACGAAGAAGAGTCCAAGCAGGCGCGGAAGCGTCCAAGCAGGCGCGGAAGCGTCCAAGCAGGCGCGGAAACGTCCAAGCAGGCGCGGAAGCATTCAAAAAGGCGTAGAAGAGTCCAAGCAGGCGCGGTAGGGTCCAAGCAGGCGCGGTAGCGTCCAAGCAGGCGCGGAAACGTCCAAGCAGGCGCGGTAGCGTCCAAGCTGGCGCGGAAACGTCCAATCAGGCGCGGAAGCATGCAAGAAGACGCAGAAGAGTCCAAGCAGGCGCGGAAGCGTCCAAGCAGGCGCGGAAGCGTCCAAGCAGGCGCGGAAACGTCCAAGCAGTCGCGGAAGCGTCCAAGCAGGCGCGGAAACATCCAAGTAGGCGCGGCAGCATGCAAGGAGGCGCAGAAGAGTCCAAGCAGTCGCGGAAGCGTCCAAGCAGGCGCGGAAACGTCCAAGTAGGCGCGGAAGCATGCAAGAAGGCGCAGAAGAGTCCAAGCAGGCGCGGAAGCGTCCACGCAGTCGCGGTAGCGTCCAAGCAGGCGCGGAAGCATGCAAGAAGGCGCAGAAGAGTCCAAGCAGGCGCGGAAGCGTCCAAGCAGGCGCGGAAGCGTCCAAGCAGGAGGGGAAGCATGCAAGCAGGCGCGGAAGCGTCCAAGCAGGCGCGGAAACGTCCAAGTAGTCGCGGAAGCATGCAAGAAGGCGCAGAAGAGTCCAACCAGGCGCGGAAGCGTCCAAGCAGTCGCAGGAGCGTCCAAGCAGGCGCGGTAGCGTCCAACCAGGCGCGGAAGCGTCCAAGCAGTCGCGGAAGCGTCCAAGCAGGCGCGGAAGAGTCCAAGAAGTCGCGGAAGCGTCCAAGCAGGCGCGGTAGCGTCCAAGCAGGCGCGGAAGCGTCCAAGCAGGCGCGGAAACGTCCAAGCAGTCGCGGAAGCGTCCAAGCAGGCGCGGACGCATGCAAGGAGGCGCGGAAGCGTCCAAGCAGTCGCGGAAGCGTCCAAGCAGTCGCGGAAGCATGCAAGCAGGCGCGGAAGCGTCCAGGCAGGCGCGGAAGCGACCAAGCAGTCGCGGTAGCGTCCAACCAGGCGCGGAAGCGTCCAAGAAGTCGAGGAAGCGTCCAAACAGGCGCGGAAGCATGCAAGAAGACGCAGAATAGTCCAAGCAGGCACGGAAGCGTCCAAGCAGTCGCGGAAGCGTCCAAGCAGGCACGGTAGCGTCCAAGCAGTCGCGGAAGAGTCCAAGCAGGCGCGGCAGTGTCCAAGCAGGCGCGGAAACGTCCAAGCAGGCGCGGAAGCATGCAAGAAGACGCAGAAGAGTCCAAGCAGGCGCGGAAGCGTCCAAGCAGGAGGGGAGCATGCAAGCAGGCGCGGTAGTGTCCAACCTGGCGCGGAAACGTCCAAGCAGGCGCGGAAGCATGCAAGAAGGCGCAGAAGAGTCCAAGCAGGCGCGGAAGCATGCAAGAAGACGCAGAATAGTCCAAGCAGGCGCGGAAGCGTCCAAGCAGTCGCGGAAGCGTCCAAGCAGGCGCGGAAGCGTCCAACCAGGTGCGGAAGCGTCCAAGCAGTCGCGGAAGCGTCCAAGCAGGCGCGGAAACATCCAAGTAGGCGCGGCAGCATGCAAGGAGGCGCAGAAGAGTCCAAGCAGTCGCGGAAGCGTCCAAGCAGGCGCGGTAGCGTCCAACCAGGCGCGGATGCGTCCAAGCAGTCGCGGAAGCGTCCAAGCAGGCGCGGTAGCGTCCAAGCAGGCGCGGAAACGTCCAAGCAGGCGCGGAAGCATGCAAGAAGACGCAGAAGAGTCCAAGCAGGCGCGGAAGCGTCCAAGCAGGAGGGGAAGCATGCAAGCAGGCGCGGAAGCGTCCAAGCAGGCGCGGAAACGTCCAAGTAGGCGCGGAAGCATGCAAGAAGGCGCAGAAGAGTCCAAGCAGGCGCGGAAGCGTCCAAGCAGTCGCAGAAGCGTCCAAGCAGGCGCGGTAGCGTCCAAGCAGGCGCGGTAGCGTCCAAACAGGCGCGGCAGGGTCCAAGCAGGCGCGGAAACGTCCAAGCCGGCGCGGAAGCATGCAAGAAGACGCAGAACAGTCCAAGCAGGCGCGGAAGCGTCCAAGCAGTCGCGGAAGCGTCCAAGCAGGCGCGGTAGCGTCCAAGCAGTCGCGGAAGCGTCCAAGCAGGCGCGGTAGCGTCCAAGCAGGCGCGGAAGCGTCCAAGCAGTCGCGGAAGCGTCCAAGCAGGCGCGGACGCATGCAAGGAGGCGCGGAAGCGTCCAAGCAGTCGCGGAAGCGTCCAAGCAGTCGCGGAAGCATGCAAGCAGGCGCGGAAGCGTCCAGGCAGGCGCGAAAGCGACCAAGCAGTCGCGGTAGCGTCCAACCAGGCGCGGAAGCGTCCAAGAAGTCGAGGAAGCGTCCAAACAGGCGCGGAAGCATGCAAGAAGACGCAGAATAGTCCAAGCAGGTACGGAAGCGTCCAAGCAGTCGCGGAAGCGTCCAAGCAGGCACGGTAGCGTCCAAGCAGTCGCGGAAGAGTCCAAGCAGGCGCGGCAGTGTCCAAGCAGGCGCGGAAACGTCCAAGCAGGCGCGGAAGCATGCAAGAAGACGCAGAAGAGTCCAAGCAGGCGCGGAAGCGTCCAAGCAGGAGGGGAGCATGCAAGCAGGCGCGGTAGTGTCCAACCTGGCGCGGAAACGTCCAAGCAGGCGCGAAAGCATGCAAGAAGGCGCAGAAGAGTCCAAGCAGGCGCGGAAGCATGCAAGAAGACGCAGAATAGTCCAAGCAGGCGCGGAAGCGTCCAAGCAGTCGCGGAAGCGTCCAAGCAGGCGCGGAAGCGTCCAACCAGGTGCGGAAGCGTCCAAGCAGTCGCGGAAGCGTCCAAGCAGGCGCGGAAACATCCAAGTAGGCGCGGCAGCATGCAAGGAGGCGCAGAAGAGTCCAAGCAGGCGCGGAAGCGTCCAAGCAGGAGGGGAAGCATGCAAGCAGGCGCGGAAGCGTCCAAGCAGGCGCGGAAACGTCCAAGTAGGCGCGGAAGCATGCAAGAAGGCGCAGAAGAGTCCAAGCAGGCGCGGAAGCGTCCAAGCAGTCGCAGAAGCGTCCAAGCAGGCGCGGTAGCGTCCAAGCAGGCGCGGAAGCGTCCAAACAGGCGCGGCAGGGTCCAAGCAGGCGCGGAAACGTCCAAGCCGGCGCGGAAGCATGCAAGAAGACGCAGAACAGTCCAAGCAGGCGCGGAAGCGTCCAAGCAGTCGCGGAAGCGTCCAAGCAGGCGCGGTAGCGTCCAAGCAGGCGCGGAAGCGTCCAAGCAGGCGCGGTAGCGTCCAAGCTGGCGCGGAAACGTCCAAGCAGGCGCGGAAGCATGCAAGAAGGCGCAGAAGAGTCCAAGCAGGCGCGGAAGCGTCCAAGCAGGCGCGGAAGCGTCCAAGCAGGCGCGGTAGCGTCCAAGCTGGCGCGGAAACGTCCAATCAGGCGCGGAAGCATGCAAGAAGACGCAAAAGAGTCCAAGCAGGCGCGGAAGCGTCCAAGCAGGAGGGGAAGCATGCAAGCAGGCGCAGAAGAGTCCAAGCAGGCGCGGAAGCGTCCAAGCAGTCGCGGAAGCGTCCAAGCAGGCGCGGAAGAGTCCAAGAAGTCGCGGAAGCGTCCAAGCAGGCGCGGTAGCGTCCAAGCAGGCGCGGAAGCGTCCAAGCAGGCCCGGAAACGTCCAAGCAGGCGCGGAAGCATGCAAGAAGACGCAGAAGAGTTCAAGCAGGCGCGGAAGCGTCCAAGCAGTCGCGGAAGAGTCCAAGCAGGCGCGGAAGCATGCAAGAAGGCGCAGAAGAGTCCAAGCAGGCGCGGAAGCGTCCAAGCAGGCGCGGAAGCGTCCAAGCAGGCGCGGTAGCGTCCAAGCTGGCGCGGAAACGTCCAATCAGGCGCGGAAGCATGCAAGAAGACGCAGAAGAGTCCAAGCAGGCGCGGAAGCGTCCAAGCAGGAGGGGAAGCAAGCAAGCAGGCGCGGAAGCGTCCAAGCAGGCGCGGAAACGTCCAAGTAGGCGCGGAAGCATGCAAGAAGGCGCAGAAGAGTCCAAGCAGGCGCGGAAGCGTCCAAGCAGGCGCGGAAACGTCCAAGTAGGCGCGGAAGCATGCAAGAAGGCGCAGAAGAGTCCAAGCAGGCGCGGAAGCGTCCACGCAGTCGCGGTAGCGTCCAAGCAGGCGCGGAAGCATGCAAGAAGGCGCAGAAGAGTCCAAGCAGGCGCGGAAGCGTCCAAGCAGGCGCGGAAGCGTCCAAGCAGGAGGGGAAGCATGCAAGCAGGCGCGGAAGCGTCCAAGCAGGCGCGGAAACGTCCAAGCCGGCGCGGAAGCATGCAAGAAGACGCAGAAGAGTTCAAGCAGGCGCGGAAGCGTCCAAGCAGTCGCGGAAGCGTCCAAGCAGGCGCGGTAGCGTCCAAGCAGTCGCGGAAGCGTCCAAGCAGGCGCGGTAGCGTCCAAGCAGGCGCGGAAGCGTCCAAGCAGTCGCGGAAGCGTCCAAGCAGGCGCGGACGCATGCAAGGAGGCGCGGAAGCGTCCAAGCAGTCGCGGAAGCGTCCAAGCAGTCGCGGAAGCATGCAAGCAGGCGCGGAAGCGTCCAGGCAGGCGCGAAAGCGACCAAGCAGTCGCGGTAGCGTCCAACCAGGCGCGGAAGCGTCCAAGAAGTCGAGGAAGCGTCCAAACAGGCGCGGAAGCATGCAAGAAGACGCAGAATAGTCCAAGCAGGTACGGAAGCGTCCAAGCAGTCGCGGAAGCGTCCAAGCAGGCACGGTAGCGTCCAAGCAGTCGCGGAAGAGTCCAAGCAGGCGCGGCAGTGTCCAAGCAGGCGCGGAAACGTCCAAGCAGGCGCGGAAGCATGCAAGAAGACGCAGAAGAGTCCAAGCAGGCGCGGAAGCGTCCAAGCAGGAGGGGAGCATGCAAGCAGGCGCGGTAGTGTCCAACCTGGCGCGGAAACGTCCAAGCAGGCGCGAAAGCATGCAAGAAGGCGCAGAAGAGTCCAAGCAGGCGCGGAAGCATGCAAGAAGACGCAGAATAGTCCAAGCAGGCGCGGAAGCGTCCAAGCAGTCGCGGAAGCGTCCAAGCAGGCGCGGAAGCGTCCAACCAGGTGCGGAAGCGTCCAAGCAGTCGCGGAAGCGTCCAAGCAGGCGCGGAAACATCCAAGTAGGCGCGGCAGCATGCAAGGAGGCGCAGAAGAGTCCAAGCAGTCGCGGAAGCGTCCAAGCAGGCGCGGTAGCGTCCAACCAGGCGCGGATGCGTCCAAGCAGTCGCGGAAGCGTCCAAGCAGGCGCGGTAGCGTCCAAGCAGGCGCGGAAACGACCAAGCAGGCGCGGAAGCATGCAAGAAGACGCAGAAGAGTCCAAGCAGGCGCGGAAGCGTCCAAGCAGGAGGGGAAGCATGCAAGCAGGCGCGGAAGCGTCCAAGCAGGCGCGGAAACGTCCAAGTAGGCGCGGAAGCATGCAAGAAGGCGCAGAAGAGTCCAAGCAGGCGCGGAAGCGTCCAAGCAGTCGCAGAAGCGTCCAAGCAGGCGCGGTAGCGTCCAAGCAGGCGCGGAAGCGTCCAAACAGGCGCGGCAGGGTCCAAGCAGGCGCGGAAACGTCCAAGCAGGCGCGGAAGCATGCAAGAAGACGCAGAACAGTCCAAGCAGGCGCGGAAGCGTCCAAGCAGTCGCGGAAGCGTCCAAGCAGGCGCGGTAGCGTCCAAGCAGGCGCGGAAGAGTCCAAGCAGGAGGGGAAGCGTCCAAGCAGTCGCAGAAGCGTCCAAGCAGGCGCGGTAGCGTCCAAGCAGGCGCGGAAGCGTCCAAACAGGCGCGGCAGGGTCCAAGCAGGCGCGGAAACGTCCAAGCAGGCGCGGAAGCGTCCAAGCAGACGCGGAAGCGTCCAAGCAGGCGCGGAAGCGTCCAAGCAGGCGCGGTAGAGTCCAAGCAGGCGCGGAAACGTCCAAGTAGGCGCGGAAGCATGCAAGAAGGCGCAGAAGAGTCCAAGCAGGCGCAGAAGAGTCCAAGCAGGCGCGGAAGCGTCCAAGCAGTCGCGGAAGCGTCCAAGCAGGCGCGCTAGCGTCCAAGCAGGCGCGGAAACCTCCAAGCAGGCGCGGAAGCATGCAAGAAGACGCAGAACAGTCCAAGCAGGCGCGGAAGCGTCCAAGCAGTCGCGGAAGCGTCCAAGCAGGCGCGGTAGCGTCCAAGAAGGCGCGGAAGCGTCCAAGCAGTCGCGGAAGCGTCCAAGCAGGCGCGGTAGCGTCCAACCAGGCGCGGAAGACTCCAAGCAGTCGCGGAAGCGTCCAAGCAGGCGCGGTAGTGTCCAAGCAGGCGCGGTAGCGTCCAACAAGGCGCGGATGCGTCCAAGCAGTCGCGGAAGCGTCCAAGCAGGCGCGGTAGCGTCCAAGCAGGCGCAGAAACGTCCAAGCAGGCGCGGAAGCGTCCAAGCAGGCGCGGTAGCGTCCAAGCAGGCGCGGAAGAGTCCAATAAGTCGCGGAAGCGTCCAAGCAGGCGCGGTAGCGTCCAAGCAGGCGCGGAAACGTCCAAGTAGGCACGGCAGCATGCAAGAAGGCGCAGAAGAATCCAAGCAGGCGCGGAAGCGTCCAAGCAGGCGGGGAAGCATGCAAGCAGGCGCGGTTGCGTCCAACCAGGCGCGGAAGCGTCCAAGCAGGCGGGGAAGCATGCAAGCAGGCGCGGAAACGTCCAAGCACGCGCGGAAGCATGCAAGAAGACGCAGAAGCGTCCAAGCAGGCGCGGCAGCGTCCAAGCAGGCGCGGAAACGTCCAAGCAGGCGCGGAAGCATGCAAGAAGGCGCAGAAGAGTCCAAGCAGGCGCGGAAGCGTCCAAGCAGGAGGGGAAGCATGCAAGCAGGCGCTGAAGCGTCCAAGCAGGCGCGGAAACGTCCAAGTAGGCGCGGAAGCATGCAAGAAGGCGCAGAAGAGTCCAAGCAGGCGCGGAAGCGTCCAAGCAGTCGCAGGAGCGTCCAAGCAGGCGCGGAAGCGTCCAAGCAGTCGCGGAAGCGTTCAAGCAGGCGCGGTAGCGTCCAACCAGGCGCGGAAGCGTCCAAGCAGTCGCGGAAGCGTCCAAGCAGGCGCGGTAGTGTCCAAGCTGGTGCGGAAACGTCCAAGCAGGCGCGGAAGCATGCAAGAAGGCGCAGAAGAGTCCAAGCAGGCGCGGAAGCGTCCAAGCAGTCGCGGAAGCGTCCAAGCAGGCGCGGAAGCGTCCAAGCAGGCGCGGAAGCGTCCAAGCAGTCGCGGAAGCGTCCAAGCAGGCGCGGTAGGGTCCAAGCTGGTGCGGAAACGTCCAAGCAGGCGCGGAAGCATGCAAGAAGGCGCAGAAGAGTCCAAGCAGGCGCGGAAGCGTCCAAGCAGTCGCGGAAGCGTCCAAGCAGGCGCGGAAGAGTCCAAGCAGGCGCGGAAGCGTCCAAGCAGGCGCGGTAGCGTCCAAGCAGGCGCGGAAGCGTCCAAGCAGGCGCGGTAGCGTCCAAGCAGGCGCGGAAGCGTCCAAGCAGTCGCAGGAGCGTCCAAGCAGGCGCGGTAGCGTCCAACCAGGCGCGGAAGCGTCCAAGCAGGCGCGGAAGCGTCCAAGCAGGCGCGGAAACGTCCAAGCAGGCGCGGAAGCATTCAAAAAGGCGTAGAAGAGTCCAAGCAGGCGCGGTAGGGTCCAAGCAGGCGCGGTAGCGTCCAAGCAGGCGCGGAAGCGTCCAAGCAGGCGCGGAAGCATGCAAGAAGGAGCAGAAGAGTCCAAGCAGGCGCGGAAGCGTCCAAGCAGTCGCGGAAGCGTCCAAGCAGGCGCGGTAGCGTCCAAGCAGGCGCGGAAACGTCCAAGTAGGCACGGCAGCATGCAAGAAGGCGCAGAAGAATCCAAGCAGGCGCGGAAGCGTCCAAGCAGGCGGGGAAGCATGCAAGCAGGCGCGGAAGCGTCCAAGCAGGCGCGGTAGCGTCCAAGCAGGCGCGGAAACGTCCAAGCAGGCGCGGAAGCATGCAAGCAGGCGCGGAAGCATCCAAGCAGGCGCGGAAGCGTCCAAGCAGGCGCGGAAGCATCCAAGCAGGCGCGGAAGCATGCAAGAAGGCGCAGAATAGTCCAAGCAGGCGCGGAAGCGTCCAAGCAGTCGCGGAAGCGTCCAAGCAGTCGCGGAAGCGTCCAAGCAGGCGCGGAAACGTCCAAGCAGGCGCGTTAGCATGCAAGAAGACGCAGAAGAGTCCAAGCAGGCGCTGAAGTGTTCAAGCAGGCGGGGAAGCATGCAAGCAGGCGCGGTTGCGTCCAACCAGGCGCGGAAGCGTCCAAGCAGGCGGGGAAGCATGCAAGCAGGCGCGGAAACGTCCAAGCACGCGCGGAAGCATGCAAGAAGACGCAGAAGAGTCCAAGCAGGCGCGGAAGCGTCCAAGCAGGAGGGGTAGCATGCAAGAAGGCGCAGAAGAGTCCAAGCAGGCGCGGAAGCGTCCAAGCAGTCGCGGAAGCCTCCAAGCAGGCGCGGTAGCGTCCAAGCAGGCGCGGTAGCGTCCAAGCAGTCGCGGAAACGTCCAAGCAGGCGCGGAAGCATGCAAGAAGGCGCAGAAGATTCCAAGCAGGCGCGGAAGCGTCCAAGCAGGCGCGGTAGCGTCCAAGAAGGCGCGGAAACGTCCAAGCAGGCGCGGAAGCATGCAAGAAGACGCAGAAGCGTCCAAGCAGGCGCGGTAGCGTCCAAGCAGGCGCGGAAACGTCCAAGCAGGCGCGGAAGCATGCAAGAAGGCGCAGAAGAGTCCAAGCAGGCGCGGAAGCGTCCAAGCAGTCGCGGAAGCGTCCAAGCAGGCGCGGTAGAGTCCAAGCAGTCGAGGAAGCGTCCAAGCAGGCGCGGTAGCGTCCAACCAGGCGCGGATGCGTCCAAGCAGTCGCGGAAGCGTCCAAGCAGGCGCGGTAGCGTCCAAGCAGGCGCGGTAGAGTCCAAGCAGTCGAGGAAGCGTCCAAGCAGGCGCGGTAGCGTCCAACCAGGCGCGGAAGCGTCCAAGCAGGCGGGGACGCATGCAAGCAGGCGCGGAAGCGTCCAGGCAGTCGCGGAAGCGTCCAAGCAGTCGCGGAAGCGTCCAAGCAGTCGCGGAAGCGTCCAAGCAGTCGCGGAAGCGTCCAAGCAGGCGCGGTAGCGTCCAAGCAGGCGCGGAAGCATGCAAGAAGACGCAGAAGAGTTCAAGCAGGCGCGGAAGCGTCCAAGCAGGAGGGGAAGCATGCAAGCAGGCGCGGAAGCATCCAAGCAGGCGCGGAAACGTCCAAGTAGGCGCGGAAGCATGCAAGAAGGCGCAGAGGAGTCCAAGCAGGCGCGGAAGCGTCCAAGCAGTCGCAGAACCGTCCAAGCAGTCGCGGTAGCGTCCAACCAGGCGCGGAAGAGTCCAAGAAGTCGCGGAAGCGTCCAAACAGGCGCGGCAGCGTCCAGGCAGGAGCGGAAACGTCCAAGCAGGCGCGGAAGCATGCAAGAAGACGCAGAAGAGTCCAAGCAGGCGCGGAAGCGTCCAAGCAGGAGGGGAAGCATGCAAGCAGGCGCGGAAGCGTCCAAGCAGGCGCGGAAACGTCCAAGTAGGCGCGGAAGCATGCAAGAAGGCGCAGAAGAGTCCAAGCAGGCGCGGAAGCGTCCAAGCAGTCGCAGAAGCGTCCAAGCAGGCGCGGTAGCGTCCAACCAGGCGCGGAAGCGTCCAAGCAGTCGCGGAAGCGTCCAAGCAGTCGCGGTAGAGTCCAAGCAGGCGGGGAAGCATGCAAGCAGGCGCGGTAGCGTCCAACCAGGCGCGGAAGCGTCCAAGCACGGGGGGAAGCATGCAAGAAGACACAGAAGAGTCCAAGCAGGCGCGGAAGCGTCCAAGCAGGCGGGGAAGCATGCAAGCATGCGCGGAAGCATGCAAGAAGACGCAGAAGAGTCCAAGCAGGCGCGGAAGCGTCCAAGCAGTCGCGAAAGCGTCCAAGCAGACGCGGTAGTGTCCAAGCAGTCGCGGCAGCGTCCAAGCAGGCGCGGTAGCGTCCAAGCAGTCGCGGAAGCGTCCAAGCAGGCGCGGAAGCGTCCAAGCAGGCGGGGAAGCATGCACGCAGGCGCGGAAGCGTCCAAGCAGGCGCGGAAACGTCCAAGTAGGCGCGGCAGCATGCAAGAAGGCGCACAAGATTCCTATCAGGCGCGGAAGCGTCCAAGCAGGCGGGGAAGCATGCAAGCAGGTGCGGAAGCGTCTACGCAGGCGCGGAAACGTCCAAGTAGGCGCGGCAGCATGCAAGAAGGCGCAGAAGAGTCCAAGCAGGCGCGGAAGCGTCCAAGCAGTCGCGGAAGCGTCCAAGCAGGCGCGTTAGCATCCAAGCTGGCGCGGAAACGTCCAAGCAGGCGCGGAAGCATGCAAGAAGGCGCAGAAGAGTCCAAGCAGCCGCGGAAGCGTCCAAGCAGGCGGGGAAGCATGCAAGCAGGCGCGGAAGCGTCCACGCAGGCGCGGAAACGTCCAAGTAGGCGCGGCAGCATGCAAGAAGGCGCAGAAGAGTCCAAGTAGGCGCGGAAGCGTCCAAGCAGGCGCGGTAGCGTCCAAGCAAGCGCGGAAGCGTCCAAGAAGGCGCGGAAGCATGCAAGAAGACGCAGAAGAGTCCAAGCAGGCGCGGAAGCGTCCAAGCAGGCGGGGAAGCATGCAAGCAGGCGCGGAAGCGTCCAAGCAGTCGCGGAAGCGTCCAAGCAGGCGCGGTAGCGTCCAAGCAAGCGCGGAAGCGTCCAAGAAGGCGCGGAAGCATGCAAGAAGACGCAGAAGAGTCCAAGCAGGCGCGGAAGCGTCCAAGCAGGCGGGGAAGCATGCAAGCAGGCGCGGAAGCGTCCAAGCATGCGCGGAAGCATCCATATAGGCGCGGAAGCGTCCAAGCAGGCGCGGAACCGTGCAAGCAGGCGCGGAAGCGTCCAAGCATGCGCGGAAGAGTCCAAACAGGCACGGAAGCGTCCAAGCAGGCGCGGAAGCGTCCAAGCAGGCGCGGAAGCGTCCAAGTAGGCGCGGTAGCTTCCATATAGGCGCGGAAGCGTCCAAGCAGGCGCGGAACCGTGCAAGCAGGCGCGGAAGCATCCATATAGGCGCGAAAGCGTCAAAGCAGGCGCGGAAGCGTCCAAGCAGGCGCGGAAGCGTCCAAGCAGGCACGGAAGCATCCATATAGGCGCGAAAGCGTCAAAGCAGGCGCGGAAGCGTCCAAGCAGGCGCGGAAACGTCCAAGTAGGCGCGGAAGCATGCAAGAAGGAGCAGAAGAGTCCAAGCAGGCGCGGAAGCGTGCAAGCAGGCGCGGAAGCGTCCAAGCAGGCGCGGAAGCGTCCAAGCAGGCGCGGAAGCGTCCAAGTAGGCGCGGAAGCATCCATATAGGCGCGAAAGCGTCAAAGCAGGCGCGGAAGCGTCCAAGCAGGCGCGGAAACGTCCAAGTAGGCGCGGAAGCATGCAAGAAGGAGCAGAAGAGTCCAAGCAGGCGCGGAAGCGTCCAAGCAGGCGCGGAAGCGTCCAAGCAGTCGCAGAAGCGTCCAAACAGGCGCGGTAGCGTCCAAGCAGGCGCGGAAGAGTCCAAGAAGTCGCGGAAGCGTCCAAGCAGGCGCGGTAGCGTCCAAGCAGTCGCGGAAGATTCCAAGCAGGCGCGGCAGAGTCCAAGAAGGCGCGGAAACGTCCAAGCAGGCGCGGAAGCATGCAAGAAGACGCAGAAGAGTCCAAGCAGGCGCGGAAGCGTCCAAGCAGTCGCAGAAGCGTCCAAGCTGGCGCGGAAGCGTCCAAGCAGGCGCGGAAGCATGCAAGCAGGCGCGGAAGCGTCCAAGCAGTCGCGGAAGCGTCCAAGCAGGCGCGGAAGAGTCCAAGAAGTCGCGGAAGCGTCCAAGCAGGCGCGGTAGCGTCCAACCAGGCGCGGAAGCGTCCAAGCAGGCGGGGAAGCATGCACGCAGGCGCGGAAGCGTCCAAGCAGGCGCGGAAACGTCCAAGTAGGCGCGGCAGCATGCAAGAAGGCGCACAAGATTCCTATCAGGCGCGGAAGCGTCCAAGCAGGCGGGGAAGCATGCAAGCAGGTGCGGAAGCGTCCACGCAGGCGCGGAAACGTCCAAGCAGGCGGGGAAGCATGCAAGCAGGCGCGGAAGCGTCCACGCAGGCGCGGAAACGTCCAAGTAGGCGCGGCAGCATGCAAGAAGGCGCAGAAGAGTCCAAGCAGGCGCGGAAGCGTCCAAGCAGTCGCGGAAACGTCCAAGCAGGCGCGGTAGCGTCCAACCAGGCGCGGAAGCGTCCAAGCAGTCGCGGAAGCGTCCAAGCAGGCGCGGAAGAGTCCAAGAAGTCGCGGAAGCGTCCAAGCAGGCGCGGTAGCGTCCAAGCAGTCGCGGAAGAGTCCAAGCAGGCGCGGAAGCGTCCAAGCAGGCGCGGAAACGTCCAAGTAGGCGGGGAAGCATGCACGCAGGCGCGGAAGCGTCCAAGCAGGCGCGGAAACGTCCAAGCAGGCGCGGTAGCGTCCAACCAGGCGCGGAAGCGTCCTAGCAGTCGCAGAAACGTACAAGCAGGCGCGGAAGCGTCCAAGCAGGCGCGGAAGCGTCCAAGCAGGCGGGGAAGCATGCACGCAGGCGCGGAAGCGTCCAGGCAGGCGCGGAAACGTCCAAGTAGGCGCGGCAGCATGCAAGAAGGCGCACAAGATTCCTATCAGGCGCGGAAGCGTCCAAGCAGGCGGGGAAGCATGCAAGCAGGTGCGGAAGCGTCCACGCAGGCGCGGAAACGTCCAAGTAGGCGCGGCAGCATGCAAGAAGGCGCAGAAGAGTCCAAGCAGGCGCGGAAGCGTCCAAGCAATCGCGGAAGCGTCCAAGCAGGCGCGTTAGCATCCAAGCTGGCGCGGAAACGTCCAAGCAGGCGCGGAAGCATGCAAGAAGGCGCAGAAGAGTCCAAGCAGCCGCGGAAGCGTCCAAGCAGGCGGGGAAGCATGCAAGCAGGCGCGGAAGCGTCCACGCAGGCGCGGAAACGTCCAAGTAGGCGCGGCAGCATGCAAGAAGGCGCAGAAGAGTCCAAGCAGGCGCGGAAGCGTCCAAGCAGGCGCGGAAGCGTCCAAGCAGTCGCGGAAGCGTCCAAGCAGGCGCGGAAGCGTCCAAGCAGGCAGGGAAGCATGCAAGCAGGCGCGGAAGCGTCCACGCAGGCGCGGAAACGTCCAAGTAGGCGCGGCAGCATGCAAGAAGGCGCAGAAGAGTCCAAGCAGGCGCGGAAGCGTCCAAGCAGTCGCGGAAACGTCCAAGCAGGCGCGGTAGCGTCCAACCAGGCGCGGAAGCGTCCAAGCAGTCGCGGAAGCGTCCAAGCAGGCGCGGTAGCGTGCAAGCAGGCGCGGAAACGTCCAAGCATGCGCGGAAGCATACAAGAAGACGCAGAAGCGTCCAAGCAGTCGCGGAAACGTCCAAGCAGGCGCGGAAGCGTCCAAGCAGTCGCGGAAGCGTCCAAGCAGTCGCGGAAGCGTCCAAGCAGGCGCGGTAGCGTCCAAGCAGGTGCGGAAACGTCCAAGCAGGCGCGGAAGCATGCAAGAAGACGCAGAAGCGTCCAAGCAGTCGCGGAAACGTCCAAGCAGGCGCGGAAGCGTCCAAGCAGTCACAGGAGCGTCCAAGCAGGCGCGGTAGCGTCCAACCAGGCGCGGAAGCGTCCAAGCAGTCGCGGAAGCGTCCAAGCAGGCGCGGAAGCATGCAAGCAGGCGCGGAAGCGTCCAAGCAGTCGCGGAAGCGTCCAAGCAGGCGCGGAAGAGTCCAAGAAGTCGCGGAAGCGTCCAAGCAGGCGCGGTAGCGTCCAAGCAGTCGCGGAAGAGTCCAAGCAGGCGCGGAAGCGTCCAAGCAGGCGCGGAAACGTCCAAGTAGGCGCGGAAGCATGCAAGAAGGCGCAGAAGAGTCCAAGCAGGCGCGGAAGCGTCCAAGCAGTCGCAGAAGCGTCCAAGCAGGCGCGGTAGCGTCCAACCAGGCGCGGATGCGTCCAAGCAGTCGCGGAAGCGTCCAAGCAGGCGCGGTAGCGTCCAAGCAGGCGCGGTAGAGTCCAAGCAGTCGCGGAAGCGTCCAAGCAGGCGCGGTAGCGTCCAACCAGGCGCGGATGCGTCCAAGCAGTCGCGGAAGCGTCCAAGCAGGCGCGGTAGCGTCCAAGCAGGCGCGGTAGAGTCCAAGCAGTCGCGGAAGCGTCCAAGCAGGCGCGGAAGCGTCCAAGCAGGCGGGGAAGCATGCAAGCAGGCGCGGAAGCGTCCAAGCATGCGCGGAAGCATCCATATAGGCGCGGAAGCGTCCAAGCAGGCGCGGAACCGTGCAAGCAGGCGCGGAAGCGTCCAAGCATGCGCGGAAGAGTCCAAGCAGGCACGGAAGCGTCCAAGCAGGCGCGGAAGCGTCCAAGCAGGCGCGGAAACGTCCAAGTAGGCGGGGAAGCATGCACGCAGGCGCGGAAGCGTCCAAGCAGGCGCGGAAACGTCCAAGCAGGCGCGGTAGCGTCCAACCAGGCGCGGAAGCGTCCTAGCAGTCGCAGAAACGTACAAGCAGGCGCGGAAGCGTCCAAGCAGGCGCGGAAGCGTCCAAGCAGGCGGGGAAGCATGCACGCAGGCGCGGAAGCGTCCAAGCAGGCGCGGAAACGTCCAAGTAGGCGCGGCAGCATGCAAGAAGGCGCACAAGATTCCTATCAGGCGCGGAAGCGTCCAAGCAGGCGGGGAAGCATGCAAGCAGGTGCGGAAGCGTCCACGCAGGCGCGGAAACGTCCAAGTAGGCGCGGCAGCATGCAAGAAGGCGCAGAAGAGTCCAAGCAGGCGCGGAAGCGTCCAAGCAATCGCGGAAGCGTCCAAGCAGGCGCGTTAGCATCCAAGCTGGCGCGGAAACGTCCAAGCAGGCGCGGAAGCATGCAAGAAGGCGCAGAAGAGTCCAAGCAGCCGCGGAAGCGTCCAAGCAGGCGGGGAAGCATGCAAGCAGGCGCGGAAGCGTCCACGCAGGCGCGGAAACGTCCAAGTAGGCGCGGCAGCATGCAAGAAGGCGCAGAAGAGTCCAAGCAGGCGCGGAAGCGTCCAAGCAGGCGCGGAAGCGTCCAAGCAGTCGCGGAAGCGTCCAAGCAGGCGCGGAAGCGTCCAAGCAGGCGGGGAAGCATGCAAGCAGGCGCGGAAGCGTCCACGCAGGCGCGGAAACGTCCAAGTAGGCGCGGCAGCATGCAAGAAGGCGCAGAAGAGTCCAAGCAGGCGCGGAAGCGTCCAAGCAGTCGCGGAAACGTCCAAGCAGGCGCGGTAGCGTCCAACCAGGCGCGGAAGCGTCCAAGCAGTCGCGGAAGCGTCCAAGCAGGCGCGGTAGCGTGCAAGCAGGCGCGGAAACGTCCAAGCATGCGCGGAAGCATACAAGAAGACGCAGAAGCGTCCAAGCAGTCGCGGAAACGTCCAAGCAGGCGCGGAAGCGTCCAAGCAGTCGCGGAAGCGTCCAAGCAGTCGCGGAAGCGTCCAAGCAGGCGCGGTAGCGTCCAAGCAGGTGCGGAAACGTCCAAGCAGGCGCGGAAGCATGCAAGAAGACGCAGAAGCGTCCAAGCAGTCGCGGAAACGTCCAAGCAGGCGCGGAAGCGTCCAAGCAGTCGCAGGAGCGTCCAAGCAGGCGCGGTAGCGTCCAACCAGGCGCGGAAGCGTCCAAGCAGTCGCGGAAGCGTCCAAGCAGGCGCGGAAGCATGCAAGCAGGCGCGGAAGCGTCCAAGCAGTCGCGGAAGCGTCCAAGCAGGCGCGGAAGAGTCCAAGAAGTCGCGGAAGCGTCCAAGCAGGCGCGGTAGCGTCCAAGCAGTCGCGGAAGAGTCCAAGCAGGCGCGGAAGCGTCCAAGCAGGCGCGGAAACGTCCAAGTAGGCGCGGAAGCATGCAAGAAGGCGCAGAAGAGTCCAAGCAGGCGCGGAAGCGTCCAAGCAGTCGCAGAAGCGTCCAAGCAGGCGCGGTAGCGTCCAACCAGGCGCGGATGCGTCCAAGCAGTCGCGGAAGCGTCCAAGCAGGCGCGGTAGCGTCCAAGCAGGCGCGGTAGAGTCCAAGCAGTCGCGGAAGCGTCCAAGCAGGCGCGGTAGCGTCCAACCAGGCGCGGATGCGTCCAAGCAGTCGCGGAAGCGTCCAAGCAGGCGCGGTAGCGTCCAAGCAGGCGCGGTAGAGTCCAAGCAGTCGCGGAAGCGTCCAAGCAGGCGCGAAAGCGTCCAAGCAGGCGGGGAAGCATGCAAGCAGGCGCGGAAGCGTCCAAGCATGCGCGGAAGCATCCATATAGGCGCGGAAGCGTCCAAGCAGGCGCGGAACCGTGCAAGCAGGCGCGGAAGCGTCCAAGCATGCGCGGAAGAGTCCAAGCAGGCACGGAAGCGTCCAAGCAGGCGCGGAAGCGTCCAAGCAGGCGCGGAAGCGTCCAAGTAGGCGCGGTAGCTTCCATATAGGCGCGGAAGCGTCCAAGCAGGCGCGGAACCGTGCAAGCAGGCGCGGAAGCATCCATATAGGCGCGAAAGCGTCAAAGCAGGCGCGGAAGCGTCCAAGCAGGCGCGGAAGCGTCCAAGCAGGCACGGAAGCATCCATATAGGCGCGAAAGCGTCAAAGCAGGCGCGGAAGCGTCCAAGCAGGCGCGGAAACGTCCAAGTAGGCGCGGAAGCATGCAAGAAGGAGCAGAAGAGTCCAAGCAGGCGCGGAAGCGTGCAAGCAGGCGCGGAAGCGTCCAAGCAGGCGCGGAAGCGTCCAAGCAGGCGCGGAAGCGTCCAAGTAGGCGCGGAAGCATCCATATAGGCGCGAAAGCGTCAAAGCAGGCGCGGAAGCGTCCAAGCAGGCGCGGAAACGTCCAAGTAGGCGCGGAAGCATGCAAGAAGGAGCAGAAGAGTCCAAGCAGGCGCGGAAGCGTCCAAGCAGGCGCGGAAGCGTCCAAGCAGTCGCAGAAGCGTCCAAACAGGCGCGGTAGCGTCCAAGCAGGCGCGGAAGAGTCCAAGAAGTCGCGGAAGCGTCCAAGCAGGCGCGGTAGCGTCCAAGCAGTCGCGGAAGAGTCCAAGCAGGCGCGGCAGAGTCCAAGAAGGCGCGGAAACGTCCAAGCAGGCGCGGAAGCATGCAAGAAGACGCAGAAGAGTCCAAGCAGGCGCGGAAGCGTCCAAGCAGTCGCAGAAGCGTCCAAGCTGGCGCGGAAGCGTCCAAGCAGGCGCGGAAGCATGCAAGCAGGCGCGGAAGCGTCCAAGCAGTCGCGGAAGCGTCCAAGCAGGCGCGGAAGAGTCCAAGAAGTCGCGGAAGCGTCCAAGCAGGCGCGGTAGCGTCCAACCAGGCGCGGAAGCGTCCAAGCAGGCGCGGAAACGTCCAAGTAGGCGCGGAAGCATGCAAGAAGGCGCAGAAGAGTCCAAGCAGGCGCGGAAGCGTCCAAGCAGTCGCAGAAGCGTCCAAGCAGGCGCGGTAGCGTCCAACCAGGCGCGGATGCGTCCAAGCAGTCGCGGAAGCGTCCAAGCAGGCGCGGTAGCGTCCAAGCAGGCGCGGTAGAGTCCAAGCAGTCGCGGAAGCGTCCAAGCAGGCGCGGTAGCGTCCAACCAGGCGCGGATGCGTCCAAGCAGTCGCGGAAGCGTCCAAGCAGGCGCGGTAGCGTCCAAGCAGGCGCGGTAGAGTCCAAGCAGTCGCGGAAGCGTCCAAGCAGGCGCGGAAGCGTCCAAGCAGGCGGGGAAGCATGCAAGCAGGCGCGGAAGCGTCCAAGCATGCGCGGAAGCATCCATATAGGCGCGGAAGCGTCCAAGCAGGCGCGGAACCGTGCAAGCAGGCGCGGAAGCGTCCAAGCATGCGCGGAAGAGTCCAAGCAGGCACGGAAGCGTCCAAGCAGGCGCGGAAGCGTCCAAGCAGGCGCGGAAGCGTCCAAGTAGGCGCGGTAGCTTCCATATAGGCGCGGAAGCGTCCAAGCAGGCGCGGAACCGTGCAAGCAGGCGCGGAAGCATCCATATAGGCGCGAAAGCGTCAAAGCAGGCGCGGAAGCGTCCAAGCAGGCGCGGAAACGTCCAAGTAGGCGCGGCAGCATGCAAGAAGGCGCAGAAGAGTCCAAGCAGGCGCGGAAGCGTCCAAGCAGTCGCGGAAACGTCCAAGCAGGCGCGGTAGCGTCCAACCAGGCGCGGAAGCGTCCAAGCAGTCGCGGAAGCGTCCAAGCAGGCGCGGTAGCGTGCAAGCAGGCGCGGAAACGTCCAAGCATGCGCGGAAGCATACAAGAAGACGCAGAAGCGTCCTAGCAGTCGCAGAAAAGTACAAGCAGGCGCGGAAGCGTCCAAGCGGGCGCGGAAGCGTCCAAGCAGGCGGGGAAGCATGCACGCAGGCGCGGAAGCGTCCAAGCAGTCGCGGAAGAGTCCAAGCAGGCGCGGCAGAGTCCAAGAAGGCGCGGAAACGTCCAAGCAGGCGCGGAAGCATGCAAGAAGACGCAGAAGAGTCCAAGCAGGCGCGGAAGCGTCCAAGCAGTCGCAGAAGCGTCCAAGCTGGCGCGGAAGCGTCCAAGCAGGCGCGGAAGCATGCAAGCAGGCGCGGAAGCGTCCAAGCAGTCGCGGAAGCGTCCAAGCAGGCGCGGAAGAGTCCAAGAAGTCGCGGAAGCGTCCAAGCAGGCGCGGTAGCGTCCAACCAGGCGCGGAAGCGTCCTAGCAGTCGCAGAAAAGTACAAGCAGGCGCGGAAGCGTCCAAGCGGGCGCGGAAGCGTCCAAGCAGGCGGGGAAGCATGCACGCAGGCGCGGAAGCGTCCAAGCAGGCGCGGAAACGTCCAAGTAGGCGCGGCAGCATGCAAGAAGGCGCACAAGATTCCTATCAGGCGCGGAAGCGTCCAAGCAGGCGGGGAAGCATGCAAGCAGGTGCGGAAGCGTCCACGCAGGCGCGGAAACGTCCAAGCAGGCGGGGAAGCATGCAAGCAGGCGCGGAAGCGTCCACGCAGGCGCGGAAACGTCCAAGTAGGCGCGGCAGCATGCAAGAAGGCGCAGAAGAGTCCAAGCAGGCGCGGAAGCGTCCAAGCAGTCGCGGAAACGTCCAAGCAGGCGCGGTAGCGTCCAACCAGGCGCGGAAGCGTCCAAGCAGTCGCGGAAGCGTCCAAGCAGGCGCGGAAGAGTCCAAGAAGTCGCGGAAGCGTCCAAGCAGGCGCGGTAGCGTCCAAGCAGTCGCGGAAGAGTCCAAGCAGGCGCGGAAGCGTCCAAGCAGGCGCGGAAACGTCCAAGTAGGCGGGGAAGCATGCACGCAGGCGCGGAAGCGTCCAAGCAGGCGCGGAAACGTCCAAGCAGGCGCGGTAGCGTCCAACCAGGCGCGGAAGCGTCCTAGCAGTCGCAGAAACGTACAAGCAGGCGCGGAAGCGTCCAAGCAGGCGCGGAAGCGTCCAAGCAGGCGGGGAAGCATGCACGCAGGCGCGGAAGCGTCCAAGCAGGCGCGGAAACGTCCAAGTAGGCGCGGCAGCATGCAAGAAGGCGCACAAGATTCCTATCAGGCGCGGAAGCGTCCAAGCAGGCGGGGAAGCATGCAAGCAGGTGCGGAAGCGTCCACGCAGGCGCGGAAACGTCCAAGTAGGCGCGGCAGCATGCAAGAAGGCGCAGAAGAGTCCAAGCAGGCGCGGAAGCGTCCAAGCAATCGCGGAAGCGTCCAAGCAGGCGCGTTAGCATCCAAGCTGGCGCGGAAACGTCCAAGCAGGCGCGGAAGCATGCAAGAAGGCGCAGAAGAGTCCAAGCAGCCGCGGAAGCGTCCAAGCAGGCGGGGAAGCATGCAAGCAGGCGCGGAAGCGTCCACGCAGGCGCGGAAACGTCCAAGTAGGCGCGGCAGCATGCAAGAAGGCGCAGAAGAGTCCAAGCAGGCGCGGAAGCGTCCAAGCAGGCGCGGAAGCGTCCAAGCAGTCGCGGAAGCGTCCAAGCAGGCGCGGAAGCGTCCAAGCAGGCGGGGAAGCATGCAAGCAGGCGCGGAAGCGTCCACGCAGGCGCGGAAACGTCCAAGTAGGCGCGGCAGCATGCAAGAAGGCGCAGAAGAGTCCAAGCAGGCGCGGAAGCGTCCAAGCAGTCGCGGAAACGTCCAAGCAGGCGCGGTAGCGTCCAACCAGGCGCGGAAGCGTCCAAGCAGTCGCGGAAGCGTCCAAGCAGGCGCGGTAGCGTGCAAGCAGGCGCGGAAACGTCCAAGCATGCGCGGAAGCATACAAGAAGACGCAGAAGCGTCCAAGCAGTCGCGGAAACGTCCAAGCAGGCGCGGAAGCGTCCAAGCAGTCGCGGAAGCGTCCAAGCAGTCGCGGAAGCGTCCAAGCAGGCGCGGTAGCGTCCAAGCAGGTGCGGAAACGTCCAAGCAGGCGCGGAAGCATGCAAGAAGACGCAGAAGCGTCCAAGCAGTCGCGGAAACGTCCAAGCAGGCGCGGAAGCGTCCAAGCAGTCGCAGGAGCGTCCAAGCAGGCGCGGTAGCGTCCAACCAGGCGCGGAAGCGTCCAAGCAGTCGCGGAAGCGTCCAAGCAGGCGCGGAAGCATGCAAGCAGGCGCGGAAGCGTCCAAGCAGTCGCGGAAGCGTCCAAGCAGGCGCGGAAGAGTCCAAGAAGTCGCGGAAGCGTCCAAGCAGGCGCGGTAGCGTCCAAGCAGTCGCGGAAGAGTCCAAGCAGGCGCGGAAGCGTCCAAGCAGGCGCGGAAACGTCCAAGTAGGCGCGGAAGCATGCAAGAAGGCGCAGAAGAGTCCAAGCAGGCGCGGAAGCGTCCAAGCAGTCGCAGAAGCGTCCAAGCAGGCGCGGTAGCGTCCAACCAGGCGCGGATGCGTCCAAGCAGTCGCGGAAGCGTCCAAGCAGGCGCGGTAGCGTCCAAGCAGGCGCGGTAGAGTCCAAGCAGTCGCGGAAGCGTCCAAGCAGGCGCGGTAGCGTCCAAGCAGGCGCGGTAGAGTCCAAGCAGTCGCGGAAGCGTCCAAGCAGGCGCGGTAGCGTCCAACCAGGCGCGGATGCGTCCAAGCAGTCGCGGAAGCGTCCAAGCAGGCGCGGTAGCGTCCAAGCAGGCGCGGTAGAGTCCAAGCAGTCGCGGAAGCGTCCAAGCAGGCGCGGAAGCGTCCAAGCAGGCGGGGAAGCATGCAAGCAGGCGCGGAAGCGTCCACGCAGGCGCGGAAACGTCCAAGTAGGCGCGGCAGCATGCAAGAAGGCGCAGAAGAGTCCAAGCAGGCGCGGAAGCGTCCAAGCAGTCGCGGAAACGTCCAAGCAGGCGCGGTAGCGTCCAACCAGGCGCGGAAGCGTCCAAGCAGTCGCGGAAGCGTCCAAGCAGGCGCGGTAGCGTGCAAGCAGGCGCGGAAACGTCCAAGCATGCGCGGAAGCATACAAGAAGACGCAGAAGCGTCCAAGCAGTCGCGGAAACGTCCAAGCAGGCGCGGAAGCGTCCAAGCAGTCGCGGAAGCGTCCAAGCAGTCGCGGAAGCGTCCAAGCAGGCGCGGTAGCGTCCAAGCAGGTGCGGAAACGTCCAAGCAGGCGCGGAAGCATGCAAGAAGACGCAGAAGCGTCCAAGCAGTCGCGGAAACGTCCAAGCAGGCGCGGAAGCGTCCAAGCAGTCGCAGGAGCGTCCAAGCAGGCGAGGTAGCGTCCAACCAGGCGCGGAAGCGTCCAAGCAGTCGCGGAAGCGTCCAAGCAGGCGCGGAAGCATGCAAGCAGGCGCGGAAACGTCCAAGCAGTCGCGGAAGCGTCCAAGCAGGCGCGGAAGAGTCCAAGAAGTCGCGGAAGCGTCCAAGCAGGCGCGGTAGCGTCCAAGCAGTCGCGGAAGAGTCCAAGCAGGCGCGGAAGCGTCCAAGCAGGCGCGGAAACGTCCAAGTAGGCGCGGAAGCATGCAAGAAGGCGCAGAAGAGTCCAAGCAGGCGCGGAAGCGTCCAAGCAGTCGCTGAAGCGTCCAAGCAGGCGCGGTAGCGTCCAACCAGGCGCGGATGCGTCCAAGCAGTCGCGGAAGCGTCCAAGCAGGCGCGGTAGCGTCCAAGCAGGCGCGGTAGAGTCCAAGCAGTCGCGGAAGCGTCCAAGCAGGCGCGGTAGCGTCCAAGCAGTCGCGGAAGCGTCCAAGCAGTCGCGGTAGAGTCCAAGCAGGCGGGGAAGCATGCAAGCAGGCGCGGTAGCGTCCAACCAGGCGCGGAAGCGTCCAAGCAGGCGGGGAAGCATGCAAGCAGGTGCGGAAGCGTCCAAGCAGGCGCGGAAACGTCCAAGTAGGCGCGGAAGCATGCAAGAAGGCGCAGAAGAGTCCAAGCAGGCGCGGAAGCGTCCAAGCAGTCGCAGAAGCGTCCAAGCAGGCGCGGTAGCGTCCAACCAGGCGCGGATGCGTCCAAGCAGTCGCGGAAGCGTCCAAGCAGGCGCGGTAGCGTCCAAGCAGGCGCGGTAGAGTCCAAGCAGTCGCGGAAGCGTCCAAGCAGGCGCGGTAGCGTCCAAGCAGTCGCGGAAGCGTCCAAGCAGTCGCGGTAGAGTCCAAGCAGGCGGGGAAGCATGCAAGCAATCGCGGAAGCGTCCAAGCAGGCGCGTTAGCATCCAAGCTGGCGCGGAAACGTCCAAGCAGGCGCGGAAGCATGCAAGAAGGCGCAGAAGAGTCCAAGCAGCCGCGGAAGCGTCCAAGCAGGCGGGGAAGCATGCAAGCAGGCGCGGAAGCGTCCACGCAGGCGCGGAAACGTCCAAGTAGGCGCGGCAGCATGCAAGAAGGCGCAGAAGAGTCCAAGCAGGCGCGGAAGCGTCCAAGCAGGCGCGGAAGCGTCCTAGCAGGCGCGGTAGAGTCCAAGCAGGCGCGGAAACGTCCAAGTAGGCGCGGCAGCATGCAAGAAGGCGCAGAAGATTCCTATCAGGCGCGGAAGCGTCCAAGCAGGCGGGGAAGCATGCAAGCAGGCGCGGAAGCATCCACGCATGCGCGGAAACGTCCAAGTAGGCGCGGCAGCATGCAAGAAGGCGCAGAAGAGTCCAAGCAGGCGCGGAAACGTCCAAGCATGCGCGGAAGCATGCAAGAAGACGCAGAAGCGTCCAAGCAGTCGCGGAAACGTCCAAGCAGGCGCGGAAGCGTCCAAGCAGTCGCGGAAGCGTCCAAGCAGGCGCGGTAGCGTCCAAGCAGGCGCGGAAGCATCCATATAGGCGCGAAAGCGTCAAAGCAGGCGCGGAAGCGTCCAAGCAGGCGCGGAAACGTCCAAGTAGGCGCGGAAGCATGCAAGAAGGAGCAGAAGAGTCCAAGCAGGCGCGGAAGCGTCCAAGCAGGCGCGGAAGCATGCAAGAAGGCGCGGAAGCGTCCAAGCAGGCGCGGAAACGTCCATGTAGGGACGGAAGCATGCAAGAAGGCGCAGAAGAGTTCAAACAGGCGCGGAAGCGTCCAAGCAGGCGCGGAAGCATCCATATAGGCGCGAAAGCGTCAAAGCAGGCGCGGAAGCGTCCAAGCAGGCGCGGAAACGTCCAAGTAGGCGCGGAAGCATGCAAGAAGGAGCAGAAGAGTCCAAGCAGGCGCGGAAGCGTCCAAGCAGGCGCGGAAGCATGCAAGAAGGCGCGGAAGCGTCCAAGCAGGCGCGGAAACGTCCATGTAGGGACGGAAGCATGCAAGAAGGCGCAGAAGAGTTCAAACAGGCGCGGAAGCGTCCAAGCAGGCGCGGTAGCGTCCAAGCAGGCGCGGTAGCGTCCAAGCAGGCGCGGAAGCGTCCAAGCAGGCGCAGAAGCATGCAAGCAGGCGCGAAAGCGTCCAGGCAGGCGCGAGAACGTCCAAGTAGGCGCGGAAGCATGCAAGAAGGCGCGGAAACATCCAAGTAGGCGCGGCAGCATGCAAGAAGGCGCAGGAGAGTCCAAGCAGTCGCGGAAGCGTCCAAGCAGTCGCGGAAGCCTCCAAGCAGGCGCGGTAGCGCCCAAGCAGGCGTGGAAGCGTCCAAGCAGACGCGGAAGCGTCCAAGCAGGCGCGGTAGCGTCCAACCAGGCGCGGAAGCGTCCAAGCAGTCGCGGAAGCGTCCAAGCAGGCGCGGAAGCGTCCAAGCAGGCGCGGAAGCGTCCAACCAGTCGCGGAAGCGTCCAAGCAGGCGCGGAAGCGTCCAACCAGTCGCGGAAGCGTCCAAGCAGGCGCGGTAGCGCCCAAGCAGGCGTGGAAGCGTCCAAGCAGACGCGGAAGCGTCCAAGCAGGCGCGGTAGCGTCCAACCAGGCGCGGAAGCGTCCAAGCAGTCGCGGAAGCGTCCAAGCAGGCGCGGAAGCGTCCAAGCAGTCGCGGAAGCGTCCAAGCAGGCGGGGAAGCATGCAAGCAGGCGCGGAAGAGTCCAAGCAGGCGCGGTAACGTCCAAGTAGGCGCGGAAGCATGCATGAAGCCGCGGAAGCGTCCAAGCAGGCGCGGTAGCGTCCAAGCAGGCGCGGAAACGTCCAAGCAGGCCCGGAAGCGTCCAAGCAGGCGCGGAAGCGTCCAAGCAGTCGCGGAAGCGTCCAAGCAGGCGTGGGAGCGTCCAAGCAGGCGCGGTAGCGTCCAAGCAGGCGCGGAAGCATGCAAGAAGACGCAGAAGAGTCCAAGCAGGCGCGGAAGCGTCCAAGCAGTCGCGGAAGCGTCCAAGCATTCGCGGAAGCGTCCAAGCAGGCGCGGTAGCGTCCAAGCAGGTGCGGAAACGTCCAAGCAGGCGCGGAAGCATGCAAGAAGACGCAGAAGCGTCCAAGCAGTCGCGGAAACGTCCAAGCAGGCGCGGTAGCGTCCAACCAGGCGCGGAAGCGTCCAAGCACTCGCGGAAGCGTCCAAGCAGGCGTGGTAGCGTCCAAGCAGACGTGGGAGCGTCCAAGCAGGCGCGGAAGCGTCCCAGCAGGCGCGGAAGCATGCAAGAAGGCACAGAAGAGTCCAAGCAGGCGCGGAAGCGTCCTAGCAGTCGCGGAAGAGTCCAAGCAGGCGCGGAAGCGTCCAAGCAGTCGCGGAAGCGTCCAAGCAGTCGCGGAAGCGTCCAAGCAGTCGCGGAAGCGTCCAAGCAGTCGCGGAAGCGTCCAAGCAGGCGCGGTAGCGTCCAAGCAGGTGCGGAAACGTCCAAGCAGGCGCGGAAGCATGCAAGAAGACGCAGAAGCGTCCAAGCAGTCGCGGAAACGTCCAAGCAGGCGCGGTAGCGTCCAACCAGGCGCGGAAGCGTCCAAGCAGTCGCGGAAGCGTCCAAGCAGGCGCGGTAGCGTCCAAGCAGGCGCGGAAACGTCCAAGCAGGCGCGGAAGCGTCCACGCAGGCGCGGAAGCGTCCAAGCAGTCGCGGAAGCGTCCAAGCAGGCGCGGTAGCGTCCAAGCAGGCGTGGGAGCGTCCAAGCAGGCGCGGAAGCGTCCAAGCAGGCGCGGAAGCATGCAAGAAGGCGCAGAAGAGTCCAAGCAGGCGCGGAAGCGTCCTAGCAGTCGCGGAAGAGTCCAAGCAGGCGCGGAAGCGTCCAAGCAGTCGCGGAAGCGTCCAAGCAGGCGCGGAAGCGTCCAAGCAGTCGCGGAAGCGTCCAAGCAGGCGCGGTAACGTCCAAGTAGGCGCGGAAGCATGCAAGAAGGCGCGGAAGCGTCCAAGCAGGCGCGGTAGCGTCCAAGCAGGCGCGGAAACGTCCAACCAGGCGCGGAAGCATGCAAGAAGGCGCAGAAGAGTCCAAGCAGGTGCGGAAGCGTCCAAGCAGGCGCGGAAGCGTCCAAGCAGTCGCGGAAGCGTCCAAGCAGGCGCGGAAGCGTCCAACCAGTCGCGGAAGCGTCCAAGCAGGCGCGGTAGCGTCCAAGCAGTCGCGGAAGCGTCCAAGCAGGCGCGGTAGCGTCCAAGCAGTCGCGGAAGCGTCCAAGCAGGCGCGGTAGCGTCCAAGCAGGCGCGGAAGCGTGCAAGCAGACGCGGAAGCGTCCAAGCAGGCGCGGAAGCATGCAAGAAGACGCAGAAGAGTCCAAGCAGGCGCGGAAGCGTCCAAGCAGTCGCGGAAGCGTCCAAGCAGGCGCGGTAGCGTCCAAGCAGGCGTGGGAGCGTCCAAGCAGGCGCGGAAGCGTCCAAGCAGGCGCGGAAGCATGCAAGAAGGCGCAGAAGAGTCCAAGCAGGCGCAGAAGAGTCCAAGCAGGTGCGGAAGCGTCCAAGCAGGCGCGGAAGCGTCCAAGCAGTCGCGGAAGCGTCCAAGCAGGCGCGGAAGCGTCCAACCAGTCGCGGAAGCGTCCAAGCAGGCGCGGTAGCGTCCAAGCAGTCGCGGAAGCGTCCAAGCAGGCGCGGTAGCGTCCAAGCAGGCGCGGAAGCGTGCAAGCAGACGCGGAAGCGTCCAAGCAGGCGCGGAAGCATGCAAGAAGACGCAGAAGAGTCCAAGCAGGCGCGGAAGCGTCCAAGCAGTCGCGGAAGCGTCCAAGCAGGCGCGGTAGCGTCCAAGCAGGCGTGGGAGCGTCCAAGCAGGCGCGGAAGCGTCCAAGCAGGCGCGGAAGCATGCAAGAAGGCGCAGAAGAGTCCAAGCAGGCGCGGAAGCGTCCAAGCAGTCGCGGAAGCGTCCAAGCAGGCGCGGAAACGTCCAAGCAGGCGTGGAAGCGTCCAAGCAGACGCGGAAGCGTCCAAGCAGGCGCGGTAGCGTCCAACCAGGCGCGGAAGCGTCCAAGCAGTCGCGGAAGCGTCCAAGCAGGCGCGGTAGCGTCCAAGCAGGCGCGGAAACGTCCAAGCAGGCGCGGTAGCGTCCAAGCAGGCGTGGGAGCGTCCAAGCAGGCGCGGAAGCGTCCAAGCAGGCGCGGAAGCATGCAAGAAGGCGCAGAAGAGTCCAAGCAGGCGCGGAAGCGTCCTAGCAGTCGCGGAAGAGTCCAAGCAGGCGCGGAAGCGTCCAAGCAGTCGCGGAAGCGTCCAAGCAGGCGCGGAAGCGTCCAAGCAGTCGCGGAAGCGTCCAAGCAGGCGCGGTAACGTCCAAGCAGTCGCGGAAGCGTCCAAGCAGTCGCGGTAGAGTCCAAGCAGGCGGGGAAGCATGCAAGCAGGCGCGGTAGCGTCCAACCAGGCGCGGAAGCGTCCAAACACGCGGGGAAGCATGCAAGCAGGCGCGGAAGCATGCAAGAAAACGCAGAAGAGTCCAAGAAGGCGCGGAAGCGTCCAAGCAGGAGGGGAAGCATGCAAGCAGGCGCGGAAGCGTCCAAGCATGCGCGGAAACGTCCTAGTAGGCGCGGAAGCATGCAAGAAGGCGCAGAAGAGTCCAAGCAGGCGCGGAAGCGTCCAAGCAGGCGCGGAAGCGTCCAAGCAGGCGCGGAAGCATCCATATAGGCGCGAAAGCGTCAAAGCAGGCGCGGAAGCGTCCAAGCAGGCGCGGAAACGTCCAAGTAGGCGCGGAAGCATGCAAGAAGGAGCAGAAGAGTCCAAGCAGGCGCGGAAGCGTCCAAGCAGGCGCGGAAGCATCCATATAGGCGCGGAAGCGTCCAAGCAGGCGCGGAAACGTCCATGTAGGGACGGAAACATGCAAGAAGGCGCAGAAGAGTTCAAACAGGCGCGGAAGCGTCCAAGCAGGCGCGGTAGCGTCCAAGCAGGCGCGGTAGCGTCCAAGCAGGCGCGGAAGCGTCCAAGCAAGCGCAGAAGCATGCAAGCAGGCGCGAAAGCGTCCAGGCAGGCGCGAAAACGACCAACCAGGCGCGGAAGCATGCAAGAAGGCGCAGAAGAGTCCAAGCAGGCGCGGAAGCGTCCAAGCAGGCGCGGAAACGTCCATGTAGGGGCTGAAGCATGCAAGAAGGCGCGGTAGCGTCCAACCAGGCGCGGATGCGTCCAAGCAGTCGCGGAAGCGTCCAAGCAGGCGCGGTAGCGTCCATGCAGGCGCGGAAACGTCCAAGCAGGCGCGGAAGCATGCAAGAAGACGCAGAAGAGTCCAAGCAGGCGCAGAAGAGTCCAAGCAGGCGCGGAAGCGTCCAAGCAGTCGCGGAAGCGTCCAAGCAGGCGCGGAAGCGTCCAAGCAGTCGCGGAAGCGTCCAAGCAGGCGTGGAAGAGTCCAAGCAGGCGTGGCAGCGTCCAAGCAGGCGCGGAAACGTCCAAGCAGGCGCGGAAGCATGCAAGAAGACGCAGAAGAGTCCAAGCAGGCGCGGAAGCGTCCAACCAGTCGCGGAAGCGTCCAAGCAGGCGCGGTAGCGTCCAAGCAGTCGCGGAAGCGTCCAAGCAGGCGCGGTAGCGTCCAAGCAGGCGCGGAAGCGTGCAAGCAGACGCGGAAGCGGCCAAGCAGGCGCGGAAGCATGCAAGAAGACGCAGAAAAAGTCCAAGCAGGCGCGGAAGCGTCCAAGCAGTCGCGGAAGCGTCCAAGCAGGCGCGGAAACGTCCAAGCAGGCGTGGAAGCGTCCAAGCAGACGCGGAAGCGTCCAAGCAGGCGCGGTAGCGTCCAACCAGGCGCGGAAGCGTCCAAGCAGTCGCGGAAGCGTCCAAGCAGGCGCGGAAGCGTCCAAGCAGTCGCGGAAGCGTCCAAGCAGGCGGGGAAGCATGCAAGCAGGCGCGGAAACATCCAAGTAGGCGCGGCAGCATGCAAGAAGGCGCAGGAGAGTCCAAGCAGTCGCGGAAGCGTCCAAGCAGTCGCGGAAGCCTCCAAGCAGGCGCGGTAGCGTCCAAGCAGGCGCGGTAGCGTCCAAGCAGGCGTGGGAGCGTCCAAGCAGGCGCGGAAGCGTCCCAGCAGGCGCGGAAGCATGCAAGAAGGCGCAGAAGAGTCCAAGCAGGCGCGGAAGCGTCCTAGCAGTCGCGGAAGAGTCCAAGCAGTCGCGGAAGCGTCCAAGCAATCGCGGAAGCGTCCAAGCAGGCGCGGAAGCGTCCAAGCAGGCGCGGAAGCGTCCAAGCAGGCGTGGGAGCGTCCAAGCAGGCGCAGAAGAGTCCAAGCAGGCGCGGAAGCGTCCAAGCAGTCGCGGAAGGGTCCAAGCAGGCGCGGTAGCGTCCAAGCAGGCGCGGAAACGTCCAAGCAGGCCCGGAAGCGTCCAAGCAGGCGCGGAAGCGTCCAAGCAGTCGCGGAAGCGTCCAAGCAGTCGCGGAAGCGTCCAAGCAGGCGCGGAAGCGTCCAAGCAGGCGCGGAAGCGTCCAAGCAGGCGTGGGAGCGTCCAAGCAGGCGCGGTAGCGTCCAAGCAGGCGCGGAAGCATGCAAGAAGACGCAGAAGAGTCCAAGCAGGCGCGGAAGCGTCCAAGCAGTCGCGGAAGCGTCCAAGCAGTCGCGGAAGTGTCCAAGCAGGCGCGGTAGCGTCCAAGCAGGTGCGGAAACGTCCAAGCAGGCGCGGAAGCATGCAAGAAGACGCAGAAGCGTCCAAGCAGTCGCGGAAACGTCCAAGCAGGCGCGGTAGCGTCCAACGAGGCGCGGAAGCGTCCAAGCAGTCGCGGAAGCGTCCAAGCAGGCGTGGTAGCGTCCAAGCAGGCGTGGGAGCGTCCAAGCAGGCGCGGAAGCGTCCCAGCAGGCGCGGAAGCATGCAAGAAGGCGCAGAAGAGTCCAAGCAGGCGCGGAAGCGTCCTAGCAGTCGCGGAAGAGTCCAAGCAGGCGCGGAAGCGTCCAAGCAGTCGCGGAAACGTCCAAGCTGGCGCGGAAGCGTCCAAGCAGTCGCGGAAGCGTCCAAGCAGGCGCGGTAACGTCCAAGTAGGCGCGGAAGCATGCAAGAAGGCGCGGAAGCGTCCAAGCAGGCGCGGTAGAGTCCAAGCAGGCGCGGAAACGTCCAACCAGGCGCGGAAGCATGCAAGAAGGCGCAGAAGAGTCCAAGCAGGTGCGGAAGCGTCCAAGCAGGCGCGGAAGCGTCCAAGCAGGCGCGGAAGCGTCCAAGCAGTCGCGGAAGCGTCCAAGCAGGCGCGGTAGCGTCCAAGCAGGCGCGGAAACGTCCAAGCAGGCCCGGAAGCGTCCAAGCAGGCGCGGAAGCGTCCAAGCAGTCGCGGAAGCGTCCAAGCAGGCGCGGAAGCGTCCAAGCAGTCGCGGAAGCGTCCAAACAGGCGGGGAAGCATGCAAGCAGGCGCGGAAACATCCAAGTAGGCGCGGCAGCATGCAAGAAGGCGCAGGAGAGTCCAAGCAGTCGCGGAAGCGTCCAAGCATTCGCGGAAGCCTCCAAGCAGGCGCGGTAGCGTCCAAGCAGGCGCGGTAGCGTCCAAGCAGGCGTGGGAGCGTCCAAGCAGGCGCGGAAGCGTCCCAGCAGGCGCGGAAGCATGCAAGAAGGCGCAGAAGAGTCCAAGCAGGCGCGGAAGCGTCCTAGCAGTCGCGGAAGAGTCCAAGCAGTCGCGGGAGCGTCCAAGCAATCGCGGAAGCGTCCAAGCAGGCGCGGATGCGTCCAAGCAGGCGCGGAAGCGTCCAAGCAGGCGTGGGAGCGTCCAAGCAGGCGCAGAAGAGTCCAAGCAGGCGCGGAAGCGTCCAAGCAGTCGCGGAAGGGTCCAAGCAGGCGCGGTAGCGTCCAAGCAGGCGCGGAAACGTCCAAGCAGGCCCGGAAGCGTCCAAGCAGGCGCGGAAGCGTCCAAGCAGTCGCGGAAGCGTCCAAGCAGGCGCGGTAGCGTCCAACCAGGCGCGGAAGCGTCCAAGCAGGCGCGGAAGCGTCCAAGCAGGCGTGGGAGCGTCCAAGCAGGCGCGGTAGCGTCCAAGCAGGCGCGGAAGCATGCAAGAAGACGCAGAAGAGTCCAAGCATGCGCGGAAGCGTCCAAGCAGTCGCGGAAGCGTCCAAGCAGTCGCGGAAGCGTCCAAGCAGGCGCGGTAGCGTCCAAGCAGGTGCGGAAACGTCCAAGCAGGCGCGGAAGCATGCAAGAAGACGCAGAAGCGTCCAAGCAGTCGCGGAAACGTCCAAGCAGGCGCGGTAGCGTCCAACCAGGCGCGGAAGCGTCCAAGCAGGCGCGGAAGCGTCCAAGCAGGCGCGGTAGCGTCCAAGCTGGCGCGGAAACGTCCAATCAGGCGCGGAAGCATGCAAGAAGACGCAGAAGAGTCCAAGCAGGCGCGGAAGCGTCCAAGCAGGAGGGGAAGCATGCAAGCAGGCGCGGATGCGTCCAAGCAGGCGCGGAAACGTCCAAGTAGGCGCGGAAGCATGCAAGAAGGCGCAGAAGAGTCCAAGCAGGCGCGGAAGCGTCCTAGCAGTCGCGGAAGAGTCCAAGCAGGCGCGGAAGCGTCCAAGCAGTCGCGGAAGCGTCCAAGCAGGCGCGGTAGCGTCCAAGCAGGCGCGGAAACGTCCAAGCAGGCGCGGAAGCATGCAAGAAGACGCAGAAGAGTCCAAGCAGGCGCGGAAGCGTCCAAGCAGGCGCGGTAGCGTCCAAGCAGGTGCGGAAACGTCCAAGCAGGCGCGGAAGCATGCAAGAAGACGCAGAAGCGTCCAAGCAGTCGCGGAAACGTCCAAGCAGGAGCGGTAGCGTCCAAGCAGGCGCGGAAGCGTCCAAGCAGGCGCGGAAGCGTCCTAGCAGGCGCGGTAGAGTCCAAGCAGGCACGGAAATGTCCAAGTAGGCGCGGCAGCATGCAAGAAGGCGCAGAAGATTCCTATCAGGCGCGGAAGCGTCCAAGCAGGCGGGGAAGCATGCAAGCAGGCGCGGAAACGTCCACGCAGGCGCGGAAACGTCCAAGTAGGCGCGGCAGCATGCAAGAAGGCGCAGAAGAGTCCAAGCAGGCGCAGAAGCGTCCAAGCAGGCGCGGTAGCGTCCAAGCAAGCGCGGAAGCGTCCAAGCAGGCGCGGAAACGTCCAAGCAGGCGTGGAAGCGTCCAAGCAGACGCGGAAGCGTCCAAGCAGGCGCGGTAGCGTCCAACCAGGCGCGGAAGCGTCCAAGCAGTAGCGGAAGCGTCCAAGCAGGCGCGGAAGCGTCCAAGCAGTCGCGGAAGCGTCCCAGCAGGCGGGGAAGCATGCAAGCAGGCGCGGAAACATCCAAGTAGGCGCGGCAGCATGCAAGAAGGCGCAGGAGAGTCCAAGCAGTCGCGGAAGCGTCCAAGCAGTCGCGGAAGCCTCCAAGCAGTCGCGGAAGCGTCCAAGCAGGCGCGCAAGCGTCCAACCAGTCGCGGAAGCGTCCAAGCAGGCGCGGTAGCGTCCAAGCAGTCGCGGAAGCGTCCAAGCAGGCGCGGTAGCGTCCAAGCAGGCGCGGAAGCGTGCAAGCAGACGCGGAAGCGTCCAAGCAGGCGCGGAAGCATGCAAGAAGACGCAGAAGAGTCCAAGCAGGCGCGGAAGCGTCCAAGCAGTCGCGGAAGCGTCCAAGCAGGCGCGGAAACGTCCAAGCAGGCGTGGAAGCGTCCAAGCAGACGCGGAAGCGTCCAAGCAGGCGCGGTAGCGTCCAACCAGGCGCGGAAGCGTCCAAGCAGTCGCGGCAGCGTCCAAGCAGGCGCGGAAGCGTCCAAGCAGTCGCGGAAGCGTCCAAGCAGGCGGGGAAGCATGCAAGCAGGCGCGGAAACATCCAAGTAGGCGCGGCAGCATGCAAGAAGGCGCAGGAGAGTCCAAGCAGTCGCGGAAGCGTCCAAGCAGTCGCGGAAGCCTCCAAGCAGGCGCGGTAGCGTCCAAGCAGGCGCGGTAGCGTCCAAGCAGGCGTGGGAGCGTCCAAGCAGGCGCGGAAGCGTCCCAGCAGGCGCGGAAGCATGCAAGAAGGCGCAGAAGAGTCCAAGCAGGCGCGGAAGCGTCCTAGCAGTCGCGGAAGAGTCCAAGCAGTCGCGGAAGCGTCCAAGCAATCGCGGAAGCGTCCAAGCAGGCGCGGATGCGTCCAAGCAGGTGCGGAAACGTCCAAGCAGGCGCGGAAGCATGCAAGAAGACGCAGAAGCGTCCAAGCAGTCGCGGAAACGTCCAAGCAGGCGCGGTAGCGTCCAACCAGGCGCGGAAGCGTCCAAGCAGTCGCGGAAGCGTCCAAGCAGGCGCGGTAGCGTCCAAGCAGGCGCGGAAACGTCCAAGCAGGCGCGGAAGCGTCCAAGCAGGCGCGGAAGCGTCCAAGCAGTCGCGGAAGCGTCCAAGCAGGCGCGGTAGCGTCCAAGCAGGCGTGGGAGCGTCCAAGCAGGCGCGGAAGCGTCCAAGCAGGCGCGGAAGCATGCAAGAAGGCGCAGAAGAGTCCAAGCAGGCGCGGAAGCGTCCTAGCAGTCGCGGAAGAGTCCAAGCAGGCGCGGAAGCGTCCAAGCAGTCGCGGAAGCGTCCAGGCAGGCGCGGAAGCGTCCAAGCAGTCGCGGAAGCGTCCAAGCAGGCGCGGTAACGTCCAAGTAGGCGCGGAAGCATGCAAGAAGGCGCGGAAGCGTCCAAGCAGGCGCGGTAGCGTCCAAGCAGGCGCGGAAACGTCCAACCAGGCGCGGAAGCATGCAAGAAGGCGCAGAAAAGTCCAAGCAGGTGCGGAAGCGTCCAAGCAGGCGCGGAAGCGACCAAGCAGGCGCGGAAGCGTCCAAGCAGTCGCGGAAGCGTCCAAGCAGGCGCGGTAGCGTCCAAGCAGGCGCGGAAACGTCCAAGCAGGCCCGGAAGCGTCCAAGCAGGCGCGGAAGCGTCCAAGCAGTCGCGGAAGCGTCCAATCAGTCGCGGAAGCGTCCAAGCAGGCGCGGAAGCGTCCAAGCAGGCGCGGAAGCGTCCAAGCAGTCGTGGGAGCGTCCAAGCAGGCGCGGTAGCGTCCAAGCAGGCGCGGAAGCATGCAAGAAGACGCAGAACAGTCCAAGCAGGCGCGGAAGCGTCCAAGCAGTCGCGGAAGCGTCCAAGCAGTCGCGGAAGCGTCCAAGCAGGCGCGGTTGCGTCCAAGCAGGTGCGGAAACGTCCAAGCAGGCGCGGAAGCATGCAAGAAGACGCAGAAGCGTCCAAGCAGTCGCGGAAACGTCCAAGCAGGCGCGGTAGCGTCCAACCAGGCGCGGAAGCGTCCAAGCAGTCGCGGAAGCGTCCAAGCAGGCGCGGTAGCGTCCAAGCAGGCGCGGAAACGTCCAAGCAGGCGCGGAAGCGTCCAAGCAGGCGCGGAAGCGTCCAAGCAGTCGCGGAAGCGTCCAAGCAGGCGCGGTAGCGTCCAAGCAGGCGTGAGAGCGTCCAAGCAGGCGCGGAAGCGTCCAAGCAGGCGCGGAAGCATGCAAGAAGGCGCAGAAGAGTCCAAGCAGGCGCGGAAGCGTCCTAGCAGTCGCGGAAGCGTCCAAGCAGTCGCGGAAGCGTCCAAGCAGGCGCGGTAGCGTCCAAGCAGGCGTGGGAGCGTCCAAGCCGGCGCGGAAGCGTCCAAGCAGGCGCTGAAGCATGCAAGAAGGCGCAGAAGAGTCCAAGCAGGCGCGGAAGCGTCCTAGCAGTCGCGGAAGAGTCCAAGCAGGCGCGGAAGCGTCCAAGCAGTCGCGGAAGCGTCCAAGCAGGCGCGGAAGCGTCCAAGCAGTCGCGGAAGCGTCCAAGCAGGCGCGGTAGCGTCCAAGCAGGCGCGGAAACGTCCAACCAGGCGCGGAAGCATGCAAGAAGGCGCAGAAGAGTCCAAGCAGGTGCGGAAGCGTCCAAGCAGGCGCGGAAGCGTCCAAGCAGGCGCGGAAGCGTCCAAGCAGTCGCGGAAGCGTCCAAGCAGGCGCGGTAACGTCCAAGTAGGCGCGGAAGCATGCAAGAAGGCGCGGAAGCGTCCAAGCAGGCGCGGTAGCGTCCAAGCAGGCGCGGAAACGTCCAACCAGGCGCGGAAGCATGCAAGAAGGCGCAGAAGAGTCCAAGCAGGTGCGGAAGCGTCCAAGCAGGCGCGGAAGCGTCCAAGCAGGCGCGGAAGCGTCCAAGCAGTCGCGGAAGCGTCCAAGCAGGCGCGGTAGCGTCCAAGCAGGCGTGGGAGCGTCCAAGCCGGCGCGGAAGCGTCCAAGCAGGCGCTGAAGCATGCAAGAAGGCGCAGAAGAGTCCAAGCAGGCGCGGAAGCGTCCTAGCAGTCGCGGAAGAGTCCAAGCAGGCGCGGAAGCGTCCAAGCAGTCGCGGAAGCGTCCAAGCAGGCGCGGAAGCGTCCAAGCAGTCGCGGAAGCGTCCAAGCAGGCGCGGAAGCGTCCAAGCAGTCGCGGAAGCGTCCAAGCAGGCGCGGTAGCGTCCAAGCAGGCGCGGAGACGTCCAAGCAGGCGCGGAAGCATGCAAGAAGGCGCGGAAGCGTCCAAGCAGGCGCGGTAGCGTCCAAGCAGGCGCGGAAACGTTCAACCAGGCGCGGAAGCATGCAAGAAGGCGCAGAAGAGTCCAAGCAGGTGCGGAAGCGTCCAAGCAGGCGCGGAAGCGTCCAAGCAGGCGCGGAAGAGTCCAAGCAGGCGCGGAAGCGTCCAAGCAGGCGCGGTAGCGTCCAAGCAGGTGCGGAAACGTCCAAGCAGGCGCGGAAGCATGCAAGAAGACGCAGAAGCGTCCAAGCAGTCGCGGAAACGTCCAAGCAGGCGCGGTAGCGTCCAAGCAGGCGCGGAAGCGTCCAAGCAGGCGCGGAAGCGTCCTAGCAGGCGCGGTAGAGTCCAAGCAGGCACGGAAACGTCCAAGTAGGCGCGGCAGCATGCAAGAAGGCGCAGAAGATTCCTATCAGGCGCGGAAGCGTCCAAGCAGGCGGGGAAGCATGCAAGCAGGCGCGGAAACGTCCACGCAGGCGCGGAAACGTCCAAGTAGGCGCGGCAGCATGCAAGAAGGCGCAGAAGAGTCCAAGCAGGCGCAGAAGCGTCCAAGCAGGCGCGGTAGCGTCCAAGCAAGCGCGGAAGCGTCCAAGCAGGCGCGGAAACGTCCAAGCAGGCGTGGAAGCGTCCAAGCAGACGCGGAAGCGTCCAAGCAGGCGCGGTAGCGCCCAACCAGGCGCGGAAGCGTCCAAGCAGTAGCGGAAGCGTCCAAGCAGGCGCGGAAGTGTCCAAGCAGTCGCGGAAGCGTCCCAGCAGGCGGGGAAGCATGCAAGCAGGCGCGGAAACATCCAAGTAGGCGCGGCAGCATGCAAGAAGGCGCAGGAGAGTCCAAGCAGTCGCGGAAGCGTCCAAGCAGTCGCGGAAGCCTCCAAGCAGTCGCGGAAGCGTCCAAGCAACCGCGGAAGCGTCCAACCAGTCGCGGAAGCGTCCAAGCAGGCGCGGTAGCGTCCAAGCAGTCGCGGAAGCGTCCAAGCAGGCGCGGTAGCGTCCAAGCAGGCGCGGAAGCGTGCAAGCAGACGCGGAAGCGTCCAAGCAGGCGCGGAAGCATGCAAGAAGACGCAGAAGAGTCCAAGCAGGCGCGGAAGCGTCCAAGCAGTCGCGGAAGCGTCCAAGCAGGCGCGGAAGCGTCCAAGCAGGCGCTGAAGCATGCAAGAAGGCGCAGAAGAGTCCAAGCAGGCGCGGAAGCGTCCTAGCAGTCGCGGAAGAGTCCAAGCAGGCGCGGAAGCGTCCAAGCAGTCGCGGAAGCGTCCAAGCAGGCGCGGAAGCGTCCAAGCAGTCGCGGAAGCGTCCAAGCAGGCGCGGAAGCGTCCAAGCAGTCGCGGAAGCGTCCAAGCAGGCGCGGTAGCGTCCAAGCAGGCGCGGAGACGTCCAAGCAGGCGCGGAAGCATGCAAGAAGGCGCGGAAGCGTCCAAGCAGGCGCGGTAGCGTCCAAGCAGGCGCGGAAACGTTCAACCAGGCGCGGAAGCATGCAAGAAGGCGCAGAAGAGTCCAAGCAGGTGCGGAAGCGTCCAAGCAGGCGCGGAAGCGTCCAAGCAGGCGCGGAAGAGTCCAAGCAGGCGCGGAAGCGTCCAAGCAGGCGCGGTAGCGTCCAAGCAGGTGCGGAAACGTCCAAGCAGGCGCGGAAGCATGCAAGAAGACGCAGAAGCGTCCAAGCAGTCGCGGAAACGTCCAAGCAGGCGCGGTAGCGTCCAAGCAGGCGCGGAAGCGTCCAAGCAGGCGCGGAAGCGTCCTAGCAGGCGCGGTAGAGTCCAAGCAGGCACGGAAACGTCCAAGTAGGCGCGGCAGCATGCAAGAAGGCGCAGAAGATTCCTATCAGGCGCGGAAGCGTCCAAGCAGGCGGGGAAGCATGCAAGCAGGCGCGGAAACGTCCACGCAGGCGCGGAAACGTCCAAGTAGGCGCGGCAGCATGCAAGAAGGCGCAGAAGAGTCCAAGCAGGCGCAGAAGCGTCCAAGCAGGCGCGGTAGCGTCCAAGCAAGCGCGGAAGCGTCCAAGCAGGCGCGGAAACGTCCAAGCAGGCGTGGAAGCGTCCAAGCAGACGCGGAAGCGTCCAAGCAGGCGCGGTAGCGCCCAACCAGGCGCGGAAGCGTCCAAGCAGTAGCGGAAGCGTCCAAGCAGGCGCGGAAGCGTCCAAGCAGTCGCGGAAGCGTCCCAGCAGGCGGGGAAGCATGCAAGCAGGCGCGGAAACATCCAAGTAGGCGCGGCAGCATGCAAGAAGGCGCAGGAGAGTCCAAGCAGTCGCGGAAGCGTCCAAGCAGTCGCGGAAGCCTCCAAGCAGTCGCGGAAGCGTCCAAGCAACCGCGGAAGCGTCCAACCAGTCGCGGAAGCGTCCAAGCAGGCGCGGTAGCGTCCAAGCAGTCGCGGAAGCGTCCAAGCAGGCGCGGTAGCGTCCAAGCAGGCGCGGAAGCGTGCAAGCAGACGCGGAAGCGTCCAAGCAGGCGCGGAAGCATGCAAGAAGACGCAGAAGAGTCCAAGCAGGCGCGGAAGCGTCCAAGCAGTCGCGGAAGCGTCCAAGCAGGCGCGGAAACGTCCAAGCAGGCGTGGAAGCGTCCAAGCAGGCGCGGTAGCGTCCAACCAGGCGCGGAAGCGTCCAACCAGTCGCGGAAGCGTCCAAGCAGGCGCGGTAGCGTCCAAGCAGTCGCGGAAGCGTCCAAGCAGGCGCGGTAGCGTCCAAGCAGGCGCGGAAGCGTGCAAGCAGACGCGGAAGCGTCCAAGCAGGCGCGGAAGCATGCAAGAAGACGCAGAAGAGTCCAAGCAGGCGCGGAAGCGTCCCAGCAGGCGCGGAAGCATGCAAGAAGGCGCAGAAGAGTCCAAGCAGGCGCGGAAGCGTCCTAGCAGTCGCGGAAGAGTCCAAGCAGTCGCGGAAGCGTCCAAGCAATCGCGGAAGCGTCCAAGCAGGCGCGGATGCGTCCAAGCAGGTGCGGAAACGTCCAAGCAGGCGCGGAAGCATGCAAGAAGACGCAGAAGCGTCCAAGCAGTCGCGGAAACGTCCAAGCAGGCGCGGTAGCGTCCAACCAGGCGCGGAAGCGTCCAAGCAGTCGCGGAAGCGTCCAAGCAGGCGCGGTAGCGTCCAAGCAGGCGCGGAAACGTCCAAGCAGGCGCGGAAGCATGCAAGAAGACGCAGAAGAGTCCAAGCAGGTGCGGAAGCGTCCAAGCAGGCGCGGAAGCGTCCAAGCAGGCGCGGAAGCGTCCAAGCAGTCGCGGAAGCGTCCAAGCAGGCGCGGTAACGTCCAAGTAGGCGCGGAAGCATGCAAGAAGGCGCGGAAGCGTCCAAGCAGGCGCGGTAGCGTCCAAGCAGGCGCGGAAACGTTCAACCAGGCGCGGAAGCATGCAAGAAGGCGCAGAAGAGTCCAAGCAGGTGCGGAAGCGTCCAAGCAGGCGCGGAAGCGTCCAAGCAGGCGCGGAAGCGTCCAAGCAGGCGCGGAAGCGTCCAAGCAGGCGCGGTAGCGTCCAAGCAGGTGCGGAAACGTCCAAGCAGGCGCGGAAGCATGCAAGAAGACGCAGAAGTGTCCAAGCAGTCGCGGAAACGTCCAAGCAGGCGCGGTAGCGTCCAAGCAGGCGCGGAAGCGTCCAAGCAGGCGCGGAAGCGTCCTAGCAGGCGCGGTAGAGTCCAAGCAGGCACGGAAACGTCCAAGTAGGCGCGGCAGCATGCAAGAAGGCGCAGAAGATTCCTATCAGGCGCGGAAGCGTCCAAGCAGGCGGGGAAGCATGCAAGCAGGCGCGGAAACGTCCACGCAGGCGCGGAAACGTCCAAGTAGGCGCGGCAGCATGCAAGAAGGCGCAGAAGAGTCCAAGCAGGCGCAGAAGCGTCCAAGCAGGCGCGGTAGCGTCCAAGCAAGCGCGGAAGCGTCCAAGCAGGCGCGGAAACGTCCAAGCAGGCGTGGAAGCGTCCAAGCAGACGCGGAAGCGTCCAAGCAGGCGCGGTAGCGCCCAACCAGGCGCGGAAGCGTCCAAGCAGTAGCGGAAGCGTCCAAGCAGGCGCGGAAGCGTCCAAGCAGTCGCGGAAGCGTCCCAGCAGGCGGGGAAGCATGCAAGCAGGCGCGGAAACATCCAAGTAGGCGCGGCAGCATGCAAGAAGGCGCAGGAGAGTCCAAGCAGTCGCGGAAGCGTCCAAGCAGTCGCGGAAGCCTCCAAGCAGTCGCGGAAGCGTCCAAGCAACCGCGGAAGCGTCCAACCAGTCGCGGAAGCGTCCAAGCAGGCGCGGTAGCGTCCAAGCAGTCGCGGAAGCGTCCAAGCAGGCGCGGTAGCGTCCAAGCAGGCGCGGAAGCGTGCAAGCAGACGCGGAAGCGTCCAAGCAGGCGCGGAAGCATGCAAGAAGACGCAGAAGAGTCCAAGCAGGCGCGGAAGCGTCCAAGCAGTCGCGGAAGCGTCCAAGCAGGCGCGGAAACGTCCAAGCAGGCGTGGAAGCGTCCAAGCAGGCGCGGTAGCGTCCAACCAGGCGCGGAAGCGTCCAACCAGTCGCGGAAGCGTCCAAGCAGGCGCGGTAGCGTCCAAGCAGTCGCGGAAGCGTCCAAGCAGGCGCGGTAGCGTCCAAGCAGGCGCGGAAGCGTGCAAGCAGACGCGGAAGCGTCCAAGCAGGCGCGGAAGCATGCAAGAAGACGCAGAAGAGTCCAAGCAGGCGCGGAAGCGTCCCAGCAGGCGCGGAAGCATGCAAGAAGGCGCAGAAGAGTCCAAGCAGGCGCGGAAGCGTCCTAGCAGTCGCGGAAGAGTCCAAGCAGTCGCGGAAGCGTCCAAGCAATCGCGGAAGCGTCCAAGCAGGCGCGGATGCGTCCAAGCAGGTGCGGAAACGTCCAAGCAGGCGCGGAAGCATGCAAGAAGACGCAGAAGCGTCCAAGCAGTCGCGGAAACGTCCAAGCAGGCGCGGTAGCGTCCAACCAGGCGCGGAAGCGTCCAAGCAGTCGCGGAAGCGTCCAAGCAGGCGCGGTAGCGTCCAAGCAGGCGCGGAAACGTCCAAGCAGGCGCGGAAGCATGCAAGAAGACGCAGAAGAGTCCAAGCAGGCGCGGAAGCGTCCAAGCAGGCGCGGTAGCGTCCAAGCAGGTGCGGAAACGTCCAAGCAGGCGCGGAAGCATGCAAGAAGACGCAGAAGCGTCCAAGCAGTCGCGGAAACGTCCAAGCAGGCGCGGTAGCGTCCAAGCAGGCGCGGAAGCGTCCAAGCAGGCGCGGAAGCGTCCTAGCAGGCGCGGTAGAGTCCAAGCAGGCACGGAAACGTCCAAGTAGGCGCGGCAGCATGCAAGAAGGCGCAGAAGATTCCTATCAGGCGCGGAAGCGTCCAAGCAGGCGGGGAAGCATGCAAGCAGGCGCGGAAACGTCCACGCAGGCGCGGAAACGTCCAAGTAGGCGCGGCAGCATGCAAGAAGGCGCAGAAGAGTCCAAGCAGGCGCAGAAGCGTCCAAGCAGGCGCGGTAGCGTCCAAGCAAGCGCGGAAGCGTCCAAGCAGGCGCGGAAACGTCCAAGCAGGCGTGGAAGCGTCCAAGCAGACGCGGAAGCGTCCAAGCAGGCGCGGTAGCGCCCAACCAGGCGCGGAAGCGTCCAAGCAGTAGCGGAAGCGTCCAAGCAGGCGCGGAAGCGTCCAAGCAGTCGCGGAAGCGTCCCAGCAGGCGGGGAAGCATGCAAGCAGGCGCGGAAACATCCAAGTAGGCGCGGCAGCATGCAAGAAGGCGCAGGAGAGTCCAAGCAGTCGCGGAAGCGTCCAAGCAGTCGCGGAAGCCTCCAAGCAGTCGCGGAAGCGTCCAAGCAGGCGCGGAAGCGTCCAACCAGTCGCGGAAGCGTCCAAGCAGGCGCGGTAGCGTCCAAGCAGTCGCGGAAGCGTCCAAGCAGGCGCGGTAGCGTCCAAGCAGGCGCGGAAGCGTGCAAGCAGACGCGGAAGCGTCCAAGCAGGCGCGGAAGCATGCAAGAAGACGCAGAAGAGTCCAAGCAGGCGCGGAAGCGTCCAAGCAGTCGCGGAAGCGTCCAAGCAGGCGCGGAAACGTCCAAGCAGGCGTGGAAGCGTCCAAGCAGACGCGGAAGCGTCCAAGCAGGCGCGGTAGCGTCCAACCAGGCGCGGAAGCGTCCAAGCAGTCGCGGCAGCGTCCAAGCAGGCGCGGAAGCGTCCAAGCAGTCGCGGAAGCGTCCAAGCAGGCGGGGAAGCATGCAAGCAGGCGCGGAAACATCCAAGTAGGCGCGGCAGCATGCAAGAAGGCGCAGGAGAGTCCAAGCAGTCGCGGAAGCGTCCAAGCAGTCGCGGAAGCCTCCAAGCAGGCGCGGTAGCGTCCAAGCAGGCGCGGTAGCGTCCAAGCAGGCGTGGGAGCGTCCAAGCAGGCGCGGAAGCGTCCCAGCAGGCGCGGAAGCATGCAAGAAGGCGCAGAAGAGTCCAAGCAGGCGCGGAAGCGTTCTAGCAGTCGCGGAAGAGTCCAAGCAGTCGCGGAAGCGTCCAAGCAATCGCGGAAGCGTCCAAGCAGGCGCGGATGCGTCCAAGCAGGTGCGGAAACGTCCAAGCAGGCGCGGAAGCATGCAAGAAGACGCAGAAGCGTCCAAGCAGGCGCGGAAGCGTCCAAGCAAGCGCGGTAACGTCCAAGTAGGCGCGGAAGCATGCAAGAAGGCGCGGAAGCGTCCAAGCAGGCGCGGTAGCGTCCAAGCAGGCGCGGAAACGTCCAACCAGGCGCGGAAGCATGCAAGAAGGCGCAGAAGAGTCCAAGCAGGTGCGGAAGCGTCCAAGCAGGCGCGGAAGCGTCCAAGCAGGCGCGGAAGCGTCCAAGCAGTCGCGGAAGCGTCCAAGCAGGCGCGGTAACGTCCAAGCAGGCGCGGAAACGTCCAAGCAGGCCCGGAAGCGTCCAAGCAGGCGCGGAAGCGTCCAAGCAGTCGCGGAAGCGTCCAATCAGTCGCGGAAGCGTCCAAGCAGGCGCGGAAGCGTCCAAGCAGGCGCGGAAGCGTCCAAGCAGTCGTGGGAGCGTCCAAGCAGGCGCGGTAGCGTCCAAGCAGGCGCGGTAGCGTCCAAACAGGCGCGGAAGCGTCCAAGCAGGAGGGGTAGCATGCAAGCAGGCGCTGAAGCGTCCAAGCAGGCGCGGAAACGTCCAAGTAGGCGCGGAAGCATGCAAGAAGACGCAGAAGAGTCCAAGCAGGCGCGGAAGCGTCCAAGCAGGCGCGGTAGCGTCCAAGCAGGTGCGGAAACGTCCAACCAGGCGCGGAAGCATGCAAGAAGGCGCAGAAGAGTCCAAGCAGGTGCGGAAGCGTCCAAGCAGGCGCGGAAGCGTCCAAGCAGGCGCGGAAGCGTCCAAGCAGTCGCGGAAGCGTCCAAGCAGGCGCGGTAACGTCCAAGCAGGCGCGGAAACGTCCAAGCAGGCCCGGAAGCGTCCAAGCAGGCGCGGAAGCGTCCAAGCAGTCGCGGAAGCGTCCAATCAGTCGCGGAAGCGTCCAAGCAGGCGCGGAAGCGTCCAAGCAGGCGCGGAAGCGTCCAAGCAGTCGTGGGAGCGTCCAAGCAGGCGCGGTAGCGTCCAAGCAGGCGCGGAAGCATGCAAGAAGACGCAGAAGAGTCCAAGCAGGCGCGGAAGCGTCCAACCAGGCGCGGAAGCGTCCAAGCAGTCGCGGAAGCGTCCAAGCAGGCGCGGTAGCGTCCAAGCAGGCGCGGTAGCGTCCAAGCAGGCGCGGAAACGTCCAAGCAGGCGCGGAAGCATGCAAGAAGGCGCAGAAGAGTCCAAGCAGGCGCGGAAGCGTCCAAGCAGGCGCGGTAGCGTCCAAGCAAGCGCGGAAGCGTCCAAGCAGGCGCGGAAACGTCCAAGCAGGCGTGGAAGCGTCCAAGCAGACGCGGAAGCGTCCAAGCAGGCGCGGTAGCGTCCAACCAGGCGCGGAAGCGTCCAAGCAGTCGCGGAAGCGTCCAAGCAGGCGCGGAAGCGTCCAAGCAGTCGCGGAAGCGTCCAAGCAGGCGGGGAAGCATGCAAGCAGGCGCGGAAACATCCAAGTAGGCGCGGCAGCATGCAAGAAGGCGCAGGAGAGTCCAAGCAGTCGCGGAAGCGTCCAAGCAGTCGCGGAAGCCTCCAAGCAGGCGCGGTAGCGTCCAAGCAGGCGCGGTAGCGTCCAAGCAGGCGTGGGAGCGTCCAAGCAGGCGCGGAAGCGTCCAAGCAGGCGCGGAAGCATGCAAGAAGGCGCAGAAGAGTCCAAGCAGCCGCGGAAGCCTCCAAGCAGGCGCGGTAGCGTCCAACCAGGCGCGGAAGCGTCCAAGCAGTCGCGGAAGCGTCCAAGCAGGCGGGGAAGCATGCAAGCAGGCGCGGAAACATCCAAGTAGGCGCGGCAGCATGCAAGAAGGCGCAGGAGAGTCCAAGCAGTCGCGGAAGAGTCCAAGCAGGCGCGGAAGCGTCCAAGCAGTCGCGGAAGCGTCCAAGCAGGCGCGGAAGCGTCCAAGCAGTCGCGGAAGCGTCCAAGCAGGTGCGGTAGCGTCCAAGCAGGCGCGGAAACGTCCAAGCAGGCGCGGATGAGTCCAAGCAGGCGCGGTAACGTCCAAGTAGGCGCGGAAGCATGCAAGAAGGCGCGGAAGCGTCCAAGCTGGCGCAGTAGCGTCCAAGCAGGCGCGGAAACGTCCAACCAGGCGCGGAAGCATGCAAGAAGGCGCAGAAGAGTCCAAGCAGGTGCGGAAGCGTCCAAGCAGGCGCGGAAGCGTCAAAGCAGGCGCGGAAGCGTCCAAGCAGTCGCGGAAGCGTCCAAGCAGGCGCGGTAGCGTCCAAGCAGACGCGGAAGCGTCCAAGCAGGCGCGGTAGCGTCCAACCAGGCGCGGAAGCGTCCAAGCAGTCGCGGAAGCCTCCAAGCAGGCGCGGTAGCGTCCAAGCAGGCGCGGTAGCGTCCAAGCAGGCGTGGGAGCGTCCAAGCAGGCGCGGAAGCGTCCAAGCAGGCGCGGAAGCATGCAAGAAGGCGCAGAAGAGTCCAAGCAGCCGCGGAAGCCCCCAAGCAGGCGCGGTAGCGTCCAACCAGGCGCGGAAGCGTCCAAGCAGTCGCGGAAGCGTCCAAGCAGGCGGGGAAGCATGCAAGCAGGCGCGGAAACATCCAAGTAGGCGCGGCAGCATGCAAGAAGGCGCAGGAGAGTCCAAGCAGTCGCGGAAGCGTCCAAGCAGTCGCGGAAGCCTCCAAGCAGGCGCGGTAGCGTCCAAGCAGGCGCGGTAGCGTCCAAGCAGTCGCGGAAGCGTCCAAGCAGGCGCGGAAGCGTCCAAGCAGGCGTGGGAGCGTCGAAGCAGGCGCGGAAGCGTCCAAGCAGTCGCGGAAACGTCCAAGCAGGCGCGGTAGCGTCCAACCAGGCGCGGAAGCGTCCAAGCAGTCGCGGAAGCGTCCAAGCAGGCGCGGTAGCGTCCAAGCAGGCGCGGAAACGTCCAAGCAGGCGCGGAAGCGTCCAAGCAGGCGCGGAAGCGTCCAAGCAGGCGCGGAAGCGTCCAAGCAGGCGCGGAAGCGTCCAAGCAGGCGCGGAAGCGTCCAAGCAGGCGCGGAAGCATGCAAGAAGGCGCAGAAGCGTCCAAGCAGGCGCGGAAGCGTCCTAGCAGTCGCGGAAGCGTCCAAGCAGGTGCGGTAGCGTCCAAGCAGGCGCGGAAACGTCCAAGCAGGCGCGGATGAGTCCAAGCAGGCGCGGTAACGTCCAAGTAGGCGCGGAAGCATGCAAGAAGGCGCGGAAGCGTCCAAGCTGGCGCGGTAGCGTCCAAGCAGGCGCGGAAACGTCCAACCAGGCGCGGAAGCATGCAAGAAGGCGCAGAAGAGTCCAAGCAGGTGCGGAAGCGTCCAAGCAGGCGCGGAAGCGTCCAAGCAGGCGCGGAAGCGTCCAAGCAGTCGCGGAAGCGTCCAAGCAGGCGCGGTAGCGTCCAAGCAGGCGTGGGAGCGTCCAAGCAGGCGCGGAAGCGTCCAAGCAGTCGCGGAAGCGTCCAAGCAGGCGTGGAAGCGTCCAAGCAGTCGCGGAAGCGTCCAAGCAGGCGTGGAAGCGTCCAAGCAGGCGCGGAAGCGTCCAAGCAGTCGCGGAAGCGTCCAAGCAGGCGTGGAAGAGTCCAAGCAGGCGTGGCAGCGTCCAAGCAGGCGCGGAAACGTCCAAGCAGGCGCGGAAGCATGCAAGAAGACGCAGAAGAGTCCAAGCAGGCGCGGAAGCGTCCAACCAGTCGCGGAAGCGTCCAAGCAGGCGCGGTAGCGTCCAAGCAGTCGCGGAAGTGTCCGAGCAGGCGCGGTAGCGTCCAAGCAGGCGCGGAAGCGTGCAAGCAGTCGCGGAAGCGTCCAAGCAGGCGCGGAAGCATGCAAGAAGACGCAGAAGAGTCCAAGCAGGCGCGGAAGCGTCCAAGCAGTCGCGGAAGCGTCCAAGCAGGCGCGGAAACGTCCAAGCAGGCGTGGAAGCGTCCAAGCAGACGCGGAAGCGTCCAAGCAGGCGCGGTAGCGTCCAACCAGGCGCGGAAGCGTCCAAGCAGTCGCGGAAGCGTCCAAGCAGGCGCGGAAGCGTCCAAGCAGTCGCGGAAGCGTCCAAGCAGGCGGGGAAGCATGCAAGCAGGCGCGGAAACATCCAAGTAGGCGCGGCAGCATGCAAGAAGGCGCAGGAGAGTCCAAGCAGTCGCGGAAGCGTCCAAGCAGTCGCGGAAGCCTCCAAGCAGGCGCGGTAGCGTCCAAGCAGGCGCGGTAGCGTCCAAGCAGGCGTGGGAGCGTCCAAGCAGGCTCGGAAGCGTCCAAGCAGGCGCGGAAGCATGCAAGAAGGCGCAGAAGAGTCCAAGCAGCCGCGGAAGCCTCCAAGCAGGCGCGGTAGCGTCCAACCAGGCGCGGAAGCGTCCAAGCAGTCGCGGAAGCGTCCAAGCAGGCGGGGAAGCATGCAAGCAGGCGCGGAAGCGTCCAAGCAGTCGCGGAAGCGTCCAAGCAGGCGCGGTAGCGTCCAAGCAGACGCGGAAGCGTCCAAGCAGGCGCGGTAGCTTCCAACCAGGCGCGGAAGCGTCCAAGCAGTCGCGGAAGCGTCTACGCAGGCGCGGAAGCGTCCAAGCAGGCGCGGTAGCGTCCAAGCAGGTGCGGAAACGTCCAAGCAGGCGCGGAAGCATGCAAGAAGACGCAGAAGCGTCCAAGCAGTCGCGGAAACGTCCAAGCAGGCGCGGTAGCGTCCAACCAGGCGCGGAAGCGTCCAAGCAGTCGCGGAAGCGTCCAAGCAGGCGCGGTAGCGTCCAAGCAGGCGCGGAAACGTCCAAGCAGGCGCGGAAGCGTCCAAGCAGGCGCGGAAGCGTCCAAGCAGTCGCGGAAGCGTCCAAGCAGGCGCGGTAGCGTCCAAGCAGGCGTGGGAGCGTCCAAGCAGGCGCGGAAGCGTCCAAGCAGGCGCGGAAGCATGCAAGAAGGCGCAGAAGAGTCCAAGCAGGCGCGGAAGCGTCCTAGCAGTCGCGGAAGAGTCCAAGCAGGCGCGGAAGCGTCCAAGCAGTCGCGGAAGCGTCCAAGCAGGCGCGGTAGCGTCCAAGCAGGCGTGGGAGCGTCCAAGCAGGCGCGGAAGCGTCCAAGCAGGCGCGGAAGCATGCAAGAAGGCGCAGAAGAGTCCAAGCAGGCGCGGAAGCGTCCTAGCAGTCGCGGAAGAGTCCAAGCAGGCGCGGAAGCGTCCAAGCAGTCGCGGAAGCGTCCAAGCAGGCGCGGAAGCGTCCAAGCAGTCGCGGAAGCGTCCAAGCAGGTGCGGTAGCGTCCAAGCAGGCGCGGAAACGTCCAAGCAGGCGCGGATGAGTCCAAGCAGGCGCGGTAACGTCCAAGTAGGCGCGGAAGCATGCAAGAAGGCGCGGAAGCGTCCAAGCTGGCGCAGTAGCGTCCAAGCAGGCGCGGAAACGTCCAACCAGGCGCGGAAGCATGCAAGAAGGCGCAGAAGAGTCCAAGCAGGTGCGGAAGCGTCCAAGCAGGCGCGGAAGCGTCCAAGCAGGCGCGGAAGCGTCCAAGCAGTCGCGGAAGCGTCCAAGCAGGCGCGGTAGCGTCCAAGCAGACGCGGAAGCGTCCAAGCAGGCGCGGTAGCGTCCAACCAGGCGCGGAAGCGTCCAAGCAGTCGCGGAAGCGTCCACGCAGGCGCGGAAGCGTCCAAGCAGTCGCGGAAGCGTCCAAGCAGGCGGGGAAGCATGCAAGCAGGCGCGGAAACATCCAAGTAGGCGCGGCAGCATGCAAGAAGGCGCAGGAGAGTCCAAGCAGTCGCGGAAGCGTCCAAGCAGTCGCGGAAGCCTCCAAGCAGGCGCGGTAGCGTCCAAGCAGGCGCGGTAGCGTCCAAGCAGGCGTGGGAGCGTCCAAGCAGGCGCGGAAGCGTCCAAGCAGGCGCGGAAGCATGCAAGAAGGCGCAGAAGAGTCCAAGCAGCCGCGGAAGCCCCCAAGCAGGCGCGGTAGCGTCCAACCAGGCGCGGAAGCGTCCAAGCAGTCGCGGAAGCGTCCAAGCAGGCGGGGAAGCATGCAAGCAGGCGCGGAAACATCCAAGTAGGCGCGGCAGCATGCAAGAAGGCGCAGGAGAGTCCAAGCAGTCGCGGAAGCGTCCAAGCAGTCGCGGAAGCCTCCAAGCAGGCGCGGTAGCGTCCAAGCAGGCGCGGTAGCGTCCAAGCAGTCGCGGAAGCGTCCAAGCAGGCGCGGAAGCGTCCAAGCAGGCGTGGGAGCGTCCAAGCAGGCGCGGAAGCGTCCAAGCAGGCGCGGAAGCATGCAAGAAGACGCAGAAGAGTCCAAGCAGGCGCGGAAGCGTCCAAGCAGTCGCGGAAGCGTCCAAGCAGGTGCGGTAGCGTCGAAGCAGGCGCGGAAGCGTCCAAGCAGGCGCGGAAGCGTCCTAGCAGGCGCGGTAGAGTCCAAGCAGGCGCGGAAACGTCCAAGTAGGCGCGGCAGCATGCAAGAAGGCGCAGAAGATTCCTATCAGGCGCGGAAGCGTCCAAGCAGGCGGGGAAGCATGCAAGCAGGCGCGGAAGCGTCCACGCAGGCGAGGAAACGTCCAAGTAGGCGCGGCAGCATGCAAGAAGGCGCAGAAGAGTCCAAGCAGGCGCGGAAGCGTCCAAGCAGGCGCGGTAGCGTCCAAGCAAGCGCGGAAGCGTCCAAGAAGGCGCGGAAGCATGCAAGAAGGAGCAGAAGAGTCCAAGCAGGCGCGGAAGCGTCCAAGCAGGCGCGGTAGCTTCCATATAGGCGCGGAAGCGTCCAAGCAGGCGCGGAACCGTGCAAGCAGGCGCGGAAGCATCCATATAGGCGCGAAAGCGTCAAAGCAGGCGCGGAAGCGTCCAAGCAGGCGCGGAAGCGTCCAAGCAGGCACGGAAGCATCCATATAGGCGCGGAAGCGTCAAAGCAGGCGCGGAAGCGTCCAGCAGGCGCGGAAGCGTCCAAGTAGGGACGGAAGCATGCAAGAAGGCGCAGAAGAGTCCAAACAGGCGCGGAAGCGTCCAAGCAGGCGCGGAAGCATCCATATAGGCGCGGAAGCGTCCAAGCAGGCGCGGAAACGTCCATGTAGGGACGGAAGCATGCAAGAAGGCGCAGAAGAGTCCAAACAGGCGCGGAAGCGTCCAAGCAGGCGCGGAAGCGTCCAAGCAGTCGCTGAAGCGTCCAAGCAGGCGCGGAAGCGTCCAAGTAGGCGCGGAAGCATCCATATAGGCGCGAAAGCGTCCAAGCAGGCGCGGAAGCGTCCAAGTAGGCGCGGAAGCATCCATATAGGCGCGAAAGCGTCAAAGCAGGCGCGGAAGCGTCCAAGCAGGCGCGGAAACGTCCAAGTAGGCGCGGAAGCATGCAAGAAGGAGCAGAAGAGTCCAAGCAGGCGCGGAAGCGTCCAAGCAGGCGCGGAAGCGTCCAAGCAGGCGCGGAAGCGTCCAAGCAGGCGCGGAAGCGTCCAAGTAGGCGCGGAAGCATGCAAGAAGGAGCAGAAGAGTCCAAGCAGGCGCGGAAGCGTCCAAGCAGGCGCGGAAGCGTCCAAGCAGGCGCGGAAGCGTCCAAGCAGGCGCGGAAGCGTCCAAGTAGGCGCGGAAGCATCCATATAGGCGCGAAAGCGTCAAAGCAGGCGCGGAAGCGTCCAAGCAGGCGTGGAAACGTCCAAGTAGGCGCGGAAGCATGCAAGAAGGAGCAGAAGAGTCCAAGCAGGCGCGGAAGCGTCCAAGCAGGCGCGGAAGCATCCATATAGGCGCGGAAGCGTCCAAGCAGGCGCGGAAGCGTCCAAGCAGGCGCGGAAGCGTCCAAGTAGGCGCGGAAGCATCCATATAGGCGCGAAAGCGTCAAAGCAGGCGCGGAAGCGTCCAAGCAGGCGCGGAAGCGTCCAAGCAGGCGTGGGAGCGTCCAAGCAGGCGCGGAAGCGTCCAAGCAGGCGCGGTAGCGTCCAAGCAGGCGCGGAAGCGTCCAAGCAGGCGCGGAAGCGTCCAAGCAGGCGCGAAAGCGTCCAAGTAGGCGCGGAAGCATCCATATAGGCGCGAAAGCGTCAAAGCAGGCGCGGAAGCGTCCAAGCAGGCGCGGAAACGTCCAAGTAGGCGCGGAAGCATGCAAGAAGGAGCAGAAGAGTCCAAGCAGGCGCGGAAGCGTCCAAGCAGGCGCGGTAGCATCGATATAGGCGCGGAAGCGTCCAAGCAGGCGCGGTAGCATCGATATAGGCGCGGAAGCGTCCAAGCAGGCGCGGAAGCGTCCTAGCAGTCGCGGAAGAGTCCAAGCAGGCGCGGAAGCGTCCAAGCAGTCGCGGAAGCGTCCAAGCAGGCGCGGAAGCGTCCAAGCAGTCGCGGAAGCGTCCAAGCAGGCGCGGTAGCGTCCAAGCAGGCGCGGAAACGTCCAAGCAGGCGCGGATGAGTCCAAGCAGGCGCGGTAACGTCCAAGTAGGCGCGGAAGCATGCAAGAAGGCGCGGAAGCGTCCAAGCTGGCGCGGTAGCGTCAAAGCAGGCGCGGAAACGTCCAACCAGGCGCGGAAGCATGCAAGAAGGCGCAGAAGAGTCCAAGCAGGTGCGGAAGCGTCCAAGCAGGCGCGGAAGCGTCCAAGCAGGCGCGGAAGCGTCCAAGCAGTCGCGGAAGCGTCCAAGCAGGCGCGGTAACGTCCAAGTAGGCGCGGAAGCATGCAAGAAGGCGCGGAAGCGTCCAAGCAGGCGCGGTAGCGTCCAAGCAGGCGCGGAAACGTCCAACCAGGCGCGGAAGCATGCAAGAAGGCGCAGAAGAGTCCAAGCAGATGCGGAAGCGTCCAAGCAGGCGCGGAAGCGTCCAAGCAGGCGCGGAAGCGTCCAAGCAGTCGCGGAAGCGTCCAAGCAGGCGCGGTAGCGTCCAAGCAGGCGTGGGAGCGTCCAAGCAGGCGCGGAAGCGTCCAAGCAGGCGCGGAAGCATGCAAGAAGGCGCAGAAGAGTCCAAGCAGGCGCGGAAGCGTCCAAGCAGTCGCGGAAGCGTCCAAGCAGGCGCGGTAGCGTCCAAGCAGGCGCGGCAACGTCCAAGCAGGCGCGGAAGCGTCCAAGCAGGCGCGGAAGCGTCCAAGCAGTCGCGGAAGCGTCCAAGCAGGCGCGGTAGCGTCCAAGCAGGCGCGGAAACGTCCAAGCAGGCGCGGAAGAGTCCAAGCAGGCGCGGTAACGTCCAAGTAGGCGCGGAAACGTCCAACCAGGCGCGGAAACATGCAAGAAGGCGCAGAAGAGTCCAAGCAGGTGCGGAAGCGTCCAAGCAGGCGCGGAAGCGTCCAAGCAGGCGCAGAAGAGTCCAAGCAGGCGCGGAAGCGTCCAAGCAGGTGCGGAAACGTCCAAGCAGGCGCGGAAGCATGCAAGAAGGCGCAGAAGAGTCCAAGCAGGTGCGGAAGCGTCCAAGCAGGCGCGGAAGCGTCCAAGCAGGCGCAGAAGAGTCCAAGCAGGCGCGGAAGCGTCCAAGCAGGTGCGGAAACGTCCAAGCAGGCGCGTAAGCATGCAAGAAGGCGCGGAAACGTCCATGTAGGGGCGGAAGCATGCAAGAAGGCGCAGAAGAGTCCAAACAGGCGCGGAAGCGTCCAAGCAGTCGCGGAAGCGTCCAAGCAGTCGCGGAAGCGTCCAAGCAGGCGCGGAAGCGTCCAAGCAGTCGCGGAAGCGTCCAAGCAGGCGCGGTAGCGTCCAAGCAGGCGCGGAAGCGTCCAAGCAGGCGCGGTAGCGTCCAAGCAGGCGCGGAAACGTCCAAGTAGGCGCGGAAGCATGCAAGAAGGAGCAGAAGAGTCCAAGCAGGCGCGGAAGCGTCCAAGCAGGCACGGAAGCATCCATATAGGCGCGGAAGCGTCAAAGCAGGCGCGGAAGCGTCCAAGCAGGCGCGGAAGCGTCCAAGTAGGCGCGGAAGCATCCATATAGGCGCGAAAGCGTCAAAGCAGGCGCGGAAGTGTCCAAGCAGGCGCGGAAGCGTCCAAGTAGGCGCGGAAGCATCCATATAGGCGCGAAAGCGTCAAAGCAGGCGCGGAAGCGTCCAAGCAGGCGCGGAAACGTCCAAGTAGGCGCGGAAGCATGCAAGAAGGAGCAGAAGAGTCCAAGCAGGCGCGGAAGCGTCCAAGCAGGCGCGGAAGCGTCCAAGCAGGCGCGGAAGCGTCCAAGCAGGCGCGGAAGCGTCCAAGTAGGCGCGGAAGCATCCATATAGGCGCGAAAGCGTCAAAGCAGGCGCGGAAACGTCCAAGCAGGCGCGGTAGCGTCCAAGCAGGCGCGGAAGCGTCCAAGCAGGCGCGGTAGCGTCCAAGCAGGCGCGGAAACGTCCAAGTAGGCGCGGAAGCATGCAAGAAGGAGCAGAAGAGTCCAAGCAGGCGCGGAAGCGTCCAAGCAGGCGCGGAAGCGTCCAAGCAGTCGCGGAAGCGTCCAAGCAGGCGCGGAAGCGTCCAAGCAGTCGCGGAAGCGTCCAAGCAGGCGCGGAAGCGTCCAAGCAGGCGCGGAAGAGTCCAAGCAGGCGCGGTAGCGTCCAACCAGGCGCGGATGCGTCCAAGCAGTCGCGGAAGCGTCCAAGCAGGCGCGGTAGCGTCCAAGCAGGCGCGGAAACGTCCAAGCAGGCGCGGAAGCATGCAAGAAGACGCAGAAGAGTCCAAGCAGGCGCGGAAGCGTCCAAGCAGTCGCGGAAGCGTCCAAGCAGTCGCGGAAGCGTCCAAGCAGGCGCGGTAGCGTCCAAGCAGGTGCGGAAACGTCCAAGCAGGCGCGGAAGCATGCAAGAAGACGCAGAAGCGTCCAAGCAGTCGCGGAAACGTCCAAGCAGGCGCGGTAGCGTCCAAGCAGGCGCGGAAGCGTCCAAGCAGGCGCGGAAGCGTCCTAGCAGGCGCGGTAGAGTCCAAGCAGGCGCGGAAACGTCCAAGTAGGCGCGGCAGCATGCAAGAAGGCGCAGAAGATTCCTATCAGGCGCGGAAGCGTCCAAGCAGGCGGGGAAGCATGCAAGCAGGCGCGGAAGCGTCCACGCAGGCGCGGAAACGTCCAAGTAGGCGCGGCAGCATGCAAGAAGGCGCAGAAGAGTCCAAGCAGGCGCGGAAGCGTCCAAGCAGGCGCGGTAGCGTCCAAGCAAGCGCGGAAGCGTCCAAGAAGGCGCGGAAGCATGCAAGAAGGAGCAGAAGAGTCCAAGCAGGCGCGGAAGCGTCCTAGCAGTCGCGGAAGTGTCCAAGCAGGCGCGGAAGCGTCCAAGCAGTCGCGGAAGCGTCCAAGCAGGCGCGGTAGCGTCCAAGCAGGCGCGGTAGCGTCCAAGCAGGCGCGATAGCGTCCAAGCAGGCGCGGAAGCGTCCAAGCAGACGCAGAAGCATGCAAGCAGGCGCGAAAGCGTCCAGGCAGGCGCGAGAACGTCCAAGTAGGCGCGGAAGCATGCAAGAAGGCGCAGAAGAGTCCAAGCAGGCGCGGAAACGTCCATGTAGGGGCTGAAGCATGCAAGAAGGCGCAGAAGAGTCCAAACAGGCGCGTAAGCGTCCAAGCAGTCGCGGAAGCGTCCAAGCAATCGCGGAAGCGTCCAAGCAGGCGCGGAAGCGTCCAAGCAGGCGCGGAAACGTCCATGTAGGGGCGGAAGCATGCAAGAAGGCGCAGTAGAGTCCAAACAGGCGCGGAAGCGTCCAAGCAGGCGCGGAAGCGTCCAAGCAGGCGTGGGAGCGTCCAAGCAGGCGCGGAAGCGTCCAAGCAGGCGCGGAAGCATGGAAGAAGACGCAGAAGAGTCCAAGCAGGCGCGGAAGCGTCCAAGCAGTCGCGGAAGCGTCCACGCAGTCGCGGTAGCGTCCAAGCAGTCGCGGAAGCGTCCAAGCAGGCGCGGTAGCTTCCAAGCAGGCGCGGAAGCGTCCACGCAGACGCGGAAACGTCCAAGTAGGCGCGGAAGCATGCAAGAAGGCGCAGAAGAGTCCAAGCAGGCGCGGAAGCGTCCAAGCAGTCGCAGAAGCGTCCAAGCAGGCGCGGTAGCGTCCAACCAGGCGCGGAAGCGTCCAAGCAGTCGCGGAAGCGTCCAAGCAGGCGCGGTAGAGTCCAAACAGTCGCGGAAGCGTCCAAGCAGGCGCGGTAGCGTCCAAGCAGGCGCGGAAACGTCCAAGCAGGCGCGGAAGAGTCCAAGCAGGCGCGGTAACGTCCAAGTAGGCGCGGAAGCATGCAAGAAGGCGCGGAAGCGTCCAAGCAGGCGCGGTAGCGTCCAAGCAGGCGCGGAAACGTCCAACCAGGCGCGGAAGCATGCAAGAAGGCGCAGAAGAGTCCAAGCAGGTGCGGAAGCGTCCAAGCAGGCGCGGAAGCGTTCAAGCAGGCGCGGAAGAGTCCAAGCAGGCGCGGATGCGTCCAAGCAGTCGCGGAAGCGTCCAAGCAGGCGCGGTAGCGTCCAAGCAGGCGCGGAAACGTCCAAGCAGGCGCGGAAGCATGCAAAAAGACGCCGAAGAGTCCAAGCAGGCGCGGAAGCGTCCAAGCAGTCGCGGAAGCGTCCAAGCAGGCGCGGAAACGTCCAAGCAGGCGCGGAAGCGTCCAAGCAGTCGCGGAAGCGTCCAAGCAGGCGCGGAAGCGTCCAAGCAGTCGCGGAAGCGTCCAAGCAGGCGGGGAAGCATGCAAGCAGGCGCGGAAGCGTGCAAGCAGTCGCGGAAGCGTCCAAGCAGGCGCGGAAGCATGCAAGAAGACGCAGAAGAGTCCAAGCAGCCGCGGAAGCGTCCAAGCAGTCGCGGAAGCGTCCAAGCAGGCGCGGAAACGTCCAAGCAGGCGTGGAAGCGTCCAAGCAGACGCGGAAGCGTCCAAGCAGGCGCGGTAGCGTCCAACCAGGCGCGGAAGCGTCCAAGCAGTCGCGGAAGCGTCCAAGCAGGCGCGGAAGCGTCCAAGCAGTCGCGGAAGCGTCCAAGCAGGCGGGGAAGCATATAAGCAGGCGCGGAAACATCCAAGTAGGCGCGGCAGCATGCAAGAAGGCGCAGGAGAGTCCAAGCAGTCGCGGAAGCCTCCAAGCAGGCGCGGTAGCGTCCAAGCAGGCGCGGTAGCGTCCAAGCAGGCGTGGGAGCGTCCAAGCAGGCGCGGAAGCGTCCAAGCAGGCGCGGAAGCATGCAAGAAGGCGCAGAAGAGTCCAAGCAGTCGCGGAAGCCTCCAAGCAGGCGCGGTAGCGTCCAACCAGGCGCGGAAGCGTCCAAGCAGTCGCGGAAGCGTCCAAGCAGGCGGGGAAGCATGCAAGCAGGCGCGGAAACATCCAAGTAGGCGCGGCAGCATGCAAGAAGGCGCAGGAGAGTCCAAGCAGTCGCGGAAGCGTCCAAGCAGGTGCAGAAACGTCCAAGCAGGCGCGGAAGCATGCAAGAAGACGCAGAAGCGTCCAAGCAGTCGCGGAAACGTCCAAGCAGGCGCGGTAGCGTCCAACCAGGCGCGGAAGCGTCCAAGCAGTCGCGGAAGCGTCCAAGCAGGCGCGGTAGCGTCCAAGCAGGCGCGGAAACGTCCAAGCAGGCGCGGAAGCGTCCAAGCAGGCGCGGAAGCGTCCAAGCAGTCGCGGAAGCGTCCAAGCAGGCGCGGAAGCGTCCAAGTAGGCGCGGTAGCATCCATATAGGCGCGAAAGCGTCCAAGCAGGCGCGGAAGCGTCCAAGTAGGCGCGGAAGCATCCATATAGGCGCGAAAGCGTCAAAGCAGGCGCGGAAGCGTCCAAGCAGGCGCGGAAACGTCCAAGTAGGTGCGGAAGCATGCAAGAAGGAGCAGAAGAGTCCAAGCAGGCGCGGAAGCGTCCAAGCAGGCGCGGAAGCGTCCAAGCAGGCGCGGAAGCGTCCAAGCAGGCGCGGAAGCGTCCAAGTAGGCGCGGAAGCGTCCAAGCAGTCGCGGAAGCGTCCAAGCAGGCGCGGAAGCGTCCAAGCAGTCGCGGAAGCGTCCAAGCAGGCGCGGTAGCGTCCAAGCAGGCGCGGAAACGTCCAAGCAGGCGCGGATGAGTCCAAGCAGGCGCGGTAACGTCCAAGTAGGCGCGGAAGCATGCAAGAAGGCGCGGAAGCGTCCAAGCTGGCGCGGTAGCGTCCAAGCAGGCGCGGAAACGTCCAACCAGGCGCGGAAGCATGCAAGAAGGCGCAGAAGAGTCCAAGCAGGTGCGGAAGCGTCCAAGCAGGCGCGGAAGCGTCCAAGCAGGCGCGGAAGCGTCCAAGCAGTCGCGGAAGCGTCCAAGCAGGCGCGGTAACGTCCAAGTAGGCGCGGAAGCATGCAAGAAGGCGCGGAAGCGTCCAAGCAGGCGCGGTAGCGTCCAAGCAGGCGCGGAAACGTCCAACCAGGCGCGGAAGCATGCAAGAAGGCGCAGAAGAGTCCAAGCAGGTGCGGAAGCGTCCAAGCAGTCGCGGAAGCGTCCAAGCAGGCGCAGTAGCGTCCAAGCAGGCGTGGGAGCGTCCAAGCAGGCGCGGAAGCGTCCAAGCAGGCGCGGAAGCATGCAAGAAGGCGCAGAAGAGTCCAAGCAGGCGCGGAAGCGTCCTAGCAGTCGCGGAAGAGTCCAAGCAGGCGCGGAAACGTCCAAGCAGTCGCGGAAGCGTCCAAGCAGGCGCGGAAGCGTCCAAGCAGTCGCGGAAGCGTCCAAGCAGGCGCGGTAGCGTCCAAGCAGGCGCGGAAACGTCCAAGCAGGCGCGGAAGAGTCCAAGCAGGCGAGGTAACGTCCAAGTAGGCGCGGAAGCATGCAAGAAGGCGCGGAAGCGTCCAAGCAGGCGCGGTAGCGTCCAAGCAGGCGCGGAAACGTCCAACCAGGCGCGGAAGCATGCAAGAAGGCGCAGAAGAGTCCAAGCTGGTGCGGAAGCGTCCAAGCAGGCGCGGAAGCGTCCAAGCAGGCGCAGAAGAGTCCAAGCAGGCGCGGTAGCGTCCAACCAGGCGCGGATGCGTCCAAGCAGTCGCGGAAGCGTCCAAGCAGGCGCGGTAGCGTCCAAGCAGGCGCGGAAACGTCCAAGCAGGCGCGGAAGCATGCAAGAAGACGCAGAAGAGTCCAAGCAGGCGCGGAAGCGTCCAAGCAGTCGCGGAAGCGTCCAAGCAGTCGCGGAAGCGTCCAAGCAGGCGCGGTAGCGTCCAAGCAGGTGCGGAAACGTCCAAGCAGGCGCGGAAGCATGCAAGAAGACGCAGAAGCGTCCAAGCAGTCGCGGAAACGTCCAAGCAGGCGCGGAAGCGTCCAAGCAGTCGCGGAAGCGTCCACGCAGTCGCGGTAGCGTCCAAGCAGTCGCGGAAGAGTCCAAGCAGGCGCGGTAGCGTCCAAGCAGTCGCGTAAGCGTCCAAGCAGGCGCGGTAGCGTCCAAGCAGGCGCGGTAACGTCCAAGCAGGCGCGGAAGAGTCCAAGCAGGCGCGGTAACGTCCAAGTAGGCGCGGAAGCATGCAAGAAGGCGCGGAAGCGTCCAAGAAGGCGCGGTAGCGTCCAAGCAGGCGCGGAAACGTCCAACCAGGCGCGGAAGCATGCAAGAAGGCGCAGAAGAGTCCAAGCAGGTGCGGAAGCGTCCAAGCAGGCGCGGAAACGTCCAAGGAGGCGCGGAAGAGTCCAAGCAGGCGCGGTAGCGTCCAACCAGGCGCGGATGCGTCCAAGCAGTCGCGGAAGCGTCCAAGCAGGCGCGGTAGCGTCCAAGCAGGCGCGGAAGCGTCCAAGCAGGCGTGGGAGCGTCCAAGCAGGCGCGGAAGCGTCCAAGCAGGCGCGGAAGCATGCAAGAAGACGCAGAAGAGTCCAAGCAGGCGCGGAAGCGTCCAAGCAGTCGCGGAAGCGTCCACGCAGTCGCGGTAGCGTCCAAGCAGTCGCGGAAGCGTCCAAGCAGGCGCGGTAGCGTCCAAGCAGTCGCGGAAGCGTCCAAGCAGGCGCGGTAGCGTCCAACCAGGCGCGGAAGCGTCCAAGCAGGCGCAGGAGAGTCCAAGCAGTCGCGGAAGCGTCCAAGCAGTCGCGGAAACGTCCAAGTAGTCGCGGAAGCGTCCAAGCAGGCGCGGTAGCTTCCAAGCAGGCGCGGAAGCGTCCAAGCAGGCGCGGAAACGTCCAAGTAGGCGCGGAAGCATGCAAGAAGGCGCAGAAGAGTCCAAGCAGGCGCGGAAGCGTCCAAGCAGTCGCAGAAGCGTCCAAGCAGGCGCGGTAGCGTCCAACCAGGCGCGGAAGCGTCCAAGCAGTCGCGGAAGCGTCCAAGCAGGCGCTGTAGAGTCCAAGCAGTCGCGGAAGCGTCCAAGCAGGCGCGGTAGCGTCCAAGCAGGCGCGGAAACGTCCAAGCAGGCGCGGAAGAGTCCAAGCAGGCGCGGTAACGTCCAAGTAGGCGCGGAAGCATGCAAGAAGGCGCGGAAGCGTCCAAGCAGGCGCGGTAGCGTCCAAGAAGGCGCGGAAACGTCCAACCAGGCGCGGAAGCATGCAAGAAGGCGCAGAAGAGTCCAAGCAGGTGCGGAAGCGTCCAAGCAGGCGCGGAAGCGTCCAAGCAGGCGCGGAAGAGTCCAAGCAGGCGCGGAAACGTCCAAGCAGGCGCGGAAGCGTCCAAGCAGTCGCGGAAGCGTCCAAGCAGGCGCGGTAGCGTCCAAGCAGGCGCGGAAACGTCCAAGCAGGCGCGGAAGCGTCCAAGCAGTCGCGGAAGCGTCCAAGCAGGCGCGGTAGCGTCCAAGCAGGCGCGGAAGCGTCCAAGCAGGCGCGGTAGCGTCCAAGCAGGCGCGGAAACGTCCAAGCAGGCGCGGAAACGTCCAAGCAGGCGCGGTAGAGTCCAAGCAGGCGCGGAAACGTCCAAGCAGTCGCAGAAGCGTCCAAGCAGGCGCGGTAGCGTCCAACCAGGCGCGGAAGCGTCCAAGCAGGCGCGGAAGCGTCCAAGCAGTCGCAGAAGCGTCCAAGCAGGCGCGGTAGCGTCCAACCAGGCGCGGAAGCGTCCAAGCAGTCGCGGAAGCGTCCAAGCAGGCGCGGTAGAGTCCAAGCAGGCGCGGAAGCGTCCAAGCAGTCGCAGAAGCGTCCAAGCAGGCGCGGTAGCGTCCAACCAGGCGCGGAAGCGTCCAAGCAGTCGCGGAAGCGTCCAAGCAGGCGCGGTAGCGTCCAAGCAGGCGCGGAAACGTCCAAGCAGGCGCGGAAGAGTCCAAGCAGGCGCGGTAACGTCCAAGTAGGCGCGGAAGCATGCAAGAAGGCGCGGATGCGTCCAAGCAGGCGCGGTAGCGTTCAAGCAGGCGCGGAAACGTCCAACCAGGCGCGGAAGCATGCAAGAAGGCGCAGAAGAGTCCAAGCAGGTGCGGAAGCGTCCAAGCAGGCGCGGAAGCGTCCAAGCAGGCGCGGAAACGTCCAAGCAGGCGCGGAAGCATGCAAGAAGACGCAGAAGGGTCCAAGCAGGCGCGGAAGCGTCCAAGCAGACGCGGAAGCGTCCAAGCAGGCGCGGAAGCGTCCAAGCAGGCGCGGAAGAGTCCAAGAAGACGCGGAAGCGTCCAAGCAGTCGCGGAAGCGTCCAAGCAGGCGCGGTAGAGTCCAAGCAGGCGCGGAAGCGTCCAAGCAGTCGCAGAAGCGTCCAAGCAGGCGCGGTAGCGTCCAACCAGGCGCGGAAGCGTCCAAGCAGTCGCGGAAGCGTCCAAGCAGGCGCGGTAGCGTCCAAGCAGGCGCGGAAACGTCCAAGCAGGCGCGGAAGAGTCCAAGCAGGCGCGGTAACGTCCAAGTAGGCGTGGAAGCATGCAAGAAGGCGCGGAAGCGTCCAAGCAGGCGCGGTAGCGTCCAAGCAGGCGCGGAAACGTCCAACCAGGCGCGGAAGCATGCAAGAAGGCGCAGAAGAGTCCAAGCAGGTGCGGAAGCGTCCAAGCAGGCGCGGAAGCGTCCAAGCAGGCGCGGAAACGTCCAAGCAGGCGCGGAAGCATGCAAGAAGACGCAGAAGGGTCAAAGCAGGCGCGGAAGCGTCCAAGCAGACGCGGAAGCGTCCAAGCAGGCGCGGTAGCGTCCAACCAGGCGCGGAAGCGTCCAAGCAGTCGCGGAAGCGTCCAAGCAGGCGCGGAAGCGTCCAAGCAGTCGCAGAAGCGTCCAAGCAGGCGCGGTAGCGTCCAACCAGGCGCGGAAGCGTCCAAGCAGTCGCGGAAGCGTCCAAGCAGGCGCGGTAGAGTCCAAGCAGGCGCGGAAGCGTCCAAGCAGTCGCAGAAGCGTCCAAGCAGGCGCGGTAGCGTCCAACCAGGCGCGGAAGCGTCCAAGCAGTCGCGGAAGCGTCCAAGCAGGCGCGGTAGCGTCCAAGCAGGCGCGGAAACGTCCAAGCAGGCGCGGAAGAGTCCAAGCAGGCGCGGTAACGTCCAAGTAGGCGCGGAAGCATGCAAGAAGGCGCGGATGCGTCCAAGCAGGCGCGGTAGCGTTCAAGCAGGCGCGGAAACGTCCAACCAGGCGCGGAAGCATGCAAGAAGGCGCAGAAGAGTCCAAGCAGGTGCGGAAGCGTCCAAGCAGGCGCGGAAGCGTCCAAGCAGGCGCGGAAACGTCCAAGCAGGCGCGGAAGCATGCAAGAAGACGCAGAAGGGTCCAAGCAGGCGCGGAAGCGTCCAAGCAGACGCGGAAGCGTCCAAGCAGGCGCGGAAGCGTCCAAGCAGGCGCGGAAGAGTCCAAGAAGACGCGGAAGCGCCCAAGCAGGCGCGGTAGCGTCCAAGCAGTCGCGGAAGAGTCCAAGCAGGCGCGGCAGAGTCCAAGCAGGCGCGGAAGCATGCAAGAAGACGCAGAAGAGTCCAAGCAGGCGCGGAAGCGTCCAAGCAGGTGGGGAAGCATGCAAGCAGGCGCGGAAGCGTCCAAGCTGGCGCGGAAACGTCCAAGTAGGCGCGGAAGCATGCAAGAAGGCGCAGAAGAGTCCAAGCAGGTGCGGAAGCGTCCAAGCAGGTGGGGAAGCATGCAAGCAGGCGCGGAAGCGTCCAAGCAGGCGCGGAAACGTCCAAGTAGGCGCGGAAGCATGCAAGAAGGCGCAGAAGAGTCCAAGCAGGTGCGGAAGCGTCCAAGCAGGCGCGGAAGCGTCCAAGCAGGCGCGGAAGCGTCCAAGCAGGCGCGGTAGCGTCCAACCAGGCGCGGATGCGTCCAAGCAGTCGCGGAAGCGTCCAAGCAGGCGCGGTAGCGTCCAACCAGGCGCGGAAACGTCCAAGCAGGCGCAGAAGCATGCAAGAAGACGCAGAAGAGTCCAAGCAGGCGCGGAAGCGTCCAAGCAGTCGCGGAAGCGTCCAAGCAGGCGCGGTAGCGTCCAAGCAGTCGCGGAAGCGTCCAAGCAGGCGCGGTAGCGTCCAAGCAGGCGCGGAAGCGTGCAAGCAGTCGCGGAAGCGTCCAAGCAGGCGCGGCAACGTCCAAGCAGGCGTGGAAGCGTCCAATCAGACGCGGAAGCGTCCAAGCAGGCGCGGTAGCGTCCAACCAGGCGCGGAAGCGTCCAAGCAGTCGCGGAAGCGTCCAAGCAGGCGCGGAAGCGTCCAAGCAGTCGCGGAAGCGTCCAAGCAGGCGGGGAAGCATGCAAGCAGGCGCGGAAGCGTCCAAGCAGGCGCGGAAACATCCAAGCAGGCGCGGCAGCGTCCAAGCTGGCGCGGAAACGTCCAAGCAGGCGCGGAAGCATGCAAGAAGACGCAGAAGAGTCCAAGCAGGCGCGGAAGCGTCCAAGCAGGAGGGGAAGCATGCAAGCAGGCGCGGAAGCGTCCAAGCAGGCGCGGAAACGTTCAAGTAGGCGCGGAAGCATGCAAGAAGGCGCGGAAACGTCCAAGCAGGCGCAGAAGCATGCAAGAAGACGCAGAAGAGTCCAAGCAGGCGCGGAAGCGTCCAAGCAGTCGCGGAAGCGTCCAAGCAGGCGCGGTAGCGTCCAAGCAGGCGCGGAAACGTCCAAGCAGGCGCGGAAGAGTCCAAGCAGGCGCGGTAACGTCCAAGTAGGCGCGGAAGCATGCAAGAAGGCGCGGATGCGTCCAAGCAGGCGCGGTAGCGTTCAAGCAGGCGCGGAAACGTCCAACCAGGCGCGGAAGCATGCAAGAAGGCGCAGAAGAGTCCAAGCAGGTGCGGAAGCGTCCAAGCAGGCGCGGAAGCGTCCAAGCAGGCGCGGAAACGTCCAAGCAGGCGCGGAAGCATGCAAGAAGACGCAGAAGGGTCCAAGCAGGCGCGGAAGCGTCCAAGCAGACGCGGAAGCGTCCAAGCAGGCGCGGAAGCGTCCAAGCAGGCGCGGAAGAGTCCAAGAAGACGCGGAAGCGCCCAAGCAGGCGCGGTAGCGTCCAAGCAGTCGCGGAAGAGTCCAAGCAGGCGCGGCAGAGTCCAAGCAGGCGCGGAAGCATGCAAGAAGACGCAGAAGAGTCCAAGCAGGCGCGGAAGCGTCCAAGCAGGTGGGGAAGCATGCAAGCAGGCGCGGAAGCGTCCAAGCTGGCGCGGAAACGTCCAAGTAGGCGCGGAAGCATGCAAGAAGGCGCAGAAGAGTCCAAGCAGGTGCGGAAGCGTCCAAGCAGGTGGGGAAGCATGCAAGCAGGCGCGGAAGCGTCCAAGCAGGCGCGGAAACGTCCAAGTAGGCGCGGAAGCATGCAAGAAGGCGCAGAAGAGTCCAAGCAGGTGCGGAAGCGTCCAAGCAGGCGCGGAAGCGTCCAAGCAGGCGCGGAAGCGTCCAAGCAGGCGCGGTAGCGTCCAACCAGGCGCGGAAGCGTCCAAGCAGTCGCGGAAGCGTCCAAGCAGGCGCGGTAGCGTCCAAGCAGGCGCGGAAACGTCCAAGCAGGCGCGGAAGAGTCCAAGCAGGCGCGGTAACGTCCAAGTAGGCGTGGAAGCATGCAAGAAGGCGCGGAAGCGTCCAAGCAGGCGCGGTAGCGTCCAAGCAGGCGCGGAAACGTCCAACCAGGCGCGGAAGCATGCAAGAAGGCGCAGAAGAGTCCAAGCAGGTGCGGAAGCGTCCAAGCAGGCGCGGAAGCGTCCAAGCAGGCGCGGAAACGTCCAAGCAGGCGCGGAAGCATGCAAGAAGACGCAGAAGGGTCAAAGCAGGCGCGGAAGCGTCCAAGCAGACGCGGAAGCGTCCAAGCAGGCGCGGTAGCGTCCAACCAGGCGCGGAAGCGTCCAAGCAGTCGCGGAAGCGTCCAAGCAGGCGCGGAAGCGTCCAAGCAGTCGCAGAAGCGTCCAAGCAGGCGCGGTAGCGTCCAACCAGGCGCGGAAGCGTCCAAGCAGTCGCGGAAGCGTCCAAGCAGGCGCGGTAGAGTCCAAGCAGGCGCGGAAGCGTCCAAGCAGTCGCAGAAGCGTCCAAGCAGGCGCGGTAGCGTCCAACCAGGCGCGGAAGCGTCCAAGCAGTCGCGGAAGCGTCCAAGCAGGCGCGGTAGCGTCCAAGCAGGCGCGGAAACGTCCAAGCAGGCGCGGAAGAGTCCAAGCAGGCGCGGTAACGTCCAAGTAGGCGCGGAAGCATGCAAGAAGGCGCGGATGCGTCCAAGCAGGCGCGGTAGCGTTCAAGCAGGCGCGGAAACGTCCAACCAGGCGCGGAAGCATGCAAGAAGGCGCAGAAGAGTCCAAGCAGGTGCGGAAGCGTCCAAGCAGGCGCGGAAGCGTCCAAGCAGGCGCGGAAACGTCCAAGCAGGCGCGGAAGCATGCAAGAAGACGCAGAAGGGTCCAAGCAGGCGCGGAAGCGTCCAAGCAGACGCGGAAGCGTCCAAGCAGGCGCGGAAGCGTCCAAGCAGGCGCGGAAGAGTCCAAGAAGACGCGGAAGCGCCCAAGCAGGCGCGGTAGCGTCCAAGCAGTCGCGGAAGAGTCCAAGCAGGCGCGGCAGAGTCCAAGCAGGCGCGGAAGCATGCAAGAAGACGCAGAAGAGTCCAAGCAGGCGCGGAAGCGTCCAAGCAGGTGGGGAAGCATGCAAGCAGGCGCGGAAGCGTCCAAGCTGGCGCGGAAACGTCCAAGTAGGCGCGGAAGCATGCAAGAAGGCGCAGAAGAGTCCAAGCAGGTGCGGAAGCGTCCAAGCAGGTGGGGAAGCATGCAAGCAGGCGCGGAAGCGTCCAAGCAGGCGCGGAAACGTCCAAGTAGGCGCGGAAGCATGCAAGAAGGCGCAGAAGAGTCCAAGCAGGTGCGGAAGCGTCCAAGCAGGCGCGGAAGCGTCCAAGCAGGCGCGGAAGCGTCCAAGCAGGCGCGGTAGCGTCCAACCAGGCGCGGATGCGTCCAAGCAGTCGCGGAAGCGTCCAAGCAGGCGCGGTAGCGTCCAACCAGGCGCGGAAACGTCCAAGCAGGCGCAGAAGCATGCAAGAAGACGCAGAAGAGTCCAAGCAGGCGCGGAAGCGTCCAAGCAGTCGCGGAAGCGTCCAAGCAGGCGCGGTAGCGTCCAAGCAGTCGCGGAAGCGTCCAAGCAGGCGCGGTAGCGTCCAAGCAGGCGCGGAAGCGTGCAAGCAGTCGCGGAAGCGTCCAAGCAGGCGCGGCAACGTCCAAGCAGGCGTGGAAGCGTCCAATCAGACGCGGAAGCGTCCAAGCAGGCGCGGTAGCGTCCAACCAGGCGCGGAAGCGTCCAAGCAGTCGCGGAAGCGTCCAAGCAGGCGCGGAAGCGTCCAAGCAGTCGCGGAAGCGTCCAAGCAGGCGGGGAAGCATGCAAGCAGGCGCGGAAGCGTCCAAGCAGGCGCGGAAACATCCAAGCAGGCGCGGCAGCGTCCAAGCTGGCGCGGAAACGTCCAAGCAGGCGCGGAAGCATGCAAGAAGACGCAGAAGAGTCCAAGCAGGCGCGGAAGCGTCCAAGCAGGAGGGGAAGCATGCAAGCAGGCGCGGAAGCGTCCAAGCAGGCGCGGAAACGTTCAAGTAGGCGCGGAAGCATGCAAGAAGGCGCGGAAACGTCCAAGCAGGCGCAGAAGCATGCAAGAAGACGCAGAAGAGTCCAAGCAGGCGCGGAAGCGTCCAAGCAGTCGCGGAAGCGTCCAAGCAGGCGCGGTAGCGTCCAAGCAGGCGCGGAAACGTCCAAGCAGGCGCGGAAGAGTCCAAGCAGGCGCGGTAACGTCCAAGTAGGCGCGGAAGCATGCAAGAAGGCGCGGATGCGTCCAAGCAGGCGCGGTAGCGTTCAAGCAGGCGCGGAAACGTCCAACCAGGCGCGGAAGCATGCAAGAAGGCGCAGAAGAGTCCAAGCAGGTGCGGAAGCGTCCAAGCAGGCGCGGAAGCGTCCAAGCAGGCGCGGAAACGTCCAAGCAGGCGCGGAAGCATGCAAGAAGACGCAGAAGGGTCCAAGCAGGCGCGGAAGCGTCCAAGCAGACGCGGAAGCGTCCAAGCAGGCGCGGAAGCGTCCAAGCAGGCGCGGAAGAGTCCAAGAAGACGCGGAAGCGCCCAAGCAGGCGCGGTAGCGTCCAAGCAGTCGCGGAAGAGTCCAAGCAGGCGCGGCAGAGTCCAAGCAGGCGCGGAAGCATGCAAGAAGACGCAGAAGAGTCCAAGCAGGCGCGGAAGCGTCCAAGCAGGTGGGGAAGCATGCAAGCAGGCGCGGAAGCGTCCAAGCTGGCGCGGAAACGTCCAAGTAGGCGCGGAAGCATGCAAGAAGGCGCAGAAGAGTCCAAGCAGGTGCGGAAGCGTCCAAGCAGGTGGGGAAGCATGCAAGCAGGCGCGGAAGCGTCCAAGCAGGCGCGGAAACGTCCAAGTAGGCGCGGAAGCATGCAAGAAGGCGCAGAAGAGTCCAAGCAGGTGCGGAAGCGTCCAAGCAGGCGCGGAAGCGTCCAAGCAGGCGCGGAAGCGTCCAAGCAGGCGCGGTAGCGTCCAACCAGGCGCGGATGCGTCCAAGCAGTCGCGGAAGCGTCCAAGCAGGCGCGGTAGCGTCCAACCAGGCGCGGAAACGTCCAAGCAGGCGCAGAAGCATGCAAGAAGACGCAGAAGAGTCCAAGCAGGCGCGGAAGCGTCCAAGCAGTCGCGGAAGCGTCCAAGCAGGCGCGGTAGCGTCCAAGCAGTCGCGGAAGCGTCCAAGCAGGCGCGGTAGCGTCCAAGCAGGCGCGGAAGCGTGCAAGCAGTCGCGGAAGCGTCCAAGCAGGCGCGGCAACGTCCAAGCAGGCGTGGAAGCGTCCAATCAGACGCGGAAGCGTCCAAGCAGGCGCGGTAGCGTCCAACCAGGCGCGGAAGCGTCCAAGCAGTCGCGGAAGCGTCCAAGCAGGCGCGGAAGCGTCCAAGCAGTCGCGGAAGCGTCCAAGCAGGCGGGGAAGCATGCAAGCAGGCGCGGAAGCGTCCAAGCAGGCGCGGAAACATCCAAGCAGGCGCGGCAGCGTCCAAGCTGGCGCGGAAACGTCCAAGCAGGCGCGGAAGCATGCAAGAAGACGCAGAAGAGTCCAAGCAGGCGCGGAAGCGTCCAAGCAGGAGGGGAAGCATGCAAGCAGGCGCGGAAGCGTCCAAGCAGGCGCGGAAACGTTCAAGTAGGCGCGGAAGCATGCAAGAAGGCGCGGAAACGTCCAAGCAGGCGCAGAAGCATGCAAGAAGACGCAGAAGAGTCCAAGCAGGCGCGGAAGCGTCCAAGCAGTCGCGGAAGCGTCCAAGCAGGCGCGGTAGCGTCCAAGCAGGCGCGGAAACGTCCAAGCAGGCGCGGAAGAGTCCAAGCAGGCGCGGTAACGTCCAAGTAGGCGCGGAAGCATGCAAGAAGGCGCGGATGCGTCCAAGCAGGCGCGGTAGCGTTCAAGCAGGCGCGGAAACGTCCAACCAGGCGCGGAAGCATGCAAGAAGGCGCAGAAGAGTCCAAGCAGGTGCGGAAGCGTCCAAGCAGGCGCGGAAGCGTCCAAGCAGGCGCGGAAACGTCCAAGCAGGCGCGGAAGCATGCAAGAAGACGCAGAAGGGTCCAAGCAGGCGCGGAAGCGTCCAAGCAGACGCGGAAGCGTCCAAGCAGGCGCGGAAGCGTCCAAGCAGGCGCGGAAGAGTCCAAGAAGACGCGGAAGCGTCCAAGCAGTCGCGGAAGCGTCCAAGCAGGCGCGGTAGAGTCCAAGCAGGCGCGGAAGCGTCCAAGCAGTCGCAGAAGCGTCCAAGCAGGCGCGGTAGCGTCCAACCAGGCGCGGAAGCGTCCAAGCAGTCGCGGAAGCGTCCAAGCAGGCGCGGTAGCGTCCAAGCAGGCGCGGAAACGTCCAAGCAGGCGCGGAAGAGTCCAAGCAGGCGCGGTAACGTCCAAGTAGGCGTGGAAGCATGCAAGAAGGCGCGGAAGCGTCCAAGCAGGCGCGGTAGCGTCCAAGCAGGCGCGGAAACGTCCAACCAGGCGCGGAAGCATGCAAGAAGGCGCAGAAGAGTCCAAGCAGGTGCGGAAGCGTCCAAGCAGGCGCGGAAGCGTCCAAGCAGGCGCGGAAGCGTCCAAGCAGTCGCAGAAGCGTCCAAGCAGGCGCGGTAGCGTCCAACCAGGCGCGGAAGCGTCCAAGCAGTCGCGGAAGCGTCCAAGCAGGCGCGGTAGAGTCCAAGCAGGCGCGGAAGCGTCCAAGCAGTCGCAGAAGCGTCCAAGCAGGCGTGGTAGCGTCCAACCAGGCGCGGAAGCGTCCAAGCAGTCGCGGAAGCGTCCAAGCAGGCGCGGTAGCGTCCAAGCAGGCGCGGAAACGTCCAAGCAGGCGCGGAAGAGTCCAAGCAGGCGCGGTAACGTCCAAGTAGGCGCGGAAGCATGCAAGAAGGCGCGGATGCGTCCAAGCAGGCGCGGTAGCGTTCAAGCAGGCGCGGAAACGTCCAACCAGGCGCGGAAGCATGCAAGAAGGCGCAGAAGAGTCCAAGCAGGTGCGGAAGCGTCCAAGCAGGCGCGGAAGCGTCCAAGCAGGCGCGGAAACGTCCAAGCAGGCGCGGAAGCATGCAAGAAGACGCAGAAGGGTCCAAGCAGGCGCGGAAGCGTCCAAGCAGACGCGGAAGCGTCCAAGCAGGCGCGGAAGCGTCCAAGCAGGCGCGGAAGAGTCCAAGAAGACGCGGAAGCGCCCAAGCAGGCGCGGTAGCGTCCAAGCAGTCGCGGAAGAGTCCAAGCAGGCGCGGCAGAGTCCAAGCAGGCGCGGAAGCATGCAAGAAGACGCAGAAGAGTCCAAGCAGGCGCGGAAGCGTCCAAGCAGGTGGGGCAGCATGCAAGCAGGCGCGGAAGCGTCCAAGCTGGCGCGGAAACGTCCAAGTAGGCGCGGAAGCATGCAAGAAGGCGCAGAAGAGTCCAAGCAGGTGCGGAAGCGTCCAAGCAGGTGGGGAAGCATGCAAGCAGGCGCGGAAGCGTCCAAGCAGGCGCGGAAACGTCCAAGTAGGCGCGGAAGCATGCAAGAAGGCGCAGAAGAGTCCAAGCAGGTGCGGAAGCGTCCAAGCAGGCGCGGAAGCGTCCAAGCAGGCGCGGAAGCGTCCAAGCAGGCGCGGTAGCGTCCAACCAGGCGCGGATGCGTCCAAGCAGTCGCGGAAGCGTCCAAGCAGGCGCGGTAGCGTCCAACCAGGCGCGGAAACGTCCAAGCAGGCGCAGAAGCATGCAAGAAGACGCAGAAGAGTCCAAGCAGGCGCGGAAGCGTCCAAGCAGTCGCGGAAGCGTCCAAGCAGGCGCGGTAGCGTCCAAGCAGTCGCGGAAGCGTCCAAGCAGGCGCGGTAGCGTCCAAGCAGGCGCGGAAGCGTGCAAGCAGTCGCGGAAGCGTCCAAGCAGGCGCGGCAACGTCCAAGCAGGCGTGGAAGCGTCCAATCAGACGCGGAAGCGTCCAAGCAGGCGCGGTAGCGTCCAACCAGGCGCGGAAACGTCCAAGCAGGCGCGGAAGCATGCAAGAAGACGCAGAAGGGTCCAAGCAGGCGCGGAAGCGTCCAAGCAGACGCGGAAGCGTCCAAGCAGGCGCGGAAGCGTCCAAGCAGGCGCGGAAGAGTCCAAGAAGACGCGGAAGCGCCCAAGCAGGCGCGGTAGCGTCCAAGCAGTCGCGGAAGAGTCCAAGCAGGCGCGGCAGAGTCCAAGCAGGCGCGGAAGCATGCAAGAAGACGCAGAAGAGTCCAAGCAGGCGCGGAAGCGTCCAAGCAGGTGGGGAAGCATGCAAGCAGGCGCGGAAGCGTCCAAGCTGGCGCGGAAACGTCCAAGTAGGCGCGGAAGCATGCAAGAAGGCGCAGAAGAGTCCAAGCAGGTGCGGAAGCGTCCAAGCAGGTGGGGAAGCATGCAAGCAGGCGCGGAAGCGTCCAAGCAGGCGCGGAAACGTCCAAGTAGGCGCGGAAGCATGCAAGAAGGCGCAGAAGAGTCCAAGCAGGTGCGGAAGCGTCCAAGCAGGCGCGGAAGCGTCCAAGCAGGCGCGGAAGCGTCCAAGCAGGCGCGGTAGCGTCCAACCAGGCGCGGATGCGTCCAAGCAGTCGCGGAAGCGTCCAAGCAGGCGCGGTAGCGTCCAACCAGGCGCGGAAACGTCCAAGCAGGCGCAGAAGCATGCAAGAAGACGCAGAAGAGTCCAAGCAGGCGCGGAAGCGTCCAAGCAGTCGCGGAAGCGTCCAAGCAGGCGCGGTAGCGTCCAAGCAGTCGCGGAAGCGTCCAAGCAGGCGCGGTAGCGTCCAAGCAGGCGCGGAAGCGTGCAAGCAGTCGCGGAAGCGTCCAAGCAGGCGCGGCAACGTCCAAGCAGGCGTGGAAGCGTCCAATCAGACGCGGAAGCGTCCAAGCAGGCGCGGTAGCGTCCAACCAGGCGCGGAAGCGTCCAAGCAGTCGCGGAAGCGTCCAAGCAGGCGCGGAAGCGTCCAAGCAGTCGCGGAAGCGTCCAAGCAGGCGGGGAAGCATGCAAGCAGGCGCGGAAGCGTCCAAGCAGGCGCGGAAACATCCAAGCAGGCGCGGCAGCGTCCAAGCTGGCGCGGAAACGTCCAAGCAGGCGCGGAAGCATGCAAGAAGACGCAGAAGAGTCCAAGCAGGCGCGGAAGCGTCCAAGCAGGAGGGGAAGCATGCAAGCAGGCGCGGAAGCGTCCAAGCAGGCGCGGAAACGTTCAAGTAGGCGCGGAAGCATGCAAGAAGGCGCGGAAACGTCCAAGCAGGCGCAGAAGCATGCAAGAAGACGCAGAAGAGTCCAAGCAGGCGCGGAAGCGTCCAAGCAGTCGCGGAAGCGTCCAAGCAGGCGCGGTAGCGTCCAAGCAGGCGCGGAAACGTCCAAGCAGGCGCGGAAGAGTCCAAGCAGGCGCGGTAACGTCCAAGTAGGCGCGGAAGCATGCAAGAAGGCGCGGATGCGTCCAAGCAGGCGCGGTAGCGTTCAAGCAGGCGCGGAAACGTCCAACCAGGCGCGGAAGCATGCAAGAAGGCGCAGAAGAGTCCAAGCAGGTGCGGAAGCGTCCAAGCAGGCGCGGAAGCGTCCAAGCAGGCGCGGAAACGTCCAAGCAGGCGCGGAAGCATGCAAGAAGACGCAGAAGGGTCCAAGCAGGCGCGGAAGCGTCCAAGCAGACGCGGAAGCGTCCAAGCAGGCGCGGAAGCGTCCAAGCAGGCGCGGAAGAGTCCAAGAAGACGCGGAAGCGTCCAAGCAGTCGCGGAAGCGTCCAAGCAGGCGCGGTAGAGTCCAAGCAGGCGCGGAAGCGTCCAAGCAGTCGCAGAAGCGTCCAAGCAGGCGCGGTAGCGTCCAACCAGGCGCGGAAGCGTCCAAGCAGTCGCGGAAGCGTCCAAGCAGGCGCGGTAGCGTCCAAGCAGGCGCGGAAACGTCCAAGCAGGCGCGGAAGAGTCCAAGCAGGCGCGGTAACGTCCAAGTAGGCGTGGAAGCATGCAAGAAGGCGCGGAAGCGTCCAAGCAGGCGCGGTAGCGTCCAAGCAGGCGCGGAAACGTCCAACCAGGCGCGGAAGCATGCAAGAAGGCGCAGAAGAGTCCAAGCAGGTGCGGAAGCGTCCAAGCAGGCGCGGAAGCGTCCAAGCAGGCGCGGAAGCGTCCAAGCAGTCGCAGAAGCGTCCAAGCAGGCGCGGTAGCGTCCAACCAGGCGCGGAAGCGTCCAAGCAGTCGCGGAAGCGTCCAAGCAGGCGCGGTAGAGTCCAAGCAGGCGCGGAAGCGTCCAAGCAGTCGCAGAAGCGTCCAAGCAGGCGTGGTAGCGTCCAACCAGGCGCGGAAGCGTCCAAGCAGTCGCGGAAGCGTCCAAGCAGGCGCGGTAGCGTCCAAGCAGGCGCGGAAACGTCCAAGCAGGCGCGGAAGAGTCCAAGCAGGCGCGGTAACGTCCAAGTAGGCGCGGAAGCATGCAAGAAGGCGCGGATGCGTCCAAGCAGGCGCGGTAGCGTTCAAGCAGGCGCGGAAACGTCCAACCAGGCGCGGAAGCATGCAAGAAGGCGCAGAAGAGTCCAAGCAGGTGCGGAAGCGTCCAAGCAGGCGCGGAAGCGTCCAAGCAGGCGCGGAAACGTCCAAGCAGGCGCGGAAGCATGCAAGAAGACGCAGAAGGGTCCAAGCAGGCGCGGAAGCGTCCAAGCAGACGCGGAAGCGTCCAAGCAGGCGCGGAAGCGTCCAAGCAGGCGCGGAAGAGTCCAAGAAGACGCGGAAGCGCCCAAGCAGGCGCGGTAGCGTCCAAGCAGTCGCGGAAGAGTCCAAGCAGGCGCGGCAGAGTCCAAGCAGGCGCGGAAGCATGCAAGAAGACGCAGAAGAGTCCAAGCAGGCGCGGAAGCGTCCAAGCAGGTGGGGCAGCATGCAAGCAGGCGCGGAAGCGTCCAAGCTGGCGCGGAAACGTCCAAGTAGGCGCGGAAGCATGCAAGAAGGCGCAGAAGAGTCCAAGCAGGTGCGGAAGCGTCCAAGCAGGTGGGGAAGCATGCAAGCAGGCGCGGAAGCGTCCAAGCAGGCGCGGAAACGTCCAAGTAGGCGCGGAAGCATGCAAGAAGGCGCAGAAGAGTCCAAGCAGGTGCGGAAGCGTCCAAGCAGGCGCGGAAGCGTCCAAGCAGGCGCGGAAGCGTCCAAGCAGGCGCGGTAGCGTCCAACCAGGCGCGGATGCGTCCAAGCAGTCGCGGAAGCGTCCAAGCAGGCGCGGTAGCGTCCAACCAGGCGCGGAAACGTCCAAGCAGGCGCAGAAGCATGCAAGAAGACGCAGAAGAGTCCAAGCAGGCGCGGAAGCGTCCAAGCAGTCGCGGAAGCGTCCAAGCAGGCGCGGTAGCGTCCAAGCAGTCGCGGAAGCGTCCAAGCAGGCGCGGTAGCGTCCAAGCAGGCGCGGAAGCGTGCAAGCAGTCGCGGAAGCGTCCAAGCAGGCGCGGCAACGTCCAAGCAGGCGTGGAAGCGTCCAATCAGACGCGGAAGCGTCCAAGCAGGCGCGGTAGCGTCCAACCAGGCGCGGAAGCGTCCAAGCAGTCGCGGAAGCGTCCAAGCAGGCGCGGAAGCGTCCAAGCAGTCGCGGAAGCGTCCAAGCAGGCGGGGAAGCATGCAAGCAGGCGCGGAAGCGTCCAAGCAGGCGCGGAAACATCCAAGCAGGCGCGGCAGCGTCCAAGCTGGCGCGGAAACGTCCAAGCAGGCGCGGAAGCATGCAAGAAGACGCAGAAGAGTCCAAGCAGGCGCGGAAGCGTCCAAGCAGGAGGGGAAGCATGCAAGCAGGCGCGGAAGCGTCCAAGCAGGCGCGGAAACGTTCAAGTAGGCGCGGAAGCATGCAAGAAGGCGCGGAAACGTCCAAGCAGGCGCAGAAGCATGCAAGAAGACGCAGAAGAGTCCAAGCAGGCGCGGAAGCGTCCAAGCAGTCGCGGAAGCGTCCAAGCAGGCGCGGTAGCGTCCAAGCAGTCGCGGAAGCGTCCAAGCAGGCGCGGTAGCGTCCAAGCAGGCGCGGAAGCGTGCAAGCAGTCGCGGAAGCGTCCAAGCAGGCGCGGAAGCATGCAAGAAGACACCGAAGAGTCCAAGCAGGCGCGGAAGCGTCCAAGCAGTCGCGGAAGCGTCCAAGCAGGCGCGGCAACGTCCAAGCAGGCGTGGAAGCGTCCAATCAGACGCGGAAGCGTCCAAGCAGGCGCGGTAGCCTCCAACCAGGCGCGGAAGCGTCCAAGCAGTCGCGGAAGCGTCCAAGCAGGCGCGGAAGCGTCCAAGCAGTCGCGGAAGCGTCCAAGCAGGCGGGGAAGCATGCAAGCAGGCGCGGAAGCGTCCAAGCAGGCGCGGAAGCGTCCAAGCAGGCGCGGAAGCGTCCAAGCAGTCGCGGAAGCGTCCAAGCAGACGCGGAAATGTCCAAGCAGGCGCGGTAGAGTCTAAGCAGGCGCGGAAACGACCAAGCAGGCGCGGAAACGTCCAAGCAAGCGTGGAAGAGTACAAGCAGGTGCGGAAGCGTCGAAGCAGGCGCAGAACCGTGCAAGTAGGCACGGAAGCGTCCAAGAAGGCGCGGCAGCATGCAAGAAGGCGCAGAAGAGTCCAAGCAGGCGCGGAAGCGTCCAAGCAGGCGCGGAAGCATGCAAGCAGTCGCGGAAGCGTCAAAGCAGGCGCGGTAGTGTCCTAGCTGGCGCGGAAACGTCCAAGCAGGCGCGGAAGCGTCCAAGCAGGCGCGGTAGCGTCCAAGCAGTCGCGGAAGCGTCCAAGCAGGCGCGGTAGCGTCCAAGCAGGCGCGGAAGCGTGCAAGCAGTCGCGGAAGCGTCCAAGCAGGCGCGGAAGCATGCAAGAAGACACCGAAGAGTCCAAGCAGGCGCGGAAGCGTCCAAGCAGTCGCGGAAGCGTCCAAGCAGGCGCGGCAACGTCCAAGCAGGCGTGGAAGCGTCCAATCAGACGCGGAAGCGTCCAAGCAGGCGCGGCAGCGTCCAACCAGGCGCGGAAGCGTCCAAGCAGTCGCGGAAGCGTCCAAGCAGGCGGGGAAGCATGCAAGCAGGCGCGGAAGCGTCCAAGCAAGCGCGGAAACATCCAAGCAGGCGCGGCAGCGTCCAAGCTGGCGCGGAAACGTCCAAGCAGGCGCGGAAGCATGCAAGAAGACGCAGAAGAGTCCAAGCAGGCGCGGAAGCGTGCAAGCAGTCGCGGAAGCGTCCAAGCAGGCGCGGAAGCATGCAAGAAGACACCGAAGAGTCCAAGCAGGCGCGGAAGCGTCCAAGCAGTCGCGGAAGCGTCCAAGCAGGCGCGGCAACGTCCAAGCAGGCGTGGAAGCGTCCAATCAGACGCGGAAGCGTCCAAGCAGTCGCAGAAGCGTCCAAGCAGGCGCGGTAGCGTCCAACCAGGCGCGGAAGCGTCCAAGCAGTCGCGGAAGCGTCCAAGCAGGCGCGGTAGAGTCCAAGCAGGCGCGGAAGCGTCCAAGCAGTCGCAGAAGCGTCCAAGCAGGCGCGGTAGCGTCCAACCAGGCGCGGAAGCGTCCAAGCAGTCGCGGAAGCGTCCAAGCAGGCGCGGTAGCGTCCAAGCAGGCGCGGAAACGTCCAAGCAGGCGCGGAAGAGTCCAAGCAGGCGCGGTAACGTCCAAGCAGGCGCGGAAACGTCCAACCAGGCGCGGAAGCATGCAAGAAGGCGCAGAAGAGTCCAAGCAGGTGCGGAAGCGTCCAAGCAGGCGCGGAAGCGTCCAAGCAGGCGCGGAAACGTCCAAGCAGGCGCGGAAGCATGCAAGAAGACGCAGAAGAGTCCAAGCAGGCGCGGAAGCGTCCAAGCAGACGCGGAAGCGTCCAAGCAGGCGCGGTAGCGTCCAACCAGGCGCGGAAGCGTCCAAGCAGTCGCGGAAGCGTCCAAGCAGGCGCGGAAGCGTCCAAGCAGTCGCGGAAGCGTCCAAGCAGACGCGGAAATGTCCAAGCAGGCGCGGTAGAGTCTAAGCAGGCGCGGAAACGACCAAGCAGGCGCGGAAACGTCCAAGCAAGCGTGGAAGAGTACAAGCAGGTGCGGAAGCGTCGAAGCAGGCGCAGAACCGTGCAAGTAGGCACGGAAGCGTCCAAGAAGGCGCGGCAGCATGCAAGAAGGCGCAGAAGAGTCCAAGCAGGCGCGGAAGCGTCCAAGCAGGCGCGGAAGCATGCAAGCAGTCGCGGAAGCGTCAAAGCAGGCGCGGTAGTGTCCTAGCTGGCGCGGAAACGTCCAAGCAGGCGCGGAAGCATGCAAGAAGGCGCAGAAGAGTCCAAGCAGGCGCGGAAGCGTCCAAGCAGTCGCGGAAGCGTCCAAGCAGTCGCGGAAGCGTCCAAGTAGTCGCGGAAGCGTCTAAGCAGGCGCGGTAGCGTCCAAGCAGGCGCGGAAGCGTCTAAGCAGGCGCGGAAACGTCCAAGTTGGCGCGGAAGCATGCAAGAAGGCGCAGAAGAGTCCAAGCAGGCGCGGAAGCGTCCAAGCAGTCGCAGAAGCGTCCAAGCAGGCGCGGTAGCGTCCAACCAGGCGCGGAAGCGTCCAAGCAGTCGCGGAAGCGTCCAAGCAGGCGCGGTAGAGTCCAAGCAGGCGCGGAAGCATGCAAGAAGACGCAGAAGAGTCCAAGCAGGCGCGGAAGCGTCCAAGCAGTCGCGGAAGCGTCCAAGCAGACGCGGAAATGTCCAAGCAGGCGCGGTAGAGTCTAAGCAGGCGCGGAAACGACCAAGCAGGCGCGGAAACGTCCAAGCAAGCGTGGAAGAGTACAAGCAGGTGCGGAAGCGTCGAAGCAGGCGCAGAACCGTGCAAGTAGGCACGGAAGCGTCCAAGAAGGCGCGGCAGCATGCAAGAAGGCGCAGAAGAGTCCAAGCAGGCGCGGAAGCGTCCAAGCAGGCGCGGAAGCATGCAAGCAGTCGCGGAAGCGTCAAAGCAGGCGCGGTAGTGTCCTAGCTGGCGCGGAAACGTCCAAGCAGGCGCGGAAGCATGCAAGAAGGCGCAGAAGAGTCCAAGCAGGCGCGGAAGCGTCCAAGCAGTCGCGGAAGCGTCCAAGCAGTCGCGGAAGCGTCCAAGTAGTCGCGGAAGCGTCTAAGCAGGCGCGGTAGCGTCCAAGCAGGCGCGGAAGCGTCTAAGCAGGCGCGGAAACGTCCAAGTAGGCGCGGAAGCATGCAAGAAGGCGCAGAAGAGTCCAAGCAGGCGCGGAAGCGTCCAAGCAGTCGCAGAAGCGTCCAAGCAGGCGCGGTAGCGTCCAACCAGGCGCGGAAGCGTCCAAGCAGTCGCGGAAGCGTCCAAGCAGGCGCGGTAGAGTCCAAGCAGGCGCGGAAGCGTCCAAGCAGGCGCGGAAGCGTCCAAGCAGGCGCAGGAGAGTCCAAGCAGTCGCGGAAGCGTCCAAGCAGTCGCGGAAGCGTCCAAGTAGTCGCGGAAGCGTCCAAGCAGGCGCGGTAGCGTCCAAGCAGGCGCGGAAGCGTCCAAGCAGGCGCGGAAACGTCCAAGCAGGCGCGGAAGCATGCAAGAAGGCGCAGAAGAGTCCAAGCAGGCGCGGAAGCGTCCAAGCAGTCGCAGAAGCGTCCAAGCAGGCGCGGTAGCGTCCAACCAGGCGCGGAAGCGTCCAAGCAGTCGCGGAAGCGTCCAAGCAGGCGCGGTAGAGTCCAAGCAGGCGCGGAAGCGTCCAAGCAGTCGCAGAAGCGTCCAAGCAGGCGCGGAAACGTCCAAGCAAGCGTGGAAGAGTACAAGCAGGTGCGGAAGCGTCGAAGCAGGCGCGGAAGCGTCCAAGCAGGCGCGGAAGCGTCCAAGCAGGCGCGGTAGCGTCCAACCAGGCGCGGATGCGTCCAAGCAGTCGCGGAAGCGTCCAAGCAGGCGCGGTAGCGTCCAAGCAGTCGCGGAAGCGTCCAAGCAGACGCGGAAATGTCCAAGCAGGCGCAGAAGAGTCCAAGCAGGCGCGGAAGCGTCCAAGCAGGCGCGGAAGCATGCAAGCAGTCGCGGAAGCGTCCAAGCAGGCGCGGTAGTGTCCAAGCTGGCGCGGAAACGTCCAAGCAGGCGCGGAAGCATGCAAGAAGGCGCAGAAGAGTCCAAGCAGGCGCGGAAGCGTCCAAGCAGTCGCGGAAATGTCCAAGCAGGCGCGGTAGATTCTAAGCAGGCGCGGAAACGACCAAGCAGGCGCGGAAACGTCCAAGCAAGCGTGGAAGAGTACAAGCAGGTGCGGAAGCGTCGAAGCAGGCGCAGAACCGTGCAAGTAGGGACGGAAGCGTCCAAGAAGGCGCGGCAGCATGCAAGAAGGCGCAGAAGAGTCCAAGCAGGCGCGGAAGCGTCCAAGCAGGCGCGGAAGCATGCAAGCAGGCGCGGAAACGTCCAAGCAGGCGCGCAAGCGTCCAAGCAGTCGCGGAAGCGTCCAAGCAGTCGCGGAAGCGTCCAAGCAGGCGCGGAAGCGTCCAAGCAGGCGGGGAAGCATGCAAGCAGGCGCGGAAGCGTCCAGGCAGGCGCGGAAGCGTCCAAGCAGGCGGGGAAGCATGCAAGCAGGCGCGGAAGCGTCCAAGCAGGCGCGGAAGCGTCCAAGCAGTCGCAGAAGCGTCCAAGCAGGCGCGGCAGCATCCAAGCAGGCGCGGAAGCGTCCAAGCAGGCGCGGTAGCGTCCAACCAGGCGCGGATGCGTCCAAGCAGTCCCGGAAGCGTCCAAGCAGGCGCGGTAGCGTCCAAGCAGGCGCGGAAACGTCCAAGCAGGCGCGGAAGCATGCAAGAAGACGCAGAAGAGTCCAAACAGGCGCGGAAGCGTCCAAGCAGGCGCGGAAGAGGCCAAGAAGACGCGGAAGCGTCCAAGAAGGCGCGGTAGCGTCCAAGCAGTCGCGGAAACGACCAAGCAGGCGCGGAAACGTCCAAGCAAGCGTGGAAGAGTACAAGCAGGTGCGGAAGCGTCGAAGCAGGCGCAGAACCGTGCAAGTAGGCACGGAAGCGTCCAAGAAGGCGCGGCAGCATGCAAGAAGGCGCAGAAGAGTCCAAGCAGGCGCGGAAGCGTCCAAGCAGTCGCAGAAACGTCCAAGCAGGCGCGGTAGCGTCCAACCAGGCGCGGAAGAGTCCAAGAAGTCGCGGAAGCGTCCATACAGGCGCGGCAGCGTCCAAGCAGGCACGGAAGCGTCCAAGAAGACGTAGAAGAGTCCAAGCAGTCGCGGAAGCGTCCAAGCAGTCGCGGAAGCGTCCAAGCAGGCGCGGAAGCGTCCAAGCAGGCGGGGAAGCATGCAAGCAGGCGCGGAAGCGTCCAGGCAGGCGCGGAAGCGTCCAAGCAGGCGGGGAAGCATGCAAGCAGGCGCGGAAGCGTCCAAGCAGGCGCGGAAGCGTCCAAGCAGTCGCGGCAGCGTCCAAGCAGGCGCGGCAGCGTCCAAGCAGTCGCGGAAGCGTCCAAGCAGGCGCGGAAGCGTCCAAGCAGGCGGGGAAGCATGCACGCAGGCGCGGAAGCGTCCAAGCAGGCGCGGAAACGTCCAAGTAGGCGCGGCAGCATGCAAGAAGGCGCAGAAGATTCCTATCAGGCGCGGAAGCGTCCAAGCAGGCGGGGAAGCATGCAAGCAGGCGCGGAAGCGTCCACGCAGGCGCGGAAACGTCCAAGTAGGCGCGGCAGCATGCAAGAAGGCGCAGAAGAGTCCAAGCAGGCGCGGAAGCGTCCAAGCAGGCGCGGAAGCATGCAAGAAGGCGCAGAAGAGTCCAAGCAGGCGCGGAAGCGTCCAAGCAGTCGCGGAAGCGTCCAAGCAGGCGCGGTAGCGTCCAAGCTGGCGCGGAAACGTCCAAGCAGGCGCGGAAGCATGCAAGAAGGCGCAGAAGAGTCCAAGCAGGCGCGGAAGCGTCCAAGCAGGCGCGGAAGCGTCCAAGCAGGCGCGGTAGCGTCCAAGCTGGCGCGGAAACGTCCAAACAGGCGCGGAAGCATGCAAGAAGACGCAGAAGAGTTCAAGCAGGCGCGGAAGCATCCAAGCAGGAGGGGAAGCATGCAAGCAGGCGCGGAAGCGTCCAAGCAGGCGCGGAAACGTCCAAGTAGGCGCGGAAGCATGCAAGAAGGCGCAGAAGAGTCCAAGCAGGCGCGGAAGCGTCCAAGCAGTCGCAGAAGCGTCCAAGCAGGCGCGGTAGCGTCCAACCAGGCGCGGAAGCGTCCAAGCAGTCGCGGAAGCGTCCAAGCAGTCGCGGTAGAGTCCAAGCAGTCGCAGAAGCGTCCAAGCAGGCGCGGAAACGTCCAAGCAGGCGCAGAAGCATGCAAAAAGGCGTAGAAGAGTCCAAGCAGGCGCGGTAGCGTCCAAGCAGGCGCGGTAGCGTCCAAGCAGGAGCGGTAGCGTCCAAGCAGGCGCGGCAGCGTCCAAGCAGGCGCGGAAGCGTCCAGGCAGGCGCGGAAGCGTCCAAGCAGTCGCGGAAGCGTCCAAGCAGTCGCGGAAGCGTCCAAGCAGGCGCGGTAGCGTCCAACCAGGCGCGGAAGCGTCCAAGCAGGCGGGGAAGCATGCAAGCAGGCGCGGAAGCGTCCAAGCAGGCGCGGAAGCGTCCAAGCAGTCGCAGAAGCGTCCAAGCAGGCGCGGTAGCTTCCAAGCAGGCGCGGAAGCGTCCAAGCAGGCGCGGTAGCGTCCAACCAGGCGCGGATGCGTCCAAGCAGTCGCGGAAGCGTCCAAGCAGGCGCGGTAGCGTCCAAGCAGGCGCGGTAACGTCCAAGCATGCGCGGAAGCATGCAAGAAGACGCAGAAGAGTCCAAGCAGGCGCGGAAGCGTCCAAGCAGTCGCGGAAGCGTCCACGCAGGCGCGGTAGCGTCCAAGCAGTCGCGGAAGCGTCCAAGCAGGCGCGGTAGCGTCCAAGCAGTCGCGGAAGCGTCCAAGCAGGCGCGGTAGCGTCCAACCAGGCGCGGATGCGTCCAAGCAGGCGCGGAAGCGTCCAAGCAGGAGCAGGAGAGTCCAAGCAGGCGCGGTAGCGTCCAAGTAGGCACGGAAACGTCCAAGCAGGCGCGGAAGAGTCCAAGCAGGCGCGGTAACGTCCAAGTAGGCGCGGAAGCATGCAAGAAGGCGCGGAAGCGTCCAAGCAGGCGCGGTAGCGTCCAAGCAGGCGCGGAAACGTCCAACCAGGCGCGGAAGCATGCAAGAAGGCGCAGAAGAGCCCAAGCAGGTGCGGAAGCGTCCAAGCAGTCGCGGAAGCGTCCAAGCAGGCTCGGTAGCGTCCAAGCAGGCGCTGAAACGTCCAAGCAGGCGCGGAAGCATGCAAGAAGACGCAGAAGAGTCCAAGCAGGCGCGGAAGCGTCTAAGCAGTCGCGGAGGCGTCCAAGCAGGCGCGGAAGAGTCCAAGCAGGCGTGGCAGCGTCCAAGCAGGCGCGGAAACGTCCAAGCAGGCGCGGAAGCATGCAAGAAGACGCAGAAGCGTCCAAGCAGGCGCGGAAGCGTCCAAGCATGCGCGGAAACGTCCAAGCAGGCGCGGAAGCGTCCAAGCAGGAGGGGAAGCATGCAAGCAGGCGCGGAAGCGTCCAAGCAGGCGCGGAAACGTCCAAGTAGGCGCGGAAGCATGCAAGAAGGCGCAGAAGAGTCCAAGCAGGCGCGGAAACGTCCAAGCAGGCGCGGAAGCATGCAAGAAGACGCAGAAGAGTCCAAGCAGTCGCGGAAGCGTCCAAGCAGGCGCGGAAGCGTCCAAGCAGGCGTGGTAGTGTCCAAGCTGGTGCGGAAACGTCCAAGCAGGCGCGGTAGCGTCCCACCAGGCGCGGAAGAGTCCAAGAAGTCGCGGAAGCGTCCAAATAGGCGCGGCAGCGTCCAAGCATGCGCGGAAACGTCCAAGCAGGCGCGGAAGCATGCAAGAAGACGCAGAAGAGTCCAAGCAGGCGCGGAAGCGTCCAAGCAGGAGGGGAAGCATGCAAGCAGGCGCGGAAGCGTCCAAGCAGGCGCGGAAACGTCCAAGCAGGCGCGGAAGCATGCAAGAAGACGCAGAAGCGTCCAAGCAGGCGCGGAGGCGTCCAAGCATGCGCGGAAACGTCCAAGCAGGCGCGGAAGCGTCCAAGCAGGAGGGGAAGCATGCAAGCAGGCGCGGAAGCGTCCAACCAGGCGCGGAAGCGTCCAAGCAGTCGCGGAAGCGTCCAAGCAGGCGCGGTAGTGTCCAAGCTGGCGCGGAAACGTCCAAGCAGGCGCGGAAGCATGCAAGAAGGCGCAGAAGAGCCCAAGCAGGCGCGGAAGCGTCCAAGCAGTCGCGGAAGCGTCCAAGCAGGCGCGGAAGCATGCAAGAAGACGCAGAAGAGTCCAAGCAGGCGAGGAAGCGTCCAAGCAGGCGCGACAACGTCCAAGCAGGCGCGGAAGCATGCAAGAAGACGCAGAAGAGTCCAAGCAGGCGAGGAAGCGTCCAAGCAGTCGCGGAAGCGTCCAAGCAGGCGGGGAAGCATGCAAGCAGGCGCGGAAGCGTCCAAGCAGGCGGGGAAGCATGCAAGCAGGCGCGGAAGCGTCCAAGCAGGCGCGGAAGCGTCCAAGCAGTCGCAGAAGCGTCCAAGCAGGCGCGGTAGCATCCAAGCAGGCGCGGAAGCGTCCAAGCAGGCGCGGTAGCGTCCAACCAGGCGCGGATGCGTCCAAGCAGTCCCGGAAGCGTCCAAGCAGGCGCGGTAGCGTCCAAGCAGGCGCGGTAACGTCCAAGCAGGCGCGGAAGCATGCAAGAAGACGCAGAAGAGTCCAAACAGGCGCGGAAGCGTCCAAGCAGGCGCGGAAGAGTCCAAGAAGACGCGGAAGCGTCCAAGAAGGCGCGGTAGCGTCCAAGCAGTCGCGGAAACGACCAAGCAGGCGCGGAAACGTCCAAGCAAGCGTGGAAGAGTACAAGCAGGTGCGGAAGCGTCGAAGCAGGCGCAGAACCGTGCAAGTAGGCACGGAAGCGTCCAAGAAGGCGCGGCAGCATGCAAGAAGGCGCAGAAGCGTCCAAGCAGTCGCGGAAGCGTCCAAGCAGGCGCGGTAGCGTCCAAGCAGGCGCGGAAGCGTGCAAGCAGTCGCGGAAGCTTCCAAGCAGGCGCGGAAGCATGCCAGAAGACGCGGAAGCATGCAAAAAGGCGCGGAAGCGTCCAAGCAGTCGCGGAAGCGTCCTAGCAGTCGCGGAAACGTCCAAGCCGGCGCGGAAGCGTCCAACCAGGCGCGGTAGCGTCCAACAAGGCGCGGAAGCGTCCAAGCAGGCGGGGAAGCATGCAAGCAGGCGCGGAAGCGTCCAAGCAGGCGCGGAAGCGTCCAAGCAGTCGCAGAAGCGTCCAAGCAGGCGCGGTGGCGTCCAAGCAGGCGCGGAAGCGTCCAAGCAGGCGCGGTAGCGTCCAACCAGGCGCGGATGCGTCCAAGCAGTCGCGAAAGCGTCCAAGCAGGCGCGGTAGCGTCCAAGCAGGCGCGACAACGTCCAAGCAGGCGCGGAAGCATGCAAGAAGACGCAGAAGAGTCCAAGCAGGCGAGGAAATGTCCAAGCAGGCGTGGTAGAGACTAAGCAGGCGCGGAAACGACCAAGCAGGCGCGGAAACGTCCAAGCAAGCGTGGAAGAGTACAAGCAGGTGCGGAAGCGTCGAAGCAGGCGCAGAACCGTGCAAGTAGGCACGGAAGCGTCCAAGAAGGCGCGGCAGCATGCAAGAAGGCGCAGAAGAGTCCAAGCAGGCGAGGAAGCGTCCGAGCAGGCGCGGAAGCATGCAAGCAGGCGCGGAAGCGTCCAGGCAGGCGCGGAAGCGTCCAAGCAGTCGCGGAAGCGTCCAAGCATTCGCGGAAGCGTCCAAGCAGGCGCGGAAGCGTCCAAGCAGTCGCAGAAGCGTCCAAGCAGGCGCGGTGGCGTCCAAGCAGGCGCGGAAGCGTCCAAGCAGGCGCGGTAGCGTCCAACCAGGCGCGGATGCGTCCAAGCAGTCGCGGAAGCATGCAAGAAGACGCAGAAGAGTCCAAGCAGGCGCGGTAGCGTCCAAGCAGGCGCGGAAGCGTCCAAGCAGTCGCGGAAGCGTCCAAGCAGGCGCGGAAGCGTCCAAGCAGTCGCAGAAGCGTCCAAGCAGGCGCGGTAGCGTCCAACCAGGCGCGGAAGCGTCCAAGCAGTCGCGGAAGCGTCCAAGCAGTCGCGGTAGAGTCCAAGCAGGCGGGGAAGCATGCAAGCAGGCGCGGTAGCGTCCAACCAGGCGCGGAAGCGTCCAAGCACGGGGGGAAGCATGCAAGAAGACGCAGAAGAGTCCAAGCAGGCGCGGAAGCGTCCAAGCAGGCGGGGAAGCATGCAAGCATGCGCGGAAGCATGCAAGAAGACGCAGAAGAGTCCAAGCAGGCGCGGAAGCGTCCAAGCAGTCGCGGAAGCGTCCAAGCAGACGCGGTAGTGTCCAAGCAGTCGCGGCAGCGTCCAAGCAGGCGCGGTAGCGTCCAAGCAGTCGCGGAAGCGTCCAAGCAGGCGCGGAAGCGTCCAAGCAGGCGGGGAAGCATGCACGCAGGCGCGGAAGCGTCCAAGCAGGCGCGGAAACGTCCAAGTAGGCGCGGCAGCATGCAAGAAGGCGCACAAGATTCCTATCAGGCGCGGAAGCGTCCAAGCAGGCGGGGAAGCATGCAAGCAGGTGCGGAAGCGTCTACGCAGGCGCGGAAACGTCCAAGTAGGCGCGGCAGCATGCAAGAAGGCGCAGAAGAGTCCAAGCAGGCGCGGAAGCGTCCAAGCAGTCGCGGAAGCGTCCAAGCAGGCGCGTTAGCATCCAAGCTGGCGCGGAAACGTCCAAGCAGGCGCGGAAGCATGCAAGAAGGCGCAGAAGAGTCCAAGCAGCCGCGGAAGCGTCCAAGCAGGCGGGGAAGCATGCAAGCAGGCGCGGAAGCGTCCACGCAGGCGCGGAAACGTCCAAGTAGGCGCGGCAGCATGCAAGAAGGCGCAGAAGAGTCCAAGTAGGCGCGGAAGCGTCCAAGCAGGCGCGGTAGCGTCCAAGCAAGCGCGGAAGCGTCCAAGAAGGCGCGGAAGCATGCAAGAAGACGCAGAAGATTCCAAGCAGGCGCGGAAGCGTCCAAGCAGGCGGGGAAGCATGCAAGCAGGCGCGGAAGCGTCCAAGCAGTCGCGGAAGCGTCCAAGCAGGCGCGGTAGCGTCCAAGCAAGCGCGGAAGCGTCCAAGAAGGCGCGGAAGCATGCAAGAAGACGCAGAAGAGTCCAAGCAGGCGCGGAAGCGTCCAAGCAGGCGCAGGAGCGTCCAAGCAGGCGCGGTAGCGTCCAACCAGGCGCGGAAGCGTCCAAGCAGTCGCGGAAGCGTCCAAGCAGGCGCGGAAGCATGCAAGCAGGCGCGGAAGCGTCCAAGCAGTCGCGGAAACGTCCAAGTAGGCGCGGAAGCATGCAAGAAGGCGCAGAAGAGTCCAAGCAGGCGCGGAAGCGTCCAAGCAGTCGCAGAAGCGTCCAAGCAGGCGCGGTAGCGTCCAAACAGGCGCGGATGCGTCCAAGCAGTCGCGGAAGCGTCCAAGCAGGCGCGGTAGCGTCCAAGCAGGCGCGGTAGAGTCCAAGCAGTCGCGGAAGCGTCCAAGCAGGCGCGGTAGCGTCCAACCAGGCGCGGATGCGTCCAAGCAGTCGCGGAAGCGTCCAAGCAGGCGCGGTAGCGTCCAAGCAGGCGCGGTAGAGTCCAAGCAGTCGCGGTAGCGTCCAACCAGGCGCGGAAGCGTCCAAGCAGTCGCGGAAGCGTCCAAGCAGGCGCGGAAGCATGCAAGCAGGCGCGGAAGCGTCCAAGCAGTCGCGGAAGCGTCCAAGCAGGCGCGGAAGAGTCCAAGAAGTCGCGGAAGCGTCCAAGCAGGCGCGGTAGCGTCCAAGCAGTCGCGGAAGAGTCCAAGCAGGCGCGGAAGCGTCCAAGCAGGCGCGGAAACGTCCAAGTAGGCGCGGAAGCATGCAAGAAGGCGCAGAAGAGTCCAAGCAGGCGCGGAAGCGTCCAAGCAGTCGCAGAAGCGTCCAAGCAGGCGCGGTAGCGTCCAAACAGGCGCGGATGCGTCCAAGCAGTCGCGGAAGCGTCCAAGCAGGCGCGGTAGCGTCCAAGCAGGCGCGGTAGAGTCCAAGCAGTCGCGGAAGCGTCCAAGCAGGCGCGGTAGCGTCCAACCAGGCGCGGATGCGTCCAAGCAGTCGCGGAAGCGTCCAAGCAGGCGCGGTAGCGTCCAAGCAGGCGCGGTAGAGTCCAAGCAGTCGCGGAAGCGTCCAAGCAGGCGCGGAAGCGTCCAAGCAGGCGGGGAAGCATGCAAGCAGGCGCGGAAGCGTCCAAGCATGCGCGGAAGCATCCATATAGGCGCGGAAGCGTCCAAGCAGGCGCGGAACCGTGCAAGCAGGCGCGGAAGCGTCCAAGCATGCGCGGAAGAGTCCAAGCAGGCACGGAAGCGTCCAAGCAGGCGCGGAAGCGTCCAAGCAGGCGCGGAAGCGTCCAAGTAGGCGCGGTAGCTTCCATATAGGCGCGGAAGCGTCCAAGCAGGCGCGGAACCGTGCAAGCAGGCGCGGAAGCATCCATATAGGCGCGAAAGCGTCAAAGCAGGCGCGGAAGCGTCCAAGCAGGCGCGGAAGCGTCCAAGCAGGCACGGAAGCATCCATATAGGCGCGAAAGCGTCAAAGCAGGCGCGGAAGCGTCCAAGCAGGCGCGGAAACGTCCAAGTAGGCGCGGAAGCATGCAAGAAGGAGCAGAAGAGTCCAAGCAGGCGCGGAAGCGTGCAAGCAGGCGCGGAAGCGTCCAAGCAGGCGCGGAAGCGTCCAAGCAGGCGCGGAAGCGTCCAAGTAGGCGCGGAAGCATCCATATAGGCGCGAAAGCGTCAAAGCAGGCGCGGAAGCGTCCAAGCAGGCGCGGAAACGTCCAAGTAGGCGCGGAAGCATGCAAGAAGGAGCAGAAGAGTCCAAGCAGGCGCGGAAGCGTCCAAGCAGGCGCGGAAGCGTCCAAGCAGTCGCAGAAGCGTCCAAACAGGCGCGGTAGCGTCCAAGCAGGCGCGGAAGAGTCCAAGAAGTCGCGGAAGCGTCCAAGCAGGCGCGGTAGCGTCCAAGCAGTCGCGGAAGAGTCCAAGCAGGCGCGGCAGAGTCCAAGAAGGCGCGGAAACGTCCAAGCAGGCGCGGAAGCATGCAAGAAGACGCAGAAGAGTCCAAGCAGGCGCGGAAGCGTCCAAGCAGTCGCAGAAGCGTCCAAGCTGGCGCGGAAGCGTCCAAGCAGGCGCGGAAGCATGCAAGCAGGCGCGGAAGCGTCCAAGCAGTCGCGGAAGCGTCCAAGCAGGCGCGGAAGAGTCCAAGAAGTCGCGGAAGCGTCCAAGCAGGCGCGGTAGCGTCCAACCAGGCGCGGAAGCGTCCTAGCAGTCGCAGAAAAGTACAAGCAGGCGCGGAAGCGTCCAAGCGGGCGCGGAAGCGTCCAAGCAGGCGGGGAAGCATGCACGCAGGCGCGGAAGCGTCCAAGCAGTCGCGGAAGAGTCCAAGCAGGCGCGGCAGAGTCCAAGAAGGCGCGGAAACGTCCAAGCAGGCGCGGAAGCATGCAAGAAGACGCAGAAGAGTCCAAGCAGGCGCGGAAGCGTCCAAGCAGTCGCAGAAGCGTCCAAGCTGACGCGGAAGCGTCCAAGCAGGCGCGGAAGCATGCAAGCAGGCGCGGAAGCGTCCAAGCAGTCGCGGAAGCGTCCAAGCAGGCGCGGAAGAGTCCAAGAAGTCGCGGAAGCGTCCAAGCAGGCGCGGTAGCGTCCAACCAGGCGCGGAAGCGTCCTAGCAGTCGCAGAAAAGTACAAGCAGGCGCGGAAGCGTCCAAGCGGGCGCGGAAGCGTCCAAGCAGGCGGGGAAGCATGCACGCAGGCGCGGAAGCGTCCAAGCAGGCGCGGAAACGTCCAAGTAGGCGCGGCAGCATGCAAGAAGGCGCACAAGATTCCTATCAGGCGCGGAAGCGTCCAAGCAGGCGGGGAAGCATGCAAGCAGGTGCGGAAGCGTCCACGCAGGCGCGGAAACGTCCAAGCAGGCGGGGAAGCATGCAAGCAGGCGCGGAAGCGTCCACGCAGGCGCGGAAACGTCCAAGTAGGCGCGGCAGCATGCAAGAAGGCGCAGAAGAGTCCAAGCAGGCGCGGAAGCGTCCAAGCAGTCGCGGAAACGTCCAAGCAGGCGCGGTAGCGTCCAACCAGGCGCGGAAGCGTCCAAGCAGTCGCGGAAGCGTCCAAGCAGGCGCGGAAGAGTCCAAGAAGTCGCGGAAGCGTCCAAGCAGGCGCGGTAGCGTCCAAGCAGTCGCGGAAGAGTCCAAGCAGGCGCGGAAGCGTCCAAGCAGGCGCGGAAACGTCCAAGTAGGCGGGGAAGCATGCACGCAGGCGCGGAAGCGTCCAAGCAGGCGCGGAAACGTCCAAGCAGGCGCGGTAGCGTCCAACCAGGCGCGGAAGCGTCCTAGCAGTCGCAGAAACGTACAAGCAGGCGCGGAAGCGTCCAAGCAGGCGCGGAAGCGTCCAAGCAGGCGGGGAAGCATGCACGCAGGCGCGGAAGCGTCCAAGCAGGCGCGGAAACGTCCAAGTAGGCGCGGCAGCATGCAAGAAGGCGCACAAGATTCCTATCAGGCGCGGTAGCGTCCAAGCAGGCGCGGAAGCGTGCAAGCAGTCGCGGAAGCGTCCAAGCAGGCGCGGCAACGTCCAAGCAGGCGTGGAAGCGTCCAATCAGACGCGGAAGCGTCCAAGCAGGCGCGGTAGCGTCCAACCAGGCGCGGAAGCGTCCAAGCAGTCGCGGAAGCGTCCAAGCAGGCGCGGAAGCGTCCAAGCAGTCGCGGAAGCGTCCAAGCAGGCGGGGAAGCATGCAAGCAGGCGCGGAAGCGTCCAAGCAGGCGCGGAAACATCCAAGCAGGCGCGGCAGCGTCCAAGCTGGCGCGGAAACGTCCAAGCAGGCGCGGAAGCATGCAAGAAGACGCAGAAGAGTCCAAGCAGGCGCGGAAGCGTCCAAGCAGGAGGGGAAGCATGCAAGCAGGCGCGGAAGCGTCCAAGCAGGCGCGGAAACGTTCAAGTAGGCGCGGAAGCATGCAAGAAGGCGCGGAAACGTCCAAGCAGGCGCAGAAGCATGCAAGAAGACGCAGAAGAGTCCAAGCAGGCGCGGAAGCGTCCAAGCAGTCGCGGAAGCGTCCAAGCAGGCGCGGTAGCGTCCAAGCAGGCGCGGAAACGTCCAAGCAGGCGCGGAAGAGTCCAAGCAGGCGCGGTAACGTCCAAGTAGGCGCGGAAGCATGCAAGAAGGCGCGGATGCGTCCAAGCAGGCGCGGTAGCGTTCAAGCAGGCGCGGAAACGTCCAACCAGGCGCGGAAGCATGCAAGAAGGCGCAGAAGAGTCCAAGCAGTCGCAGAAGCGTCCAAGCAGGCGCGGTAGCGTCCAACCAGGCGCGGAAGCGTCCAAGCAGTCGCGGAAGCGTCCAAGCAGGCGCGGTAGCGTCCAAGCAGGCGCGGAAACGTCCAAGCAGGCGCGGAAGAGTCCAAGCAGGCGCGGTAACGTCCAAGCAGGCGCGGAAACGTCCAACCAGGCGCGGAAGCATGCAAGAAGGCGCAGAAGAGTCCAAGCAGGTGCGGAAGCGTCCAAGCAGGCGCGGAAGCGTCCAAGCAGGCGCGGAAACGTCCAAGCAGGCGCGGAAGCATGCAAGAAGACGCAGAAGAGTCCAAGCAGGCGCGGAAGCGTCCAAGCAGACGCGGAAGCGTCCAAGCAGGCGCGGTAGCGTCCAACCAGGCGCGGAAGCGTCCAAGCAGTCGCGGAAGCGTCCAAGCAGGCGCGGAAGCGTCCAAGCAGTCGCGGAAGCGTCCAAGCAGACGCGGAAATGTCCAAGCAGGCGCGGTAGAGTCTAAGCAGGCGCGGAAACGACCAAGCAGGCGCGGAAACGTCCAAGCAAGCGTGGAAGAGTACAAGCAGGTGCGGAAGCGTCGAAGCAGGCGCAGAACCGTGCAAGTAGGCACGGAAGCGTCCAAGAAGGCGCGGCAGCATGCAAGAAGGCGCAGAAGAGTCCAAGCAGGCGCGGAAGCGTCCAAGCAGGCGCGGAAGCATGCAAGCAGTCGCGGAAGCGTCAAAGCAGGCGCGGTAGTGTCCTAGCTGGCGCGGAAACGTCCAAGCAGGCGCGGAAGCATGCAAGAAGGCGCAGAAGAGTCCAAGCAGGCGCGGAAGCGTCCAAGCAGTCGCGGAAGCGTCCAAGCAGTCGCGGAAGCGTCCAAGTAGTCGCGGAAGCGTCTAAGCAGGCGCGGTAGCGTCCAAGCAGGCGCGGAAGCGTCTAAGCAGGCGCGGAAACGTCCAAGTTGGCGCGGAAGCATGCAAGAAGGCGCAGAAGAGTCCAAGCAGGCGCGGAAGCGTCCAAGCAGTCGCAGAAGCGTCCAAGCAGGCGCGGTAGCGTCCAACCAGGCGCGGAAGCGTCCAAGCAGTCGCGGAAGCGTCCAAGCAGGCGCGGTAGAGTCCAAGCAGGCGCGGAAGCATGCAAGAAGACGCAGAAGAGTCCAAGCAGGCGCGGAAGCGTCCAAGCAGTCGCGGAAGCGTCCAAGCAGACGCGGAAATGTCCAAGCAGGCGCGGTAGAGTCTAAGCAGGCGCGGAAACGACCAAGCAGGCGCGGAAACGTCCAAGCAAGCGTGGAAGAGTACAAGCAGGTGCGGAAGCGTCGAAGCAGGCGCAGAACCGTGCAAGTAGGCACGGAAGCGTCCAAGAAGGCGCGGCAGCATGCAAGAAGGCGCAGAAGAGTCCAAGCAGGCGCGGAAGCGTCCAAGCAGGCGCGGAAGCATGCAAGCAGTCGCGGAAGCGTCAAAGCAGGCGCGGTAGTGTCCTAGCTGGCGCGGAAACGTCCAAGCAGGCGCGGAAGCATGCAAGAAGGCGCAGAAGAGTCCAAGCAGGCGCGGAAGCGTCCAAGCAGTCGCGGAAGCGTCCAAGCAGTCGCGGAAGCGTCCAAGTAGTCGCGGAAGCGTCTAAGCAGGCGCGGTAGCGTCCAAGCAGGCGCGGAAGCGTCTAAGCAGGCGCGGAAACGTCCAAGTAGGCGCGGAAGCATGCAAGAAGGCGCAGAAGAGTCCAAGCAGGCGCGGAAGCGTCCAAGCAGTCGCAGAAGCGTCCAAGCAGGCGCGGTAGCGTCCAACCAGGCGCGGAAGCGTCCAAGCAGTCGCGGAAGCGTCCAAGCAGGCGCGGTAGAGTCCAAGCAGGCGCGGAAGCGTCCAAGCAGGCGCGGAAGCGTCCAAGCAGGCGCAGGAGAGTCCAAGCAGTCGCGGAAGCGTCCAAGCAGTCGCGGAAGCGTCCAAGTAGTCGCGGAAGCGTCCAAGCAGGCGCGGTAGCGTCCAAGCAGGCGCGGAAGCGTCCAAGCAGGCGCGGAAACGTCCAAGCAGGCGCGGAAGCATGCAAGAAGGCGCAGAAGAGTCCAAGCAGGCGCGGAAGCGTCCAAGCAGTCGCAGAAGCGTCCAAGCAGGCGCGGTAGCGTCCAACCAGGCGCGGAAGCGTCCAAGCAGTCGCGGAAGCGTCCAAGCAGGCGCGGTAGAGTCCAAGCAGGCGCGGAAGCGTCCAAGCAGTCGCAGAAGCGTCCAAGCAGGCGCGGAAACGTCCAAGCAAGCGTGGAAGAGTACAAGCAGGTGCGGAAGCGTCGAAGCAGGCGCGGAAGCGTCCAAGCAGGCGCGGAAGCGTCCAAGCAGGCGCGGTAGCGTCCAACCAGGCGCGGATGCGTCCAAGCAGTCGCGGAAGCGTCCAAGCAGGCGCGGTAGCGTCCAAGCAGTCGCGGAAGCGTCCAAGCAGACGCGGAAATGTCCAAGCAGGCGCAGAAGAGTCCAAGCAGGCGCGGAAGCGTCCAAGCAGGCGCGGAAGCATGCAAGCAGTCGCGGAAGCGTCCAAGCAGGCGCGGTAGTGTCCAAGCTGGCGCGGAAACGTCCAAGCAGGCGCGGAAGCATGCAAGAAGGCGCAGAAGAGTCCAAGCAGGCGCGGAAGCGTCCAAGCAGTCGCGGAAATGTCCAAGCAGGCGCGGTAGATTCTAAGCAGGCGCGGAAACGACCAAGCAGGCGCGGAAACGTCCAAGCAAGCGTGGAAGAGTACAAGCAGGTGCGGAAGCGTCGAAGCAGGCGCAGAACCGTGCAAGTAGGGACGGAAGCGTCCAAGAAGGCGCGGCAGCATGCAAGAAGGCGCAGAAGAGTCCAAGCAGGCGCGGAAGCGTCCAAGCAGGCGCGGAAGCATGCAAGCAGGCGCGGAAACGTCCAAGCAGGCGCGCAAGCGTCCAAGCAGTCGCGGAAGCGTCCAAGCAGTCGCGGAAGCGTCCAAGCAGGCGCGGAAGCGTCCAAGCAGGCGGGGAAGCATGCAAGCAGGCGCGGAAGCGTCCAGGCAGGCGCGGAAGCGTCCAAGCAGGCGGGGAAGCATGCAAGCAGGCGCGGAAGCGTCCAAGCAGGCGCGGAAGCGTCCAAGCAGTCGCAGAAGCGTCCAAGCAGGCGCGGCAGCATCCAAGCAGGCGCGGAAGCGTCCAAGCAGGCGCGGTAGCGTCCAACCAGGCGCGGATGCGTCCAAGCAGTCCCGGAAGCGTCCAAGCAGGCGCGGTAGCGTCCAAGCAGGCGCGGAAACGTCCAAGCAGGCGCGGAAGCATGCAAGAAGACGCAGAAGAGTCCAAACAGGCGCGGAAGCGTCCAAGCAGGCGCGGAAGAGGCCAAGAAGACGCGGAAGCGTCCAAGAAGGCGCGGTAGCGTCCAAGCAGTCGCGGAAACGACCAAGCAGGCGCGGAAACGTCCAAGCAAGCGTGGAAGAGTACAAGCAGGTGCGGAAGCGTCGAAGCAGGCGCAGAACCGTGCAAGTAGGCACGGAAGCGTCCAAGAAGGCGCGGCAGCATGCAAGAAGGCGCAGAAGAGTCCAAGCAGGCGCGGAAGCGTCCAAGCAGTCGCAGAAACGTCCAAGCAGGCGCGGTAGCGTCCAACCAGGCGCGGAAGAGTCCAAGAAGTCGCGGAAGCGTCCATACAGGCGCGGCAGCGTCCAAGCAGGCACGGAAGCGTCCAAGAAGACGTAGAAGAGTCCAAGCAGTCGCGGAAGCGTCCAAGCAGTCGCGGAAGCGTCCAAGCAGGCGCGGAAGCGTCCAAGCAGGCGGGGAAGCATGCAAGCAGGCGCGGAAGCGTCCAGGCAGGCGCGGAAGCGTCCAAGCAGGCGGGGAAGCATGCAAGCAGGCGCGGAAGCGTCCAAGCAGGCGCGGAAGCGTCCAAGCAGTCGCGGCAGCGTCCAAGCAGGCGCGGCAGCGTCCAAGCAGTCGCGGAAGCGTCCAAGCAGGCGCGGAAGCGTCCAAGCAGGCGGGGAAGCATGCACGCAGGCGCGGAAGCGTCCAAGCAGGCGCGGAAACGTCCAAGTAGGCGCGGCAGCATGCAAGAAGGCGCAGAAGATTCCTATCAGGCGCGGAAGCGTCCAAGCAGGCGGGGAAGCATGCAAGCAGGCGCGGAAGCGTCCACGCAGGCGCGGAAACGTCCAAGTAGGCGCGGCAGCATGCAAGAAGGCGCAGAAGAGTCCAAGCAGGCGCGGAAGCGTCCAAGCAGGCGCGGAAGCATGCAAGAAGGCGCAGAAGAGTCCAAGCAGGCGCGGAAGCGTCCAAGCAGTCGCGGAAGCGTCCAAGCAGGCGCGGTAGCGTCCAAGCTGGCGCGGAAACGTCCAAGCAGGCGCGGAAGCATGCAAGAAGGCGCAGAAGAGTCCAAGCAGGCGCGGAAGCGTCCAAGCAGGCGCGGAAGCGTCCAAGCAGGCGCGGTAGCGTCCAAGCTGGCGCGGAAACGTCCAAACAGGCGCGGAAGCATGCAAGAAGACGCAGAAGAGTTCAAGCAGGCGCGGAAGCATCCAAGCAGGAGGGGAAGCATGCAAGCAGGCGCGGAAGCGTCCAAGCAGGCGCGGAAACGTCCAAGTAGGCGCGGAAGCATGCAAGAAGGCGCAGAAGAGTCCAAGCAGGCGCGGAAGCGTCCAAGCAGTCGCAGAAGCGTCCAAGCAGGCGCGGTAGCGTCCAACCAGGCGCGGAAGCGTCCAAGCAGTCGCGGAAGCGTCCAAGCAGTCGCGGTAGAGTCCAAGCAGTCGCAGAAGCGTCCAAGCAGGCGCGGAAACGTCCAAGCAGGCGCAGAAGCATGCAAAAAGGCGTAGAAGAGTCCAAGCAGGCGCGGTAGCGTCCAAGCAGGCGCGGTAGCGTCCAAGCAGGAGCGGTAGCGTCCAAGCAGGCGCGGCAGCGTCCAAGCAGGCGCGGAAGCGTCCAGGCAGGCGCGGAAGCGTCCAAGCAGTCGCGGAAGCGTCCAAGCAGTCGCGGAAGCGTCCAAGCAGGCGCGGTAGCGTCCAACCAGGCGCGGAAGCGTCCAAGCAGGCGGGGAAGCATGCAAGCAGGCGCGGAAGCGTCCAAGCAGGCGCGGAAGCGTCCAAGCAGTCGCAGAAGCGTCCAAGCAGGCGCGGTAGCTTCCAAGCAGGCGCGGAAGCGTCCAAGCAGGCGCGGTAGCGTCCAACCAGGCGCGGATGCGTCCAAGCAGTCGCGGAAGCGTCCAAGCAGGCGCGGTAGCGTCCAAGCAGGCGCGGTAACGTCCAAGCATGCGCGGAAGCATGCAAGAAGACGCAGAAGAGTCCAAGCAGGCGCGGAAGCGTCCAAGCAGTCGCGGAAGCGTCCACGCAGGCGCGGTAGCGTCCAAGCAGTCGCGGAAGCGTCCAAGCAGGCGCGGTAGCGTCCAAGCAGTCGCGGAAGCGTCCAAGCAGGCGCGGTAGCGTCCAACCAGGCGCGGATGCGTCCAAGCAGGCGCGGAAGCGTCCAAGCAGGAGCAGGAGAGTCCAAGCAGGCGCGGTAGCGTCCAAGTAGGCACGGAAACGTCCAAGCAGGCGCGGAAGAGTCCAAGCAGGCGCGGAAGAGTCCAAGCAGGCGCGGTAACGTCCAAGTAGGCGCGGAAGCATGCAAGAAGGCGCGGAAGCGTCCAAGCAGGCGCGGTAGCGTCCAAGCAGGCGCGGAAACGTCCAACCAGGCGCGGAAGCATGCAAGAAGGCGCAGAAGAGCCCAAGCAGGTGCGGAAGCGTCCAAGCAGTCGCGGAAGCGTCCAAGCAGGCTCGGTAGCGTCCAAGCAGGCGCTGAAACGTCCAAGCAGGCGCGGAAGCATGCAAGAAGACGCAGAAGAGTCCAAGCAGGCGCGGAAGCGTCTAAGCAGTCGCGGAGGCGTCCAAGCAGGCGCGGAAGAGTCCAAGCAGGCGTGGCAGCGTCCAAGCAGGCGCGGAAACGTCCAAGCAGGCGCGGAAGCATGCAAGAAGACGCAGAAGCGTCCAAGCAGGCGCGGAAGCGTCCAAGCATGCGCGGAAACGTCCAAGCAGGCGCGGAAGCGTCCAAGCAGGAGGGGAAGCATGCAAGCAGGCGCGGAAGCGTCCAAGCAGGCGCGGAAACGTCCAAGTAGGCGCGGAAGCATGCAAGAAGGCGCAGAAGAGTCCAAGCAGGCGCGGAAACGTCCAAGCAGGCGCGGAAGCATGCAAGAAGACGCAGAAGAGTCCAAGCAGTCGCGGAAGCGTCCAAGCAGGCGCGGAAGCGTCCAAGCAGGCGTGGTAGTGTCCAAGCTGGTGCGGAAACGTCCAAGCAGGCGCGGTAGCGTCCCACCAGGCGCGGAAGAGTCCAAGAAGTCGCGGAAGCGTCCAAATAGGCGCGGCAGCGTCCAAGCATGCGCGGAAACGTCCAAGCAGGCGCGGAAGCATGCAAGAAGACGCAGAAGAGTCCAAGCAGGCGCGGAAGCGTCCAAGCAGGAGGGGAAGCATGCAAGCAGGCGCGGAAGCGTCCAAGCAGGCGCGGAAACGTCCAAGCAGGCGCGGAAGCATGCAAGAAGACGCAGAAGCGTCCAAGCAGGCGCGGAGGCGTCCAAGCATGCGCGGAAACGTCCAAGCAGGCGCGGAAGCGTCCAAGCAGGAGGGGAAGCATGCAAGCAGGCGCGGAAGCGTCCAACCAGGCGCGGAAGCGTCCAAGCAGTCGCGGAAGCGTCCAAGCAGGCGCGGTAGTGTCCAAGCTGGCGCGGAAACGTCCAAGCAGGCGCGGAAGCATGCAAGAAGGCGCAGAAGAGCCCAAGCAGGCGCGGAAGCGTCCAAGCAGTCGCGGAAGCGTCCAAGCAGGCGCGGAAGCATGCAAGAAGACGCAGAAGAGTCCAAGCAGGCGAGGAAGCGTCCAAGCAGGCGCGACAACGTCCAAGCAGGCGCGGAAGCATGCAAGAAGACGCAGAAGAGTCCAAGCAGGCGAGGAAGCGTCCAAGCAGTCGCGGAAGCGTCCAAGCAGGCGGGGAAGCATGCAAGCAGGCGCGGAAGCGTCCAAGCAGGCGGGGAAGCATGCAAGCAGGCGCGGAAGCGTCCAAGCAGGCGCGGAAGCGTCCAAGCAGTCGCAGAAGCGTCCAAGCAGGCGCGGTAGCATCCAAGCAGGCGCGGAAGCGTCCAAGCAGGCGCGGTAGCGTCCAACCAGGCGCGGATGCGTCCAAGCAGTCCCGGAAGCGTCCAAGCAGGCGCGGTAGCGTCCAAGCAGGCGCGGTAACGTCCAAGCAGGCGCGGAAGCATGCAAGAAGACGCAGAAGAGTCCAAACAGGCGCGGAAGCGTCCAAGCAGGCGCGGAAGAGTCCAAGAAGACGCGGAAGCGTCCAAGAAGGCGCGGTAGCGTCCAAGCAGTCGCGGAAACGACCAAGCAGGCGCGGAAACGTCCAAGCAAGCGTGGAAGAGTACAAGCAGGTGCGGAAGCGTCGAAGCAGGCGCAGAACCGTGCAAGTAGGCACGGAAGCGTCCAAGAAGGCGCGGCAGCATGCAAGAAGGCGCAGAAGCGTCCAAGCAGTCGCGGAAGCGTCCAAGCAGGCGCGGTAGCGTCCAAGCAGGCGCGGAAGCGTGCAAGCAGTCGCGGAAGCTTCCAAGCAGGCGCGGAAGCATGCCAGAAGACGCGGAAGCATGCAAAAAGGCGCGGAAGCGTCCAAGCAGTCGCGGAAGCGTCCTAGCAGTCGCGGAAACGTCCAAGCCGGCGCGGAAGCGTCCAACCAGGCGCGGTAGCGTCCAACAAGGCGCGGAAGCGTCCAAGCAGGCGGGGAAGCATGCAAGCAGGCGCGGAAGCGTCCAAGCAGGCGCGGAAGCGTCCAAGCAGTCGCAGAAGCGTCCAAGCAGGCGCGGTGGCGTCCAAGCAGGCGCGGAAGCGTCCAAGCAGGCGCGGTAGCGTCCAACCAGGCGCGGATGCGTCCAAGCAGTCGCGAAAGCGTCCAAGCAGGCGCGGTAGCGTCCAAGCAGGCGCGACAACGTCCAAGCAGGCGCGGAAGCATGCAAGAAGACGCAGAAGAGTCCAAGCAGGCGAGGAAATGTCCAAGCAGGCGTGGTAGAGACTAAGCAGGCGCGGAAACGACCAAGCAGGCGCGGAAACGTCCAAGCAAGCGTGGAAGAGTACAAGCAGGTGCGGAAGCGTCGAAGCAGGCGCAGAACCGTGCAAGTAGGCACGGAAGCGTCCAAGAAGGCGCGGCAGCATGCAAGAAGGCGCAGAAGAGTCCAAGCAGGCGAGGAAGCGTCCGAGCAGGCGCGGAAGCATGCAAGCAGGCGCGGAAGCGTCCAGGCAGGCGCGGAAGCGTCCAAGCAGTCGCGGAAGCGTCCAAGCATTCGCGGAAGCGTCCAAGCAGGCGCGGAAGCGTCCAAGCAGTCGCAGAAGCGTCCAAGCAGGCGCGGTGGCGTCCAAGCAGGCGCGGAAGCGTCCAAGCAGGCGCGGTAGCGTCCAACCAGGCGCGGATGCGTCCAAGCAGTCGCGGAAGCATGCAAGAAGACGCAGAAGAGTCCAAGCAGGCGCGGTAGCGTCCAAGCAGGCGCGGAAGCGTCCAAGCAGTCGCGGAAGCGTCCAAGCAGGCGCGGAAGCGTCCAAGCAGTCGCAGAAGCGTCCAAGCAGGCGCGGTAGCGTCCAACCAGGCGCGGAAGCGTCCAAGCAGTCGCGGAAGCGTCCAAGCAGTCGCGGTAGAGTCCAAGCAGGCGGGGAAGCATGCAAGCAGGCGCGGTAGCGTCCAACCAGGCGCGGAAGCGTCCAAGCACGGGGGGAAGCATGCAAGAAGACGCAGAAGAGTCCAAGCAGGCGCGGAAGCGTCCAAGCAGGCGGGGAAGCATGCAAGCATGCGCGGAAGCATGCAAGAAGACGCAGAAGAGTCCAAGCAGGCGCGGAAGCGTCCAAGCAGTCGCGGAAGCGTCCAAGCAGACGCGGTAGTGTCCAAGCAGTCGCGGCAGCGTCCAAGCAGGCGCGGTAGCGTCCAAGCAGTCGCGGAAGCGTCCAAGCAGGCGCGGAAGCGTCCAAGCAGGCGGGGAAGCATGCACGCAGGCGCGGAAGCGTCCAAGCAGGCGCGGAAACGTCCAAGTAGGCGCGGCAGCATGCAAGAAGGCGCACAAGATTCCTATCAGGCGCGGAAGCGTCCAAGCAGGCGGGGAAGCATGCAAGCAGGTGCGGAAGCGTCTACGCAGGCGCGGAAACGTCCAAGTAGGCGCGGCAGCATGCAAGAAGGCGCAGAAGAGTCCAAGCAGGCGCGGAAGCGTCCAAGCAGTCGCGGAAGCGTCCAAGCAGGCGCGTTAGCATCCAAGCTGGCGCGGAAACGTCCAAGCAGGCGCGGAAGCATGCAAGAAGGCGCAGAAGAGTCCAAGCAGCCGCGGAAGCGTCCAAGCAGGCGGGGAAGCATGCAAGCAGGCGCGGAAGCGTCCACGCAGGCGCGGAAACGTCCAAGTAGGCGCGGCAGCATGCAAGAAGGCGCAGAAGAGTCCAAGTAGGCGCGGAAGCGTCCAAGCAGGCGCGGTAGCGTCCAAGCAAGCGCGGAAGCGTCCAAGAAGGCGCGGAAGCATGCAAGAAGACGCAGAAGATTCCAAGCAGGCGCGGAAGCGTCCAAGCAGGCGGGGAAGCATGCAAGCAGGCGCGGAAGCGTCCAAGCAGTCGCGGAAGCGTCCAAGCAGGCGCGGTAGCGTCCAAGCAAGCGCGGAAGCGTCCAAGAAGGCGCGGAAGCATGCAAGAAGACGCAGAAGAGTCCAAGCAGGCGCGGAAGCGTCCAAGCAGGCGCAGGAGCGTCCAAGCAGGCGCGGTAGCGTCCAACCAGGCGCGGAAGCGTCCAAGCAGTCGCGGAAGCGTCCAAGCAGGCGCGGAAGCATGCAAGCAGGCGCGGAAGCGTCCAAGCAGTCGCGGAAACGTCCAAGTAGGCGCGGAAGCATGCAAGAAGGCGCAGAAGAGTCCAAGCAGGCGCGGAAGCGTCCAAGCAGTCGCAGAAGCGTCCAAGCAGGCGCGGTAGCGTCCAAACAGGCGCGGATGCGTCCAAGCAGTCGCGGAAGCGTCCAAGCAGGCGCGGTAGCGTCCAAGCAGGCGCGGTAGAGTCCAAGCAGTCGCGGAAGCGTCCAAGCAGGCGCGGTAGCGTCCAACCAGGCGCGGATGCGTCCAAGCAGTCGCGGAAGCGTCCAAGCAGGCGCGGTAGCGTCCAAGCAGGCGCGGTAGAGTCCAAGCAGTCGCGGTAGCGTCCAACCAGGCGCGGAAGCGTCCAAGCAGTCGCGGAAGCGTCCAAGCAGGCGCGGAAGCATGCAAGCAGGCGCGGAAGCGTCCAAGCAGTCGCGGAAGCGTCCAAGCAGGCGCGGAAGAGTCCAAGAAGTCGCGGAAGCGTCCAAGCAGGCGCGGTAGCGTCCAAGCAGTCGCGGAAGAGTCCAAGCAGGCGCGGAAGCGTCCAAGCAGGCGCGGAAACGTCCAAGTAGGCGCGGAAGCATGCAAGAAGGCGCAGAAGAGTCCAAGCAGGCGCGGAAGCGTCCAAGCAGTCGCAGAAGCGTCCAAGCAGGCGCGGTAGCGTCCAAACAGGCGCGGATGCGTCCAAGCAGTCGCGGAAGCGTCCAAGCAGGCGCGGTAGCGTCCAAGCAGGCGCGGTAGAGTCCAAGCAGTCGCGGAAGCGTCCAAGCAGGCGCGGTAGCGTCCAACCAGGCGCGGATGCGTCCAAGCAGTCGCGGAAGCGTCCAAGCAGGCGCGGTAGCGTCCAAGCAGGCGCGGTAGAGTCCAAGCAGTCGCGGAAGCGTCCAAGCAGGCGCGGAAGCGTCCAAGCAGGCGGGGAAGCATGCAAGCAGGCGCGGAAGCGTCCAAGCATGCGCGGAAGCATCCATATAGGCGCGGAAGCGTCCAAGCAGGCGCGGAACCGTGCAAGCAGGCGCGGAAGCGTCCAAGCATGCGCGGAAGAGTCCAAGCAGGCACGGAAGCGTCCAAGCAGGCGCGGAAGCGTCCAAGCAGGCGCGGAAGCGTCCAAGTAGGCGCGGTAGCTTCCATATAGGCGCGGAAGCGTCCAAGCAGGCGCGGAACCGTGCAAGCAGGCGCGGAAGCATCCATATAGGCGCGAAAGCGTCAAAGCAGGCGCGGAAGCGTCCAAGCAGGCGCGGAAGCGTCCAAGCAGGCACGGAAGCATCCATATAGGCGCGAAAGCGTCAAAGCAGGCGCGGAAGCGTCCAAGCAGGCGCGGAAACGTCCAAGTAGGCGCGGAAGCATGCAAGAAGGAGCAGAAGAGTCCAAGCAGGCGCGGAAGCGTGCAAGCAGGCGCGGAAGCGTCCAAGCAGGCGCGGAAGCGTCCAAGCAGGCGCGGAAGCGTCCAAGTAGGCGCGGAAGCATCCATATAGGCGCGAAAGCGTCAAAGCAGGCGCGGAAGCGTCCAAGCAGGCGCGGAAACGTCCAAGTAGGCGCGGAAGCATGCAAGAAGGAGCAGAAGAGTCCAAGCAGGCGCGGAAGCGTCCAAGCAGGCGCGGAAGCGTCCAAGCAGTCGCAGAAGCGTCCAAACAGGCGCGGTAGCGTCCAAGCAGGCGCGGAAGAGTCCAAGAAGTCGCGGAAGCGTCCAAGCAGGCGCGGTAGCGTCCAAGCAGTCGCGGAAGAGTCCAAGCAGGCGCGGCAGAGTCCAAGAAGGCGCGGAAACGTCCAAGCAGGCGCGGAAGCATGCAAGAAGACGCAGAAGAGTCCAAGCAGGCGCGGAAGCGTCCAAGCAGTCGCAGAAGCGTCCAAGCTGGCGCGGAAGCGTCCAAGCAGGCGCGGAAGCATGCAAGCAGGCGCGGAAGCGTCCAAGCAGTCGCGGAAGCGTCCAAGCAGGCGCGGAAGAGTCCAAGAAGTCGCGGAAGCGTCCAAGCAGGCGCGGTAGCGTCCAACCAGGCGCGGAAGCGTCCTAGCAGTCGCAGAAAAGTACAAGCAGGCGCGGAAGCGTCCAAGCGGGCGCGGAAGCGTCCAAGCAGGCGGGGAAGCATGCACGCAGGCGCGGAAGCGTCCAAGCAGTCGCGGAAGAGTCCAAGCAGGCGCGGCAGAGTCCAAGAAGGCGCGGAAACGTCCAAGCAGGCGCGGAAGCATGCAAGAAGACGCAGAAGAGTCCAAGCAGGCGCGGAAGCGTCCAAGCAGTCGCAGAAGCGTCCAAGCTGACGCGGAAGCGTCCAAGCAGGCGCGGAAGCATGCAAGCAGGCGCGGAAGCGTCCAAGCAGTCGCGGAAGCGTCCAAGCAGGCGCGGAAGAGTCCAAGAAGTCGCGGAAGCGTCCAAGCAGGCGCGGTAGCGTCCAACCAGGCGCGGAAGCGTCCTAGCAGTCGCAGAAAAGTACAAGCAGGCGCGGAAGCGTCCAAGCGGGCGCGGAAGCGTCCAAGCAGGCGGGGAAGCATGCACGCAGGCGCGGAAGCGTCCAAGCAGGCGCGGAAACGTCCAAGTAGGCGCGGCAGCATGCAAGAAGGCGCACAAGATTCCTATCAGGCGCGGAAGCGTCCAAGCAGGCGGGGAAGCATGCAAGCAGGTGCGGAAGCGTCCACGCAGGCGCGGAAACGTCCAAGCAGGCGGGGAAGCATGCAAGCAGGCGCGGAAGCGTCCACGCAGGCGCGGAAACGTCCAAGTAGGCGCGGCAGCATGCAAGAAGGCGCAGAAGAGTCCAAGCAGGCGCGGAAGCGTCCAAGCAGTCGCGGAAACGTCCAAGCAGGCGCGGTAGCGTCCAACCAGGCGCGGAAGCGTCCAAGCAGTCGCGGAAGCGTCCAAGCAGGCGCGGAAGAGTCCAAGAAGTCGCGGAAGCGTCCAAGCAGGCGCGGTAGCGTCCAAGCAGTCGCGGAAGAGTCCAAGCAGGCGCGGAAGCGTCCAAGCAGGCGCGGAAACGTCCAAGTAGGCGGGGAAGCATGCACGCAGGCGCGGAAGCGTCCAAGCAGGCGCGGAAACGTCCAAGCAGGCGCGGTAGCGTCCAACCAGGCGCGGAAGCGTCCTAGCAGTCGCAGAAACGTACAAGCAGGCGCGGAAGCGTCCAAGCAGGCGCGGAAGCGTCCAAGCAGGCGGGGAAGCATGCACGCAGGCGCGGAAGCGTCCAAGCAGGCGCGGAAACGTCCAAGTAGGCGCGGCAGCATGCAAGAAGGCGCACAAGATTCCTATCAGGCGCGGAAGCGTCCAAGCAGGCGGGGAAGCATGCAAGCAGGTGCGGAAGCGTCCACGCAGGCGCGGAAACGTCCAAGTAGGCGCGGCAGCATGCAAGAAGGCGCAGAAGAGTCCAAGCAGGCGCGGAAGCGTCCAAGCAATCGCGGAAGCGTCCAAGCAGGCGCGTTAGCATCCAAGCTGGCGCGGAAACGTCCAAGCAGGCGCGGAAGCATGCAAGAAGGCGCAGAAGAGTCCAAGCAGCCGCGGAAGCGTCCAAGCAGGCGGGGAAGCATGCAAGCAGGCGCGGAAGCGTCCACGCAGGCGCGGAAACGTCCAAGTAGGCGCGGCAGCATGCAAGAAGGCGCAGAAGAGTCCAAGCAGGCGCGGAAGCGTTCAAGCAGGCGCGGAAGCGTCCAAGCAGTCGCGGAAGCGTCCAAGCAGGCGCGGAAGCGTCCAAGCAGGCGGGGAAGCATGCAAGCAGGCGCGGAAGCGTCCACGCAGGCGCGGAAACGTCCAAGTAGGCGCGGCAGCATGCAAGAAGGCGCAGAAGAGTCCAAGCAGGCGCGGAAGCGTCCAAGCAGTCGCGGAAACGTCCAAGCAGGCGCGGTAGCGTCCAACCAGGCGCGGAAGCGTCCAAGCAGTCGCGGAAGCGTCCAAGCAGGCGCGGTAGCGTGCAAGCAGGCGCGGAAACGTCCAAGCATGCGCGGAAGCATACAAGAAGACGCAGAAGCGTCCAAGCAGTCGCGAAAACGTCCAAGCAGGCGCGGAAGCGTCCAAGCAGTCGCGGAAGCGTCCAAGCAGTCGCGGAAGCGTCCAAGCAGGCGCGGTAGCGTCCAAGCAGGTGCGGAAACGTCCAAGCAGGCGCGGAAGCATGCAAGAAGACGCAGAAGCGTCCAAGCAGTCGCGGAAACGTCCAAGCAGGCGCGGAAGCGTCCAAGCAGTCGCAGGAGCGTCCAAGCAGGCGCGGTAGCGTCCAACCAGGCGCGGAAGCGTCCAAGCAGTCGCGGAAGCGTCCAAGCAGGCGCGGAAGCATGCAAGCAGGCGCGGAAGCGTCCAAGCAGTCGCGGAAGCGTCCAAGCAGGCGCGGAAGAGTCCAAGAAGTCGCGGAAGCGTCCAAGCAGGCGCGGTAGCGTCCAAGCAGTCGCGGAAGAGTCCAAGCAGGCGCGGAAGCGTCCAAGCAGGCGCGGAAACGTCCAAGTAGGCGCGGAAGCATGCAAGAAGGCGCAGAAGAGTCCAAGCAGGCGCGGAAGCGTCCAAGCAGTCGCAGAAGCGTCCAAGCAGGCGCGGTAGCGTCCAACCAGGCGCGGATGCGTCCAAGCAGTCGCGGAAGCGTCCAAGCAGGCGCGGTAGCGTCCAAGCAGGCGCGGTAGAGTCCAAGCAGTCGCGGAAGCGTCCAAGCAGGCGCGGAAGAGTCCAAGAAGTCGCGGAAGCGTCCAAGCAGGCGCGGTAGCGTCCAAGCAGTCGCGGAAGAGTCCAAGCAGGCGCGGAAGCGTCCAAGCAGGCGCGGAAACGTCCAAGTAGGCGCGGAAGCATGCAAGAAGGCGCAGAAGAGTCCAAGCAGGCGCGGAAGCGTCCAAGCAGTCGCTGAAGCGTCCAAGCAGGCGCGGTAGCGTCCAACCAGGCGCGGATGCGTCCAAGCAGTCGCGGAAGCGTCCAAGCAGGCGCGGTAGCGTCCAAGCAGGCGCGGTAGAGTCCAAGCAGTCGCGGAAGCGTCCAAGCAGGCGCGGTAGCGTCCAAGCAGTCGCGGAAGCGTCCAAGCAGTCGCGGTAGAGTCCAAGCAGGCGGGGAAGCATGCAAGCAGGCGCGGTAGCGTCCAACCAGGCGCGGAAGCGTCCAAGCAGGCGGGGAAGCATGCAAGCAGGTGCGGAAGCGTCCAAGCAGGCGCGGAAACGTCCAAGTAGGCGCGGAAGCATGCAAGAAGGCGCAGAAGAGTCCAAGCAGGCGCGGAAGCGTCCAAGCAGTCGCAGAAGCGTCCAAGCAGGCGCGGTAGCGTCCAACCAGGCGCGGATGCGTCCAAGCAGTCGCGGAAGCGTCCAAGCAGGCGCGGTAGCGTCCAAGCAGGCGCGGTAGAGTCCAAGCAGTCGCGGAAGCGTCCAAGCAGGCGCGGTAGCGTCCAAGCAGTCGCGGAAGCGTCCAAGCAGTCGCGGTAGAGTCCAAGCAGGCGGGGAAGCATGCAAGCAATCGCGGAAGCGTCCAAGCAGGCGCGTTAGCATCCAAGCTGGCGCGGAAACGTCCAAGCAGGCGCGGAAGCATGCAAGAAGGCGCAGAAGAGTCCAAGCAGCCGCGGAAGCGTCCAAGCAGGCGGGGAAGCATGCAAGCAGGCGCGGAAGCGTCCACGCAGGCGCGGAAACGTCCAAGTAGGCGCGGCAGCATGCAAGAAGGCGCAGAAGAGTCCAAGCAGGCGCGGAAGCGTCCAAGCAGGCGCGGAAGCGTCCTAGCAGGCGCGGTAGAGTCCAAGCAGGCGCGGAAACGTCCAAGTAGGCGCGGCAGCATGCAAGAAGGCGCAGAAGATTCCTATCAGGCGCGGAAGCGTCCAAGCAGGCGGGGAAGCATGCAAGCAGGCGCGGAAGCATCCACGCATGCGCGGAAACGTCCAAGTAGGCGCGGCAGCATGCAAGAAGGCGCAGAAGAGTCCAAGCAGGCGCGGAAACGTCCAAGCATGCGCGGAAGCATGCAAGAAGACGCAGAAGCGTCCAAGCAGTCGCGGAAACGTCCAAGCAGGCGCGGAAGCGTCCAAGCAGTCGCGGAAGCGTCCAAGCAGGCGCGGAAGCGTCCAAGCAGTCGCGGAAGCGTCCAAGCAGTCGCGGAAGCGTCCAAGCAGGCGCGGAAGCGTCCAAGAAGGCGCGGAAGCATGCAAGAAGACGCAGAAGAGTCCAAGCAGGCGCGGAAGCGTCCAAGCAGGCGGGGAAGCATGCAAGAAGACGCAGAACAGTCCAAGCAGGCGCGGAAGCGTCCAAGCAGTCGCGGAAGCGTCCAAGCAGTCGCGGAAGCGTCCAAGCAGGCGCGGAAGCGTCCAAGCAGGCGGGGTAGCATGCAAGCAGGCGCGGAAGCGTCCACGCAGGCGCGGAAACGTCCAAGTAGGCGCGGCAGCATCCATATAGGCGCGAAAGCGTCAAAGCAGGCGCGGAAGCGTCCAAGCAGGCGCGGAAACGTCCAAGTAGGCGCGGAAGCATGCAAGAAGGAGCAGAAGAGTCCAAGCAGGCGCGGAAGCGTCCAAGCAGGCGCGGAAGCATCCATATAGGCGCGGAAGCGTCCAAGCAGGCGCGGAAACGTCCATGTAGGGACGGAAGCATGCAAGAAGGCGCAGAAGAGTTCAAACAGGCGCGGAAGCGTCCAAGCAGGCGCGGTAGCGTCCAAGCAGGCGCGGTAGCGTCCAAGCAGGCGCGGAAGCGTCCAAGCAGGCGCAGAAGCATGCAAGCAGGCGCGAAAGCGTCCAGGCAGGCGCGAGAACGTCCAAGTAGGCGCGGTAGCGTCCAAGCAGGCGCAGAAGAGTCCAAGCAGGCGCGGAAGCGTCCAAGCAGTCGCGGAAGCGTCCAAGCAGGCGCGGTAGCGTCCAAGCAGGCGCGGATGCGTCCAAGCAGTCGCGGAAGCGTCCAAGCAGTCGCGGAAGCGTCCAAGCAGTCGCGGAAGCGTCCAAGCAGGCGCGGAAGCGTCCAAGAAGGCGCGGAAGCATGCAAGAAGACGCAGAAGAGTCCAAGCAGGCGCGGAAGCGTCCAAGCAGGCGGGGAAGCATGCAAGAAGACGCAGAACAGTCCAAGCAGGCGCGGAAGCGTCCAAGCAGTCGCGGAAGCGTCCAAGCAGTCGCGGAAGCGTCCAAGCAGGCGCGGAAGCGTCCAAGCAGGCGGGGAAGCATGCAAGCAGGCGCGGAAGCGTCCACGCAGGCGCGGAAACGTCCAAGTAGGCGCGGCAGCATCCATATAGGCGCGAAAGCGTCAAAGCAGGCGCGGAAGCGTCCAAGCAGGCGCGGAAACGTCCAAGTAGGCGCGGAAGCATGCAAGAAGGAGCAGAAGAGTCCAAGCAGGCGCGGAAGCGTCCAAGCAGGCGCGGAAGCATCCATATAGGCGCGGAAGCGTCCAAGCAGGCGCGGAAACGTCCATGTAGGGACGGAAGCATGCAAGAAGGCGCAGAAGAGTTCAAACAGGCGCGGAAGCGTCCAAGCAGGCGCGGTAGCGTCCAAGCAGGCGCGGTAGCGTCCAAGCAGGCGCGGAAGCGTCCAAGCAGGCGCAGAAGCATGCAAGCAGGCGCGAAAGCGTCCAGGCAGGCGCGAGAACGTCCAAGTAGGCGCGGTAGCGTCCAAGCAGGCGCAGAAGAGTCCAAGCAGGCGCGGAAGCGTCCAAGCAGTCGCGGAAGCGTCCAAGCAGGCGCGGTAGCGTCCAAGCAGGCGCGGATGCGTCCAAGCAGTCGCGGAAGCGTCCAAGCAGGCGCGGTAGCGTCCAAGCAGGCGCGGAAACGTCCAAGCAGGCGCGGAAGCATGCAAGAAGACGCAGAAGAGTCCAAGCAGGCGCGGAAGCGTCCAAGCAGTCGCGGAAGCGTCCAAGCAGGCGTGGAAGAGTCCAAGCAGGCGTGGCAGCGTCCAAGCAGGCGCGGAAACGTCCAAGCAGGCGCGGAAGCATGCAAGAAGACGCAGAAGAGTCCAAGCAGGCGCGGAAGCGTCCAACCAGTCGCGGAAGCGTCCAAGCAGGCGCGGTAGCGTCCAAGCAGTCGCGGAAGCGTCCAAGCAGGCGCGGTAGCGTCCAAGCAGGCGCGGAAGCGTGCAAGCAGACGCGGAAGCGTCCAAGCAGGCGCGGAAGCATGCAAGAAGACGCAGAAGCGTCCAAGCAGGCGCGGAAGCGTCCAAGCAGTCGTGGGAGCGTCCAAGCAGGCGCGGTAGCGTCCAAGCAGGTGCGGAAACGTCCAAGCAGGCGCGGAAGCATGCAAGAAGACGCAGAAGCGTCCAAGCAGTCGCGGAAACGTCCAAGCAGGCGCGGTAGCGTCCAAGCAGGCGTGGGAGCGTCCAAGCAGGCGCGGAAGCGTCCAAGCAGGCGCGGAAGCGTCCAAGCAGGCGCGGAAGCATGCAAGAAGGCGCAGAAGAGTCCAAGCAGGCGCGGAAGCGTCCAAGCAGTCGCAGAAGCGTCCAAGCAGGCGCGGTAGCGTCCAACCAGGCGCGGATGCGTCCAAGCAGTCGCGGAAGCGTCCAAGCAGGCGCGGTAGCGTCCAAGCAGGCGCGGAAGCATCCATATAGGCGCGAAAGCGTCAAAGCAGGCGCGGAAGCGTCCAAGCAGGCGCGGAAACGTCCAAGTAGGCGCGGAAGCATGCAAGAAGGAGCAGAAGAGTCCAAGCAGGCGCGGAAGCGTCCAAGCAGGCGCGGAAGCATGCAAGAAGGCGCGGAAGCGTCCAAGCAGGCGCGGAAACGTCCATGTAGGGACGGAAGCATGCAAGAAGGCGCAGAAGAGTTCAAACAGGCGCGGAAGCGTCCAAGCAGGCGCGGAAGCATCCATATAGGCGCGAAAGCGTCAAAGCAGGCGCGGAAGCGTCCAAGCAGGCGCGGAAACGTCCAAGTAGGCGCGGAAGCATGCAAGAAGGAGCAGAAGAGTCCAAGCAGGCGCGGAAGCGTCCAAGCAGGCGCGGAAGCATGCAAGAAGGCGCGGAAGCGTCCAAGCAGGCGCGGAAACGTCCATGTAGGGACGGAAGCATGCAAGAAGGCGCAGAAGAGTTCAAACAGGCGCGGAAGCGTCCAAGCAGGCGCGGTAGCGTCCAAGCAGGCGCGGTAGCGTCCAAGCAGGCGCGGAAGCGTCCAAGCAGGCGCAGAAGCATGCAAGCAGGCGCGAAAGCGTCCAGGCAGGCGCGAGAACGTCCAAGTAGGCGCGGAAGCATGCAAGAAGGCGCGGAAACATCCAAGTAGGCGCGGCAGCATGCAAGAAGGCGCAGGAGAGTCCAAGCAGTCGCGGAAGCGTCCAAGCAGTCGCGGAAGCCTCCAAGCAGGCGCGGTAGCGCCCAAGCAGGCGTGGAAGCGTCCAAGCACACGCGGAAGCGTCCAAGCAGGCGCGGTAGCGTCCAACCAGGCGCGGAAGCGTCCAAGCAGTCGCGGAAGCGTCCAAGCAGGCGCGGAAGCGTCCAAGCAGGCGCGGAAGCGTCCAACCAGTCGCGGAAGCGTCCAAGCAGGCGCGGAAGCGTCCAACCAGTCGCGGAAGCGTCCAAGCAGGCGCGGTAGCGCCCAAGCAGGCGTGGAAGCGTCCAAGCAGACGCGGAAGCGTCCAAGCAGGCGCGGTAGCGTCCAACCAGGCGCGGAAGCGTCCAAGCAGTCGCGGAAGCGTCCAAGCAGGCGCGGAAGCGTCCAAGCAGTCGCGGAAGCGTCCAAGCAGGCGGGGAAGCATGCAAGCAGGCGCGGAAGAGTCCAAGCAGGCGCGGTAACGTCCAAGTAGGCGCGGAAGCATGCATGAAGCCGCGGAAGCGTCCAAGCAGGCGCGGTAGCGTCCAAGCAGGCGCGGAAACGTCCAAGCAGGCCCGGAAGCGTCCAAGCAGGCGCGGAAGCGTCCAAGCAGTCGCGGAAGCGTCCAAGCAGGCGTGGGAGCGTCCAAGCAGGCGCGGTAGCGTCCAAGCAGGCGCGGAAGCATGCAAGAAGACGCAGAAGAGTCCAAGCAGGCGCGGAAGCGTCCAAGCAGTCGCGGAAGCGTCCAAGCATTCGCGGAAGCGTCCAAGCAGGCGCGGTAGCGTCCAAGCAGGTGCGGAAACGTCCAAGCAGGCGCGGAAGCATGCAAGAAGACGCAGAAGCGTCCAAGCAGTCGCGGAAACGTCCAAGCAGGCGCGGTAGCGTCCAACCAGGCGCGGAAGCGTCCAAGCACTCGCGGAAGCGTCCAAGCAGGCGTGGTAGCGTCCAAGCAGGCGTGGGAGCGTCCAAGCAGGCGCGGAAGCGTCCCAGCAGGCGCGGAAGCATGCAAGAAGGCACAGAAGAGTCCAAGCAGGCGCGGAAGCGTCCTAGCAGTCGCGGAAGAGTCCAAGCAGGCGCGGAAGCGTCCAAGCAGTCGCGGAAGCGTCCAAGCAGTCGCGGAAGCGTCCAAGCAGTCGCGGAAGCGTCCAAGCAGGCGCGGTAGCGTCCAAGCAGGTGCGGAAACGTCCAAGCAGGCGCGGAAGCATGCAAGAAGACGCAGAAGCGTCCAAGCAGTCGCGGAAACGTCCAAGCAGGCGCGGTATCGTCCAACCAGGCGCGGAAGCGTCCAAGCAGTCGCGGAAGCGTCCAAGCAGGCGCGGTAGCGTCCAAGCAGGCGCGGAAACGTCCAAGCAGGCGCGGAAGCGTCCACGCAGGCGCGGAAGCGTCCAAGCAGTCGCGGAAGCGTCCAAGCAGGCGCGGTAGCGTCCAAGCAGGCGTGGGAGCGTCCAAGCAGGCGCGGAAGCGTCCAAGCAGGCGCGGAAGCATGCAAGAAGGCGCAGAAGAGTCCAAGCAGGCGCGGAAGCGTCCTAGCAGTCGCGGAAGAGTCCAAGCAGGCGCGGAAGCGTCCAAGCAGTCGCGGAAGCGTCCAAGCAGGCGCGGAAGCGTCCAAGCAGTCGCGGAAGCGTCCAAGCAGGCGCGGTAACGTCCAAGTAGGCGCGGAAGCATGCAAGAAGGCGCGGAAGCGTCCAAGCAGGCGCGGTAGCGTCCAAGCAGGCGCGGAAACGTCCAACCAGGCGCGGAAGCATGCAAGAAGGCGCAGAAGAGTCCAAGCAGGTGCGGAAGCGTCCAAGCAGGCGCGGAAGCGTCCAAGCAGTCGCGGAAGCGTCCAAGCAGGCGCGGAAGCGTCCAACCAGTCGCGGAAGCGTCCAAGCAGGCGCGGTAGCGTCCAAGCAGTCGCGGAAGCGTCCAAGCAGGCGCGGTAGCGTCCAAGCAGGCGCGGAAGCGTGCAAGCAGACGCGGAAGCGTCCAAGCAGGCGCGGAAGCATGCAAGAAGACGCAGAAGAGTCCAAGCAGGCGCGGAAGCGTCCAAGCAGTCGCGGAAGCGTCCAAGCAGGCGCGGTAGCGTCCAAGCAGGCGTGGGAGCGTCCAAGCAGGCGCGGAAGCGTCCAAGCAGGCGCGGAAGCATGCAAGAAGGCGCAGAAGAGTCCAAGCAGGCGCGGAAGCGTCCAAGCAGTCGCGGAAGCGTCCAAGCAGGCGCGGAAACGTCCAAGCAGGCGTGGAAGCGTCCAAGCAGACGCGGAAGCGTCCAAGCAGGCGCGGTAGCGTCCAACCAGGCGCGGAAGCGTCCAAGCAGTCGCGGAAGCGTCCAAGCAGGCGCGGTAGCGTCCAAGCAGGCGCGGAAACGTCCAAGCAGGCGCGGAAGCGTCCAAGCAGGCGCGGAAGCGTCCAAGCAGTCGCGGAAGCGTCCAAGCAATCGCGGAAGCGTCCAAGCAGGCGCGGATGCGTCCAAGCAGGCGCGGAAGCGTCCAAGCAGGCGTGGGAGCGTCCAAGCAGGCGCAGAAGAGTCCAAGCAGGCGCGGAAGCGTCCTAGCAGTCGCGGAAGGGTCCAAGCAGGCGCGGTAGCGTCCAAGCAGGCGCGGAAACGTCCAAGCAGGCCCGGAAGCGTCCAAGCAGGCGCGGAAGCGTCCAAGCAGTCGCGGAAGCGTCCAAGCAGTCGCGGAAGCGTCCAAGCAGGCGCGGAAGCGTCCAAGCAGGCGCGGAAGCGTCCAAGCAGGCGTGGGAGCGTCCAAGCAGGCGCGGTAGCGTCCAAGCAGGCGCGGAAGCATGCAAGAAGACGCAGAAGAGTCCAAGCAGGCGCGGAAGCGTCCAAGCAGTCGCGGAAGCGTCCAAGCAGTCGCGGAAGCGTCCAAGCAGGCGCGGTAGCGTCCAAGCAGGTGCGGAAACGTCCAAGCAGGCGCGGAAGCATGCAAGAAGACGCAGAAGCGTCCAAGCAGGCGCGGAAGCGTCCTAGCAGTCGCGGAAGAGTCCAAGCAGGCGCGGAAGCGTCCAAGCAGTCGCGGAAGCGTCCAAGCAGGCGCGGAAGCGTCCAAGCAGTCGCGGAAGCGTCCAAGCAGGCGCGGTAACGTCCAAGTAGGCGCGGAAGCATGCAAGAAGGCGCGGAAGCGTCCAAGCAGGCGCGGTAGCGTCCAAGCAGGCGCGGAAACGTCCAACCAGGCGCGGAAGCATGCAAGAAGGCGCAGAAGAGTCCAAGCAGGTGCGGAAGCGTCCAAGCAGGCGCGGAAGCGTCCAAGCAGGCGCGGAAGCGTCCAAGCAGTCGCGGAAGCGTCCAAGCAGGCGCGGTAGCGTCCAAGCAGGCGCGGAAACGTCCAAGCAGGCCCGGAAGCGTCCAAGCAGGCGCGGAAGCGTCCAAGCAGTCGCGGAAGCGTCCAAGCAGTCGCGGAAGCGTCCAATCAGTCGCGGAAGCGTCCAAGCAGGCGCGGAAGCGTCCAAGCAGGCGCGGAAGCGTCCTAGCAGTCGCGGAAGAGTCCAAGCAGGCGCGGAAGCGTCCAAGCAGTCGCGGAAGCGTCCAAGCAGGCGCGGAAGCGTCCAAGCAGTCGCGGAAGCGTCCAAGCAGGTGCGGAAGCGTCCAAGCAGGCGCGGAAGCGTCCAAGCAGGCGCGGAAGCGTCCAAGCAGTCGCGGAAGCGTCCAAGCAGGCGCGGTAGCGTCCAAGCAGGCGCGGAAACGTCCAAGCAGGCCCGGAAGCGTCCAAGCAGGCGCGGAAGCGTCCAAGCAGTCGCGGAAGCGTCCAATCAGTCGCGGAAGCGTCCAAGCAGGCGCGGAAGCGTCCAAGCAGGCGAGGAAGCGTCCAAGCAGTCGTGGGAGCGTCCAAGCAGGCGCGGTAGCGTCCAAGCAGGCGCGGAAGCATGCAAGAAGACGCAGAAGAGTCCAAGCAGGCGCGGAAGCGTCCAAGCAGTCGCGGAAAAGTCCAAGCAGGCGCGGTAGCGTCCAACCAGGCGCGGAAGCGTCCAAGCAGTCGCGGAAGCGTCCAAGCAGGCGCGGTAGCGTCCAAGCAGGCGCGGAAACGTCCAAGCAGGCGCGGAAGCGTCCAAGCAGGCGCGGAAGCGTCCAAGCAGTCGCGGAAGCGTCCAAGCAGGCGCGGTAGCGTCCAAGCAGGCGTGGGAGCGTCCAAGCAGGCGCGGAAGCGTCCAAGCAGGCGCGGAAGCATGCAAGAAGGCGCAGAAGAGTCCAAGCAGGCGCGGAAGCGTCCTAGCAGTCGCGGAAGAGTCCAAGCAGGCGCGGAAGCGTCCAAGCAGTCGCGGAAGCGTCCAAGCAGGCGCGGAAGCGTCCAAGCAGTCGCGGAAGCGTCCAAGCAGGCGCGGTAACGTCCAAGTAGGCGCGGAAGCATGCAAGAAGGCGCGGAAGCGTCCAAGCAGGCGCGGTAGCGTCCAAGCAGGCGCGGAAACGTCCAACCAGGCGCGGAAGCATGCAAGAAGGCGCAGAAGAGTCCAAGCAGGTGCGGAAGCGTCCAAGCAGGCGCGGAAGCGTCCAAGCAGGCGCGGAAGCGTCCAAGCAGGCGCGGAAGCGTCCAAGCAGTCGCGGAAGCGTCCAAGCAGGCGCGGAAGCGTCCAAGCAGTCGCGGAAGCGTCCAAGCAGTTGCGGAAGCGTCCAAGCAGGCGCGGAAGCGTCCAAGCAGGCGCGGAAGCGTCCAAGCAGTCGCGGAAGCGTCCAAGCAGGCGCGGTAGCGTCCAAGCAGGCGCGGAAACGTCCAAGCAGGCCCGGAAGCGTCCAAGCAGGCGCGGAAGCGTCCAAGCAGTCGCGGAAGCGTCCAATCAGTCGCGGAAGCGTCCAAGCAGGCGCGGAAGCGTCCAAGCAGGCGAGGAAGCGTCCAAGCAGTCGTGGGAGCGTCCAAGCAGGCGCGGTAGCGTCCAAGCAGGCGCGGAAGCATGCAAGAAGACGCAGAAGAGTCCAAGCAGGCGCGGAAGCGTCCAAGCAGTCGCGGAAGCGTCCAAGCAGTCGCGGAAGCGTCCAAGCAGGCGCGGTAGCGTCCAAGCAGGTGCGGAAACGTCCAAGCAGGCGCGGAAGCATGCAAGTAGACGCAGAAGCGTCCAAGCAGTCGCGGAAACGTCCAAGCAGGCGCGGTAGCGACCAACCAGGCGCGGAAGCGTCCAAGCAGTCGCGGAAGCGTCCAAGCAGGCGCGGTAGCGTCCAAGCAGGCGCGGTAGCGTCCAAGCAGGCGCGGAAGCGTCCAAGCAGGCGCGGAAGCGTCCAAGTAGGCGCGGAAGCATCCATATAGGCGCGAAAGCGTCAAAGCAGGCGCGGAAGCGTCCAAGCAGGCGCGGAAACGTCCAAGTAGGCGCGGAAGCATGCAAGAAGGCGCGGAAGCGTCCAAGCAGGCGCGGTAGCGTCCAACCAGGCGCGGAAGCGTCCAAGCAGTCGCGGAAGCGTCCAAGCAGGCGCGGAAGCGTCCAAGCAGGCGCGGAAACGTCCAAGTAGGCGCGGAAGCATGCAAGAAGGCGCAGAAGAGTCCAAGCAGGCGCGGAAGCGTCCAAGCAGACGCAGAAGCGTCCAAGCAGGCGCGGCAGCGTCCAAGCAGGCGCGGAAACGTCCAAGCAGGCGCGGAAGCATGCAAGAAGGCGCAGAAGAGTCCAAGCAGGCGCGGAAGCGTCCAAGCAGGAGGGGAAGCATGCAAGCAGGCGCTGAAGCATCCAAGCAGGCGCGGAAACGTCCAAGTAGGCGCGGAAGCATGCAAGAAGGCGCAGAAGAGTCCAAGCAGGCGCGGAAGCGTCCAAGCAGTCGCAGGAGCGTCCAAGCAGGCGCGGTAGCGTCCAAGCAGGTGCGGAAACGTCCAAGCAGGCGCGGAAGCATGCAAGAAGACGCAGAAGCGTCCAAGCAGTCGCGGAAACGTCCAAGCAGGCGCGGTAGCGTCCAACCAGGCGCGGAAGCGTCCAAGCAGTCGCGGAAGCGTCCAAGCAGGCATGGTAGCGTCCAAGCAGGCGCGGTAGCGTCCAAGCAGGCGCGGAAACGTCCAAGCAGGCGCGGAAGCATGCAAGAAGGCGCAGAAGAGTCCAAGCAGGCGCGGAAGCGTCCAAGCAGTCGCGGAAGCGTCCAAGCAGGCGCGGTAGCGTCCAAGCAGGCGCGGCAGAGTCCAAGCAGGCGCGGAAGCGTCCAAGCAGGCGCGGAAACGTCCAAGTAGGCGCGGAAGCATGCAAGAAGGCGCAGAAGAGTCCAAGCAGGCGCGGAAGCGTCCAAGCAGACGCAGAAGCGTCCAAGCAGGCGCGGCAGCGTCCAAGCAGGCGCGGAAACGTCCAAGCAGGCGCGGAAGCATGCAAGAAGGCGCAGAAGAGTCCAAGCAGGCGCGGAAGCGTCCAAGCAGGAGGGGAAGCATGCAAGCAGGCGCTGAAGCATCCAAGCAGGCGCGGAAACGTCCAAGTAGGCGCGGAAGCATGCAAGAAGGCGCAGAAGAGTCCAAGCAGGCGCGGAAGCGTCCAAGCAGTCGCAGGAGCGTCCAAGCAGGCGCGGAAGCATCCATATAGGCGCGAAAGCGTCAAAGCAGGCGCGGAAGCGTCCAAGCAGGCGCGGAAACGTCCAAGTAGGCGCGGAAGCATGCAAGAAGGAGCAGAAGAGTCCAAGCAGGCGCGGAAGCGTGCAAGCAGGCGCGGATGCGTCCAAGCAGGCGCGGAAGCGTCCAAGCAGGCGCGGAAGCGTCCAAGTAGGCGCGGAAGCATCCATATAGGCGCGAAAGCGTCAAAGCAGGCGCGGAAGCGTCCAAGCAGGCGCGGAAACGTCCAAGCAGGCGCTGAAGCGTCCAAGCAGGCGCGGAAACGTCCAAGCAGGCGCGGAAGCATCCATATAGGCGCGAAAGCGTCAAAGCAGGCGCGGAAGCGTCCAAGCAGGCGCGGAAGCGTCCAAGCAGGCACGGAAGCATCCATATAGGCGCGAAAGCGTCAAAGCAGGCGCGGAAGCGTCCAAGCAGGCGCGGAAACGTCCAAGTAGGCGCGGAAGCATGCAAGAAGGAGCAGAAGAGTCCAAGCAGGCGCGGAAGCGTGCAAGCAGGCGCGGAAGCGTCCAAGCAGGCGCGGAAGCGTCCAAGCAGGCGCGGAAGCGTCCAAGTAGGCGCGGAAGCATCCATATAGGCGCGAAAGCGTCAAAGCAGGCGCGGAAGCGTCCAAGCAGGCGCGGAAACGTCCAAGTAGGCGCGGAAGCATGCAAGAAGGAGCAGAAGAGTCCAAGCAGGCGCGGAAGCGTCCAAGCAGGCGCGGAAGCGTCCAAGCAGACGCAGAAGCGTCCAAACAGGCGCGGTAGCGTCCAAGCAGGCGCGGAAGAGTCCAAGAAGTCGCGGAAGCGTCCAAGCAGGCGCGGTAGCGTCCAAGCAGTCGCGGAAGAGTCCAAGCAGGCGCGGCAGAGTCCAAGCAGGCGCGGAAACGTCCAAGCAGGCGCGGAAGCATGCAAGAAGACGCAGAAGAGTCCAAGCAGGCGCGGAAGCGTCCAAGCAGTCGCAGAAGCGTCCAAGCTGGCGCGGAAGCGTCCAAGCAGGCGCGGAAGCATGCAAGCAGGCGCGGAAGCGTCCAAGCAGTCGCGGAAGCGTCCAAGCAGGCGCGGAAGAGTCCAAGAAGTCGCGGAAGCGTCCAAGCAGGCGCGGTAGCGTCCAACCAGGCGCGGAAGCGTCCTAGCAGTCGCAGAAACGTACAAGCAGGCGCGGAAGCGTCCAAGCAGGCGCGGAAGCGTCCAAGCAGGCGGGGAAGCATGCACGCAGGCGCGGAAGCGTCCAAGCAGGCGCGGAAACGTCCAAGTAGGCGCGGCAGCATGCAAGGAGGCGCACAAGATTCCTATCAGGCGCGGAAGCGTCCAAGCAGGCGGGGAAGCATGCAAGCAGGTGCGGAAGCGTCCACGCAGGCGCGGAAACGTCCAAGTAGGCGCGGCAGCATGCAAGAAGGCGCAGAAGAGTCCAAGCAGGCGCGGAAGCGTCCAAGCAATCGCGGAAGCGTCCAAGCAGGCGCGTTAGCATCCAAGCTGGCGCGGAAACGTCCAAGCAGGCGCGGAAGCATGCAAGAAGGCGCAGAAGAGTCCAAGCAGCCGCGGAAGCGTCCAAGCAGGCGGGGAAGCATGCAAGCAGGCGCGGAAGCGTCCACGCAGGCGCGGAAACGTCCAAGTAGGCGCGGCAGCATGCAAGAAGGCGCAGAAGAGTCCAAGCAGGCGCGGAAGCGTCCAAGCAGGCGCGGAAGCGTCCTAGCAGGCGCGGTAGAGTCCAAGCAGGCGCGGAAACGTCCAAGTAGGCGCGGCAGCATGCAAGAAGGCGCAGAAGATTCCTATCAGGCGCGGAAGCGTCCAAGCAGGCGGGGAAGCATGCAAGCAGGCGCGGAAGCGTCAACGCATGCGCGGAAACGTCCAAGTAGGCGCGGCAGCATGCAAGAAGGCGCAGAAGAGTCCAAGCAGGCGCGGAAGCGTCCAAGCAGGCGCGGTAGCGTCCAAGCAAGCGCGGAAGCGTCCAAGAAGGCGCGGAAGCATGCAAGAAGACGCAGAAGAGTCCAAGCAGGCGCGGAAGCGTCCAAGCAGGCGGGGAAGCATGCAAGAAGACGCAGAAGAGTCCAAGCAGGCGCGGAAGCGTCCAAGCAGTCGCGGAAGCGTCCAAGCAGTCGCGGAAGCGTCCAAGCAGGCGCGGAAGCGTCCAAGCAGGCGCGGAAGCGTCCAAGCAGTCGCGGAAGCGTCCAAGCAGGCGCGGAAGCGTCCACGCAGGCGCGGAAACGTCCAAGTAGGCGCGGCAGCATGCAAGAAGGCGCAGAAGAGTCCAAGCAGGCGCGGAAGCGTCCAAGCAGTCGCGGAAACGTCCAAGCAGGCGCGGTAGCGTCCAACCAGGCGCGGAAGCGTCCAAGCAGTCGCGGAAGCGTCCAAGCAGGCGCGGTAGCGTGCAAGCAGGCGCGGAAACGTCCAAGCATGCGCGGAAGCATGCAAGAAGACGCAGAAGCGTCCAAGCAGTCGCGGAAACGTCCAAGCAGGCGCGGAAGCGTCCAAGCAGTCGCGGAAGCGTCCAAGCAGGCGCGGAAGCGTCCAAGCAGTCGCGGAAGCGTCCAAGCAGTCGCGGAAGCGTCCAAGCAGGCGCGGAAGCGTCCAAGAAGGCGCGGAAGCATGCAAGAAGACGCAGAAGAGTCCAAGCAGGCGCGGAAGCGTCCAAGCAGGCGGGGAAGCATGCAAGAAGACGCAGAAGAGTCCAAGCAGGCGCGGAAGCGTCCAAGCAGTCGCGGAAGCGTCCAAGCAGTCGCGGAAGCGTCCAAGCAGGCGCGGAAGCGTCCAAGCAGGCGGGGAAGCATGCAAGCAGGCGCGGAAGCGTCCACGCAGGCGCGGAAACGTCCAAGTAGGCGCGGCAGCATGCAAGAAGGCGCAGAAGAGTCCAAGCAGGCGCGGAAGCGTCCAAGCAGTCGCGGAAACGTCCAAGCAGGCGCGGTAGCGTCCAACCAGGCGCGGAAGCGTCCAAGCAGTCGCGGAAGCGTCCAAGCAGGCGCGGTAGCGTGCAAGCAGGCGCGGAAACGTCCAAGCATGCGCGGAAGCATGCAAGAAGACGCAGAAGCGTCCAAGCAGTCGCGGAAACGTCCAAGCAGGCGCGGAAGCGTCCAAGCAGTCGCGGAAGCGTCCAAGCAGGCGGGGAAGCATGCAAGCAGGCGCGGAAACATCCAAGTAGGCGCGGCAGCATGCAAGAAGGCGCAGGAGAGTCCAAGCAGTCGCGGAAGCGTCCAAGCAGTCGCGGAAGCCTCCAAGCAGGCGCGGTAGCGTCCAAGCAGGCGCGGTAGCGTCCAAGCAGGCGTGGGAGCGTCCAAGCAGGCGCGGAAGCGTCCCAGCAGGCGCGGAAGCATGCAAGAAGGCGCAGAAGAGTCCAAGCAGGCGCGGAAGCGTCCTAGCAGTCGCGGAAGAGTCCAAGCAGTCGCGGAAGCGTCCAAGCAATCGCGGAAGCGTCCAAGCAGGCGCGGAAGCGTCCAAGCAGGCGCGGAAGCGTCCAAGCAGGCGTGGGAGCGTCCAAGCAGGCGCAGAAGAGTCCAAGCAGGCGCGGAAGCGTCCAAGCAGTCGCGGAAGGGTCCAAGCAGGCGCGGTAGCGTCCAAGCAGGCGCGGAAACGTCCAAGCAGGCCCGGAAGCGTCCAAGCAGGCGCGGAAGCGTCCAAGCAGTCGCGGAAGCGTCCAAGCAGTCGCGGAAGCGTCCAAGCAGGCGCGGAAGCGTCCAAGCAGGCGCGGAAGCGTCCAAGCAGGCGTGGGAGCGTCCAAGCAGGCGCGGTAGCGTCCAAGCAGGCGCGGAAGCATGCAAGAAGACGCAGAAGAGTCCAAGCAGGCGCGGAAGCGTCCAAGCAGTCGCGGAAGCGTCCAAGCAGTCGCGGAAGTGTCCAAGCAGGCGCGGTAGCGTCCAAGCAGGTGCGGAAACGTCCAAGCAGGCGCGGAAGCATGCAAGAAGACGCAGAAGCGTCCAAGCAGTCGCGGAAACGTCCAAGCAGGCGCGGTAGCGTCCAACGAGGCGCGGAAGCGTCCAAGCAGTCGCGGAAGCGTCCAAGCAGGCGTGGTAGCGTCCAAGCAGGCGTGGGAGCGTCCAAGCAGGCGCGGAAGCGTCCCAGCAGGCGCGGAAGCATGCAAGAAGGCGCAGAAGAGTCCAAGCAGGCGCGGAAGCGTCCTAGCAGTCGCGGAAGAGTCCAAGCAGGCGCGGAAGCGTCCAAGCAGTCGCGGAAACGTCCAAGCAGGCGCGGAAGCGTCCAAGCAGTCGCGGAAGCGTCCAAGCAGGCGCGGTAACGTCCAAGTAGGCGCGGAAGCATGCAAGAAGGCGCGGAAGCGTCCAAGCAGGCGCGGTAGCGTCCAAGCAGGCGCGGAAACGTCCAACCAGGCGCGGAAGCATGCAAGAAGGCGCAGAAGAGTCCAAGCAGGTGCGGAAGCGTCCAAGCAGGCGCGGAAGCGTCCAAGCAGGCGCGGAAGCGTCCAAGCAGTCGCGGAAGCGTCCAAGCAGGCGCGGTAGCGTCCAAGCAGGCGCGGAAACGTCCAAGCAGGCCCGGAAGCGTCCAAGCAGGCGCGGAAGCGTCCAAGCAGTCGCGGAAGCGTCCAAGCAGGCGCGGAAGCGTCCAAGCAGTCGCGGAAGCGTCCAAACAGGCGGGGAAGCATGCAAGCAGGCGCGGAAACATCCAAGTAGGCGCGGCAGCATGCAAGAAGGCGCAGGAGAGTCCAAGCAGTCGCGGAAGCGTCCAAGCATTCGCGGAAGCCTCCAAGCAGGCGCGGTAGCGTCCAAGCAGGCGCGGTAGCGTCCAAGCAGGCGTGGGAGCGTCCAAGCAGGCGCGGAAGCGTCCCAGCAGGCGCGGAAGCATGCAAGAAGGCGCAGAAGAGTCCAAGCAGGCGCGGAAGCGTCCTAGCAGTCGCGGAAGAGTCCAAGCAGTCGCGGGAGCGTCCAAGCAATCGCGGAAGCGTCCAAGCAGGCGCGGATGCGTCCAAGCAGGCGCGGAAGCGTCCAAGCAGGCGTGGGAGCGTCCAAGCAGGCGCAGAAGAGTCCAAGCAGGCGCGGAAGCGTCCAAGCAGTCGCGGAAGGGTCCAAGCAGGCGCGGTAGCGTCCAAGCAGGCGCGGAAACGTCCAAGCAGGCCCGGAAGCGTCCAAGCAGGCGCGGAAGCGTCCAAGCAGTCGCGGAAGCGTCCAAGCAGGCGCGGTAGCGTCCAACCAGGCGCGGAAGCGTCCAAGCAGGCGCGGAAGCGTCCAAGCAGGCGTGGGAGCGTCCAAGCAGGCGCGGTAGCGTCCAAGCAGGCGCGGAAGCATGCAAGAAGACGCAGAAGAGTCCAAGCATGCGCGGAAGCGTCCAAGCAGTCGCGGAAGCGTCCAAGCAGTCGCGGAAGCGTCCAAGCAGGCGCGGTAGCGTCCAAGCAGGTGCGGAAACGTCCAAGCAGGCGCGGAAGAATGCAAGAAGACGCAGAAGCGTCCAAGCAGTCGCGGAAACGTCCAAGCAGGCGCGGTAGCGTCCAACCAGGCGCGGAAGCGTCCAAGCAGGCGCGGAAGCGTCCAAGCAGGCGCGGTAGCGTCCAAGCTGGCGCGGAAACGTCCAATCAGGCGCGGAAGCATGCAAGAAGACGCAGAAGAGTCCAAGCAGGCGCGGAAGCGTCCAAGCAGGAGGGGAAGCATGCAAGCAGGCGCGGATGCGTCCAAGCAGGCGCGGAAACGTCCAAGTAGGCGCGGAAGCATGCAAGAAGGCGCAGAAGAGTCCAAGCAGGCGCGGAAGCGTCCTAGCAGTCGCGGAAGAGTCCAAGCAGGCGCGGAAGCGTCCAAGCAGTCGCGGAAGCGTCCAAGCAGGCGCGGTAGCGTCCAAGCAGGCGCGGAAACGTCCAAGCAGGCGCGGAAGCATGCAAGAAGACGCAGAAGAGTCCAAGCAGGCGCGGAAGCGTCCAAGCAGGCGCGGTAGCGTCCAAGCAGGTGCGGAAACGTCCAAGCAGGCGCGGAAGCATGCAAGAAGACGCAGAAGCGTCCAAGCAGTCGCGGAAACGTCCAAGCAGGAGCGGTAGCGTCCAAGCAGGCGCGGAAGCGTCCAAGCAGGCGCGGAAGCGTCCTAGCAGGCGCGGTAGAGTCCAAGCAGGCACGGAAATGTCCAAGTAGGCGCGGCAGCATGCAAGAAGGCGCAGAAGATTCCTATCAGGCGCGGAAGCGTCCAAGCAGGCGGGGAAGCATGCAAGCAGGCGCGGAAACGTCCACGCAGGCGCGGAAACGTCCAAGTAGGCGCGGCAGCATGCAAGAAGGCGCAGAAGAGTCCAAGCAGGCGCAGAAGCGTCCAAGCAGGCGCGGTAGCGTCCAAGCAAGCGCGGAAGCGTCCAAGCAGGCGCGGAAACGTCCAAGCAGGCGTGGAAGCGTCCAAGCAGACGCGGAAGCGTCCAAGCAGGCGCGGTAGCGTCCAACCAGGCGCGGAAGCGTCCAAGCAGTAGCGGAAGCGTCCAAGCAGGCGCGGAAGCGTCCAAGCAGTCGCGGAAGCGTCCCAGCAGGCGGGGAAGCATGCAAGCAGGCGCGGAAACATCCAAGTAGGCGCGGCAGCATGCAAGAAGGCGCAGGAGAGTCCAAGCAGTCGCGGAAGCGTCCAAGCAGTCGCGGAAGCCTCCAAGCAGTCGCGGAAGCGTCCAAGCAGGCGCGCAAGCGTCCAACCAGTCGCGGAAGCGTCCAAGCAGGCGCGGTAGCGTCCAAGCAGTCGCGGAAGCGTCCAAGCAGGCGCGGTAGCGTCCAAGCAGGCGCGGAAGCGTGCAAGCAGACGCGGAAGCGTCCAAGCAGGCGCGGAAGCATGCAAGAAGACGCAGAAGAGTCCAAGCAGGCGCGGAAGCGTCCAAGCAGTCGCGGAAGCGTCCAAGCAGGCGCGGAAACGTCCAAGCAGGCGTGGAAGCGTCCAAGCAGACGCGGAAGCGTCCAAGCAGGCGCGGTAGCGTCCAACCAGGCGCGGAAGCGTCCAAGCAGTCGCGGCAGCGTCCAAGCAGGCGCGGAAGCGTCCAAGCAGTCGCGGAAGCGTCCAAGCAGGCGGGGAAGCATGCAAGCAGGCGCGGAAACATCCAAGTAGGCGCGGCAGCATGCAAGAAGGCGCAGGAGAGTCCAAGCAGTCGCGGAAGCGTCCAAGCAGTCGCGGAAGCCTCCAAGCAGGCGCGGTAGCGTCCAAGCAGGCGCGGTAGCGTCCAAGCAGGCGTGGGAGCGTCCAAGCAGGCGCGGAAGCGTCCCAGCAGGCGCGGAAGCATGCAAGAAGGCGCAGAAGAGTCCAAGCAGGCGCGGAAGCGTCCTAGCAGTCGCGGAAGAGTCCAAGCAGTCGCGGAAGCGTCCAAGCAATCGCGGAAGCGTCCAAGCAGGCGCGGATGCGTCCAAGCAGGTGCGGAAACGTCCAAGCAGGCGCGGAAGCATGCAAGAAGACGCAGAAGCGTCCAAGCAGTCGCGGAAACGTCCAAGCAGGCGCGGTAGCGTCCAACCAGGCGCGGAAGCGTCCAAGCAGTCGCGGAAGCGTCCAAGCAGGCGCGGTAGCGTCCAAGCAGGCGCGGAAACGTCCAAGCAGGCGCGGAAGCGTCCAAGCAGGCGCGGAAGCGTCCAAGCAGTCGCGGAAGCGTCCAAGCAGGCGCGGTAGCGTCCAAGCAGGCGTGGGAGCGTCCAAGCAGGCGCGGAAGCGTCCAAGCAGGCGCGGAAGCATGCAAGAAGGCGCAGAAGAGTCCAAGCAGGCGCGGAAGCGTCCTAGCAGTCGCGGAAGAGTCCAAGCAGGCGCGGAAGCGTCCAAGCAGTCGCGGAAGCGTCCAGGCAGGCGCGGAAGCGTCCAAGCAGTCGCGGAAGCGTCCAAGCAGGCGCGGTAACGTCCAAGTAGGCGCGGAAGCATGCAAGAAGGCGCGGAAGCGTCCAAGCAGGCGCGGTAGCGTCCAAGCAGGCGCGGAAACGTCCAACCAGGCGCGGAAGCATGCAAGAAGGCGCAGAAAAGTCCAAGCAGGTGCGGAAGCGTCCAAGCAGGCGCGGAAGCGTCCAAGCAGGCGCGGAAGCGTCCAAGCAGTCGCGGAAGCGTCCAAGCAGGCGCGGTAGCGTCCAAGCAGGCGCGGAAACGTCCAAGCAGGCCCGGAAGCGTCCAAGCAGGCGCGGAAGCGTCCAAGCAGTCGCGGAAGCGTCCAATCAGTCGCGGAAGCGTCCAAGCAGGCGCGGAAGCGTCCAAGCAGGCGCGGAAGCGTCCAAGCAGTCGTGGGAGCGTCCAAGCAGGCGCGGTAGCGTCCAAGCAGGCGCGGAAGCATGCAAGAAGACGCAGAACAGTCCAAGCAGGCGCGGAAGCGTCCAAGCAGTCGCGGAAGCGTCCAAGCAGTCGCGGAAGCGTCCAAGCAGGCGCGGTTGCGTCCAAGCAGGTGCGGAAACGTCCAAGCAGGCGCGGAAGCATGCAAGAAGACGCAGAAGCGTCCAAGCAGTCGCGGAAACGTCCAAGCAGGCGCGGTAGCGTCCAACCAGGCGCGGAAGCGTCCAAGCAGTCGCGGAAGCGTCCAAGCAGGCGCGGTAGCGTCCAAGCAGGCGCGGAAACGTCCAAGCAGGCGCGGAAGCGTCCAAGCAGGCGCGGAAGCGTCCAAGCAGTCGCGGAAGCGTCCAAGCAGGCGCGGTAGCGTCCAAGCAGGCGTGAGAGCGTCCAAGCAGGCGCGGAAGCGTCCAAGCAGGCGCGGAAGCATGCAAGAAGGCGCAGAAGAGTCCAAGCAGGCGCGGAAGCGTCCTAGCAGTCGCGGAAGCGTCCAAGCAGTCGCGGAAGCGTCCAAGCAGGCGCGGTAGCGTCCAAGCAGGCGTGGGAGCGTCCAAGCCGGCGCGGAAGCGTCCAAGCAGGCGCTGAAGCATGCAAGAAGGCGCAGAAGAGTCCAAGCAGGCGCGGAAGCGTCCTAGCAGTCGCGGAAGAGTCCAAGCAGGCGCGGAAGCGTCCAAGCAGTCGCGGAAGCGTCCAAGCAGGCGCGGAAGCGTCCAAGCAGTCGCGGAAGCGTCCAAGCAGGCGCGGTAGCGTCCAAGCAGGCGCGGAAACGTCCAACCAGGCGCGGAAGCATGCAAGAAGGCGCAGAAGAGTCCAAGCAGGTGCGGAAGCGTCCAAGCAGGCGCGGAAGCGTCCAAGCAGGCGCGGAAGCGTCCAAGCAGTCGCGGAAGCGTCCAAGCAGGCGCGGTAACGTCCAAGTAGGCGCGGAAGCATGCAAGAAGGCGCGGAAGCGTCCAAGCAGGCGCGGTAGCGTCCAAGCAGGCGCGGAAACGTCCAACCAGGCGCGGAAGCATGCAAGAAGGCGCAGAAGAGTCCAAGCAGGTGCGGAAGCGTCCAAGCAGGCGCGGAAGCGTCCAAGCAGGCGCGGAAGCGTCCAAGCAGTCGCGGAAGCGTCCAAGCAGGCGCGGTAGCGTCCAAGCAGGCGTGGGAGCGTCCAAGCCGGCGCGGAAGCGTCCAAGCAGGCGCTGAAGCATGCAAGAAGGCGCAGAAGAGTCCAAGCAGGCGCGGAAGCGTCCTAGCAGTCGCGGAAGAGTCCAAGCAGGCGCGGAAGCGTCCAAGCAGTCGCGGAAGCGTCCAAGCAGGCGCGGAAGCGTCCAAGCAGTCGCGGAAGCGTCCAAGCAGGCGCGGAAGCGTCCAAGCAGTCGCGGAAGCGTCCAAGCAGGCGCGGTAGCGTCCAAGCAGGCGCGGAGACGTCCAAGCAATCGCGGAAGCGTCCAAGCAGGCGCGGAAGCGTCCAAGCAGGCGCGGAAGCGTCCAAGCAGGCGTGGGAGCGTCCAAGCAGGCGCAGAAGACTCCAAGCAGGCGCGGAAGCGTCCAAGCAGTCGCGGAAGGGTCCAAGCAGGCGCGGTAGCGTCCAAGCAGGCGCGGAAACGTCCAAGTAGGCGCGGCAGCATGCAAGAAGGCGCAGAAGAGTCCAAGCAGGCGCGGAAGCGTCCAAGCAGGCGCGGAAGCATGCAAGAAGGCGCAGAAGAGTCCAAGCAGGCGCGGAAGCGTCCTAGCAGTCGCGGAAGAGTCCAAGCAGGCGCGGAAGCGTCCAAGCAGTCGCGGAAGCGTCCAACCAGGCGCGGAAGCGTCCAAGCAGTCGCGGAAGCGTCCAAGCAGGCGCGGTAACGTCCAAGTAGGCGCGGAAGCATGCAAGAAGGCGCAGAAGAGTCCAAGCAGGCGCGGAAGCGTCCAAGCAGGCGCGGTAGCGTCCAAGCAGGCGCGGTAGCGTCCAAGCAGGCGCGGAAGCGTCCAAGCAGGCGCGGAAACGTCCAAGCAGGCGCGGAAGCATGCAAGAAGGCGCAGAAGAGTCCAAGCAGGCGCGGAAGCGTCCAAGCAGGCGCGGAAGCGTCCAAGCAGGAGGGGAAGCATGCAAGCAGGCGCGGAAGCGTTCAAGCAGGCGCGGAAACGTCCAAGTAGTCGCGGAAGCATGCAAGAAGGCGCAGAAGAGTCCAACCAGGCGCGGAAGCGTCCAAGCAGTCGCAGGAGCGTCCAAGCAGTCGCGGAAGCGTCCAAGCAGGCGCGGTAGCGTCCAAGCAGGTGCGGAAACGTCCAAGCAGGCGCGGAAGCATGCAAGAAGACGCAGAAGCGTCCAAGCAGTCGCGGAAACGTCCAAGCAGGCGCGGTAGCGTCCAAGCAGGCGCGGAAGCGTCCAAGCAGGCGCGGAAGCGTCCTAGCAGGCGCGGTAGAGTCCAAGCAGGCGCGGAAACGTCCAAGTAGGCGCGGCAGCATGCAAGAAGGCGCAGAAGATTCCTATCAGGCGCGGAAGCGTCCAAGCAGGCGGGGAAGCATGCAAGCAGGCGCGGAAGCGTCCACGCAGGCGCGGAAACGTCCAAGTAGGCGCGGCAGCATGCAAGAAGGCGCAGAAGAGTCCAAGCAGGCGCGGAAGCGTCCAAGCAGGCGCGGTAGCGTCCAAGCAAGCGCGGAAGCGTCCAAGCAGGCGCGGAAACGTCCAAGCAGGCGTGGAAGCGTCCAAGCAGACGCGGAAGCGTCCAAGCAGGCGCGGTAGCGTCCAACCAGGCGCGGAAGCGTCCAAGCAGTCGCGGAAGCGTCCAAGCAGGCGCGGAAGCGTCCAAGCAGTCGCGGAAGCGTCCAAGCAGGCGGGGAAGCATGCAAGCAGGCGCGGAAACATCCAAGTAGGCGCGGCAGCATGCAAGAAGGCGCAGGAGAGTCCAAGCAGTCGCGGAAGCGTCCAAGCAGTCGCGGAAGCCTCCAAGCAGGCGCGGTAGCGTCCAAGCAGGCGCGGTAGCGTCCAAGCAGGCGTGGGAGCGTCCAAGCAGGCGCGGAAGCGTCCCAGCAGGCGCGGAAGCATGCAAGAAGGCGCAGAAGAGTCCAAGCAGGCGCGGAAGCGTCCTAGCAGTCGCGGAAGAGTCCAAGCAGTCGCGGAAGCGTCCAAGCAATCGCGGAAGCGTCCAAGCAGGCGCGGAAGCGTCCAAGCAGGCGCGGAAGCGTCCAAGCAGGCGTGGGAGCGTCCAAGCAGGCGCAGAAGACTCCAAGCAGGCGCGGAAGCGTCCAAGCAGTCGCGGAAGGGTCCAAGCAGGCGCGGTAGCGTCCAAGCAGGCGCGGAAACGTCCAAGCAGGCCCGGAAGCGTCCAAGCAGGCGCGGAAGCGTCCAAGCAGTCGCGGAAGCGTCCAAGCAGTCGCGGAAGCGTCCAAGCAGGCGCGGAAGCGTCCAAGCATTCGCGGAAGCGTCCAAGCAGGCGTGGGAGCGTCCAAGCAGGCGCGGTAGCGTCCAAGCAGGCGCGGAAGCATGCAAGAAGACGCAGAAGAGTCCAAGCAGGCGCGGAAGCGTCCAAGCAGTTGCGGAAGCGTCCAAGCAGTCGCGGAAGCGTCCAAGCAGGCGCGGTAGCGTCCAAGCAGGTGCGGAAACGTCCAAGCAGGCGCGGAAGCATGCAAGAAGACGCAGAAGCGTCCAAGCAGTCGCGGAAACGTCCAAGCAGGCGCGGTAGCGTCCAACCAGGCGCGGAAGCGTCCAAGCAGTCGCGGAAGCGTCCAAGCAGGCGCGGTAGCGTCCAAGCAGGCGCGGAAACGTCCAAGCAGGCGCGGAAGCGTCCAAGCAGGCGCGGAAGCGTCCAAGCAGTCGCGGAAGCGTCCAAGCAGGCGCGGTAGCGTCCAAGCAGGCGTGGGAGCGTCCAAGCAGGCGCGGAAGCGTCCAAGCAGGCGCGGAAGCATGCAAGAAGGCGCAGAAGAGTCCAAGCAGGCGCGGAAGCGTCCTAGCAGTCGCGGAAGAGTCCAAGCAGGCGCGGAAGCGTCCAAGCAGTCGCGGAAGCGTCCAACCAGGCGCGGAAGCGTCCAAGCAGTCGCGGAAGCGTCCAAGCAGGCGCGGTAACGTCCAAGTAGGCGCGGAAGCATGCAAGAAGGCGCGGAAGCGTCCAAGCAGGCGCGGTAGCGTCCAAGCAGGCGCGGAAACGTCCAAGCAGGCCCGGAAGCGTCCAAGCAGGCGCGGAAGCGTCCGAGCAGTCGCGGAAGCGTCCAAGCAGTCGCGGAAGCGTCCAAGCAGGCGCGGAAGCGTCCAAGCTGGCGCGGAAGCGTCCAAGCAGTCGTGGGAGCGTCCAAGCAGGCGCGGTAGCGTCCAAGCAGGCGCGGAAGCATGCAAGAAGACGCAGAAGAGTCCAAGCAGGCGCGGAAGCGTCCAAGCAGTCGCGGAAGCGTCCAAGCAGTCGCGGAAGCGTCCAAGCAGGCGCGGTAGCGTCCAAGCAGGTGCGGAAACGTCCAAGCAGGCGCGGAAGCATGCAAGAAGACGCAGAAGCGTCCAAGCAGTCGCGGAAACGTCCAAGCATGCGCGGTAGCGTCCAACCAGGCGCGGAAGCGTCCAAGCAGTCGCGGAAGCGTCCAAGCAGGTGCGGAAGCGTCCAAGCAGGCGCGGAAGCGTCCAAGCAGGCGCGGAAGCGTCCAAGCAGTCGCGGCAGCGTCCAAGCAGGCGCGGTAACGTCCAAGTAGGCGCGGAAGCATGCAAGAAGGCGCGGAAGCGTCCAAGCAGGCGCGGTAGCGTCCAAGCAGGCGCGGAAACGTCCAACCAGGCGCGGAAGCATGCAAGAAGGCGCAGAAGAGTCCAAGCAGGTGCGGAAGCGTCCAAGCAGGCGCGGTAGCGTCCAAGCAGGCGTGGGAGCGTCCAAGCAGGCGCGGAAGCGTCCAAGCAGGCGCGGAAGCGTCCAAGCAGGCGTGGGAGCGTCCAAGCAGGCGCAGAAGAGTCCAAGCAGGCGCGGAAGCGTCCAAGCAGTCGCGGAAGGGTCCAAGCAGGCGCGGTAGCGTCCAAGCAGGCGCGGAAACGTCCAAACAGGCCCGGAAGCGTCCAAGCAGGCGCGGAAGCGTCCAAGCAGTCGCGGAAGCGTCCAAGCAGGCGCGGAAGCGTCCAAGCAGGCGCGGAAGCGTCCAAGCAGGCGTGGGAGCGTCCAAGCAAGCGCGGAAGCGTCCAAGCAGGCGCGGAAGCATGCAAGAAGGCGCAGAAGAGTCCAAGCAGGCGCGGAAGCGTCCTAGCAGTCGCGGAAGAGTCCAAGCAGGCGCGGAAGCGTCCAAGCAGTCGCGGAAGCGTCCAAGCAGGCGCGGTAGCGTCAAGCAGGCGCGGTAGCGTCCAAGCAGGCGCGATAGCGTCCAAGCAGGCGCGAGAACGTCCAAGTAGGCGCGGAAGCATGCAAGAAGGCGCAGAAAAGTCCAAGCAGGCGCGGAAGCGTCCAAGCAGGCGCGGAAACGTCCATGTAGGGGCTGAAGCATGCAAGAAGGCGCAGAAGAGTCCAAACAGGCGCGTAAGCGTCCAAGCAGTCGCGGAAGCGTCCAAGCAGGCGCGGTAGCGTCCAAGCAGGCGCGGAAACGTCCAAGAAGGCGCGGAAGAGTCCAAGCAGGCGCGGTAACGTCCAAGTAGGCGCGGAAGCATGCAATAAGGCGCGGAAGCGTCCAAGCAGGCGCGGTAGCGTCCAAGCAGGCGCGGAAACGTCCAACCAGGCGCGGAAGCATGCAAGAAGGCGCAGAAGAGTCCAAGCAGGTGCGGAAACGTCCAAGCAGGCGCGGAAGCGTCCAAGCAGGCGCGGAAGAGTCCAAGCAGGCGCGGTAGCGTCCAACCAGGCGCGGATGCGGCCAAGTAGTCGCGGAAGCGTCCAAGCAGGCGCGGAAGCGTCCAAGCAGGCGCAGAAGAGTCCAAGCAGGCGCGGAAGCGTCCAAGCAGTCGCGGAAGCGTCCAAGCAGGCGCGGAAGCGTCCAAGCAGGCGCGGAAGCGTCCAAGCAGTCGCGGAAGCGTCCAAGCAGGCGCGGTAGCGTCCAAGCAGGCGCGGAAACGTCCAAGCAGGCGCGGAAGAGTCCAAGCAGGCGCGGTAACGTCCAAGTAGGCGCGGAAGCATGCAAGAAGGCGCGGAAGCGTCCAAGCAGGCGCGGTAGCGTCCAAGCAGGCGCGGAAACGTCCAAGCAGTCGTGGAAGCGTCCAAGCAGTCGCGGAAGCCTCCAAGCAGGCGCGGTAGCGTCCAAGCAGGCGCGGTAGCGTCCAAGCAGGCGCGGAAACGTCCAAGCAGGCCCGGAAGCGTCAAAGCAGGCGCGGAAGCGTCCAAGCAGTCGCGGAAGCGTCCAAGCAGTCGTGGAAGCGTCCAAGCAGGCGCGGAAGCGTCCAAGCAGGCGCGGAAGCGTCCAAGCAGGCGTGGGAGCGTCCAAGCAGGCGCGGTAGCGTCCAAGCAGGCGCGGAAGCATGCAAGAAGACGCAGAAGAGTCCAAGCAGGCGCGGAAGCGTCCAAGCAGTCGCGGAAGCGTCCAAGCAGTCGCGGAAGCGTCCAAGCAGGCGCGGTAGCGTCCAAGCAGGTGCGGAAACGTCCAAGCAGGCGCGGAAGCATGCAAGAAGACGCAGAAGCGTCCAAGCAGTCGCGGAAACGTCCAAGCAGGCGCGGTAGCGTCCAACCAGGCGCGGAAGCGTCCAAGCAGTCGCGGAAGCGTCCAAGCAGGCGCGGTAGCGTCCAAGCAGGCGCGGAAACGTCCAAGCAGGCGCGGAAGCGTCCAAGCAGGCGCGGAAGTGTCCAAGCAGTCGCGGAAGCGTCCAAGCAGGCGCGGTAGCGTCCACGCAGGCGCGGAAACGTCCAAGTAGGCGCGGCAGCATGCAAGAAGGCGCAGAAGAGTCCAAGCAGGCGCGGAAGCGTCCAAGCAGTCGCGGAAGCGTCCAAGCAGGCGCGGTAGCGTCCAAGCTGGCGCGGAAACGTCCAAGCAGGCGCGGAAGCATGCAAGAAGGCGCAGAAGAGTCCAAGCAGGCGCGGAAGCGTCCAAGCAGGCGCGGAAGCGTCCAAGCAGGCGCGGAAGCGTCCAAGCAGGCGCGGAAGCGTCCAAGCAGTCGCGGAAGCGTCCAAGCAGTCGCGGAAGCGTCCAAGCAGGCGCGGTAGCGTCCAAGCAGGTGCGGAAACGTCCAAGCAGGCGCGGAAGCATGCAAGAAGACGCAGAAGCGTCCAAGCAGTCGCGGAAACGTCCAAGCAGGCGCGGTAGCGTCCAACCAGGCGCGGAAGCGTCCAAGCAGTCGCGGAAGCGTCCAAGCAGGCGCGGTAGCGTCCAAGCAGGCGCGGAAACGTCCAAGCAGGCGCGGAAGCGTCCAAGCAGGCGCGGAAGTGTCCAAGAAGTCGCGGAAGCGTCCAAGCAGGCGCGGTAGCGTCCACGCAGGCGCGGAAACGTCCAAGTAGGCGCGGTAGCATGCAACAAGGCGCAGAAGAGTCCAAGCAGGCGCGGAAGCGTCCAAGCAGTCGCGGAAGCGTCCAAGCAGGCGCGGTAGCGTCCAAGCTGGCGCGGAAACGTCCAAGCAGGCGCGGAAGCATGCAAGAAGGCGCAGAAGAGTCCAAGCAGGCGCGGAAGCGTCCAAGCAGGCGCGGAAGCGTCCAAGCAGGCGCGGTAGCGTCCAAGCTGGCGCGGAAACGTCCAAACAGGCGCGGAAGCATGCAAGAAGACGCAGAAGAGTCCAAGCAGGCGCGGAAGCGTCCAAGCAGGAGGGGAAGCATGCAAGCAGGCGCGGAAGCGTCCAAGCAGGCGCGGAAACGTCCAAGTAGGCGCGGAAGCATGCAAGAAGGCGCAGAAGAGTCCAAGCAGGCGCGGAAGCGTCCAAGCAGTCGCGGTAGCGTCCAAGCAGGCGCGGAAGCATGCAAGAAGGCGCAGAAGAGTCCAAGCAGGCGCGGAAGCGTCCAAGCAGGCGCGGAAGCGTCCAAGCAGGCGCGGTAGCGTCCAAGCAGTCGCGGAAGCGTCCAAGCAGGCGCGGTAGCGTCCAAGCTGGCGCGGAAACGTCCAAGCAGGCGCGGAAGCATGCAAGAAGGCGCAGAAGAGTCCAAGCAGGCGCGGAAGCGTCCAAGCAGGCGCGGAAGCGTCCAAGCAGGCGCGGTAGCGTCCAAGCTGGCGCGGAAACGTCCAATCAGGCGCGGAAGCATGCAAGAAGACGCAGAAGAGTCCAAGCAGGCGCGGAAGCGTCCAAGCAGGAGGGGAAGCATGCAAGCAGGCGCGGAAGCGTCCAAGCAGGCGCGGAAGCGTCCAAGCAGGCGCGGTAGCGTCCAAGCTGGCGCGGAAACGTCCAATCAGGCGCGGAAGCATGCAAGAAGACGCAGAAGAGTCCAAGCAGGCGCGGAAGCGTCCAAGCAGGAGGGGAAGCATGCAAGCAGGCGCGGATGCGTCCAAGCAGGCGCGGAAACGTCCAAGTAGGCGCGGAAGCATGCAAGAAGGCGCAGAAGAGTCCAAGCAGGCGCGGAAGCGTCCAAGCAGGCGCGGAAACGTCCAAGTAGGCGCGGAAGCATGCAAGAAGGCGCAGAAGAGTCCAAGCAGGCGCGGAAGCGTCCAAGCAGTCGCGGTAGCGTCCAAGCAGGCGCGGAAGCATGCAAGAAGGCGCAGAAGAGTCCAAGCAGGCGCGGAAGCGTCCAAGCAGGCGCGGAAGCGTCCAAGCAGGAGGGGAAGCATGCAAGCAGGCGCGGAAGCGTTCAAGCAGACGCGGAAACGTCCAAGTAGTCGCGGAAGCATGCAAGAAGGCGCAGAAGAGTCCAACCAGGCGCGGAAGCGTCCAAGCAGTCGCGGAAGCCTCCAAGCAGGCGCGGTAGCGTCCAAGCAGGCGCGGTAGCGTCCAAGCAGGCGCGGAAACGTCCAAGCAGGCCCGGAAGCGTCAAAGCAGGCGCGGAAGCGTCCAAGCAGTCGGGGAAGCGTCCAAGCAGTCGTGGAAGCGTCCAAGCAGGCGCGGAAGCGTCCAAGCAGGCGCGGAAGCGTCCAAGCAGGCGTGGGAGCGTCCAAGCAGGCGCGGTAGCGTCCAAGCAGGCGCGGAAGCATGCAAGAAGACGCAGAAGAGTCCAAGCAGGCGCGGAAGCGTCCAAGCAGTCGCGGAAGCGTCCAAGCAGTCGCGGAAGCGTCCAAGCAGGCGCGGTAGCGTCCAAGCAGGTGCGGAAACGTCCAAGCAGGCGCGGAAGCATGCAAGAAGACGCAGAAGCGTCCAAGCAGTCGCGGAAACGTCCAAGCAGGCGCGGTAGCGTCCAACCAGGCGCGGAAGCGTCCAAGCAGTCGCGGAAGCGTCCAAGCAGGCGCGGTAGCGTCCAAGCAGGCGCGGAAACGTCCAAGCAGGCGCGGAAGCGTCCAAGCAGGCGCGGAAGTGTCCAAGCAGTCGCGGAAGCGTCCAAGCAGGCGCGGTAGCGTCCACGCAGGCGCGGAAACGTCCAAGTAGGCGCGGCAGCATGCAAGAAGGCGCAGAAGAGTCCAAGCAGGCGCGGAAGCGTCCAAGCAGTCGCGGAAGCGTCCAAGCAGGCGCGGTAGCGTCCAAGCTGGCGCGGAAACGTCCAAGCAGGCGCGGAAGCATGCAAGAAGGCGCAGAAGAGTCCAAGCAGGCGCGGAAGCGTCCAAGCAGGCGCGGAAGCGTCCAAGCAGGCGCGGAAGCGTCCAAGCAGGCGCGGAAGCGTCCAAGCAGTCGCGGAAGCGTCCAAGCAGTCGCGGAAGCGTCCAAGCAGGCGCGGTAGCGTCCAAGCAGGTGCGGAAACGTCCAAGCAGGCGCGGAAGCATGCAAGAAGACGCAGAAGCGTCCAAGCAGTCGCGGAAACGTCCAAGCAGGCGCGGTAGCGTCCAACCAGGCGCGGAAGCGTCCAAGCAGTCGCGGAAGCGTCCAAGCAGGCGCGGTAGCGTCCAAGCAGGCGCGGAAACGTCCAAGCAGGCGCGGAAGCGTCCAAGCAGGCGCGGAAGTGTCCAAGAAGTCGCGGAAGCGTCCAAGCAGGCGCGGTAGCGTCCACGCAGGCGCGGAAACGTCCAAGTAGGCGCGGTAGCATGCAACAAGGCGCAGAAGAGTCCAAGCAGGCGCGGAAGCGTCCAAGCAGTCGCGGAAGCGTCCAAGCAGGCGCGGTAGCGTCCAAGCTGGCGCGGAAACGTCCAAGCAGGCGCGGAAGCATGCAAGAAGGCGCAGAAGAGTCCAAGCAGGCGCGCAAGCGTCCAAGCAGGCGCGGAAGCGTCCAAGCAGGCGCGGTAGCGTCCAAGCTGGCGCGGAAACGTCCAAACAGGTGCGGAAGCATGCAAGAAGACGCAGAAGAGTCCAAGCAGGCGCGGAAGCGTCCAAGCAGGAGGGGAAGCATGCAAGCAGGCGCGGAAGCGTCCAAGCAGGCGCGGAAACGTCCAAGTAGGCGCGGAAGCATGCAAGAAGGCGCAGAAGAGTCCAAGCAGGCGCGGAAGCGTCCAAGCAGTCGCGGTAGCGTCCAAGCAGGCGCGGAAGCATGCAAGAAGGCGCAGAAGAGTCCAAGCAGGCGCGGAAGCGTCCAAGCAGGCGCGGAAGCGTCCAAGCAGGCGCGGTAGCGTCCAAGCAGTCGCGGAAGCGTCCAAGCAGGCGCGGTAGCGTCCAAGCTGGCGCGGAAACGTCCAAGCAGGCGCGGAAGCATGCAAGAAGGCGCAGAAGAGTCCAAGCAGGCGCGGAAGCGTCCAAGCAGGCGCGGAAGCGTCCAAGCAGGCGCGGTAGCGTCCAAGCTGGCGCGGAAACGTCCAATCAGGCGCGGAAGCATGCAAGAAGACGCAGAAGAGTCCAAGCAGGCGCGGAAGCGTCCAAGCAGGAGGGGAAGCATGCAAGCAGGCGCGGAAGCGTCCAAGCAGGCGCGGAAGCGTCCAAGCAGGCGCGGTAGCGTCCAAGCTGGCGCGGAAACGTCCAATCAGGCGCGGAAGCATGCAAGAAGACGCAGAAGAGTCCAAGCAGGCGCGGAAGCGTCCAAGCAGGAGGGGAAGCATGCAAGCAGGCGCGGATGCGTCCAAGCAGGCGCGGAAACGTCCAAGTAGGCGCGGAAGCATGCAAGAAGGCGCAGAAGAGTCCAAGCAGGCGCGGAAGCGTCCAAGCAGGCGCGGAAACGTCCAAGTAGGCGCGGAAGCATGCAAGAAGGCGCAGAAGAGTCCAAGCAGGCGCGGAAGCGTCCAAGCAGTCGCGGTAGCGTCCAAGCAGGCGCGGAAGCATGCAAGAAGGCGCAGAAGAGTCCAAGCAGGCGCGGAAGCGTCCAAGCAGGCGCGGAAGCGTCCAAGCAGGAGGGGAAGCATGCAAGCAGGCGCGGAAGCGTTCAAGCAGACGCGGAAACGTCCAAGTAGTCGCGGAAGCATGCAAGAAGGCGCAGAAGAGTCCAACCAGGCGCGGAAGCGTCCAAGCAGTCGCAGGAGCGTCCAAGCAGGCGCGGTAGCGTCCAACCAGGCGCGGAAGCGTCCAAGCAGTCGCGGAAGCGTCCAAGCAGGCGCGGAAGAGTCCAAGAAGTCGCGGAAGCGTCCAAGCAGGCGCGGAAGCGTCCAAGCAGGCGTGGGAGCGTCCAAGCAGGCGCGGTAGCGTCAAAGCAGGCGCGGAAGCATGCAAGAAGACGCAGAAGAGTCCAAGCAGGCGCGGAAGCGTCCAAGCAGTCGCGGAAGCGTCCAAGCAGTCGCGGAAGCGTCCAAGCAGGCGCGGTAGCGTCCAAGCAGGTGCGGAAACGTCCAAGCAGGCGCGGAAGCATGCAAGAAGACGCAGAAGCGTCCAAGCAGTCGCGGAAACGTCCAAGCAGGCGCGGTAGCGTCCAACCAGGCGCGGAAGCGTCCAAGCAGTCGCGGAAGCGTCCAAGCAGGCGCGGTAGCGTCCAAGCAGGCGCGGAAACGTCCAAGCAGGCGCGGAAGCGTCCAAGCAGGCGCGGAAGTGTCCAAGCAGTCGCGGAAGCGTCCAAGCAGGCGCGGTAGCGTCCACGCAGGCGCGGAAACGTCCAAGTAGGCGCGGCAGCATGCAAGAAGGCGCAGAAGAGTCCAAGCAGGCGCGGAAGCGTCCAAGCAGTCGCGGAAGCGTCCAAGCAGGCGCGGTAGCGTCCAAGCTGGCGCGGAAACGTCCAAGCAGGCGCGGAAGCATGCAAGAAGGCGCAGAAGAGTCCAAGCAGGCGCGGAAGCGTCCAAGCAGGCGCGGAAGCGTCCAAGCAGGCGCGGAAGCGTCCAAGCAGGCGCGGAAGCGTCCAAGCAGTCGCGGAAGCGTCCAAGCAGTCGCGGAAGCGTCCAAGCAGGCGCGGTAGCGTCCAAGCAGGTGCGGAAACGTCCAAGCAGGCGCGGAAGCATGCAAGAAGACGCAGAAGCGTCCAAGCAGTCGCGGAAACGTCCAAGCAGGCGCGGTAGCGTCCAACCAGGCGCGGAAGCGTCCAAGCAGTCGCGGAAGCGTCCAAGCAGGCGCGGTAGCGTCCAAGCAGGCGCGGAAACGTCCAAGCAGGCGCGGAAGCGTCCAAGCAGGCGCGGAAGTGTCCAAGAAGTCGCGGAAGCGTCCAAGCAGGCGCGGTAGCGTCCACGCAGGCGCGGAAACGTCCAAGTAGGCGCGGTAGCATGCAACAAGGCGCAGAAGAGTCCAAGCAGGCGCGGAAGCGTCCAAGCAGTCGCGGAAGCGTCCAAGCAGGCGCGGTAGCGTCCAAGCTGGCGCGGAAACGTCCAAGCAGGCGCGGAAGCATGCAAGAAGGCGCAGAAGAGTCCAAGCAGGCGCGGAAGCGTCCAAGCAGGCGCGGAAGCGTCCAAGCAGGCGCGGTAGCGTCCAAGCTGGCGCGGAAACGTCCAAACAGGCGCGGAAGCATGCAAGAAGACGCAGAAGAGTCCAAGCAGGCGCGGAAGCGTCCAAGCAGGAGGGGAAGCATGCAAGCAGGCGCGGAAGCGTCCAAGCAGGCGCGGAAACGTCCAAGTAGGCGCGGAAGCATGCAAGAAGGCGCAGAAGAGTCCAAGCAGGCGCGGAAGCGTCCAAGCAGTCGCGGTAGCGTCCAAGCAGGCGCGGAAGCATGCAAGAAGGCGCAGAAGAGTCCAAGCAGGCGCGGAAGCGTCCAAGCAGGCGCGGAAGCGTCCAAGCAGGCGCGGTAGCGTCCAAGCAGTCGCGGAAGCGTCCAAGCAGGCGCGGTAGCGTCCAAGCTGGCGCGGAAACGTCCAAGCAGGCGCGGAAGCATGCAAGAAGGCGCAGAAGAGTCCAAGCAGGCGCGGAAGCGTCCAAGCAGGCGCGGAAGCGTCCAAGCAGGCGCGGTAGCGTCCAAGCTGGCGCGGAAACGTCCAATCAGGCGCGGAAGCATGCAAGAAGACGCAGAAGAGTCCAAGCAGGCGCGGAAGCGTCCAAGCAGGAGGGGAAGCATGCAAGCAGGCGCGGAAGCGTCCAAGCAGGCGCGGAAGCGTCCAAGCAGGCGCGGTAGCGTCCAAGCTGGCGCGGAAACGTCCAATCAGGCGCGGAAGCATGCAAGAAGACGCAGAAGAGTCCAAGCAGGCGCGGAAGCGTCCAAGCAGGAGGGGAAGCATGCAAGCAGGCGCGGATGCGTCCAAGCAGGCGCGGAAACGTCCAAGTAGGCGCGGAAGCATGCAAGAAGGCGCAGAAGAGTCCAAGCAGGCGCGGAAGCGTCCAAGCAGGCGCGGAAACGTCCAAGTAGGCGCGGAAGCATGCAAGAAGGCGCGGAAGCATGCAAGAAGGCGCGGTAGCGTCCAAGCAGGCGCGGAAACGTCCAAGCAGGCGCGGAAGCATGCAAGAAGACGCAGAAGAGTCCAAGCAGGCGCGGAAGCGTCCAAGCAGTCGCGGAAGCGCCCAAGCAGGCGCGGTAGCGTCCAAGCAGTCGCGGAAGCGTCCAAGCAGGCGCGCTAGCGTCCAAGCAGGCGCGGAAACCTCCAAGCAGGCGCGGAAGCATGCAAGAAGACGTAGAAGAGTCCAAGCAGGCGCGGAAGCGTCCAAGCAGGCGGGGAAGCATGCAAGCAGGCGCGGAAGCGTCCAAGCAGGCCCGGAAGCGTCCAAGCAGGCGCGGAAACGTCCAAGCAGGCGCGGAAGCATTCAAAAAGGCGTAGAAGAGTCCAAGCAGGCGCGGTAGGGTCCAAGCAGGCGCGGTAGCGTCCAAGCAGGCGCGGTAGCGTCCAAGCAGTCGCGGAAGCGTCCAAGCAGGCGCGGAAGCGTCCAAGCAGGCGCGGCAGCATGCAAGAAGACGCAGAAGAGTCCAAGCAGGCGCGGAAGCGTCCAAGTAGTCGCGGAAGCGTCCAAGCAGGCGCGGAAGAGTCCAAGAAGTCGCGGAAGCGTCCAAGCAGGCGCGGTAGCGTCCAAGCAGGCGCGGAAACGTTCAAGCAGGCGCGGAAGCATGCAAGAAGACGCAGAAGAGTCCAAGCAGGCGCGGTAGCGTCCAAGCAGGCGCGGACACGTCCAAGTAGGCGCGGAAGCATGCAAGAAGGCGCGGAAGCATCCAAGCAGGCGCGGTAGCGTCCAAGCAGGCGCGGAAACGTCCAAGCAGGCGCGGAAGCATGCAAGAAGACGCAGAAGAGTCCAAGCAGGCGCGGAAGCGTCCAAGCAGGAGGGGAAGCATGCAAGCAGGCGCGGATGCGTCCAAGCAGGCGCGGAAACGTCCAAGTAGGCGCGGAAGCATGCAAGAAGGCGCAGAAGAGTCCAAGCAGGCGCGGAAGCGTCCAAGCAGGCGCGGAAACGTCCAAGTAGGCGCGGAAGCATGCAAGAAGGCGCAGAAGAGTCCAAGCAGGCGCGGAAGCGTCCAAGCAGGCGTGGGAGCGTCCAAGCAGGCGCGGTAGCGTCCAAGCAGGCGCGGAAGCATGCAAGAAGACGCAGAAGAGTCCAAGCATGCGCGGAAGCGTCCAAGCAGTCGCGGAAGCGTCCAAGCAGTCGCGGAAGCGTCCAAGCAGGCGCGGTAGCGTCCAAGCAGGTGCGGAAACGTCCAAGCAGGCGCGGAAGCATGCAAGAAGACGCAGAAGCGTCCAAGCAGTCGCGGAAACGTCCAAGCAGGCGCGGTAGCGTCCAACCAGGCGCGGAAGCGTCCAAGCAGGCGCGGAAGCGTCCAAGCAGGCGCGGTAGCGTCCAAGCTGGCGCGGAAGCGTCCAAGCAGGCGCGGTAGCGTCCAAGCAGGCGCGGAAGCGTCCAAGCAGGCGCGGACGCATGCAAGGAGGCGCGGAAGCGTCCAAGCAGTCGCGGAAGCGTCCAAGCAGTCGCGGAAGCATGCAAGCAGGCGCGGAAGCGTCCAGGCAGGCGCGGAAGCGACCAAGCAGTCGCGGTAGCGTCCAACCAGGCGCGGAAGCGTCCAAGAAGTCGAGGAAGCGTCCAAACAGGCGCGGAAGCATGCAAGAAGACGCAGAATAGTCCAAGCAGGCACGGAAGCGTCCAAGCAGTCGCGGAAGCGTCCAAGCAGGCACGGTAGCGTCCAAGCAGTCGCGGAAGAGTCCAAGCAGGCGCGGCAGTGTCCAAGCAGGCGCGGAAACGTCCAAGCAGGCGCGGAAGCATGCAAGAAGACGCAGAAGAGTCCAAGCAGGCGCGGAAGCGTCCAAGCAGGAGGGGAGCATGCAAGCAGGCGCGGTAGTGTCCAACCTGGCGCGGAAACGTCCAAGCAGGCGCGGAAGCATGCAAGAAGGCGCAGAAGAGTCCAAGCAGGCGCGGAAGCATGCAAGAAGACGCAGAATAGTCCAAGCAGGCGCGGAAGCGTCCAAGCAGTCGCGGAAGCGTCCAAGCAGGCGCGGAAGCGTCCAACCACGTGCGGAAGCGTCCAAGCAGTCGCGGAAGCGTCCAAGCAGGCGCGGAAACATCCAAGTAGGCGCGGCAGCATGCAAGGAGGCGCAGAAGAGTCCAAGCAGTCGCGGAAGCGTCCAAGCAGGCGCGGAAACGTCCAAGTAGGCGCGGAAGCATGCAAGAAGGCGCAGAAGAGTCCAAGCAGGCGCGGAAGCGTCCAAGCAGTCGCGGTAGCGTCCAAGCAGGCGCGGAAGCATGCAAGAAGGCGCAGAAGAGTCCAAGCAGGCGCGGAAGCGTCCAAGCAGGCGCGGAAGCGTCCAAGCAGGAGGGGAAGCATGCAAGCAGGCGCGGAAGCGTTCAAGCAGACGCGGAAACGTCCAAGTAGTCGCGGAAGCATGCAAGAAGGCGCAGAAGAGTCCAACCAGGCGCGGAAGCGTCCAAGCAGTCGCAGGAGCGTCCAAGCAGGCGCGGTAGCGTCCAACCAGGCGCGGAAGCGTCCAAGCAGTCGCGGAAGCGTCCAAGCAGGCGCGGAAGAGTCCAAGAAGTCGCGGAAGCGTCCAAGCAGGCGCGGAAGCGTCCAAGCAGGCGTGGGAGCGTCCAAGCAGGCGCGGTAGCGTCAAAGCAGGCGCGGAAGCATGCAAGAAGACGCAGAAGAGTCCAAGCAGGCGCGGAAGCGTCCAAGCAGTCGCGGAAGCGTCCAAGCAGTCGCGGAAGCGTCCAAGCAGGCGCGGTAGCGTCCAAGCAGGTGCGGAAACGTCCAAGCAGGCGCGGAAGCATGCAAGAAGACGCAGAAGCGTCCAAGCAGTCGCGGAAACGTCCAAGCAGGCGCGGTAGCGTCCAACCAGGCGCGGAAGCGTCCAAGCAGTCGCGGAAGCGTCCAAGCAGGCGCGGTAGCGTCCAAGCAGGCGCGGAAACGTCCAAGCAGGCGCGGAAGCGTCCAAGCAGGCGCGGAAGTGTCCAAGCAGTCGCGGAAGCGTCCAAGCAGGCGCGGTAGCGTCCACGCAGGCGCGGAAACGTCCAAGTAGGCGCGGCAGCATGCAAGAAGGCGCAGAAGAGTCCAAGCAGGCGCGGAAGCGTCCAAGCAGTCGCGGAAGCGTCCAAGCAGGCGCGGTAGCGTCCAAGCTGGCGCGGAAACGTCCAAGCAGGCGCGGAAGCATGCAAGAAGGCGCAGAAGAGTCCAAGCAGGCGCGGAAGCGTCCAAGCAGGCGCGGAAGCGTCCAAGCAGGCGCGGAAGCGTCCAAGCAGGCGCGGAAGCGTCCAAGCAGTCGCGGAAGCGTCCAAGCAGTCGCGGAAGCGTCCAAGCAGGCGCGGTAGCGTCCAAGCAGGTGCGGAAACGTCCAAGCAGGCGCGGAAGCATGCAAGAAGACGCAGAAGCGTCCAAGCAGTCGCGGAAACGTCCAAGCAGGCGCGGTAGCGTCCAACCAGGCGCGGAAGCGTCCAAGCAGTCGCGGAAGCGTCCAAGCAGGCGCGGTAGCGTCCAAGCAGGCGCGGAAACGTCCAAGCAGGCGCGGAAGCGTCCAAGCAGGCGCGGAAGTGTCCAAGAAGTCGCGGAAGCGTCCAAGCAGGCGCGGTAGCGTCCACGCAGGCGCGGAAACGTCCAAGTAGGCGCGGTAGCATGCAACAAGGCGCAGAAGAGTCCAAGCAGGCGCGGAAGCGTCCAAGCAGTCGCGGAAGCGTCCAAGCAGGCGCGGTAGCGTCCAAGCTGGCGCGGAAACGTCCAAGCAGGCGCGGAAGCATGCAAGAAGGCGCAGAAGAGTCCAAGCAGGCGCGGAAGCGTCCAAGCAGGCGCGGAAGCGTCCAAGCAGGCGCGGTAGCGTCCAAGCTGGCGCGGAAACGTCCAAACAGGCGCGGAAGCATGCAAGAAGACGCAGAAGAGTCCAAGCAGGCGCGGAAGCGTCCAAGCAGGAGGGGAAGCATGCAAGCAGGCGCGGAAGCGTCCAAGCAGGCGCGGAAACGTCCAAGTAGGCGCGGAAGCATGCAAGAAGGCGCAGAAGAGTCCAAGCAGGCGCGGAAGCGTCCAAGCAGTCGCGGTAGCGTCCAAGCAGGCGCGGAAGCATGCAAGAAGGCGCAGAAGAGTCCAAGCAGGCGCGGAAGCGTCCAAGCAGGCGCGGAAGCGTCCAAGCAGGCGCGGTAGCGTCCAAGCAGTCGCGGAAGCGTCCAAGCAGGCGCGGTAGCGTCCAAGCTGGCGCGGAAACGTCCAAGCAGGCGCGGAAGCATGCAAGAAGGCGCAGAAGAGTCCAAGCAGGCGCGGAAGCGTCCAAGCAGGCGCGGAAGCGTCCAAGCAGGCGCGGTAGCGTCCAAGCTGGCGCGGAAACGTCCAATCAGGCGCGGAAGCATGCAAGAAGACGCAGAAGAGTCCAAGCAGGCGCGGAAGCGTCCAAGCAGGAGGGGAAGCATGCAAGCAGGCGCGGAAGCGTCCAAGCAGGCGCGGAAGCGTCCAAGCAGGCGCGGTAGCGTCCAAGCTGGCGCGGAAACGTCCAATCAGGCGCGGAAGCATGCAAGAAGACGCAGAAGAGTCCAAGCAGGCGCGGAAGCGTCCAAGCAGGAGGGGAAGCATGCAAGCAGGCGCGGATGCGTCCAAGCAGGCGCGGAAACGTCCAAGTAGGCGCGGAAGCATGCAAGAAGGCGCAGAAGAGTCCAAGCAGGCGCGGAAGCGTCCAAGCAGGCGCGGAAACGTCCAAGTAGGCGCGGAAGCATGCAAGAAGGCGCAGAAGAGTCCAAGCAGGCGCGGAAGCGTCCAAGCAGTCGCGGTAGCGTCCAAGCAGGCGCGGAAGCATGCAAGAAGGCGCAGAAGAGTCCAAGCAGGCGCGGTAACGTCCAAGTAGGCGCGGAAGCATGCAAGAAGGCGCGGAAGCGTCCAAGCAGGCGCGGTAGCGTCCAAGCAGGCGCGGAAACGTCCAACCAGGCGCGGAAGCATGCAAGAAGGCGCAGAAGAGTCCAAGCAGGCGCGGAAGCGTCCAAGCAGCCGCGGAAGCGTCCAAGCAGGCGCGGTAGCGTCCAAGCAGTCGCGGAAGCGTACAAGCAGGCGCGGTAGCGTCCAAGCAGGCGCGGAAACGTCCAAGTAGGCATGGAAGCATGCACGAAGGTGCAGAAGCGTCCAAGCAGGCGCGGTAGCGTCCAAGCAGGCGCAGAAGAGTCCAAGCAGGCGCGGTAGCGTCCAAGCAGTCGCGGAAGCGTCCAAGCAGGCGCGGTAGCGTCCAAGCAGGCGCGGAAACGTCCAAGCAGGCGCGGAAGCATGCAAGAAGACGCAGAAGAGTCCAAGCAGGCGCGGAAGCGTCCAAGCAGGCGCGGACACGTCCAAGTAGGCGCGGAAGCATGCAAGAAGGCGCGGAAGCATCCAAGCAGGCGCGGTAGCGTCCAAGCAGGCGCGGAAACGTCCAAGCAGGCGCGGAAGCATGCAAGAAGACGCAGAAGAGTCCAAGCAGGCGCGGAAGCGTCCAAGCAGTCGCGGAAGCGCCCAAGCAGGCGCGGTAGCGTCCAAGCAGTCGCGGAAGCGTCCAAGCAGGCGCGCTAGCGTCCAAGCAGGCGCGGAAACCTCCAAGCAGGCGCGGAAGCATGCAAGAAGACGTAGAAGAGTCCAAGCAGGCGCGGAAGCGTCCAAGCAGGCGGGGAAGCATGCAAGCAGGCGCGGAAGCGTCCAAGCAGGCCCGGAAGCGTCCAAGCAGGCGCGGAAACGTCCAAGCAGGCGCGGAAGCATTCAAAAAGGCGTAGAAGAGTCCAAGCAGGCGCGGTAGGGTCCAAGCAGGCGCGGTAGCGTCCAAGCAGGCGCGGTAGCGTCCAAGCAGTCGCGGAAGCGTCCAAGCAGGCGCGGAAGCGTCCAAGCAGGCGCGGCAGCATGCAAGAAGACGCAGAAGAGTCCAAGCAGGCGCGGAAGCGTCCAAGTAGTCGCGGAAGCGTCCAAGCAGGCGCGGAAGAGTCCAAGAAGTCGCGGAAGCGTCCAAGCAGGCGCGGTAGCGTCCAAGCAGGCGCGGAAACGTTCAAGCAGGCGCGGAAGCATGCAAGAAGACGCAGAAGAGTCCAAGCAGGCGCGGTAGCGTCCAAGCAGGCGCGGACACGTCCAAGTAGGCGCGGAAGCATGCAAGAAGGCGCGGAAGCATCCAAGCAGGCGCGGTAGCGTCCAAGCAGGCGCGGAAACGTCCAAGCAGGCGCGGAAGCATGCAAGAAGACGCAGAAGAGTCCAAGCAGGCGCGGAAGCGTCCAAGCAGGAGGGGAAGCATGCAAGCAGGCGCGGATGCGTCCAAGCAGGCGCGGAAACGTCCAAGTAGGCGCGGAAGCATGCAAGAAGGCGCAGAAGAGTCCAAGCAGGCGCGGAAGCGTCCAAGCAGGCGCGGAAACGTCCAAGTAGGCGCGGAAGCATGCAAGAAGGCGCAGAAGAGTCCAAGCAGGCGCGGAAGCGTCCAAGCAGGCGTGGGAGCGTCCAAGCAGGCGCGGTAGCGTCCAAGCAGGCGCGGAAGCATGCAAGAAGACGCAGAAGAGTCCAAGCATGCGCGGAAGCGTCCAAGCAGTCGCGGAAGCGTCCAAGCAGTCGCGGAAGCGTCCAAGCAGGCGCGGTAGCGTCCAAGCAGGTGCGGAAACGTCCAAGCAGGCGCGGAAGCATGCAAGAAGACGCAGAAGCGTCCAAGCAGTCGCGGAAACGTCCAAGCAGGCGCGGTAGCGTCCAACCAGGCGCGGAAGCGTCCAAGCAGGCGCGGAAGCGTCCAAGCAGGCGCGGTAGCGTCCAAGCTGGCGCGGAAGCGTCCAAGCAGGCGCGGTAGCGTCCAAGCAGGCGCGGAAGCGTCCAAGCAGGCGCGGACGCATGCAAGGAGGCGCGGAAGCGTCCAAGCAGTCGCGGAAGCGTCCAAGCAGTCGCGGAAGCATGCAAGCAGGCGCGGAAGCGTCCAGGCAGGCGCGGAAGCGACCAAGCAGTCGCGGTAGCGTCCAACCAGGCGCGGAAGCGTCCAAGAAGTCGAGGAAGCGTCCAAACAGGCGCGGAAGCATGCAAGAAGACGCAGAATAGTCCAAGCAGGCACGGAAGCGTCCAAGCAGTCGCGGAAGCGTCCAAGCAGGCACGGTAGCGTCCAAGCAGTCGCGGAAGAGTCCAAGCAGGCGCGGCAGTGTCCAAGCAGGCGCGGAAACGTCCAAGCAGGCGCGGAAGCATGCAAGAAGACGCAGAAGAGTCCAAGCAGGCGCGGAAGCGTCCAAGCAGGAGGGGAGCATGCAAGCAGGCGCGGTAGTGTCCAACCTGGCGCGGAAACGTCCAAGCAGGCGCGGAAGCATGCAAGAAGGCGCAGAAGAGTCCAAGCAGGCGCGGAAGCATGCAAGAAGACGCAGAATAGTCCAAGCAGGCGCGGAAGCGTCCAAGCAGTCGCGGAAGCGTCCAAGCAGGCGCGGAAGCGTCCAACCACGTGCGGAAGCGTCCAAGCAGTCGCGGAAGCGTCCAAGCAGGCGCGGAAACATCCAAGTAGGCGCGGCAGCATGCAAGGAGGCGCAGAAGAGTCCAAGCAGTCGCGGAAGCGTCCAAGCAGGCGCGGTAGCGTCCAACCAGGCGCGGATGCGTCCAAGCAGTCGCGGAAGCGTCCAAGCAGGCGCGGTAGCGTCCAAGCAGGCGCGGAAACGTCCAAGCAGGCGCGGAAGCATGCAAGAAGACGCAGAAGAGTCCAAGCAGGCGCGGAAGCGTCCAAGCAGGAGGGGAAGCATGCAAGCAGGCGCGGAAGCGTCCAAGCAGGCGCGGAAACGTCCAAGTAGGCGCGGAAGCATGCAAGAAGGCGCAGAAGAGTCCAAGCAGGCGCGGAAGCGTCCAAGCAGTCGCAGAAGCGTCCAAGCAGGCGCGGTAGCGTCCAAGCAGGCGCGGAAGCGTCCAAACAGGCGCGGCAGGGTCCAAGCAGGCGCGGAAACGTCCAAGCAGGCGCGGAAGCATGCAAGAAGGCGCAGAAGAGTCCAAGCAGGCGCGGAAGCGTCCAAGCAGGCGTGGGAGCGTCCAAGCAGGCGCGGTAGCGTCCAAGCAGGCGCGGAAGCATGCAAGAAGACGCAGAAGAGTCCAAGCATGCGCGGAAGCGTCCAAGCAGTCGCGGAAGCGTCCAAGCAGTCGCGGAAGCGTCCAAGCAGGCGCGGTAGCGTCCAAGCAGGTGCGGAAACGTCCAAGCAGGCGCGGAAGCATGCAAGAAGACGCAGAAGCGTCCAAGCAGTCGCGGAAACGTCCAAGCAGGCGCGGTAGCGTCCAACCAGGCGCGGAAGCGTCCAAGCAGGCGCGGAAGCGTCCAAGCAGGCGCGGTAGCGTCCAAGCTGGCGCGGAAGCGTCCAAGCAGGCGCGGTAGCGTCCAAGCAGGCGCGGAAGCGTCCAAGCAGGCGCGGACGCATGCAAGGAGGCGCGGAAGCGTCCAAGCAGTCGCGGAAGCGTCCAAGCAGTCGCGGAAGCATGCAAGCAGGCGCGGAAGCGTCCAGGCAGGCGCGGAAGCGACCAAGCAGTCGCGGTAGCGTCCAACCAGGCGCGGAAGCGTCCAAGAAGTCGAGGAAGCGTCCAAACAGGCGCGGAAGCATGCAAGAAGACGCAGAATAGTCCAAGCAGGCACGGAAGCGTCCAAGCAGTCGCGGAAGCGTCCAAGCAGGCACGGTAGCGTCCAAGCAGGCGCGGCAGTGTCCAAGCAGGCGCGGAAACGTCCAAGCAGGCGCGGAAGCATGCAAGAAGACGCAGAAGAGTCCAAGCAGGCGCGGAAGCGTCCAAGCAGGAGGGGAGCATGCAAGCAGGCGCGGTAGTGTCCAACCTGGCGCGGAAACGTCCAAGCAGGCGCGGAAGCATGCAAGAAGGCGCAGAAGAGTCCAAGCAGGCGCGGAAGCATGCAAGAAGACGCAGAATAGTCCAAGCAGGCGCGGAAGCGTCCAAGCAGTCGCGGAAGCGTCCAAGCAGGCGCGGAAGCGTCCAACCACGTGCGGAAGCGTCCAAGCAGTCGCGGAAGCGTCCAAGCAGGCGCGGAAACATCCAAGTAGGCGCGGCAGCATGCAAGGAGGCGCAGAAGAGTCCAAGCAGTCGCGGAAGCGTCCAAGCAGGCGCGGTAGCGTCCAACCAGGCGCGGATGCGTCCAAGCAGTCGCGGAAGCGTCCAAGCAGGCGCGGTAGCGTCCAAGCAGGCGCGGAAACGTCCAAGCAGGCGCGGAAGCATGCAAGAAGACGCAGAAGAGTCCAAGCAGGCGCGGAAGCGTCCAAGCAGGAGGGGAAGCATGCAAGCAGGCGCGGAAGCGTCCAAGCAGGCGCGGAAACGTCCAAGTAGGCGCGGAAGCATGCAAGAAGGCGCAGAAGAGTCCAAGCAGGCGCGGAAGCGTCCAAGCAGTCGCAGAAGCGTCCAAGCAGGCGCGGTAGCGTCCAAGCAGGCGCGGAAGCGTCCAAACAGGCGCGGCAGGGTCCAAGCAGGCGCGGAAACGTCCAAGCAGGCGCGGAAGCATGCAAGAAGACGCAGAACAGTCCAAGCAGGCGCGGAAGCGTCCAAGCAGTCGCGGAAGCGTCCAAGCAGGCGCGGTAGCGTCCAAGCAGGCGCGGAAGAGTCCAAGCAGGAGGGGAAGCGTCCAAGCAGTCGCAGAAGCGTCCAAGCAGGCGCGGTAGCGTCCAAGCAGGCGCGGAAGCGTCCAAACAGGCGCGGCAGGGTCCAAGCAGGCGCGGAAACGTCCAAGCAGGCGCGGAAGCGTCCAAGCAGACGCGGAAGCGTCCAAGCAGGCGCGGAAGTGTCCAAGCAGGCGCGGTAGAGTCCAAGCAGGCGCGGAAACGTCCAAGTAGGCGCGGAAGCATGCAAGAAGGCGCAGAAGAGTCCAAGCAGGCGCAGAAGAGTCCAAGCAGGCGCGGAAGCGTCCAAGCAGTCGCGGAAGCGTCCAAGCAGGCGCGCTAGCGTCCAAGCAGGCGCGGAAACCTCCAAGCAGGCGCGGAAGCATGCAAGAAGACGTAGAAGAGTCCAAGCAGGCGCGGAAGCGTCCAAGCAGGCGGGGAAGCATGCAAGCAGGCGCGGAAGCGTCCAAGCAGGCGCGGAAGCGTCCAAGCAGGCGCGGAAGCGTCCAAGCAGGCGCGGTAGCGTCCAAGCTGGCGCGGAAACGTCCAATCAGGCGCGGAAGCATGCAAGAAGACGCAGAAGAGTCCAAGCAGGCGCGGAAGCGTCCAAGCAGGAGGGGAAGCATGCAAGCAGGCGCGGAAGCGTCCAAGCAGGCGCGGAAACGTCCAAGTAGGCGCGGAAGCATGCAAGAAGGCGCAGAAGAGTCCAAGCAGGCGCGGAAGCGTCCAAGCAGGCGCGGAAACGTCCAAGTAGGCGCGGAAGCATGCAAGAAGGCGCAGAAGAGTCCAAGCAGGCGCGGAAGCGTCCACGCAGTCGCGGTAGCGTCCAAGCAGGCGCGGAAGCATGCAAGAAGGCGCAGAAGAGTCCAAGCAGGCGCGGAAGCGTCCAAGCAGGAGGGGAAGCATGCAAGCAGGCGCGGAAGCGTCCAAGCAGGCGCGGAAACGTCCAAGTAGTCGCGGAAGCATGCAAGAAGGCGCAGAAGAGTCCAACCAGGCGCGGAAGCGTCCAAGCAGTCGCAGGAGCGTCCAAGCAGGCGCGGTAGCGTCCAACCAGGCGCGGAAGCGTCCAAGCAGTCGCGGAAGCGTCCAAGCAGGCGCGGAAGAGTCCAAGAAGTCGCGGAAGCGTCCAAGCAGGCGCGGTAGCGTCCAAGCAGGCGCGGAAGCGTCCAAGCAGGCGCGGAAACGTCCAAGCAGGCGCGGAAGCATGCAAGAAGACGCAGAAGAGTTCAAGCAGGCGCGGTAGCGTCCAAGCAGGCGCGGAAGCGTCCAAGCAGTCGCGGAAGCGTCCAAGCAGGCGCGGAAGCGTCCAAGCAGGCGCGGCAGCATGCAAGAAGACGCAGAAGAGTCCAAGCAGGCGCGGAAGCGTCCAAGCAGGAGGGGAAGCATGCAAGCAGGCGCGGAAGCGTCCAAGCAGGCGCGGAAACATCCAAGTAGGCGCGGCAGCATGCAAGAAGTCGCAGAAGACTCCAAACAGTCGCGGAAGCGTCCAAGCAGGCGGGGAAGCATGCAAGCAGGCGCGGAAGCGTCCAAGCAGGCGCGGAAACGTCCAAGCAGGCGCGGAAGCATGCAAGAAGACGAAGAAGAGTCCAAGCAGGCGCGGAAGCGTCCAAGCAGGCGCGGAAGCGTCCAAGCAGGCGCGGAAACGTCCAAGCAGGCGCGGAAGCATTCAAAAAGGCGTAGAAGAGTCCAAGCAGGCGCGGTAGGGTCCAAGCAGGCGCGGTAGCGTCCAAGCAGGCGCGGAAACGTCCAAGCAGGCGCGGTAGCGTCCAAGCTGGCGCGGAAACGTCCAATCAGGCGCGGAAGCATGCAAGAAGACGCAGAAGAGTCCAAGCAGGCGCGGAAGCGTCCAAGCAGGCGCGGAAGCGTCCAAGCAGGCGCGGAAACGTCCAAGCAGTCGCGGAAGCGTCCAAGCAGGCGCGGAAACATCCAAGTAGGCGCGGCAGCATGCAAGGAGGCGCAGAAGAGTCCAAGCAGTCGCGGAAGCGTCCAAGCAGGCGCGGAAACGTCCAAGTAGGCGCGGAAGCATGCAAGAAGGCGCAGAAGAGTCCAAGCAGGCGCGGAAGCGTCCACGCAGTCGCGGTAGCGTCCAAGCAGGCGCGGAAGCATGCAAGAAGGCGCAGAAGAGTCCAAGCAGGCGCGGAAGCGTCCAAGCAGGCGCGGAAGCGTCCAAGCAGGAGGGGAGGCATGCAAGCAGGCGCGGAAGCGTCCAAGCAGGCGCGGAAACGTCCAAGTAGTCGCGGAAGCATGCAAGAAGGCGCAGAAGAGTCCAACCAGGCGCGGAAGCGTCCAAGCAGTCGCAGGAGCGTCCAAGCAGGCGCGGTAGCGTCCAACCAGGCGCGGAAGCGTCCAAGCAGTCGCGGAAGCGTCCAAGCAGGCGCGGAAGAGTCCAAGAAGTCGCGGAAGCGTCCAAGCAGGCGCGGTAGCGTCCAAGCAGGCGCGGAAGCGTCCAACCAGGTGCGGAAGCGTCCAAGCAGTCGCGGAAGCGTCCAAGCAGGCGCGGAAACATCCAAGTAGGCGCGGCAGCATGCAAGGAGGCGCAGAAGAGTCCAAGCAGTCGCGGAAGCGTCCAAGCAGGCGCGGTAGCGTCCAACCAGGCGCGGATGCGTCCAAGCAGTCGCGGAAGCGTCCAAGCAGGCGCGGTAGCATCCAAGCAGGCGCGGAAACGTCCAAGCAGGCGCGGAAGCATGCAAGAAGACGCAGAAGAGTCCAAGCAGGCGCGGAAGCGTCCAAGCAGGAGGGGAAGCATGCAAGCAGGCGCGGAAGCGTCCAAGCAGGCGCGGAAACGTCCAAGTAGGCGCGGAAGCATGCAAGAAGGCGCAGAAGAGTCCAAGCAGGCGCGGAAGCGTCCAAGCAGTCGCAGAAGCGTCCAAGCAGGCGCGGTAGCGTCCAAGCAGGCGCGGAAGCGTCCAAACAGGCGCGGCAGGGTCCAAGCAGGCGCGGAAACGTCCAAGCAGGCGCGGAAGCATGCAAGAAGACGCAGAACAGTCCAAGCAGGCGCGGAAGCGTCCAAGCAGTCGCGGAAGCGTCCAAGCAGGCGCGGTAGCGTCCAAGCAGGCGCGGAAGAGTCCAAGCAGGAGGGGAAGCGTCCAAGCAGTCGCAGAAGCGTCCAAGCAGGCGCGGTAGCGTCCAAGCAGGCGCGGAAGCGTCCAAACAGGCGCGGCAGGGTCCAAGCAGGCGCGGAAACGTCCAAGCAGGCGCGGAAGCGTCCAAGCAGACGCGGAAGCGTCCAAGCAGGCGCGGAAGTGTCCAAGCAGGCGCGGTAGAGTCCAAGCAGGCGCGGAAACGTCCAAGTAGGCGCGGAAGCATGCAAGAAGGCGCAGAAGAGTCCAAGCAGGCGCAGAAGAGTCCAAGCAGGCGCGGAAGCGTCCAAGCAGTCGCGGAAGCGTCCAAGCAGGCGCGCTAGCGTCCAAGCAGGCGCGGAAACCTCCAAGCAGGCGCGGAAGCATGCAAGAAGACGTAGAAGAGTCCAAGCAGGCGCGGAAGCGTCCAAGCAGGCGGGGAAGCATGCAAGCAGGCGCGGAAGCGTCCAAGCAGGCGCGGAAGCGTCCAAGCAGGCGCGGAAGCGTCCAAGCAGGCGCGGTAGCGTCCAAGCTGGCGCGGAAACGTCCAATCAGGCGCGGAAGCATGCAAGAAGACGCAGAAGAGTCCAAGCAGGCGCGGAAGCGTCCAAGCAGGAGGGGAAGCATGCAAGCAGGCGCGGAAGCGTCCAAGCAGGCGCGGAAACGTCCAAGTAGGCGCGGAAGCATGCAAGAAGGCGCAGAAGAGTCCAAGCAGGCGCGGAAGCGTCCAAGCAGGCGCGGAAACGTCCAAGTAGGCGCGGAAGCATGCAAGAAGGCGCAGAAGAGTCCAAGCAGGCGCGGAAGCGTCCACGCAGTCGCGGTAGCGTCCAAGCAGGCGCGGAAGCATGCAAGAAGGCGCAGAAGAGTCCAAGCAGGCGCGGAAGCGTCCAAGCAGGCGCGGAAGCGTCCAAGCAGGAGGGGAAGCATGCAAGCAGGCGCGGAAGCGTCCAAGCAGGCGCGGAAACGTCCAAGTAGTCGCGGAAGCATGCAAGAAGGCGCAGAAGAGTCCAACCAGGCGCGGAAGCGTCCAAGCAGTCGCAGGAGCGTCCAAGCAGGCGCGGTAGCGTCCAACCAGGCGCGGAAGCGTCCAAGCAGTCGCGGAAGCGTCCAAGCAGGCGCGGAAGAGTCCAAGAAGTCGCGGAAGCGTCCAAGCAGGCGCGGTAGCGTCCAAGCAGGCGCGGAAGCGTCCAAGCAGGCGCGGAAACGTCCAAGCAGGCGCGGAAGCATGCAAGAAGACGCAGAAGAGTTCAAGCAGGCGCGGTAGCGTCCAAGCAGGCGCGGAAGCGTCCAAGCAGTCGCGGAAGCGTCCAAGCAGGCGCGGAAGCGTCCAAGCAGGCGCGGCAGCATGCAAGAAGACGCAGAAGAGTCCAAGCAGGCGCGGAAGCGTCCAAGCAGGAGGGGAAGCATGCAAGCAGGCGCGGAAGCGTCCAAGCAGGCGCGGAAACATCCAAGTAGGCGCGGCAGCATGCAAGAAGTCGCAGAAGACTCCAAACAGTCGCGGAAGCGTCCAAGCAGGCGGGGAAGCATGCAAGCAGGCGCGGAAGCGTCCAAGCAGGCGCGGAAACGTCCAAGCAGGCGCGGAAGCATGCAAGAAGACGAAGAAGAGTCCAAGCAGGCGCGGAAGCGTCCAAGCAGGCGCGGAAGCGTCCAAGCAGGCGCGGAAACGTCCAAGCAGGCGCGGAAGCATTCAAAAAGGCGTAGAAGAGTCCAAGCAGGCGCGGTAGGGTCCAAGCAGGCGCGGTAGCGTCCAAGCAGGCGCGGAAACGTCCAAGCAGGCGCGGTAGCGTCCAAGCTGGCGCGGAAACGTCCAATCAGGCGCGGAAGCATGCAAGAAGACGCAGAAGAGTCCAAGCAGGCGCGGAAGCGTCCAAGCAGGCGCGGAAGCGTCCAAGCAGGCGCGGAAACGTCCAAGCAGTCGCGGAAGCGTCCAAGCAGGCGCGGAAACATCCAAGTAGGCGCGGCAGCATGCAAGGAGGCGCAGAAGAGTCCAAGCAGTCGCGGAAGCGTCCAAGCAGGCGCGGAAACGTCCAAGTAGGCGCGGAAGCATGCAAGAAGGCGCAGAAGAGTCCAAGCAGGCGCGGAAGCGTCCACGCAGTCGCGGTAGCGTCCAAGCAGGCGCGGAAGCATGCAAGAAGGCGCAGAAGAGTCCAAGCAGGCGCGGAAGCGTCCAAGCAGGCGCGGAAGCGTCCAAGCAGGAGGGGAAGCATGCAAGCAGGCGCGGAAGCGTCCAAGCAGGCGCGGAAACGTCCAAGTAGTCGCGGAAGCATGCAAGAAGGCGCAGAAGAGTCCAACCAGGCGCGGAAGCGTCCAAGCAGTCGCAGGAGCGTCCAAGCAGGCGCGGTAGCGTCCAACCAGGCGCGGAAGCGTCCAAGCAGTCGCGGAAGCGTCCAAGCAGGCGCGGAAGAGTCCAAGAAGTCGCGGAAGCGTCCAAGCAGGCGCGGTAGCGTCCAAGCAGGCGCGGAAGCGTCCAAGCAGGCGCGGACGCATGCAAGGAGGCGCGGAAGCGTCCAAGCAGTCGCGGAAGCGTCCAAGCAGTCGCGGAAGCATGCAAGCAGGCGCGGAAGCGTCCAGGCAGGCGCGGAAGCGACCAAGCAGTCGCGGTAGCGTCCAACCAGGCGCGGAAGCGTCCAAGAAGTCGAGGAAGCGTCCAAACAGGCGCGGAAGCATGCAAGAAGACGCAGAATAGTCCAAGCAGGCACGGAAGCGTCCAAGCAGTCGCGGAAGCGTCCAAGCAGGCACGGTAGCGTCCAAGCAGTCGCGGAAGAGTCCAAGCAGGCGCGGCAGTGTCCAAGCAGGCGCGGAAACGTCCAAGCAGGCGCGGAAGCATGCAAGAAGACGCAGAAGAGTCCAAGCAGGCGCGGAAGCGTCCAAGCAGGAGGGGAGCATGCAAGCAGGCGCGGTAGTGTCCAACCTGGCGCGGAAACGTCCAAGCAGGCGCGGAAGCATGCAAGAAGGCGCAGAAGAGTCCAAGCAGGCGCGGAAGCGTCCAACCAGGTGCGGAAGCGTCCAAGCAGTCGCGGAAGCGTCCAAGCAGGCGCGGAAACATCCAAGTAGGCGCGGCAGCATGCAAGGAGGCGCAGAAGAGTCCAAGCAGTCGCGGAAGCGTCCAAGCAGGCGCGGTAGCGTCCAACCAGGCGCGGATGCGTCCAAGCAGTCGCGGAAGCGTCCAAGCAGGCGCGGTAGCGTCCAAGCAGGCGCGGAAACGTCCAAGCAGGCGCGGAAGCATGCAAGAAGACGCAGAAGAGTCCAAGCAGGCGCGGAAGCGTCCAAGCAGGAGGGGAAGCATGCAAGCAGGCGCGGAAGCGTCCAAGCAGGCGCGGAAACGTCCAAGTAGGCGCGGAAGCATGCAAGAAGGCGCAGAAGAGTCCAAGCAGGCGCGGAAGCGTCCAAGCAGTCGCAGAAGCGTCCAAGCAGGCGCGGTAGCGTCCAAGCAGGCGCGGAAGCGTCCAAACAGGCGCGGCAGGGTCCAAGCAGGCGCGGAAACGTCCAAGCCGGCGCGGAAGCATGCAAGAAGACGCAGAACAGTCCAAGCAGGCGCGGAAGCGTCCAAGCAGTCGCGGAAGCGTCCAAGCAGGCGCGGTAGCGTCCAAGCAGGCGCGGAAGCGTCCAAGCAGGCGCGGTAGCGTCCAAGCTGGCGCGGAAACGTCCAAGCAGGCGCGGAAGCATGCAAGAAGGCGCAGAAGAGTCCAAGCAGGCGCGGAAGCGTCCAAGCAGGCGCGGAAGCGTCCAAGCAGGCGCGGTAGCGTCCAAGCTGGCGCGGAAACGTCCAATCAGGCGCGGAAGCATGCAAGAAGACGCAAAAGAGTCCAAGCAGGCGCGGAAGCGTCCAAGCAGGCGCGGTAGCGTCCAAGCTGGCGCGGAAACGTCCAAGCAGGCGCGGATGCATGCAAGAAGACGCAGAAGAGTTCAAGCAGGCGCGGAAGCGTCCAAGCAGTCGCGGAAGAGTCCAAGCAGGCGCGGAAGCATGCAAGAAGGCGCAGAAGAGTCCAAGCAGGCGCGGAAGCGTCCAAGCAGGCGCGGAAGCGTCCAAGCAGGCGCGGTAGCGTCCAAGCTGGCGCGGAAACGTCCAATCAGGCGCGGAAGCATGCAAGAAGACGCAGAAGAGTCCAAGCAGGCGCGGAAGCGTCCAAGCAGGAGGGGAAGCATGCAAGCAGGCGCGGAAGCGTCCAAGCAGGCGCGGAAACGTCCAAGTAGGCGCGGAAGCATGCAAGAAGGCGCAGAAGAGTCCAAGCAGGCGCGGAAGCGTCCAAGCAGGGGCGGAAACGTCCAAGTAGGCGCGGAAGCATGCAAGAAGGCGCAGAAGAGTCCAAGCAGGCGCGGAAGCGTCCACGCAGTCGCGGTAGCGTCCAAGCAGGCGCGGAAGCGTCCAAGCAGGCGCGGAAACGTCCAAGTAGGCGCGGAAGCATGCAAGAAGGCGCAGAAGAGTCCAAGCAGGCGCGGAAGCGTCCAAGCAGGCGCGGAAACGTCCAAGTAGGCGCGGAAGCATGCAAGAAGGCGCAGAAGAGTCCAAGCAGGCGCGGAAGCGTCCACGCAGTCGCGGTAGCGTCCAAGCAGGCGCGGAAGCATGCAAGAAGGCGCAGAAGAGTCCAAGCAGGCGCGGAAGCGTCCAAGCAGGCGCGGAAGCGTCCAAGCAGGAGGGGAAGCATGCAAGCAGGCGCGGAAGCGTCCAAGCAGGCGCGGAAACGTCCAAGTAGTCGCGGAAGCATGCAAGAAGGCGCAGAAGAGTCCAACCAGGCGCGGAAGCGTCCAAGCAGTCGCAGGAGCGTCCAAGCAGGCGCGGTAGCGTCCAACCAGGCGCGGAAGCGTCCAAGCAGTCGCGGAAGCGTCCAAGCAGGCGCGGAAGAGTCCAAGAAGTCGCGGAAGCGTCCAAGCAGGCGCGGTAGCGTCCAAGCAGGCGCGGAAGCGTCCAAGCAGGCGCGGAAACGTCCAAGCAGGCGCGGAAGCATGCAAGAAGACGCAGAAGAGTTCAAGCAGGCGCGGTAGCGTCCAAGCAGGCGCGGAAGCGTCCAAGCAGTCGCGGAAGCGTCCAAGCAGGCGCGGAAGCGTCCAAGCAGGCGCGGCAGCATGCAAGAAGACGCAGAAGAGTCCAAGCAGGCGCGGAAGCGTCCAAGCAGGAGGGGAAGCATGCAAGCAGGCGCGGAAGCGTCCAAGCAGGCGCGGAAACATCCAAGTAGGCGCGGCAGCATGCAAGAAGTCGCAGAAGACTCCAAACAGTCGCGGAAGCGTCCAAGCAGGCGGGGAAGCATGCAAGCAGGCGCGGAAGCGTCCAAGCAGGCGCGGAAACGTCCAAGCAGGCGCGGAAGCATGCAAGAAGACGAAGAAGAGTCCAAGCAGGCGCGGAAGCGTCCAAGCAGGCGCGGAAGCGTCCAAGCAGGCGCGGAAACGTCCAAGCAGGCGCGGAAGCATTCAAAAAGGCGTAGAAGAGTCCAAGCAGGCGCGGTAGGGTCCAAGCAGGCGCGGTAGCGTCCAAGCAGGCGCGGAAACGTCCAAGCAGGCGCGGTAGCGTCCAAGCTGGCGCGGAAACGTCCAATCAGGCGCGGAAGCATGCAAGAAGACGCAGAAGAGTCCAAGCAGGCGCGGAAGCGTCCAAGCAGGCGCGGAAGCGTCCAAGCAGGCGCGGAAACGTCCAAGCAGTCGCGGAAGCGTCCAAGCAGGCGCGGAAACATCCAAGTAGGCGCGGCAGCATGCAAGGAGGCGCAGAAGAGTCCAAGCAGTCGCGGAAGCGTCCAAGCAGGCGCGGAAACGTCCAAGTAGGCGCGGAAGCATGCAAGAAGGCGCAGAAGAGTCCAAGCAGGCGCGGAAGCGTCCACGCAGTCGCGGTAGCGTCCAAGCAGGCGCGGAAGCATGCAAGAAGGCGCAGAAGAGTCCAAGCAGGCGCGGAAGCGTCCAAGCAGGCGCGGAAGCGTCCAAGCAGGAGGGGAAGCATGCAAGCAGGCGCGGAAGCGTCCAAGCAGGCGCGGAAACGTCCAAGTAGTCGCGGAAGCATGCAAGAAGGCGCAGAAGAGTCCAACCAGGCGCGGAAGCGTCCAAGCAGTCGCAGGAGCGTCCAAGCAGGCGCGGTAGCGTCCAACCAGGCGCGGAAGCGTCCAAGCAGTCGCGGAAGCGTCCAAGCAGGCGCGGAAGAGTCCAAGAAGTCGCGGAAGCGTCCAAGCAGGCGCGGTAGCGTCCAAGCAGGCGCGGAAGCGTCCAAGCAGGCGCGGACGCATGCAAGGAGGCGCGGAAGCGTCCAAGCAGTCGCGGAAGCGTCCAAGCAGTCGCGGAAGCATGCAAGCAGGCGCGGAAGCGTCCAGGCAGGCGCGGAAGCGACCAAGCAGTCGCGGTAGCGTCCAACCAGGCGCGGAAGCGTCCAAGAAGTCGAGGAAGCGTCCAAACAGGCGCGGAAGCATGCAAGAAGACGCAGAATAGTCCAAGCAGGCACGGAAGCGTCCAAGCAGTCGCGGAAGCGTCCAAGCAGGCACGGTAGCGTCCAAGCAGTCGCGGAAGAGTCCAAGCAGGCGCGGCAGTGTCCAAGCAGGCGCGGAAACGTCCAAGCAGGCGCGGAAGCATGCAAGAAGACGCAGAAGAGTCCAAGCAGGCGCGGAAGCGTCCAAGCAGGAGGGGAGCATGCAAGCAGGCGCGGTAGTGTCCAACCTGGCGCGGAAACGTCCAAGCAGGCGCGGAAGCATGCAAGAAGGCGCAGAAGAGTCCAAGCAGGCGCGGAAGCATGCAAGAAGACGCAGAATAGTCCAAGCAGGCGCGGAAGCGTCCAAGCAGTCGCGGAAGCGTCCAAGCAGGCGCGGAAGCGTCCAACCAGGTGCGGAAGCGTCCAAGCAGTCGCGGAAGCGTCCAAGCAGGCGCGGAAACATCCAAGTAGGCGCGGCAGCATGCAAGGAGGCGCAGAAGAGTCCAAGCAGTCGCGGAAGCGTCCAAGCAGGCGCGGTAGCGTCCAACCAGGCGCGGATGCGTCCAAGCAGTCGCGGAAGCGTCCAAGCAGGCGCGGTAGCGTCCAAGCAGGCGCGGAAACGTCCAAGCAGGCGCGGAAGCATGCAAGAAGACGCAGAAGAGTCCAAGCAGGCGCGGAAGCGTCCAAGCAGGAGGGGAAGCATGCAAGCAGGCGCGGAAGCGTCCAAGCAGGCGCGGAAACGTCCAAGTAGGCGCGGAAGCATGCAAGAAGGCGCAGAAGAGTCCAAGCAGGCGCGGAAGCGTCCAAGCAGTCGCAGAAGCGTCCAAGCAGGCGCGGTAGCGTCCAAGCAGGCGCGGAAGCGTCCAAACAGGCGCGGCAGGGTCCAAGCAGGCGCGGAAACGTCCAAGCCGGCGCGGAAGCATGCAAGAAGACGCAGAACAGTCCAAGCAGGCGCGGAAGCGTCCAAGCAGTCGCGGAAGCGTCCAAGCAGGCGCGGTAGCGTCCAAGCAGGCGCGGAAGCGTCCAAGCAGGCGCGGTAGCGTCCAAGCTGGCGCGGAAACGTCCAAGCAGGCGCGGAAGCATGCAAGAAGGCGCAGAAGAGTCCAAGCAGGCGCGGAAGCGTCCAAGCAGGCGCGGAAGCGTCCAAGCAGGCGCGGTAGCGTCCAAGCTGGCGCGGAAACGTCCAATCAGGCGCGGAAGCATGCAAGAAGACGCAAAAGAGTCCAAGCAGGCGCGGAAGCGTCCAAGCAGGAGGGGAAGCATGCAAGCAGGCGCAGAAGAGTCCAAGCAGGCGCGGAAGCGTCCAAGCAGTCGCGGAAGCGTCCAAGCAGGCGCGGAAGAGTCCAAGAAGTCGCGGAAGCGTCCAAGCAGGCGCGGTAGCGTCCAAGCAGGCGCGGAAGCGTCCAAGCAGGCGCGGAAACGTCCAAGCAGGCGCGGAAGCATGCAAGAAGACGCAGAAGAGTTCAAGCAGGCGCGGAAGCGTCCAAGCAGTCGCGGAAGAGTCCAAGCAGGCGCGGAAGCATGCAAGAAGGCGCAGAAGAGTCCAAGCAGGCGCGGAAGCGTCCAAGCAGGCGCGGAAGCGTCCAAGCAGGCGCGGTAGCGTCCAAGCTGGCGCGGAAACGTCCAATCAGGCGCGGAAGCATGCAAGAAGACGCAGAAGAGTCCAAGCAGGCGCGGAAGCGTCCAAGCAGGAGGGGAAGCATGCAAGCAGGCGCGGAAGCGTCCAAGCAGGCGCGGAAACGTCCAAGTAGGCGCGGAAGCATGCAAGAAGGCGCAGAAGAGTCCAAGCAGGCGCGGAAGCGTCCAAGCAGGGGCGGAAACGTCCAAGTAGGCGCGGAAGCATGCAAGAAGGCGCAGAAGAGTCCAAGCAGGCGCGGAAGCGTCCACGCAGTCGCGGTAGCGTCCAAGCAGGCGCGGAAGCATGCAAGAAGGCGCAGAAGAGTCCAAGCAGGCGCGGAAGCGTCCAAGCAGGCGCGGAAGCGTCCAAGCAGGAGGGGAAGCATGCAAGCAGGCGCGGAAGCGTCCAAGCAGGCGCGGAAACGTCCAAGCAGGCGCGGAAGCATGCAAGAAGACGCAGAAGAGTTCAAGCAGGCGCGGAAGCGTCCAAGCAGTCGCGGAAGCGTCCAAGCAGGCGCGGTAGCGTCCAAGCAGGCGCGGAAGCGTCCAAGCAGTCGCGGAAGCGTCCAAGCAGGCGCGGACGCATGCAAGGAGGCGCGGAAGCGTCCAAGCAGTCGCGGAAGCGTCCAAGCAGTCGCGGAAGCATGCAAGCAGGCGCGGAAGCGTCCAGGCAGGCGCGGAAGCGACCAAGCAGTCGCGGTAGCGTCCAACCAGGCGCGGAAGCGTCCAAGAAGTCGAGGAAGCGTCCAAACAGGCGCGGAAGCATGCAAGAAGACGCAGAATAGTCCAAGCAGGTACGGAAGCGTCCAAGCAGTCGCGGAAGCGTCCAAGCAGGCACGGTAGCGTCCAAGCAGTCGCGGAAGAGTCCAAGCGGGCGCGGCAGTGTCCAAGCAGGCGCGGAAACGTCCAAGCAGGCGCGGAAGCATGCAAGAAGACGCAGAAGAGTCCAAGCAGGCGCGGAAGCGTCCAAGCAGGAGGGGAGCATGCAAGCAGGCGCGGTAGTGTCCAACCTGGCGCGGAAACGTCCAAGCAGGCGCGGAAGCATGCAAGAAGGCGCAGAAGAGTCCAAGCAGGCGCGGAAGCATGCAAGAAGACGCAGAATAGTCCAAGCAGGCGCGGAAGCGTCCAAGCAGTCGCGGAAGCGTCCAAGCAGGCGCGGAAGCGTCCAACCAGGTGCGGAAGCGTCCAAGCAGTCGCGGAAGCGTCCAAGCAGGCGCGGAAACATCCAAGTAGGCGCGGCAGCATGCAAGGAGGCGCAGAAGAGTCCAAGCAGTCGCGGAAGCGTCCAAGCAGGCGCGGTAGCGTCCAACCAGGCGCGGATGCGTCCAAGCAGTCGCGGAAGCGTCCAAGCAGGCGCGGTAGCGTCCAAGCAGGCGCGGAAACGTCCAAGCAGGCGCGGAAGCATGCAAGAAGACGCAGAAGAGTCCAAGCAGGCGCGGAAGCGTCCAAGCAGGAGGGGAAGCATGCAAGCAGGCGCGGAAGCGTCCAAGCAGGCGCGGAAACGTCCAAGTAGGCGCGGAAGCATGCAAGAAGGCGCAGAAGAGTCCAAGCAGGCGCGGAAGCGTCCAAGCAGTCGCAGAAGCGTCCAAGCAGGCGCGGTAGCGTCCAAGCAGGCGCGGAAGCGTCCAAACAGGCGCGGCAGGGTCCAAGCAGGCGCGGAAACGTCCAAGCAGGCGCGGAAGCATGCAAGAAGACGCAGAACAGTCCAAGCAGGCGCGGAAGCGTCCAAGCAGTCGCGGAAGCGTCCAAGCAGGCGCGGTAGCGTCCAAGCAGGCGCGGAAGAGTCCAAGCAGGAGGGGAAGCGTCCAAGCAGTCGCAGAAGCGTCCAAGCAGGCGCGGTAGCGTCCAAGCAGGCGCGGAAGCGTCCAAACAGGCGCGGCAGGGTCCAAGCAGGCGCGGAAACGTCCAAGCAGGCGCGGAAGCGTCCAAGCAGACGCGGAAGCGTCCAAGCAGGCGCGGAAGCGTCCAAGCAGGCGCGGTAGAGTCCAAGCAGGCGCGGAAACGTCCAAGTAGGCGCGGAAGCATGCAAGAAGGCGCAGAAGAGTCCAAGCAGGCGCAGAAGAGTCCAAGCAGGCGCGGAAGCGTCCAAGCAGTCGCGGAAGCGTCCAAGCAGGCGCGCTAGCGTCCAAGCAGGCGCGGAAACCTCCAAGCAGGCGCGGAAGCATGCAAGAAGACGCAGAACAGTCCAAGCAGGCGCGGAAGCGTCCAAGCAGTCGCGGAAGCGTCCAAGCAGGCGCGGTAGCGTCCAAGAAGGCGCGGAAGCGTCCAAGCAGTCGCGGAAGCGTCCAAGCAGGCGCGGTAGCGTCCAACCAGGCGCGGAAGACTCCAAGCAGTCGCGGAAGCGTCCAAGCAGGCGCGGTAGTGTCTAAGCAGGCGCGGTAGCGTCCAACAAGGCGCGGATGCGTCCAAGCAGTCGCGGAAGCGTCCAAGCAGGCGCGGTAGCGTCCAAGCAGGCGCAGAAACGTCCAAGCAGGCGCGGAAGCATGCAAGAAGACGCAGAAGAGTCCAAGCAGGCGCGGAAGCGTCCAAGGAGGAGGGGAAGCATGCAAGCAGGCGCGGAAGCGTCCAAGCAGGCGCGGAAACGTCCAAGTAGGCGCGGAAGCATGCAAGAAGGCGCAGAAGAGTCCAAGCAGGCGCGGAAGCGTCCAAGCAGTCGCAGAAGCGTCCAAGCAGGCGCGGTAGCGTCCAAGCAGGCGCGGAAGAGTCCAATAAGTCGCGGAAGCGTCCAAGCAGGCGCGGTAGCGTCCAAGCAGTCGCGGAAGCGTCCAAGCAGGCGCGGAAGCGTCCAAGTAGTCGCGGAAACGTCCAAGCATGCGCGGAAGCTTGCAAGAAGACGCAGAAGAGTCCAAGCAGGCGGGGAGCATGCAAGAAGGCGCGGAAGCGTCCAAGCAGGCGCGGTAGCGTCCAAGCAGTCGCGGAAGCGTCCAAGCATGCGCGGTAGCGTCCAAGCAGTCGCGGAATCGTCCAAGCAGGCGCGGTAGCGTCCGAGCAGGCGCGGAAGCGTCCAAGCAGTCGCGGAAGCGTTCAAGCAGGCGCGGTAGCGTCCAACCAGGCGCGGAAGCGTCCAAGCAGTCGCGGAAGCGTCCAAGCAGGCGCGGTAGCGTCCAAGCAGTCGCGGAAGCGTCCAAGCAGGCGCGGTAGCGTCCAAGCAGTCGCGGAAGCGTCCAAGCAGGCGCGGTAGCGTCCAAGCAGTCGCGGAATCGTCCAAGCAGGCGCGGTAGCGTCCAAGCAGGCGCGGAAGCGTCCAAACAGGCGCGGCAGGGTCCAAGCAGGCGCGGAAACGTCCAAGCAGGCGCGGAAGCGTCCAAGCAGACGCGGAAGCGTCCAAGCAGGCGCGGAAGCGTCCAAGCAGGCGCGGTAGAGTCCAAGCAGGCGCGGAAACGTCCAAGTAGGCGCGGAAGCATGCAAGAAGGCGCAGAAGAGTCCAAGCAGGCGCAGAAGAGTCCAAGCAGGCGCGGAAGCGTCCAAGCAGGCGCGCTAGCGTCCAAGCAGGCGCGGAAACCTCCAAGCAGGCGCGGAAGCATGCAAGAAGACGCAGAACAGTCCAAGCAGGCGCGGAAGCGTCCAAGCAGTCGCGGAAGCGTCCAAGCAGGCGCGGTAGCGTCCAAGAAGGCGCGGAAGCGTCCAAGCAGTCGCGGAAGCGTCCAAGCAGGCGCGGTAGCGTCCAACCAGGCGCGGAAGACTCCAAGCAGTCGCGGAAGCGTCCAAGCAGGCGCGGTAGTGTCTAAGCAGGCGCGGTAGCGTCCAACAAGGCGCGGATGCGTCCAAGCAGTCGCGGAAGCGTCCAAGCAGGCGCGGTAGCGTCCAAGCAGGCGCAGAAACGTCCAAGCAGGCGCGGAAGCATGCAAGAAGACGCAGAAGAGTCCAAGCAGGCGCGGAAGCGTCCAAGGAGGAGGGGAAGCATGCAAGCAGGCGCGGAAGCGTCCAAGCAGGCGCGGAAACGTCCAAGTAGGCGCGGAAGCATGCAAGAAGGCGCAGAAGAGTCCAAGCAGGCGCGGAAGCGTCCAAGCAGTCGCAGAAGCGTCCAAGCAGGCGCGGTAGCGTCCAAGCAGGCGCGGAAGAGTCCAATAAGTCGCGGAAGCGTCCAAGCAGGCGCGGTAGCGTCCAAGCAGTCGCGGAAGCGTCCAAGCAGGCGCGGAAGCGTCCAAGTAGTCGCGGAAACGTCCAAGCATGCGCGGAAGCTTGCAAGAAGACGCAGAAGAGTCCAAGCAGGCGGGGAGCATGCAAGAAGGCGCGGAAGCGTCCAAGCAGGCGCGGTAGCGTCCAAGCAGTCGCGGAAGCGTCCAAGCATGCGCGGTAGCGTCCAAGCAGTCGCGGAATCGTCCAAGCAGGCGCGGTAGCGTCCGAGCAGGCGCGGAAGCGTCCAAGCAGTCGCGGAAGCGTTCAAGCAGGCGCGGTAGCGTCCAACCAGGCGCGGAAGCGTCCAAGCAGTCGCGGAAGCGTCCAAGCAGGCGCGGTAGCGTCCAAGCAGTCGCGGAAGCGTCCAAGCAGGCGCGGTAGCGTCCAAGCAGTCGCGGAAGCGTCCAAGCAGGCGCGGTAGCGTCCAAGCAGTCGCGGAATCGTCCAAGCAGGCGCGGTAGCGTCCAAGCAGGCGCGGAAGCGTCCAAACAGGCGCGGCAGGGTCCAAGCAGGCGCGGAAACGTCCAAGCAGGCGCGGAAGCGTCCAAGCAGACGCGGAAGCGTCCAAGCAGGCGCGGAAGCGTCCAAGCAGGCGCGGTAGAGTCCAAGCAGGCGCGGAAACGTCCAAGTAGGCGCGGAAGCATGCAAGAAGGCGCAGAAGAGTCCAAGCAGGCGCAGAAGAGTCCAAGCAGGCGCGGAAGCGTCCAAGCAGGCGCGCTAGCGTCCAAGCAGGCGCGGAAACCTCCAAGCAGGCGCGGAAGCATGCAAGAAGACGCAGAACAGTCCAAGCAGGCGCGGAAGCGTCCAAGCAGTCGCGGAAGCGTCCAAGCAGGCGCGGTAGCGTCCAAGAAGGCGCGGAAGCGTCCAAGCAGTCGCGGAAGCGTCCAAGCAGGCGCGGTAGCGTCCAACCAGGCGCGGAAGACTCCAAGCAGTCGCGGAAGCGTCCAAGCAGGCGCGGTAGTGTCTAAGCAGGCGCGGTAGCGTCCAACAAGGCGCGGATGCGTCCAAGCAGTCGCGGAAGCGTCCAAGCAGGCGCGGTAGCGTCCAAGCAGGCGCAGAAACGTCCAAGCAGGCGCGGAAGCATGCAAGAAGACGCAGAAGAGTCCAAGCAGGCGCGGAAGCGTCCAAGGAGGAGGGGAAGCATGCAAGCAGGCGCGGAAGCGTCCAAGCAGGCGCGGAAACGTCCAAGTAGGCGCGGAAGCATGCAAGAAGGCGCAGAAGAGTCCAAGCAGGCGCGGAAGCGTCCAAGCAGTCGCAGAAGCGTCCAAGCAGGCGCGGTAGCGTCCAAGCAGGCGCGGAAGAGTCCAATAAGTCGCGGAAGCGTCCAAGCAGGCGCGGTAGCGTCCAAGCAGTCGCGGAAGCGTCCAAGCAGGCGCGGAAGCGTCCAAGTAGTCGCGGAAACGTCCAAGCATGCGCGGAAGCTTGCAAGAAGACGCAGAAGAGTCCAAGCAGGCGGGGAGCATGCAAGAAGGCGCGGAAGCGTCCAAGCAGGCGCGGTAGCGTCCAAGCAGTCGCGGAAGCGTCCAAGCATGCGCGGTAGCGTCCAAGCAGTCGCGGAATCGTCCAAGCAGGCGCGGTAGCGTCCGAGCAGGCGCGGAAGCGTCCAAGCAGTCGCGGAAGCGTTCAAGCAGGCGCGGTAGCGTCCAACCAGGCGCGGAAGCGTCCAAGCAGTCGCGGAAGCGTCCAAGCAGGCGCGGTAGCGTCCAAGCAGTCGCGGAAGCGTCCAAGCAGGCGCGGTAGCGTCCAAGCAGTCGCGGAAGCGTCCAAGCAGGCGCGGTAGCGTCCAAGCAGTCGCGGAATCGTCCAAGCAGGCGCGGTAGCGTCCAAGCAGGCGCGGAAGCGTCCAAGCAGTCGCGGAAGCGTTCAAGCAGGCGCGGTAGCGTCCAACCAGGCGCGGAAGCGTCCAAGCAGTCGCGGAAGCGTCCAAGCAGGCGCGGTAGGGTCCAAGCTGGTGCGGAAACGTCCAAGCAGGCGCGGAAGCATGCAAGAAGGCGCAGAAGAGTCCAAGCAGGCGCGGAAGCGTCCAAGCAGTCGCGGAAGCGTCCAAGCAGGCGCGGAAGAGTCCAAGCAGGCGCGGAAGCGTCCAAGCAGGCGCAGAAGAGTCCAAGCAGGCGCGGAAGCGTCCAAGCAGTCGCGGAAGCGTCCAAGCAGGCGCGGAAGAGTCCAAGCAGGCGCGGAAGCGTCCAAGCAGGCGCGGTAGCGTCCAAGCAGGCGCGGAAGCGTCCAAGCAGGCGCGGTAGCGTCCAAGCAGGCGCGGAAGCGTCCAAGCAGTCGCAGGAGCGTCCAAGCAGGCGCGGTAGCGTCCAACCAGGCGCGGAAGCGTCCAAGCAGGCGCGGAAGCGTCCAAGCAGGCGCGGAAACGTCCAAGCAGGCGCGGAAGCATTCAAAAAGGCGTAGAAGAGTCCAAGCAGGCGCGGTAGGGTCCAAGCAGGCGCGGTAGCGTCCAAGCAGGCGCGGAAGCGTCCAAGCAGGCGCGGAAGCGTCCAAGCAGGCGGGGAAGCATGCAAGCAGGCGCGGAAACGTCCAAGCAGGCGCGGAAACGTCCAAGCAGGCGCGGAAACGTCCAAGTAGGCGCCGAAGCATGCAAGAAGGTGCGGAAGCGTCCAAGCAGACGCGGTAGCGTCCAAGCAGGCGCGGAAGCATGCAAGAAGGCGCAGAAGAGTCCAAGCAGGCGCGGAAGCGTCCAAGCAGGCGCGGAAGCATGCAAGAAGGAGCAGAAGAGTTCAAGCAGGCGCGGTAGCGTCCAAGCAGGCGCGGAAGCGTCCAAGCAGGCGCGGAAGCATGCAAGAAGGAGCAGAAGAGTCCAAGCAGGCGCGGAAGCGTCCAAGCAGTCGCGGAAGCGTCCAAGCAGGCGCGGTAGCGTCCAAGCAGGCGCGGAAACGTCCAAGTAGGCACGGCAGCATGCAAGAAGGCGCAGAAGAATCCAAGCAGGCGCGGAAGCGTCCAAGCAGGCGGGGAAGCATGCAAGCAGGCGCGGAAGCGTCCAAGCAGGCGCGGTAGCGTCCAAGCAGGCGCGGAAACGTCCAAGCAGGCGCGGAAGCATGCAAGCAGGCGCGGAAGCATCCAAGCAGGCGCGGAAGCGTCCAAGCAGGCGCGGAAGCATCCAAGCAGGCGCGGAAGCATGCAAGAAGGCGCAGAAGAGTCCAAGCAGGCGCGGAAGCGTCCAAGCAGTCGCGGAAGCGTCCAAGCAGTCGCGGAAGCGTCCAAGCAGGCGCGGAAACGTCCAAGCAGGCGCGTTAGCATGCAAGAAGACGCAGAAGAGTCCAAGCAGGCGCTGAAGTGTTCAAGCAGGCGGGGAAGCATGCAAGCAGGCGCGGTTGCGTCCAACCAGGCGCGGAAGCGTCCAAGCAGGCGGGGAAGCATGCAAGCAGGCGCGGAAACGTCCAAGCACGCGCGGAAGCATGCAAGAAGACGCAGAAGAGTCCAAGCAGGCGCGGAAGCGTCCAAGCAGGAGGGGTAGCATGCAAGAAGGCGCAGAAGAGTCCAAGCAGGCGCGGAAGCGTCCAAGCAGTCGCGGAAGCCTCCAAGCAGGCGCGGTAGCGTCCAAGCAGGCGCGGTAGCGTCCAAGCAGTCGCGGAAACGTCCAAGCAGGCGCGGAAGCATGCAAGAAGGCGCAGAAGATTCCAAGCAGGCGCGGAAGCGTCCAAGCAGGCGCGGTAGCGTCCAAGAAGGCGCGGAAACGTCCAAGCAGGCGCGGAAGCATGCAAGAAGACGCAGAAGCGTCCAAGCAGTCGCGGAAACGTCCAAGCAGGCGCGGAAGAGTCCAAGAAGTCGCGGAAGCGTCCAAGCAGGCGCGGTAGCGTCCAAGCAGTCGCGGAAGAGTCCAAGCAGGCGCGGAAGCGTCCAAGCAGTCGCAGGAGCGTCCAAGCAGGCGCGGTAGCGTCCAACCAGGCGCGGAAGCATCCAAGCAGTCGCGGAAGCATGCAAGAAGGCGCAGAAGAGTCCAAGCAGGCGCGGAAGCGTCCAAGCAGTCGCGGAAGCGTCCAAGCAGGCGCGGTAGCGTCCAAGCAGGCGCGGCAGAGTCCAAGCAGGCGCGGAAGCGTCCAAGCAGGCGCGGAAACGTCCAAGTAGGCGCGGAAGCATGCAAGAAGGCGCAGAAGAGTCCAAGCAGGCGCGGAAGCGTCCAAGCAGACGCAGAAGCGTCCAAGCAGGCGCGGCAGCGTCCAAGCAGGCGCGGAAACGTCCAAGCAGGCGCGGAAGCATGCAAGAAGGCGCAGAAGAGTCCAAGCAGGCGCGGAAGCGTCCAAGCAGGAGGGGAAGCATGCAAGCAGGCGCTGAAGCGTCCAAGCAGGCGCGGAAACGTCCAAGTAGGCGCGGAAGCATGCAAGAAGGCGCAGAAGAGTCCAAGCAGGCGCGGAAGCGTCCAAGCAGTCGCAGGAGCGTCCAAGCAGGCGCGGTAGCGTCCAACCAGGCGCGGAAGCATCCAAGCAGTCGCGGAAGCGTCCAAGCAGGCGCGGAAGCATGCAAGCAGGCGCGGAAGCGTCCAAGCAGTCGCGGAAACGTCCAAGCAGGCGCGGAAGAGTCCAAGAAGTCGCGGAAGCGTCCAAGCAGGCGCGGTAGCGTCCAAGCAGTCGCGGAAGAGTCCAAGCAGGCGCGGAAGCGTCCAAGCAGGCGCGGAAACGTCCAAGTAGGCGCGGAAGCATGCAAGAAGGCGCAGAAGAGTCCAAGCAGGCGCGGAAGCGTCCAAGCAGTCGCGGAAACGTCCAAGCAGGCGCGGAAGAGTCCAAGAAGTCGCGGAAGCGTCCAAGCAGGCGCGGTAGCGTCCAAGCAGTCGCGGAAGAGTCCAAGCAGGCGCGGAAGCGTCCAAGCAGGCGCGGAAACGTCCAAGTAGGCGCGGAAGCATGCAAGAAGGCGCAGAAGAGTCCAAGCAGGCGCGGAAGCGTCCAAGCAGTCGCAGAAGCGTCCAAGCAGGCGCGGTAGCGTCCAACCAGGCGCGGAAGAGTCCAAGCAGGCGCGGAAGCGTCCAAGCAGGCGCGGAAACGTCCAAGTAGGCGCGGAAGCATGCAAGAAGGCGCAGAAGAGTCCAAGCAGGCGCGGAAGCGTCCAAGCAGTCGCAGAAGCGTCCAAGCATGCGCGGTAGCGTCCAAGCAGTCGCGGAATCGTCCAAGCAGGCGCGGTAGCGTCCAAGCAGGCGCGGAAGCGTCCAAGCAGTCGCGGAAGCGTTCAAGCAGGCGCGGTAGCGTCCAACCAGGCGGGGAAGCGTCCAAGCAGTCGCGGAAGTGTCCAAGCAGGCGCGGTAGTGTCCAAGCTGGTGCGGAAACGTCCAAGCAGGCGCGGAAGCATGCAAGAAGGCGCAGAAGAGTCCAAGCAGGCGCGGAAGCGTCCAAGCAGTCGCGGAAGCGTCCAAGCAGGCGCGGAAGCGTCCAAGCAGGCGCGGAAGCGTCCAAGCAGGCGCGGTAGCGTCCAAGCAGGCGCGGAAGCGTCCAAGCAGGCGCGGTAGCGTCCAAGCAGGCGCGGAAGCGTCCAAGCAGTCGCAGGAGCGTCCAAGCAGGCGCGGTAGCGTCCAACCAGGCTCGGAAGCGTCCAAGCAGGCGCGGAAGCGTCCAAGCAGGCGCGGAAACGTCCAAGCAGGCGCGGAAGCATTCAAAAAGGCGTAGAAGAGTCCAAGCAGGCGCGGTAGGGTCCAAGCAGGCGCGGTAGCGTCCAAGCAGGCGCGGAAGCGTCCAAGCAGGCGCGGAAGCGTCCAAGCAGGCGGGGAAGCATGCAAGCAGGCGCGGAAACGTCCAAGCAGGCGCGGAAACGTCCAAGTAGGCGCCGATGCATGCAAGAAGGTGCGGAAGCGTCCAAGCAGACGCGGTAGCGTCCAAGCAGGCGCGGAAGCATGCAAGAAGGCGCAGAAGAGTCCAAGCAGGCGCGGAAGCGTCCAAGCAGGCGCGGTAGCGTCCAAGCAGGCGCGGTAGAGTCCAAGCAGTCGAGGAAGCGTCCAAGCAGGCGCGGTAGCGTCCAAGCAGGCGCGGAAGCATGCAAGAAGGCGCAGAAGAGTCCAAGCAGGCGCGGAAGCGTCCAAGCAGTCGCGGAAGCGTCCAAGCAGTCGCGGAAGCGTCCAAGCAGGCGCGGTAGAGTCCAAGCAGTCGAGGAAGCGTCCAAGCAGGCGCGGTAGCGTCCAACCAGGCGCGGATGCGTCCAAGCAGTCGCGGAAGCGTCCAAGCAGGCGCGGTAGCGTCCAAGCAGGCGCGGTAGAGTCCAAGCAGTCGAGGAAGCGTCCAAGCAGGCGCGGTAGCGTCCAACCAGGCGCGGAAGCGTCCAAGCAGGCGGGGACGCATGCAAGCAGGCGCGGAAGCGTCCAGGCAGTCGCGGAAGCGTCCAAGCAGTCGCGGAAGCGTCCAAGCAGTCGCGGAAGCGTCCAAGCAGTCGCGGAAGCGTCCAAGCAGGCGCGGTAGCGTCCAAGCAGGCGCGGAAGCATGCAAGAAGACGCAGAAGAGTTCAAGCAGGCGCGGAAGCGTCCAAGCAGGAGGGGAAGCATGCAAGCAGGCGCGGAAGCATCCAAGCAGGCGCGGAAACGTCCAAGTAGGCGCGGAAGCATGCAAGAAGGCGCAGAGGAGTCCAAGCAGGCGCGGAAGCGTCCAAGCAGTCGCAGAACCGTCCAAGCAGTCGCGGTAGCGTCCAACCAGGCGCGGAAGAGTCCAAGAAGTCGCGGAAGCGTCCAAACAGGCGCGGCAGCGTCCAGGCAGGAGCGGAAACGTCCAAGCAGGCGCGGAAGCATGCAAGAAGACGCAGAAGAGTCCAAGCAGGCGCGGAAGCGTCCAAGCAGGAGGGGAAGCATGCAAGCAGGCGCGGAAGCGTCCAAGCAGGCGCGGAAACGTCCAAGTAGGCGCGGAAGCATGCAAGAAGGCGCAGAAGAGTCCAAGCAGGCGCGGAAGCGTCCAAGCAGTCGCAGAAGCGTCCAAGCAGGCGCGGTAGCGTCCAACCAGGCGCGGAAGCGTCCAAGCAGTCGCGGAAGCGTCCAAGCAGTCGCGGTAGAGTCCAAGCAGGCGGGGAAGCATGCAAGCAGGCGCGGTAGCGTCCAACCAGGCGCGGAAGCGTCCAAGCACGGGGGGAAGCATGCAAGAAGACGCAGAAGAGTCCAAGCAGGCGCGGAAGCGTCCAAGCAGGCGGGGAAGCATGCAAGCATGCGCGGAAGCATGCAAGAAGACGCAGAAGAGTCCAAGCAGGCGCGGAAGCGTCCAAGCAGTCGCGGAAGCGTCCAAGCAGACGCGGTAGTGTCCAAGCAGTCGCGGCAGCGTCCAAGCAGGCGCGGTAGCGTCCAAGCAGTCGCGGAAGCGTCCAAGCAGGCGCGGAAGCGTCCAAGCAGGCGGGGAAGCATGCACGCAGGCGCGGAAGCGTCCAAGCAGGCGCGGAAACGTCCAAGTAGGCGCGGCAGCATGCAAGAAGGCGCACAAGATTCCTATCAGGCGCGGAAGCGTCCAAGCAGGCGGGGAAGCATGCAAGCAGGTGCGGAAGCGTCTACGCAGGCGCGGAAACGTCCAAGTAGGCGCGGCAGCATGCAAGAAGGCGCAGAAGAGTCCAAGCAGGCGCGGAAGCGTCCAAGCAGTCGCGGAAGCGTCCAAGCAGGCGCGTTAGCATCCAAGCTGGCGCGGAAACGTCCAAGCAGGCGCGGAAGCATGCAAGAAGGCGCAGAAGAGTCCAAGCAGCCGCGGAAGCGTCCAAGCAGGCGGGGAAGCATGCAAGCAGGCGCGGAAGCGTCCACGCAGGCGCGGAAACGTCCAAGTAGGCGCGGCAGCATGCAAGAAGGCGCAGAAGAGTCCAAGTAGGCGCGGAAGCGTCCAAGCAGGCGCGGTAGCGTCCAAGCAAGCGCGGAAGCGTCCAAGAAGGCGCGGAAGCATGCAAGAAGACGCAGAAGAGTCCAAGCAGGCGCGGAAGCGTCCAAGCAGGCGGGGAAGCATGCAAGCAGGCGCGGAAGCGTCCAAGCAGTCGCGGAAGCGTCCAAGCAGGCGCGGTAGCGTCCAAGCAAGCGCGGAAGCGTCCAAGAAGGCGCGGAAGCATGCAAGAAGACGCAGAAGAGTCCAAGCAGGCGCGGAAGCGTCCAAGCAGGCGGGGAAGCATGCAAGCAGGCGCGGAAGCGTCCAAGCATGCGCGGAAGCATCCATATAGGCGCGGAAGCGTCCAAGCAGGCGCGGAACCGTGCAAGCAGGCGCGGAAGCGTCCAAGCATGCGCGGAAGAGTCCAAGCAGGCACGGAAGCGTCCAAGCAGGCGCGGAAGCGTCCAAGCAGGCGCGGAAGCGTCCAAGTAGGCGCGGTAGCTTCCATATAGGCGCGGAAGCGTCCAAGCAGGCGCGGAACCGTGCAAGCAGGCGCGGAAGCATCCATATAGGCGCGAAAGCGTCAAAGCAGGCGCGGAAGCGTCCAAGCAGGCGCGGAAGCGTCCAAGCAGGCACGGAAGCATCCATATAGGCGCGAAAGCGTCAAAGCAGGCGCGGAAGCGTCCAAGCAGGCGCGGAAACGTCCAAGTAGGCGCGGAAGCATGCAAGAAGGAGCAGAAGAGTCCAAGCAGGCGCGGAAGCGTGCAAGCAGGCGCGGAAGCGTCCAAGCAGGCGCGGAAGCGTCCAAGCAGGCGCGGAAGCGTCCAAGTAGGCGCGGAAGCATCCATATAGGCGCGAAAGCGTCAAAGCAGGCGCGGAAGCGTCCAAGCAGGCGCGGAAACGTCCAAGTAGGCGCGGAAGCATGCAAGAAGGAGCAGAAGAGTCCAAGCAGGCGCGGAAGCGTCCAAGCAGGCGCGGAAGCGTCCAAGCAGTCGCAGAAGCGTCCAAACAGGCGCGGTAGCGTCCAAGCAGGCGCGGAAGAGTCCAAGAAGTCGCGGAAGCGTCCAAGCAGGCGCGGTAGCGTCCAAGCAGTCGCGGAAGAGTCCAAGCAGGCGCGGCAGAGTCCAAGAAGGCGCGGAAACGTCCAAGCAGGCGCGGAAGCATGCAAGAAGACGCAGAAGAGTCCAAGCAGGCGCGGAAGCGTCCAAGCAGTCGCAGAAGCGTCCAAGCTGGCGCGGAAGCGTCCAAGCAGGCGCGGAAGCATGCAAGCAGGCGCGGAAGCGTCCAAGCAGTCGCGGAAGCGTCCAAGCAGGCGCGGAAGAGTCCAAGAAGTCGCGGAAGCGTCCAAGCAGGCGCGGTAGCGTCCAACCAGGCGCGGAAGCGTCCTAGCAGTCGCAGAAAAGTACAAGCAGGCGCGGAAGCGTCCAAGCGGGCGCGGAAGCGTCCAAGCAGGCGGGGAAGCATGCACGCAGGCGCGGAAGCGTCCAAGCAGTCGCGGAAGAGTCCAAGCAGGCGCGGCAGAGTCCAAGAAGGCGCGGAAACGTCCAAGCAGGCCCGGAAGCATGCAAGAAGACGCAGAAGAGTCCAAGCAGGCGCGGAAGCGTCCAAGCAGTCGCAGAAGCGTCCAAGCTGGCGCGGAAGCGTCCAAGCAGGCGCGGAAGCATGCAAGCAGGCGCGGAAGCGTCCAAGCAGTCGCGGAAGCGTCCAAGCAGGCGCGGAAGAGTCCAAGAAGTCGCGGAAGCGTCCAAGCAGGCGCGGTAGCGTCCAACCAGGCGCGGAAGCGTCCTAGCAGTCGCAGAAAAGTACAAGCAGGCGCGGAAGCGTCCAAGCGGGCGCGGAAGCGTCCAAGCAGGCGGGGAAGCATGCACGCAGGCGCGGAAGCGTCCAAGCAGGCGCGGAAACGTCCAAGTAGGCGCGGCAGCATGCAAGAAGGCGCACAAGATTCCTATCAGGCGCGGAAGCGTCCAAGCAGGCGGGGAAGCATGCAAGCAGGTGCGGAAGCGTCCACGCAGGCGCGGAAACGTCCAAGCAGGCGGGGAAGCATGCAAGCAGGCGCGGAAGCGTCCACGCAGGCGCGGAAACGTCCAAGTAGGCGCGGCAGCATGCAAGAAGGCGCAGAAGAGTCCAAGCAGGCGCGGAAGCGTCCAAGCAGTCGCGGAAACGTCCAAGCAGGCGCGGTAGCGTCCAACCAGGCGCGGAAGCGTCCAAGCAGTCGCGGAAGCGTCCAAGCAGGCGCGGAAGAGTCCAAGAAGTCGCGGAAGCGTCCAAGCAGGCGCGGTAGCGTCCAAGCAGTCGCGGAAGAGTCCAAGCAGGCGCGGAAGCGTCCAAGCAGGCGCGGAAACGTCCAAGTAGGCGGGGAAGCATGCACGCAGGCGCGGAAGCGTCCAAGCAGGCGCGGAAACGTCCAAGCAGGCGCGGTAGCGTCCAACCAGGCGCGGAAGCGTCCTAGCAGTCGCAGAAACGTACAAGCAGGCGCGGAAGCGTCCAAGCAGGCGCGGAAGCGTCCAAGCAGGCGGGGAAGCATGCACGCAGGCGCGGAAGCGTCCAGGCAGGCGCGGAAACGTCCAAGTAGGCGCGGCAGCATGCAAGAAGGCGCACAAGATTCCTATCAGGCGCGGAAGCGTCCAAGCAGGCGGGGAAGCATGCAAGCAGGTGCGGAAGCGTCCACGCAGGCGCGGAAACGTCCAAGTAGGCGCGGCAGCATGCAAGAAGGCGCAGAAGAGTCCAAGCAGGCGCGGAAGCGTCCAAGCAATCGCGGAAGCGTCCAAGCAGGCGCGTTAGCATCCAAGCTGGCGCGGAAACGTCCAAGCAGGCGCGGAAGCATGCAAGAAGGCGCAGAAGAGTCCAAGCAGCCGCGGAAGCGTCCAAGCAGGCGGGGAAGCATGCAAGCAGGCGCGGAAGCGTCCACGCAGGCGCGGAAACGTCCAAGTAGGCGCGGCAGCATGCAAGAAGGCGCAGAAGAGTCCAAGCAGGCGCGGAAGCGTCCAAGCAGGCGCGGAAGCGTCCAAGCAGTCGCGGAAGCGTCCAAGCAGGCGCGGAAGCGTCCAAGCAGGCGGGGAAGCATGCAAGAAGGCGCAGAAGAGTCCAAGCAGGCGCGGAAGCGTCCAAGCAGTCGCGGAAACGTCCAAGCAGGCGCGGTAGCGTCCAACCAGGCGCGGAAGCGTCCAAGCAGTCGCGGAAGCGTCCAAGCAGGCGCGGTAGCGTGCAAGCAGGCGCGGAAACGTCCAAGCATGCGCGGAAGCATACAAGAAGACGCAGAAGCGTCCAAGCAGTCGCGGAAACGTCCAAGCAGGCGCGGAAGCGTCCAAGCAGTCGCGGAAGCGTCCAAGCAGTCGCGGAAGCGTCCAAGCAGGCGCGGTAGCGTCCAAGCAGGTGCGGAAACGTCCAAGCAGGCGCGGAAGCATGCAAGAAGACGCAGAAGCGTCCAAGCAGTCGCGGAAACGTCCAAGCAGGCGCGGAAGCGTCCAAGCAGTCGCAGGAGCGTCCAAGCAGGCGCGGTAGCGTCCAACCAGGCGCGGAAGCGTCCAAGCAGTCGCGGAAGCGTCCAAGCAGGCGCGGAAGCATGCAAGCAGGCGCGGAAGCGTCCAAGCAGTCGCGGAAGCGTCCAAGCAGGCGCGGAAGAGTCCAAGAAGTCGCGGAAGCGTCCAAGCAGGCGCGGTAGCGTCCAAGCAGTCGCGGAAGAGTCCAAGCAGGCGCGGAAGCGTCCAAGCAGGCGCGGAAACGTCCAAGTAGGCGCGGAAGCATGCAAGAAGGCGCAGAAGAGTCCAAGCAGGCGCGGAAGCGTCCAAGCAGTCGCAGAAGCGTCCAAGCAGGCGCGGCAGCGTCCAACCAGGCGCGGATGCGTCCAAGCAGTCGCGGAAGCGTCCAAGCAGGCGCGGTAGCGTCCAAGCAGGCGCGGTAGAGTCCAAGCAGTCGCGGAAGCGTCCAAGCAGGCGCGGTAGCGTCCAACCAGGCGCGGATGCGTCCAAGCAGTCGCGGAAGCGTCCAAGCAGGCGCGGAAGCGTCCAAGCAGGCGCGGAAGCGTCCAAGCAGGCGCGGAAGCGTCCAAGTAGGCGCGGAAGCATCCATATAGGCGCGAAAGTGTCAAAGCAGGCGCGGAAGCGTCCAAGCAGGCGCGGAAACGTCCAAGTAGGCGCGGAAGCATGCAAGAAGGAGCAGAAGAGTCCAAGCAGGCGCGGAAGCGTCCAAGCAGGCGCGGAAGCGTCCAAGCAGTCGCAGAAGCGTCCAAACAGGCGCGGTAGCGTCCAAGCAGGCGCGGAAGAGTCCAAGAAGTCGCGGAAGCGTCCAAGCAGGCGCGGTAGCGTCCAAGCAGTCGCGGAAGAGTCCAAGCAGGCGCGGCAGAGTCCAAGAAGGCGCGGAAACGTCCAAGCAGGCGCGGAAGCATGCAAGAAGACGCAGAAGAGTCCAAGCAGGCGCGGAAGCGTCCAAGCAGTCGCAGAAGCGTCCAAGCTGGCGCGGAAGCGTCCAAGCAGGCGCGGAAGCATGCAAGCAGGCGCGGAAGCGTCCAAGCAGTCGCGGAAGCGTCCAAGCAGGCGCGGAAGAGTCCAAGAAGTCGCGGAAGCGTCCAAGCAGGCGCGGTAGCGTCCAACCAGGCGCGGAAGCGTCCTAGCAGTCGCAGAAAAGTACAAGCAGGCGCGGAAGCGTCCAAGCGGGCGCGGAAGCGTCCAAGCAGGCGGGGAAGCATGCACGCAGGCGCGGAAGCGTCCAAGCAGTCGCGGAAGAGTCCAAGCAGGCGCGGCAGAGTCCAAGAAGGCGCGGAAACGTCCAAGCAGGCGCGGAAGCATGCAAGAAGACGCAGAAGAGTCCAAGCAGGCGCGGAAGCGTCCAAGCAGTCGCAGAAGCGTCCAAGCTGGCGCGGAAGCGTCCAAGCAGGCGCGGAAGCATGCAAGCAGGCGCGGAAGCGTCCAAGCAGTCGCGGAAGCGTCCAAGCAGGCGCGGAAGAGTCCAAGAAGTCGCGGAAGCGTCCAAGCAGGCGCGGTAGCGTCCAACCAGGCGCGGAAGCGTCCTAGCAGTCGCAGAAAAGTACAAGCAGGCGCGGAAGCGTCCAAGCGGGCGCGGAAGCGTCCAAGCAGGCGGGGAAGCATGCACGCAGGCGCGGAAGCGTCCAAGCAGGCGCGGAAACGTCCAAGTAGGCGCGGCAGCATGCAAGAAGGCGCACAAGATTCCTATCAGGCGCGGAAGCGTCCAAGCAGGCGGGGAAGCATGCAAGCAGGTGCGGAAGCGTCCACGCAGGCGCGGAAACGTCCAAGCAGGCGGGGAAGCATGCAAGCAGGCGCGGAAGCGTCCACGCAGGCGCGGAAACGTCCAAGTAGGCGCGGCAGCATGCAAGAAGGCGCAGAAGAGTCCAAGCAGGCGCGGAAGCGTCCAAGCAGTCGCGGAAACGTCCAAGCAGGCGCGGTAGCGTCCAACCAGGCGCGGAAGCGTCCAAGCAGTCGCGGAAGCGTCCAAGCAGGCGCGGTAGCGTCCAAGCAGTCGCGGAAGAGTCCAAGCAGGCGCGGCAGAGTCCAAGAAGGCGCGGAAACGTCCAAGCAGGCGCGGAAGCATGCAAGAAGACGCAGAAGAGTCCAAGCAGGCGCGGAAGCGTCCAAGCAGTCGCAGAAGCGTCCAAGCTGGCGCGGAAGCGTCCAAGCAGGCGCGGAAGCATGCAAGCAGGCGCGGAAGCGTCCAAGCAGTCGCGGAAGCGTCCAAGCAGGCGCGGAAGAGTCCAAGAAGTCGCGGAAGCGTCCAAGCAGGCGCGGTAGCGTCCAACCAGGCGCGGAAGCGTCCTAGCAGTCGCAGAAAAGTACAAGCAGGCGCGGAAGCGTCCAAGCGGGCGCGGAAGCGTCCAAGCAGGCGGGGAAGCATGCACGCAGGCGCGGAAGCGTCCAAGCAGTCGCGGAAGAGTCCAAGCAGGCGCGGCAGAGTCCAAGAAGGCGCGGAAACGTCCAAGCAGGCGCGGAAGCATGCAAGAAGACGCAGAAGAGTCCAAGCAGGCGCGGAAGCGTCCAAGCAGTCGCAGAAGCGTCCAAGCTGGCGCGGAAGCGTCCAAGCAGGCGCGGAAGCATGCAAGCAGGCGCGGAAGCGTCCAAGCAGTCGCGGAAGCGTCCAAGCAGGCGCGGAAGAGTCCAAGAAGTCGCGGAAGCGTCCAAGCAGGCGCGGTAGCGTCCAACCAGGCGCGGAAGCGTCCTAGCAGTCGCAGAAAAGTACAAGCAGGCGCGGAAGCGTCCAAGCGGGCGCGGAAGCGTCCAAACAGGCGGGGAAGCATGCACGCAGGCGCGGAAGCGTCCAAGCAGGCGCGGAAACGTCCAAGTAGGCGCGGCAGCATGCAAGAAGGCGCACAAGATTCCTATCAGGCGCGGAAGCGTCCAAGCAGGCGGGGAAGCATGCAAGCAGGTGCGGAAGCGTCCACGCAGGCGCGGAAACGTCCAAGCAGGCGGGGAAGCATGCAAGCAGGCGCGGAAGCGTCCACGCAGGCGCGGAAACGTCCAAGTAGGCGCGGCAGCATGCAAGAAGGCGCAGAAGAGTCCAAGCAGGCGCGGAAGCGTCCAAGCAGTCGCGGAAACGTCCAAGCAGGCGCGGTAGCGTCCAACCAGGCGCGGAAGCGTCCAAGCAGTCGCGGAAGCGTCCAAGCAGGCGCGGAAGAGTCCAAGAAGTCGCGGAAGCGTCCAAGCAGGCGCGGTAGCGTCCAAGCAGTCGCGGAAGAGTCCAAGCAGGCGCGGAAGCGTCCAAGCAGGCGCGGAAACGTCCAAGTAGGCGGGGAAGCATGCACGCAGGCGCGGAAGCGTCCAAGCAGGCGCGGAAACGTCCAAGCAGGCGCGGTAGCGTCCAACCAGGCGCGGAAGCGTCCTAGCAGTCGCAGAAACGTACAAGCAGGCGCGGAAGCGTCCAAGCAGGCGCGGAAGCGTCCAAACAGGCGGGGAAGCATGCACGCAGGCGCGGAAGCGTCCAAGCAGGCGCGGAAACGTCCAAGTAGGCGCGGCAGCATGCAAGAAGGCACACAAGATTCCTATCAGGCGCGGAAGCGTCCAAGCAGGCGGGGAAGCATGCAAGCAGGTGCGGAAGCGTCCACGCAGGCGCGGAAACGTCCAAGCAGGCGGGGAAGCATGCAAGCAGGCGCGGAAGCGTCCACGCAGGCGCGGAAACGTCCAAGTAGGCGCGGCAGCATGCAAGAAGGCGCAGAAGAGTCCAAGCAGGCGCGGAAGCGTCCAAGCAGTCGCGGAAAAGTCCAAGCAGGCGCGGTAGCGTCCAACCAGGCGCGGAAGCGTCCAAGCAGTCGCGGAAACGTCCAAGTAGGCGCGGCAGCATGCAAGAAGGCGCACAAGATTCCTATCAGGCGCGGAAGCGTCCAAGCAGGCGGGGAAGCATGCAAGCAGGTGCGGAAGCGTCCACGCAGGCGCGGAAACGTCCAAGCAGGCGGGGAAGCATGCAAGCAGGCGCGGAAGCGTCCACGCAGGCGCGGAAACGTCCAAGTAGGCGCGGCAGCATGCAAGAAGGCGCAGAAGAGTCCAAGCAGGCGCGGAAGCGTCCAAGCAGTCGCGGAAACGTCCAAGCAGGCGCGGTAGCGTCCAACCAGGCGCGGAAGCGTCCAAGCAGTCGCGGAAGCGTCCAAGCAGGCGCGGAAGAGTCCAAGAAGTCGCGGAAGCGTCCAAGCAGGCGCGGAAGCGTCCAAGCAGGCGCGGAAACGTCCAAGTAGGCGGGGAAGCATGCACGCAGGCGCGGAAGCGTCCAAGCAGGCGCGGAAACGTCCAAGCAGGCGCGGTAGCGTCCAACCAGGCGCGGAAGCGTCCTAGCAGTCGCAGAAACGTACAAGCAGGCGCGGAAGCGTCCAAGCAGGCGCGGAAGCGTCCAAGCAGGCGGGGAAGCATGCACGCAGGCGCGGAAGCGTCCAAGCAGGCGCGGAAACGTCCAAGTAGGCGCGGCAGCATGCAAGAAGGCGCACAAGATTCCTATCAGGCGCGGAAGCGTCCAAGCAGGCGGGGAAGCATGCAAGCAGGTGCGGAAGCGTCCACGCAGGCGCGGAAACGTCCAAGTAGGCGCGGCAGCATGCAAGAAGGCGCAGAAGAGTCCAAGCAGGCGCGGAAGCGTCCAAGCAATCGCGGAAGCGTCCAAGCAGGCGCGTTAGCATCCAAGCTGGCGCGGAAACGTCCAAGCAGGCGCGGAAGCATGCAAGAAGGCGCAGAAGAGTCCAAGCAGCCGCGGAAGCGTCCAAGCAGGCGGGGTAGCATGCAAGCAGGCGCGGAAGCGTCCACGCAGGCGCGGAAACGTCCAAGTAGGCGCGGCAGCATGCAAGAAGGCGCAGAAGAGTCCAAGCAGGCGCGGAAGCGTCCAAGCAGGCGCGGAAGCGTCCAAGCAGTCGCGGAAGCGTCCAAGCAGGCGCGGAAGCGTCCAAGCAGGCGGGGAAGCATGCAAGCAGGCGCGGAAGCGTCCACGCAGGCGCGGAAACGTCCAAGTAGGCGCGGCAGCATGCAAGAAGGCGCAGAAGAGTCCAAGCAGGCGCGGAAGCGTCCAAGCAGACGCGGAAACGTCCAAGCAGGCGCGGTAGCGTCCAACCAGGCGCGGAAGCGTCCAAGCAGTCGCGGAAGCGTCCAAGCAGGCGCGGTAGCGTGCAAGCAGGCGCGGAAACGTCCAAGCATGCGCGGAAGCATACAAGAAGACGCAGAAGCGTCCAAGCAGTCGCGGAAACGTCCAAGCAGGCGCGGAAGCGTCCAAGCAGTCGCGGAAGCGTCCAAGCAGTCGCGGAAGCGTCCAAGCAGGCGCGGTAGCGTCCAAGCAGGTGCGGAAACGTCCAAGCAGGCGCGGAAGCATGCAAGAAGACGCAGAAGCGTCCAAGCAGTCGCGGAAACGTCCAAGCAGGCGCGGAAGCGTCCAAGCAGTCGCAGGAGCGTCCAAGCAGGCGCGGTAGCGTCCAACCAGGCGCGGAAGCGTCCAAGCAGTCGCGGAAGCGTCCAAGCAGGCGCGGAAGCATGCAAGCAGGCGCGGAAGCGTCCAAGCAGTCGCGGAAGCGTCCAAGCAGGCGCGGAAGAGTCCAAGAAGTCGCGGAAGCGTCCAAGCAGGCGCGGTAGCGTCCAAGCAGTCGCGGAAGAGTCCAAGCAGGCGCGGAAGCGTCCAAGCAGGCGCGGAAACGTCCAAGTAGGCGCGGAAGCATGCAAGAAGGCGCAGAAGAGTCCAAGCAGGCGCGGAAGCGTCCAAGCAGTCGCAGAAGCGTCCAAGCAGGCGCGGTAGCGTCCAACCAGGCGCGGATGCGTCCAAGCAGTCGCGGAAGCGTCCAAGCAGGCGCGGTAGCGTCCAAGCAGGCGCGGTAGAGTCCAAGCAGTCGCGGAAGCGTCCAAGCAGGCGCGGTAGCGTCCAACCAGGCGCGGATGCGTCCAAGCAGTCGCGGAAGCGTCCAAGCAGGCGCGGTAGCGTCCAAGCAGGCGCGGTAGAGTCCAAGCAGTCGCGGAAGCGTCCAAGCAGGCGCGGAAGCGTCCAAGCAGGCGGGGAAGCATGCAAGCAGGCGCGGAAGCGTCCACGCAGGCGCGGAAACGTCCAAGTAGGCGCGGCAGCATGCAAGAAGGCGCAGAAGAGTCCAAGCAGGCGCGGAAGCGTCCAAGCAGTCGCGGAAACGTCCAAGCAGGCGCGGTAGCGTCCAACCAGGCGCGGAAGCGTCCAAGCAGTCGCGGAAGCGTCCAAGCAGGCGCGGTAGCGTGCAAGCAGGCGCGGAAACGTCCAAGCATGCGCGGAAGCATACAAGAAGACGCAGAAGCGTCCAAGCAGTCGCGGAAACGTCCAAGCAGGCGCGGAAGCGTCCAAGCAGTCGCGGAAGCGTCCAAGCAGTCGCGGAAGCGTCCAAGCAGGCGCGGTAGCGTCCAAGCAGGTGCGGAAACGTCCAAGCAGGCGCGGAAGCATGCAAGAAGACGCAGAAGCGTCCAAGCAGTCGCGGAAACGTCCAAGCAGGCGCGGAAGCGTCCAAGCAGTCGCAGGAGCGTCCAAGCAGGCGCGGTAGCGTCCAACCAGGCGCGGAAGCGTCCAAGCAGTCGCGGAAGCGTCCAAGCAGGCGCGGAAGCATGCAAGCAGGCGCGGAAGCGTCCAAGCAGTCGCGGAAGCGTCCAAGCAGGCGCGGAAGAGTCCAAGAAGTCGCGGAAGCGTCCAAGCAGGCGCGGTAGCGTCCAAGCAGTCGCGGAAGAGTCCAAGCAGGCGCGGAAGCGTCCAAGCAGGCGCGGAAACGTCCAAGTAGGCGCGGAAGCATGCAAGAAGGCGCAGAAGAGTCCAAGCAGGCGCGGAAGCGTCCAAGCAGTCGCTGAAGCGTCCAAGCAGGCGCGGTAGCGTCCAAGCAGGCGCCGTAGCGTCCAACCAGGCGCGGATGCGTCCAAGCAGTCGCGGAAGCGTCCAAGCAGGCGCGGTAGCGTCCAAGCAGGCGCGGTAGAGTCCAAGCAGTCGCGGAAGCGTCCAAGCAGGCGCGGTAGCGTCCAAGCAGTCGCGGAAGCGTCCAAGCAGTCGCGGTAGAGTCCAAGCAGGCGGGGAAGCATGCAAGCAGGCGCGGTAGCGTCCAACCAGGCGCGGAAGCGTCCAAGCAGGCGGGGAAGCATGCAAGCAGGTGCGGAAGCGTCCAAGCAGGCGCGGAAACGTCCAAGTAGGCGCGGAAGCATGCAAGAAGGCGCAGAAGAGTCCAAGCAGGCGCGGAAGCGTCCAAGCAGTCGCAGAAGCGTCCAAGCAGGCGCGGTAGCGTCCAACCAGGCGCGGATGCGTCCAAGCAGTCGCGGAAGCGTCCAAGCAGGCGCGGTAGCGTCCAAGCAGGCGCGGTAGAGTCCAAGCAGTCGCGGAAGCGTCCAAGCAGGCGCGGTAGCGTCCAAGCAGTCGCGGAAGCGTCCAAGCAGTCGCGGTAGAGTCCAAGCAGGCGGGGAAGCATTCAAGCAATCGCGGAAGCGTCCAAGCAGGCGCGTTAGCATCCAAGCTGGCGCGGAAACGTCCAAGCAGGCGCGGAAGCATGCAAGAAGGCGCAGAAGAGTCCAAGCAGCCGCGGAAGCGTCCAAGCAGGCGGGGAAGCATGCAAGCAGGCGCGGAAGCGTCCACGCAGGCGCGGAAACGTCCAAGTAGGCGCGGCAGCATGCAAGAAGGCGCAGAAGAGTCCAAGCAGGCGCGGAAGCGTCCAAGCAGGCGCGGAAGCGTCCTAGCAGGCGCGGTAGAGTCCAAGCAGGCGCGGAAACGTCCAAGTAGGCGCGGCAGCATGCAAGAAGGCGCAGAAGATTCCTATCAGGCGCGGAAGCGTCCAAGCAGGCGGGGAAGCATGCAAGCAGGCGCGGAAGCATCCACGCATGCGCGGAAACGTCCAAGTAGGCGCGGCAGCATGCAAGAAGGCGCAGAAGAGTCCAAGCAGGCGCGGAAACGTCCAAGCATGCGCGGAAGCATGCAAGAAGACGCAGAAGCGTCCAAGCAGTCGCGGAAACGTCCAAGCAGGCGCGGAAGCGTCCAAGCAGTCGCGGAAGCGTCCAAGCAGGCGCGGAAGCGTCCAAGCAGTCGCGGAAGCGTCCAAGCAGTCGCGGAAGCGTCCAAGCAGGCGCGGAAGCGTCCAAGAAGGCGCGGAAGCATGCAAGAAGACGCAGAAGAGTCCAAGCAGGCGCGGAAGCGTCCAAGCAGGCGGGGAAGCATGCAAGAAGACGCAGAACAGTCCAAGCAGGCGCGGAAGCGTCCAAGCAGTCGCGGAAGCGTCCAAGCAGTCGCGGAAGCGTCCAAGCAGGCGCGGAAGCGTCCAAGCAGGCGGGGAAGCATGCAAGCAGGCGCGGAAGCGTCCACGCAGGCGCGGAAACGTCCAAGTAGGCGCGGCAGCATCCATATAGGCGCGAAAGCGTCAAAGCAGGCGCGGAAGCGTCCAAGCAGGCGCGGAAACGTCCAAGTAGGCGCGGAAGCATGCAAGAAGGAGCAGAAGAGTCCAAGCAGGCGCGGAAGCGTCCAAGCAGGCGCGGAAGCATCCATATAGGCGCGGAAGCGTCCAAGCAGGCGCGGAAACGTCCATGTAGGGACGGAAGCATGCAAGAAGGCGCAGAAGAGTTCAAACAGGCGCGGAAGCGTCCAAGCAGGCGCGGTAGCGTCCAAGCAGGCGCGGTAGCGTCCAAGCAGGCGCGGAAGCGTCCAAGCAGGCGCAGAAGCATGCAAGCAGGCGCGAAAGCGTCCAGGCAGGCGCGAGAACGTCCAAGTAGGCGCGGTAGCGTCCAAGCAGGCGCAGAAGAGTCCAAGCAGGCGCGGAAGCGTCCAAGCAGTCGCGGAAGCGTCCAAGCAGGCGCGGTAGCGTCCAAGCAGGCGCGGATGCGTCCAAGCAGTCGCGGAAGCGTCCAAGCAGGCGCGGTAGCGTCCAAGCAGGCGCGGAAACGTCCAAGCAGGCGCGGAAGCATGCAAGAAGACGCAGAAGAGTCCAAGCAGGCGCGGAAGCGTCCAAGCAGTCGCGGAAGCGTCCAAGCAGGCGTGGAAGAGTCCAAGCAGGCGTGGCAGCGTCCAAGCAGGCGCGGAAACGTCCAAGCAGGCGCGGAAGCATGCAAGAAGACGCAGAAGAGTCCAAGCAGGCGCGGAAGCGTCCAACCAGTCGCGGAAGCGTCCAAGCAGGCGCGGTAGCGTCCAAGCAGTCGCGGAAGCGTCCAAGCAGGCGCGGTAGCGTCCAAGCAGGCGCGGAAGCGTGCAAGCAGACGCGGAAGCGTCCAAGCAGGCGCGGAAGCATGCAAGAAGACGCAGAAGAGTCCAAGCAGGCGCGGAAGCGTCCAAGCAGGCGGGGAAGCATGCAAGAAGACGCAGAACAGTCCAAGCAGGCGCGGAAGCGTCCAAGCAGTCGCGGAAGCGTCCAAGCAGTCGCGGAAGCGTCCAAGCAGGCGCGGAAGCGTCCAAGCAGGCGGGGAAGCATGCAAGCAGGCGCGGAAGCGTCCACGCAGGCGCGGAAACGTCCAAGTAGGCGCGGCAGCATCCATATAGGCGCGAAAGCGTCAAAGCAGGCGCGGAAGCGTCCAAGCAGGCGCGGAAACGTCCAAGTAGGCGCGGAAGCATGCAAGAAGGAGCAGAAGAGTCCAAGCAGGCGCGGAAGCGTCCAAGCAGGCGCGGAAGCATCCATATAGGCGCGGAAGCGTCCAAGCAGGCGCGGAAACGTCCATGTAGGGACGGAAGCATGCAAGAAGGCGCAGAAGAGTTCAAACAGGCGCGGAAGCGTCCAAGCAGGCGCGGTAGCGTCCAAGCAGGCGCGGTAGCGTCCAAGCAGGCGCGGAAGCGTCCAAGCAGGCGCAGAAGCATGCAAGCAGGCGCGAAAGCGTCCAGGCAGGCGCGAGAACGTCCAAGTAGGCGCGGTAGCGTCCAAGCAGGCGCAGAAGAGTCCAAGCAGGCGCGGAAGCGTCCAAGCAGTCGCGGAAGCGTCCAAGCAGGCGCGGTAGCGTCCAAGCAGGCGCGGATGCGTCCAAGCAGTCGCGGAAGCGTCCAAGCAGGCGCGGTAGCGTCCAAGCAGGCGCGGAAACGTCCAAGCAGGCGCGGAAGCATGCAAGAAGACGCAGAAGAGTCCAAGCAGGCGCGGAAGCGTCCAAGCAGTCGCGGAAGCGTCCAAGCAGGCGTGGAAGAGTCCAAGCAGGCGTGGCAGCGTCCAAGCAGGCGCGGAAACGTCCAAGCAGGCGCGGAAGCATGCAAGAAGACGCAGAAGAGTCCAAGCAGGCGCGGAAGCGTCCAACCAGTCGCGGAAGCGTCCAAGCAGGCGCGGTAGCGTCCAAGCAGTCGCGGAAGCGTCCAAGCAGGCGCGGTAGCGTCCAAGCAGGCGCGGAAGCGTGCAAGCAGACGCGGAAGCGTCCAAGCAGGCGCGGAAGCATGCAAGAAGACGCAGAAGAGTCCAAGCAGGCGCGGAAGCGTCCAAGCAGTCGCGGAAGCGTCCAAGCAGGCGCGGAAACGTCCAAGCAGGCGTGGAAGCGTCCAAGCAGACGCGGAAGCGTCCAAGCAGGCGCGGTAGCGTCCAACCAGGCGCGGAAGCGTCCAAGCAGTCGCGGAAGCGTCCAAGCAGGCGCGGAAGCGTCCAAGCAGTCGCGGAAGCGTCCAAGCAGGCGGGGAAGCATGCAAGCAGGCGCGGCAACATCCAAGTAGGCGCGGCAGCATGCAAGAAGGCGCAGGAGAGTCCAAGCAGTCGCGGAAGCGTCCAAGCAGTCGCGGAAGCCTCCAAGCAGGCGCGGTAGCGTCCAAGCAGGCGCGGTAGCGTCCAAGCAGGCGTGGGAGCGTCCAAGCAGGCGCGGAAGCGTCCCAGCAGGCGCGGAAGCATGCAAGAAGGCGCAGAAGAGTCCAAGCAGGCGCGGAAGCGTCCTAGCAGTCGCGGAAGAGTCCAAGCAGTCGCGGAAGCGTCCAAGCAATCGCGGAAGCCTCCAAGCAGGCGTGGGAGCGTCCAAGCAGGCGCGGTAGCGTCCAAGCAGGCGCGGAAGCATGCAAGAAGACGCAGAAGAGTCCAAGCAGGCGCGGAAGCGTCCAAGCAGTCGCGGAAGCGTCCAAGCATTCGCGGAAGCGTCCAAGCAGGCGCGGTAGCGTCCAAGCAGGTGCGGAAACGTCCAAGCAGGCGCGGAAGCATGCAAGAAGACGCAGAAGCGTCCAAGCAGTCGCGGAAACGTCCAAGCAGGCGCGGTAGCGTCCAACCAGGCGCGGAAGCGTCCAAGCACTCGCGGAAGCGTCCAAGCAGGCGTGGTAGCGTCCAAGCAGGCGTGGGAGCGTCCAAGCAGGCGCGGAAGCGTCCCAGCAGGCGCGGAAGCATGCAAGAAGGCACAGAAGAGTCCAAGCAGGCGCGGAAGCGTCCTAGCAGTCGCGGAAGAGTCCAAGCAGGCGCGGAAGCGTCCAAGCAGTCGCGGAAGCGTCCAAGCAGGCGCGGAAGCGTCCAAGCAGTCGCGGAAGCGTCCAAGCAGGCGCGGTAACGTCCAAGTAGGCGCGGAAGCATGCAAGAAGGCGCGGTAGCGTCCAAGCAGGCGCGGAAACGTCCAAGCAGGCGCGGAAGCATGCAAGAAGACGCAGAAGAGTCCAAGCAGGCGCGGAAGCGTCCAAGCAGTCGCGGAAGCGTCCAAGCAGGCGTGGAAGAGTCCAAGCAGGCGTGGCAGCGTCCAAGCAGGCGCGGAAACGTCCAAGCAGGCGCGGAAGCATGCAAGAAGACGCAGAAGAGTCCAAGCAGGCGCGGAAGCGTCCAACCAGTCGCGGAAGCGTCCAAGCAGGCGCGGTAGCGTCCAAGCAGTCGCGGAAGCGTCCAAGCAGGCGCGGTAGCGTCCAAGCAGGCGCGGAAGCGTGCAAGCAGACGCGGAAGCGTCCAAGCAGGCGCGGAAGCATGCAAGAAGACGCAGAAGAGTCCAAGCAGGCGCGGAAGCGTCCAAGCAGTCGCGGAAGCGTCCAAGCAGGCGCGGAAACGTCCAAGCAGGCGTGGAAGCGTCCAAGCAGACGCGGAAGCGTCCAAGCAGGCGCGGTAGCGTCCAACCAGGCGCGGAAGCGTCCAAGCAGTCGCGGAAGCGTCCAAGCAGGCGCGGAAGCGTCCAAGCAGTCGCGGAAGCGTCCAAGCAGGCGGGGAAGCATGCAAGCAGGCGCGGCAACATCCAAGTAGGCGCGGCAGCATGCAAGAAGGCGCAGGAGAGTCCAAGCAGTCGCGGAAGCGTCCAAGCAGTCGCGGAAGCCTCCAAGCAGGCGCGGTAGCGTCCAAGCAGGCGCGGTAGCGTCCAAGCAGGCGTGGGAGCGTCCAAGCAGGCGCGGAAGCGTCCCAGCAGGCGCGGAAGCATGCAAGAAGGCGCAGAAGAGTCCAAGCAGGCGCGGAAGCGTCCTAGCAGTCGCGGAAGAGTCCAAGCAGTCGCGGAAGCGTCCAAGCAATCGCGGAAGCCTCCAAGCAGGCGTGGGAGCGTCCAAGCAGGCGCGGTAGCGTCCAAGCAGGCGCGGAAGCATGCAAGAAGACGCAGAAGAGTCCAAGCAGGCGCGGAAGCGTCCAAGCAGTCGCGGAAGCGTCCAAGCATTCGCGGAAGCGTCCAAGCAGGCGCGGTAGCGTCCAAGCAGGTGCGGAAACGTCCAAGCAGGCGCGGAAGCATGCAAGAAGACGCAGAAGCGTCCAAGCAGTCGCGGAAACGTCCAAGCAGGCGCGGTAGCGTCCAACCAGGCGCGGAAGCGTCCAAGCACTCGCGGAAGCGTCCAAGCAGGCGTGGTAGCGTCCAAGCAGGCGTGGGAGCGTCCAAGCAGGCGCGGAAGCGTCCCAGCAGGCGCGGAAGCATGCAAGAAGGCACAGAAGAGTCCAAGCAGGCGCGGAAGCGTCCTAGCAGTCGCGGAAGAGTCCAAGCAGGCGCGGAAGCGTCCAAGCAGTCGCGGAAGCGTCCAAGCAGGCGCGGAAGCGTCCAAGCAGTCGCGGAAGCGTCCAAGCAGGCGCGGTAACGTCCAAGTAGGCGCGGAAGCATGCAAGAAGGCGCGGAAGCGTCCAAGCAGGCGCGGTAGCGTCCAAGCAGGCGCGGAAACGTCCAACCAGGCGCGGAAGCATGCAAGAAGGCGCAGAAGAGTCCAAGCAGGTGCGGAAGCGTCCAAGCAGGCGCGGAAGCGTCCAAGCAGGCGCGGAAGCGTCCAAGCAGTCGCGGAAGCGTCCAAGCAGGCGCGGTAGCGTCCAAGCAGGCGCGGAAACGTCCAAGCAGGCCCGGAAGCGTCCAAGCAGGCGCGGAAGCGTCCAAGCAGTCGCGGAAGCGTCCAAGCAGTCGCGGAAGCGTCCAAGCAGGCGCGGAAGCGTCCAAGCAGGCGCGGAAGCGTCCAAGCAGTCGTGGGAGCGTCCAAGCAGGCGCGGTAGCGTCCAAGCAGGTGCGGAAACGTCCAAGCAGGCGCGGAAGCATGCAAGAAGACGCAGAGGCGTCCAAGCAGTCGCGGAAACGTCCAAGCAGGCGCGGTAGCGTCCAAGCAGGCGTGGGAGCGTCCAAGCAGGCGCGGAAGCGTCCAAGCAGGCGCGGAAGCGTCCAAGCAGGCGCGGAAGCATGCAAGAAGGCGCAGAAGAGTCCAAGCAGGCGCGGAAGCGTCCAAGCAGTCGCAGAAGCGTCCAAGCAGGCGCGGTAGCGTCCAACCAGGCGCGGATGCGTCCAAGCAGTCGCGGAAGCGTCCAAGCAGGCGCGGTAGCGTCCAAGCAGGCGCGGAAGCATCCATATAGGCGCGAAAGCGTCAAAGCAGGCGCGGAAGCGTCCAAGCAGGCGCGGAAACGTCCAAGTAGGCGCGGAAGCATGCAAGAAGGAGCAGAAGAGTCCAAGCAGGCGCGGAAGCGTCCAAGCAGGCGCGGAAGCATGCAAGAAGGCGCGGAAGCGTCCAAGCAGGCGCGGAAGCATGCAAGAAGGCGCGGAAGCGTCCAAGCAGGCGCGGAAACGTCCATGTAGGGACGGAAGCATGCAAGAAGGCGCAGAAGAGTTCAAACAGGCGCGGAAGCGTCCAAGCAGGCGCGGTAGCGTCCAAGCAGGCGCGGTAGCGTCCAAGCAGGCGCGGAAGCGTCCAAGCAGGCGCAGAAGCATGCAAGCAGGCGCGGAAACATCCAAGTAGGCGCGGCAGCATGCAAGAAGGCGCAGGAGAGTCCAAGCAGTCGCGGAAGCGTCCAAGCAGTCGCGGAAGCCTCCAAGCAGGCGCGGTAGCGTCCAAGCAGGCGCGGTAGCGTCCAAGCAGGCGTGGGAGCGTCCAAGCAGGCGCGGAAGCGTCCCAGCAGGCGCGGAAGCATGCAAGAAGGCGCAGAAGAGTCCAAGCAGGCGCGGAAGCGTCCTAGCAGTCGCGGAAGAGTCCAAGCAGTCACGGAAGCGTCCAAGCAATCGCGGAAGCGTCCAAGCAGGCGCGGATGCGTCCAAGCAGGCGCGGAAGCGTCCAAGCAGGCGCGGAAGCGTCCAAGCAGTCGCAGGAGCGTCCAAGCAGGCGCGGTAGCGTCCAACCAGGCGCGGAAGCGTCCAAGCAGTCGCGGAAGCGTCCAAGCAGGCGCGGAAGCATGCAAGCAGGCGCGGAAGCGTCCAAGCAGTCGCGGAAGCGTCCAAGCAGGCGCGGAAGAGTCCAAGAAGTCGCGGAAGCGTCCAAGCAGGCGTGGGAGCGTCCAAGCAGGCGCGGAAGCGTCCAAGCTGGCGCGGAAGCATGCAAGAAGGCGCAGAAGAGTCCAAGCAGGCGCGGAAGCGTCCAAGCAGTCGCGGAAGCGTCCAAGCAGGCGCGGAAACGTCCAAGCAGGCGCGGAAGCGTCCAAGCAGGCGGGGAAGCATGCACGCAGGCGCGGAAGCGTCCAAGCAGGCGCGGAAACGTCCAAGTAGGCGCGGCAGCATGCAAGAAGGCGCACAAGATTCCTATCAGGCGCGGAAGCGTCCAAGCAGGCGGGGAAGCATGCAAGCAGGTGCGGAAGCGTCCACGCAGGCGCGGAAACGTCCAAGTAGGCGCGGCAGCATGCAAGAAGGCGCAGAAGAGTCCAAGCAGGCGCGGAAGCGTCCAAGCAATCGCGGAAGCGTCCAAGCAGGCGCGTTAGCATCCAAGCTGGCGCGGAAACGTCCAAGCAGGCGCGGAAGCATGCAAGAAGGCGCAGAAGAGTCCAAGCAGCCGCGGAAGCGTCCAAGCAGGCGGGGAAGCATGCAAGCAGGCGCGGAAGCGTCCACGCAGGCGCGGAAACGTCCAAGTAGGCGCGGCAGCATGCAAGAAGGCGCAGAAGAGTCCAAGCAGGCGCGGAAGCGTCCAAGCAGGCGCGGAAGCGTCCAAGCAGTCGCGGAAGCGTCCAAGCAGGCGCGGAAGCGTCCAAGCAGGCGGGGAAGCATGCAAGCAGGCGCGGAAGCGTCCACGCAGGCGCGGAAACGTCCAAGTAGGCGCGGCAGCATGCAAGAAGGCGCAGAAGAGTCCAAGCAGGCGCGGAAGCGTCCAAGCAGACGCGGAAACGTCCAAGCAGGCGCGGTAGCGTCCAACCAGGCGCGGAAGCGTCCAAGCAGTCGCGGAAGCGTCCAAGCAGGCGCGGTAGCGTGCAAGCAGGCGCGGAAACGTCCAAGCATGCGCGGAAGCATACAAGAAGACGCAGAAGCGTCCAAGCAGTCGCGGAAACGTCCAAGCAGGCGCGGAAGCGTCCAAGCAGTCGCGGAAGCGTCCAAGCAGTCGCGGAAGCGTCCAAGCAGGCGCGGTAGCGTCCTAGCAGGTGCGGAAACGTCCAAGCAGGCGCGGAAGCATGCAAGAAGACGCAGAAGCGTCCAAGCAGTCGCGGAAACGTCCAAGCAGGCGCGGAAGCGTCCAAGCAGTCGCAGGAGCGTCCAAGCAGGCGCGGTAGCGTCCAACCAGGCGCGGAAGCGTCCAAGCAGTCGCGGAAGCGTCCAAGCAGGCGCGGAAGCATGCAAGCAGGCGCGGAAGCGTCCAAGCAGTCGCGGAAGCGTCCAAGCAGGCGCGGAAGAGTCCAAGAAGTCGCGGAAGCGTCCAAGCAGGCGCGGTAGCGTCCAAGCAGTCGCGGAAGAGTCCAAGCAGGCGCGGAAGCGTCCAAGCAGGCGCGGAAACGTCCAAGTAGGCGCGGAAGCATGCAAGAAGGCGCAGAAGAGTCCAAGCAGGCGCGGAAGCGTCCAAGCAGTCGCAGAAGCGTCCAAGCAGGCGCGGTAGCGTCCAACCAGGCGCGGATGCGTCCAAGCAGTCGCGGAAGCGTCCAAGCAGGCGCGGTAGCGTCCAAGCAGGCGCGGTAGAGTCCAAGCAGTCGCGGAAGCGTCCAAGCAGGCGCGGTAGCGTCCAACCAGGCGCGGATGCGTCCAAGCAGTCGCGGAAGCGTCCAAGCAGGCGCGGTAGCGTCCAAGCAGGCGCGGTAGAGTCCAAGCAGTCGCGGAAGCGTCCAAGCAGGCGCGGAAGCGTCCAAGCAGGCGGGGAAGCATGCAAGCAGGCGCGGAAGCGTCCACGCAGGCGCGGAAACGTCCAAGTAGGCGCGGCAGCATGCAAGAAGGCGCAGAAGAGTCCAAGCAGGCGCGGAAGCGTCCAAGCAGTCGCGGAAACGTCCAAGCAGGCGCGGTAGCGTCCAACCAGGCGCGGAAGCGTCCAAGCAGTCGCGGAAGCGTCCAAGCAGGCGCGGTAGCGTGCAAGCAGGCGCGGAAACGTCCAAGCATGCGCGGAAGCATACAAGAAGACGCAGAAGCGTCCAAGCAGTCGCGGAAACGTCCAAGCAGGCGCGGAAGCGTCCAAGCAGTCGCGGAAGCGTCCAAGCAGTCGCGGAAGCGTCCAAGCAGGCGCGGTAGCGTCCAAGCAGGTGCGGAAACGTCCAAGCAGGCGCGGAAGCATGCAAGAAGACGCAGAAGCGTCCAAGCAGTCGCGGAAACGTCCAAGCAGGCGCGGAAGCGTCCAAGCAGTCGCAGGAGCGTCCAAGCAGGCGCGGTAGCGTCCAACCAGGCGCGGAAGCGTCCAAGCAGTCGCGGAAGCGTCCAAGCAGGCGCGGAAGCATGCAAGCAGGCGCGGAAGCGTCCAAGCAGTCGCGGAAGCGTCCAAGCAGGCGCGGAAGAGTCCAAGAAGTCGCGGAAGCGTCCAAGCAGGCGCGGTAGCGTCCAAGCAGTCGCGGAAGAGTCCAAGCAGGCGCGGAAGCGTCCAAGCAGTCGCGGAAGCGTCCAAGCAGGCGGGGAAGCATGCAAGCAGGCGCGGAAGCGTCCACGCAGGCGCGGAAACGTCCAAGTAGGCGCGGCAGCATCCATATAGGCGCGAAAGCGTCAAAGCAGGCGCGGAAGCGTCCAAGCAGGCGCGGAAACGTCCAAGTAGGCGCGGAAGCATGCAAGAAGGAGCAGAAGAGTCCAAGCAGGCGCGGAAGCGTCCAAGCAGGCGCGGAAGCATCCATATAGGCGCGGAAGCGTCCAAGCAGGCGCGGAAGCGTCCAAGCAGGAGCAGAAGCATGCAAGCAGGCGCGAAAGCGTCCAGGCAGGCGCGAGAACGTCCAAGTAGGCGCGGTAGCGTCCAAGCAGGCGCAGAAGAGTCCAAGCAGGCGCGGAAGCGTCCAAGCAGTCGCGGAAGCGTCCAAGCAGGCGCGGTAGCGTCCAAGCAGGCGCGGATGCGTCCAAGCAGTCGCGGAAGCGTCCAAGCAGGCGCGGTAGCGTCCAAGCAGGCGCGGAAGCGTCCAAGCAGGCGCAGAAGCATGCAAGCAGGCGCGAAAGCGTCCAGGCAGGCGCGAGAACGTCCAAGTAGGCGCGGTAGCGTCCAAGCAGGCGCGGTAGCGTCCAAGCAGGCGCGGAAGCGTCCAAGCAGGCGCAGAAGCATGCAAGCAGGCGCGAAAGCGTCCAGGCAGGCGCGAGAACGTCCAAGTAGGCGCGGTAGCGTCCAAGCAGGCGCAGAAGAGTCCAAGCAGGCGCGGAAGCGTCCAAGCAGTCGCGGAAGCGTCCAAGCAGGCGCGGTAGCGTCCAAGCAGGCGCGGATGCGTCCAAGCAGTCGCGGAAGCGTCCAAGCAGGCGCGGTAGCGTCCAAGCAGGCGCGGAAACGTCCAAGCAGGCGCGGAAGCATGCAAGAAGACGCAGAAGAGTCCAAGCAGGCGCGGAAGCGTCCAAGCAGTCGCGGAAGCGTCCAAGCAGGCGTGGAAGAGTCCAAGCAGGCGTGGCAGCGTCCAAGCAGGCGCGGAAACGTCCAAGCAGGCGCGGAAGCATGCAAGAAGACGCAGAAGAGTCCAAGCAGGCGCGGAAGCGTCCAACCAGTCGCGGAAGCGTCCAAGCAGGCGCGGTAGCGTCCAAGCAGTCGCGGAAGCGTCCAAGCAGGCGCGGTAGCGTCCAAGCAGGCGCGGAAGCGTGCAAGCAGACGCGGAAGCGTCCAAGCAGGCGCGGAAGCATGCAAGAAGACGCAGAAGAGTCCAAGCAGGCGCGGAAGCGTCCAAGCAGGCGGGGAAGCATGCAAGAAGACGCAGAACAGTCCAAGCAGGCGCGGAAGCGTCCAAGCAGTCGCGGAAGCGTCCAAGCAGTCGCGGAAGCGTCCAAGCAGGCGCGGAAGCGTCCAAGCAGGCGGGGAAGCATGCAAGCAGGCGCGGAAGCGTCCACGCAGGCGCGGAAACGTCCAAGTAGGCGCGGCAGCATCCATATAGGCGCGAAAGCGTCAAAGCAGGCGCGGAAGCGTCCAAGCAGGCGCGGAAACGTCCAAGTAGGCGCGGAAGCATGCAAGAAGGAGCAGAAGAGTCCAAGCAGGCGCGGAAGCGTCCAAGCAGGCGCGGAAGCATCCATATAGGCGCGGAAGCGTCCAAGCAGGCGCGGAAACGTCCATGTAGGGACGGAAGCATGCAAGAAGGCGCAGAAGAGTTCAAACAGGCGCGGAAGCGTCCAAGCAGGCGCGGTAACGTCCAAGCAGGCGCGGTAGCGTCCAAGCAGGCGCGGAAGCGTCCAAGCAGGCGCAGAAGCATGCAAGCAGGCGCGAAAGCGTCCAGGCAGGCGCGAGAACGTCCAAGTAGGCGCGGTAGCGTCCAAGCAGGCGCAGAAGAGTCCAAGCAGGCGCGGAAGCGTCCAAGCAGTCGCGGAAGCGTCCAAGCAGGCGCGGTAGCGTCCAAGCAGGCGCGGATGCGTCCAAGCAGTCGCGGAAGCGTCCAAGCAGGCGCGGTAGCGTCCAAGCAGGCGCGGAAACGTCCAAGCAGGCGCGGAAGCATGCAAGAAGACGCAGAAGAGTCCAAGCAGGCGCGGAAGCGTCCAAGCAGTCGCGGAAGCGTCCAAGCATTCGCGGAAGCGTCCAAGCAGGCGCGGTAGCGTCCAAGCAGGTGCGGAAACGTCCAAGCAGGCGCGGAAGCATGCAAGAAGACGCAGAAGCGTCCAAGCAGTCGCGGAAACGTCCAAGCAGGCGCGGTAGCGTCCAACCAGGCGCGGAAGCGTCCAAGCACTCGCGGAAGCGTCCAAGCAGGCGTGGTAGCGTCCAAGCAGGCGTGGGAGCGTCCAAGCAGGCGCGGAAGCGTCCCAGCAGGCGCGGAAGCATGCAAGAAGGCACAGAAGAGTCCAAGCAGGCGCGGAAGCGTCCTAGCAGTCGCGGAAGAGTCCAAGCAGGCGCGGAAGCGTCCAAGCAGTCGCTGAAGCGTCCAAGCAGGCGCGGAAGCGTCCAAGCAGTCGCGGAAGCGTCCAAGCAGGCGCGGTAACGTCCAAGTAGGCGCGGAAGCATGCAAGAAGGCGCGGAAGCGTCCAAGCAGGCGCGGTAGCGTCCAAGCAGGCGCGGAAACGTCCAACCAGGCGCGGAAGCATGCAAGAAGGCGCAGAAGAGTCCAAGCAGGTGCGGAAGCGTCCAAGCAGGCGCGGAAGCGTCCAAGCAGGCGCGGAAGCGTCCAAGCAGTCGCGGAAGCGTCCAAGCAGGCGCGGTAGCGTCCAAGCAGGCGCGGAAACGTCCAAGCAGGCCCGGAAGCGTCCAAGCAGGCGCGGAAGCGTCCAAGCAGTCGCGGAAGCGTCCAAGCAGTCGCGGAAGCGTCCAAGCAGGCGCGGAAGCGTCCAAGCAGGCGCGGAAGCGTCCAAGCAGTCGTGGGAGCGTCCAAGCAGGCGCGGTAGCGTCCAAGCAGGTGCGGAAACGTCCAAGCAGGCGCGGAAGCATGCAAGAAGACGCAGAAGCGTCCAAGCAGTCGCGGAAACGTCCAAGCAGGCGCGGTAGCGTCCAAGCAGGCGTGGGAGCGTCCAAGCAGGCGCGGAAGCGTCCAAGCAGGCGCGGAAGCGTCCAAGCAGGCGCGGAAGCATGCAAGAAGGCGCAGAAGAGTCCAAGCAGGCGCGGAAGCGTCCAAGCAGTCGCAGAAGCGTCCAAGCAGGCGCGGTAGCGTCCAACCAGGCGCGGATGCGTCCAAGCAGTCGCGGAAGCGTCCAAGCAGGCGCGGTAGCGTCCAAGCAGGCGCGGAAGCATCCATATAGGCGCGAAAGCGTCAAAGCAGGCGCGGAAGCGTCCAAGCAGGCGCGGAAACGTCCAAGTAGGCGCGGAAGCATGCAAGAAGGAGCAGAAGAGTCCAAGCAGGCGCGGAAGCGTCCAAGCAGGCGCGGAAGCATGCAAGAAGGCGCGGAAGCGTCCAAGCAGGCGCGGAAACGTCCATGTAGGGACGGAAGCATGCAAGAAGGCGCAGAAGAGTTCAAACAGGCGCGGAAGCGTCCAAGCAGGCGCGGTAGCGTCCAAGCAGGCGCGGTAGCGTCCAAGCAGGCGCGGAAGCGTCCAAGCAGGCGCAGAAGCATGCAAGCAGGCGCGAAAGCGTCCAGGCAGGCGCGAGAACGTCCAAGTAGGCGCGGAAGCATGCAAGAAGGCGCGGAAACATCCAAGTAGGCGCGGCAGCATGCAAGAAGGCGCAGGAGAGTCCAAGCAGTCGCGGAAGCGTCCAAGCAGTCGCGGAAGCCTCCAAGCAGGCGCGGTAGCGCCCAAGCAGGCGTGGAAGCGTCCAAGCAGACGCGGAAGCGTCCAAGCAGGCGCGGTAGCGTCCAACCAGGCGCGGAAGCGTCCAAGCAGTCGCGGAAGCGTCCAAGCAGGCGCGGAAGCGTCCAAGCAGGCGCGGTAGCGTCCAACCAGTCGCGGAAGCGTCCAAGCAGGCGCGGAAGCGTCCAACCAGTCGCGGAAGCGTCCAAGCAGGCGCGGTAGCGCCCAAGCAGGCGTGGAAGCGTCCAAGCAGACGCGGAAGCGTCCAAGCAGGCGCGGTAGCGTCCAACCAGGCGCGGAAGCGTCCAAGCAGTCGCGGAAGCGTCCAAGCAGGCGCGGAAGCGTCCAAGCAGTCGCGGAAGCGTCCAAGCAGGCGGGGAAGCATGCAAGCAGGCGCGGAAACATCCAAGTAGGCGCGGCAGCATGCAAGAAGGCGCAGGAGAGTCCAAGCAGTCGCGGAAGCGTCCAAGCAGTCGCGGAAGCCTCCAAGCAGGCGCGGTAGCGTCCAAGCAGGCGCGGTAGCGTCCAAGCAGGCGTGGGAGCGTCCAAGCAGGCGCGGAAGCGTCCCAGCAGGCGCGGAAGCATGCAAGAAGGCGCAGAAGAGTCCAAGCAGGCGCGGAAGCGTCCTAGCAGTCGCGGAAGAGTCCAAGCAGTCACGGAAGCGTCCAAGCAATCGCGGAAGCGTCCAAGCAGGCGCGGATGCGTCCAAGCAGGCGCGGAAGCGTCCAAGCAGGCGTGGGAGCGTCCAAGCAGGCGCAGAAGAGTCCAAGCAGGCGCGGAAGCGTCCTAGCAGTCGCGGAAGGGTCCAAGCAGGCGCGGTAGCGTCCAAGCAGGCGCGGAAACGTCCAAGCAGGCCCGGAAGCGTCCAAGCAGGCGCGGAAGCGTCCAAGCAGTCGCGGAAGCGTCCAAGCAGTCGCGGAAGCGTCCAAGCAGGCGCGGAAGCGTCCAAGCAGGCGCGGAAGCGTCCAAGCAGGCGTGGGAGCGTCCAAGCAGGCGCGGTAGCGTCCAAGCAGGCGCGGAAGCATGCAAGAAGACGCAGAAGAGTCCAAGCAGGCGCGGAAGCGTCCAAGCAGTCGCGGAAGCGTCCAAGCAGTCGCGGAAGCGTCCAAGCAGGCGCGGTAGCGTCCAAGCAGGTGCGGAAACGTCCAAGCAGGCGCGGAAGCATGCAAGAAGACGCAGAAGCGTCCAAGCAGTCGCGGAAACGTCCAAGCAGGCGCGGTAGCGTCCAACCAGGCGCGGAAGCGTCCAAGCAGTCGCGGAAGCGTCCAAGCAGGCGCGGTAGCGTCCAAGCAGGCGCGGAAACGTCCAAGCAGGCGCGGAAGCGTCCAAGCAGGCGCGGAAGCGTCCAAGCAGTCGCGGAAGCGTCCAAGCAGGCGCGGTAGCGTCCAAGCAGGCGTGGGAGCGTCCAAGCAGGCGCGGAAGCGTCCAAGCAGGCGCGGAAGCATGCAAGAAGGCGCAGAAGAGTCCAAGCAGGCGCGGAAGCGTCCAAGCAGTCGCGGAAGCGTCCAAGCAGGCGCGGAAACGTCCAAGCAGGCGTGGAAGCGTCCAAGCAGACGCGGAAGCGTCCAAGCAGGCGCGGTAGCGTCCAACCAGGCGCGGAAGCGTCCAAGCAGTCGCGGAAGCGTCCAAGCAGGCGCGGTAGCGTCCAAGCAGGCGCGGAAACGTCCAAGCAGGCGCGGAAGCGTCCAAGCAGGCGCGGAAGCGTCCAAGCAGTCGCGGAAGCGTCCAAGCAATCGCGGAAGCGTCCAAGCAGGCGCGGATGCGTCCAAGCAGGCGCGGAAGCGTCCAAGCAGGCGTGGGAGCGTCCAAGCAGGCGCAGAAGAGTCCAAGCAGGCGCGGAAGCGTCCTAGCAGTCGCGGAAGGGTCCAAGCAGGCGCGGTAGCGTCCAAGCAGGCGCGGAAACGTCCAAGCAGGCCCGGAAGCGTCCAAGCAGGCGCGGAAGCGTCCAAGCAGTCGCGGAAGCGTCCAAGCAGTCGCGGAAGCGTCCAAGCAGGCGCGGAAGCGTCCAAGCAGGCGCGGAAGCGTCCAAGCAGGCGTGGGAGCGTCCAAGCAGGCGCGGTAGCGTCCAAGCAGGCGCGGAAGCATGCAAGAAGACGCAGAAGAGTCCAAGCAGGCGCGGAAGCGTCCAAGCAGTCGCGGAAGCGTCCAAGCAGTCGCGGAAGCGTCCAAGCAGGCGCGGTAGCGTCCAAGCAGGTGCGGAAACGTCCAAGCAGGCGCGGAAGCATGCAAGAAGACGCAGAAGCGTCCAAGCAGTCGCGGAAAAGTCCAAGCAGGCGCGGTAGCGTCCAACCAGGCGCGGAAGCGTCCAAGCAGTCGCGGAAGCGTCCAAGCAGGCGCGGTAGCGTCCAAGCAGGCGCGGAAACGTCCAAGCAGGCGCGGAAGCGTCCAAGCAGGCGCGGAAGCGTCCAAGCAGTCGCGGAAGCGTCCAAGCAGGCGCGGTAGCGTCCAAGCAGGCGTGGGAGCGTCCAAGCAGGCGCGGAAGCGTCCAAGCAGGCGCGGAAGCATGCAAGAAGGCGCAGAAGAGTCCAAGCAGGCGCGGAAGCGTCCTAGCAGTCGCGGAAGAGTCCAAGCAGGCGCGGAAGCGTCCAAGCAGTCGCGGAAGCGTCCAAGCAGGCGCGGAAGCGTCCAAGCAGTCGCGGAAGCGTCCAAGCAGGCGCGGTAACGTCCAAGTAGGCGCGGAAGCATGCAAGAAGGCGCGGAAGCGTCCAAGCAGGCGCGGTAGCGTCCAAGCAGGCGCGGAAACGTCCAACCAGGCGCGGAAGCATGCAAGAAGGCGCAGAAGAGTCCAAGCAGGTGCGGAAGCGTCCAAGCAGGCGCGGAAGCGTCCAAGCAGGCGCGGAAGCGTCCAAGCAGTCGCGGAAGCGTCCAAGCAGGCGCGGTAGCGTCCAAGCAGGCGCGGAAACGTCCAAGCAGGCCCGGAAGCGTCCAAGCAGGCGCGGAAGCGTCCAAGCAGTCGCGGAAGCGTCCAAGCAGTCGCGGAAGCGTCCAATCAGTCGCGGAAGCGTCCAAGCAGGCGCGGAAGCGTCCAAGCAGGCGCGGAAGCGTCCTAGCAGTCGCGGAAGAGTCCAAGCAGGCGCGGAAGCGTCCAAGCAGTCGCGGAAGCGTCCAAGCAGGCGCGGAAGCGTCCAAGCAGTCGCGGAAGCGTCCAAGCAGGTGCGGAAGCGTCCAAGCAGGCGCGGAAGCGTCCAAGCAGGCGCGGAAGCGTCCAAGCAGTCGCGGAAGCGTCCAAGCAGGCGCGGTAGCGTCCAAGCAGGCGCGGAAACGTCCAAGCAGGCCCGGAAGCGTCCAAGCAGGCGCGGAAGCGTCCAAGCAGTCGCGGAAGCGTCCAATCAGTCGCGGAAGCGTCCAAGCAGGCGCGGAAGCGTCCAAGCAGGCGAGGAAGCGTCCAAGCAGTCGTGGGAGCGTCCAAGCAGGCGCGGTAGCGTCCAAGCAGGCGCGGAAGCATGCAAGAAGACGCAGAAGAGTCCAAGCAGGCGCGGAAGCGTCCAAGCAGTCGCGGAAAAGTCCAAGCAGGCGCGGTAGCGTCCAACCAGGCGCGGAAGCGTCCAAGCAGTCGCGAAAGCGTCCAAGCAGGCGCGGTAGCGTCCAAGCAGGCGCGGAAACGTCCAAGCAGGCGCGGAAGCGTCCAAGCAGGCGCGGAAGCGTCCAAGCAGTCGCGGAAGCGTCCAAGCAGGCGCGGTAGCGTCCAAGCAGGCGTTGGAGCGTCCAAGCAGGCGCGGAAGCGTCCAAGCAGGCGCGGAAGCATGCAAGAAGGCGCAGAAGAGTCCAAGCAGGCGCGGAAGCGTCCTAGCAGTCGCGGAAGAGTCCAAGCAGGCGCGGAAGCGTCCAAGCAGTCGCGGAAGCGTCCAAGCAGGCGCGGAAGCGTCCAAGCAGTCGCGGAAGCGTCCAAGCAGGCGCGGTAACGTCCAAGTAGGCGCGGAAGCATGCAAGAAGGCGCGGAAGCGTCCAAGCAGGCGCGGTAGCGTCCAAGCAGGCGCGGAAACGTCCAACCAGGCGCGGAAGCATGCAAGAAGGCGCAGAAGAGTCCAAGCAGGTGCGGAAGCGTCCAAGCAGGCGCGGAAGCGTCCAAGCAGGCGCGGAAGCGTCCAAGCAGTCGCGGAAGCGTCCAAGCAGGCGCGGTAGCGTCCAAGCAGGCGCGGAAACGTCCAAGCAGGCCCGGAAGCGTCCAAGCAGGCGCGGAAGCGTCCAAGCAGTCGCGGAAGCGTCCAAGCAGTCGCGGAAGCGTCCAATCAGTCGCGGAAGCGTCCAAGCAGGCGCGGAAGCGTCCAAGCAGGCGCGGAAGCGTCCTAGCAGTCGCGGAAGAGTCCAAGCAGGCGCGGAAGCGTCCAAGCAGTCGCGGAAGCGTCCAAGCAGGCGCGGAAGCGTCCAAGCAGTCGCGGAAGCGTCCAAGCAGGTGCGGAAGCGTCCAAGCAGGCGCGGAAGCGTCCAAGCAGGCGCGGAAGCGTCCAAGCAGTCGCGGAAGCGTCCAAGCAGGCGCGGTAGCGTCCAAGCAGGCGCGGAAACGTCCAAGCAGGCCCGGAAGCGTCCAAGCAGGCGCGGAAGCGTCCAAGCAGTCGCGGAAGCGTCCAATCAGTCGCGGAAGCGTCCAAGCAGGCGCGGAAGCGTCCAAGCAGGCGAGGAAGCGTCCAAGCAGTCGTGGGAGCGTCCAAGCAGGCGCGGTAGCGTCCAAGCAGGCGCGGAAGCATGCAAGAAGACGCAGAAGAGTCCAAGCAGGCGCGGAAGCGTCCAAGCAGTCGCGGAAGCGTCCAAGCAGTCGCGGAAGCGTCCAAGCAGGCGCGGTAGCGTCCAAGCAGGTGCAGAAACGTCCAAGCAGGCGCGGTAGCGACCAACCAGGCGCGGAAGCGTCCAAGCAGTCGCGGAAGCGTCCAAGCAGGCGCGGTAGCGTCCAAGCAGGCGCGGTAGCGTCCAAGCAGGCGCGGAAGCGTCCAAGCAGGCGCGGAAGCGTCCAAGTAGGCGCGGAAGCATCCATATAGGCACGAAAGCGTCAAAGCAGGCGCGGAAGCGTCCAAGCAGGCGCGGAAACGTCCAAGTAGGCGCGGAAGCATGCAAGAAGGCGCGGAAGCGTCCAAGCAGGCGCGGTAGCGTCCAACCAGGCGCGGAAGCGTCCAAGCAGTCGCGGAAGCGTCCAAGCAGGCGCGGAAGCGTCCAAGCAGGCGCGGAAACGTCCAAGTAGGCGCGGAAGCATGCAAGAAGGCGCAGAAGAGTCCAAGCAGGCGCGGAAGCGTCCAAGCAGACGCAGAAGCGTCCAAGCAGGCGCGGCAGCGTCCAAGCAGGCGCGGAAACGTCCAAGCAGGCGCGGAAGCATGCAAGAAGGCGCAGAAGAGTCCAAGCAGACGCGGAAGCGTCCAAGCAGGAGGGGAAGCATGCAAGCAGGCGCTGAAGCATCCAAGCAGGCGCGGAAACGTCCAAGTAGGCGCGGAAGCATGCAAGAAGGCGCAGAAGAGTCCAAGCAGGCGCGGAAGCGTCCAAGCAGTAGCAGGAGCGTCCAAGCAGGCGCGGTAGCGTCCAAGCAGGTGCGGAAACGTCCAAGCAGGCGCGGAAGCATGCAAGAAGACGCAGAAGCGTCCAAGCAGTCGCGGAAACGTCCAAGCAGGCGCGGTAGCGTCCAACCAGGCGCGGAAGCGTCCAAGCAGTCGCGGAAGCGTCCAAGCAGGCGCGGTAGCGTCCAAGCAGGCGCGGTAGCGTCCAAGCAGGCGCGGAAACGTCCAAGCAGGCGCGGAAGCATGCAAGAAGGCGCAGAAGTGTCCAAGCAGGCGCGGAAGCGTCCAAGCAGTCGCGGAAGCGTCCAAGCAGGCGCGGTAGCGTCCAAGCAGGCGCGGCAGAGTCCAAGCAGGCGCGGAAGCGTCCAAGCAGGCGCGGAAACGTCCAAGTAGGCGCGGAAGCATGCAAGAAGGCGCAGAAGAGTCCAAGCAGGCGCGGAAGCGTCCAAGCAGACGCAGAAGCGTCCAAGCAGGCGCGGCAGCGTCCAAGCAGGCGCGGAAACGTCCAAGCAGGCGCGGAAGCATGCAAGAAGGCGCAGAAGAGTCCAAGCAGGCGCGGAAGCGTCCAAGCAGGAGGGGAAGCATGCAAGCAGGCGCTGAAGCATCCAAGCAGGCGCGGAAACGTCCAAGTAGGCGCGGAAGCATGCAAGAAGGCGCAGAAGAGTCCAAGCAGGCGCGGAAGCATGCAAGAAGACGCAGAAGAGTCCAAGCAGGCGCGGAAGCGTCCAAGCAGTCGCAGAAGCGTCCAAGCTGGCGCGGAAGCGTCCAAGCAGGCGCGGAAGCATGCAAGCAGGCGCGGAAGCGTCCAAGCAGTCGCGGAAGCGTCCAAGCAGGCGCGGAAGAGTCCAAGAAGTCGCGGAAGCGTCCAAGCAGGCGCGGTAGCGTCCAACCAGGCGCGGAAGCGTCCTAGCAGTCGCAGAAACGTACAAGCAGGCGCGGAAGCGTCCAAGCAGGCGCGGAAGCGTCCAAGCAGGCGGGGAAGCATGCACGCAGGCGCGGAAGCGTCCAAGCAGGCGCGGAAACGTCCAAGTAGGCGCGGCAGCATGCAAGGAGGCGCACAAGATTCCTATCAGGCGCGGAAGCGTCCAAGCAGGCGGGGAAGCATGCAAGCAGGTGCGGAAGCGTCCACGCAGGCGCGGAAACGTCCAAGTAGGCGCGGCAGCATGCAAGAAGGCGCAGAAGAGTCCAAGCAGGCGCGGAAGCGTCCAAGCAATCGCGGAAGCGTCCAAGCAGGCGCGTTAGCATCCAAGCTGGCGCGGAAACGTCCAAGCAGGCGCGGAAGCATGCAAGAAGGCGCAGAAGAGTCCAAGCAGCCGCGGAAGCGTCCAAGCAGGCGGGGAAGCATGCAAGCAGGCGCGGAAGCGTCCACGCAGGCGCGGAAACGTCCAAGTAGGCGCGGCAGCATGCAAGAAGGCGCAGAAGAGTCCAAGCAGGCGCGGAAGCGTCCAAGCAGGCGCGGAAGCGTCCTAGCAGGCGCGGTAGAGTCCAAGCAGGCGCGGAAACGTCCAAGTAGGCGCGGCAGCATGCAAGAAGGCGCAGAAGATTCCTATCAGGCGCGGAAGCGTCCAAGCAGGCGGGGAAGCATGCAAGCAGGCGCGGAAGCGTCAACGCATGCGCGGAAACGTCCAAGTAGGCGCGGCAGCATGCAAGAAGGCGCAGAAGAGTCCAAGCAGGCGCGGAAGCGTCCAAGCAGGCGCGGTAGCGTCCAAGCAAGCGCGGAAGCGTCCAAGAAGGCGCGGAAGCATGCAAGAAGACGCAGAAGAGTCCAAGCAGGCGCGGAAGCGTCCAAGCAGGCGGGGAAGCATGCAAGAAGACGCAGAAGAGTCCAAGCAGGCGCGGAAGCGTCCAAGCAGTCGCGGAAGCGTCCAAGCAGTCGCGGAAGCGTCCAAGCAGGCGCGGAAGCGTCCAAGCAGGCGCGGAAGCGTCCAAGCAGTCGCGGAAGCGTCCAAGCAGGCGCGGAAGCGTCCACGCAGGCGCGGAAACGTCCAAGTAGGCGCGGCAGCATGCAAGAAGGCGCAGAAGAGTCCAAGCAGGCGCGGAAGCGTCCAAGCAGTCGCGGAAACGTCCAAGCAGGCGCGGTAGCGTCCAACCAGGCGCGGAAGCGTCCAAGCAGTCGCGGAAGCGTCCAAGCAGGCGCGGTAGCGTGCAAGCAGGCGCGGAAACGTCCAAGCATGCGCGGAAGCATGCAAGAAGACGCAGAAGCGTCCAAGCAGTCGCGGAAACGTCCAAGCAGGCGCGGAAGCGTCCAAGCAGTCGCGGAAGCGTCCAAGCAGGCGCGGAAGCGTCCAAGCAGTCGCGGAAGCGTCCAAGCAGTCGCGGAAGCGTCCAAGCAGGCGCGGAAGCGTCCAAGAAGGCGCGGAAGCATGCAAGAAGACGCAGAAGAGTCCAAGCAGGCGCGGAAGCGTCCAAGCAGGCGGGGAAGCATGCAAGAAGACGCAGAAGAGTCCAAGCAGGCGCGGAAGCGTCCAAGCAGTCGCGGAAGCGTCCAAGCAGTCGCGGAAGCGTCCAAGCAGGCGCGGAAGCGTCCAAGCAGGCGGGGAAGCATGCAAGCAGGCGCGGAAGCGTCCACGCAGGCGCGGAAACGTCCAAGTAGGCGCGGCAGCATGCAAGAAGGCGCAGAAGAGTCCAAGCAGGCGCGGAAGCGTCCAGGCAGTCGCGGAAACGTCCAAGCAGGCGCGGTAGCGTGCAAGCAGGCGCGGAAACGTCCAAGCATGCGCGGAAGCATGCAACAAGACGCAGAAGCGTCCAAGCAGTCGCGGAAACGTCCAAGCAGGCGCGGAAGCGTCCAAGCAGTCGCGGAAGCGTCCAAGCAGGTGCGGTAACGTCCAAGCAGGCGCGGAAGCATGCAAGAAGACGCAGAAGCGTCCAAGCAGTCGCGGAAACGTCCAAGCAGGCGCGGAAGCGTCCAAGCAGTCGCAGGAGCGTCCAAGCAGGCGCGGTAGAGTCCAAGCAGGCGCGGAAGCGTCCAAGCAGTCGCGGAAGCGTCCAAGCAGGCGCGGAAGCATGCAAGCAGGCGCGGAAGCGTCCAAGCAGTCGCGGAAGCGTCCAAGCAGGCGCGGAAGAGTCCAAGAAGTCGCGGAAGCGTCCAAGCAGGCGCGGTAGCGTCCAAGCAGTCGCAGAAGCGTCCAAGCAGGCGCGGTAGCGTCCAACCAGGCGCGGATGCGTCCAAGCAGTCGCGGAAGCGTCCAAGCAGGCGCGGTAGCGTCCAAGCAGGCGCGGTAGAGTCCAAGCAGTCGCGGAAGCGTCCAAGCAGGCGCGGTAGCGTCCAAGCAGTCGCGGAAGCGTCCAAGCAGTCGCGGTAGAGTCCAAGCAGGCGGGGAAGCATGCAAGCAGGCGCGGTAGCGTCCAACGAGGCGCGGAAGCGTCCAAACACGCGGGGAAGCATGCAAGCAGGCGCGGAAGCATGCAAGAAAACGCAGAAGAGTCCAAGAAGGCGCGGAAGCGTCCAAGCAGGAGGGGAAGCATGCAAGCAGGCGCGGAAGCGTCCAAGCATGCGCGGAAACGTCCTAGTAGGCGCGGAAGCATGCAAGAAGGCGCAGAAGAGTCCAAGCAGGCGCGGAAGCGTCCAAGCAGGCGCGGAAGCGTCCAAGCAGGCGCGGAAGCATCCATATAGGCGCGAAAGCGTCAAAGCAGGCGCGGAAGCGTCCAAGCAGGCGCGGAAACGTCCAAATAGGCGCGGAAGCATGCAAGAAGGAGCAGAAGAGTCCAAGCAGGCGCGGAAGCGTCCAAGCAGTCGCGGAAGCGTCCAAGCAGTCGCGGAAGCGTCCAAGCAGGCGCGGAAGCGTCCAAGCAGGCGGGGAAGCATGCAAGCAGGCGCGGAAGCGTCCACGCAGGCGCGGAAACGTCCAAGTAGGCGCGGCAGCATGCAAGAAGGCGCAGAAGAGTCCAAGCAGGCGCGGAAGCGTCCAAGCAGTCGCGGAAACGTCCAAGCAGGCGCGGTAGCGTCCAACCAGGCGCGGAAGCGTCCAAGCAGTCGCGGAAGCGTCCAAGCAGGCGCGGTAGCGTGCAAGCAGGCGCGGAAACGTCCAAGCATGCGCGGAAGCATGCAACAAGACGCAGAAGCGTCCAAGCAGTCGCGGAAACGTCCAAGCAGGCGCGGAAGCGTCCAAGCAGTCGCGGAAGCGTCCAAGCAGGTGCGGTAACGTCCAAGCAGGCGCGGAAGCATGCAAGAAGACGCAGAAGCGTCCAAGCAGTCGCGGAAACGTCCAAGCAGGCGCGGAAGCGTCCAAGCAGTCGCAGGAGCGTCCAAGCAGGCGCGGTAGCGTCCAAGCAGGCGCGGAAGCGTCCAAGCAGTCGCGGAAGCGTCCAAGCAGGCGCGGAAGCATGCAAGCAGGCGCGGAAGCGTCCAAGCAGTCGCGGAAGCGTCCAAGCAGGCGCGGAAGAGTCCAAGAAGTCGCGGAAGCGTCCAAGCAGGCGCGGTAGCGTCCAAGCAGTCGCAGAAGCGTCCAAGCAGGCGCGGTAGCGTCCAACCAGGCGCGGATGCGTCCAAGCAGTCGCGGAAGCGTCCAAGCAGGCGCGGTAGCGTCCAAGCAGGCGCGGTAGAGTCCAAGCAGTCGCGGAAGCGTCCAAGCAGGCGCGGTAGCGTCCAAGCAGTCGCGGAAGCGTCCAAGCAGTCGCGGTAGAGTCCAAGCAGGCGGGGAAGCATGCAAGCAGGCGCGGTAGCGTCCAACCAGGCGCGGAAGCGTCCAAACACGCGGGGAAGCATGCAAGCAGGCGCGGAAGCATGCAAGAAAACGCAGAAGAGTCCAAGAAGGCGCGGAAGCGTCCAAGCAGGAGGGGAAGCATGCAAGCAGGCGCGGAAGCGTCCAAGCATGCGCGGAAACGTCCTAGTAGGCGCGGAAGCATGCAAGAAGGCGCAGAAGAGTCCAAGCAGGCGCGGAAGCGTCCAAGCAGGCGCGGAAGCGTCCAAGCAGGCGCGGAAGCATCCATATAGGCGCGAAAGCGTCAAAGCAGGCGCGGAAGCGTCCAAGCAGGCGCGGAAACGTCCAAATAGGCGCGGAAGCATGCAAGAAGGAGCAGAAGAGTCCAAGCAGGCGCGGAAGCGTCCAAGCAGGCGCGGAAGCATCCATATAGGCGCGGAAGCGTCCAAGCAGGCGCGGAAACGTCCATGTAGGGACGGAAACATGCAAGAAGGCGCAGAAGAGTTCAAACAGGCGCGGAAGCGTCCAAGCAGGCGCGGTAGCGTCCAAGCAGGCGCGGTAGCGTCCAAGCAGGCGCGGAAGCGTCCAAGCAAGCGCAGAAGCATGCAAGCAGGCGCGAAAGCGTCCAGGCAGGCGCGAAAACGTCCAACCAGGCGCGGAAGCATGCAAGAAGGCGCAGAAGAGTCCAAGCAGGCGCGGAAGCGTCCAAGCAGGCGCGGAAACGTCCATGTAGGGGCTGAAGCATGCAAGAAGGCGCGGTAGCGTCCAACCAGGCGCGGATGCGTCCAAGCAGTCGCGGAAGCGTCCAAGCAGGCGCGGTAGCGTCCATGCAGGCGCGGAAACGTCCAAGCAGGCGCGGAAGCATGCAAGAAGACGCAGAAGAGTCCAAGCAGGCGCAGAAGAGTCCAAGCAGGCGCGGAAGCGTCCAAGCAGTCGCGGAAGCGTCCAAGCAGGCGCGGAAGCGTCCAAGCAGTCGCGGAAGCGTCCAAGCAGGCGTGGAAGAGTCCAAGCAGGCGTGGCAGCGTCCAAGCAGGCGCGGAAACGTCCAAGCAGGCGCGGAAGCATGCAAGAAGACGCAGAAGAGTCCAAGCAGGCGCGGAAGCGTCCAACCAGTCGCGGAAGCGTCCAAGCAGGCGCGGTAGCGTCCAAGCAGTCGCGGAAGCGTCCAAGCAGGCGCGGTAGCGTCCAAGCAGGCGCGGAAGCGTGCAAGCAGACGCGGAAGCGTCCAAGCAGGCGCGGTAGCGTCCAAGCAGTCGCGGAAGCGTCCAAGCAGGCGCGGTAGCGTCCAACCAGGCGCGGAAGCGTCCAAGCAGTCGCGGAAGCGTCCAAGCAGGCGCGGAAGCGTCCAAGCAGTCGCGGAAGCGTCCAAGCAGGCGGGGAAGCATGCAAGCAGGCGCGGAAACATCCAAGTAGGCGCGGCAGCATGCAAGAAGGCGCAGAAGAGTCCAAGCAGGTGCGGAAGCGTCCAAGCAGGCGCGGAAGCGTCCAAGCAGGCGCGGAAGCGTCCAAGCAGTCGCGGAAGCGTCCAAGCAGGCGCGGTAGCGTCCAAGCAGGCGCGGAAACGTCCAAGCAGGCCCGGAAGCGTCCAAGCAGGCGCGGAAGCGTCCAAGCAGTCGCGGAAGCGTCCAAGCAGGCGCGGAAGCGTCCAAGCAGTCGCGGAAGCGTCCAAGCAGGCGCGGAAGCGTCCAAGCAGTCGCGGAAGCGTCCAAGCAGGCGCGGAAGCGTCCAAGCAGTCGCGGAAGCGTCCAAGCAGGCGCGGTAGCGTCCAAGCAGGCGCGGAGACGTCCAAGCAGGCGCGGAAGCATGCAAGAAGGCGCGGAAGCGTCCAAGCAGGCGCGGTAGCGTCCAAGCAGGCGCGGAAACGTCCAACCAGGCGCGGAAGCATGCAAGAAGGCGCAGAAGAGTCCAAGTAGGTGCGGAAGCGTCCAAGCAGGCGCGGAAGCGTCCAAGCAGGCGCGGAAGAGTCCAAGCAGGCGCGGTAGCGTCCAACCAGGCGCGGATGCGTCCAAGCAGTCGCGGAAGCGTCCAAGCAGGCGCGGTAGCGTCCAAGCAGGCGCGGAAACGTCCAAGCAGGCGCGGAAGCATGCAAGAAGACGCAGAAGAGTCCAAGCAGGCGCGGAAGCGTCCAAGCAGGCGCGGTAGCGTCCAAGCAGGTGCGGAAACGTCCAAGCAGGCGCGGAAGCATGCAAGAAGACGCAGAAGCGTCCAAGCAGTCGCGGAAACGTCCAAGCAGGAGCGGTAGCGTCCAAGCAGGCGCGGAAGCGTCCAAGCAGGCGCGGAAGCGTCCAAGTAGGCGCGGAAGCATCCATATAGGCACGAAAGCGTCAAAGCAGGCGCGGAAGCGTCCAAGCAGGCGCGGAAACGTCCAAGTAGGCGCGGAAGCATGCAAGAAGGCGCGGAAGCGTCCAAGCAGGCGCGGTAGCGTCCAACCAGGCGCGGAAGCGTCCAAGCAGTCGCGGAAGCGTCCAAGCAGGCGCGGAAGCGTCCAAGCAGGCGCGGAAACGTCCAAGTAGGCGCGGAAGCATGCAAGAAGGCGCAGAAGAGTCCAAGCAGGCGCGGAAGCGTCCAAGCAGACGCAGAAGCGTCCAAGCAGGCGCGGCAGCGTCCAAGCAGGCGCGGAAACGTCCAAGCAGGCGCGGAAGCATGCAAGAAGGCGCAGAAGAGTCCAAGCAGGCGCGGAAGCGTCCAAGCAGGAGGGGAAGCATGCAAGCAGGCGCTGAAGCATCCAAGCAGGCGCGGAAACGTCCAAGTAGGCGCGGAAGCATGCAAGAAGGCGCAGAAGAGTCCAAGCAGGCGCGGAAGCGTCCAAGCAGTCGCAGGAGCGTCCAAGCAGGCGCGGTAGCGTCCAAGCAGGTGCGGAAACGTCCAAGCAGGCGCGGAAGCATGCAAGAAGACGCAGAAGCGTCCAAGCAGTCGCGGAAACGTCCAAGCAGGCGCGGTAGCGTCCAACCAGGCGCGGAAGCGTCCAAGCAGTCGCGGAAGCGTCCAAGCAGGCGCGGTAGCGTCCAAGCAGGCGCGGTAGCGTCCAAGCAGGCGCGGAAACGTCCAAGCAGGCGCGGAAACATGCAAGAAGGCGCAGAAGAGTCCAAGCAGGCGCGGAAGCGTCCAAGCAGGCGCGGAAGCATGCAAGAAGGCGCAGAAGAGTCCAAGCAGGCGCGGAAGCGTCCAAGCAGACGCAGAAGCGTCCAAGCAGGCGCGGCAGCGTCCAAGCAGGCGCGGAAACGTCCAAGCAGGCGCGGAAGCATGCAAGAAGGCGCAGAAGAGTCCAAGCAGGCGCGGAAGCGTCCAAGCAGGAGGGGAAGCATGCAAGCAGGCGCTGAAGCATCCAAGCAGGCGCGGAAACGTCCAAGTAGGCGCGGAAGCATGCAAGAAGGCGCAGAAGAGTCCAAGCAGGCGCGGAAGCATGCAAGAAGACGCAGAAGAGTCCAAGCAGGCGCGGAAGCGTCCAAGCAGTCGCAGAAGCGTCCAAGCTGGCGCGGAAGCGTCCAAGCAGGCGCGGAAGCATGCAAGCAGGCGCGGAAGCGTCCAAGCAGTCGCGGAAGCGTCCAAGCAGGCGCGGAAGAGTCCAAGAAGTCGCGGAAGCGTCCAAGCAGGCGCGGTAGCGTCCAACCAGGCGCGGAAGCGTCCTAGCAGTCGCAGAAACGTACAAGCAGGCGCGGAAGCGTCCAAGCAGGCGCGGAAGCGTCCAAGCAGGCGGGGAAGCATGCACGCAGGCGCGGAAGCGTCCAAGCAGGCGCGGAAACGTCCAAGTAGGCGCGGCAGCATGCAAGGAGGCGCACAAGATTCCTATCAGGCGCGGAAGCGTCCAAGCAGGCGGGGAAGCATGCAAGCAGGTGCGGAAGCGTCCACGCAGGCGCGGAAACGTCCAAGTAGGCGCGGCAGCATGCAAGAAGGCGCAGAAGAGTCCAAGCAGGCGCGGAAGCGTCCAAGCAATCGCGGAAGCGTCCAAGCAGGCGCGTTAGCATCCAAGCTGGCGCGGAAACGTCCAAGCAGGCGCGGAAGCATGCAAGAAGGCGCAGAAGAGTCCAAGCAGCCGCGGAAGCGTCCAAGCAGGCGGGGAAGCATGCAAGCAGGCGCGGAAGCGTCCACGCAGGCGCGGAAACGTCCAAGTAGGCGCGGCAGCATGCAAGAAGGCGCAGAAGAGTCCAAGCAGGCGCGGAAGCGTCCAAGCAGGCGCGGAAGCGTCCTAGCAGGCGCGGTAGAGTCCAAGCAGGCGCGGAAACGTCCAAGTAGGCGCGGCAGCATGCAAGAAGGCGCAGAAGATTCCTATCAGGCGCGGAAGCGTCCAAGCAGGCGGGGAAGCATGCAAGCAGGCGCGGAAGCGTCAACGCATGCGCGGAAACGTCCAAGTAGGCGCGGCAGCATGCAAGAAGGCGCAGAAGAGTCCAAGCAGGCGCGGAAGCGTCCAAGCAGGCGCGGTAGCGTCCAAGCAAGCGCGGAAGCGTCCAAGAAGGCGCGGAAGCATGCAAGAAGACGCAGAAGAGTCCAAGCAGGCGCGGAAGCGTCCAAGCAGGCGGGGAAGCATGCAAGAAGACGCAGAAGAGTCCAAGCAGGCGCGGAAGCGTCCAAGCAGTCGCGGAAGCGTCCAAGCAGTCGCGGAAGCGTCCAAGCAGGCGCGGAAGCGTCCAAGCAGTCGCGGAAGCGTCCAAGCAGGCGCGGAAGCGTCCACGCAGGCGCGGAAACGTCCAAGTAGGCGCGGCAGCATGCAAGAAGGCGCAGAAGAGTCCAAGCAGGCGCGGAAGCGTCCAAGCAGTCGCGGAAACGTCCAAGCAGGCGCGGTAGCGTCCAACCAGGCGCGGAAGCGTCCAAGCAGTCGCGGAAGCGTCCAAGCAGGCGCGGTAGCGTGCAAGCAGGCGCGGAAACGTCCAAGCATGCGCGGAAGCATGCAAGAAGACGCAGAAGCGTCCAAGCAGTCGCGGAAACGTCCAAGCAGGCGCGGAAGCGTCCAAGCAGTCGCGGAAGCGTCCAAGCAGGCGCGGAAGCGTCCAAGCAGTCGCGGAAGCGTCCAAGCAGTCGCGGAAGCGTCCAAGCAGGCGCGGAAGCGTCCAAGAAGGCGCGGAAGCATGCAAGAAGACGCAGAAGAGTCCAAGCAGGCGCGGAAGCGTCCAAGCAGGCGGGGAAGCATGCAAGAAGACGCAGAAGAGTCCAAGCAGGCGCGGAAGCGTCCAAGCAGTCGCGGAAGCGTCCAAGCAGTCGCGGAAGCGTCCAAGCAGGCGCGGAAGCGTCCAAGCAGGCGGGGAAGCATGCAAGCAGGCGCGGAAGCGTCCACGCAGGCGCGGAAACGTCCAAGTAGGCGCGGCAGCATGCAAGAAGGCGCAGAAGAGTCCAAGCAGGCGCGGAAGCGTCCAAGCAGTCGCGGAAACGTCCAAGCAGGCGCGGTAGCGTCCAACCAGGCGCGGAAGCGTCCAAGCAGTCGCGGAAGCGTCCAAGCAGGCGCGGTAGCGTGCAAGCAGGCGCGGAAACGTCCAAGCATGCGCGGAAGCATGCAAGAAGACGCAGAAGCGTCCAAGCAGTCGCGGAAACGTCCAAGCAGGCGCGGAAGCGTCCAAGCAGTCGCGGAAGCGTCCAAGCAGGTGCGGTAACGTCCAAGCAGGCGCGGAAGCATGCAAGAAGACGCAGAAGCGTCCAAGCAGTCGCGGAAACGTCCAAGCAGGCGCGGAAGCGTCCAAGCAGTCGCAGGAGCGTCCAAGCAGGCGCGGTAGCGTCCAAGCAGGCGCGGAAGCGTCCAAGCAGTCGCGGAAGCGTCCAAGCAGGCGCGGAAGCATGCAAGCAGGCGCGGAAGCGTCCAAGCAGTCGCGGAAGCGTCCAAGCAGGCGCGGAAGAGTCCAAGAAGTCGCGGAAGCGTCCAAGCAGGCGCGGTAGCGTCCAAGCAGTCGCGGAAGAGTCCAAGCAGGCGCGGAAGCGTCCAAGCAGGCGCGGAAACGTCCAAGTAGGCGCGGAAGCATGCAAGAAGGCGCAGAAGAGTCCAAGCAGGCGCGGAAGCGTCCAAGCAGTCGCAGAAGCGTCCAAGCAGGCGCGGTAGCGTCCAACCAGGCGCGGATGCGTCCAAGCAGTCGCGGAAGCGTCCAAGCAGGCGCGGTAGCGTCCAAGCAGGCGCGGTAGAGTCCAAGCAGTCGCGGAAGCGTCCAAGCAGGCGCGGTAGCGTCCAAGCAGTCGCGGAAGCGTCCAAGCAGTCGCGGTAGAGTCCAAGCAGGCGGGGAAGCATGCAAGCAGGCGCGGTAGCGTCCAACCAGGCGCGGAAGCGTCCAAACACGCGGGGAAGCATGCAAGCAGGCGCGGAAGCATGCAAGAAAACGCAGAAGAGTCCAAGAAGGCGCGGAAGCGTCCAAGCAGGAGGGGAAGCATGCAAGCAGGCGCGGAAGCGTCCAAGCATGCGCGGAAACGTCCTAGTAGGCGCGGAAGCATGCAAGAAGGCGCAGAAGAGTCCAAGCAGGCGCGGAAGCGTCCAAGCAGGCGCGGAAGCGTCCAAGCAGGCGCGGAAGCATCCATATAGGCGCGAAAGCGTCAAAGCAGGCGCGGAAGCGTCCAAGCAGGCGCGGAAACGTCCAAATAGGCGCGGAAGCATGCAAGAAGGAGCAGAAGAGTCCAAGCAGGCGCGGAAGCGTCCAAGCAGGCGCGGAAGCATCCATATAGGCGCGGAAGCGTCCAAGCAGGCGCGGAAACGTCCATGTAGGGACGGAAACATGCAAGAAGGCGCAGAAGAGTTCAAACAGGCGCGGAAGCGTCCAAGCAGGCGCTGTAGCGTCCAAGCAGGCGCGGTAGCGTCCAAGCAGGCGCGAAAACGTCCAACCAGGCGCGGAAGCATGCAAGAAGGCGCAGAAGAGTCCAAGCAGGCGCGGAAGCGTCCAAGCAGGCGCGGAAACCTCCATGTAGGGGCTGAAGCATGCAAGAAGGCGCGGTAGCGTCCAACCAGGCGCGGATGCGTCCAAGCAGTCGCGGAAGCGTCCAAGCAGGCGCGGTAGCGTCCAACCAGGCGCGGAAGCGTCCAAGCAGTCGCGGCAGCGTCCAAGCAGGCGCGGAAGCGTCCAAGCAGTCGCGGAAGCGTCCAAGCAGGCGGGGAAGCATGCAAGCAGGCGCGGAAACATCCAAGTAGGCGCGGCAGCATGCAAGAAGGCGCAGGAGAGTCCAAGCAGTCGCGGAAGCGTCCAAGCAGTCGCGGAAGCCTCCAAGCAGGCGCGGTAGCGTCCAAGCAGGCGCGGTAGCGTCCAAGCAGGCGTGGGAGCGTCCAAGCAGGCGCGGAAGCGTCCCAGCAGGCGCGGAAGCATGCAAGAAGGCGCAGAAGAGTCCAAGCAGGCGCGGAAGCGTCCTAGCAGTCGCGGAAGAGTCCAAGCAGTCGCGGAAGCGTCCAAGCAATCGCGGAAGCGTCCAAGCAGGCGCGGATGCGTCCAAGCAGGTGCGGAAACGTCCAAGCAGGCGCGGAAGCATGCAAGAAGACGCAGAAGCGTCCAAGCAGTCGCGGAAACGTCCAAGCAGGCGCGGTAGCGTCCAACCAGGCGCGGAAGCGTCCAAGCAGTCGCGGAAGCGTCCAAGCAGGCGCGGTAGCGTCCAAGCAGGCGCGGAAACGTCCAAGCAGGCGCGGAAGCGTCCAAGCAGGCGCGGAAGCGTCCAAGCAGTCGCGGAAGCGTCCAAGCAGGCGCGGTAGCGTCCAAGCAGGCGTGGGAGCGTCCAAGCAGGCGCGGAAGCGTCCAAGCAGGCGCGGAAGCATGCAAGAAGGCGCAGAAGAGTCCAAGCAGGCGCGGAAGCGTCCTAGCAGTCGCGGAAGAGTCCAAGCAGGCGCGGAAGCGTCCAAGCAGTCGCGGAAGCGTCCAGGCAGGCGCGGAAGCGTCCAAGCAGTCGCGGAAGCGTCCAAGCAGGCGCGGTAACGTCCAAGTAGGCGCGGAAGCATGCAAGAAGGCGCGGAAGCGTCCAAGCAGGCGCGGTAGCGTCCAAGCAGGCGCGGAAACGTCCAACCAGGCGCGGAAGCATGCAAGAAGGCGCAGAAAAGTCCAAGCAGGTGCGGAAGCGTCCAAGCAGGCGCGGTAGCGTCCAAGCAGGCGCGGTAGCGTCCAAGCAGGCGCGGAAGCGTCCAAGCAAGCGCAGAAGCATGCAAGCAGGCGCGAAAGCGTCCAGGCAGGCGCGAAAACGTCCAACCAGGCGCGGAAGCATGCAAGAAGGCGCAGAAGAGTCCAAGCAGGCGCGGAAGCGTCCAAGCAGGCGCGGAAACCTCCATGTAGGGGCTGAAGCATGCAAGAAGGCGCGGTAGCGTCCAACCAGGCGCGGATGCGTCCAAGCAGTCGCGGAAGCGTCCAAGCAGGCGCGGTAGCGTCCATGCAGGCGCGGAAACGTCCAAGCAGGCGCGGAAGCATGCAAGAAGACGCAGAAGAGTCCAAGCAGGCGCAGAAGAGTCCAAGCAGGCGCGGAAGCGTCCAAGCAGTCGCGGAAGCGTCCAAGCAGGCGCGGAAGCGTCCAAGCAGTCGCGGAAGCGTCCAAGCAGGCGTGGAAGAGTCCAAGCAGGCGTGGCAGCGTCCAAGCAGGCGCGGAAACGTCCAAGCAGGCGCGGAAGCATGCAAGAAGACGCAGAAGAGTCCAAGCAGGCGCGGAAGCGTCCAACCAGTCGCGGAAGCGTCCAAGCAGGCGCGGTAGCGTCCAAGCAGTCGCGGAAGCGTCCAAGCAGGCGCGGTAGCGTCCAAGCAGGCGCGGAAGCGTGCAAGCAGACGCGGAAGCGGCCAAGCAGGCGCGGAAGCATGCAAGAAGACGCAGAAAAAGTCCAAGCAGGCGCGGAAGCGTCCAAGCAGTCGCGGAAGCGTCCAAGCAGGCGCGGAAACGTCCAAGCAGGCGTGGAAGCGTCCAAGCAGACGCGGAAGCGTCCAAGCAGGCGCGGTAGCGTCCAACCAGGCGCGGAAGCGTCCAAGCAGTCGCGGAAGCGTCCAAGCAGGCGCGGAAGCGTCCAAGCAGTCGCGGAAGCGTCCAAGCAGGCGGGGAAGCATGCAAGCAGGCGCGGAAACATCCAAGTAGGCGCGGCAGCATGCAAGAAGGCGCAGGAGAGTCCAAGCAGTCGCGGAAGCGTCCAAGCAGTCGCGGAAGCCTCCAAGCAGGCGCGGTAGCGTCCAAGCAGGCGCGGTAGCGTCCAAGCAGGCGTGGGAGCGTCCAAGCAGGCGCGGAAGCGTCCCAGCAGGCGCGGAAGCATGCAAGAAGGCGCAGAAGAGTCCAAGCAGGCGCGGAAGCGTCCTAGCAGTCGCGGAAGAGTCCAAGCAGTCGCGGAAGCGTCCAAGCAATCGCGGAAGCGTCCAAGCAGGCGCGGAAGCGTCCAAGCAGGCGCGGAAGCGTCCAAGCAGGCGTGGGAGCGTCCAAGCAGGCGCAGAAGAGTCCAAGCAGGCGCGGAAGCGTCCAAGCAGTCGCGGAAGGGTCCAAGCAGGCGCGGTAGCGTCCAAGCAGGCGCGGAAACGTCCAAGCAGGCCCGGAAGCGTCCAAGCAGGCGCGGAAGCGTCCAAGCAGTCGCGGAAGCGTCCAAGCAGTCGCGGAAGCGTCCAAGCAGGCGCGGAAGCGTCCAAGCAGGCGCGGAAGCGTCCAAGCAGGCGTGGGAGCGTCCAAGCAGGCGCGGTAGCGTCCAAGCAGGCGCGGAAGCATGCAAGAAGACGCAGAAGAGTCCAAGCAGGCGCGGAAGCGTCCAAGCAGTCGCGGAAGCGTCCAAGCAGTCGCGGAAGTGTCCAAGCAGGCGCGGTAGCGTCCAAGCAGGTGCGGAAACGTCCAAGCAGGCGCGGAAGCATGCAAGAAGACGCAGAAGCGTCCAAGCAGTCGCGGAAACGTCCAAGCAGGCGCGGTAGCGTCCAACGAGGCGCGGAAGCGTCCAAGCAGTCGCGGAAGCGTCCAAGCAGGCGTGGTAGCGTCCAAGCAGGCGTGGGAGCGTCCAAGCAGGCGCGGAAGCGTCCCAGCAGGCGCGGAAGCATGCAAGAAGGCGCAGAAGAGTCCAAGCAGGCGCGGAAGCGTCCTAGCAGTCGCGGAAGAGTCCAAGCAGGCGCGGAAGCGTCCAAGCAGTCGCGGAAACGTCCAAGCAGGCGCGGAAGCGTCCAAGCAGTCGCGGAAGCGTCCAAGCAGGCGCGGTAACGTCCAAGTAGGCGCGGAAGCATGCAAGAAGGCGCGGAAGCGTCCAAGCAGGCGCGGTAGCGTCCAAGCAGGCGCGGAAACGTCCAACCAGGCGCGGAAGCATGCAAGAAGGCGCAGAAGAGTCCAAGCAGGTGCGGAAGCGTCCAAGCAGGCGCGGAAGCGTCCAAGCAGGCGCGGAAGCGTCCAAGCAGTCGCGGAAGCGTCCAAGCAGGCGCGGTAGCGTCCAAGCAGGCGCGGAAACGTCCAAGCAGGCCCGGAAGCGTCCAAGCAGGCGCGGAAGCGTCCAAGCAGTCGCGGAAGCGTCCAAGCAGGCGCGGAAGCGTCCAAGCAGTCGCGGAAGCGTCCAAGCAGGCGCGGAAGCGTCCAAGCAGTCGCGGAAGCGTCCAAGCAGGCGCGGAAGCGTCCAAGCAGTCGCGGAAGCGTCCAAGCAGGCGCGGTAGCGTCCAAGCAGGCGCGGAGACGTCCAAGCAGGCGCGGAAGCATGCAAGAAGGCGCGGAAGCGTCCAAGCAGGCGCGGTAGCGTCCAAGCAGGCGCGGAAACGTCCAACCAGGCGCGGAAGCATGCAAGAAGGCGCAGAAGAGTCCAAGTAGGTGCGGAAGCGTCCAAGCAGGCGCGGAAGCGTCCAAGCAGGCGCGGAAGAGTCCAAGCAGGCGCGGTAGCGTCCAACCAGGCGCGGATGCGTCCAAGCAGTCGCGGAAGCGTCCAAGCAGGCGCGGTAGCGTCCAAGCAGGCGCGGAAACGTCCAAGCAGGCGCGGAAGCATGCAAGAAGACGCAGAAGAGTCCAAGCAGGCGCGGAAGCGTCCAAGCAGGCGCGGTAGCGTCCAAGCAGGTGCGGAAACGTCCAAGCAGGCGCGGAAGCATGCAAGAAGACGCAGAAGCGTCCAAGCAGTCGCGGAAACGTCCAAGCAGGAGCGGTAGCGTCCAAGCAGGCGCGGAAGCGTCCAAGCAGGCGCGGAAGCGTCCTAGCAGGCGCGGTAGAGTCCAAGCAGGCACGGAAATGTCCAAGTAGGCGCGGCAGCATGCAAGAAGGCGCAGAAGATTCCTATCAGGCGCGGAAGCGTCCAAGCAGGCGGGGAAGCATGCAAGCAGGCGCGGAAACGTCCACGCAGGCGCGGAAACGTCCAAGTAGGCGCGGCAGCATGCAAGAAGGCGCAGAAGAGTCCAAGCAGGCGCAGAAGCGTCCAAGCAGGCGCGGTAGCGTCCAAGCAAGCGCGGAAGCGTCCAAGCAGGCGCGGAAACGTCCAAGCAGGCGTGGAAGCGTCCAAGCAGACGCGGAAGCGTCCAAGCAGGCGCGGTAGCGTCCAACCAGGCGCGGAAGCGTCCAAGCAGTAGCGGAAGCGTCCAAGCAGGCGCGGAAGCGTCCAAGCAGTCGCGGAAGCGTCCCAGCAGGCGGGGAAGCATGCAAGCAGGCGCGGAAACATCCAAGTAGGCGCGGCAGCATGCAAGAAGGCGCAGGAGAGTCCAAGCAGTCGCGGAAGCGTCCAAGCAGTCGCGGAAGCCTCCAAGCAGTCGCGGAAGCGTTCAAGCAGGCGCGGAAGCGTCCAACCAGTCGCGGAAGCGTCCAAGCAGGCGCGGTAGCGTCCAAGCAGTCGCGGAAGCGTCCAAGCAGGCGCGGTAGCGTCCAAGCAGGCGCGGAAGCGTGCAAGCAGACGCGGAAGCGTCCAAGCAGGCGCGGAAGCATGCAAGAAGACGCAGAAGAGTCCAAGCAGGCGCGGAAGCGTCCAAGCAGTCGCGGAAGCGTCCAAGCAGGCGCGGAAACGTCCAAGCAGGCGTGGAAGCGTCCAAGCAGACGCGGAAGCGTCCAAGCAGGCGCGGTAGCGTCCAACCAGGCGCGGAAGCGTCCAAGCAGTCGCGGCAGCGTCCAAGCAGGCGCGGAAGCGTCCAAGCAGTCGCGGAAGCGTCCAAGCAGGCGGGGAAGCATGCAAGCAGGCGCGGAAACATCCAAGTAGGCGCGGCAGCATGCAAGAAGGCGCAGGAGAGTCCAAGCAGTCGCGGAAGCGTCCAAGCAGTCGCGGAAGCCTCCAAGCAGGCGCGGTAGCGTCCAAGCAGGCGCGGTAGCGTCCAAGCAGGCGTGGGAGCGTCCAAGCAGGCGCGGAAGCGTCCCAGCAGGCGCGGAAGCATGCAAGAAGGCGCAGAAGAGTCCAAGCAGGCGCGGAAGCGTCCTAGCAGTCGCGGAAGAGTCCAAGCAGTCGCGGAAGCGTCCAAGCAATCGCGGAAGCGTCCAAGCAGGCGCGGATGCGTCCAAGCAGGTGCGGAAACGTCCAAGCAGGCGCGGAAGCATGCAAGAAGACGCAGAAGCGTCCAAGCAGTCGCGGAAACGTCCAAGCAGGCGCGGTAGCGTCCAACCAGGCGCGGAAGCGTCCAAGCAGTCGCGGAAGCGTCCAAGCAGGCGCGGTAGCGTCCAAGCAGGCGCGGAAACGTCCAAGCAGGCGCGGAAGCGTCCAAGCAGGCGCGGAAGCGTCCAAGCAGTCGCGGAAGCGTCCAAGCAGGCGCGGTAGCGTCCAAGCAGGCGTGGGAGCGTCCAAGCAGGCGCGGAAGCGTCCAAGCAGGCGCGGAAGCATGCAAGAAGGCGCAGAAGAGTCCAAGCAGGCGCGGAAGCGTCCTAGCAGTCGCGGAAGAGTCCAAGCAGGCGCGGAAGCGTCCAAGCAGTCGCGGAAGCGTCCAGGCAGGCGCGGAAGCGTCCAAGCAGTCGCGGAAGCGTCCAAGCAGGCGCGGTAACGTCCAAGTAGGCGCGGAAGCATGCAAGAAGGCGCGGAAGCGTCCAAGCAGGCGCGGTAGCGTCCAAGCAGGCGCGGAAACGTCCAACCAGGCGCGGAAGCATGCAAGAAGGCGCAGAAAAGTCCAAGCAGGTGCGGAAGCGTCCAAGCAGGCGCGGAAGCGTCCAAGCAGGCGCGGAAGCGTCCAAGCAGTCGCGGAAGCGTCCAAGCAGGCGCGGTAGCGTCCAAGCAGGCGCGGAAACGTCCAAGCAGGCCCGGAAGCGTCCAAGCAGGCGCGGAAGCGTCCAAGCAGTCGCGGAAGCGTCCAATCAGTCGCGGAAGCGTCCAAGCAGGCGCGGAAGCGTCCAAGCAGGCGCGGAAGCGTCCAAGCAGTCGTGGGAGCGTCCAAGCAGGCGCGGTAGCGTCCAAGCAGGCGCGGAAGCATGCAAGAAGACGCAGAACAGTCCAAGCAGGCGCGGAAGCGTCCAAGCAGTCGCGGAAGCGTCCAAGCAGTCGCGGAAGCGTCCAAGCAGGCGCGGTTGCGTCCAAGCAGGTGCGGAAACGTCCAAGCAGGCGCGGAAGCATGCAAGAAGACGCAGAAGCGTCCAAGCAGTCGCGGAAACGTCCAAGCAGGCGCGGTAGCGTCCAACCAGGCGCGGAAGCGTCCAAGCAGTCGCGGAAGCGTCCAAGCAGGCGCGGTAGCGTCCAAGCAGGCGCGGAAACGTCCAAGCAGGCGCGGAAGCGTCCAAGCAGGCGCGGAAGCGTCCAAGCAGTCGCGGAAGCGTCCAAGCAGGCGCGGTAGCGTCCAAGCAGGCGTGAGAGCGTCCAAGCAGGCGCGGAAGCGTCCAAGCAGGCGCGGAAGCATGCAAGAAGACGCAGAAGAGTCCAAGCAGGCGCGGAAGCGTCCTAGCAGTCGCGGAAGCGTCCAAGCAGTCGCGGAAGCGTCCAAGCAGGCGCGGTAGCGTCCAAGCAGGCGTGGGAGCGTCCAAGCCGGCGCGGAAGCGTCCAAGCAGGCGCTGAAGCATGCAAGAAGGCGCAGAAGAGTCCAAGCAGGCGCGGAAGCGTCCTAGCAGTCGCGGAAGAGTCCAAGCAGGCGCGGAAGCGTCCAAGCAGTCGCGGAAGCGTCCAAGCAGGCGCGGAAGCGTCCAAGCAGTCGCGGAAGCGTCCAAGCAGGCGCGGTAGCGTCCAAGCAGGCGCGGAAACGTCCAACCAGGCGCGGAAGCATGCAAGAAGGCGCAGAAGAGTCCAAGCAGGTGCGGAAGCGTCCAAGCAGGCGCGGAAGCGTCCAAGCAGGCGCGGAAGCGTCCAAGCAGTCGCGGAAGCGTCCAAGCAGGCGCGGTAACGTCCAAGTAGGCGCGGAAGCATGCAAGAAGGCGCGGAAGCGTCCAAGCAGGCGCGGTAGCGTCCAAGCAGGCGCGGAAACGTCCAACCAGGCGCGGAAGCATGCAAGAAGGCGCAGAAGAGTCCAAGCAGGTGCGGAAGCGTCCAAGCAGGCGCGGAAGCGTCCAAGCAGGCGCGGAAGCGTCCAAGCAGTCGCGGAAGCGTCCAAGCAGGCGCGGTAGCGTCCAAGCAGGCGTGGGAGCGTCCAAGCCGGCGCGGAAGCGTCCAAGCAGGCGCTGAAGCATGCAAGAAGGCGCAGAAGAGTCCAAGCAGGCGCGGAAGCGTCCTAGCAGTCGCGGAAGAGTCCAAGCAGGCGCGGAAGCGTCCAAGCAGTCGCGGAAGCGTCCAAGCAGGCGCGGAAGCGTCCAAGCAGTCGCGGAAGCGTCCAAGCAGGCGCGGAAGCGTCCAAGCAGTCGCGGAAGCGTCCAAGCAGGCGCGGTAGCGTCCAAGCAGGCGCGGAGACGTCCAAGCAGGCGCGGAAGCATGCAAGAAGGCGCGGAAGCGTCCAAGCAGGCGCGGTAGCGTCCAAGCAGGCGCGGAAACGTCCAAGTAGGCGCGGCAGCATGCAAGAAGGCGCAGAAGATTCCTATCAGGCGCGGAAGCGTCCAAGCAGGCGGGGAAGCATGCAAGCAGGCGCGGAAACGTCCACGCAGGCGCGGAAACGTCCAAGTAGGCGCGGCAGCATGCAAGAAGGCGCAGAAGAGTCCAAGCAGGCGCAGAAGCGTCCAAGCAGGCGCGGTAGCGTCCAAGCAAGCGCGGAAGCGTCCAAGCAGGCGCGGAAACGTCCAAGCAGGCGTGGAAGCGTCCAAGCAGACGCGGAAGCGTCCAAGCAGTAGCGGAAGCGTCCAAGCAGGCGCGGAAGCGTCCAAGCAGTCGCGGAAGCGTCCCAGCAGGCGGGGAAGCATGCAAGCAGGCGCGGAAACATCCAAGTAGGCGCGGCAGCAAGCAAGAAGGCGCAGGAGAGTCCAAGCAGTCGCGGAAGCGTCCAAGCAGTCGCGGAAGCCTCCAAGCAGTCGCGGAAGCGTCCAAGCAACCGCGGAAGCGTCCAACCAGTCGCGGAAGCGTCCAAGCAGGCGCGGAAGCATGCAAGAAGACGCAGAAGAGTCCAAGCAGGCGCGGAAGCGTCCAAGCAGTCGCGGAAGCGTCCAAGCAGGCGCGGAAACGTCCAAGCAGGCGTGGAAGCGTCCAAGCAGACGCGGAAGCGTCCAAGCAGGCGCGGTAGCGTCCAACCAGGCGCGGAAGCGTCCAACCAGTCGCGGAAGCGTCCAAGCAGGCGCGGTAGCGTCCAAGCAGTCGCGGAAGCGTCCAAGCAGGCGCGGTAGCGTCCAAGCAGGCGCGGAAGCGTGCAAGCAGACGCGGAAGCGTCCAAGCAGGCGCGGAAGCATGCAAGAAGACGCAGAAGAGTCCAAGCAGGCGCGGAAGCGTCCAAGCAGTCGCGGAAGCGTCCAAGCAGGCGCGGAAACGTCCAAGCAGGCGTGGAAGCGTCCAAGCAGACGCGGAAGCGTCCAAGCAGGCGCGGTAGCGTCCAACCAGGCGCGGAAGCGTCCAAGCAGTCGCGGCAGCGTCCAAGCAGGCGCGGAAGCGTCCAAGCAGTCGCGGAAGCGTCCAAGCAGGCGCGGTAGCGTCCAACCAGGCGCGGAAGCGTCCAAGCAGTCGCGGCAGCGTCCAAGCAGGCGCGGAAGCGTCCAAGCAGTCGCGGAAGCGTCCAAGCAGGCGGGGAAGCATGCAAGCAGGCGCGGAAACATCCAAGTAGGCGCGGCAGCATGCAAGAAGGCGCAGGAGAGTCCAAGCAGTCGCGGAAGCGTCCAAGCAGTCGCGGAAGCCTCCAAGCAGGCGCGGTAGCGTCCAAGCAGGCGCGGTAGCGTCCAAGCAGGCGTGGGAGCGTCCAAGCAGGCGCGGAAGCGTCCCAGCAGGCGCGGAAGCATGCAAGAAGGCGCAGAAGAGTCCAAGCAGGCGCGGAAGCGTCCTAGCAGTCGCGGAAGAGTCCAAGCAGTCGCGGAAGCGTCCAAGCAATCGCGGAAGCGTCCAAGCAGGCGCGGATGCGTCCAAGCAGGTGCGGAAACGTCCAAGCAGGCGCGGAAGCATGCAAGAAGACGCAGAAGCGTCCAAGCAGTCGCGGAAACGTCCAAGCAGGCGCGGTAGCGTCCAACCAGGCGCGGAAGCGTCCAAGCAGTCGCGGTAGCGTCCAAGCAGGTGCGGAAACGTCCAAGCAGGCGCGGAAGCATGCAAGAAGACGCAGAAGCGTCCAAGCAGTCGCGGAAACGTCCAAGCAGGCGCGGTAGCGTCCAAGCAGGCGCGGAAGCGTCCAAGCAGGCGCGGAAGCGTCCTAGCAGGCGCGGTAGAGTCCAAGCAGGCACGGAAACGTCCAAGTAGGCGCGGCAGCATGCAAGAAGGCGCAGAAGATTCCTATCAGGCGCGGAAGCGTCCAAGCAGGCGGGGAAGCATGCAAGCAGGCGCGGAAACGTCCACGCAGGCGCGGAAACGTCCAAGTAGGCGCGGCAGCATGCAAGAAGGCGCAGAAGAGTCCAAGCAGGCGCAGAAGCGTCCAAGCAGGCGCGGTAGCGTCCAAGCAAGCGCGGAAGCGTCCAAGCAGGCGCGGAAACGTCCAAGCAGGCGTGGAAGCGTCCAAGCAGACGCGGAAGCGTCCAAGCAGGCGCGGTAGCGCCCAACCAGGCGCGGAAGCGTCCAAGCAGTAGCGGAAGCGTCCAAGCAGGCGCGGAAGCGTCCAAGCAGTCGCGGAAGCGTCCCAGCAGGCGGGGAAGCATGCAAGCAGGCGCGGAAACATCCAAGTAGGCGCGGCAGCATGCAAGAAGGCGCAGGAGAGTCCAAGCAGTCGCGGAAGCGTCCAAGCAGTCGCGGAAGCCTCCAAGCAGTCGCGGAAGCGTCCAAGCAGGCGCGGAAGCGTCCAACCAGTCGCGGAAGCGTCCAAGCAGGCGCGGTAGCGTCCAAGCAGTCGCGGAAGCGTCCAAGCAGGCGCGGTAGCGTCCAAGCAGGCGCGGAAGCGTGCAAGCAGACGCGGAAGCGTCCAAGCAGGCGCGGAAGCATGCAAGAAGACGCAGAAGAGTCCAAGCAGGCGCGGAAGCGTCCAAGCAGTCGCAGAAGCGTCCAAGCAGGCGCGGAAACGTCCAAGCAGGCGTGGAAGCGTCCAAGCAGACGCGGAAGCGTCCAAGCAGGCGCGGTAGCGTCCAACCAGGCGCGGAAGCGTCCAAGCAGTCGCGGCAGCGTCCAAGCAGGCGCGGAAGCGTCCAAGCAGTCGCGGAAGCGTCCAAGCAGGCGGGGAAGCATGCAAGCAGGCGCGGAAACATCCAAGTAGGCGCGGCAGCATGCAAGAAGGCGCAGGAGAGTCCAAGCAGTCGCGGAAGCGTCCAAGCAGTCGCGGAAGCCTCCAAGCAGGCGCGGTAGCGTCCAAGCAGGCGCGGTAGCGTCCAAGCAGGCGTGGGAGCGTCCAAGCAGGCGCGGAAGCGTCCCAGCAGGCGCGGAAGCATGCAAGAAGGCGCAGAAGAGTCCAAGCAGGCGCGGAAGCGTCCTAGCAGTCGCGGAAGAGTCCAAGCAGTCGCGGAAGCGTCCAAGCAATCGCGGAAGCGTCCAAGCAGGCGCGGATGCGTCCAAGCAGGTGCGGAAACGTCCAAGCAGGCGCGGAAGCATGCAAGAAGACGCAGAAGCGTCCAAGCAGGCGCGGAAGCGTCCAAGCAGGCGCGGTAACGTCCAAGTAGGCGCGAAAGCATGCAAGAAGGCGCGGAAGCGTCCAAGCAGGCGCGGTAGCGTCCAAGCAGGCGCGGAAACGTCCAACCAGGCGCGGAAGCATGCAAGAAGGCGCAGAAGAGTCCAAGCAGGTGCGGAAGCGTCCAAGCAGGCGCGGAAGCGTCCAAGCAGGCGCGGAAGCGTCCAAGCAGTCGCGGAAGCGTCCAATCAGTCGCGGAAGCGTCCAAGCAGGCGCGGAAGCGTCCAAGCAGGCGCGGAAGCGTCCAAGCAGTCGTGGGAGCGTCCAAGCAGGCGCGGTAGCGTCCAAGCAGGCGCGGTAGCGTCCAAGCAGGCGCGGAAGCGTCCAAGCAGGAGGGGTAGCATGCAAGCAGGCGCTGAAGCGTCCAAGCAGGCGCGGAAACGTCCAAGTAGGCGCGGAAGCATGCAAGAAGACGCAGAAGAGTCCAAGCAGGCGCGGAAGCGTCCAAGCAGGCGCGGTAGCGTCCAAGCAGGTGCGGAAACGTCCAACCAGGCGCGGAAGCATGCAAGAAGGCGCAGAAGAGTCCAAGCAGGTGCGGAAGCGTCCAAGCAGGCGCGGAAGCGTCCAAGCAGGCGCGGAAGCGTCCAAGCAGTCGCGGAAGCGTCCAAGCAGGCGCGGTAACGTCCAAGCAGGCGCGGAAACGTCCAAGCAGGCCCGGAAGCGTCCAAGCAGGCGCGGAAGCGTCCAAGCAGTCGCGGAAGCGTCCAATCAGTCGCGGAAGCGTCCAAGCAGGCGCGGAAGCGTCCAAGCAGGCGCGGAAGCGTCCAAGCAGTCGTGGGAGCGTCCAAGCAGGCGCGGTAGCGTCCAAGCAGGCGCGGAAGCATGCAAGAAGACGCAGAAGAGTCCAAGCAGGCGCGGAAGCGTCCAACCAGGCGCGGAAGCGTCCAAGCAGTCGCGGAAGCGTCCAAGCAGGCGCGGTAGCGTCCAAGCAGGCGCGGTAACGTCCAAGCAGGCGCGGAAACGTCCAAGCAGGCGCGGAAGCATGCAAGAAGGCGCAGAAGAGTCCAAGCAGGCGCGGAAGCGTCCAAGCAGTCGCGGAAGCGTCCAAGCAGGCGCGGTAGCGTCCAAGCAGGCGCGGCAGAGTCCAAGCAGGCGCGGAAGCGTCCAAGCAGGCGCGGAAACGTCCAAGTAGGCGCGGAAGCATGCAAGAAGGCGCAGAAGAGTCCAAGCAGGCGCGGAAGCGTCCAAGCAGACGCAGAAGCGTCCAAGCAGGCGCGGCAGCGTCCAAGCAGGCGCGGAAACGTCCAAGCAGGCGCGGAAGCATGCAAGAAGGCGCAGAAGAGTCCAAGCAGGCGCGGAAGCGTCCAAGCAGGAGGGGTAGCATGCAAGCAGGCGCTGAAGCGTCCAAGCAGGCGCGGAAACGTCCAAGTAGGCGCGGAAGCATGCAAGAAGACGCAGAAGAGTCCAAGCAGGCGCGGAAGCGTCCAAGCAGGCGCGGTAGCGTCCAAGCAGGTGCGGAAACGTCCAAGCAGGCGCGGAAGCATGCAAGAAGACGCAGAAGCGTCCAAGCAGTCGCGGAAACGTCCAAGCAGGCGCGGTAGCGTCCAAGCAGGCGCGGAAGCGTCCAAGCAGGCGCGGAAGCGTCCTAGCAGGCGCGGTAGAGTCCAAGCAGGCACGGAAACGTCCAAGTAGGCGCGGCAGCATGCAAGAAGGCGCAGAAGATTCCTATCAGGCGCGGAAGCGTCCAAGCAGGCGGGGAAGCATGCAAGCAGGCGCGGAAACGTCCACGCAGGCGCGGAAACGTCCAAGTAGGCGCGGCAGCATGCAAGAAGGCGCAGAAGAGTCCAAGCAGGCGCAGAAGCGTCCAAGCAGGCGCGGTAGCGTCCAAGCAAGCGCGGAAGCGTCCAAGCAGGCGCGGAAACGTCCAAGCAGGCGTGGAAGCGTCCAAGCAGACGCGGAAGCGTCCAAGCAGGCGCGGTAGCGCCCAACCAGGCGCGGAAGCGTCCAAGCAGTAGCGGAAGCGTCCAAGCAGGCGCGGAAGCGTCCAAGCAGTCGCGGAAGCGTCCCAGCAGGCGGGGAAGCATGCAAGCAGGCGCGGAAACATCCAAGTAGGCGCGGCAGCATGCAAGAAGGCGCAGGAGAGTCCAAGCAGTCGCGGAAGCGTCCAAGCAGTCGCGGAAGCCTCCAAGCAGTCGCGGAAGCGTCCAAGCAGGCGCGGAAGCGTCCAACCAGTCGCGGAAGCGTCCAAGCAGGCGCGGTAGCGTCCAAGCAGTCGCGGAAGCGTCCAAGCAGGCGCGGTAGCGTCCAAGCAGGCGCGGAAGCGTGCAAGCAGACGCGGAAGCGTCCAAGCAGGCGCGGAAGCATGCAAGAAGACGCAGAAGAGTCCAAGCAGGCGCGGAAGCGTCCAAGCAGTCGCGGAAGCGTCCAAGCAGGCGCGGAAACGTCCAAGCAGGCGTGGAAGCGTCCAAGCAGACGCGGAAGCGTCCAAGCAGGCGCGGTAGCGTCCAACCAGGCGCGGAAGCGTCCAAGCAGTCGCGGCAGCGTCCAAGCAGGCGCGGAAGCGTCCAAGCAGTCGCGGAAGCGTCCAAGCAGGCGGGGAAGCATGCAAGCAGGCGCGGAAACATCCAAGTAGGCGCGGCAGCATGCAAGAAGGCGCAGGAGAGTCCAAGCAGTCGCGGAAGCGTCCAAGCAGGCGCGGAAGCGTCCAAGCAGACGCAGAAGCGTCCAAGCAGGCGCGGAAGAGTCCAAGAAGTCGCGGAAGCGTCCAAGCAGGCACGGTAGCGTCCAAGCAGTCGCGGAAGAGTCCAAGCAGGCGCGGAAGCGTCCAAGCAGGCGCGGTAGCGTCCAAGCAGGCGCGGAAGCGTCCAAGCAGTCGCGGAAGCGTCCAAGCAGGCGCGGTAGCGTCCAAGCAGGCGCGGCAACGTCCAAGCAGGCGCGGAAGCGTCCAAGCAGGCGCGGAAGCGTCCAAGCAGCCGCGGAAGCGTCCAAGCAGGCGCGGTAGCGTCCAAGCAGGCGCGGAAACGTCCAAGCAGGCGCGGAAGCGTCCAAGCAGGCGCGGTAGCGTCCAAGCAGGCGCGGCAACGTCCAAGCAGGCGCGGAAGCGTCCAAGCAGGCGCGGAAGCGTCCAAGCAGCCGCGGAAGCGTCCAAGCAGGCGCGGTAGCGTCCAAGCAGGCGCGGAAACGTCCAAGCAGGCGCGGAAGCGTCCAAGCAGGCGCGGTAGCGTCCAAGCAGGCGCGGTAGAGTCCAAGCAGTCGCGGAAGCGTCCAAACAGGCGCGGTAGCGTCCAACCAGGCGCGGAAGCGTCCAAGCAGGCGGGGACGCATGCAAGCAGGCGCGGAAGCGTCCAAGCAGGCGCGGAAACGTCCAAGCAGGCGCGGCAGCATGCAAGAAGGCGCAGAAGAGTCCAAGCAGGCGCGGAAGCGTCCAAGCAGGCGCGGAAGCATGCAAGCAGGCGCGGAAGCGTCCAGGCAGTCGCGGAAGCGTCCAAGCAGTCGCGGAAGCGTCCAAGCAGTCGCGGAAGCGTCCAAGCAGTCGCGGAAGCGTCCAAGCAGGCGCGGTAGCGTCCAAGCAGGCGCGGAAGCATGCAAGAAGACGCAGAAGAGTTCAAGCAGGCGCGGAAGCGTCCAAGCAGGAGGGGAAGCATGCAAGCAGGCGCGGAAGCATCCAAGCAGGCGCGGAAACGTCCAAGTAGGCGCGGAAGCATGCAAGAAGGCGCAGAGGAGTCCAAGCAGGCGCGGAAGCGTCCAAGCAGTCGCAGAACCGTCCAAGCAGTCGCGGTAGCGTCCAACCAGGCGCGGAAGAGTCCAAGAAGTCGCGGAAGCGTCCAAACAGGCGCGGCAGCGTCCAGGCAGGGGCGGAAACGTCCAAGCAGGCGCGGAAGCATGCAAGAAGACGCAGAAGAGTCCAAGCAGGCGCGGAAGCGTCCAAGCAGGAGGGGAAGCATGCAAGCAGGCGCGGAAGCGTCCAAGCAGGCGCGGAAACGTCCAAGTAGGCGCGGAAGCATGCAAGAAGGCGCAGAAGAGTCCAAGCAGGCGCGGAAGCGTCCAAGCAGTCGCAGAAGCGTCCAAGTAGGCGCGGTAGCTTCCATATAGGCGCGGAAGCGTCCAAGCAGGCGCGGAACCGTGCAAGCAGGCGCGGAAGCATCCATATAGGCGCGAAAGCGTCAAAGCAGGCGCGGAAGCGTCCAAGCAGGCGCGGAAGCGTCCAAGCAGGCGCGGTAGCGTCCAACCAGGCGCGGAAGCGTCCAAGCAGTCGCGGAAGCGTCCAAGCAGTCGCGGTAGAGTCCAAGCAGGCGGGGAAGCATGCAAGCAGGCGCGGTAGCGTCCAAGCAGGCACGGAAGCGTCCAAGCAGGCGCGGAAGCGTCCAAGCAGGCGCGGAAGCGTCCAAGTAGGCGCGGTAGCTTCCATATAGGCGCGGAAGCGTCCAAGCAGGCGCGGAACCGTGCAAGCAGGCGCGGAAGCATCCATATAGGCGCGAAAGCGTCAAAGCAGTCGCGGAAGCGTCCAAGCAGGCGCGGAAGCGTCCAAGCAGGCACCGAAGCATCCATATAGGCGCGAAAGCGTCAAAGCAGGCGCGGAAGCGTCCAAGCAGGCGCGGAAACGTCCAAGTAGGCGCGGAAGCATGCAAGAAGGAGCAGAAGAGTCCAAGCAGGCGCGGAAGCGTGCAAGCAGGCGCGGAAGCGTCCAAGCAGGCGCGGAAGCGTCCAAGCAGGCGCGGAAGCGTCCAAGTAGGCGCGGAAGCATCCATATAGGCGCGAAAGCGTCAAAGCAGGCGCGGAAGCGTCCAAGCAGGCGCGGAAACGTCCAAGTAGGCGCGGAAGCATGCAAGAAGGAGCAGAAGAGTCCAAGCAGGCGCGGAAGCGTCCAAGCAGGCGCGGAAGCGTCCAAGCAGACGCAGAAGCGTCCAAACAGGCGCGGTAGCGTCCAAGCAGGCGCGGAAACGTCCAAGTAGGCGCGGAAGCATGCAAGCAGGCGCGGAAACGTCCAAGCAGGCGCGGAAGCGTCCAAGTAGGCGCGGTAGCTTCCATATAGGCGCGGAAGCGTCCAAGCAGGCGCGGAACCGTGCAAGCAGGCGCGGAAGCATCCAAGCAGGCGCGGAAACGTCCAAGTAGGCGCGGAAGCATGCAAGAAGGCGCAGAGGAGTCCAAGCAGGCGCGGAAGCGTCCAAGCAGTCGCAGAACCGTCCAAGCAGTCGCGGTAGCGTCCAACCAGGCGCGGAAGAGTCCAAGAAGTCGCGGAAGCGTCCAAACAGGCGCGGCAGCGTCCAGGCAGGGGCGGAAACGTCCAAGCAGGCGCGGAAGCATGCAAGAAGACGCAGAAGAGTCCAAGCAGGCGCGGAAGCGTCCAAGCAGGAGGGGAAGCATGCAAGCAGGCGCGGAAGCGTCCAAGCAGGCGCGGAAACGTCCAAGTAGGCGCGGAAGCATGCAAGAAGGCGCAGAAGAGTCCAAGCAGGCGCGGAAGCGTCCAAGCAGTCGCAGAAGCGTCCAAGCAGGCGCGGTAGCGTCCAACCAGGCGCGGAAGCGTCCAAGCAGTCACGGAAGCGTCCAAGCAGTCGCGGTAGAGTCCAAGCAGGCGGGGAAGCATGCAAGCAGGCGCGGTAGCGTCCAAGTAGGCACGGAAGCGTCCAAGCAGGCGCGGAAGCGTCCAAGCAGGCGCGGAAGCGTCCAAGTAGGCGCGGTAGCTTCCATATAGGCGCGGAAGCGTCCAAGTAGGCGCGGTAGCTTCCATATAGGCGCGGAAGCGTCCAAGCAGGCGCGGAACCGTGCAAGCAGGCGCGGAAGCATCCATATAGGCGCGAAAGCGTCAAAGCAGTCGCGGAAGCGTCCAAGCAGGCGCGGCAGCGTCCAAGCAGGCGCGGAAACGTCCAAGCAGGCGCGGAAGCATGCAAGAAGGCGCAGAAGAGTCCAAGCAGGCGCGGAAGCGTCCAAGCAGGAGGGGTAGCATGCAAGCAGGCGCTGAAGCGTCCAAGCAGGCGCGGAAACGTCCAAGTAGGCGCGGAAGCATGCAAGAAGACGCAGAAGAGTCCAAGCAGGCGCGGAAGCGTCCAAGCAGGCGCGGTAGCGTCCAAGCAGGTGCGGAAACGTCCAAGCAGGCGCGGAAGCATGCAAGAAGACGCAGAAGCGTCCAAGCAGTCGCGGAAACGTCCAAGCAGGCGCGGTAGCGTCCAAGCAGGCGCGGAAGCGTCCAAGCAGGCGCGGAAGCGTCCTAGCAGGCGCGGTAGAGTCCAAGCAGGCACGGAAACGTCCAAGTAGGCGCGGCAGCATGCAAGAAGGCGCAGAAGATTCCTATCAGGCGCGGAAGCGTCCAAGCAGGCGGGGAAGCATGCAAGCAGGCGCGGAAACGTCCACGCAGGCGCGGAAACGTCCAAGTAGGCGCGGCAGCATGCAAGAAGGCGCAGAAGAGTCCAAGCAGGCGCAGAAGCGTCCAAGCAGGCGCGGTAGCGTCCAAGCAAGCGCGGAAGCGTCCAAGCAGGCGCGGAAACGTCCAAGCAGGCGTGGAAGCGTCCAAGCAGACGCGGAAGCGTCCAAGCAGGCGCGGTAGCGCCCAACCAGGCGCGGAAGCGTCCAAGCAGTAGCGGAAGCGTCCAAGCAGGCGCGGAAGCGTCCAAGCAGTCGCGGAAGCGTCCCAGCAGGCGGGGAAGCATGCAAGCAGGCGCGGAAACATCCAAGTAGGCGCGGCAGCATGCAAGAAGGCGCAGGAGAGTCCAAGCAGTCGCGGAAGCGTCCAAGCAGTCGCGGAAGCCTCCAAGCAGTCGCGGAAGCGTCCAAGCAGGCGCGGAAGCGTCCAACCAGTCGCGGAAGCGTCCAAGCAGGCGCGGTAGCGTCCAAGCAGTCGCGGAAGCGTCCAAGCAGGCGCGGTAGCGTCCAAGCAGGCGCGGAAGCGTGCAAGCAGACGCGGAAGCGTCCAAGCAGGCGCGGAAGCATGCAAGAAGACGCAGAAGAGTCCAAGCAGGCGCGGAAGCGTCCAAGCAGTCGCGGAAGCGTCCAAGCAGGCGCGGAAACGTCCAAGCAGGCGTGGAAGCGTCCAAGCAGACGCGGAAGCGTCCAAGCAGGCGCGGTAGCGTCCAACCAGGCGCGGAAGCGTCCAAGCAGTCGCGGCAGCGTCCAAGCAGGCGCGGAAGCGTCCAAGCAGTCGCGGAAGCGTCCAAGCAGGCGGGGAAGCATGCAAGCAGGCGCGGAAACATCCAAGTAGGCGCGGCAGCATGCAAGAAGGCGCAGGAGAGTCCAAGCAGTCGCGGAAGCGTCCAAGCAGGCGCGGAAGCGTCCAAGCAGACGCAGAAGCGTCCAAGCAGGCGCGGAAGAGTCCAAGAAGTCGCGGAAGCGTCCAAGCAGGCACGGTAGCGTCCAAGCAGTCGCGGAAGAGTCCAAGCAGGCGCGGAAGCGTCCAAGCAGGCGCGGTAGCGTCCAAGCAGGCGCGGAAGCGTCCAAGCAGTCGCGGAAGCGTCCAAGCAGGCGCGGTAGCGTCCAAGCAGGCGCGGCAACGTCCAAGCAGGCGCGGAAGCGTCCAAGCAGGCGCGGAAGCGTCCAAGCAGCCGCGGAAGCGTCCAAGCAGGCGCGGTAGCGTCCAAGCAGGCGCGGAAACGTCCAAGCAGGCGCGGAAGCGTCCAAGCAGGCGCGGTAGCGTCCAAGCAGGCGCGGCAACGTCCAAGCAGGCGCGGAAGCGTCCAAGCAGGCGCGGAAGCGTCCAAGCAGCCGCGGAAGCGTCCAAGCAGGCGCGGTAGCGTCCAAGCAGGCGCGGAAACGTCCAAGCAGGCGCGGAAGCGTCCAAGCAGGCGCGGTAGCGTCCAAGCAGGCGCGGTAGAGTCCAAGCAGTCGCGGAAGCGTCCAAACAGGCGCGGTAGCGTCCAACCAGGCGCGGAAGCGTCCAAGCAGGCGGGGACGCATGCAAGCAGGCGCGGAAGCGTCCAAGCAGGCGCGGAAACGTCCAAGCAGGCGCGGCAGCATGCAAGAAGGCGCAGAAGAGTCCAAGCAGGCGCGGAAGCGTCCAAGCAGGCGCGGAAGCATGCAAGCAGGCGCGGAAGCGTCCAGGCAGTCGCGGAAGCGTCCAAGCAGTCGCGGAAGCGTCCAAGCAGTCGCGGAAGCGTCCAAGCAGTCGCGGAAGCGTCCAAGCAGGCGCGGTAGCGTCCAAGCAGGCGCGGAAGCATGCAAGAAGACGCAGAAGAGTTCAAGCAGGCGCGGAAGCGTCCAAGCAGGAGGGGAAGCATGCAAGCAGGCGCGGAAGCATCCAAGCAGGCGCGGAAACGTCCAAGTAGGCGCGGAAGCATGCAAGAAGGCGCAGAGGAGTCCAAGCAGGCGCGGAAGCGTCCAAGCAGTCGCAGAACCGTCCAAGCAGTCGCGGTAGCGTCCAACCAGGCGCGGAAGAGTCCAAGAAGTCGCGGAAGCGTCCAAACAGGCGCGGCAGCGTCCAGGCAGGGGCGGAAACGTCCAAGCAGGCGCGGAAGCATGCAAGAAGACGCAGAAGAGTCCAAGCAGGCGCGGAAGCGTCCAAGCAGGAGGGGAAGCATGCAAGCAGGCGCGGAAGCGTCCAAGCAGGCGCGGAAACGTCCAAGTAGGCGCGGAAGCATGCAAGAAGGCGCAGAAGAGTCCAAGCAGGCGCGGAAGCGTCCAAGCAGTCGCAGAAGCGTCCAAGTAGGCGCGGTAGCTTCCATATAGGCGCGGAAGCGTCCAAGCAGGCGCGGAACCGTGCAAGCAGGCGCGGAAGCATCCATATAGGCGCGAAAGCGTCAAAGCAGGCGCGGAAGCGTCCAAGCAGGCGCGGAAGCGTCCAAGCAGGCGCGGTAGCGTCCAACCAGGCGCGGAAGCGTCCAAGCAGTCGCGGAAGCGTCCAAGCAGTCGCGGTAGAGTCCAAGCAGGCGGGGAAGCATGCAAGCAGGCGCGGTAGCGTCCAAGCAGGCACGGAAGCGTCCAAGCAGGCGCGGAAGCGTCCAAGCAGGCGCGGAAGCGTCCAAGTAGGCGCGGTAGCTTCCATATAGGCGCGGAAGCGTCCAAGCAGGCGCGGAACCGTGCAAGCAGGCGCGGAAGCATCCATATAGGCGCGAAAGCGTCAAAGCAGTCGCGGAAGCGTCCAAGCAGGCGCGGAAGCGTCCAAGCAGGCACCGAAGCATCCATATAGGCGCGAAAGCGTCAAAGCAGGCGCGGAAGCGTCCAAGCAGGCGCGGAAACGTCCAAGTAGGCGCGGAAGCATGCAAGAAGGAGCAGAAGAGTCCAAGCAGGCGCGGAAGCGTGCAAGCAGGCGCGGAAGCGTCCAAGCAGGCGCGGAAGCGTCCAAGCAGGCGCGGAAGCGTCCAAGTAGGCGCGGAAGCATCCATATAGGCGCGAAAGCGTCAAAGCAGGCGCGGAAGCGTCCAAGCAGGCGCGGAAACGTCCAAGTAGGCGCGGAAGCATGCAAGAAGGAGCAGAAGAGTCCAAGCAGGCGCGGAAGCGTCCAAGCAGGCGCGGAAGCGTCCAAGCAGACGCAGAAGCGTCCAAACAGGCGCGGTAGCGTCCAAGCAGGCGCGGAAACGTCCAAGTAGGCGCGGAAGCATGCAAGCAGGCGCGGAAACGTCCAAGCAGGCGCGGAAGCGTCCAAGTAGGCGCGGTAGCTTCCATATAGGCGCGGAAGCGTCCAAGCAGGCGCGGAACCGTGCAAGCAGGCGCGGAAGCATCCAAGCAGGCGCGGAAACGTCCAAGTAGGCGCGGAAGCATGCAAGAAGGCGCAGAGGAGTCCAAGCAGGCGCGGAAGCGTCCAAGCAGTCGCAGAACCGTCCAAGCAGTCGCGGTAGCGTCCAACCAGGCGCGGAAGAGTCCAAGAAGTCGCGGAAGCGTCCAAACAGGCGCGGCAGCGTCCAGGCAGGGGCGGAAACGTCCAAGCAGGCGCGGAAGCATGCAAGAAGACGCAGAAGAGTCCAAGCAGGCGCGGAAGCGTCCAAGCAGGAGGGGAAGCATGCAAGCAGGCGCGGAAGCGTCCAAGCAGGCGCGGAAACGTCCAAGTAGGCGCGGAAGCATGCAAGAAGGCGCAGAAGAGTCCAAGCAGGCGCGGAAGCGTCCAAGCAGTCGCAGAAGCGTCCAAGCAGGCGCGGTAGCGTCCAACCAGGCGCGGAAGCGTCCAAGCAGTCACGGAAGCGTCCAAGCAGTCGCGGTAGAGTCCAAGCAGGCGGGGAAGCATGCAAGCAGGCGCGGTAGCGTCCAAGTAGGCACGGAAGCGTCCAAGCAGGCGCGGAAGCGTCCAAGCAGGCGCGGAAGCGTCCAAGTAGGCGCGGTAGCTTCCATATAGGCGCGGAAGCGTCCAAGCAGGCGCGGAACCGTGCAAGCAGGCGCGGAAGCATCCATATAGGCGCGAAAGCGTCAAAGCAGGCGCGGAAGCGTCCAAGCAGGCGCGGAAGCGTCCAAGCAGGCGCGGTAGCGTCCAACCAGGCGCGGAAGCGTCCAAGCAGTCGCGGAAGCGTCCAAGCAGTCGCGGTAGAGTCCAAGCAGGCGGGGAAGCATGCAAGCAGGCGCGGCAGCGTCCAAGCAGGCACGGAAGCGTCCAAGCAGGCGCGGAAGCGTCCAAGCAGGCGCGGAAGCGTCCAAGTAGGCGCGGTAGCTTCCATATAGGCGCGGAAGCGTCCAAGCAGGCGCGGAACCGTGCAAGCAGGCGCGGAAGCATCCATATAGGCGCGAAAGCGTCAAAGCAGTCGCGGAAGCGTCCAAGCAGGCGCGGAAGCGTCCAAGCAGGCACGGAAGCATCCATATAGGCGCGAAAGCGTCAAAGCAGGCGCGGAAGCGTCCAAGCAGGCGCGGAAACGTCCAAGTAGGCGCGGAAGCATGCAAGAAGGAGCAGAAGAGTCCAAGCAGGCGCGGAAGCGTGCAAGCAGGCGCGGAAGCGTCCAAGCAGGCGCGGAAGCGTCCAAGCAGGCGCGGAAGCGTCCAAGTAGGCGCGGAAGCATCCATATAGGCGCGAAAGCGTCAAAGCAGGCGCGGAAGCGTCCAAGCAGGCGCGGAAACGTCCAAGTAGGCGCGGAAGCATGCAAGAAGGAGCAGAAGAGTCCAAGCAGGCGCGGAAGCGTCCAAGCAGGCGCGGAAGCGTCCAAGCAGACGCAGAAGCGTCCAAACAGGCGCGGTAGCGTCCAAGCAGGCGCGGAAGAGTCCAAGAAGTCGCGGAAGCGTCCAAGCAGGCGCGGTAGCGTCCAAGCAGTCGCGGAAGAGTCCAAGCAGGCGCGGCAGAGTCCAAGCAGGCGCGGAAACGTCCAAGCAGGCGCGGAAGCATGCAAGAAGACGCAGAAGAGTCCAAGCAGGCGCGGAAGCGTCCAAGCAGTCGCAGAAGCGTCCAAGCTGGCGCGGAAGCGTCCAAGCAGGCGCGGAAGCATGCAAGCAGGCGCGGAAGCGTCCAAGCAGTCGCGGAAGCGTCCAAGCAGGCGCGGAAGAGTCCAAGAAGTCGCGGAAGCGTCCAAGCAGGCGCGGTAGCGTCCAACCAGGCGCGGAAGCGTCCTAGCAGTCGCAGAAACGTACAAGCAGGCGCGGAAGCGTCCAAGCAGGAGCGGAAGCGTCCAAGCAGGCGGGGAAGCATGCACGCAGGTGCGGAAGCGTCCAAGCAGGCGCGGAAACGTCCAAGTAGGCGCGGCAGCATGCAAGAAGGCGCTGAAGAGTCCAAGCAGGCGGGGAAGCGTCCAAGCAGGCGCGGAAGCATGCAAGCAGGCGCGGAAGCGTCCAGGCAGTCGCGGAAGCGTCCAAGCAGTCGCGGAAGCGTCCAAGCAGTCGCGGAAGCGTCCAAGCAGTCGCGGAAGCGTCCAAGCAGGCGCGGTAGCGTCCAAGCAGGCGCGGAAGCATGCAAGAAGACGCAGAAGAGTTCAAGCAGGCGCGGAAGCGTCCAAGCAGGAGGGGAAGCATGCAAGCAGGCGCGGAAGCATCCAAGCAGGCGCGGAAACGTCCAAGTAGGCGCGGAAGCATGCAAGAAGGCGCAGAGGAGTCCAAGCAGGCGCGGAAGCGTCCAAGCAGTCGCAGAACCGTCCAAGCAGTCGCGGTAGCGTCCAACCAGGCGCGGAAGAGTCCAAGAAGTCGCGGAAGTGTCCAAACAGGCGCGGCAGCTTCCAGGCAGGGGCGGAAACGTCCAAGCAGGCGCGGAAGCATGCAAGAAGACGCAGAAGAGTCCAAGCAGGCGCGGAAGCGTCCAAGCAGGAGGGGAAGCATGCAAGCAGGCGCGGAAGCGTCCAAGCAGGCGCGGAAACGTCCAAGTAGGCGCGGAAGCATGCAAGAAGGCGCAGAAGAGTCCAAGCAGGCGCGGAAGCGTCCAAGCAGTCGCAGAAGCGTCCAAGCAGGCGCGGTAGCGTCCAACCAGGCGCGGAAGCGTCCAAGCAGTCACGGAAGCGTCCAAGCAGTCGCGGTAGAGTCCAAGCAGGCGGGGAAGCATGCAAGCAGGCGCGGTAGCGTCCAAGTAGGCACGGAAGCGTCCAAGCAGGCGCGGAAGCGTCCAAGCAGGCGCGGAAGCGTCCAAGTAGGCGCGGTAGCTTCCATATAGGCGCGGAAGCGTCCAAGCAGGCGCGGAACCGTGCAAGCAGGCGCGGAAGCATCCATATAGGCGCGAAAGCGTCAAAGCAGGCGCGGAAGCGTCCAAGCAGGCGCGGAAGCGTCCAAGCAGGCGCGGTAGCGTCCAACCAGGCGCGGAAGCGTCCAAGCAGTCGCGGAAGCGTCCAAGCAGTCGCGGTAGAGTCCAAGCAGGCGGGGAAGCATGCAAGCAGGCACGGTAGCGTCCAAGCAGGCACGGAAGCGTCCAAGCAGGCGCGGAAGCGTCCAAGCAGGCGCGGAAGCGTCCAAGTAGGCGCGGTAGCTTCCATATAGGCGCGGAAGCGTCCAAGCAGGCGCGGAACCGTGCAAGCAGGCGCGGAAGCATCCATATAGGCGCGAAAGCGTCAAAGCAGTCGCGGAAGCGTCCAAGCAGGCGCGGAAGCGTCCAAGCAGGCACGGAAGCATCCATATAGGCGCGAAAGCGTCAAAGCAGGCGCGGAAGCGTCCAAGCAGGCGCGGAAACGTCCAAGTAGGCGCGGAAGCATGCAAGAAGGAGCAGAAGAGTCCAAGCAGGCGCGGAAGCGTGCAAGCAGGCGCGGAAGCGTCCAAGCAGGCGCGGAAGCGTCCAAGCAGGCGCGGAAGCGTCCAAGTAGGCGCGGAAGCATCCATATAGGCGCGAAAGCGTCAAAGCAGGCGCGGAAGCGTCCAAGCAGGCGCGGAAACGTCCAAGTAGGCGCGGAAGCATGCAAGAAGGAGCAGAAGAGTCCAAGCAGGCGCGGAAGCGTCCAAGCAGGCGCGGAAGCGTCCAAGCAGACGCAGAAGCGTCCAAACAGGCGCGGTAGCGTCCAAGCAGGCGCGGAAGAGTCCAAGAAGTCGCGGAAGCGTCCAAGCAGGCGCGGTAGCGTCCAAGCAGTCGCGGAAGAGTCCAAGCAGGCGCGGCAGAGTCCAAGCAGGCGCGGAAACGTCCAAGCAGGCGCGGAAGCATGCAAGAAGACGCAGAAGAGTCCAAGCAGGCGCGGAAGCGTCCAAGCAGTCGCAGAAGCGTCCAAGCTGGCGCGGAAGCGTCCAAGCAGGCGCGGAAGCATGCAAGCAGGCGCGGAAGCGTCCAAGCAGTCGCGGAAGCGTCCAAGCAGGCGCGGAAGAGTCCAAGAAGTCGCGGAAGCGTCCAAGCAGGCGCGGTAGCGTCCAACCAGGCGCGGAAGCGTCCTAGCAGTCGCAGAAACGTACAAGCAGGCGCGGAAGCGTCCAAGCAGGCGCGGAAGCGTCCAAGCAGGCGGGGAAGCATGCACGCAGGCGCGGAAGCGTCCAAGCAGGCGCGGAAACGTCCAAGTAGGCGCGGCAGCATGCAAGAAGGCGCAGAAGAGTCCAAGCAGGCGGGGAAGCGTCCAAGCAGGCGCGGAAGCGTCCTAGCAGGCGCGGTAGAGTCCAAGCAGGCGCGGAAACGTCCAAGCAGGCGCGGAAGAGTCCAAGCAGGCGCGGTAACGTCCAAGTAGGCGCGGAAGCATGCAAGAAGGCGCGGAAGCGTCCAAGCAGGCGCGGTAGCGTCCAAGCAGGCGCGGAAACGTCCAACCAGGCGCGGAAGCATGCAAGAAGGCGCAGAAGAGTCCAAGCAGGTGCGGAAGCGTCCAAGCAGGCGCGGAAGCGTCCAAGCAGGCGCGGAAGCGTCCAAGCAGTCGCGGCAGCGTCAAAGCAGGCGCGGTAACGTCCAAGTAGGCGCGGAAGCATGCAAGAAGGCGCGGAAGCGTCCAAGCAGGCGCGGTAGCGTCCAAGCAGGCGCGGAAACGTCCAACCAGGCGCGGAAGCATGCAAGAAGGCGCAGAAGAGTCCAAGCAGGTGCGGAAGCGTCCAAGCAGGCGCGGAAGCGTCCAAGCAGGCGCGGAAGCGTCCAAGCAGTCGCGGAAGCGTCCAAGCAGGCGCGGTAGCGTCCAAGCAGGCGTGGGAGCGTCCAAGCAGGCGCGGAAGCGTCCAAGCAGGCGCGGAAGCATGCAAGAAGGCGCAGAAGAGTCCAAGCAGGCGCGGAAGCGTCCTAGCAGTCGCGGAAGAGTCCAAGCAGGCGGGGAAGCGTCCAAGCAGTCGCGGAAGCGTCCAAGCAGGCGCGGAAGCGTCCAAGCAGTCGCGGAAGCGTCCAAGCAGGCGGGGAAGCATGCAAGCAGGCGCGGAAGCGTCCAAGCAGGCGCGGAAACATCCAAGTAGGCGCGGCAGCATGCAAGAAGGCGCAGGAGAGTCCAAGCAGCCGCGGAAGCGTCCAAGCAGTCGCGGAAGCCTCCAAGCAGGCGCGGTAGCGTCCAAGCAGGCGCGGAAGCGTCCAAGCAGTCGCGGAAGCGTCCAAGCAGGCGCGGTAGAGTCCAAGCAGTCGCGGAAGCGTCCAAGCAGGCGCGGTTGCGTCCAAGCAGGCGCGGAAACGTCCAACCAGGCGCGGAAGCATGCAAGAAGGCGCAGAAGAGTCCAAGCAGGTGCGGAAGCGTCCAAGCAGGCGCGGAAGCGTCCAAGCAGGCGCGGAAGCATCCATATAGGCGCGAAAGCGTCAATGCAGGCGCGGAAGCGTCCAAGCAGGCGCGGAAACGTCCAAGTAGGCGCGGAAGCATGCAAGAAGGAGCAGAAGAGTCCAAGCAGGCGCGGAAGCGTCCAAGCAGGCGCGGAAGCATGCAAGAAGGAGCAGAAGAGTCAAAGCAGGCGCGGAAGCGTCCAAGCAGGCGCGGAAGCATCCATATAGGCGCGGAAGCGTCCAAGCAGGCGCGGAAGCATCCATATAGGCGCGGAAGCGTCCAAGCAGGCGCGGAAACGTCCATGTAGGGACGGAAGCATGCAAGAAGGCGCAGAAGAGTTCAAACAGGCGCGGAAGCGTCCAAGCAGGCGCGGAAGCGTCCAAGCAGTCGCGGAAGCGTCCAAGCAGGCGTGGAAGCGTCCAAGCAGGCGCGGTAGCGTCCAAGCAGGCGCGGAAACGTCCAAGCAGGCGCGGAAGCATGCAAGAAGACGCAGAAGAGTCCAAGCAGGCGCGGAAGCGTCCAAGCAGTCGCGGAAGCGTCCAAGCAGGCGTGGAAGAGTCCAAGCAGGCGTGGAAGAGTCCAAGCAGGCGTGGCAGCGTCCAAGCAGGCGCGGAAACGTCCAAGCAGGCGCGGAAGCATGCAAGAAGACGCAGAAGAGTCCAAGCAGGCGCGGAAGCGTCCAACCAGTCGCGGAAGCGTCCAAGCAGTCGCGGAAGCGTCCAAGCAGGCGCGGAAGCGTCCAAGCAGTCGCGGAAGCGTCCAAGCAGGCGGGGAAGCATGCAAGCAGGCGCGGAAACATCCAAGTAGGCGCGGCAGCATGCAAGAAGGCGCAGGAGAGTCCAAGCAGTCGCGGAAGCGTCCAAGCAGTCGCGGAAGCCTCCAAGCAGGCGCGGTAGCGTCCAAGCAGGCGCGGTAGCGTCCAAGCAGGCGTGGGAGCGTCCAAGCAGGCGCGGAAGCGTCCAAGCAGGCGCGGAAGCATGCAAGAAGGCGCAGAAGAGTCCAAGCAGCCGCGGAAGCCTCCAAGCAGGCGCGGTAGCGTCCAACCAGGCGCGGAAGCGTCCAAGCAGTCGCGGAAGCGTCCAAGCAGGCGGGGAAGCATGCAAGCAGGCGCGGAAACATCCAAGTAGGCGCGGCAGCATGCAAGAAGGCGCAGGAGAGTCCAAGCAGTCGCGGAAGCGTCCAAGCAGTCGCGGAAGCCTCCAAGCAGGCGCGGTAGCGTCCAAGCAGGCGCGGTAGCGTCCAAGCAGTCGCGGAAGCGTCCAAGCAGGCGCGGAAGCGTCCAAGCAGGCGTGGGAGCGTCCAAGCAGGCGCGGAAGCGTCCAAGCAGGCGCGGAAGCATGCAAGAAGACGCAGAAGAGTCCAAGCAGGCGCGGAAGCGTCCAAGCAGTCGCGGAAGCGTCCAAGCAGTCGCGGAAGCGTCCAAGCAGGCGCGGTAGCGTCCAAGCAGGTGCGGAAACGTCCAAGCAGGCGCGGAAGCATGCAAGAAGACGCAGTAGCGTCCAAGCAGTCGCGGAAACGTCCAAGCAGGCGCGGTAGCGTCCAAGCAGGCGCGGAAGCGTCCAAGCAGGCGCGGAAGCGTCCTAGCAGTCGCGGAAGAGTCCAAGCAGGCGCGGAAGCGTCCAAGCAGTCGCGGAAGCGTCCAAGCAGGCGCGGAAGCGTCCAAGCAGTCGCGGAAGCGTCCAAGCAGGCGCGGTAGCGTCCAAGCAGGCGCGGAAACGTCCAAGCAGGCGCGGATGAGTCCAAGCAGGCGCGGTAACGTCCAAGTAGGCGCGGAAGCATGCAAGAAGGCGCGGAAGCGTCCAAGCTGGCGCGGTAGCGTCCAAGCAGGCGCGGAAACGTCCAACCAGGCGCGGAAGCATGCAAGAAGGCGCAGAAGAGTCCAAGCAGGTGCGGAAGCGTCCAAGCAGGCGCGGAAGCGTCCAAGCAGGAGCGGAAGCGTCCAAGCAGTCGCGGAAGCGTCCAAGCAGGCGCGGTAGCATCCAAGCAGGCGTGGGAGCGTCCAAGCAGGCGCGGAAGCGTCCAAGCAGGCGCGGAAACATGCAAGAAGGCGCAGAAGAGTCCAAGCAGGCGAGGAAGCGTCCTAGCAGTCGCGGAAGAGTCCAAGCAGGCGCGGAAGCATGCAAGAAGGCGCAGAAGAGTCCAAGCAGGTGCGGAAGCGTCCAAGCAGGCGCGGAAGCGTCCAAGCAGGCGCGGAAGCGTCCAAGCAGTCGCGGAATCGTCCAAGCAGGCGCGGTAGCGTCCAAGCAGGCGTGGGAGCGTCCAAGCAGGCGCGGAAGCGTCCAAGCAGGCGCGGAAGCATGCAAGAAGGCGCAGAAGAGTCCAAGCAGGCGCGGAAGCGTCCTAGCAGTCGCGGTAGCGTCCAAGCAGGCGCGGAAACGTCCAAGCAGGCGCGGAAGCGTCCAAGCAGGCGCGGAAGCGTGCAAGCAGTCGCGGAAGCGTCCAAGCAGGCGCGGAAGCATGCAAGAAGACGCAGAAGAGTCCAAGCAGGCGCGGAAGCGTCCAAGCAGTCGCGGAAGCGTCCAAGCAGGCGCGGAAACGTCCAAGCAGGCGTGGAAGCGTCCAAGCAGACGCGGAAGCGTCCAAGCAGGCGCGGTAGCGTCCAACCAGGCGCGGAAGCGTCCAAGCAGTCGCGGAAGCGTCCAAGCAGGCGCGGAAGCGTCCAAGCAGTCGCGGAAGCGTCCAAGCAGGCGGGGAAGCATGCAAGCAGGCGCGGAAACATCCAAGTAGGCGCGGCAGCATGCAAGAAGGCGCAGGAGAGTCCAAGCAGTCGCGGAAGCGTCCAAGCAGTCGCGGAAGCCTCCAAGCAGGCGCGGTAGCGTCCAAGCAGGCGCGGTAGCGTCCAAGCAGGCGTGGGAGCGTCAAAGCAGGCGCGGAAGCGTCCAAGCAGGCGCTGAAGCATGCAAGAAGGCGCAGAAGAGTCCAAGCAGCCGCGGAAGCCTCCAAGCAGGCGCGGTAGCGTCCAACCAGGCGCGGAAGCGTCCAAGCAGTCGCGGAAGCGTCCAAGCAGGCGGGGAAGCATGCAAGCAGGCGCGGAAACATCCAAGTAGGCGCGGCAGCATGCAAGAAGGCGCAGGAGAGTCCAAGCAGTCGCGGAAGCGTCCAAGCAGTCGCGGAAGCCTCCAAGCAGGCGCGGTAGCGTCCAAGCAGGCGCGGTAGCGTCCAAGCAGTCGCGGAAGCGTCCAAGCAGGCGCGGAAGCGTCCAAGCAGGCGTGGGAGCGTCCAAGCAGGCGCGGAAGCGTCCAAGCAGTCGCGGAAGCGACCAAGCAGTCGCGGAAGCGTCCAAGCAGGCGCGGTAGCGTCCAAGCAGGTGCGGAAACGTCCAAGCAGGCGCGGAAGCATGCAAGAAGACGCAGAAGCGTCCAAGCAGTCGCGGAAACGTCCAAGCAGGCGCGGTAGCGTCCAAGCAGTCGCGGAAGCGTCCAAGCAGGCGCGGAAGCGTCCAAGCAGGCGTGGGAGCGTCCAAGCAGGCGCGGAAGCGTCCAAGCAGGCGCGGAAACATGCAAGAAGGCGCAGAAGAGTCCAAGCAGGCGAGGAAGCGTCCTAGCAGTCGCGGAAGAGTCCAAGCAGGCGCGGAAGCATGCAAGAAGGCGCAGAAGAGTCCAAGCAGGTGCGGAAGCGTCCAAGCAGGCGCGGAAGCGTCCAAGCAGGCGCGGAAGCGTCCAAGCAGTCGCGGAATCGTCCAAGCAGGCGCGGTAGCGTCCAAGCAGGCGTGGGAGCGTCCAAGCAGGCGCGGAAGCGTCCAAGCAGGCGCGGAAGCATGCAAGAAGGCGCAGAAGAGTCCAAGCAGGCGCGGAAGCGTCCTAGCAGTCGCGGTAGCGTCCAAGCAGGCGCGGAAACGTCCAAGCAGGCGCGGAAGCGTCCAAGCAGGCGCGGAAGCGTGCAAGCAGTCGCGGAAGCGTCCAAGCAGGCGCGGAAGCATGCAAGAAGACGCAGAAGAGTCCAAGCAGGCGCGGAAGCGTCCAAGCAGTCGCGGAAGCGTCCAAGCAGGCGCGGAAACGTCCAAGCAGGCGTGGAAGCGTCCAAGCAGACGCGGAAGCGTCCAAGCAGGCGCGGTAGCGTCCAACCAGGCGCGGAAGCGTCCAAGCAGTCGCGGAAGCGTCCAAGCAGGCGCGGAAGCGTCCAAGCAGGCGCGGCAGCGTCCAAGCAGGCGCGGAAACGTCCAAGCAGGCGCGGAAGCATGCAAGAAGGCGCAGAAGAGTCCAAGCAGGCGCGGAAGCGTCCAAGCAGGAGGGGTAGCATGCAAGCAGGCGCTGAAGCGTCCAAGCAGGCGCGGAAACGTCCAAGTAGGCGCGGAAGCATGCAAGAAGACGCAGAAGAGTCCAAGCAGGCGCGGAAGCGTCCAAGCAGGCGCGGTAGCGTCCAAGCAGGTGCGGAAACGTCCAAGCAGGCGCGGAAGCATGCAAGAAGACGCAGAAGCGTCCAAGCAGTCGCGGAAACGTCCAAGCAGGCGCGGTAGCGTCCAAGCAGGCGCGGAAGCGTCCAAGCAGGCGCGGAAGCGTCCTAGCAGGCGCGGTAGAGTCCAAGCAGGCACGGAAACGTCCAAGTAGGCGCGGCAGCATGCAAGAAGGCGCAGAAGATTCCTATCAGGCGCGGAAGCGTCCAAGCAGGCGGGGAAGCATGCAAGCAGGCGCGGAAACGTCCACGCAGGCGCGGAAACGTCCAAGTAGGCGCGGCAGCATGCAAGAAGGCGCAGAAGAGTCCAAGCAGGCGCAGAAGCGTCCAAGCAGGCGCGGTAGCGTCCAAGCAAGCGCGGAAGCGTCCAAGCAGGCGCGGAAACGTCCAAGCAGGCGTGGAAGCGTCCAAGCAGACGCGGAAGCGTCCAAGCAGGCGCGGTAGCGCCCAACCAGGCGCGGAAGCGTCCAAGCAGTAGCGGAAGCGTCCAAGCAGGCGCGGAAGCGTCCAAGCAGTCGCGGAAGCGTCCCAGCAGGCGGGGAAGCATGCAAGCAGGCGCGGAAACATCCAAGTAGGCGCGGCAGCATGCAAGAAGGCGCAGGAGAGTCCAAGCAGTCGCGGAAGCGTCCAAGCAGTCGCGGAAGCCTCCAAGCAGTCGCGGAAGCGTCCAAGCAGGCGCGGAAGCGTCCAACCAGTCGCGGAAGCGTCCAAGCAGGCGCGGTAGCGTCCAAGCAGTCGCGGAAGCGTCCAAGCAGGCGCGGTAGCGTCCAAGCAGGCGCGGAAGCGTGCAAGCAGACGCGGAAGCGTCCAAGCAGGCGCGGAAGCATGCAAGAAGACGCAGAAGAGTCCAAGCAGGCGCGGAAGCGTCCAAGCAGTCGCGGAAGCGTCCAAGCAGGCGCGGAAACGTCCAAGCAGGCGTGGAAGCGTCCAAGCAGACGCGGAAGCGTCCAAGCAGGCGCGGTAGCGTCCAACCAGGCGCGGAAGCGTCCAAGCAGTCGCGGCAGCGTCCAAGCAGGCGCGGAAGCGTCCAAGCAGTCGCGGAAGCGTCCAAGCAGGCGGGGAAGCATGCAAGCAGGCGCGGAAACATCCAAGTAGGCGCGGCAGCATGCAAGAAGGCGCAGGAGAGTCCAAGCAGTCGCGGAAGCGTCCAAGCAGGCGCGGAAGCGTCCAAGCAGACGCAGAAGCGTCCAAGCAGGCGCGGAAGAGTCCAAGAAGTCGCGGAAGCGTCCAAGCAGGCACGGTAGCGTCCAAGCAGTCGCGGAAGAGTCCAAGCAGGCGCGGAAGCGTCCAAGCAGGCGCGGTAGCGTCCAAGCAGGCGCGGAAGCGTCCAAGCAGTCGCGGAAGCGTCCAAGCAGGCGCGGTAGCGTCCAAGCAGGCGCGGCAACGTCCAAGCAGGCGCGGAAGCGTCCAAGCAGGCGCGGAAGCGTCCAAGCAGCCGCGGAAGCGTCCAAGCAGGCGCGGTAGCGTCCAAGCAGGCGCGGAAACGTCCAAGCAGGCGCGGAAGCGTCCAAGCAGGCGCGGTAGCGTCCAAGCAGGCGCGGCAACGTCCAAGCAGGCGCGGAAGCGTCCAAGCAGGCGCGGAAGCGTCCAAGCAGCCGCGGAAGCGTCCAAGCAGGCGCGGTAGCGTCCAAGCAGGCGCGGAAACGTCCAAGCAGGCGCGGAAGCGTCCAAGCAGGCGCGGTAGCGTCCAAGCAGGCGCGGTAGAGTCCAAGCAGTCGCGGAAGCGTCCAAACAGGCGCGGTAGCGTCCAACCAGGCGCGGAAGCGTCCAAGCAGGCGGGGACGCATGCAAGCAGGCGCGGAAGCGTCCAAGCAGGCGCGGAAACGTCCAAGCAGGCGCGGCAGCATGCAAGAAGGCGCAGAAGAGTCCAAGCAGGCGCGGAAGCGTCCAAGCAGGCGCGGAAGCATGCAAGCAGGCGCGGAAGCGTCCAGGCAGTCGCGGAAGCGTCCAAGCAGTCGCGGAAGCGTCCAAGCAGTCGCGGAAGCGTCCAAGCAGTCGCGGAAGCGTCCAAGCAGGCGCGGTAGCGTCCAAGCAGTCGCGGAAGCCTCCAAGCAGGCGCGGTAGCGTCCAAGCAGGCGCGGTAGCGTCCAAGCAGTCGCGGAAGCGTCCAAGCAGGCGCGGAAGCGTCCAAGCAGGCGTGGGAGCGTCCAAGCAGGCGCGGAAGCGTCCAAGCAGTCGCGGAAGCGACCAAGCAGTCGCGGAAGCGTCCAAGCAGGCGCGGAAGCGTCCAAGCAGGCGTGGGAGCGTCCAAGCAGGCGCGGAAGCGTCCAAGCAGTCGCGGAAGCGACCAAGCAGTCGCGGAAGCGTCCAAGCAGGCGCGGAAACGTCCAAGCAGGCGCGGAAGCGTCCAAGCAGGCGCGGTAGCGTCCAAGCAGGCGCGGCAACGTCCAAGCAGGCGCGGAAGCGTCCAAGCAGGCGCGGAAGCGTCCAAGCAGCCGCGGAAGCGTCCAAGCAGGCGGGGAAGCATGCAAGCAGGCGCGGAAACATCCAAGTAGGCGCGGCAGCATGCAAGAAGGCGCAGGAGAGTCCAAGCAGTCGCGGAAGCGTCCAAGCAGTCGCGGAAGCCTCCAAGCAGGCGCGGTAGCGTCCAAGCAGGCGCGGTAGCGTCCAAGCAGTCGCGGAAGCGTCCAAGCAGGCGCGGAAGCGTCCAAGCAGGCGTGGGAGCGTCCAAGCAGGCGCGGAAGCGTCCAAGCAGTCGCGGAAGCGACCAAGCAGTCGCGGAAGCGTCCAAGCAGGCGCGGTAGCGTCCAAGCAGGTGCGGAAACGTCCAAGCAGGCGCGGAAGCATGCAAGAAGACGCAGAAGCGTCCAAGCAGTCGCGGAAACGTCCAAGCAGGCGCGGTAGCGTCCAAGCAGTCGCGGAAGCGTCCAAGCAGGCGCGGAAGCGTCCAAGCAGGCGTGGGAGCGTCCAAGCAGGCGCGGAAGCGTCCAAGCAGGCGCGGAAACATGCAAGAAGGCGCAGAAGAGTCCAAGCAGGCGAGGAAGCGTCCTAGCAGTCGCGGAAGAGTCCAAGCAGGCGCGGAAGCATGCAAGAAGGCGCAGAAGAGTCCAAGCAGGTGCGGAAGCGTCCAAGCAGGCGCGGAAGCGTCCAAGCAGGCGCGGAAGCGTCCAAGCAGTCGCGGAATCGTCCAAGCAGGCGCGGTAGCGTCCAAGCAGGCGTGGGAGCGTCCAAGCAGGCGCGGAAGCGTCCAAGCAGGCGCGGAAGCATGCAAGAAGGCGCAGAAGAGTCCAAGCAGGCGCGGAAGCGTCCTAGCAGTCGCGGTAGCGTCCAAGCAGGCGCGGAAACGTCCAAGCAGGCGCGGAAGCGTCCAAGCAGGCGCGGAAGCGTGCAAGCAGTCGCGGAAGCGTCCAAGCAGGCGCGGAAGCATGCAAGAAGACGCAGAAGAGTCCAAGCAGGCGCGGAAGCGTCCAAGCAGTCGCGGAAGCGTCCAAGCAGGCGCGGAAACGTCCAAGCAGGCGTGGAAGCGTCCAAGCAGACGCGGAAGCGTCCAAGCAGGCGCGGTAGCGTCCAACCAGGCGCGGAAGCGTCCAAGCAGTCGCGGAAGCGTCCAAGCAGGCGCGGAAGCGTCCAAGCAGGCGCGGCAGCGTCCAAGCAGGCGCGGAAACGTCCAAGCAGGCGCGGAAGCATGCAAGAAGGCGCAGAAGAGTCCAAGCAGGCGCGGAAGCGTCCAAGCAGGAGGGGTAGCATGCAAGCAGGCGCTGAAGCGTCCAAGCAGGCGCGGAAACGTCCAAGTAGGCGCGGAAGCATGCAAGAAGACGCAGAAGAGTCCAAGCAGGCGCGGAAGCGTCCAAGCAGGCGCGGTAGCGTCCAAGCAGGTGCGGAAACGTCCAAGCAGGCGCGGAAGCATGCAAGAAGACGCAGAAGCGTCCAAGCAGTCGCGGAAACGTCCAAGCAGGCGCGGTAGCGTCCAAGCAGGCGCGGAAGCGTCCAAGCAGGCGCGGAAGCGTCCTAGCAGGCGCGGTAGAGTCCAAGCAGGCACGGAAACGTCCAAGTAGGCGCGGCAGCATGCAAGAAGGCGCAGAAGATTCCTATCAGGCGCGGAAGCGTCCAAGCAGGCGGGGAAGCATGCAAGCAGGCGCGGAAACGTCCACGCAGGCGCGGAAACGTCCAAGTAGGCGCGGCAGCATGCAAGAAGGCGCAGAAGAGTCCAAGCAGGCGCAGAAGCGTCCAAGCAGGCGCGGTAGCGTCCAAGCAAGCGCGGAAGCGTCCAAGCAGGCGCGGAAACGTCCAAGCAGGCGTGGAAGCGTCCAAGCAGACGCGGAAGCGTCCAAGCAGGCGCGGTAGCGCCCAACCAGGCGCGGAAGCGTCCAAGCAGTAGCGGAAGCGTCCAAGCAGGCGCGGAAGCGTCCAAGCAGTCGCGGAAGCGTCCCAGCAGGCGGGGAAGCATGCAAGCAGGCGCGGAAACATCCAAGTAGGCGCGGCAGCATGCAAGAAGGCGCAGGAGAGTCCAAGCAGTCGCGGAAGCGTCCAAGCAGTCGCGGAAGCCTCCAAGCAGTCGCGGAAGCGTCCAAGCAGGCGCGGAAGCGTCCAACCAGTCGCGGAAGCGTCCAAGCAGGCGCGGTAGCGTCCAAGCAGTCGCGGAAGCGTCCAAGCAGGCGCGGTAGCGTCCAAGCAGGCGCGGAAGCGTGCAAGCAGACGCGGAAGCGTCCAAGCAGGCGCGGAAGCATGCAAGAAGACGCAGAAGAGTCCAAGCAGGCGCGGAAGCGTCCAAGCAGTCGCGGAAGCGTCCAAGCAGGCGCGGAAACGTCCAAGCAGGCGTGGAAGCGTCCAAGCAGACGCGGAAGCGTCCAAGCAGGCGCGGTAGCGTCCAACCAGGCGCGGAAGCGTCCAAGCAGTCGCGGCAGCGTCCAAGCAGGCGCGGAAGCGTCCAAGCAGTCGCGGAAGCGTCCAAGCAGGCGGGGAAGCATGCAAGCAGGCGCGGAAACATCCAAGTAGGCGCGGCAGCATGCAAGAAGGCGCAGGAGAGTCCAAGCAGTCGCGGAAGCGTCCAAGCAGGCGCGGAAGCGTCCAAGCAGACGCAGAAGCGTCCAAGCAGGCGCGGAAGAGTCCAAGAAGTCGCGGAAGCGTCCAAGCAGGCACGGTAGCGTCCAAGCAGTCGCGGAAGAGTCCAAGCAGGCGCGGAAGCGTCCAAGCAGGCGCGGTAGCGTCCAAGCAGGCGCGGAAGCGTCCAAGCAGTCGCGGAAGCGTCCAAGCAGGCGCGGTAGCGTCCAAGCAGGCGCGGCAACGTCCAAGCAGGCGCGGAAGCGTCCAAGCAGGCGCGGAAGCGTCCAAGCAGCCGCGGAAGCGTCCAAGCAGGCGCGGTAGCGTCCAAGCAGGCGCGGAAACGTCCAAGCAGGCGCGGAAGCGTCCAAGCAGGCGCGGTAGCGTCCAAGCAGGCGCGGCAACGTCCAAGCAGGCGCGGAAGCGTCCAAGCAGGCGCGGAAGCGTCCAAGCAGCCGCGGAAGCGTCCAAGCAGGCGCGGTAGCGTCCAAGCAGGCGCGGAAACGTCCAAGCAGGCGCGGAAGCGTCCAAGCAGGCGCGGTAGCGTCCAAGCAGGCGCGGTAGAGTCCAAGCAGTCGCGGAAGCGTCCAAACAGGCGCGGTAGCGTCCAACCAGGCGCGGAAGCGTCCAAGCAGGCGGGGACGCATGCAAGCAGGCGCGGAAGCGTCCAAGCAGGCGCGGAAACGTCCAAGCAGGCGCGGCAGCATGCAAGAAGGCGCAGAAGAGTCCAAGCAGGCGCGGAAGCGTCCAAGCAGGCGCGGAAGCATGCAAGCAGGCGCGGAAGCGTCCAGGCAGTCGCGGAAGCGTCCAAGCAGTCGCGGAAGCGTCCAAGCAGTCGCGGAAGCGTCCAAGCAGTCGCGGAAGCGTCCAAGCAGGCGCGGTAGCGTCCAAGCAGGCGCGGAAGCATGCAAGAAGACGCAGAAGAGTTCAAGCAGGCGCGGAAGCGTCCAAGCAGGAGGGGAAGCATGCAAGCAGGCGCGGAAGCATCCAAGCAGGCGCGGAAACGTCCAAGTAGGCGCGGAAGCATGCAAGAAGGCGCAGAGGAGTCCAAGCAGGCGCGGAAGCGTCCAAGCAGTCGCAGAACCGTCCAAGCAGTCGCGGTAGCGTCCAACCAGGCGCGGAAGAGTCCAAGAAGTCGCGGAAGCGTCCAAACAGGCGCGGCAGCGTCCAGGCAGGGGCGGAAACGTCCAAGCAGGCGCGGAAGCATGCAAGAAGACGCAGAAGAGTCCAAGCAGGCGCGGAAGCGTCCAAGCAGGAGGGGAAGCATGCAAGCAGGCGCGGAAGCGTCCAAGCAGGCGCGGAAACGTCCAAGTAGGCGCGGAAGCATGCAAGAAGGCGCAGAAGAGTCCAAGCAGGCGCGGAAGCGTCCAAGCAGTCGCAGAAGCGTCCAAGTAGGCGCGGTAGCTTCCATATAGGCGCGGAAGCGTCCAAGCAGGCGCGGAACCGTGCAAGCAGGCGCGGAAGCATCCATATAGGCGCGAAAGCGTCAAAGCAGGCGCGGAAGCGTCCAAGCAGGCGCGGAAGCGTCCAAGCAGGCGCGGTAGCGTCCAACCAGGCGCGGAAGCGTCCAAGCAGTCGCGGAAGCGTCCAAGCAGTCGCGGTAGAGTCCAAGCAGGCGGGGAAGCATGCAAGCAGGCGCGGTAGCGTCCAAGCAGGCACGGAAGCGTCCAAGCAGGCGCGGAAGCGTCCAAGCAGGCGCGGAAGCGTCCAAGTAGGCGCGGTAGCTTCCATATAGGCGCGGAAGCGTCCAAGCAGGCGCGGAACCGTGCAAGCAGGCGCGGAAGCATCCATATAGGCGCGAAAGCGTCAAAGCAGTCGCGGAAGCGTCCAAGCAGGCGCGGAAGCGTCCAAGCAGGCACCGAAGCATCCATATAGGCGCGAAAGCGTCAAAGCAGGCGCGGAAGCGTCCAAGCAGGCGCGGAAACGTCCAAGTAGGCGCGGAAGCATGCAAGAAGGAGCAGAAGAGTCCAAGCAGGCGCGGAAGCGTGCAAGCAGGCGCGGAAGCGTCCAAGCAGGCGCGGAAGCGTCCAAGCAGGCGCGGAAGCGTCCAAGTAGGCGCGGAAGCATCCATATAGGCGCGAAAGCGTCAAAGCAGGCGCGGAAGCGTCCAAGCAGGCGCGGAAACGTCCAAGTAGGCGCGGAAGCATGCAAGAAGGAGCAGAAGAGTCCAAGCAGGCGCGGAAGCGTCCAAGCAGGCGCGGAAGCGTCCAAGCAGACGCAGAAGCGTCCAAACAGGCGCGGTAGCGTCCAAGCAGGCGCGGAAACGTCCAAGTAGGCGCGGAAGCATGCAAGCAGGCGCGGAAACGTCCAAGCAGGCGCGGAAGCGTCCAAGTAGGCGCGGTAGCTTCCATATAGGCGCGGAAGCGTCCAAGCAGGCGCGGAACCGTGCAAGCAGGCGCGGAAGCATCCAAGCAGGCGCGGAAACGTCCAAGTAGGCGCGGAAGCATGCAAGAAGGCGCAGAGGAGTCCAAGCAGGCGCGGAAGCGTCCAAGCAGTCGCAGAACCGTCCAAGCAGTCGCGGTAGCGTCCAACCAGGCGCGGAAGAGTCCAAGAAGTCGCGGAAGCGTCCAAACAGGCGCGGCAGCGTCCAGGCAGGGGCGGAAACGTCCAAGCAGGCGCGGAAGCATGCAAGAAGACGCAGAAGAGTCCAAGCAGGCGCGGAAGCGTCCAAGCAGGAGGGGAAGCATGCAAGCAGGCGCGGAAGCGTCCAAGCAGGCGCGGAAACGTCCAAGTAGGCGCGGAAGCATGCAAGAAGGCGCAGAAGAGTCCAAGCAGGCGCGGAAGCGTCCAAGCAGTCGCAGAAGCGTCCAAGCAGGCGCGGTAGCGTCCAACCAGGCGCGGAAGCGTCCAAGCAGTCACGGAAGCGTCCAAGCAGTCGCGGTAGAGTCCAAGCAGGCGGGGAAGCATGCAAGCAGGCGCGGTAGCGTCCAAGTAGGCACGGAAGCGTCCAAGCAGGCGCGGAAGCGTCCAAGCAGGCGCGGAAGCGTCCAAGTAGGCGCGGTAGCTTCCATATAGGCGCGGAAGCGTCCAAGTAGGCGCGGTAGCTTCCATATAGGCGCGGAAGCGTCCAAGCAGGCGCGGAACCGTGCAAGCAGGCGCGGAAGCATCCATATAGGCGCGAAAGCGTCAAAGCAGTCGCGGAAGCGTCCAAGCAGGCGCGGCAGCGTCCAAGCAGGCGCGGAAACGTCCAAGCAGGCGCGGAAGCATGCAAGAAGGCGCAGAAGAGTCCAAGCAGGCGCGGAAGCGTCCAAGCAGGAGGGGTAGCATGCAAGCAGGCGCTGAAGCGTCCAAGCAGGCGCGGAAACGTCCAAGTAGGCGCGGAAGCATGCAAGAAGACGCAGAAGAGTCCAAGCAGGCGCGGAAGCGTCCAAGCAGGCGCGGTAGCGTCCAAGCAGGTGCGGAAACGTCCAAGCAGGCGCGGAAGCATGCAAGAAGACGCAGAAGCGTCCAAGCAGTCGCGGAAACGTCCAAGCAGGCGCGGTAGCGTCCAAGCAGGCGCGGAAGCGTCCAAGCAGGCGCGGAAGCGTCCTAGCAGGCGCGGTAGAGTCCAAGCAGGCACGGAAACGTCCAAGTAGGCGCGGCAGCATGCAAGAAGGCGCAGAAGATTCCTATCAGGCGCGGAAGCGTCCAAGCAGGCGGGGAAGCATGCAAGCAGGCGCGGAAACGTCCACGCAGGCGCGGAAACGTCCAAGTAGGCGCGGCAGCATGCAAGAAGGCGCAGAAGAGTCCAAGCAGGCGCAGAAGCGTCCAAGCAGGCGCGGTAGCGTCCAAGCAAGCGCGGAAGCGTCCAAGCAGGCGCGGAAACGTCCAAGCAGGCGTGGAAGCGTCCAAGCAGACGCGGAAGCGTCCAAGCAGGCGCGGTAGCGCCCAACCAGGCGCGGAAGCGTCCAAGCAGTAGCGGAAGCGTCCAAGCAGGCGCGGAAGCGTCCAAGCAGTCGCGGAAGCGTCCCAGCAGGCGGGGAAGCATGCAAGCAGGCGCGGAAACATCCAAGTAGGCGCGGCAGCATGCAAGAAGGCGCAGGAGAGTCCAAGCAGTCGCGGAAGCGTCCAAGCAGTCGCGGAAGCCTCCAAGCAGTCGCGGAAGCGTCCAAGCAGGCGCGGAAGCGTCCAACCAGTCGCGGAAGCGTCCAAGCAGGCGCGGTAGCGTCCAAGCAGTCGCGGAAGCGTCCAAGCAGGCGCGGTAGCGTCCAAGCAGGCGCGGAAGCGTGCAAGCAGACGCGGAAGCGTCCAAGCAGGCGCGGAAGCATGCAAGAAGACGCAGAAGAGTCCAAGCAGGCGCGGAAGCGTCCAAGCAGTCGCGGAAGCGTCCAAGCAGGCGCGGAAACGTCCAAGCAGGCGTGGAAGCGTCCAAGCAGACGCGGAAGCGTCCAAGCAGGCGCGGTAGCGTCCAACCAGGCGCGGAAGCGTCCAAGCAGTCGCGGCAGCGTCCAAGCAGGCGCGGAAGCGTCCAAGCAGTCGCGGAAGCGTCCAAGCAGGCGGGGAAGCATGCAAGCAGGCGCGGAAACATCCAAGTAGGCGCGGCAGCATGCAAGAAGGCGCAGGAGAGTCCAAGCAGTCGCGGAAGCGTCCAAGCAGGCGCGGAAGCGTCCAAGCAGACGCAGAAGCGTCCAAGCAGGCGCGGAAGAGTCCAAGAAGTCGCGGAAGCGTCCAAGCAGGCACGGTAGCGTCCAAGCAGTCGCGGAAGAGTCCAAGCAGGCGCGGAAGCGTCCAAGCAGGCGCGGTAGCGTCCAAGCAGGCGCGGAAGCGTCCAAGCAGTCGCGGAAGCGTCCAAGCAGGCGCGGTAGCGTCCAAGCAGGCGCGGCAACGTCCAAGCAGGCGCGGAAGCGTCCAAGCAGGCGCGGAAGCGTCCAAGCAGCCGCGGAAGCGTCCAAGCAGGCGCGGTAGCGTCCAAGCAGGCGCGGAAACGTCCAAGCAGGCGCGGAAGCGTCCAAGCAGGCGCGGTAGCGTCCAAGCAGGCGCGGCAACGTCCAAGCAGGCGCGGAAGCGTCCAAGCAGGCGCGGAAGCGTCCAAGCAGCCGCGGAAGCGTCCAAGCAGGCGCGGTAGCGTCCAAGCAGGCGCGGAAACGTCCAAGCAGGCGCGGAAGCGTCCAAGCAGGCGCGGTAGCGTCCAAGCAGGCGCGGTAGAGTCCAAGCAGTCGCGGAAGCGTCCAAACAGGCGCGGTAGCGTCCAACCAGGCGCGGAAGCGTCCAAGCAGGCGGGGACGCATGCAAGCAGGCGCGGAAGCGTCCAAGCAGGCGCGGAAACGTCCAAGCAGGCGCGGCAGCATGCAAGAAGGCGCAGAAGAGTCCAAGCAGGCGCGGAAGCGTCCAAGCAGGCGCGGAAGCATGCAAGCAGGCGCGGAAGCGTCCAGGCAGTCGCGGAAGCGTCCAAGCAGTCGCGGAAGCGTCCAAGCAGTCGCGGAAGCGTCCAAGCAGTCGCGGAAGCGTCCAAGCAGGCGCGGTAGCGTCCAAGCAGGCGCGGAAGCATGCAAGAAGACGCAGAAGAGTTCAAGCAGGCGCGGAAGCGTCCAAGCAGGAGGGGAAGCATGCAAGCAGGCGCGGAAGCATCCAAGCAGGCGCGGAAACGTCCAAGTAGGCGCGGAAGCATGCAAGAAGGCGCAGAGGAGTCCAAGCAGGCGCGGAAGCGTCCAAGCAGTCGCAGAACCGTCCAAGCAGTCGCGGTAGCGTCCAACCAGGCGCGGAAGAGTCCAAGAAGTCGCGGAAGCGTCCAAACAGGCGCGGCAGCGTCCAGGCAGGGGCGGAAACGTCCAAGCAGGCGCGGAAGCATGCAAGAAGACGCAGAAGAGTCCAAGCAGGCGCGGAAGCGTCCAAGCAGGAGGGGAAGCATGCAAGCAGGCGCGGAAGCGTCCAAGCAGGCGCGGAAACGTCCAAGTAGGCGCGGAAGCATGCAAGAAGGCGCAGAAGAGTCCAAGCAGGCGCGGAAGCGTCCAAGCAGTCGCAGAAGCGTCCAAGTAGGCGCGGTAGCTTCCATATAGGCGCGGAAGCGTCCAAGCAGGCGCGGAACCGTGCAAGCAGGCGCGGAAGCATCCATATAGGCGCGAAAGCGTCAAAGCAGGCGCGGAAGCGTCCAAGCAGGCGCGGAAGCGTCCAAGCAGGCGCGGTAGCGTCCAACCAGGCGCGGAAGCGTCCAAGCAGTCGCGGAAGCGTCCAAGCAGTCGCGGTAGAGTCCAAGCAGGCGGGGAAGCATGCAAGCAGGCGCGGTAGCGTCCAAGCAGGCACGGAAGCGTCCAAGCAGGCGCGGAAGCGTCCAAGCAGGCGCGGAAGCGTCCAAGTAGGCGCGGTAGCTTCCATATAGGCGCGGAAGCGTCCAAGCAGGCGCGGAACCGTGCAAGCAGGCGCGGAAGCATCCATATAGGCGCGAAAGCGTCAAAGCAGTCGCGGAAGCGTCCAAGCAGGCGCGGAAGCGTCCAAGCAGGCACCGAAGCATCCATATAGGCGCGAAAGCGTCAAAGCAGGCGCGGAAGCGTCCAAGCAGGCGCGGAAACGTCCAAGTAGGCGCGGAAGCATGCAAGAAGGAGCAGAAGAGTCCAAGCAGGCGCGGAAGCGTGCAAGCAGGCGCGGAAGCGTCCAAGCAGGCGCGGAAGCGTCCAAGCAGGCGCGGAAGCGTCCAAGTAGGCGCGGAAGCATCCATATAGGCGCGAAAGCGTCAAAGCAGGCGCGGAAGCGTCCAAGCAGGCGCGGAAACGTCCAAGTAGGCGCGGAAGCATGCAAGAAGGAGCAGAAGAGTCCAAGCAGGCGCGGAAGCGTCCAAGCAGGCGCGGAAGCGTCCAAGCAGACGCAGAAGCGTCCAAACAGGCGCGGTAGCGTCCAAGCAGGCGCGGAAACGTCCAAGTAGGCGCGGAAGCATGCAAGCAGGCGCGGAAACGTCCAAGCAGGCGCGGAAGCGTCCAAGTAGGCGCGGTAGCTTCCATATAGGCGCGGAAGCGTCCAAGCAGGCGCGGAACCGTGCAAGCAGGCGCGGAAGCATCCAAGCAGGCGCGGAAACGTCCAAGTAGGCGCGGAAGCATGCAAGAAGGCGCAGAGGAGTCCAAGCAGGCGCGGAAGCGTCCAAGCAGTCGCAGAACCGTCCAAGCAGTCGCGGTAGCGTCCAACCAGGCGCGGAAGAGTCCAAGAAGTCGCGGAAGCGTCCAAACAGGCGCGGCAGCGTCCAGGCAGGGGCGGAAACGTCCAAGCAGGCGCGGAAGCATGCAAGAAGACGCAGAAGAGTCCAAGCAGGCGCGGAAGCGTCCAAGCAGGAGGGGAAGCATGCAAGCAGGCGCGGAAGCGTCCAAGCAGGCGCGGAAACGTCCAAGTAGGCGCGGAAGCATGCAAGAAGGCGCAGAAGAGTCCAAGCAGGCGCGGAAGCGTCCAAGCAGTCGCAGAAGCGTCCAAGCAGGCGCGGTAGCGTCCAACCAGGCGCGGAAGCGTCCAAGCAGTCACGGAAGCGTCCAAGCAGTCGCGGTAGAGTCCAAGCAGGCGGGGAAGCATGCAAGCAGGCGCGGTAGCGTCCAAGTAGGCACGGAAGCGTCCAAGCAGGCGCGGAAGCGTCCAAGCAGGCGCGGAAGCGTCCAAGTAGGCGCGGTAGCTTCCATATAGGCGCGGAAGCGTCCAAGCAGGCGCGGAACCGTGCAAGCAGGCGCGGAAGCATCCATATAGGCGCGAAAGCGTCAAAGCAGGCGCGGAAGCGTCCAAGCAGGCGCGGAAGCGTCCAAGCAGGCGCGGTAGCGTCCAACCAGGCGCGGAAGCGTCCAAGCAGTCGCGGAAGCGTCCAAGCAGTCGCGGTAGAGTCCAAGCAGGCGGGGAAGCATGCAAGCAGGCGCGGCAGCGTCCAAGCAGGCACGGAAGCGTCCAAGCAGGCGCGGAAGCGTCCAAGCAGGCGCGGAAGCGTCCAAGTAGGCGCGGTAGCTTCCATATAGGCGCGGAAGCGTCCAAGCAGGCGCGGAACCGTGCAAGCAGGCGCGGAAGCATCCATATAGGCGCGAAAGCGTCAAAGCAGTCGCGGAAGCGTCCAAGCAGGCGCGGAAGCGTCCAAGCAGGCACGGAAGCATCCATATAGGCGCGAAAGCGTCAAAGCAGGCGCGGAAGCGTCCAAGCAGGCGCGGAAACGTCCAAGTAGGCGCGGAAGCATGCAAGAAGGAGCAGAAGAGTCCAAGCAGGCGCGGAAGAGTCCAAGAAGTCGCGGAAGCGTCCAAGCAGGCGCGGTAGCGTCCAAGCAGTCGCGGAAGAGTCCAAGCAGGCGCGGCAGAGTCCAAGCAGGCGCGGAAACGTCCAAGCAGGCGCGGAAGCATGCAAGAAGACGCAGAAGAGTCCAAGCAGGCGCGGAAGCGTCCAAGCAGTCGCAGAAGCGTCCAAGCTGGCGCGGAAGCGTCCAAGCAGGCGCGGAAGCATGCAAGCAGGCGCGGAAGCGTCCAAGCAGTCGCGGAAGCGTCCAAGCAGGCGCGGAAGAGTCCAAGAAGTCGCGGAAGCGTCCAAGCAGGCGCGGTAGCGTCCAACCAGGCGCGGAAGCGTCCTAGCAGTCGCAGAAACGTACAAGCAGGCGCGGAAGCGTCCAAGCAGGAGCGGAAGCGTCCAAGCAGGCGGGGAAGCATGCACGCAGGTGCGGAAGCGTCCAAGCAGGCGCGGAAACGTCCAAGTAGGCGCGGCAGCATGCAAGAAGGCGCTGAAGAGTCCAAGCAGGCGGGGAAGCGTCCAAGCAGGCGCGGAAGCATGCAAGCAGGCGCGGAAGCGTCCAGGCAGTCGCGGAAGCGTCCAAGCAGTCGCGGAAGCGTCCAAGCAGTCGCGGAAGCGTCCAAGCAGTCGCGGAAGCGTCCAAGCAGGCGCGGTAGCGTCCAAGCAGGCGCGGAAGCATGCAAGAAGACGCAGAAGAGTTCAAGCAGGCGCGGAAGCGTCCAAGCAGGAGGGGAAGCATGCAAGCAGGCGCGGAAGCATCCAAGCAGGCGCGGAAACGTCCAAGTAGGCGCGGAAGCATGCAAGAAGGCGCAGAGGAGTCCAAGCAGGCGCGGAAGCGTCCAAGCAGTCGCAGAACCGTCCAAGCAGTCGCGGTAGCGTCCAACCAGGCGCGGAAGAGTCCAAGAAGTCGCGGAAGTGTCCAAACAGGCGCGGCAGCTTCCAGGCAGGGGCGGAAACGTCCAAGCAGGCGCGGAAGCATGCAAGAAGACGCAGAAGAGTCCAAGCAGGCGCGGAAGCGTCCAAGCAGGAGGGGAAGCATGCAAGCAGGCGCGGAAGCGTCCAAGCAGGCGCGGAAACGTCCAAGTAGGCGCGGAAGCATGCAAGAAGGCGCAGAAGAGTCCAAGCAGGCGCGGAAGCGTCCAAGCAGTCGCAGAAGCGTCCAAGCAGGCGCGGTAGCGTCCAACCAGGCGCGGAAGCGTCCAAGCAGTCACGGAAGCGTCCAAGCAGTCGCGGTAGAGTCCAAGCAGGCGGGGAAGCATGCAAGCAGGCGCGGTAGCGTCCAAGTAGGCACGGAAGCGTCCAAGCAGGCGCGGAAGCGTCCAAGCAGGCGCGGAAGCGTCCAAGTAGGCGCGGTAGCTTCCATATAGGCGCGGAAGCGTCCAAGCAGGCGCGGAACCGTGCAAGCAGGCGCGGAAGCATCCATATAGGCGCGAAAGCGTCAAAGCAGGCGCGGAAGCGTCCAAGCAGGCGCGGAAGCGTCCAAGCAGGCGCGGTAGCGTCCAACCAGGCGCGGAAGCGTCCAAGCAGTCGCGGAAGCGTCCAAGCAGTCGCGGTAGAGTCCAAGCAGGCGGGGAAGCATGCAAGCAGGCACGGTAGCGTCCAAGCAGGCACGGAAGCGTCCAAGCAGGCGCGGAAGCGTCCAAGCAGGCGCGGAAGCGTCCAAGTAGGCGCGGTAGCTTCCATATAGGCGCGGAAGCGTCCAAGCAGGCGCGGAACCGTGCAAGCAGGCGCGGAAGCATCCATATAGGCGCGAAAGCGTCAAAGCAGTCGCGGAAGCGTCCAAGCAGGCGCGGAAGCGTCCAAGCAGGCACGGAAGCATCCATATAGGCGCGAAAGCGTCAAAGCAGGCGCGGAAGCGTCCAAGCAGGCGCGGAAACGTCCAAGTAGGCGCGGAAGCATGCAAGAAGGAGCAGAAGAGTCCAAGCAGGCGCGGAAGCGTGCAAGCAGGCGCGGAAGCGTCCAAGCAGGCGCGGAAGCGTCCAAGCAGGCGCGGAAGCGTCCAAGTAGGCGCGGAAGCATCCATATAGGCGCGAAAGCGTCAAAGCAGGCGCGGAAGCGTCCAAGCAGGCGCGGAAACGTCCAAGTAGGCGCGGAAGCATGCAAGAAGGAGCAGAAGAGTCCAAGCAGGCGCGGAAGCGTCCAAGCAGGCGCGGAAGCGTCCAAGCAGACGCAGAAGCGTCCAAACAGGCGCGGTAGCGTCCAAGCAGGCGCGGAAGAGTCCAAGAAGTCGCGGAAGCGTCCAAGCAGGCGCGGTAGCGTCCAAGCAGTCGCGGAAGAGTCCAAGCAGGCGCGGCAGAGTCCAAGCAGGCGCGGAAACGTCCAAGCAGGCGCGGAAGCATGCAAGAAGACGCAGAAGAGTCCAAGCAGGCGCGGAAGCGTCCAAGCAGTCGCAGAAGCGTCCAAGCTGGCGCGGAAGCGTCCAAGCAGGCGCGGAAGCATGCAAGCAGGCGCGGAAGCGTCCAAGCAGTCGCGGAAGCGTCCAAGCAGGCGCGGAAGAGTCCAAGAAGTCGCGGAAGCGTCCAAGCAGGCGCGGTAGCGTCCAACCAGGCGCGGAAGCGTCCTAGCAGTCGCAGAAACGTACAAGCAGGCGCGGAAGCGTCCAAGCAGGCGCGGAAGCGTCCAAGCAGGCGGGGAAGCATGCACGCAGGCGCGGAAGCGTCCAAGCAGGCGCGGAAACGTCCAAGTAGGCGCGGCAGCATGCAAGAAGGCGCAGAAGAGTCCAAGCAGGCGGGGAAGCGTCCAAGCAGGCGCGGAAGCGTCCTAGCAGGCGCGGTAGAGTCCAAGCAGGCGCGGAAACGTCCAAGCAGGCGCGGAAGAGTCCAAGCAGGCGCGGTAACGTCCAAGTAGGCGCGGAAGCATGCAAGAAGGCGCGGAAGCGTCCAAGCAGGCGCGGTAGCGTCCAAGCAGGCGCGGAAACGTCCAACCAGGCGCGGAAGCATGCAAGAAGGCGCAGAAGAGTCCAAGCAGGTGCGGAAGCGTCCAAGCAGGCGCGGAAGCGTCCAAGCAGGCGCGGAAGCGTCCAAGCAGTCGCGGCAGCGTCAAAGCAGGCGCGGTAACGTCCAAGTAGGCGCGGAAGCATGCAAGAAGGCGCGGAAGCGTCCAAGCAGGCGCGGTAGCGTCCAAGCAGGCGCGGAAACGTCCAACCAGGCGCGGAAGCATGCAAGAAGGCGCAGAAGAGTCCAAGCAGGTGCGGAAGCGTCCAAGCAGGCGCGGAAGCGTCCAAGCAGGCGCGGAAGCGTCCAAGCAGTCGCGGAAGCGTCCAAGCAGGCGCGGTAGCGTCCAAGCAGGCGTGGGAGCGTCCAAGCAGGCGCGGAAGCGTCCAAGCAGGCGCGGAAGCATGCAAGAAGGCGCAGAAGAGTCCAAGCAGGCGCGGAAGCGTCCTAGCAGTCGCGGAAGAGTCCAAGCAGGCGGGGAAGCGTCCAAGCAGTCGCGGAAGCGTCCAAGCAGGCGCGGAAGCGTCCAAGCAGTCGCGGAAGCGTCCAAGCAGGCGGGGAAGCATGCAAGCAGGCGCGGAAGCGTCCAAGCAGGCGCGGAAACATCCAAGTAGGCGCGGCAGCATGCAAGAAGGCGCAGGAGAGTCCAAGCAGCCGCGGAAGCGTCCAAGCAGTCGCGGAAGCCTCCAAGCAGGCGCGGTAGCGTCCAAGCAGGCGCGGAAGCGTCCAAGCAGTCGCGGAAGCGTCCAAGCAGGCGCGGTAGAGTCCAAGCAGTCGCGGAAGCGTCCAAGCAGGCGCGGTTGCGTCCAAGCAGGCGCGGAAACGTCCAACCAGGCGCGGAAGCATGCAAGAAGGCGCAGAAGAGTCCAAGCAGGTGCGGAAGCGTCCAAGCAGGCGCGGAAGCGTCCAAGCAGGCGCGGAAGCATCCATATAGGCGCGAAAGCGTCAATGCAGGCGCGGAAGCGTCCAAGCAGGCGCGGAAACGTCCAAGTAGGCGCGGAAGCATGCAAGAAGGAGCAGAAGAGTCCAAGCAGGCGCGGAAGCGTCCAAGCAGGCGCGGAAGCATGCAAGAAGGAGCAGAAGAGTCAAAGCAGGCGCGGAAGCGTCCAAGCAGGCGCGGAAGCATCCATATAGGCGCGGAAGCGTCCAAGCAGGCGCGGAAGCATCCATATAGGCGCGGAAGCGTCCAAGCAGGCGCGGAAACGTCCATGTAGGGACGGAAGCATGCAAGAAGGCGCAGAAGAGTTCAAACAGGCGCGGAAGCGTCCAAGCAGGCGCGGAAGCGTCCAAGCAGTCGCGGAAGCGTCCAAGCAGGCGTGGAAGCGTCCAAGCAGGCGCGGTAGCGTCCAAGCAGGCGCGGAAACGTCCAAGCAGGCGCGGAAGCATGCAAGAAGACGCAGAAGAGTCCAAGCAGGCGCGGAAGCGTCCAAGCAGTCGCGGAAGCGTCCAAGCAGGCGTGGAAGAGTCCAAGCAGGCGTGGAAGAGTCCAAGCAGGCGTGGCAGCGTCCAAGCAGGCGCGGAAACGTCCAAGCAGGCGCGGAAGCATGCAAGAAGACGCAGAAGAGTCCAAGCAGGCGCGGAAGCGTCCAACCAGTCGCGGAAGCGTCCAAGCAGTCGCGGAAGCGTCCAAGCAGGCGCGGAAGCGTCCAAGCAGTCGCGGAAGCGTCCAAGCAGGCGGGGAAGCATGCAAGCAGGCGCGGAAACATCCAAGTAGGCGCGGCAGCATGCAAGAAGGCGCAGGAGAGTCCAAGCAGTCGCGGAAGCGTCCAAGCAGTCGCGGAAGCCTCCAAGCAGGCGCGGTAGCGTCCAAGCAGGCGCGGTAGCGTCCAAGCAGGCGTGGGAGCGTCCAAGCAGGCGCGGAAGCGTCCAAGCAGGCGCGGAAGCATGCAAGAAGGCGCAGAAGAGTCCAAGCAGCCGCGGAAGCCTCCAAGCAGGCGCGGTAGCGTCCAACCAGGCGCGGAAGCGTCCAAGCAGTCGCGGAAGCGTCCAAGCAGGCGGGGAAGCATGCAAGCAGGCGCGGAAACATCCAAGTAGGCGCGGCAGCATGCAAGAAGGCGCAGGAGAGTCCAAGCAGTCGCGGAAGCGTCCAAGCAGTCGCGGAAGCCTCCAAGCAGGCGCGGTAGCGTCCAAGCAGGCGCGGTAGCGTCCAAGCAGTCGCGGAAGCGTCCAAGCAGGCGCGGAAGCGTCCAAGCAGGCGTGGGAGCGTCCAAGCAGGCGCGGAAGCGTCCAAGCAGGCGCGGAAGCATGCAAGAAGACGCAGAAGAGTCCAAGCAGGCGCGGAAGCGTCCAAGCAGTCGCGGAAGCGTCCAAGCAGTCGCGGAAGCGTCCAAGCAGGCGCGGTAGCGTCCAAGCAGGTGCGGAAACGTCCAAGCAGGCGCGGAAGCATGCAAGAAGACGCAGTAGCGTCCAAGCAGTCGCGGAAACGTCCAAGCAGGCGCGGTAGCGTCCAAGCAGGCGCGGAAGCGTCCAAGCAGGCGCGGAAGCGTCCTAGCAGTCGCGGAAGAGTCCAAGCAGGCGCGGAAGCGTCCAAGCAGTCGCGGAAGCGTCCAAGCAGGCGCGGAAGCGTCCAAGCAGTCGCGGAAGCGTCCAAGCAGGCGCGGTAGCGTCCAAGCAGGCGCGGAAACGTCCAAGCAGGCGCGGATGAGTCCAAGCAGGCGCGGTAACGTCCAAGTAGGCGCGGAAGCATGCAAGAAGGCGCGGAAGCGTCCAAGCTGGCGCGGTAGCGTCCAAGCAGGCGCGGAAACGTCCAACCAGGCGCGGAAGCATGCAAGAAGGCGCAGAAGAGTCCAAGCAGGTGCGGAAGCGTCCAAGCAGGCGCGGAAGCGTCCAAGCAGGAGCGGAAGCGTCCAAGCAGTCGCGGAAGCGTCCAAGCAGGCGCGGTAGCATCCAAGCAGGCGTGGGAGCGTCCAAGCAGGCGCGGAAGCGTCCAAGCAGGCGCGGAAACATGCAAGAAGGCGCAGAAGAGTCCAAGCAGGCGAGGAAGCGTCCTAGCAGTCGCGGAAGAGTCCAAGCAGGCGCGGAAGCATGCAAGAAGGCGCAGAAGAGTCCAAGCAGGTGCGGAAGCGTCCAAGCAGGCGCGGAAGCGTCCAAGCAGGCGCGGAAGCGTCCAAGCAGTCGCGGAATCGTCCAAGCAGGCGCGGTAGCGTCCAAGCAGGCGTGGGAGCGTCCAAGCAGGCGCGGAAGCGTCCAAGCAGGCGCGGAAGCATGCAAGAAGGCGCAGAAGAGTCCAAGCAGGCGCGGAAGCGTCCTAGCAGTCGCGGTAGCGTCCAAGCAGGCGCGGAAACGTCCAAGCAGGCGCGGAAGCGTCCAAGCAGGCGCGGAAGCGTGCAAGCAGTCGCGGAAGCGTCCAAGCAGGCGCGGAAGCATGCAAGAAGACGCAGAAGAGTCCAAGCAGGCGCGGAAGCGTCCAAGCAGTCGCGGAAGCGTCCAAGCAGGCGCGGAAACGTCCAAGCAGGCGTGGAAGCGTCCAAGCAGACGCGGAAGCGTCCAAGCAGGCGCGGTAGCGTCCAACCAGGCGCGGAAGCGTCCAAGCAGTCGCGGAAGCGTCCAAGCAGGCGCGGAAGCGTCCAAGCAGTCGCGGAAGCGTCCAAGCAGGCGGGGAAGCATGCAAGCAGGCGCGGAAACATCCAAGTAGGCGCGGCAGCATGCAAGAAGGCGCAGGAGAGTCCAAGCAGTCGCGGAAGCGTCCAAGCAGTCGCGGAAGCCTCCAAGCAGGCGCGGTAGCGTCCAAGCAGGCGCGGTAGCGTCCAAGCAGGCGTGGGAGCGTCAAAGCAGGCGCGGAAGCGTCCAAGCAGGCGCTGAAGCATGCAAGAAGGCGCAGAAGAGTCCAAGCAGCCGCGGAAGCCTCCAAGCAGGCGCGGTAGCGTCCAACCAGGCGCGGAAGCGTCCAAGCAGTCGCGGAAGCGTCCAAGCAGGCGGGGAAGCATGCAAGCAGGCGCGGAAACATCCAAGTAGGCGCGGCAGCATGCAAGAAGGCGCAGGAGAGTCCAAGCAGTCGCGGAAGCGTCCAAGCAGTCGCGGAAGCCTCCAAGCAGGCGCGGTAGCGTCCAAGCAGGCGCGGTAGCGTCCAAGCAGTCGCGGAAGCGTCCAAGCAGGCGCGGAAGCGTCCAAGCAGGCGTGGGAGCGTCCAAGCAGGCGCGGAAGCGTCCAAGCAGTCGCGGAAGCGACCAAGCAGTCGCGGAAGCGTCCAAGCAGGCGCGGTAGCGTCCAAGCAGGTGCGGAAACGTCCAAGCAGGCGCGGAAGCATGCAAGAAGACGCAGAAGCGTCCAAGCAGTCGCGGAAACGTCCAAGCAGGCGCGGTAGCGTCCAAGCAGTCGCGGAAGCGTCCAAGCAGGCGCGGAAGCGTCCAAGCAGGCGTGGGAGCGTCCAAGCAGGCGCGGAAGCGTCCAAGCAGGCGCGGAAACATGCAAGAAGGCGCAGAAGAGTCCAAGCAGGCGAGGAAGCGTCCTAGCAGTCGCGGAAGAGTCCAAGCAGGCGCGGAAGCATGCAAGAAGGCGCAGAAGAGTCCAAGCAGGTGCGGAAGCGTCCAAGCAGGCGCGGAAGCGTCCAAGCAGGCGCGGAAGCGTCCAAGCAGTCGCGGAATCGTCCAAGCAGGCGCGGTAGCGTCCAAGCAGGCGTGGGAGCGTCCAAGCAGGCGCGGAAGCGTCCAAGCAGGCGCGGAAGCATGCAAGAAGGCGCAGAAGAGTCCAAGCAGGCGCGGAAGCGTCCTAGCAGTCGCGGTAGCGTCCAAGCAGGCGCGGAAACGTCCAAGCAGGCGCGGAAGCGTCCAAGCAGGCGCGGAAGCGTGCAAGCAGTCGCGGAAGCGTCCAAGCAGGCGCGGAAGCATGCAAGAAGACGCAGAAGAGTCCAAGCAGGCGCGGAAGCGTCCAAGCAGTCGCGGAAGCGTCCAAGCAGGCGCGGAAACGTCCAAGCAGGCGTGGAAGCGTCCAAGCAGACGCGGAAGCGTCCAAGCAGGCGCGGTAGCGTCCAACCAGGCGCGGAAGCGTCCAAGCAGTCGCGGAAGCGTCCAAGCAGGCGCGGAAGCGTCCAAGCAGTCGCGGAAGCGTCCAAGCAGGCGGGGAAGCATGCAAGCAGGCGCGGAAACATCCAAGTAGGCGCGGCAGCATGCAAGAAGGCGCAGGAGAGTCCAAGCAGTCGCGGAAGCGTCCAAGCAGTCGCGGAAGCCTCCAAGCAGGCGCGGTAGCGTCCAAGCAGGCGCGGTAGCGTCCAAGCAGGCGTGGGAGCGTCAAAGCAGGCGCGGAAGCGTCCAAGCAGGCGCTGAAGCATGCAAGAAGGCGCAGAAGAGTCCAAGCAGCCGCGGAAGCCTCCAAGCAGGCGCGGTAGCGTCCAACCAGGCGCGGAAGCGTCCAAGCAGTCGCGGAAGCGTCCAAGCAGGCGGGGAAGCATGCAAGCAGGCGCGGAAACATCCAAGTAGGCGCGGCAGCATGCAAGAAGGCGCAGGAGAGTCCAAGCAGTCGCGGAAGCGTCCAAGCAGTCGCGGAAGCCTCCAAGCAGGCGCGGTAGCGTCCAAGCAGGCGCGGTAGCGTCCAAGCAGTCGCGGAAGCGTCCAAGCAGGCGCGGAAGCGTCCAAGCAGGCGTGGGAGCGTCCAAGCAGGCGCGGAAGCGTCCAAGCAGTCGCGGAAGCGACCAAGCAGTCGCGGAAGCGTCCAAGCAGGCGCGGTAGCGTCCAAGCAGGTGCGGAAACGTCCAAGCAGGCGCGGAAGCATGCAAGAAGACGCAGAAGCGTCCAAGCAGTCGCGGAAACGTCCAAGCAGGCGCGGTAGCGTCCAACCAGGCGCGGAAGCGTCCAAGCAGTCGCGGAAGCGTCCAAGCAGGCGCGGTAGCGTCCAAGCAGGCGCGGAAACGTCCAAGCAGGCGCGGAAGCGTCCAAGCAGGCGCGGAAGCGTCCAAGCAGTCGCGGAAGCGTCCAAGCAGGCGCGGTAGCGTCCAAGCAGGCGTGGGAGCGTCCAAGCAGGCGCGGAAGCGTCCAAGCAGGCGCGGAAGCATGCAAGAAGGCGCAGAAGAGTCCAAGCAGGCGCGGAAGCGTCCTAGCAGTCGCGGAAGAGTCCAAGCAGGCGCGGAAGCGTCCAAGCAGTCGCGGAAGCGTCCAAGCAGGCGCGGAAGCGTCCAAGCAGTCGCGGAAGCGTCCAAGCAGGTGCGGTAGCGTCCAAGCAGGCGCGGAAACGTCCAAGCAGGCGCGGATGAGTCCAAGCAGGCGCGGTAACGTCCAAGTAGGCGCGGAAGCATGCAAGAAGGCGCGGAAGCGTCCAAGCTGGCGCAGTAGCGTCCAAGCAGGCGCGGAAACGTCCAACCAGGCGCGGAAGCATGCAAGAAGGCGCAGGAGAGTCCAAGCAGTCGCGGAAGCGTCCAAGCAGTCGCGGAAGCCTCCAAGCAGGCGCGGTAGCGTCCAAGCAGGCGCGGTAGCGTCCAAGCAGTCGCGGAAGCGTCCAAGCAGGCGCGGAAGCGTCCAAGCAGGCGTGGGAGCGTCCAAGCAGGCGCGGAAGCGTCCAAGCAGTCGCGGAAACGTCCAAGCAGGCGCGGTAGCGTCCAACCAGGCGCGGAAGCGTCCAAGCAGTCGCGGAAGCGTCCAAGCAGGCGCGGTAGCGTCCAAGCAGTCGCGGAAGCGTCCAAGCAGGCGCGGAAGCGTCCAAGCAGGCGTGGGAGCGTCCAAGCAGGCGCGGAAGCGTCCAAGCAGTCGCGGAAACGTCCAAGCAGGCGCGGTAGCGTCCAACCAGGCGCGGAAGCGTCCAAGCAGTCGCGGAAACATCCAAGCAGGCGTGGAAGCGTCCAAGCAGACGCGGAAGCGTCCAAGCAGGCGCGGTAGCGTCCAACCAGGCGCGGAAACGTCCAACCAGGCGCGGAAGCATGCAAGAAGGCGCAGAAGAGTCCAAGCAGGTGCGGAAGCGTCCAAGCAGGCGCGGAAGCGTCCAAGCAGGCGCGGAAGCGTCCAAGCAGTCGCGGAAGCGTCCAAGCAGGCGCGGTAGCGTCCAAGCAGGCGTGGGAGCGTCCAAGCAGGCGCGGAAGCGTCCAAGCAGTCGCGGAAGCGTCCAAGCAGGCGTGGAAGCGTCCAAGCAGTCGCGGAAGCGTCCAAGCAGGCGTGGAAGCGTCCAAGCAGGCGCGGAAGCGTCCAAGCAGTCGCGGAAGCGTCCAAGCAGGCGTGGAAGAGTCCAAGCAGGCGTGGCAGCGTCCAAGCAGCCGCGGAAACGTCCAAGCAGGCGCGGAAGCATGCAAGAAGACGCAGAAGAGTCCAAGCAGGCGCGGAAGCGTCCAACCAGTCGCGGAAGCGTCCAAGCAGGCGCGGTAGCGTCCAAGCAGTCGCGGAAGTGTCCGAGCAGGCGCGGTAGCGTCCAAGCAGGCGCGGAAGCGTGCAAGCAGTCGCGGAAGCGTCCAAGCAGGCGCGGAAGCATGCAAGAAGACGCAGAAGAGTCCAAGCAGGCGCGGAAGCGTCCAAGCAGTCGCGGAAGCGTCCAAGCAGGCGCGGAAACATCCAAGCAGGCGTGGAAGCGTCCAAGCAGACGCGGAAGCGTCCAAGCAGGCGCGGTAGCGTCCAACCAGGCGCGGAAGCGTCCAAGCAGTCGCGGAAGCGTCCAAGCAGGCGCGGAAGCGTCCAAGCAGTCGCGGAAGCGTCCAAGCAGGCGGGGAAGCATGCAAGCAGGCGCGGAAACATCCAAGTAGGCGCGGCAGCATGCAAGAAGGCGCAGGAGAGTCCAAGCAGTCGCGGAAGCGTCCAAGCAGTCGCGGAAGCCTCCAAGCAGGCGCGGTAGCGTCCAAGCAGGCGCGGTAGCGTCCAAGCAGGCGTGGGAGCGTCCAAGCAGGCGCGGAAGCGTCCAAGCAGGCGCGGAAGCATGCAAGAAGGCGCAGAAGAGTCCAAGCAGCCGCGGAAGCCTCCAAGCAGGCGCGGTAGCGTCCAACCAGGCGCGGAAGCGTCCAAGCAGTCGCGGAAGCGTCCAAGCAGGCGGGGAAGCATGCAAGCAGGCGCGGAAGCGTCCAAGCAGTCGCGGAAGCGTCCAAGCAGGCGCGGTAGCGTCCAAGCAGACGCGGAAGCGTCCAAGCAGGCGCGGTAGCGTCCAACCAGGCGCGGAAGCGTCCAAGCAGTCGCGGAAGCGTCTACGCAGGCGCGGAAGCGTCCAAGCAGGCGCGGTAGCGTCCAAGCAGGTGCGGAAACGTCCAAGCAGGCGCGGAAGCATGCAAGAAGACGCAGAACCGTCCAAGCAGTCGCGGAAACGTCCAAGCAGGCGCGGTAGCGTCCAACCAGGCGCGGAAGCGTCCAAGCAGTCGCGGAAGCGTCCAAGCAGGCGCGGTAGCGTCCAAGCAGGCGCGGAAACGTCCAAGCAGGCGCGGAAGCGTCCAAGCAGGCGCGGAAGCGTCCAAGCAGTCGCGGAAGCGTCCAAGCAGGCGCGGTAGCGTCCAAGCAGGCGTGGGAGCGTCCAAGCAGGCGCGGAAGCGTCCAAGCAGGCGCGGAAGCATGCAAGAAGGCGCAGAAGAGTCCAAGCAGGCGCGGAAGCGTCCTAGCAGTCGCGGAAGAGTCCAAGCAGGCGCGGAAGCGTCCAAGCAGTCGCGGAAGCGTCCAAGCAGGCGCGGAAGCGTCCAAGCAGTCGCGGAAGCGTCCAAGCAGGTGCGGTAGCGTCCAAGCAGGCGCGGAAACGTCCAAGCAGGCGCGGATGAGTCCAAGCAGGCGCGGTAACGTCCAAGTAGGCGCGGAAGCATGCAAGAAGGCGCGGAAGCGTCCAAGCTGGCGCAGTAGCGTCCAAGCAGGCGCGGAAACGTCCAACCAGGCGCGGAAGCATGCAAGAAGGCGCAGAAGAGTCCAAGCAGGTGCGGAAGCGTCCAAGCAGGCGCGGAAGCGTCCAAGCAGGCGCGGAAGCGTCCAAGCAGTCGCGGAAGCGTCCAAGCAGGCGCGGTAGCGTCCAAGCAGACGCGGAAGCGTCCAAGCAGGCGCGGTAGCGTCCAACCAGGCGCGGAAGCGTCCAAGCAGTCGCGGAAGCGTCCACGCAGGCGCGGAAGCGTCCAAGCAGTCGCGGAAGCGTCCAAGCAGGCGGGGAAGCATGCAAGCAGGCGCGGAAACATCCAAGTAGGCGCGGCAGCATGCAAGAAGGCGCAGGAGAGTCCAAGCAGTCGCGGAAGCGTCCAAGCAGTCGCGGAAGCCTCCAAGCAGGCGCGGTAGCGTCCAAGCAGGCGCGGTAGCGTCCAAGCAGGCGTGGGAGCGTCCAAGCAGGCGCGGAAGCGTCCAAGCAGGCGCGGAAGCATGCAAGAAGGCGCAGAAGAGTCCAAGCAGCCGCGGAAGCCCCCAAGCAGGCGCGGTAGCGTCCAACCAGGCGCGGAAGCGTCCAAGCAGTCGCGGAAGCGTCCAAGCAGGCGGGGAAGCATGCAAGCAGGCGCGGAAACATCCAAGTAGGCGCGGCAGCATGCAAGAAGGCGCAGGAGAGTCCAAGCAGTCGCGGAAGCGTCCAAGCAGTCGCGGAAGCCTCCAAGCAGGCGCGGTAGCGTCCAAGCAGGCGCGGTAGCGTCCAAGCAGTCGCGGAAGCGTCCAATCAGGCGCGGAAGCGTCCAAGCAGGCGTGGGAGCGTCCAAGCAGGCGCGGAAGCGTCCAAGCAGGCGCGGAAGCATGCAAGAAGACGCAGAAGAGTCCAAGCAGGCGCGGAAGCGTCCAAGCAGTCGCGGAAGCGTCCAAGCAGGTGCGGTAGCGTCCAAGCAGGCGCGGAAACGTCCAAGCAGGCGCGGATGAGTCCAAGCAGGCGCGGTAACGTCCAAGTAGGCGCGGAAGCATGCAAGAAGGCGCGGAAGCGTCCAAGCTGGCGCAGTAGCGTCCAAGCAGGCGCGGAAACGTCCAACCAGGCGCGGAAGCATGCAAGAAGGCGCAGAAGAGTCCAAGCAGGTGCGGAAGCGTCCAAGCAGGCGCGGAAGCGTCCAAGCAGGCGCGGAAGCGTCCAAGCAGGCGCGGTAGCGTCCAACCAGGCGCGGAAGCGTCCAAGCAGTCGCGGAAGCGTCCAAGCAGGCGCGGTAGCGTCCAACCAGGCGCGGAAGCGTCCAAGCAGTCGCGGAAGCGTCCACGCAGGCGCGGAAGCGTCCAAGCAGTCGCGGAAGCGTCCAAGCAGGCGGGGAAGCATGCAAGCAGGCGCGGAAACATCCAAGTAGGCGCGGCAGCATGCAAGAAGGCGCAGGAGAGTCCAAGCAGTCGCGGAAGCGTCCAAGCAGTCGCGGAAGCCTCCAAGCAGGCGCGGTAGCGTCCAAGCAGGCGCGGTAGCGTCCAAGCAGGCGTGGGAGCGTCCAAGCAGGCGCGGAAGCGTCCAAGCAGGCGCGGAAGCATGCAAGAAGGCGCAGAAGAGTCCAAGCAGCCGCGGAAGCCCCCAAGCAGGCGCGGTAGCGTCCAACCAGGCGCGGAAGCGTCCAAGCAGTCGCGGAAGCGTCCAAGCAGGCGGGGAAGCATGCAAGCAGGCGCGGAAACATCCAAGTAGGCGCGGCAGCATGCAAGAAGGCGCAGGAGAGTCCAAGCAGTCGCGGAAGCGTCCAAGCAGTCGCGGAAGCCTCCAAGCAGGCGCGGTAGCGTCCAAGCAGGCGCGGTAGCGTCCAAGCAGTCGCGGAAGCGTCCAAGCAGGCGCGGAAGCGTCCAAGCAGGCGTGGGAGCGTCCAAGCAGGCGCGGAAGCGTCCAAGCAGGCGCGGAAGCATGCAAGAAGACGCAGAAGAGTCCAAGCAGGCGCGGAAGCGTCCAAGCAGTCGCGGAAGCGTCCAAGCAGGTGCGGTAGCGTCCAAGCAGGCGCGGAAACGTCCAAGCAGGCGCGGATGAGTCCAAGCAGGCGCGGTAACGTCCAAGTAGGCGCGGAAGCATGCAAGAAGGCGCGGAAGCGTCCAAGCTGGCGCAGTAGCGTCCAAGCAGGCGCGGAAACGTCCAACCAGGCGCGGAAGCATGCAAGAAGGCGCAGAAGAGTCCAAGCAGGTGCGGAAGCGTCCAAGCAGGCGCGGTAGCGTCCAAGCAGACGCGGAAGCGTCCAAGCAGGCGCGGTAGCGTCCAACCAGGCGCGGAAGCGTCCAAGCAGTCGCGGAAGCGTCCACGCAGGCGCGGAAGCGTCCAAGCAGTCGCGGAAGCGTCCAAGCAGGCGGGGAAGCATGCAAGCAGGCGCGGAAACATCCAAGTAGGCGCGGCAGCATGCAAGAAGGCGCAGGAGAGTCCAAGCAGTCGCGGAAGCGTCCAAGCAGTCGCGGAAGCCTCCAAGCAGGCGCGGTAGCGTCCAAGCAGGCGCGGAAGCGTCCAAGCAGTCGCGGAAGCGTCCAAGCAGGCGCGGTAGCGTCCAAGCAGGCGTGGGAGCGTCCAAGCAGGCGCGGAAGCGTCCAAGCAGGCGCGGAAGCATGCAAGAAGGCGCAGAAGAGTCCAAGCAGGCGCGGAAGCGTCCTAGCAGCCGCGGAAGAGTCCAAGCAGGCGCGGAAGCATGCAAGAAGGCGCAGAAGAGTCCAAGCAGGTGCGGAAGCGTCCAAGCAGGCGCGGAAGCGTCCAAGCAGGCGCGGAAGCGTCCAAGCAGTCGCGGAAGCGTCCAAGCAGGCGCGGTAGCGTCCAAGCAGGCGTGGGAGCGTCCAAGCAGGCGCGGAAGCGTCCAAGCAGGCGCGGAAGCATGCAAGAAGGCGCAGAAGAGTCCAAGCAGGCGCGGAAGCGTCCTAGCAGTCGCGGTAGCGTCCAAGCAGGCGCGGAAACGTCCAACCAGGCGCGGAAGCATGCAAGAAGGCGCAGAAGAGTCCAAGCAGGTGCGGAAGCGTCCAAGCAGGCGCGGAAGCGTCCAAGCAGGCGCGGAAGCGTCCAAGCAGTCGCGGAAGCGTCCAAGCAGGCGCGGTAGCGTCCAAGCAGGCGTGGGAGCGTCCAAGCAGGCGCGGAAGCGTCCAAGCAGGCGCGGAAGCATGCAAGAAGGCGCAGAAGAGTCCAAGCAGGCGCGGAAGCGTCCTAGCAGTCGCGGAAGAGTCCAAGCAGGCGGGGAAGCGTCCAAGCAGTCGCGGAAGCGTCCAAGCAGGCGCGGAAGCGTCCAAGCAGTCGCGGAAGCGTCCAAGCAGGCGCGGAAGCGTCCAAGCAGGCGGGGAAGCATGCAAGCAGGCGCGGAAGCGTCCAAGCAGGCGCGGAAACATCCAAGTAGGCGCGGCAGCATGCAAGAAGGAGCAGGAGAGTCCAAGCGGCCGCGGAAGCGTCCAAGCAGTCGCGGAAGCCTCCAAGCAGGCGCGGTAGCGTCCAACCAGGCGCGGAAGCGTCCAAGCAGTCGCGGAAGCGTCCAAGCAGGCGCGGTAGAGTCCAAGCAGTCGCGGAAGCGTCCAAGCAGGCGCGGTAGCGTCCAAGCAGGCGCGGAAACGTCCAACCAGGCGCGGAAGCATGCAAGAAGGCGCAGAAGAGTCCAAGCAGGTGCGGAAGCGTCCAAGCAGGCGCGGAAGCGTCCAAGCAGGCGCGGAAGCATCCATATAGGCGCGAAAGCGTCAATGCAGGCGCGGAAGCGTCCAAGCAGGCGCGGAAACGTCCAAGTAGGCGCGGAAGCATGCAAGAAGGAGCAGAAGAGTCCAAGCAGGCGCGGAAGCGTCCAAGCAGGCGCGGAAGCATCCATATAGGCGCGGAAGCGTCCAAGCAGGCGCGGAAGCATCCATATAGGCGCGGAAGCGTCCAAGCAGGCGCGGAAACGTCCATGTAGGGACGGAAGCATGCAAGAAGGCGCAGAAGAGTTCAAACAGGCGCGGAAGCGTCCAAGCAGGCGTGGGAGCGTCCAAGCAGGCGCGGAAGCGTCCAAGCAGGCGCGGAAGCATGCAAGAAGGCGCAGAAGAGTCCAAGCAGGCGCGGAAGCGTCCTAGCAGTCGCGGAAGAGTCCAAGCAGGCGCGGAAGCGTCCAAGCAGTCGCGGAAGCGTCCAAGCAGGCGCGGAAGCGTCCAAGCAGTCGCGGAAGCGTCCAAGCAGTCGCGGAAGCGTCCAAGCAGGCGCGGTAGCGTCCAAGCAGGCGTGGGAGCGTCCAAGCAGGCGCGGAAGCGTCCAAGCAGGCGCGGAAGCGTCCAAGCAGGCGCGGTAGCGTCCAAGCAGGCGTGGGAGCGTCCAAGCAGGCGCGGAAGCGTCCAAGCAGGCGCGGAAGCATGCAAGAAGGCGCAGAAGAGTCCAAGCAGGCGCGGAAGCGTCCTAGCAGTCGCGGAAGAGTCCAAGCAGGCGCGGAAGCGTCCAAGCAGTCGCGGAAGCGTCCAAGCAGGCGCGGAAGCGTCCAAGCAGTCGCGGAAGCGTCCAAGCAGGCGCGGTAGCGTCCAAGCAGGCGCGGAAACGTCCAAGCAGGCGCGGATGAGTCCAAGCAGGCGCGGTAACGTCCAAGTAGGCGCGGAAGCATGCAAGAAGGCGCGGAAGCGTCCAAGCTGGCGCGGTAGCGTCCAAGCAGGCGCGGAAACGTCCAACCAGGCGCGGAAGCATGCAAGAAGGCGCAGAAGAGTCCAAGCAGGTGCGGAAGCGTCCAAGCAGGCGCGGAAGCGTCCAAGCAGGCGCGGAAGCGTCCAAGCAGTCGCGGAAGCGTCCAAGCAGGCGCGGTAGCGTCCAAGCAGGCGTGGGAGCGTCCAAGCAGGCGCGGAAGCGTCCAAGCAGGCGCGGAAGCATGCAAGAAGGCGCAGAAGAGTCCAAGCAGGCGCGGAAGCGTCCTAGCAGTCGCGGAAGAGTCCAAGCAGGCGCGGAAGCGTCCAAGCAGACGCGGAAGCGTCCAAGCAGGCGCGGAAGCGTCCAAGCAGTCGCGGAAGCGTCCAAGCAGGCGCGGTAGCGTCCAAGCAGGCGCGGCAACGTCCAAGCAGGCGCGGAAGCGTCCAAGCAGTCGCGGAAGCGTCCAAGCAGGCGCGGTAGCGTCCAAGCAGGTGCGGAAACGTCCAAGCAGGCGCGGAAGCATGCAAGAAGGCGCAGAAGAGTCCAAGCAGGCGCGGTAGCGTCCAAGCAGGCGCGGAAACGTCCAAGCAGGCGCGGATGAGTCCAAGCAGGCGCGGTAACGTCCAAGTAGGCGCGGAAGCATGCAAGAAGGCGCGGTAGCGTCCAAGCAGGCGCGGAAACGTCCAAGCAGGCGCGGAAGCATGCAAGAAGACGCAGAAGAGTCCAAGCAGGCGCGGAAGCGTCCAAGCAGTCGCGGAAGCGTCCAAGCAGGCGTGGAAGAGTCCAAGCAGGCGTGGCAGCGTCCAAGCAGGCGCGGAAACGTCCAAGCAGGCGCGGAAGCATGCAAGAAGACGCAGAAGAGTCCAAGCAGGCGCGGAAGCGTCCAACCAGTCGCGGAAGCGTCCAAGCAGGCGCGGTAGCGTCCAAGCAGTCGCGGAAGCGTCCAAGCAGGCGCGGTAGCGTCCAAGCAGGCGCGGAAGCGTGCAAGCAGTCGCGGAAGCGTCCAAGCAGGCGCGGAAGCATGCAAGAAGACGCAGAAGAGTCCAAGCAGGCGCGGAAGCGTCCAAGCAGTCGCGGAAGCGTCCAAGCAGGCGCGGAAACGTCCAAGCAGGCGTGGAAGCGTCCAAGCAGACGCGGAAGCGTCCAAGCAGGCGCGGTAGCGTCCAACCAGGCGCGGAAGCGTCCAAGCAGTCGCGGACGCGTCCAAGCAGGCGCGGAAGCGTCCTAGCAGTCGCGGAAGCGTCCAAGCAGGCGGGGAAGCATGCAAGCAGGCGCGGAAACATCCAAGTAGGCGCGGCAGCATGCAAGAAGGCGCAGGAGAGTCCAAGCAGTCGCGGAAGCGTCCAAGCAGTCGCGGAAGCCTCCAAGCAGGCGCGGTAGCGTCCAAGCAGGCGCGGTAGCGTCCAAGCAGGCGTGGGAGCGTCCAAGCAGGCGCGGAAGCGTCCAAGCAGGCGCGGAAGCATGCAAGAAGGCGCAGAAGAGTCCAAGCAGGCGCGGAAGCGTCCTAGCAGTCGCGGAAGAGTCCAAGCAGGCGCGGAAGCGTCCAAGCAGTCGCGGAAGCGTCCAAGCAGGCGCGGAAGCGTCCAAGCAGTCGCGGAAGCGTCCAAGCAGGCGCGGTAGCGTCCAAGCAGGCGCGGAAACGTCCAAGCAGGCGTGGAAACGTCCAAGTAGGCGCGGAAGCATCCATATAGGCGCGAAAGCGTCAAAGCAGGCGCGGAAGCGTCCAAGCAGGCGCGGAAACGTCCAAGTAGGCGCGGAAGCATGCAAGAAGGAGCAGAAGAGTCCAAGCAGGCGCGGAAGCGTCCAAGCAGGCGCGGAAGCGTCCAAGCAGGCGTGGGAGCGTCCAAGCAGGCGCGGAAGCGTCCAAGCAGGCGCGGTAGCGTCCAAGCAGGCGCGGAAGCGTCCAAGCAGGCGCGGAAGCGTCCAAGCAGGCGCGAAAGCGTCCAAGTAGGCGCGGAAGCATCCATATAGGCGCGAAAGCGTCAAAGCAGGCGCGGAAGCGTCCAAGCAGGCGCGGAAACGTCCAAGTAGGCGCGGAAGCATGCAAGAAGGAGCAGAAGAGTCCAAGCAGGCGCGGAAGCGTCCAAGCAGGCGCGGTAGCATCGATATAGGCGCGGTAGCGTCCAAGCAGGCGCGGAAGCGTCCAAGCAGGCGCGGAAGCGTCCAAGCAGGCGCGGAAGCGTCCAAGCAGGCGCGAAAGCGTCCAAGTAGGCGCGGAAGCATCCATATAGGCGCGAAAGCGTCAAAGCAGGCGCGGAAGCGTCCAAGCAGGCGCGGAAACGTCCAAGTAGGCGCGGAAGCATGCAAGAAGGAGCAGAAGAGTCCAAGCAGGCGCGGAAGCGTCCAAGCAGGCGCGGTAGCATCGATATAGGCGCGGTAGCGTCCAAGCAGGCGCGGAAGCGTCCAAGCAGGCGCGGTAGCGTCCAAGCAGGCGTGGGAGCGTCCAAGCAGGCGCGGAAGCGTCCAAGCAGGCGCGGAAGCATGCAAGAAGGCGCAGAAGAGTCCAAGCAGGCGCGGAAGCGTCCTAGCAGTCGCGGAAGAGTCCAAGCAGGCGCGGAAGCGTCCAAGCAGTCGCGGAAGCGTCCAAGCAGGCGCGGAAGCGTCCAAGCAGTCGCGGAAGCGTCCAAGCAGGCGCGGTAGCGTCCAAGCAGGCGCGGAAACGTCCAAGCAGGCGTGGAAACGTCCAAGTAGGCGCGGAAGCATCCATATAGGCGCGAAAGCGTCAAAGCAGGCGCGGAAGCGTCCAAGCAGGCGCGGAAACGTCCAAGTAGGCGCGGAAGCATGCAAGAAGGAGCAGAAGAGTCCAAGCAGGCGCGGAAGCGTCCAAGCAGGCGCGGAAGCGTCCAAGCAGGCGTGGGAGCGTCCAAGCAGGCGCGGAAGCGTCCAAGCAGGCGCGGTAGCGTCCAAGCAGGCGCGGAAGCGTCCAAGCAGGCGCGGAAGCGTCCAAGCAGGCGCGAAAGCGTCCAAGTAGGCGCGGAAGCATCCATATAGGCGCGAAAGCGTCAAAGCAGGCGCGGAAGCGTCCAAGCAGGCGCGGAAACGTCCAAGTAGGCGCGGAAGCATGCAAGAAGGAGCAGAAGAGTCCAAGCAGGCGCGGAAGCGTCCAAGCAGGCGCGGTAGCATCGATATAGGCGCGGTAGCGTCCAAGCAGGCGCGGAAGCGTCCAAGCAGGCGCGGAAGCGTCCAAGCAGGCGCGGAAGCGTCCAAGCAGGCGCGAAAGCGTCCAAGTAGGCGCGGAAGCATCCATATAGGCGCGAAAGCGTCAAAGCAGGCGCGGAAGCGTCCAAGCAGGCGCGGAAACGTCCAAGTAGGCGCGGAAGCATGCAAGAAGGAGCAGAAGAGTCCAAGCAGGCGCGGAAGCGTCCAAGCAGGCGCGGTAGCATCGATATAGGCGCGGTAGCGTCCAAGCAGGCGCGGAAGCGTCCAAGCAGGCGCGGAAGCGTCCAAGTAGGCGCGGAAGCATCCATATAGGCGCGAAAGCGTCCAAGCAGGCGCGGAAGCGTCCAAGTAGGCGCGGAAGCATCCATATAGGCGCGAAAGCGTCAAAGCAGGCGCGGAAGCGTCCAAGCAGGCGCGGAAACGTCCAAGTAGGCGCGGAAGCATGCAAGAAGGAGCAGAAGAGTCCAAGCAGGCGCGGAAGCGTCCAAGCAGGCGCGGAAGCGTCCAAGCAGGCGAGGAAGCGTCCAAGCAGGCGCGGAAGCGTCCAAGTAGGCGCGGAAGCATGCAAGAAGGAGCAGAAGAGTCCAAGCAGGCGCGGAAGCGTCCAAGCAGGCGCGGAAGCGTCCAAGCAGGCGCGGAAGCGTCCAAGCAGGCGCGGAAGCGTCCAAGTAGGCGCGGAAGCATCCATATAGGCGCGAAAGCGTCAAAGCAGGCGCGGAAGCGTCCAAGCAGGCGTGGAAACGTCCAAGTAGGCGCGGAAGCATGCAAGAAGGAGCAGAAGAGTCCAAGCAGGCGCGGAAGCGTCCAAGCAGGCGCGGAAGCATCCATATAGGCGCGGAAGCGTCCAAGCAGGCGCGGAAGCGTCCAAGCAGGCGCGGAAGCGTCCAAGTAGGCGCGGAAGCATCCATATAGGCGCGAAAGCGTCAAAGCAGGCGCGGAAGCGTCCAAGCAGGCGCGGAAGCGTCCAAGCAGGCGTGGGAGCGTCCAAGCAGGCGCGGAAGCGTCCAAGCAGGCGCGGTAGCGTCCAAGCAGGCGCGGAAGCGTCCAAGCAGGCGCGGAAGCGTCCAAGCAGGCGCGAAAGCGTCCAAGTAGGCGCGGAAGCATCCATATAGGCGCGAAAGCGTCAAAGCAGGCGCGGAAGCGTCCAAGCAGGCGCGGAAACGTCCAAGTAGGCGCGGAAGCATGCAAGAAGGAGCAGAAGAGTCCAAGCAGGCGCGGAAGCGTCCAAGCAGGCGCGGTAGCGTCCAAGCAGGCGCGGAAGCGTCCAAGCAGGCGCGGAAGCGTCCAAGCAGGCGCGAAAGCGTCCAAGTAGGCGCGGAAGCATCCATATAGGCGCGAAAGCGTCAAAGCAGGCGCGGAAGCGTCCAAGCAGGCGCGGAAACGTCCAAGTAGGCGCGGAAGCATGCAAGAAGGAGCAGAAGAGTCCAAGCAGGCGCGGAAGCGTCCAAGCAGGCGCGGTAGCATCGATATAGGCGCGGTAGCGTCCAAGCAGGCGCGGAAGCGTCCAAGCAGGCGCGGAAGCGTCCAAGCAGGCGCGAAAGCGTCCAAGTAGGCGCGGAAGCATCCATATAGGCGCGAAAGCGTCAAAGCAGGCGCGGAAGCGTCCAAGCAGGCGCGGAAACGTCCAAGTAGGCGCGGAAGCATGCAAGAAGGAGCAGAAGAGTCCAAGCAGGCGCGGAAGCGTCCTAGCAGTCGCGGTAGCGTCCAAGCAGGCGCGGAAACGTCCAACCAGGCGCGGAAGCATGCAAGAAGGCGCAGAAGAGTCCAAGCAGGTGCGGAAGCGTCCAAGCAGGCGCGGAAGCGTCCAAGCAGGCGCGGAAGCGTCCAAGCAGTCGCGGAAGCGTCCAAGCAGGCGCGGTAGCGTCCAAGCAGGCGTGGGAGCGTCCAAGCAGGCGCGGAAGCGTCCAAGCAGGCGCGGAAGCATGCAAGAAGGCGCAGAAGAGTCCAAGCAGGCGCGGAAGCGTCCTAGCAGTCGCGGAAGAGTCCAAGCAGGCGGGGAAGCGTCCAAGCAGTCGCGGAAGCGTCCAAGCAGGCGCGGAAGCGTCCAAGCAGTCGCGGAAGCGTCCAAGCAGGCGGGGAAGCATGCAAGCAGGCGCGGAAGCGTCCAAGCAGGCGCGGAAACATCCAAGTAGGCGCGGCAGCATGCAAGAAGGAGCAGGAGAGTCCAAGCAGCCGCGGAAGCGTCCAAGCAGTCGCGGAAGCCTCCAAGCAGGCGCGATAGCGTCCAACCAGGCGCGGAAGCGTCCAAGCAGTCGCGGAAGCGTCCAAGCAGGCGCGGTAGAGTCCAAGCAGTCGCGGAAGCGTCCAAGCAGGCGCGGTAGCGTCCAAGCAGGCGCGGAAACGTCCAACCAGGCGCGGAAGCATGCAAGAAGGCGCAGAAGAGTCCAAGCAGGTGCGGAAGCGTCCAAGCAGGCGCGGAAGCGTCCAAGCAGGCGCGGAAGCATCCATATAGGCGCGAAAGCGTCAATGCAGGCGCGGAAGCGTCCAAGCAGGCGCGGAAACGTCCAAGTAGGCGCGGAAGCATGCAAGAAGGAGCAGAAGAGTCCAAGCAGGCGCGGAAGCGTCCAAGCAGGCGCGGAAGCATCCATATAGGCGCGGAAGCGTCCAAGCAGGCGCGGAAGCATCCATATAGGCGCGGAAGCGTCCAAGCAGGCGCGGAAACGTCCATGTAGGGACGGAAGCATGCAAGAAGGCGCAGAAGAGTTCAAAAAGGCGCGGAAGCGTCCAAGCAGGCGCGGAAGCGTCCAAGCAGGCGTGGGAGCGTCCAAGCAGGCGCGGAAGCGTCCAAGCAGGCGCGGAAGCATGCAAGAAGACGCAGAAGAGTCCAAGCAGGCGCGGAAGCGTCCAAGCAGTCGCGGAAGCGTCCAAGCAGTCGCGGAAGCGTCCAAGCAGGCGCGGTAGCGTCCAAGCAGGTGCGGAAACGTCCAAGCAGGCGCGGAAGCATGCAAGAAGGCGCAGAAGAGTCCAAGCAGGCGCGGAAGCGTCCAAGCGGGCGCGGAAACGTCCAAGCAGGCGCGGAAGCGTCCAAGCAGGCGTGGGAGCGTCCAAGCAGGCGCGGAAGCATGCAAGAAGACGCAGAAGAGTCCAAGCAGTCGCGGAAGAGTCCAAGCAGGCGCGGAAGCGTCCAAGCAGTCGCGGAAGCGTCCAAGCAGGCGCGGAAGCGTCCAAGCAGTCGCGGAAGCGTCCAAGCAGGCGCGGTAGCGTCCAAGCAGGCGCGGAAACGTCCAAGCAGGCGCGGAAGCGTCCAAGCAGGCGCGGAAGCGTCCAAGCAGTCGCGGAAGCGTCCAAGCAGGCGCGGTAGCGTCCAAGCAGGCGTGGGAGCGTCCAAGCAGGCGCGGAAGCGTCCAAGCAGGCGCGGAAGCATGCAAGAAGGCGCAGAAGAGTCCAAGCAGGCGCGGAAGCGTCCTAGCAGTCGCGGAAGAGTCCAAGCAGGCGCGGAAGCGTCCAAGCAGTCGCGGAAGCGTCCAAGCAGGCGCGGAAGCGTCCAAGCAGTCGCGGAAGCGTCCAAGCAGGCGCGGTAGCGTCCAAGCAGGCGCGGAAACGTCCAAGCAGGCGCGGATGAGTCCAAGCAGGCGCGGTAACGTCCAAGTAGGCGCGGAAGCATGCAAGAAGGCGCGGAAGCGTCCAAGCTGGCGCGGTAGCGTCCAAGCAGGCGCGGAAACGTCCAAGCAGGCGCGGAAGCATGCAAGAAGGCGCAGAAGAGTCCAAGCAGGCGCGGAAGCGTCCTAGCAGTCGCGGAAGAGTCCAAGCAGGCGCGGAAGCGTCCAAGCAGTCGCGGAAGCGTCCAAGCAGGCGCGGAAGCGTCCAAGCAGTCGCGGAAGCGTCCAAGCAGGCGCGGTAGCGTCCAAGCAGGCGCGGCAACGTCCAAGCAGGCGCGGAAGCGTCCAAGCAGTCGCGGAAGCGTCCAAGCAGGCGCGGTAGCGTCCAAGCAGGTGCGGAAACGTCCAAGCAGGCGCGGAAGCATGCAAGAAGGCGCAGAAGAGTCCAAGCAGGCGCGGAAGCGTCCAAGCGGGCGCGGAAACGTCCATGTAGGGGCGGAAGCATGCAAGAAGGCGCAGAAGAGTCCAAACAGGCGCGGAAGCGTCCAAGCAGTCGCGGAAGCGTCCAAGCAGTCGCGGAAGCGTCCAAGCAGGCGCGGAAACGTCCAAGCAGGCGCGGAAGCATGCAAGAAGACGCAGAAGAGTCCAAGCAGGCGCGGAAGCGTCCAAACAGTCGCGGAAGCGTCCAAGCAGGCGTGGAAGAGTCCAAGCAGGCGCGGTAGCGTCCAAGCAGGCGCGGAAACGTCCAAGCAGGCGCGGAAGCATGCAAGAAGACGCAGAAGAGTCCAAGCAGGCGCGGAAGCGTCCAAGCAGTCGCGGAAGCGTCCAAGCAGGCGTGGAAGAGTCCAAGCAGGCGTGGCAGCGTCCAAGCAGGCGCGGAAACGTCCAAGCAGGCGCGGAAGCATGCAAGAAGACGCAGAAGAGTCCAAGCAGGCGCGGAAGCGTCCAACCAGTCGCGGAAGCGTCCAAGCAGGCGCGGTAGCGTCCAAGCAGTCGCGGAAGCGTCCAAGCAGGCGCGGTAGCGTCCAAGCAGGCGCGGAAGCGTGCAAGCAGTCGCGGAAGCGTCCAAGCAGGCGCGGAAGCATGCAAGAAGACGCAGAAGAGTCCAAGCAGGCGCGGAAGCGTCCAAGCAGTCGCGGAAGCGTCCAAGCAGGCGCGGAAACGTCCAAGCAGGCGTGGAAGCGTCCAAGCAGACGCGGAAGCGTCCAAGCAGGCGCGGTAGCGTCCAACCAGGCGCGGAAGCGTCCAAGCAGTCGCGGACGCGTCCAAGCAGGCGCGGAAGCGTCCTAGCAGTCGCGGAAGCGTCCAAGCAGGCGGGGAAGCATGCAAGCAGGCGCGGAAACATCCAAGTAGGCGCGGCAGCATGCAAGAAGGCGCAGGAGAGTCCAAGCAGTCGCGGAAGCGTCCAAGCAGTCGCGGAAGCCTCCAAGCAGGCGCGGTAGCGTCCAAGCAGGCGCGGTAGCGTCCAAGCAGGCGTGGGAGCGTCCAAGCAGGCGCGGAAGCGTCCAAGCAGGCGCGGAAGCATGCAAGAAGGCGCAGAAGAGTCCAAGCAGGCGCGGAAGCGTCCTAGCAGTCGCGGAAGAGTCCAAGCAGGCGCGGAAGCGTCCAAGCAGTCGCGGAAGCGTCCAAGCAGGCGCGGAAGCGTCCAAGCAGTCGCGGAAGCGTCCAAGCAGGCGCGGTAGCGTCCAAGCAGGCGCGGAAACGTCCAAGCAGGCGCGGAAGAGTCCAAGCAGGCGCGGTAACGTCCAAGTAGGCGCGGAAGCATGCAAGAAGGCGCGGAAGCGTCCAAGCAGGCGCGGTAGCGTCCAAGCAGGCGCGGAAACGTCCAACCAGGCGCGGAAGCATGCAAGAAGGCGCAGAAGAGTCCAAACAGGCGCGGAAGCGTCCAAGCAGGCGCGGAAGCGTCCAAGCAGGCGTGGGAGCGTCCAAGCAGGCGCGGAAGCGTCCAAGCAGGCGCGGAAGCATGCAAGAAGACGCAGAAGAGTCCAAGTAGGCGCGGCAGCATGCAAGAAGGCGCAGAAGATTCCTATCAGGCGCGGAAGCGTCCAAGCAGGCGGGGAAGCATGCAAGCAGGCGCGGAAGCGTCCACGCAGGCGAGGAAACGTCCAAGTAGGCGCGGCAGCATGCAAGAAGGCGCAGAAGAGTCCAAGCAGGCGCGGAAGCGTCCAAGCAGGCGCGGTAGCGTCCAAGCAAGCGCGGAAGCGTCCAAGAAGGCGCGGAAGCATGCAAGAAGGAGCAGAAGAGTCCAAGCAGGCGCGGAAGCGTCCAAGCAGGCGCGGTAGCTTCCATATAGGCGCGGAAGCGTCCAAGCAGGCGCGGAACCGTGCAAGCAGGCGCGGAAGCATCCATATATTCGCGAAAGCGTCAAAGCAGGCGCGGAAGCGTCCAAGCAGGCGCGGAAGCGTCCAAGCAGGCGCGGAAACGTCCATGTAGGGGCGGAAGCATGCAAGAAGGCGCAGAAGAGTCCAAACAGGCGCGGAAGCGTCCAAGCAGTCGCGGAAGCGTCCAAGCAGTCGCGGAAGCGTCCAAGCAGGTGCGGAAACGTCCAAGCAGGCGCGGAAGCATGCAAGAAGACGCAGAAGCGTCCAAGCAGTCGCGGAAACGTCCAAGCAGGCGCGGAAGCGTCCAAGCAGTCGCTGAAGCGTCCAAGCAGGCGCGGAAGCGTCCAAGTAGGCGCGGAAGCATCCATATAGGCGCGAAAGCGTCCAAGCAGGCGCGGAAGCGTCCAAGTAGGCGCGGAAGCATCCATATAGGCGCGAAAGCGTCAAAGCAGGCGCGGAAGCGTCCAAGCAGGCGCGGAAACGTCCAAGTAGGCGCGGAAGCATGCAAGAAGGAGCAGAAGAGTCCAAGCAGGCGCGGAAGCGTCCAAGCAGGCGCGGAAGCGTCCAAGCAGGCGCGGAAGCGTCCAAGCAGGCGCGGAAGCGTCCAAGTAGGCGCGGAAGCATGCAAGAAGGAGCAGAAGAGTCCAAGCAGGCGCGGAAGCGTCCAAGCAGGCGCGGAAGCGTCCAAGCAGGCGCGGAAGCGTCCAAGCAGGCGCGGAAGCGTCCAAGTAGGCGCGGAAGCATCCATATAGGCGCGAAAGCGTCAAAGCCGGCGCGGAAGCGTCCAAGCAGGCGTGGAAACGTCCAAGTAGGCGCGGAAGAATGCAAGAAGGAGCAGAAGAGTCCAAGCAGGCGCGGAAGCGTCCAAGCAGGCGCGGAAGCATCCATATAGGCGCGGAAGCGTCCAAGCAGGCGCGGAAGCGTCCAAGCAGGCGCGGAAGCGTCCAAGTAGGCGCGGAAGCATCCATATAGGCGCGAAAGCGTCAAAGCAGGCGCGGAAGCGTCCAAGCAGGCGCGGAAGCGTCCAAGCAGGCGTGGGAGCGTCCAAGCAGGCGCGGAAGCGTCCAAGCAGGCGCGGTAGCGTCCAAGCAGGCGCGGAAGCGTCCAAGCAGGCGCGGAAGCGTCCAAGCAGGCGCGAAAGCGTCCAAGTAGGCGCGGAAGCATCCATATAGGCGCGAAAGCGTCAAAGCAGGCGCGGAAGCGTCCAAGCAGGCGCGGAAACGTCCAAGTAGGCGCGGAAGCATGCAAGAAGGAGCAGAAGAGTCCAAGCAGGCGCGGAAGCGTCCAAGCAGGCGCGGTAGCATCGATATAGGCGCGGTAGCGTCCAAGCAGGCGCGGAAGCGTCCAAGCAGGCGCGGAAGCGTCCAAGCAGGCGCGAAAGCGTCCAAGTAGGCGCGGAAGCATCCATATAGGCGCGAAAGCGTCAAAGCAGGCGCGGAAGCGTCCAAGCAGGCGCGGAAACGTCCAAGTAGGCGCGGAAGCATGCAAGAAGGAGCAGAAGAGTCCAAGCAGGCGCGGAAGCGTCCTAGCAGTCGCGGTAGCGTCCAAGCAGGCGCGGAAACGTCCAACCAGGCGCGGAAGCATGCAAGAAGGCGCAGAAGAGTCCAAGCAGGTGCGGAAGCGTCCAAGCAGGCGCGGAAGCGTCCAAGCAGGCGCGGAAGCGTCCAAGCAGTCGCGGAAGCGTCCAAGCAGGCGCGGTAGCGTCCAAGCAGGCGTGGGAGCGTCCAAGCAGGCGCGGAAGCGTCCAAGCAGGCGCGGAAGCATGCAAGAAGGCGCAGAAGAGTCCAAGCAGGCGCGGAAGCGTCCTAGCAGTCGCGGAAGAGTCCAAGCAGGCGGGGAAGCGTCCAAGCAGTCGCGGAAGCGTCCAAGCAGGCGCGGAAGCGTCCAAGCAGTCGCGGAAGCGTCCAAGCAGGCGGGGAAGCATGCAAGCAGGCGCGGAAGCGTCCAAGCAGGCGCGGAAACATCCAAGTAGGCGCGGCAGCATGCAAGAAGGAGCAGGAGAGTCCAAGCAGCCGCGGAAGCGTCCAAGAAGTCGCGGAAGCCTCCAAGCAGGCGCGGTAGCGTCCAACCAGGCGCGGAAGCGTCCAAGCAGTCGCGGAAGCGTCCAAGCAGGCGCGGTAGAGTCCAAGCAGTCGCGGAAGCGTCCAAGCAGGCGCGGTAGCGTCCAAGCAGGCGCGGAAACGTCCAACCAGGCGCGGAAGCATGCAAGAAGGCGCAGAAGAGTCCAAGCAGGTGCGGAAGCGTCCAAGCAGGCGCGGAAGCGTCCAAGCAGGCGCGGAAGCATCCATATAGGCGCGAAAGCGTCAATGCAGGCGCGGAAGCGTCCAAGCAGGCGCGGAAACGTCCAAGTAGGCGCGGAAGCATGCAAGAAGGAGCAGAAGAGTCCAAGCAGGCGCGGAAGCGTCCAAGTAGGCGCGGAAGCATCCATATAGGCGCGAAAGCGTCAAAGCAGGCGCGGAAGCGTCCAAGCAGGCGCGGAAACGTCCAAGTAGGCGCGGAAGCATGCAAGAAGGAGCAGAAGAGTCCAAGCAGGCGCGGAAGCGTCCTAGCAGTCGCGGTAGCGTCCAAGCAGGCGCGGAAACGTCCAACCAGGCGCGGAAGCATGCAAGAAGGCGCAGAAGAGTCCAAGCAGGTGCGGAAGCGTCCAAGCAGGCGCGGAAGCGTCCAAGCAGGCGCGGAAGCGTCCAAGCAGTCGCGGAAGCGTCCAAGCAGGCGCGGTAGCGTCCAAGCAGGCGTGGGAGCGTCCAAGCAGGCGCGGAAGCGTCCAAGCAGGCGCGGAAGCATGCAAGAAGGCGCAGAAGAGTCCAAGCAGGCGCGGAAGCGTCCTAGCAGTCGCGGAAGAGTCCAAGCAGGCGGGGAAGCGTCCAAGCAGTCGCGGAAGCGTCCAAGCAGGCGCGGAAGCGTCCAAGCAGTCGCGGAAGCGTCCAAGCAGGCGGGGAAGCATGCAAGCAGGCGCGGAAGCGTCCAAGCAGGCGCGGAAACATCCAAGTAGGCGCGGCAGCATGCAAGAAGGAGCAGGAGAGTCCAAGCAGCCGCGGAAGCGTCCAAGAAGTCGCGGAAGCCTCCAAGCAGGCGCGGTAGCGTCCAACCAGGCGCGGAAGCGTCCAAGCAGTCGCGGAAGCGTCCAAGCAGGCGCGGTAGAGTCCAAGCAGTCGCGGAAGCGTCCAAGCAGGCGCGGTAGCGTCCAAGCAGGCGCGGAAACGTCCAACCAGGCGCGGAAGCATGCAAGAAGGCGCAGAAGAGTCCAAGCAGGTGCGGAAGCGTCCAAGCAGGCGCGGAAGCGTCCAAGCAGGCGCGGAAGCATCCATATAGGCGCGAAAGCGTCAATGCAGGCGCGGAAGCGTCCAAGCAGGCGCGGAAACGTCCAAGTAGGCGCGGAAGCATGCAAGAAGGAGCAGAAGAGTCCAAGCAGGCGCGGAAGCGTCCAAGCAGGCGCGGAAGCATCCATATAGGCGCGGAAGCGTCCAAGCAGGCGCGGAAGCATCCATATAGGCGCGGAAGCGTCCAAGCAGGCGCGGAAACGTCCATGTAGGGACGGAAGCATGCAAGAAGGCGCAGAAGAGTTCAAAAAGGCGCGGAAGCGTCCAAGCAGGCGCGGAAGCGTCCAAGCAGGCGTGGGAGCGTCCAAGCAGGCGCGGAAGCGTCCAAGCAGGCGCGGAAGCATGCAAGAAGACGCAGAAGAGTCCAAGCAGGCGCGGAAGCGTCCAAGCAGTCGCGGAAGCGTCCAAGCAGTCGCGGAAGCGTCCAAGCAGGCGCGGTAGCGTCCAAGCAGGTGCGGAAACGTCCAAGCAGGCGCGGAAGCATGCAAGAAGGCGCAGAAGAGTCCAAGCAGGCGCGGAAGCGTCCAAGCGGGCGCGGAAACGTCCAAGCAGGCGCGGAAGCGTCCAAGCAGGCGTGGGAGCGTCCAAGCAGGCGCGGAAGCATGCAAGAAGACGCAGAAGAGTCCAAGCAGGCACGGAAGCGTCCAAGCAGTCGCGGAAGCGTCCAAGCAGTCGCGGAAGCGTCCAAGCAGGCGCGGTAGCGTCCAAGCAGTCGCGGAAGCGTCCAAGCAGGCGCGGTAGCGTCCAAGCAGGCGCGGAAGCGTGCAAGCAGTCGCGGAAGCGTCCAAGCAGGCGCGGAAGCATGCAAGAAGACGCAGAAGAGTCCAAGCAGGCGCGGAAGCGTCCAAGCAGTCGCGGAAGCGTCCAAGCAGGCGCGGAAACGTCCAAGCAGGCGTGGAAGCGTCCAAGCAGACGCGGAAGCGTCCAAGCAGGCGCGGTAGCGTCCAACCAGGCGCGGAAGCGTCCAAGCAGTCGCGGAAGCGTCCAAGCAGGCGCGGAAGCGTCCAAGCAGTCGCGGAAGCGTCCAAGCAGGCGGGGAAGCATGCAAGCAGGCGCGGAAACATCCAAGTAGGCGCGGCAGCATGCAAGAAGGCGCAGGAGAGTCCAAGCAGTCGCGGAAGCGTCCAAGCAGTCGCGGAAGCCTCCAAGCAGGCGCGGTAGCGTCCAAGCAGGCGCGGTAGCGTCCAAGCAGGCGCGGAAGCGTCCAAGCAGGCGCGGAAGCGTCCAAGCAGTCGCGGAAGCGTCCAAGCAGGCGCGGTAGCGTCCAAGCAGGCGTGGGAGCGTCCAAGCAGTCGCGGAAGAGTCCAAGCAGGCGCGGAAGCGTCCAAGCAGTCGCGGAAGCGTCCAAGCAGGCGCGGAAGCGTCCAAGCAGTCGCGGAAGCGTCCAAGCAGGCGCGGTAGCGTCCAAGCAGCCGCGGAAACGTCCAAGCAGGCGCGGAAGCGTCCAAGCAGGCGCGGAAGCGTCCAAGCAGGCGCGGTAGCGTCCAAGCAGGCGCGGCAACGTCCAAGCAGGCGCGGAAGCGTCCAAGCAGTCGCGGAAGCGTCCAAGCAGGCGCGGTAGCGTCCAAGCAGGTGCGGAAACGTCCAAGCAGGCGCGGAAGCATGCAAGAAGGCGCAGAAGAGTCCAAGCAGGCGCGGAAGCGTCCAAGCAGTCACGGAAGCGTCCAAGCAGGCGCGGTAGCGTCCAAGCAGGCGTGGGAGCGTCCAAGCAGGCGCGGAAGCGTCCAAGCAGGCGCGGAAGCATGCAAGAAGGCGCAGAAGAGTCCAAGCAGGCGCGGAAGCGTCCTAGCAGTCGCGGAAGAGTCCAAGCAGGCGCGGAAGCGTCCAAGCAGTCGCGGAAGCGTCCAAGCAGGCGCGGAAGCGTCCAAGCAGTCGCGGAAGCGTCCAAGCAGGCGCGGTAGCGTCCAAGCAGGCGCGGAAACGTCCAAGCAGGCGCGGATGAGTCCAAGCAGGCGCGGTAACGTCCAAGTAGGCGCGGAAGCATGCAAGAAGGCGCGGAAGCGTCCAAGCTGGCGCGGTAGCGTCCAAGCAGGCGCGGAAACGTCCAACCAGGCGCGGAAGCATGCAAGAAGGCGCAGAAGAGTCCAAGCAGGTGCGGAAGCGTCCAAGCAGGCGCGGAAGCGTCCAAGCAGGCGCGGAAGCGTCCAAGCAGTCGCGGAAGCGTCCAAGCAGGCGCGGTAGCGTCCAAGCAGGCGTGGGAGCGTCCAAGCAGGCGCGGAAGCGTCCAAGCAGGCGCGGAAGCATGCAAGAAGGCGCAGAAGAGTCCAAGCAGGCGCGGAAGCGTCCTAGCAGTCGCGGAAGAGTCCAAGCAGGCGCGGAAGCGTCCAAGCAGTCGCGGAAGCGTCCAAGCAGGCGCGGAAGCGTCCAAGCAGTCGCGGAAGCGTCCAAGCAGGCGCGGTAGCGTCCAAGCAGGCGCGGCAACGTCCAAGCAGGCGCGGAAGCGTCCAAGCAGTCGCGGAAGCGTCCAAGCAGGCGCGGTAGCGTCCAAGCAGGTGCGGAAACGTCCAAGCAGGCGCGGAAGCATGCAAGAAGGCGCAGAAGAGTCCAAGCAGGCGCGGAAGCGTCCAAGCGGGCGCGGAAACGTCCATGTAGGGGCGGAAGCATGCAAGAAGGCGCAGAAGAGTCCAAACAGGCGCGGAAGCGTCCAAGCAGTCGCGGAAGCGTCCAAGCAGTCGCGGAAGCGTCCAAGCAGGCGCGGAAACGTCCAAGCAGGCGCGGAAGCATGCAAGAAGACGCAGAAGAGTCCAAGCAGGCGCGGAAGCGTCCAAACAGTCGCGGAAGCGTCCAAGCAGGCGTGGAAGCGTCCAAGCAGGCGCGGTAGCGTCCAAGCAGGCGCGGAAACGTCCAAGCAGGCGCGGAAGCATGCAAGAAGACGCAGAAGAGTCCAAGCAGGCGCGGAAGCGTCCAAGCAGTCGCGGAAGCGTCCAAGCAGGCGTGGAAGAGTCCAAGCAGGCGTGGCAGCGTCCAAGCAGGCGCGGAAACGTCCAAGCAGGCGCGGAAGCATGCAAGAAGACGCAGAAGAGTCCAAGCAGGCGCGGAAGCGTCCAACCAGTCGCGGAAGCGTCCAAGCAGGCGCGGTAGCGTCCAAGCAGTCGCGGAAGCGTCCAAGCAGGCGCGGTAGCGTCCAAGCAGGCGCGGAAGCGTGCAAGCAGTCGCGGAAGCGTCCAAGCAGGCGCGGAAGCATGCAAGAAGACGCAGAAGAGTCCAAGCAGGCGCGGAAGCGTCCAAGCAGTCGCGGAAGCGTCCAAGCAGGCGCGGAAACGTCCAAGCAGGCGTGGAAGCGTCCAAGCAGACGCGGAAGCGTCCAAGCAGGCGCGGTAGCGTCCAACCAGGCGCGGAAGCGTCCAAGCAGTCGCGGACGCGTCCAAGCAGGCGCGGAAGCGTCCTAGCAGTCGCGGAAGCGTCCAAGCAGGCGGGGAAGCATGCAGGCAGGCGCGGAAACATCCAAGTAGGCGCGGCAGCATGCAAGAAGGCGCAGGAGAGTCCAAGCAGTCGCGGAAGCGTCCAAGCAGTCGCGGAAGCCTCCAAGCAGGCGCGGTAGCGTCCAAGCAGGCGCGGAAGCGTCCAAGCAGGCGCGGAAGCATGCAAGAAGGCGCAGAAGAGTCCAAGCAGGCGCGGAAGCGTCCTAGCAGTCGCGGAAGAGTCCAAGCAGGCGCGGAAGCGTCCAAGCAGTCGCGGAAGCGTCCAAGCAGGCGCGGAAGCGTCCAAGCAGTCGCGGAAGCGTCCAAGCAGGCGCGGTAGCGTCCAAGCAGGCGCGGCAACGTCCAAGCAGGCGCGGAAGCGTCCAAGCAGTCGCGGAAGCGTCCAAGCAGGCGCGGTAGCGTCCAAGCAGGTGCGGAAACGTCCAAGCAGGCGCGGAAGCATGCAAGAAGGCGCAGAAGAGTCCAAGCAGGCGCGGAAGCGTCCAAGCGGGCGCGGAAACGTCCATGTAGGGGCGGAAGCATGCAAGAAGGCGCAGAAGAGTCCAAACAGGCGCGGAAGCGTCCAAGCAGTCGCGGAAGCGTCCAAGCAGTCGCGGAAGCGTCCAAGCAGGCGCGGAAACGTCCAAGCAGGCGCGGAAGCATGCAAGAAGACGCAGAAGAGTCCAAGCAGGCGCGGAAGCGTCCAAACAGTCGCGGAAGCGTCCAAGCAGGCGTGGAAGCGTCCAAGCAGGCGCGGTAGCGTCCAAGCAGGCGCGGAAACGTCCAAGCAGGCGCGGAAGCATGCAAGAAGACGCAGAAGAGTCCAAGCAGGCGCGGAAGCGTCCAAGCAGTCGCGGAAGCGTCCAAGCAGGCGTGGAAGAGTCCAAGCAGGCGTGGCAGCGTCCAAGCAGGCGCGGAAACGTCCAAGCAGGCGCGGAAGCATGCAAGAAGACGCAGAAGAGTCCAAGCAGGCGCGGAAGCGTCCAACCAGTCGCGGAAGCGTCCAAGCAGGCGCGGTAGCGTCCAAGCAGTCGCGGAAGCGTCCAAGCAGGCGCGGTAGCGTCCAAGCAGGCGCGGAAGCGTGCAAGCAGTCGCGGAAGCGTCCAAGCAGGCGCGGAAGCATGCAAGAAGACGCAGAAGAGTCCAAGCAGGCGCGGAAGCGTCCAAGCAGTCGCGGAAGCGTCCAAGCAGGCGCGGAAACGTCCAAGCAGGCGTGGAAGCGTCCAAGCAGACGCGGAAGCGTCCAAGCAGGCGCGGTAGCGTCCAACCAGGCGCGGAAGCGTCCAAGCAGTCGCGGACGCGTCCAAGCAGGCGCGGAAGCGTCCTAGCAGTCGCGGAAGCGTCCAAGCAGGCGGGGAAGCATGCAAGCAGGCGCGGAAACATCCAAGTAGGCGCGGCAGCATGCAAGAAGGCGCAGGAGAGTCCAAGCAGTCGCGGAAGCGTCCAAGCAGTCGCGGAAGCCTCCAAGCAGGCGCGGTAGCGTCCAAGCAGGCGCGGTAGCGTCCAAGCAGGCGTGGGAGCGTCCAAGCAGGCGCGGAAGCGTCCAAGCAGGCGCGGAAGCATGCAAGAAGGCGCAGAAGAGTCCAAGCAGGCGCGGAAGCGTCCTAGCAGTCGCGGAAGAGTCCAAGCAGGCGCGGAAGCGTCCAAGCAGTCGCGGAAGCGTCCAAGCAGGCGCGGAAGCGTCCAAGCAGTCGCGGAAGCGTCCAAGAAGGCGCGGTAGCGTCCAAGCAGGCGCGGAAACGTCCAAGCAGGCGCGGAAGAGTCCAAGCAGGCGCGGTAACGTCCAAGTAGGCGCGGAAGCATGCAAGAAGGCGCGGAAGCGTCCAAGCAGGCGCGGTAGCGTCCAAGCAGGCGCGGAAACGTCCAACCAGGCGCGGAATCATGCAAGAAGGCGCAGAAGAGTCCAAGCAGGTGCGGAAGCGTCCAAGCAGGCGCGGAAGCGTCCAAGCAGGCGCGGAAGAGTCCAAGCAGGCGCGGTAGCGTCCAACCAGGCGCGGATGCGTCCAAGCAGTCGCGGAAGCGTCCAAGCAGGCGCGGTAGCGTCCAAGCAGGCGCGGAAACGTCCAAGCAGGCGCGGAAGCATGCAAGAAGACGCAGAAGAGTCCAAGCAGCCGCGGAAGCGTCCAAGCAGTCGCGGAAGCGTCCAAGCAGTCGCGGAAGCGTCCAAGCAGGCGCGGTAGCGTCCAAGCAGGTGCGGAAACGTCCAAGCAGGCGCGGAAGCATGCAAGAAGACGCAGAAGCGTCCAAGCAGTCGCGGAAACGTCCAAGCAGGCGCGGTAGCGTCCAAGCAGGCGCGGAAGCGTCCAAGCAGGCGCGGAAGCGTCCTAGCAGGCGCGGTAGAGTCCAAGCAGGCGCGGAAACGTCCAAGTAGGCGCGGCAGCATGCAAGAAGGCGCAGAAGATTCCTATCAGGCGCGGAAGCGTCCAAGCAGGCGGGGAAGCATGCAAGCAGGCGCGGAAGCGTCCACGCAGGCGAGGAAACGTCCAAGTAGGCGCGGCAGCATGCAAGAAGGCGCAGAAGAGTCCAAGCAGGCGCGGAAGCGTCCAAGCAGGCGCGGTAGCGTCCAAGCAAGCGCGGAAGCGTCCAAGAAGGCGCGGAAGCATGCAAGAAGGAGCAGAAGAGTCCAAGCAGGCGCGGAAGCGTCCAAGCAGGCGCGGTAGCTTCCATATAGGCGCGGAAGCGTCCAAGCAGGCGCGGAACCGTGCAAGCAGGCTCGGAAGCATCCATATAGGCGCGAAAGCGTCAAAGCAGGCGCGGAAGCGTCCAAGCAGGCGCGGAAGCGTCCAAGCAGGCACGGAAGCATCCATATAGGCGCGGAAGCGTCAAAGCAGGCGCGGAAGCGTCCAGCAGGCGCGGAAGCGTCCAAGTAGGGACGGAAGCATGCAAGAAGGCGCAGAAGAGTCCAAACAGGCGCGGAAGCGTCCAAGCAGGCGCGGAAGCATCCATATAGGCGCGGAAGCGTCCAAGCAGGCGCGGAAACGTCCATGTAGGGACGGAAGCATGCAAGAAGGCGCAGAAGAGTCCAAACAGGCGCGGAAGCGTCCAAGCAGGCGCGGAAGCGTCCAAGCAGGCGTGGGAGCGTCCAAGCAGGCGCGGAAGCGTCCAAGCAGTCGCGGAAGCGTCCAAGCAGGCGCGGTAGCGTCCAAGCAGGCGTGGGAGCGTCCAAGCAGGCGCGGAAGCGTCCAAGCAGGCGCGGAAGCATGCAAGAAGGCGCAGAAGAGTCCAAGCAGGCGCGGAAGCGTCCTAGCAGTCGCGGAAGAGTCCAAGCAGGCGGGGAAGCGTCCAAGCAGTCGCGGAAGCGTCCAAGCAGGCGCGGAAGCGTCCAAGCAGTCGCGGAAGCGTCCAAGCAGGCGGGGAAGCATGCAAGCAGGCGCGGAAGCGTCCAAGCAGGCGCGGAAACATCCAAGTAGGCGCGGCAGCATGCAAGAAGGAGCAGGAGAGTCCAAGCAGCCGCGGAAGCGTCCAAGCAGTCGCGGAAGCCTCCAAGCAGGCGCGGTAGCGTCCAACCAGGCGCGGAAGCGTCCAAGCAGTCGCGGAAGCGTCCAAGCAGGCGCGGTAGAGTCCAAGCAGTCGCGGAAGCGTCCAAGCAGGCGCGGTAGCGTCCAAGCAGGCGCGGAAACGTCCAACCAGGCGCGGAAGCATGCAAGAAGGCGCAGAAGAGTCCAAGCAGGTGCGGAAGCGTCCAAGCAGGCGCGGAAGCGTCCAAGCAGGCGCGGAAGCATCCATATAGGCGCGAAAGCGTCAATGCAGGCGCGGAAGCGTCCAAGCAGGCGCGGAAACGTCCAAGTAGGCGCGGAAGCATGCAAGAAGGAGCAGAAGAGTCCAAGCAGGCGCGGAAGCGTCCAAGCAGGCGCGGAAGCATCCATATAGGCGCGGAAGCGTCCAAGCAGGCGCGGAAACGTCCATGTAGGGACGGAAGCATGCAAGAAGGCGCAGAAGAGTTCAAAAAGGCGCGGAAGCGTCCAAGCAGGCGTGGGAGCGTCCAAGCAGGCGCGGAAGCGTCCAAGCAGTCGCGGAAGCGTCCAAGCAGGCGCGGTAGCGTCCAAGCAGGCGTGGGAGCGTCCAAGCAGGCGCGGAAGCGTCCAAGCAGGCGCGGAAGCATGCAAGAAGGCGCAGAAGAGTCCAAGCAGGCGCGGAAGCGTCCTAGCAGTCGCGGAAGAGTCCAAGCAGGCGGGGAAGCGTCCAAGCAGTCGCGGAAGCGTCCAAGCAGGCGCGGAAGCGTCCAAGCAGGCGCGGAAGAGTCCAAGCAGGCGCGGTAACGTCCAAGTAGGCGCGGAAGCATGCAAGAAGGCGCGGAAGCGTCCAAGCAGGCGCGGTAGCGTCCAAGCAGGCGCGGAAACGTCCAACCAGGCGCGGAATCATGCAAGAAGGCGCAGAAGAGTCCAAGCAGGTGCGGAAGCGTCCAAGCAGGCGCGGAAGCGTCCAAGCAGGCGCGGAAGAGTCCAAGCAGGCGCGGTAGCGTCCAACCAGGCGCGGATGCGTCCAAGCAGTCGCGGAAGCGTCCAAGCAGGCGCGGTAGCGTCCAAGCAGGCGCGGAAACGTCCAAGCAGGCGCGGAAGCATGCAAGAAGACGCAGAAGAGTCCAAGCAGGCGCGGAAGCGTCCAAGCAGTCGCGGAAGCGTCCAAGCAGTCGCGGAAGAGTCCAAGCAGGCGCGGAAGCGTCCAAGCAGTCGCGGAAGCGTCCAAGCAGGCGCGGAAGCGTCCAAGCAGTCGCGGAAGCGTCCAAGCAGGCGCGGTAGCGTCCAAGCAGGCGCGGCAACGTCCAAGCAGGCGCGGAAGCGTCCAAGCAGTCGCGGAAGCGTCCAAGCAGGCGCGGTAGCGTCCAAGCAGGTGCGGAAACGTCCAAGCAGGCGCGGAAGCATGCAAGAAGGCGCAGAAGATTCCAAGCAGGCGCGGAAGCGTCCAAGCGGGCGCGGAAACGTCCATGTAGGGGCGGAAGCATGCAAGAAGGCGCAGAAGAGTCCAAACAGGCGCGGAAGCGTCCAAGCAGTCGCGGAAGCGTCCAAGCAGTCGCGGAAGCGTCCAAGCAGGCGCGGAAACGTCCAAGCAGGCGCGGAAGCATGCAAGAAGACGCAGAAGAGTCCAAGCAGGCGCGGAAGCGTCCAAACAGTCGCGGAAGCGTCCAAGCAGGCGTGGAAGCGTCCAAGCAGGCGCGGTAGCGTCCAAGCAGGCGCGGAAACGTCCAAGCAGGCGCGGAAGCATGCAAGAAGACGCAGAAGAGTCCAAGCAGGCGCGGAAGCGTCCAAGCAGTCGCGGAAGCGTCCAAGCAGGCGTGGAAGAGTCCAAGCAGGCGTGGCAGCGTCCAAGCAGGCGCGGAAACGTCCAAGCAGGCGCGGAAGCATGCAAGAAGACGCAGAAGAGTCCAAGCAGGCGCGGAAGCGTCCAACCAGTCGCGGAAGCGTCCAAGCAGGCGCGGTAGCGTCCAAGCAGTCGCGGAAGCGTCCAAGCAGGCGCGGTAGCGTCCAAGCAGGCGCGGAAGCGTGCAAGCAGTCGCGGAAGCGTCCAAGCAGGCGCGGAAGCATGCAAGAAGACGCAGAAGAGTCCAAGCAGGCGCGGAAGCGTCCAAGCAGTCGCGGAAGCGTCCAAGCAGGCGCGGAAACGTCCAAGCAGGCGTGGAAGCGTCCAAGCAGACGCGGAAGCGTCCAAGCAGGCGCGGTAGCGTCCAACCAGGCGCGGAAGCGTCCAAGCAGTCGCGGACGCGTCCAAGCAGGCGCGGAAGCGTCCTAGCAGTCGCGGAAGCGTCCAAGCAGGCGGGGAAGCATGCAAGCAGGCGCGGAAACATCCAAGTAGGCGCGGCAGCATGCAAGAAGGCGCAGGAGAGTCCAAGCAGTCGCGGAAGCGTCCAAGCAGTCGCGGAAGCCTCCAAGCAGGCGCGGTAGCGTCCAAGCAGGCGCGGTAGCGTCCAAGCAGGCGTGGGAGCGTCCAAGCAGGCGCGGAAGCGTCCAAGCAGGCGCGGAAGCATGCAAGAAGGCGCAGAAGAGTCCAAGCAGGCGCGGAAGCGTCCTAGCAGTCGCGGAAGAGTCCAAGCAGGCGCGGAAGCGTCCAAGCAGTCGCGGAAGCGTCCAAGCAGGCGCGGAAGCGTCCAAGCAGTCGCGGAAGCGTCCAAGCAGGCGCGGAAGAGTCCAAGCAGGCGCGGTAGCGTCCAACCAGGCGCGGATGCGTCCAAGCAGTCGCGGAAGCGTCCAAGCAGGCGCGGTAGCGTCCAAGCAGGCGCGGAAACGTCCAAGCAGGCGCGGAAGCATGCAAGAAGACGCAGAAGAGTCCAAGCAGGCGCGGAAGCGTCCAAGCAGTCGCGGAAGCGTCCAAGCAGTCGCGGAAGCGTCCAAGCAGGCGCGGTAGCGTCCAAGCAGGTGCGGAAACGTCCAAGCAGGCGCGGAAGCATGCAAGAAGACGCAGAAGCGTCCAAGCAGTCGCGGAAACGTCCAAGCAGGCGCGGTAGCGTCCAAGCAGGCGCGGAAGCGTCCAAGCAGGCGCGGAAGCGTCCTAGCAGGCGCGGTAGAGTCCAAGCAGGCGCGGAAACGTCCAAGTAGGCGCGGCAGCATGCAAGAAGGCGCAGAAGATTCCTATCAGGCGCGGAAGCGTCCAAGCAGGCGGGGAAGCATGCAAGCAGGCGCGGAAGCGTCCACGCAGGCGAGGAAACGTCCAAGTAGGCGCGGAAGCGTCCAAGAAGGCGCGGAAGCATGCAAGAAGGAGCAGAAGAGTCCAAGCAGGCGCGGAAGCGTCCAAGCAGGCGCGGTAGCTTCCATATAGGCGCGGAAGCGTCCAAGCAGGCGCGGAACCGTGCAAGCAGGCGCGGAAGCATCCATATAGGCGCGAAAGCGTCAAAGCAGGCGCAGAAGCGTCCAAGCAGGCGCGGAAGCGTCCAAGCAGGCACGGAAGCATCCATATAGGCGCGGAAGCGTCAAAGCAGGCGCGGAAGCGTCCAGCAGGCGCGGAAGCGTCCAAGTAGGGACGGAAGCATGCAAGAAGGCGCAGAAGAGTCCAAACAGGCGCGGAAGCGTCCAAGCAGGCGCGGAAGCATCCATATAGGCGCGGAAGCGTCCAAGCAGGCGCGGAAACGTCCATGTAGGGACGGAAGAATGCAAGAAGGCGCAGAAGAGTCCAAACAGGCGCGGAAGCGTCCAAGCAGGCGCGGAAGCGTCCAAGCAGGCGTGGGAGCGTCCAAGCAGGCGCGGAAGCGTCCAAGCAGTCGCGGAAGCGTCCAAGCAGGCGCGGTAGCGTCCAAGCAGGCGTGGGAGCGTCCAAGCAGGCGCGGAAGCGTCCAAGCAGGCGCGGAAGCATGCAAGAAGGCGCAGAAGAGTCCAAGCAGGCGCGGAAGCGTCCTAGCAGGCGCGGAAACGTCCAAGTAGGCGCGGAAGCATGCAAGAAGGAGCAGAAGAGTCCAAGCAGGCGCGGAAGCGTCCAAGCAGGCGCGGAAGCATGCAAGAAGGCGCAGAAGAGTCCAAGCAGGCGCGGAAGCGTCCTAGCAGTCGCGGAAGAGTCCAAGCAGGCGGGGAAGCGTCCAAGCAGTCGCGGAAGCGTCCAAGCAGGCGCGGAAGCGTCCAAGCAGTCGCGGAAGCGTCCAAGCAGGCGGGGAAGCATGCAAGCAGGCGCGGAAGCGTCCAAGCAGGCGCGGAAACATCCAAGTAGGCGCGGCAGCATGCAAGAAGGAGCAGGAGAGTCCAAGCAGTCGCGGAAGCGTCCAAGCAGGCGCGGTAGCGTCCAAGCAGGCGCGGAAACGTCCAACCAGGCGCGGAAGCATGCAAGAAGGCGCAGAAGAGTCCAAGCAGGTGCGGAAGCGTCCAAGCAGGCGCGGAAGCGTCCAAGCAGGCGCGGAAGCATCCATATAGGCGCGAAAGCGTCAATGCAGGCGCGGAAGCGTCCAAGCAGGCGCGGAAACGTCCAAGTAGGCGCGGAAGCATGCAAGAAGGAGCAGAAGAGTCCAAGCAGGCGCGGAAGCGTCCAAGCAGGCGCGGAAGCATCCATATAGGCGCGGAAGCGTCCAAGCAGGCGCGGAAGCATCCATATAGGCGCGGAAGCGTCCAAGCAGGCGCGGAAACGTCCATGTAGGGACGGAAGCATGCAAGAAGGCGCAGAAGAGTTCAAAAAGGCGCGGAAGCGTCCAAGCAGGCGCGGAAGCGTCCAAGCAGGCGTGGGAGCGTCCAAGCAGGCGCGGAAGCGTCCAAGCAGGCGCGGAAGCATGCAAGAAGACGCAGAAGAGTCCAAGCAGGCGCGGAAGCGTCCAAGCAGTCGCGGAAGCGTCCAAGCAGTCGCGGAAGCGTCCAAGCAGGCGCGGTAGCGTCCAAGCAGGTGCGGAAACGTCCAAGCAGGCGCGGAAGCATGCAAGAAGGCGCAGAAGAGTCCAAGCAGGCGCGGAAGCGTCCAAGCGGGCGCGGAAACGTCCAAGCAGGCGCGGAAGCGTCCAAGCAGGCGTGGGAGCGTCCAAGCAGGCGCGGAAGCATGCAAGAAGACGCAGAAGAGTCCAAGCAGGCGCGGAAGCGTCCAAGCAGTCGCGGAAGCGTCCAAGCAGTCGCGGAAGCGTCCAAGCAGGCGCGGTAGCGTCCAAGCAGTCGCGGAAGCGTCCAAGCAGGCGCGGTAGCGTCCAAGCAGGCGCGGAAGCGTGCAAGCAGTCGCGGAAGCGTCCAAGCAGGCGCGGAAGCATGCAAGAAGACGCAGAAGAGTCCAAGCAGGCGCGGAAGCGTCCAAGCAGTCGCGGAAGCGTCCAAGCAGGCGCGGAAACGTCCAAGCAGGCGTGGAAGCGTCCAAGCAGACGCGGAAGCGTCCAAGCAGGCGCGGTAGCGTCCAACCAGGCGCGGAAGCGTCCAAGCAGTCGCGGAAGCGTCCAAGCAGGCGGGGAAGCATGCAAGCAGGCGCGGAAACATCCAAGTAGGCGCGGCAGCATGCAAGAAGGCGCAGGAGAGTCCAAGCAGTCGCGGAAGCGTCCAAGCAGTCGCGGAAGCCTCCAAGCAGGCGCGGAAGCGTCCAAGCAGTCGCGGAAGCGTCCAAGCAGGCGCGGAAGCGTCCAAGCAGTCGCGGAAGCGTCCAAGCAGGCGCGGTAGCGTCCAAGCAGGCGCGGAAACGTCCAAGCAGGCGCGGAAGCGTCCAAGCAGGCGCGGAAGCGTCCAAGCAGTCGCGGAAGCGTCCAAGCAGGCGCGGTAGCGTCCAAGCAGGCGTGGGAGCGTCCAAGCAGGCGCGGAAGCGTCCAAGCAGGCGCGGAAGCATGCAAGAAGGCGCAGAAGAGTCCAAGCAGGCGCGGAAGCGTCCTAGCAGTCGCGGAAGAGTCCAAGCAGGCGCGGAAGCGTCCAAGCAGTCGCGGAAGCGTCCAAGCAGGCGCGGAAGCGTCCAAGCAGTCGCGGAAGCGTCCAAGCAGGCGCGGTAGCGTCCAAGCAGGCGCGGAAACGTCCAAGCAGGCGCGGATGAGTCCAAGCAGGCGCGGTAACGTCCAAGTAGGCGCGGAAGCATGCAAGAAGGCGCGGAAGCGTCCAAGCTGGCGCGGTAGCGTCCAAGCAGGCGCGGAAACGTCCAACCAGGCGCGGAAGCATGCAAGAAGGCGCAGAAGAGTCCAAGCAGGTGCGGAAGCGTCCAAGCAGGCGCGGAAGCGTCCAAGCAGGCGCGGAAGCGTCCAAGCAGTCGCGGAAGCGTCCAAGCAGGCGCGGTAGCGTCCAAGCAGGCGTGGGAGCGTCCAAGCAGGCGCGGAAGCGTCCAAGCAGGCGCGGAAGCATGCAAGAAGGCGCAGAAGAGTCCAAGCAGGCGCGGAAGCGTCCTAGCAGTCGCGGAAGAGTCCAAGCAGGCGCGGAAGCGTCCAAGCAGTCGCGGAAGCGTCCAAGCAGGCGCGGAAGCGTCCAAGCAGTCGCGGAAGCGTCCAAGCAGGCGCGGTAGCGTCCAAGCAGGCGCGGCAACGTCCAAGCAGGCGCGGAAGCGTCCAAGCAGTCGCGGAAGCGTCCAAGCAGGCGCGGTAGCGTCCAAGCAGGTGCGGAAACGTCCAAGCAGGCGCGGAAGCATGCAAGAAGGCGCAGAAGAGTCCAAGCAGGCGCGGAAGCGTCCAAGCGGGCGCGGAAACGTCCATGTAGGGGCGGAAGCATGCAAGAAGGCGCAGAAGAGTCCAAACAGGCGCGGAAGCGTCCAAGCAGTCGCGGAAGCGTCCAAGCAGTCGCGGAAGCGTCCAAGCAGGCGCGGAAACGTCCAAGCAGGCGCGGAAGCATGCAAGAAGACGCAGAAGAGTCCAAGCAGGCGCGGAAGCGTCCAAACAGTCGCGGAAGCGTCCAAGCAGGCGTGGAAGCGTCCAAGCAGGCGCGGTAGCGTCCAAGCAGGCGCGGAAACGTCCAAGCAGGCGCGGAAGCATGCAAGAAGACGCAGAAGAGTCCAAGCAGGCGCGGAAGCGTCCAAGCAGTCGCGGAAGCGTCCAAGCAGGCGTGGAAGAGTCCAAGCAGGCGTGGCAGCGTCCAAGCAGGCGCGGAAACGTCCAAGCAGGCGCGGAAGCATGCAAGAAGACGCAGAAGAGTCCAAGCAGGCGCGGAAGCGTCCAACCAGTCGCGGAAGCGTCCAAGCAGGCGCGGTAGCGTCCAAGCAGTCGCGGAAGCGTCCAAGCAGGCGCGGTAGCGTCCAAGCAGGCGCGGAAGCGTGCAAGCAGTCGCGGAAGCGTCCAAGCAGGCGCGGAAGCATGCAAGAAGACGCAGAAGAGTCCAAGCAGGCGCGGAAGCGTCCAAGCAGTCGCGGAAGCGTCCAAGCAGGCGCGGAAACGTCCAAGCAGGCGTGGAAGCGTCCAAGCAGACGCGGAAGCGTCCAAGCAGGCGCGGTAGCGTCCAACCAGGCGCGGAAGCGTCCAAGCAGTCGCGGACGCGTCCAAGCAGGCGCGGAAGCGTCCTAGCAGTCGCGGAAGCGTCCAAGCAGGCGGGGAAGCATGCAAGCAGGCGCGGAAACATCCAAGTAGGCGCGGCAGCATGCAAGAAGGCGCAGGAGAGTCCAAGCAGTCGCGGAAGCGTCCAAGCAGTCGCGGAAGCCTCCAAGCAGGCGCGGTAGCGTCCAAGCAGGCGCGGTAGCGTCCAAGCAGGCGTGGGAGCGTCCAAGCAGGCGCGGAAGCGTCCAAGCAGGCGCGGAAGCATGCAAGAAGGCGCAGAAGAGTCCAAGCAGGCGCGGAAGCGTCCTAGCAGTCGCGGAAGAGTCCAAGCAGGCGCGGAAGCGTCCAAGCAGTCGCGGAAGCGTCCAAGCAGGCGCGGAAGCGTCCAAGCAGTCGCGGAAGCGTCCAAGCAGGCGCGGTAGCGTCCAAGCAGGCGCGGAAACGTCCAAGCAGGCGCGGAAGAGTCCAAGCAGGCGCGGTAACGTCCAAGTAGGCGCGGAAGCATGCAAGAAGGCGCGGAAGCGTCCAAGCAGGCGCGGTAGCGTCCAAGCAGGCGCGGAAACGTCCAACCAGGCGCGGAATCATGCAAGAAGGCGCAGAAGAGTCCAAGCAGGTGCGGAAGCGTCCAAGCAGGCGCGGAAGCGTCCAAGCAGGCGCGGAAGAGTCCAAGCAGGCGCGGTAGCGTCCAACCAGGCGCGGATGCGTCCAAGCAGTCGCGGAAGCGTCCAAGCAGGCGCGGTAGCGTCCAAGCAGGCGCGGAAACGTCCAAGCAGGCGCGGAAGCATGCAAGAAGACGCAGAAGAGTCCAAGCAGGCGCGGAAGCGTCCAAGCAGTCGCGGAAGCGTCCAAGCAGTCGCGGAAGCGTCCAAGCAGGCGCGGTAGCGTCCAAGCAGGTGCGGAAACGTCCAAGCAGGCGCGGAAGCATGCAAGAAGACGCAGAAGCGTCCAAGCAGTCGCGGAAACGTCCAAGCAGGCGCGGTAGCGTCCAAGCAGGCGCGGAAGCGTCCAAGCAGGCGCGGAAGCGTCCTAGCAGGCGCGGTAGAGTCCAAGCAGGCGCGGAAACGTCCAAGTAGGCGCGGCAGCATGCAAGAAGGCGCAGAAGATTCCTATCAGGCGCGGAAGCGTCCAAGCAGGCGGGGAAGCATGCAAGCAGGCGCGGAAGCGTCCACGCAGGCGAGGAAACGTCCAAGTAGGCGCGGCAGCATGCAAGAAGGCGCAGAAGAGTCCAAGCAGGCGCGGAAGCGTCCAAGCAGGCGCGGTAGCGTCCAAGCAAGCGCGGAAGCGTCCAAGAAGGCGCGGAAGCATGCAAGAAGGAGCAGAAGAGTCCAAGCAGGCGCGGAAGCGTCCAAGCAGGCGCGGTAGCTTCCATATAGGCGCGGAAGCGTCCAAGCAGGCGCGGAACCGTGCAAGCAGGCGCGGAAGCATCCATATAGGCGCGAAAGCGTCAAAGCAGGCGCGGAAGCGTCCAAGCAGGCGCGGAAGCGTCCAAGCAGGCACGGAAGCATCCATATAGGCGCGGAAGCGTCAAAGCAGGCGCGGAAGCGTCCAGCAGGCGCGGAAGCGTCCAAGTAGGGACGGAAGCATGCAAGAAGGCGCAGAAGAGTCCAAACAGGCGCGGAAGCGTCCAAGCAGGCGCGGAAGCATCCATATAGGCGCGGAAGCGTCCAAGCAGGCGCGGAAACGTCCATGTAGGGACGGAAGCATGCAAGAAGGCGCAGAAGAGTCCAAACAGGCGCGGAAGCGTCCAAGCAGGCGCGGAAGCGTCCAAGCAGGCGTGGGAGCGTCCAAGCAGGCGCGGAAGCGTCCAAGCAGGCGCGGAAGCATGCAAGAAGACGCAGAAGAGTCCAAGTAGGCGCGGCAGCATGCAAGAAGGCGCAGAAGATTCCTATCAGGCGCGGAAGCGTCCAAGCAGGCGGGGAAGCATGCAAGCAGGCGCGGAAGCGTCCACGCAGGCGAGGAAACGTCCAAGTAGGCGCGGCAGCATGCAAGAAGGCGCAGAAGAGTCCAAGCAGGCGCGGAAGCGTCCAAGCAGGCGCGGTAGCGTCCAAGCAAGCGCGGAAGCGTCCAAGAAGGCGCGGAAGCATGCAAGAAGGAGCAGAAGAGTCCAAGCAGGCGCGGAAGCGTCCAAGCAGGCGCGGTAGCTTCCATATAGGCGCGGAAGCGTCCAAGCAGGCGCGGAACCGTGCAAGCAGGCGCGGAAGCATCCATATAGGCGCGAAAGCGTCAAAGCAGGCGCGGAAGCGTCCAAGCAGGCGCGGAGGCGTCCAAGCAGGCGCGGAAACGTCCATGTAGGGGCGGAAGCATGCAAGAAGGCGCAGAAGAGTCCAAACAGGCGCGGAAGCGTCCAAGCAGTCGCGGAAGCGTCCAAGCAGTCGCGGAAGCGTCCAAGCAGGTGCGGAAACGTCCAAGCAGGCGCGGAAGCATGCAAGAAGACGCAGAAGCGTCCAAGCAGTCGCGGAAACGTCCAAGCAGGCGCGGTAGCGTCCAACCAGGCGCGGAAGCGTCCAAGCAGTCGCGGAAGCGTCCAAGCAGCCGCGGTAGCGTCCAAGCAGGCGCGGAAACGTCCAAGCAGGCGCGGAAGCGTCCAAGCAGGCGCGGAAGCGTCCAAGCAGTCGCTGAAGCGTCCAAGCAGGCGCGGAAGCGTCCAAGTAGGCGCGGAAGCATCCATATAGGCGCGAAAGCGTCCAAGCAGGCGCGGAAGCGTCCAAGTAGGCGCGGAAGCATCCATATAGGCGCGAAAGCGTCAAAGCAGGCGCGGAAGCGTCCAAGCAGGCGCGGAAACGTCCAAGTAGGCGCGGAAGCATGCAAGAAGGAGCAGAAGAGTCCAAGCAGGCGCGGAAGCGTCCAAGCAGGCGCGGAAGCGTCCAAGCAGGCGCGGAAGCGTCCAAGCAGGCGCGGAAGCGTCCAAGTAGGCGCGGAAGCATGCAAGAAGGAGCAGAAGAGTCCAAGCAGGCGCGGAAGCGTCCAAGCAGGCGCGGAAGAGTCCAAGCAGCCGCGGCAGCGTCCAAGCAGGCGCGGAAACGTCCAAGCAGGCGCGGAAGCATGCAAGAAGACGCAGAAGAGTCCAAGCAGGCGCGGAAGCGTCCAAGCAGGCGCGGAAGCATCCATATAGGCGCGGAAGCGTCCAAGCAGGCGCGGAAGCGTCCAAGCAGGCGCGGAAGCGTCCAAGTAGGCGCGGAAGCGTCCAAGCAGGCGTGGAAACGTCCAAGTAGGCGCGGAAGCATGCAAGAAGGAGCAGAAGAGTCCAAGCAGGCGCGGAAGCGTCCAAGCAGGCGCGGAAGCATCCATATAGGCGCGGAAGCGTCCAAGCAGGCGCGGAAGCGTCCAAGCAGGCGCGGAAGCGTCCAAGTAGGCGCGGAAGCATCCATATAGGCGCGAAAGCGTCAAAGCAGGCGCGGAAGCGTCCAAGCAGGCGCGGAAGATTGCAAGAAGAAGCAGAATAGTCCAAGCAGGCGCGGAAGCGTACAAGCAGTCGCGGAAGCGTCCAAGCAGGCGCGGTAGCGTCCAAGCAGTCGCGGAAGAGTCCAAGCAGGCGCGGCAGCGTCCAAGCAGGCGCGGAAACGTCCAAGCAGGCGCGGAAGCATGCAAGAAGACGCAGAAGCGTCCAGGCAGGCGCGGAAGCGACCAAGCAGTCGCGGTAGCGTCCAACCAGGCGCGGAAGCGTCCAAGAAGTCGCGGAAGGGTCCAAACAGGCGCGGAAGAATGCAAGAAGACGCAGAATAGTCCAAGCAGGCGCGGAAGCGTACAAGCAGTCGCGCAAGCGTCCAAGCAGGCGCGGTAGCGTCCAAGCAGTCGCGGAAGAGTCCAAGCAGCCGCGGCAGCGTCCAAGCAGGCGCGGAAACGTCCAAGCAGGCGCGGAAGCATGCAAGAAGACGCAGAAGAGTCCAAGCAGGCGCGGAAGCGTCCAAGCAGGCCCGGAAACGTCCAAGTAGGCGCGGAAGCATGCAAGAAGGCGCAGAAGAGTCCAAGCAGGCGCGGAAGCGTCCAAGCAGTTGCAGAAGCGTCCAAGCAGGCGCGGTAGCGTCCAACCAGGCGCGGAAGGGTCCAAGAAGTCGCGGAAGCGTCCAAACAGGCGCGGCAGCGTCCAAGCAGGCGCGGAAACGTCCAAGCAGGCGCGGAAGCATGCAAGAAGACGCAGAAGAGTCCAAGCAGGCGCGGAAGCATCCAAGCAGGAGGGGAAGCATGCAAACAGGCGCGGAAGCGTCCAAGCAGGCGCGGAAACGTCCAAGTAGGCGCGGAAGCATGCAAGAAGGCGCAGAAGAGTCCAAGCAGCCGCGGAAGCGTCCAAGCAGTCGCAGAAGCGTCCAAGCAGGCGCGGCAGCGTCCAACGAGGCGCGGAAGCGTCCAAGCAGTCGCGGAAGCGTCCAAGCATTCGCGGTAGAGTCCAAGCAGTCGCGGAAGCGTCCAAGCAGGCGCGGTAGCGTCCATGCAGGCGCGGAAGCGTCCAAGCAGGCGGGGAAGCTTCCAAGCAGACGCGGAAGCGTCCAAGCAGGCGCGGAAGCGTGCAAGCAGGCGCGGAAGCGTCCAAGCAGGCGCGGAAGCGTCCAAGCAGGCGCGGAAGCGTGCAACCAGGAGCGGAAGCGTCCAAGCAGGCGCGGATCCGTGCAAGCAGGCGCGGAAACGTCCAAGCAGGCGCGGAATCGCCCAAGCAGGCGCGGAAGCGTTCAAGCAGGCGCGGAAGCGTCCAAGCAGGCGCGGAAGCGTCCAAGCAGGCGCGGAAGCGTGCAAGCAGGCGCGGAAGAGTCCAAGCAGGCGCGGAAGCGTCCAAGCAGGCGCGGAAGCGTGCAAGCAGGCGCGGAAACGACCAAGTAGGCGCGGAAACGTCCAAGCAGGCGTGGAAGAGTACAAGCAGGTGCGGAAGCGTCCAAGCAGACGCGGAAGCGTCCAAGCAGGCGCGGAAGCTTGCAAGCAGGCGCGGAAGCGTGCAAGCAGGCGCGGAAGCGTCCAAGCATGCGTGGAAGAGTCCAATCAGGCGCGGAAACGTCCAAGCAGGCGCGGAAGCGTCCAAGCAGGCGCGGAAACGTCCAAGTAGGCGCGGCAGCATGCAAGAAGGCGCAGAAGAGTCCAAGCAGGCGCGGAAACGTCCAAGCAGGCGGGGAAGCATGCAAGCAGGCGCGGAAGCGTCCAAGCAGGCGCGGAAACGTCCAAGTAGGCGCGGTAGCATGCAAGAAGTCGCAGAAGAGTCCAAGCAGGCGAGGAAGCGTGCAAGCAGGCGCGGTAGCGTGCAAGCATGCGTGGAAGAGTCCAAGCAGGCGCGGAAACGTCCAACTAGGCGCGGAAGCATCCAAGCAGTCGCGGAAGCGTCCAAGCAGGCGCGGAAGCGTCCAAGCAGTCGCGGAAGCGTCCAAGCAGGCGCGGAAGCGTCCAAGCAAGCGCGGAAGCGTCCAAGCAGGCGCGGAAGCGTCCAAGCAGGCGTGGAAGTGTCCAAGCACGCGCGGAAGCGTCCAAGCAGGCGCGGAAGCGTCCAAGCAGGCGCGGAAGCGTCCAAGCAGACGCGGAAGCGTCCAAGCAGGCGCGGAAGCTTGCAAGCAGGCGCGGAAGCGTGCAAGCAGGCGCGGAAGCGTCCAAGCATGCGTGGAAGAGTCCAAGCAGCCGCGGAAACGTCCAAGCAGGCGCGGAAGCGTCCAAGCAGGCGCGGAAGCGTCCAAGCAGGGGCGGAAGCGTCCAAGCAGGCGCGGAGGCGTCCAAGCAGGCGTGGAAGAGTTCAAGCAGGCGCGGAAGCGTCCAAGCAGGCGCGGAAGCGTGCAAGCAGGCGCGGAAGCGTCCAAGCAGGCGCGGAGGCGTCCAAGCAGGCGTGGAAGAGTTCAAGCAGGCGCGGAAGCGTCCAAGCAGGCGCGGAAGCGTGCAAGCAGGCGCGGAAGCGTCCAAGCAGGCGCGGAAGCGTCCAAGCAGGCGCGGAAGCGTCCAAGCAGGCGCGGAAGCGTGCAAGCAGGCGCGGAAGCGTCCAAGCAGGCGCGGAAGCGTCCAAGCAGGCGCGGAAGCGTGCAAGCAGGCGCGGAAGCGTCCAAGCAGGTGTGGAAGAGTTCAAGCAGGCGCGGAAGCGTCCAAGCAGGCGCGGAAGCGTCCAAGCAGGCGCGGAAGCGTCCAAGCAGGCGCGGAAGCGTGCAAGCAGGCGCGGAAGCGTCCAAGCAGGCGCGGAAGCGTCCAAGCAGGCGCGGAAGCGTCCAAGCAGGCGCGGAAGCGTCCAAGCAGGCGTGGAAGCGTCCAAGCAGGCGCGGAAGCGTCCAAGCAGGCGTGGAAGAGTCGGAGCAGGCGCGGAAGCGTCCAAGCAGGCGCGGAAGCGTCCAAGCAGGCGTGGAAGAGTCGGAGCAGGCGCGGAAGCGTCCAAGCAGGCGGGGAAGCTTCCAAGCAGACGCGGAAGCGTCCAAGCAGGCGCGGAAGCGTGCAAGCAGGCGCGGAAGCGTCCAAGCAGGCGCGGAAGCGTCCAAGCAGGCGCGGAAGCGTGCAACCAGGAGCGGAAGCGTCCAAGCAGGCGCGGATCCGTGCAAGCAGGCGCGGAAACGTCCAAGCAGGCGCGGAATCGCCCAAGCAGGCGCGGAAGCGTTCAAGCAGGCGCGGAAGCGTCCAAGCAGGCGCGGAAGCGTCCAAGCAGGCGCGGAAGCGTCCAAGCAGGCGCGGAAACGTCCAAGGAGGCGTGGAAGAGTCCAAGCAGGCGCGGCAGCGTCGAAGCAGGCGCGGAAGCGTCCAAGCAGGCGCGGAAGCGTCCAAGCAGGCGCGGAAGCGTCCAAGCAGGCGCGGAAGCGTCCAAGCAGGCGCGGAAGCGTCCAAGCAGGCGTGGAAGAGTCGAAGCAGGCGCGGAAGCGTCCAAGCAGGCGGGGAAGCGTCCAAGCAGACGCGGAAGCGTCCAAGCAGGCGCGGAAGCGTATAAGCAGGCGCGGAAGCGTCCAAGCAGGCGCGGAAGCGTCCAAGCAGGCGCGGAAGCGTCCAAGCAGGCGCGGAAGCGTCCAAGCAGGCGCGGAAGCGTCCAAGCAGGCGCGGAAGCGTCCAAGCAGGCGTGGAAGAGTCGAAGCAGGCGCGGAAGCGTCCAAGCAGGCGGGGAAGCGTCCAAGCAGACGCGGAAGCGTCCAAGCAGGCGCGGAAGCGTGCAAGCAGGCGCGGAAGCGTCCAAGCAGGCGCGGAAGCGTCCAAGCAGGCGCGGAAGCGTCCAAGCAGGCGCGGAAGCGTGCAACCAGGAGCGGAAGCGTCCAAGCAGGCGCGGATCCGTGCAAGCAGGCGCGGAAACGTCCAAGCAGGCGCGGAATCGCCCAAGCAGGCGCGGAAGCGTTCAAGCAGGCGCGGAAGCGTCCAAGCAGGCGCGGAAGCGTCCAAGCAGGCGCGGAAGCGCCCAAGCAGGCGCGGAAGCGCCCAAGCAGGCGCGGAAGCGTCCAAGCAGCCGCGGAAGCGTCCAAGCAGGCGCGGAGGCGTCCAAGCAGCCGCGGAAACGTCCAAGTAGGCGCGGAAGCATGCAAGAAGGCGCAGAACAGTCCAAGCAGGCGCGGAAGCGTCCAAGCAGTCGCTGAAGCGTCCAAGCTGGCGCGGTAGCGTGCAAGCTGGCGCGGAAGCGTCCAAGCCGTCGCGGAAGAGTCCAAGCCGGTGCGGTAGCGTGGAAGAAGGCGCGGAAGCGTCTAAGCAGGGGCGTAAGCGTCCAAGTAGGCGCGGAAGCATGCAAGCAGGCGCGGAAGCATGCAAGAAGACGCAGAAGAGTCCAAGCAGGCGCGGAAGCGTCCAAGCAGCCGGGGAAGCATGCAAGCAGGCGGGGAAGCGTCCAAGCAGTCGCGGAAGTGTCCAAGCAGGCGCGGTAGCGTCCAAGCAGGCGCGGAAGCGTCCACGCAGGCGCGGAAGCGTCCAAGCAGGCGCGGAACCGTGCAAGCAGGCGCGGAAGCGTACAAGCATGCGCGGTGGCGTCCAAGCAGGCGCAGAAGCATCCATATAGGCGCGGAAGTGTCCAACCAGGCGCGGTAGTGTCCGAGCAGGCGCGGAAGCATGCAAGAAGGCGCAGAAGAGTCCAAGCAGGCGCGGAAGCATCCATACAGGCGCGGAAGCGTCCAAGCATTCGCGGAAGCGTCCAAGCAGGCGCGGAAGCGTCCAAGCAGTCGCGGAAGCGTCCAAGCAGGCGCGGTAGTGTCCAAGCTGGCGCGGAAACGTCCAAGCAGTCGCGGAAGCGTCCAAGCAGGCGCGGAAGCGTGCAAGCATGCGCGGAAGCGTCCAAGCAGGCGCGGTAGCGTCCAAGCAGGCGCGGAAACATGCAAGAAGGCGCAGAGGAGTCCAAGCAGGCGCGGAAGCGTCCAAGCAGTCGCGGAAGCGTCCAAGCAGGAGCTGTAACGTCCAAGCAGGCGCGGAAGCGTCCAAGCAGGCGCGGAAACGTGCAACCAGGCGCGGAAGCGTCCAAGCAGGCGCGGAAACGTCCAAGTAGGCGCGGAAGCATGCAAGAAGGCGTAGAACAGTCCAAGCAGGCGCGGAAGCGTCCAAGCAGTCGCGGAAGAGTCCAAGCAAGCGCGGTAGCGTCCAAGCAGGCTCGGAGGCGTCCAAGTAGGCGCGGAAGCATGCAAGAAGGCGCAGAGGAGTCCAAGCAGGCGCGGAAGCGTCCAAGCAGTCGCGGAAGCGTCCAAGCAGGAGCTGTAACGTCCAAGCAGGCGCGGAAGCGTCCAAGCAGGCGCGGAAACGTGCAACCAGGCGCGGAAGCGTCCAAGCAGGCGCGGAAGCGTCCAAGCAGTCGCGGAAACGTGCAACCAGGCGCGGAAGCGTCCAAGCAGGCGCGGAAACGTCCAAGTAGGCGCGGAAGCATGCAAGAAGGCGTAGAACAGTCCAAGCAGGCGCGGAAGCGTCCAAGCAGTCGCGGAAGAGTCCAAGCAAGCGCGGTAGCGTCCAAGCAGGCTCGGAAGCGTCCAAGTAGGCGCGGAAGCATGCAAGAAGGCGCAGAGGAGTCCAAGCAGGCGCGGAAGCGTCCAAGCAGTCGCGGAAGCGTCCAAGCAGGAGCTGTAACGTCCAAGCAGGCGCGGAAGCGTCCAAGCAGGCGCGGAAACGTGCAACCAGGCGCGGAAGCGTCCAAGCAGGCGCGGAAGCGTCCAAGCAGTCGCGGAAACGTGCAACCAGGCGCGGAAGCGTCCAAGCAGGCGCGGAAACGTCCAAGTAGGCGCGGAAGCATGCAAGAAGGCGTAGAACAGTCCAAGCAGGCGCGGAAGCGTCCAAGCAGTCGCGGAAGAGTCCAAGCAAGCGCGGTAGCGTCCAAGCAGGCTCGGAAGCGTCCAAGTAGGCGCGGAAGCATGCAAGAAGGCGCAGAAGAGTCCAAGCAGGCGCGGAAGCGTCCAAGCAGGCGCGGAAGCGTCCAAGCAGTCGCGGAAGAGTCCAAGCAAGCGCGGTAGCGTCCAAGCAGGCGGGGAAGCGTCCAAGCAGACGCGGAAGCGTCCAAGCAGGCGCGGAAGCGTGCAAGCAGGCGCGGAAGCGTCCAAGCAGGCGCGGAAGCGTGCAAGCAGGCGCGGAAGCGTCCAAGCAGGCGCGGAAGCGTCCAAGCAGGCGCGGAAGCGTCCAAGCAGGCGCGGAAGCGTCCAAGCAGGCGCGGAAGCGTCCAAGCAGGCGCGGAAGCGTCCAAGCAGGCGCGGAAGCGCCCAAGCAGGCGCGGAAGCGCCCAAGCAGGCGCGGAAGCGTCCAAGCAGCCGCGGAAGCGTCCAAGCAGGCGCGGAAGCGTCCAAGCAGCCGCGGAAACGTCCAAGTAGGCGCGGAAGCATGCAAGAAGGCGCAGAACAGTCCAAGCAGGCGCGGAAGCGTCCAAGCAGTCGCTGAAGCGTCCAAGCTGGCGCGGTAGCGTGCAAGCTGGCGCGGAAGCGTCCAAGCAGTCGCGGAAGAGTCCAAGCCGGTGCGGAAGCGTGGAAGAAGGCGCGGAAGCGTCTAAGCAGGGGCGTAAGCGTCCAAGTAGGCGCGGAAGCATGCAAGCAGGCGCGGAAGCATGCAAGAAGACGCAGAAGAGTCCAAGCAGGCGCGGAAGCGTCCAAGCAGCCGGGGAAGCATGCAAGCAGGCGGGGAAGCGTCCAAGCAGTCGCGGAAGTGTCCAAGCAGGCGCGGTAGCGTCCAAGCAGGCGCGGAAGCGTCCACGCAGGCGCGGAAGCGTCCAAGCAGGCGCGGAACCGTGCAAGCAGGCGCGGAAGCGTACAAGCATGCGCGGTGGCGTCCAAGCAGGCGCAGAAGCATCCATATAGGCGCGGAAGTGTCCAACCAGGCGCGGTAGTGTCCGAGCAGGCGCGGAAGCATGCAAGAAGGCGCAGAAGAGTCCAAGCAGGCGCGGAAGCATCCATACAGGCGCGGAAGCGTCCAAGCATTCGCGGAAGCGTCCAAGCAGGCGCGGAAGCGTCCAAGCAGTCGCGGAAGCGTCCAAGCAGGCGCGGTAGTGTCCAAGCTGGCGCGGAAACGTCCAAGCAGTCGCGGAAGCGTCCAAGCAGGCGCGGAAGCGTGCAAGCATGCGCGGAAGCGTCCAAGCAGGCGCGGAAGCGTCCAAGCAGGCGCGGAAGCGCCCAAGCAGGCGCGGAAGCGCCCAAGCAGGCGCGGAAGCGTCCAAGCAGCCGCGGAAGCGTCCAAGCAGGCGCGGAAGCGTCCAAGCAGCCGCGGAAACGTCCAAGTAGGCGCGGAAGCATGCAAGAAGGCGCAGAACAGTCCAAGCAGGCGCGGAAGCGTCCAAGCAGTCGCTGAAGCGTCCAAGCTGGCGCGGTAGCGTCCAAGCAGTCGCGGAAGAGTCCAAGCAGGCGCGGAAGAGTCCTAGCCGGCGCGGAAGCGTCCAAGCAGGCGCGGAAGCGTCCAAGCAGGCGCGTAAGCGTCCAAGCTGGCGCGGAAACGTCCAAGCAGTCGCGGAAGCGTCCAAGCAGGCGCGGAAGCATCCATACAGGCGCGGAAGCGTCCAAGCATTCGCGGAAGCGTCCAAGCAGGCGCGGAAGCGTCCAAGCAGGCGCGGAAGCATCCATACAGGCGCGGAAGCGTCCAAGCATTCGCGGAAGCGTCCAAGCAGGCGCGGAAGCGTCCAAGCAGTCGCGGAAGCGTCCAAGCAGGCGCGGTAGTGTCCAAGCTGGCGCGGAAACGTCCAAGCAGTCGCGGAAGCGTCCAAGCAGGCGCGGAAGCGTCCAAGCAGGCGCGGAAGCGTCCAAGCAGGCGCGGAAGCGTCCAAGCAGGCGCGGAAGCGTCCAAGCAGGCGCGGAAGCGTCCAAGCAGGCGCGGAAACGTCCAAGCAGGAGCGGAAGCGTCCAAGCAGGCGCGGAGGCGTCCAAGCAGTCGCGGAAGCGTTCAAGCAGGCGCGGAAGCGTCCAAGCAGGCGCGGAAGCGTCCAAGCAGGCGCGGAAGCGTCCAAGCAGGCGCGGAAGCGTCCAAGCAGGCGCGGAAGTGTCCAAGCAGGCGCGGAAACGTCCAAGCAGGAGCGGAAGCGTCCAAGCAGGCGCGGAGGCGTCCAAGCAGTCGCGGAAGCGTCCAAGCAGGCGCGGAAGCGTCCAAGCAGGCGCGGAAGCGTCCAAGCAGGCGCGGAAGCGTCCAAGCAGGCGCGGAAACGTCCAAGCAGGCGCGGAAGCGTCCAAGCAGGCGCGGAAGTGTCCAAGCAGGTTCGGAAACGTCCAAGCAGGAGCGGAAGCGTCCAAGCAGGAGCGGAAGCGTCCAAGCAGGCGCGGTAGCATCCAAGCAGGCGCGAAAACGTCCAAGCAGGAGCGGAAGCATGCAAGAAGACGCAGAAGAGTCCAAGCAGGCGCGGAAGCGTCCAAGCAGGCGGGGAAGCATGCAAGCAGGCGCGGAAGCGTCCAAGCAGGCGCGGAAACGTCCAAGTAGGCGCGGCAGCATGCAAGAAGGAGCAGAAGAGTCCAAGCAGGCGCGGAAGCGTCCAAGCAGTCGCGGAGGCGTCCAACCAGGCGGGAAGCGTCCTAGCAGTCGCGGAAGCGTCCAAGCAGGCGCGGAAGCGTGCAAGCAGGCGCGGAAGCGTCCAAGCAGTCACGGAAGCGTCCAAGCAGGCGCGGTAGCGTCCAAGCTGGCGCGGGAGCGTCCAAGCAGGCGCGGAAGCGTCCAAGCAGTCGCGGAAGAGTCCAAGCAGGCGCGGAAGAGTCCTAGCCGGCGCGGAAGCGTCCAAGCAGGCGCGGAAGCGTCCAAGCAGGCGCGTAAGCGTCCAAGCTGGCGCGGTAGCGTGCAAGCAGTCGCGGAAGCGTCCAACCAGGAGCGGAAGCGTCCAACAGGCGCGGAAGCGTCCAAGCAGGCGCGGAAGCGTCCAAGCAGGCGCGGAAGCGTCCAAGCAGGCGCGGAAACGTCCAAGTAGGCGCAAGCATGCAAGAAGGCGCAGAAGAGTCCAAGCAGGCGCGGAAGCGTCCAAGCAGTCGCGGAAGCGTCCAAGCAGGCGCGGAAGCGTCCAAGCAGGCGCGGAAGCGTCCAAGCAGGCGCGAAAGAGTCCAAGCAGGCGCGGAAGCGTCCAAGCAGGCGCGTAAGCGTCCAAGCAGGCTCGGAAGCGTCCAAGCAGCCGCGGAAGTGTCCAAGCAGGCGCGGAAACGTCCAAGGAGGCGCAAGAATGCAAGAAGGCGCAGAAGAGTCCAAGCAGGCGCGGAAGCGTCCAAGCAGTCGCGGAAGCGTCCAAGCAGGCGCGGAAGCGTCCAAGCAGTCGCGGAAGAGTCCAAGCAGGCGCGGAACGGTCCTAGCTGGCGCGGAAGCATCCATACAGGCGCGGAAGCGTCCAAGCAGTCGCGGAAGCGTCCAAGCAGGCGCGGAAGCGTCCAAGAAGTCACGGAAGCTTTCAAGTAGGCGCGGTAGCGTCCAAGCAGGCGCGGAAGCGTCCAAGCAGGCGCGGAAACGTCCAAGCAGGCGCGGAAACGTGCAACCAGGCGCGGAAGCGTCCAAGCAGGCGCGGAAACGTCCAAGCAGGCGCGGAAGCGTCCAAGCAGTCGCGAAAGAGTCCAAGCAGGCGCGGAAGCGTCCAAGCAGGCGCGGAACCGTGCAAGCAGGCGCGGAAGCGTACAAGCATGCGCGGTGGCGTCCAAGCAGGAGCAGAAGCATCCATATAGGCGCGGAAGTGTCCAAGCAGGCGCGGTAGAGTCCGAGCAGGCGCGGAAACATGCAAGAAGGCGCAGAAGAGTCCAAGCAGGCGCGGAAGCGTCAAAGCAGTCGCGGAAGAGTCCAAGCAAGCGCGATAGCGTCCAAGTAGGCGCGGAAGCATGCAAGAAGGCGCAGAAGAGTCCAAGCAGGCGCGGAAGCGTCCAAGCAGTCGCGGAAGCGTCCAAGCAGGCGCGGAAGCGTCCAAGCAGGCGCGTAAGCGTCCAAGCAGGCGCGTAAGCGTCCAAGCAGGCTCGGAAGCGTCCAAGCAGCCGCGGAAGTGTCCAAGCAGGCGCGGAAGCGGCCAAGCAGGCGCGGAAGCGTCCAAGCAGGCGCGAAAGAGTCCAAGCAGGCGCGGAAGCGTCCAAGCAGGCGCGTAAGCGTCCAAGCAGGCTCGGAAGTGTCCAAGCAGCCGCGGAAGTGTCCAAGCAGGCGCGGAAGCGGCCAAGCAGGCGCGGAAGCGTCCAAGCAGGCGCGGAAACGTCCAAGTGGCGCGGAAGCATGCAAGAAGGCGCAGAACAGTCCAAGCAGTCGCGGAAGCGTCCAAGCAGTCGCTGAAGCGTCCAAGCAGGTACGGAAGCGTGCACGAAGGCGCGGAAGCGTCCAAGCAGGCGCGGAAGCGCCCAAGCAGACGCGGAAGCGTCCAAGCAAACGCGGAAGCGTCCAAGCAGGCGCGGAAGCGTCCAAGCAGGCTCGGAAGCGTCCAAGCAGGCGCGGAAGTGTCCAAGCAGGCGCGGAAGCGGCCAAGCAGGCGCGGAAGCGTCCAAGCAGGCGCGAAAGAGTCCAAGCAGGCGCGGAAGCGTCCAAGCAGGCGCGGAACCGTGCAAGCAGGCGCGGAAGCGTACAAGCATGCGCGGTGGCGTCCAAGCAGGAGCAGAAGCATCCATATAGGCGCGGAAGTGTCCAAGCAGGCGCGGTAGAGTCCGAGCAGGCGCGGAAACATGCAAGAAGGCGCAGAAGAGTCCAAGCAGGCGCGGAAGCGTCAAAGCAGTCGCGGAAGAGTCCAAGCAAGCGCGATAGCGTCCAAGTAGGCGCGGAAGCATGCAAGAAGGCGCAGAAGAGTCCAAGCAGGCGCGGAAGCGTCCAAGCAGTCGCGGAAGCGTCCAAGCAGGCGCGGAAGCGGCCAAGCAGGCGCGGAAGCGTCCAAGCAGGCGCGGAAGAGTCCAAGTAGGCGCGGCAGCATGCAAGAAGGCGCAGAAGCGTCCAAGCAGTCGCGGAAGCGTCCAAGCAGGCGCGGAAACGACCAAGTAGGCGCGGCAGCATGCAAGAAGGAGCAGAAGAGTCCAAGCAGGCGCGGAAGCGTCCAAGCAGTCGGGGAAGCGTCCTAGCAGTCGCGGAAGCGTCCAAGCAGGCGCGGTAGCGTCCAAGCAGGCGCGAAAACGTCCAAGCAGGAGCGGAAGCATGCAAGAAGACGCAGAAGAGTCCAAGCAGGCGCGGAAGCGTCCGAGCAGGCGCGTAAGCGTCCAAGCAGTCGCGGAAGCGTCCAAGCAGGCGCGGTAGCGTCCAAGCAGGCGCGAAAACGTCCAAGCAGGAGCCGAAGCATGCAAGAAGACGCAGAAGAGTCCAAGCAGTCGCGGAAGCGTCCAAGCAGGCGGGGAAGCATGCAAGCATGCGCGGAAGCATGCAAGAAGACGCAGAAGTGTCCAAGCAGGCGCGTAAGCGTCCAAGCAGTCGCGGAAGCGTCCAAGCAGGCGCGGTAGTGTCCAAGCAGTCGCGGCAGCGTCCAAGCAGGCGCGGTAGCGTACAAGCAGTCGCGGAAGCGTCCAAGCAGGCGCGGAAGCGTCCAAGCAGGCGGGGAAGCATGCACGCAGGCGCGGAAGCGTCCAAGCAGGCGCGGAAACGTCCAAGTAGGCGCGGCAGCATGCAAGAAGGCGCGGAAGCGTCCAAGCAGGCGGGGAAGCATGCACGCAGGCGCGGAAGCGTCCAAGCAGGCGCGGAAACGTCCAAGTAGGCGCGGCAGCATGCAAGAAGGCGCAGAAGAGTCCAAGCAGGCGCGGAAGCGTCCAAGCAGTCGCGGAAGCGTCCAAGCAGGCGCGGTAGCGTCCAAGCAGGCGCGAAAACGTCCAAGCAGGAGCCGAAGCATGCAAGAAGACGCAGAAGAGTCCAAGCAGTCGCGGAAGCGTTCAAGCAGGCGGGGAAGCATGCAAGCATGCGCGGAAGCATGCAAGAAGACGCAGAAGTGTCCAAGCAGGCGCGGAAGCGTCCAAGCAGACGCGGAAGCGTCCAAGCAGGCGCGGTAGTGTCCAAGCAGTCGCGGCAGCGTCCAAGCAGGCGCGGAAGCGTCCAAGCAGTCGCGGAAGCGTCCAAGCAGGCGCGGAAGCATGCACGCAGGCGCGGAAGCGTCCAAGCAGGCGCGGAAACGTCCAAGTAGGCGCGGCAGCATGCAAGAAGGCGCAGAAGAGTCCAAGAAGGCGTGGAAGCGTCCAAGCAGTCGCGGAAGCGTCCAAGCAGGCGCGGTAGCGTCCAACCAGGCGCGGAAGCGTCCTAGCAGTCGCGGAAGCGTCCAAGCAGGCGCGGTAGCGTCCAAGCAGGCGCGGAAGCGTTCAAGCAGGCGTGGAAGCGTCCAAGCAGGCGCGGAAGCGTCCAAGCAGGCGCGGAAGCGTTCAAGCAGGCGCGGAAGCGTCCAAGCAGAAGCGGAAGCGTCCAAGCATGCGCGGAAGAGTCCAAGCAGGCGCGGAAGCGTTCAAGCAGGCGCGGTAGCGTCCAAGCAGGCGAGGAAACATGCAAGAAGGCGCAGAGGAGTCCAAGCAGGCGCGGAAGCGTCCAAGCAGACGCGGAAGCTTCCAAGCAGGCGCGGAAGCGTGCAAGCAGGCGCGGTAGCGTGCAAGCATGCGTGGAAGAGTCCAAGCAGGCGCGGAAACGTCCAACTAGGCGCGGAAGCATCCAAGCAGTCGCGGAAGCGTCCAAGCAGGCGCGGAAGCGTCCAAGCAGTCGCGGAAGCGTCCAAGCAGGCGCGGAAGCGTCCAAGCAGGCGCGGATCCGTGCAAGCAGGCGCGAAAGCGTCCTAGCAGGCGCGGAAGCATGCAAGCAGGCGCGGAAGCATGCAAGCAGGCGCGGAAGCGTCCAAGCAGGCGCGGTAGCGTCCAAGCAGGCTCGGAACCGTGCAAGCAGGCGCGGAAGCGTCCTAGCAGGCGCGGAAGCATACAAGCAGGCGCGGAAGCGTGCAACCAGGCGTGGAAGCGTCCAAGCAGGGGCGGAAGCGATCAAGCAGGCGCGGAACCGTGCAAGCAGGCGCGGAAGCGTCCAAGCAGCCGCGGTAGCGTCCAACCAGGCGCGGAAGCGTCCAAGCAGTCGCGGAAGCATGCAAGCAGGCGCGGAAGCCTCCATATAGGCGCGAAAGCGTCCAAGCAGGCGCGGAAGCGTCCAAGCAGGCGCGGAAACGTCCAAGTAGGCGCGGAAGCATGCAAGAAGGAGCAGAAGAGTCCAAGCAGGCGCGGAACCGTGCAAGAATGCGCGGAAGCGTCCAAGCAGGCGCGGTAGCGTCCAAGCAGGCGCGGAAGAGTCCAAGCAGGCGCAGAAAAGTCCAAGCAGGCGCGGAAGCATGCAAGAAGACGTAGAAGAGTCCAAGCAGGCGCGGAAGCGTCCAAGCAGTCGCGGAAGCGTCCAAGCAGGCGCGGTAGCGTCCAAGCAGGCGCGGAAGCGTCCAAGCAGTCGCGAAAGCGTCCAAGCAGGCGTGGTAGCGACCAACCAGGCGCGGAAGCGTCCTAGCAGTCGCGGAAGCGTCCAAGCAGGCGCGGTAGCGTCCAAGCAGGCGCGAAAACGTCCAAGCAGGAGCGGAAGCATGCAAGAAGACGCAGAAGAGTCCAAGCAGTCGCGGAAGCGTCCAAGCAGGCGCGGAAGCGTCCAAGCAGGCGGGGAAGCATGCACGCAGGCGCGGAAGCGTCCAAGCAGGCGCGGAAACGTCCAAGTAGGCGCGGCAGCATGCAAGAAGGAGCAGAAGAGTCCAAGCAGGCGCGGAAGCGTCCCAGCAGTCGCGGAAGCGTCCAAGCAGGCGTGGTAGCGACCAACCAGGCGCGAAAACGTCCAAGCAGGAGCGGAAGCATGCAAGAAGACGCAGAAGAGTCCAAGCAGTCGCGGAAGCGTCCAAGCAGGCGCGGAAGCATGCAAGCATGCGCGGAAGCATGCAAGAAGACGCAGAAGAGTCCAAGCAGGCGCGGAAGCGTCCAAGCAGTCGCGGAAGCGTCCAAGCAGGCGTGGTAGCGACCAACCAGGCGCGAAAACGTCCAAGCAGGAGCGGAAGCATGCAAGAAGACGCAGAAGTGTCCAAGGAGGCGCGGAAGCGTCGAAGCAGTCGCGGAAGCGTCCAAGCAGGCGCGGTAGTGTCCAAGCAGTCGCGGCAGCGTCCAAGCAGGCGCGGTAGCGTCCAAGCAGTCGCGGAAGCGTCCAAGCAGGCGCGGAAGCGTCCAAGCAGGCGGGGAAGCATGCACGCAGGCGCAGAAGTGTCCAAGCAGGCGCGGAAGCGTCCAAGCAGTCGCGGAAGCGTCCAAGCAGGCGCGGTAGTGTCCAAGCAGTCGCGGAAGCGTCCAAGCAGGCGCGGAAGCGTCCAAGCAGGCGCGTAAGCGTCCAAGCAGGCTCCGTAGCGTCCAAGCAGGCGCGGAAGCGTCCAAGCAGGCGCGGTAGCGTCCAAGCAGGCGCGGAAGCGTCCAAGCTGGCGCAGAACCGTGCAAGCAGGCGCGGAAGCGTCCAAGCAGGTACGAAAGCGTGCACGAAGGCGCGGAATCGTCCAAGCAGGCGCGGAAGCGTCCAAGCAGCCGCGGAAGTGTCCAAGCAGGCGCGGAAGCGGCCAAGCAGGCGCGGAATCGTCCAAGCAGGCGCGGAAGCGGCCAAGCAGGCGCGGTAGCGTGCAAGCAGTTGCGGAAGCGTCCAACCAGGCGCGGAAGCGTCCAAGCAGGCGCGGAAGCGTCCAAGCAGGCGCGGAAGCGTCCAAGCTGGCGCGGTAGCGTGCAAGCAGTCGCGGAAGCGTCCAACCAGGAGCGGAAGCGTCCAACAGGCGCGGAAGCGTCCAAGCAGGCGCGGAAACGTCCAAGTAGGCGCAAGCATGCAAGAAGGCGCAGAAGAGTCCAAGCAGGCGCGGAAGCGTCCAAGCAGGCGCGTAAGCGTCCAAGCAGGCTCCGTAGCGTCCAAGCAGTCGCGGAAGCGTCCAAGCAGGCGCGGAAGCGTCCAAGCAGGCGGGGAAGCATGCAAGCATGCGCGGAAGCGTCCAAGCAGGCGCGGAAGCGCCCAAGCAGGCGCGGAAGCGGCCAAGCAGGCGCGGAAGCGTCCAAGCAGGCGCGGAAACGTCCAAGCAGGCGCGGAAGCGTCCAAGCAGGCGCGGAAGCGTCCAAGCTGGCGCGGTAGCGTGCAAGCAGTCGCGGAAGCGTCCAACCAGGAGCGGAAGCGTCCAACAGGCGCGGAAGCGTCCAAGCAGGCGCGGAAACGTCCAAGTAGGCGCAAGCATGCAAGAAGGCGCAGAAGAGTCCAAGCAGGCGCGGAAGCGTCCAAGCAGGCGCGTAAGCGTCCAAGCAGGCTCCGTAGCGTCCAAGCAGTCGCGGAAGCGTCCAAGCAGGCGCGGAAGCGTCCAAGCAGGAGGGGAAGCATGCAAACAGGCGCGGAAGCGTCCAAGCAGGCGCGGAAACGTCCAAGTAGGCGCGGAAGCATGCAAGAAGGCGCAGAAGAGTCCAAGCAGGCGCGGAAGCGTCCAAGCAGTCGCAGAAGCGTCCAAGCAGGCGCGGCAGCGTCCAAGCAGGCGCGGTAGCATCCAAGCAGGCGCGAAAACGTCCAAGCAGGAGCGGAAGCATGCAAGAAGACGCAGAAGAGTCCAAGCAGGCGCGGAAGCGTCCAAGCAGGCGGGGAAGCATGCAAGCAGGCGCGGAAGCGTCCAAGCAGGCGCGGAAACGTTCAAGTAGGCGCGGCAGCATGCAAGAAGGAGCAGAAGAGTCCAAGCAGGCGCGGAAGCGTCCAAGCAGTCGCGGAGGCGTCCAACCAGGCGGGAAGCGTCCTAGCAGTCGCGGAAGCGTCCAAGCAGGCGCGGAAGCGTCCAAGCAGGCGCGGAAGCGTCCAAGCAGGCACGGAAGCGTGCAACCAGGCGCGGAAGCGTCCAAGCAGGCGCGGATCCGTGCAAGCAGGCGCGGAAGCGTCCAAGCAGGCGCGGATCCGTGCAAGCAGGCGCGGAAGCGTCCAAGCAGGCGCGGAAACGTCCAAGTAGGCGCGGCAGCATGCAAGAAGGAGCAGAAGAGTCCAAGCAGGCGCGGAAGCGTCCAAGCAGTCGCGGAGGCGTCCAACCAGGCGGGAAGCGTCCTAGCAGTCGCGGAAGCGTCCAAGCAGGCGCGGAAGCGTCCAAGCAGGCGCGGAAGCGTCCAAGCAGGCACGGAAGCGTGCAACCAGGCGCGGAAGCGTCCAAGCAGGCGCGGATCCGTGCAAGCAGGCGCGGAAGCGTCCAAGCAGGCGCGGATCCGTGCAAGCAGGCGCGGAAGCGTCCAAGCAGTCGCGGCAGCGTCCAAGCAGGCGCGGTAGCGTACAAGCAGTCGCGGAAGCGTCCAAGCAGGCGCGGAAGCGTCCAAGCAGGCGGGGAAGCATGCACGCAGGCGCGGAAGCGTCCAAGCTGGCGCGGTAGCGTGCAAGCAGTCGCGGAAGCGTCCAACCAGGAGCGGAAGCGTCCAACAGGCGCGGAAGCGTCCAAGCAGGCGCGGAAACGTCCAAGTAGGCGCGGCAGCATGCAAGAAGGCGCAGAAGAGTCCAAGCAGGCGCGGAAGCGTCCAAGCAGTCGCGGAGGCGTCCAACCAGGCGGGAAGCGTCCTAGCAGTCGCGGAAGCGTCCAAGCAGGCGCGGAAGCGTCCAAGCAGGCGCGGAAGCGTCCAAGCAGGCACGGAAGCGTGCAACCAGGCGCGGAAGCGTCCAAGCAGGCGCGGATCCGTGCAAGCAGGCGCGGAAGCGTCCAAGCAGGCGCGGATCCGTGCAAGCAGGCGCGGAAGCGTCCAAGCAGTCGCGGCAGCGTCCAAGCAGGCGCGGTAGCGTACAAGCAGTCGCGGAAGCGTCCAAGCAGGCGCGGAAGCGTCCAAGCAGGCGGGGAAGCATGCACGCAGGCGCGGAAGCGTCCAAGCAGGCGCGGAAACGTCCAAGTAGGCGCGAGAGCATGCAAGAAGGCGCAGAAGAGTCCAAACAGGCGCGGAAACGTCCAAGTAGGCGCGGCAGCATGCAAGAAGGCGCAGAAGCGTCCAAGCAGGCGCGGAAGCGTCCAAGCAGGCGGGGAAGCATGCACGCAGGCGCGGAAGCGTCCAAGCAGGCGCGGAAACGTCCAAGTAGGCGCGGCAGCATGCAAGAAGGCGCAGAAGAGTCCAAGCAGGCGCGGAAGCGTCCAAGCAGTCGCGGAAGCGTCCAAGCAGGCGCGGTAGCGTACAAGCAGTCGCGGAAGCGTCCAAGCAGGCGCGGAAGCGTCCAAGCAGGCGGGGAAGCATGCACGCAGGCGCGGAAGCGTCCAAGCTGGCGCGGTAGCGTGCAAGCAGTCGCGGAAGCGTCCAACCAGGAGCGGAAGCGTCCAACAGGCGCGGAAGCGTCCAAGCAGGCGCGGAAACGTCCAAGTAGGCGCGGCAGCATGCAAGAAGGCGCAGAAGAGTCCAAGCAGGCGCGGAAGCGTCCAAGCAGTCGCGGAGGCGTCCAACCAGGCGGGAAGCGTCCTAGCAGTCGCGGAAGCGTCCAAGCAGGCGCGGAAGCGTCCAAGCAGGCGCGGAAGCGTCCAAGCAGGCACGGAAGCGTGCAACCAGGCGCGGAAGCGTCCAAGCAGGCGCGGATCCGTGCAAGCAGGCGCGGAAGCGTCCAAGCAGGCGCGGATCCGTGCAAGCAGGCGCGGAAGCGTCCAAGCAGTCGCGGCAGCGTCCAAGCAGGCGCGGTAGCGTACAAGCAGTCGCGGAAGCGTCCAAGCAGGCGCGGAAGCGTCCAAGCAGGCGGGGAAGCATGCACGCAGGCGCGGAAGCGTCCAAGCAGGCGCGGAAACGTCCAAGTAGGCGCGAGAGCATGCAAGAAGGCGCAGAAGAGTCCAAACAGGCGCGGAAACGTCCAAGTAGGCGCGGCAGCATGCAAGAAGGCGCAGAAGCGTCCAAGCAGGCGCGGAAGCGTCCAAGCAGGCGGGGAAGCATGCACGCAGGCGCGGAAGCGTCCAAGCAGGCGCGGAAACGTCCAAGTAGGCGCGGCAGCATGCAAGAAGGCGCAGAAGAGTCCAAGCAGGCGCGGAAGCGTCCAAGCAGTCGCGGAAGCGTCCAAGCAGGCGCGGTAGCGTCCAAGCAGGCGCGAAAACGTCCAAGCAGGAGCCGAAGCATGCAAGAAGACGCAGAAGAGTCCAAGCAGTCGCGGAAGCGTCCAAGCAGGCGGGGAAGCATGCAAGCATGCGCGGAAGCATGCAAGAAGACGCAGAAGTGTCCAAGCAGGCGCGGAAGCGTCCAAGCAGACGCGGAAGCGTCCAAGCAGGCGCGGTAGTGTCCAAGCAGTCGCGGCAGCGTCCAAGCAGGCGCGGAAGCGTCCAAGCAGACGCGGAAGCGTCCAAGCAGGCGCGGTAGTGTCCAAGCAGGAGCCGAAGCATGCAAGAAGACGCAGAAGAGTCCAAGCAGTCGCGGAAGCGTCCAAGCAGGCGGGGAAGCATGCAAGCATGCGCGGAAGCATGCAAGAAGACGCAGAAGTGTCCAAGCAGGCGCGGAAGCGTCCAAGCAGACGCGGAAGCGTCCAAGCAGGCGCGGTAGTGTCCAAGCAGTCGCGGCAGCGTCCAAGCAGGCGCGGAAGCGTCCAAGCAGTCGCGGAAGCGTCCAAGCAGGCGCGGAAGCATGCACGCAGGCGCGGAAGCGTCCAAGCAGGCGCGGAAACGTCCAAGTAGGCGCGGCAGCATGCAAGAAGGCGCAGAAGAGTCCAAGAAGGCGTGGAAGCGTCCAAGCAGTCGCGGAAGCGTCCAAGCAGGCGCGGTAGCGTCCAACCAGGCGCGGAAGCGTCCTAGCAGTCGCGGAAGCGTCCAAGCAGGCGCGGTAGCGTCCAAGCAGGCGCGGAAGCGTTCAAGCAGGCGTGGAAGCGTCCAAGCAGGCGCGGAAGCGTCCAAGCAGGCGCGGAAGCGTTCAAGCAGGCGCGGAAGCGTCCAAGCAGAAGCGGAAGCGTCCAAGCATGCGCGGAAGAGTCCAAGCAGGCGCGGATGCGTTCAAGCAGGCGCGGTAGCGTCCAAGCAGGCGAGGAAACATGCAAGAAGGCGCAGAGGAGTCCAAGCAGGCGCGGAAGCGTCCAAGCAGACGCGGAAGCTTCCAAGCAGGCGCGGAAGCGTGCAAGCAGGCGCGGTAGCGTGCAAGCATGCGTGGAAGAGTCCAAGCAGGCGCGGAAACGTCCAACTAGGCGCGGAAGCATCCAAGCAGTCGCGGAAGCGTCCAAGCAGGCGCGGAAGCGTCCAAGCAGTCGCGGAAGCGTCCAAGCAGGCGCGGAAGCGTCCAAGCAGGCGCGGATCCGTGCAAGCAGGCGCGAAAGCGTCCTAGCAGGCGCGGAAGCATGCAAGCAGGCGCGGAAGCATGCAAGCAGGCGCGGAAGCGTCCAAGCAGGCGCGGTAGCGTCCAAGCAGGCTCGGAACCGTGCAAGCAGGCGCGGAAGCGTCCTAGCAGGCGCGGAAGCATACAAGCAGGCGCGGAAGCGTGCAACCAGGCGTGGAAGCGTCCAAGCAGGGGCGGAAGCGATCAAGCAGGCGCGGAACCGTGCAAGCAGGCGCGGAAGCGTCCAAGCAGGCGCGGTAGCGTCCAACCAGGCGCGGAAGCATGCAAGAAGGAGCGGAAGCCTCCATATAGGCGCGAAAGCGTCCAAGCAGGCGCGGAAGCGTCCAAGCAGGCGCGGAAACGTCCAAGTAGGCGCGGAAGCATGCAAGAAGGAGCAGAAGAGTCCAAGCAGGCGCGGAACCGTGCAAGAATGCGCGGAAGCGTCCAAGCAGGCGCGGTAGCGTCCAAGCAGGCGCGGAAGAGTCCAAGCAGGCGCAGAAAAGTCCAAGCAGGCGCGGAAGCATGCAAGAAGACGTAGAAGAGTCCAAGCAGGCGCGGAAGCGTCCAAGCAGTCGCGGAAGCGTCCAAGCAGGCGCGGTAGCGTCCAAGCAGGCGCGGAAGCGTCCAAGCAGTCGCGAAAGCGTCCAAGCAGGCGTGGTAGCGACCAACCAGGCGCGGAAGCGTCCTAGCAGTCGCGGAAGCGTCCAAGCAGGCGCGGTAGCGTCCAAGCAGGCGCGAAAACGTCCAAGCAGGAGCGGAAGCATGCAAGAAGACGCAGAAGAGTCCAAGCAGTCGCGGAAGCGTCCAAGCAGGCGCGGAAGCGTCCAAGCAGGCGGGGAAGCATGCACGCAGGCGCGGAAGCGTCCAAGCAGGCGCGGAAACGTCCAAGTAGGCGCGGCAGCATGCAAGATGGAGCAGAAGAGTCCAAGCAGGCGCGGAAGCGTCCAAGCAGTCGCGGAAGCGTCCAAGCAGGCGTGGTAGCGACCAACCAGGCGCGAAAACGTCCAAGCAGGAGCGGAAGCATGCAAGAAGACGCAGAAGAGTCCAAGCAGTCGCGGAAGCGTCCAAGCAGGCGCGGAAGCATGCAAGCATGCGCGGAAGCATGCAAGAAGACGCAGAAGAGTCCAAGCAGGCGCGGAAGCGTCCAAGCAGTCGCGGAAGCGTCCAAGCAGGCGTGGTAGCGACCAACCAGGCGCGAAAACGTCCAAGCAGGAGCGGAAGCATGCAAGAAGACGCAGAAGTGTCCAAGGAGGCGCGGAAGCGTCGAAGCAGTCGCGGAAGCGTCCAAGCAGGCGCGGTAGTGTCCAAGCAGTCGCGGCAGCGTCCAAGCAGGCGCGGTAGCGTCCAAGCAGTCGCGGAAGCGTCCAAGCAGGCGCGGAAGCGTCCAAGCAGGCGGGGAAGCATGCACGCAGGCGCAGAAGTGTCCAAGCAGGCGCGGAAACGTCCAAGCAGTCGCGGAAGCGTCCAAGCAGGCGCGGTAGTGTCCAAGCAGTCGCGGAAGCGTCCAAGCAGGCGCGGAAGCGTCCAAGCAGGCGCGTAAGCGTCCAAGCAGGCTCCGTAGCGTCCAAGCAGGCGCGGAAGCGTCCAAGCAGGCGCGGTAGCGTCCAAGCAGGCGCGGAAGCGTCCAAGCTGGCGCAGAACCGTGCAAGCAGGCGCGGAAGCGTCCAAGCAGGTACGAAAGCGTGCACGAAGGCGCGGAATCGTCCAAGCAGGCGCGGAAGCGTCCAAGCAGCCGCGGAAGTGTCCAAGCAGGCGCGGAAGCGGCCAAGCAGGCGCGGAATCGTCCAAGCAGGCGCGGAAGCGGCCAAGCAGGCGCGGTAGCGTGCAAGCAGTTGCGGAAGCGTCCAACCAGGCGCGGAAGCGTCCAAGCAGGCGCGGAAGCGTCCAAGCAGGCGCGGAAGCGTCCAAGCTGGCGCGGTAGCGTGCAAGCAGTCGCGGAAGCGTCCAACCAGGAGCGGAAGCGTCCAACAGGCGCGGAAGCGTCCAAGCAGGCGCGGAAACGTCCAAGTAGGCGCAAGCATGCAAGAAGGCGCAGAAGAGTCCAAGCAGGCGCGGAAGCGTCCAAGCAGGCGCGTAAGCGTCCAAGCAGGCTCCGTAGCGTCCAAGCAGTCGCGGAAGCGTCCAAGCAGGCGCGGAAGCGTCCAAGCAGGCGGGGAAGCATGCAAGCATGCGCGGAAGCGTCCAAGCAGGCGCGGCAGCGTCCAAGCAGGCGCGGAAACGTCCAAGCAGGCGCGGAAGCATGCAAGAAGACGCAGAAGAGTCCAAGCAGGCGCGGAAGCATCCAAGCAGGAGGGGAAGCATGCAAACAGGCGCGGAAGCGTCCAAGCAGGCGCGGAAACGTCCAAGTAGGCGCGGAAGCATGCAAGAAGGCGCAGAAGAGTCCAAGCAGGCGCGGAAGCGTCCAAGCAGTCGCAGAAGCGTCCAAGCAGGCGCGGCAGCGTCCAAGCAGGCGCGGTAGCATCCAAGCAGGCGCGAAAACGTCCAAGCAGGAGCGGAAGCATGCAAGAAGACGCAGAAGAGTCCAAGCAGGCGCGGAAGCGTCCAAGCAGGCGGGGAAGCATGCAAGCAGGCGCGGAAGCGTCCAAGCAGGCGCGGAAACGTCCAAGTAGGCGCGGCAGCATGCAAGAAGGAGCAGAAGAGTCCAAGCAGGCGCGGAAGCGTCCAAGCAGTCGCGGAGGCGTCCAACCAGGCGGGAAGCGTCCTAGCAGTCGCGGAAGCGTCCAAGCAGGCGCGGAAGCGTCCAAGCAGGCGCGGAAGCGTCCAAGCAGGCACGGAAGCGTGCAACCAGGCGCGGAAGCGTCCAAGCAGGCGCGGATCCGTGCAAGCAGGCGCGGAAGCGTCCAAGCAGGCGCGGATCCGTGCAAGCAGGCGCGGAAGCGTCCAAGCAGGCGCGGAAGCGTCCAAGCAGGCGCGGAAGCGTCCAAGCAGGCGCGGAAACGTCCAAGGAGGCGCGGAATCGTCCAAGCAGTCGCGGAAGCGTCCAAGCAGGCGCGGAAACGTCCAAGCAGGCGCGGAAGCGCCCAAGCAGGCGCGGAAGCGTCCATGCAGCCGCGGAAGCGTCCAAGCAGGCGCGGAAGCGTCCAAGCAGCCGCGGAAACGTCCAAGTAGGCGCGGAAGCATGCAAGAAGGCGCAGAACAGTCCAAGCAGGCGCGGAAGCGTCCAAGCAGTCGCTGAAGCGTCCAAGCTGGCGCGGTAGCGTGCAAGCAGTCGCGGAAGCGTCCAACCAGGCGCGGAAGCGTCCAAGCAGGCGCGGTAGAGTCCAAGCAGTCGCGGAAGCGTCCAAGCAGGCGCGGTAGCGTCCAAGCAGGCGCGGATACGTCCAAGCAGGCGCGGAAGCGTCCAAGCAGTCGCGGAAGCGTCCAAGCAGGCGCGGTAGCATCCAAGCAGGCGCGGAAACGACCAAGTAGGCGCGGAAACGTCCAAGCAGGCGTGGAAGAGTACAAGCAGGTGCGGAAGCGTCCAAGCAGGCGCAGCACCGTGCAAGCATGCGCGGAAGCATGCAAGAAGACGCAGAAGAGTCCAAGCTGGCGCGGAAGCGTCCAAGCAGTCGCGGAAGCGTCCAAGCAGGCGCGGAAACGTCCAAGTAGGCGCGGCAGCATGCAAGAAGGCGCAGAAGAGTCCAAGCAGGCGCGGAAACGTCCAAGCAGGCGGGGAAGCATGCAAGCAGGCGCGGAAGCGTCCAAGCAGGCGCGTAAGCGTCCAAGCAGGCTCCGTAGCGTCCAAGCAGTCGCGGAAGCGTCCAAGCAGGCGCGGAAGCGTCCAAGCAGGCGGGGAAGCATGCAAGCATGCGCGGAAGCGTCCAAGCAGGCGCGGAAGCGCCCAAGCAGGCGCGGAAGCGGCCAAGCAGGCGCGGAAGCGTCCAAGCAGGCGCGGAAACGTCCAAGCAGGCGCGGAAGCATGCAAGAAGACGCAGAAGAGTCCAAGCAGGCGCGGAAGCGTCCAAGCAGTCGCGGAAGCGTCCAAGCAGGCGCGGTAGCGTCCAAGAAGTCGCGGAAGCGTCCAAACTGGCGCGGAAGATTGCAAGAAGAAGCAGAATAGTCCAAGCAGGCGCGGAAGCGTACAAGCAGGCGCGGCAGCGTCCAAGCAGGCGCGGAAACGTCCAAGCAGGCGCGGAAGCATGCAAGAAGACGCAGAAGAGTCCAAGCAGGCGCGGAAGCATCCAAGCAGGAGGGGAAGCATGCAAACAGGCGCGGAAGCGTCCAAGCAGGCGCGGAAACGTCCAAGTAGGCGCGGAAGCATGCAAGAAGGAGCAGAAGAGTCCAAGCAGGCGCGGAAGCGTCCAAGCAGTCGCAGAAGCGTCCAAGCAGGCGCGGCAGCGTCCAAGCAGGCGCGGTAGCATCCAAGCAGGCGCGAAAACGTCCAAGCAGGAGCGGAAGCATGCAAGAAGACGCAGAAGAGTCCAAGCAGGCGCGGAAGCGTCCAAGCAGGCGGGGAAGCATGCAAGCAGGCGCGGAAGCGTCCAAGCAGGCGCGGAAACGTCCAAGTAGGCGCGGCAGCATGCAAGAAGGAGCAGAAGAGTCCAAGCAGGCGCGGAAGCGTCCAAGCAGTCGCGGAGGCGTCCAACCAGGCGGGAAGCGTCCTAGCAGTCGCGGAAGCGTCCAAGCAGGCGCGGAAGCGTCCAAGCAGGCGCGGAAGCGTCCAAGCAGGCACGGAAGCGTGCAACCAGGCGCGGAAGCGTCCAAGCAGGCGCGGATCCGTGCAAGCAGGCGCGGAAGCGTCCAAGCAGGCGCGGAAGCGTCCAAGCAGGCGCGGAAGCGTCCAAGCAGGCGCGGAAACGTCCAAGGAGGCGCGGAATCGTCCAAGCAGTCGCGGAAGCGTCCAAGCAGGCGCGGAAGCGTCCAAGGAGGCGGGGAAGCATGCAAGCATGCGCGGAAGCGTCCAAGCAGGCGCGGAAGCGCCCAAGCAGGCGCGGAAGCGGCCAAGCAGGCGCGGAAGCGTCCAAGCAGGCGCGTAAGCGTCCAAGCAGGCTCCGTAGCGTCCAAGCAGTCGCGGAAGCGTCCAAGCAGGCGCGGAAGCGTCCAAGCAGGCGGGGAAGCATGCAAGCATGCGCGGAAGCGTCCAAGCAGGCGCGGAAGCGCCCAAGCAGGCGCGGAAGCGGCCAAGCAGGCGCGGAAGCGTCCAAGCAGGCGCGGAAACGTCCAAGCAGGCGCGGAAGCATGCAAGAAGACGCAGAAGAGTCCAAGCAGGCGCGGAAGCGTCCAAGCAGTCGCGGAAGCGTCCAAGCAGGCGCGGTAGCGTCCAAGAAGTCGCGGAAGCGTCCAAACTGGCGCGGAAGATTGCAAGAAGAAGCAGAATAGTCCAAGCAGGCGCGGAAGCGTACAAGCAGGCGCGGCAGCGTCCAAGCAGGCGCGGAAACGTCCAAGCAGGCGCGGAAGCATGCAAGAAGACGCAGAAGAGTCCAAGCAGGCGCGGAAGCATCCAAGCAGGAGGGGAAGCATGCAAACAGGCGCGGAAGCGTCCAAGCAGCCGCGGAAACGTCCAAGTAGGCGCGGAAGCATGCAAGAAGGCGCAGAAGAGTCCAAGCAGGCGCGGAAGCGTCCAAGCAGTCGCAGAAGCGTCCAAGCAGGCGCGGCAGCGTCCAAGCAGGCGCGGTAGCATCCAAGCAGGCGCGAAAACGTCCAAGCAGGAGCGGAAGCATGCAAGAAGACGCAGAAGAGTCCAAGCAGGCGCGGAAGCGTCCAAGCAGGCGGGGAAGCATGCAAGCAGGCGCGGAAGCGTCCAAGCAGGCGCGGAAACGTCCAAGTAGGCGCGGCAGCATGCAAGAAGGAGCAGAAGAGTCCAAGCAGGCGCGGAAGCGTCCAAGCAGTCGCGGAGGCGTCCAACCAGGCGGGAAGCGTCCTAGCAGTCGCGGAAGCGTCCAAGCAGGCGCGGAAGCGTCCAAGCAGGCGCGGAAGCGTCCAAGCAGGCACGGAAGCGTGCAACCAGGCGCGGAAGCGTCCAAGCAGGCGCGGATCCGTGCAAGCAGGCGCGGAAGCGTCCAAGCAGGCGCGGAAGCGTCCAAGCAGGCGCGGAAGCGTCCAAGCAGGCGCGGAAACGTCCAAGGAGGCGCGGAATCGTCCAAGCAGTCGCGGAAGCGTCCAAGCAGGCGCGGAAGCGTCCAAGCAGGCGCGGAAGCGCCCAAGCAGGCGCGGAAGCGTCCATGCAGCCGCGGAAGCGTCCAAGCAGGCGCGGAAGCGTCCAAGCAGCCGCGGAAACGTCCAAGTAGGCGCGGAAGCATGCAAGAAGGCGCAGAACAGTCCAAGCAGGCGCGGAAGCGTCCAAGCAGTCGCTGAAGCGTCCAAGCTGGCGCGGTAGCGTGCAAGCAGTCGCGGAAGCGTCCAACCAGGCGCGGAAGCGTCCAAGCAGGCGCGGTAGAGTCCAAGCAGTCGCGGAAGCGTCCAAGCAGGCGCGGTAGCGTCCAAGCAGGCGCGGAATAGTCCAAGCAGGCGCGGAAACGTCCAAGCAAGCGCGGAAGCGTCCAAGCAGGCGCGGAAGCGTCCAAGCAGGCGGGGAAGTGTCCAAGCACGCGCGGAAGCGTCCAAGCAGGCGCGGAAGCGTCCAAGCAGGCGCGGAAACGTCCAAGTAGGCGCGGCAGCATGCAAGAAGGCGCAGAAGAGTCCAAGCAGGCGCGGAAACGTCCAAGCAGGCGGGGAAGCATGCAAGCAGGCGCGGAAGAGTCCAAGCAGGCGCGGAAACGTCCAAGCAGGCGCGGAAGCGTCCAAGCAGGCGCGGAAGCGTCCAAGCAGGCGCGGAAGCGTCCAAGCAGGCGTGGAAGAGTCGAAGCAGGCGCGGAAGCGTCCAAGCAGGCGCGGAAGCGTCCAAGCAGGCGCGGAAGCGTCCAAGCAGGCGCGGAAGCGTGCAAGCAGGCGCGGAAACGACCAAGTAGGCGCGGAAACGTCCAAGAAGGCGTGGAAGCGTACAAGCAGGTGCGGAAGCGTCCAAGCAGGCGCGGAAGCGTCCAAGCAGGCGCGGAAGCGTGCAAGCAGGCGCGGAAGCGTCCAAGCAGGCGCGGAAGCGTCCTAGCAGGCTTGGAAGAGTCCAAGCAGGCGCGGAAGCGTCCAAGCAGGCGCGGAAGCGTCCAAGCAGGCGCGGAAGCGTGCAAGCAGGCGCGGAAGCGTCCAAGCAGGCGCGGAAGCGTCCAAGCAGGCGCGGAGGCGTCCAAGCAGGCGTGGAAGAGTTCAAGCAGGCGCGGAAGCGTCCAAGCAGGCGCGGAAGCGTGCAAGCAGGCGCGGAAGCGTCCAAGCAGGCGCGGAAGCGTCCAAGCAGGCGCGGAAGCGTGCAAGCAGGCGCGGAAACGACCAAGTAGGCGCGGAAACGTCCAAGCAGGCGTGGAAGAGTACAAGCAGGTGCGGAAGCGTCCAAGCAGGCGCAGAACCGTGCAAGCATGCGCGGAAGCATGCAAGAAGACGCAGAAGAGTCCAAGCTGGCGCGGAAGCGTCCAAGCAGTCGCGGAAGCGTCCAAGCAGGCGCGGAAACGTCCAAGTAGGCGCGGCAGCATGCAAGAAGGCGCAGAAGAGTCCAAGCAGGCGCGGAAACGTCCAAGCAGGCGGGGAAGCATGCAAGCAGGCGCGGAAGCGTCCAAGCAGGCGCGGAAACGTCCAAGTAGGCGCGGCAGCATGCAAGAAGGCGCAGAAGAGTCCAAGCAGGCGAGGAAGCGTGCAAGCAGGCGCGGTAGCGTGCAAGCATGCGTGGAAGAGTCCAAGCAGGCGCGGAAACGTCCAACTAGGCGCGGAAGCATCCAAGCAGTCGCGGAAGCGTCCAAGCAGGCGCGGAAGCGTCCAAGCAGTCGCGGAAGCGTCCAAGCAGGCGCGGAAGCGTCCAAGCAAGCGCGGAAGCGTCCAAGCAGGCGCGGAAGCGTCCAAGCAGGCGTGGAAGTGTCCAAGCACGCGCGGAAGCGTCCAAGCAGGCGCGGAGGCGTCCAAGCAGGCGTGGAAGTTTCCAAGCACGCGCGGAAGCGTCCAAGCAGGCGCGGAAGCGTCCAAGCAGGCGCGGAAGCGTGCAAGCAGGCGCGGTAGCGTCCAACCAGGCGCGGAAGCGTCCAAGCAGTCGCGGATACGTCCAAGCAGGCGCGGTAGCGTCCAAGCAGTCGCGGAAGCGTCCAAGCAGGCGCGGTAGCGTCCAAGCAGGCGCGGTAGCGTCCAACCAGGCGCGGAAGCGTCCACGCAGTCGCGGAAGCGTCCAAGCAGGCGCGATAGCGTCCAAGCAGACGCGGAAGCGTGTAAGAAGGCGCGGTAGCGTCCAAGCAGGCGCGGAAACGTCCAAGCAGGCGCGGAAGCATGCAAGAAGACGCAGAAGCTTCCAAGCAGGCGCGGTAGCGTCCAAGCAGTCGCGGAAGCGTCCAAGCAGGCGCGGTAGCGTCCAACCAGGCGCGGAAGCGTCCAAGCAGTCGCGGATACGTCCAAGCAGGCGCGGTAGCGTCCAAGCAGTCGCGGAAGCGTCCAAGCAGGCGCGTAAGCGTCCAAGCAGGCGCGGTAGCGTCCAACCAGGCGCGGAAGCGTCCACGCAGTCGCGGAAGCGTCCAAGCAGGCGCGATAGCGTCCAAGCAGACGCGGAAGCGTGTAAGAAGGCGCGGTAGCGTCCAAGCAGGCGCGGAAACGTCCAAGCAGGCGCGGAAGCATGCAAGAAGGCGCAGAAGAGTCCAAGCAGGCGCGGTAGCGTCCAAGCAGTCGCGGAAGCGTCCAAGCAGGCGCGGTAGCGTCCAACCAGGCGCGGAAGCGTCCAAGCAGTCGCGGAAGCGTCCAAGCAGGCGCGGTAGCGTCCAAGCAGGCGCGGTAGCGTCCAACCAGGCGCGGAAGCGTCCACGCAGTCGCGGAAGCGTCCAAGCAGGCGCGGAAGCGTCCAAGCAGGCGCGGAAGCGTCCAAGCAGTCGCAGAAGCGTCCAAGCAGGCGCGGTAGCGTCCAATCAGGCGCGGAAGCGTCCAAGCAGTCGCGGAAGCGTCCAATAATGCGCGGAAGCGTCCAAGCAGGCGCGGTAGCGTCCAAGCAGGCGCGGAAGCGTCCAAGCAGGCGCGGAAGCGTCCAAGCAGGCGCGGAAGCGCCCAAGCAGGCGCGGAAGCGTCCAAGCAGCCGCGGAAGCGTCCAAGCAGGCGCGGAAGCGTCCAAGCAGGCGCGGAAGCGTCTAAGCAGGCGCGGTAGCATCCAAGCAGGCGCGGAAACGACCAAGTAGGCGCGGAAACGTCCAAGCAGGCGTGGAAGAGTACAAGCAGGTGCGGAAGCGTCCAAGCAGGCGCAGAACCGTGCAAGCATGCGCGGAAGCATGCAAGAAGACGCAGAAGAGTCCAAGCTGGCGCGGAAGCGTCCAAGCAGTCGCGGAAGCGTCCAAGCAGGCGCGGAAACGTCCAAGTAGGCGCGGCAGCATGCAAGAAGGCGCAGAAGAGTCCAAGCAGGCGCGGAAACGTCCAAGCAGGCGGGGAAGCATGCAAGCAGGCGCGGAAGCGTCCAAGCAGGCGCGGAAACGTCCAAGTAGGCGCGGCAGCATGCAAGCAGTCGCGGAAGCGTCCAAGCAGGCGCGGAAGCGTCCAAGCAGGCGCGGAAGCGTCCAAGCAGGCGCGGAAGCGTCCAAGCAGGCACGGAAGCGTGCAACCAGGCGCGGAAGCGTCCAAGCAGGCGCGGATCCGTGCAAGCAGGCGCGGAAGCGTCCAAGCAGGCGCGGAAGCGTCCAAGCAGGCACGGAAGCGTCCAAGCAGGCGCGGAAACGTCCAAGGAGGCGCGGAATCGTCCAAGCAGTCGCGGAAGCGTCCAAGCAGGCGCGGAAACGTCCAAGGAGGCGCGGAATCGTCCAAGCAGTCGCGGAAGCGTCCAAGCAGGCGCGGAAGCGTCCAAGCAGGCGCGGAAGCGCCCAAGCAGGCGCGGAAGCGTCCAAGCAGCCGCGGAAGCGTCCAAGCAGGCGCGGAAGCGTCCAAGCAGCCGCGGAAACGTCCAAGTAGGCGCGGAAGCATGCAAGAAGGCGCAGAACAGTCCAAGCAGGCGCGGAAGCGTCCAAGCAGTCGCTGAAGCGTCCAAGCTGGCGCGGTAGCGTGCAAGCAGTCGCGGAAGCGTCCAACCAGGCGCGGAAGCGTCCAAGCAGGCGCGGAAGCGTCCAAGCAGTCGCAGAAGCGTCCAAGCAGGCGCGGTAGAGTCCAAGCAGTCGCGGAAACGTCCAAGTAGGCGCGGCAGCATGCAAGAAGGCGCAGAAGAGTCCAAGCAGGCGAGGAAGCGTGCAAGCAGGCGCGGAAGCGTCCAAGCAGGCGCGGAAGCGTCTAAGCAGGCGCGGTAGCATCCAAGCAGGCGCGGAAACGACCAAGTAGGCGCGGAAACGTCCAAGCAGGCGTGGAAGATTACAAGCAGGTGCGGAAGCGTCCAAGCAGGCGCAGAACCGTGCAAGCATGCGCGGAAGCATGCAAGAAGACGCAGAAGAGTCCAAGCTGGCGCGGAAGCGTCCAAGCAGTCGCGGAAGCGTCCAAGCAGGCGCGGAAACGTCCAAGCAGGCGCGGAAGCGTCCAAGCAGGCGCGGAAACGTCCAAGTAGGCGCGGCAGCATGCAAGCAGTCGCGGAAGCGTCCAAGCAGGCGCGGAAGCGTCCAAGCAGGCGCGGAAGCGTCCAAGCAGGCGCGGAAGCGTCCAAGCAGGCACGGAAGCGTGCAACCAGGCGCGGAAGCGTCCAAGCAGGCGCGGATCCGTGCAAGCAGGCGCGGAAGCGTCCAAGCAGGCGCGGAAGCGTCCAAGCAGGCGCGGAAGCGTCCAAGCAGGCGCGGAAACGTCCAAGGAGGCGCGGAATCGTCCAAGCAGTCGCGGAAGCGTCCAAGCAGGCGCGGAAGCGTCCAAGCAGGCGCGGAAGCGCCCAAGCAGGCGCGGAAGCGTCCAAGCAGCCGCGGAAGCGTCCAAGCAGGCGCGGAAGCGTCCAAGCAGCCGCGGAAACGTCCAAGTAGGCGCGGAAGCATGCAAGAAGGCGCAGAACAGTCCAAGCAGGCGCGGAAGCGTCCAAGCAGTCGCTGAAGCGTCCAAGCTGGCGCGGTAGCGTGCAAGCAGTCGCGGAAGCGTCCAACCAGGCGCGGAAGCGTCCAAGCAGGCGCGGAAGCGTCCAAGCAGTCGCAGAAGCGTCCAAGCAGGCGCGGTAGAGTCCAAGCAGTCGCGGAAGCGTCCAAGCAGGCGCGGTAGCGTCCAAGCAGGCGCGGAAGCGTCCTAGCAGGGTTGGAAGCGTCCAAGCAGACGCGGAAGCGTCCAAGCAGGCGCGGAAGCGTGCAAGCAGGCGCGGAAGCGTCCAAGCAGGCGCGGAAGCGTCCAAGCAGGCGCGGAAGCGTCCAAGCAGGCGCGGAAGCGTCCAAGCAGGCGCGGAAGCGTCCAAGCAGGCGCGGAAGCGTCCAAGCAGGCGCGGAAGCGTCCAAGCAGGCGTGGAAGAGTCGAAGCAGGCGCGGAAGCGTCCAAGCAGGCGGGGAAGCGTCCAAGCAGACGCGGAAGCGTCCAAGCAGGCGCGGAAGCGTGCGAGCAGGCGCGGAAGCGTCCAAGCAGGCGCGGAAGCGTCCAAGCAGGCGCGGAAGCGTGCAACCAGGAGCGGAAGCGTCCAAGCAGGCGCGGATCCGTGCAAGCAGGCGCGGAAACGTCCAAGCAGGCGCGGAATCGCCCAAGCAGGCGCGGAAGCGTTCAAGCAGGCGCGGAAGCGTCCAAGCAGGCGCGGAAGCGTCCAAGCAGGCGCGGAAGCGCCCAAGCAGGCGCGGAAGCGTCCAAGCAGCCGCGGAAGCGTCCAAGCAGGCGCGGAAGCGTCCAAGCAGGCGCGGAAGCGTCTAAGCAGGCGCGGTAGCATCCAAGCAGGCGCGGAAACGACCAAGTAGGCGCGGAAACGTCCAAGCAGGCGTGGAAGAGTACAAGCAGGTGCGGAAGCGTCCAAGCAGGCGCAGAACCGTGCAAGCATGCGCGGAAGCATGCAAGAAGACGCAGAAGAGTCCAAGCTGGCGCGGAAGCGTCCAAGCAGTCGCGGAAGCGTCCAAGCAGGCGCGGAAACGTCCAAGTAGGCGCGGCAGCATGCAAGAAGGCGCAGAAGAGTCCAAGCAGGCGCGGAAACGTCCAAGCAGGCGGGGAAGCATGCAAGCAGGCGCGGAAGCGTCCAAGCAGGCGCGGAAACGTCCAAGTAGGCGCGGCAGCATGCAAGCAGTCGCGGAAGCGTCCAAGCAGGCGCGGAAGCGTCCAAGCAGGCGCGGAAGCGTCCAAGCAGGCGCGGAAGCGTCCAAGCAGGCACGGAAGCGTGCAACCAGGCGCGGAAGCGTCCAAGCAGGCGCGGAAGCGTCCAAGCAGTCGCAGAAGCGTCCAAGCAGGCGCGGTAGAGTCCAAGCAGTCGCGGAAGCGTCCAAGCAGGCGCGGTAGCGTCCAAGCAGGCGCGGAAGCGTCCTAGCAGGGTTGGAAGAGTCCAAGCAGGCGCGGAAGCGTCCAAGCAGGCGCGGAAGCGTCCAAGCAGGCGCGGAAACGTCCAAGTAGGCGCGGCAGCATGCAAGAAGGCGCAGAAGAGTCCAAGCAGGCGAGGAAGCGTGCAAGCAGGCGCGGAAGCGTCCAAGCAGGCGCGGAAGCGTCTAAGCAGGCGCGGTAGCATCCAAGCAGGCGCGGAAACGACCAAGTAGGCGCGGAAACGTCCAAGCAGGCGTGGAAGATTACAAGCAGGTGCGGAAGCGTCCAAGCAGGCGCAGAACCGTGCAAGCATGCGCGGAAGCATGCAAGAAGACGCAGAAGAGTCCAAGCTGGCGCGGAAGCGTCCAAGCAGTCGCGGAAGCGTCCAAGCAGGCGCGGAAACGTCCAAGCAGGCGCGGAAGCGTCCAAGCAGGCGCGGAAACGTCCAAGTAGGCGCGGCAGCATGCAAGCAGTCGCGGAAGCGTCCAAGCAGGCGCGGAAGCGTCCAAGCAGGCGCGGAAGCGTCCAAGCAGGCGCGGAAGCGTCCAAGCAGGCACGGAAGCGTGCAACCAGGCGCGGAAGCGTCCAAGCAGGCGCGGATCCGTGCAAGCAGGCGCGGAAGCGTCCAAGCAGGCGCGGAAGCGTCCAAGCAGGCGCGGAAGCGTCCAAGCAGGCGCGGAAGCGTCCAAGGAGGCGCGGAATCGTCCAAGCAGTCGCGGAAGCGTCCAAGCAGGCGCGGAAGCGTCCAAGCAGGCGCGGAAGCGCCCAAGCAGGCGCGGAAGCGTCCAAGCAGCCGCGGAAGCGTCCAAGCAGGCGCGGAAGCGTCCAAGCAGCCGCGGAAACGTCCAAGTAGGCGCGGAAGCATGCAAGAAGGCGCAGAACAGTCCAAGCAGGCGCGGAAGCGTCCAAGCAGTCGCTGAAGCGTCCAAGCTGGCGCGGTAGCGTGCAAGCAGTCGCGGAAGCGTCCAACCAGGCGCGGAAGCGTCCAAGCAGGCGCGGAAGCGTCCAAGCAGTCGCAGAAGCGTCCAAGCAGGCGCGGTAGAGTCCAAGCAGTCGCGGAAGCGTCCAAGCAGGCGCGGTAGCGTCCAAGCAGGCGCGGAAGCGTCCTAGCAGGGTTGGAAGCGTCCAAGCAGACGCGGAAGCGTCCAAGCAGGCGCGGAAGCGTGCAAGCAGGCGCGGAAGCGTCCAAGCAGGCGCGGAAGCGTCCAAGCAGGCGCGGAAGCGTCCAAGCAGGCGCGGAAGCGTCCAAGCAGGCGCGGAAGCGTCCAAGCAGGCGCGGAAGCGTCCAAGCAGGCGCGGAAGCGTCCAAGCAGGCGTGGAAGAGTCGAAGCAGGCGCGGAAGCGTCCAAGCAGGCGGGGAAGCGTCCAAGCAGACGCGGAAGCGTCCAAGCAGGCGCGGAAGCGTGCGAGCAGGCGCGGAAGCGTCCAAGCAGGCGCGGAAGCGTCCAAGCAGGCGCGGAAGCGTGCAACCAGGAGCGGAAGCGTCCAAGCAGGCGCGGATCCGTGCAAGCAGGCGCGGAAACGTCCAAGCAGGCGCGGAATCGCCCAAGCAGGCGCGGAAGCGTTCAAGCAGGCGCGGAAGCGTCCAAGCAGGCGCGGAAGCGTCCAAGCAGGCGCGGAAGCGCCCAAGCAGGCGCGGAAGCGTCCAAGCAGCCGCGGAAGCGTCCAAGCAGGCGCGGAAGCGTCCAAGCAGGCGCGGAAGCGTCTAAGCAGGCGCGGTAGCATCCAAGCAGGCGCGGAAACGACCAAGTAGGCGCGGAAACGTCCAAGCAGGCGTGGAAGAGTACAAGCAGGTGCGGAAGCGTCCAAGCAGGCGCAGAACCGTGCAAGCATGTGCGGAAGCATGCAAGAAGACGCAGAAGAGTCCAAGCTGGCGCGGAAGCGTCCAAGCAGTCGCGGAAGCGTCCAAGCAGGCGCGGAAACGTCCAAGTAGGCGCGGCAGCATGCAAGAAGGCGCAGAAGAGTCCAAGCAGGCGCGGAAACGTCCAAGCAGGCGGGGAAGCATGCAAGCAGGCGCGGAAGCGTCCAAGCAGGCGCGGAAACGTCCAAGTAGGCGCGGCAGCATGCAAGCAGTCGCGGAAGCGTCCAAGCAGGCGCGGAAGCGTCCAAGCAGGCGCGGAAGCGTCCAAGCAGGCACGGAAGCGTGCAACCAGGCGCGGAAGCGTCCAAGCAGGCGCGGATCCGTGCAAGCAGGCGCGGAAGCGTCCAAGCAGGCGCGGAAGCGTCCAAGCAGCCGCGGAAACGTCCAAGTAGGCGCGGAAGCATGCAAGAAGGCGCAGAACAGTCCAAGCAGGCGCGGAAGCGTCCAAGCAGTCGCTGAAGCGTCCAAGCTGGCGCGGTAGCGTGCAAGCAGTCGCGGAAGCGTCCAACCAGGCGCGGAAGCGTCCAAGCAGGCGCGGAAGCGTCCAAGCAGTCGCAGAAGCGTCCAAGCAGGCGCGGTAGAGTCCAAGCAGTCGCGGAAGCGTCCAAGCAGGCGCGGTAGCGTCCAAGCAGGCGCGGAAGCGTCCTAGCAGGGTTGGAAGAGTCCAAGCAGGCGCGGAAGCGTCCAAGCAGGCGCGGAAGCGTCCAAGCAGGCGCGGAAGCGTCCAAGCAGGCGCGGAAGCGTCCAAGCAGGCACGGAAGCGTGCAACCAGGCGCGGAAGCGTCCAAGCAGGCGCGGATCCGTGCAAGCAGGCGCGGAAGCGTCCAAGCAGGCGCGGAAGCGTCCAAGCAACCGCGGAAGCGTCCAAGCAGGCGCGGAAGCGTCCAAGCAGCCGCGGAAACGTCCAAGTAGGCGCGGAAGCATGCAAGAAGGCGCAGAACAGTCCAAGCAGGCGCGGAAGCGTCCAAGCAGTCGCTGAAGCGTCCAAGCTGGCGCGGTAGCGTGCAAGCAGTCGCGGAAGCGTCCAACCAGGCGCGGAAGCGTCCAAGCAGGCGCGGAAGCGTCCAAGCAGTCGCAGAAGCGTCCAAGCAGGCGCGGTAGAGTCCAAGCAGTCGCGGAAGCGTCCAAGCAGGCGCGGTAGCGTCCAAGCAGGCGCGGAAGCGTCCTAGCAGGGTTGGAAGAGTCCAAGCAGGCGCGGAAGCGTCCAAGCAGGCGCGGAAGCGTCCAAGCAGGCGCGGAAACGTCCAAGTAGGCGCGGCAGCATGCAAGAAGGCGCAGAAGAGTCCAAGCAGGCGAGGAAGCGTGCAAGCAGGCGCGGTAGCGTGCAGGCATGCGTGGAAGAGTCCAAGCAGGCGCGGAAACGTCCAACTAGGCGCGGAAGCATCCAAGCAGTCGCGGAAGCGTCCAAGCAGGCGCGGAAGCGTCCAAGCAGTCGCGGAAGCGTCCAAGCAGGCGCGGAAGCGTCCAAGCAAGCGCGGAAGCGTGCAAGCATGCGCGGAAGCATGCAAGAAGACGCAGAAGAGTCCAAGCTGGCGCGGAAGCGTCCAAGCAGTCGCGGAAGCGTCCAAGCAGGCGCGGAAACGTCCAAGTAGGCGCGGCAGCATGCAAGAAGGCGCAGAAGAGTCCAAGCAGGCGCGGAAACGTCCAAGCAGGCGGGGAAGCATGCAAGCAGGCGCGGAAGCGTCCAAGCAGGCGCGGAAACGTCCAAGTAGGCGCGGCAGCATGCAAGCAGTCGCGGAAGCGTCCAAGCAGGCGCGGAAGCGTCCAAGCAGGCGCGGAAGCGTCCAAGCAGGCACGGAAGCGTGCAACCAGGCGCGGAAGCGTCCAAGCAGGCGCGGATCCGTGCAAGCAGGCGCGGAAGCGTCCAAGCAGGCGCGGAAGCGTCCAAGCAGCCGCGGAAACGTCCAAGTAGGCGCGGAAGCATGCAAGAAGGCGCAGAACAGTCCAAGCAGGCGCGGAAGCGTCCAAGCAGTCGCTGAAGCGTCCAAGCTGGCGCGGTAGCGTGCAAGCAGTCGCGGAAGCGTCCAACCAGGCGCGGAAGCGTCCAAGCAGGCGCGGAAGCGTCCAAGCAGTCGCAGAAGCGTCCAAGCAGGCGCGGTAGAGTCCAAGCAGTCGCGGAAGCGTCCAAGCAGGCGCGGTAGCGTCCAAGCAGGCGCGGAAGCGTCCTAGCAGGGTTGGAAGAGTCCAAGCAGGCGCGGAAGCGTCCAAGCAGGCGCGGAAGCGTCCAAGCAGGCGCGGAAGCGTCCAAGCAGGCGCGGAAGCGTCCAAGCAGGCGCGGAAGCGTCCAAGCAACCGCGGAAGCGTCCAAGCAGGCGCGGAAGCGTCCAAGCAGCCGCGGAAACGTCCAAGTAGGCGCGGAAGCATGCAAGAAGGCGCAGAACAGTCCAAGCAGGCGCGGAAGCGTCCAAGCAGTCGCTGAAGCGTCCAAGCTGGCGCGGTAGCGTGCAAGCAGTCGCGGAAGCGTCCAACCAGGCGCGGAAGCGTCCAAGCAGGCGCGGAAGCGTCCAAGCAGTCGCAGAAGCGTCCAAGCAGGCGCGGTAGAGTCCAAGCAGTCGCGGAAGCGTCCAAGCAGGCGCGGTAGCGTCCAAGCAGGCGCGGAAGCGTCCTAGCAGGGTTGGAAGAGTCCAAGCAGGCGCGGAAGCGTCCAAGCAGGCGCGGAAGCGTCCAAGCAGGCGCGGAAACGTCCAAGTAGGCGCGGCAGCATGCAAGAAGGCGCAGAAGAGTCCAAGCAGGCGAGGAAGCGTGGAAGCAGGCGCGGTAGCGTGCAGGCATGCGTGGAAGAGTCCAAGCAGGCGCGGAAACGTCCAACTAGGCGCGGAAGCATCCAAGCAGTCGCGGAAGCGTCCAAGCAGGCGCGGAAGCGTCCAAGCAGTCGCGGAAGCGTCCAAGCAGGCGCGGAAGCGTCCAAGCAAGCGCGGAAGCGTCCAAGCAGGCGCGGAAGCGTCCAAGCAGGCGTGGAAGTTTCCAAGCACGCGCGGAAGCGTCCAAGCAGGCGCGGAAGCGTCCACGCAGTCGCGGAAGCGTCCAAGCAGGCGCGATAGCGTCCAAGCAGTCGCGGAAGCGTCCAAGCAGGCGCGGTAGCGTCCAACCAGGCGCGGAAGCGTCCAAGCAGTCGCGGATACGTCCAAGCAGGCGCGGTAGCGTCCAATCAGTCGCGGAAGCGTCCAAGCAGGCGCGTAAGCGTCCAAGCAGGCGCGGTAGCGTCCAACCAGGCGCGGAAGCGTCCACGCAGTCGCGGAAGCGTCCAAGCAGGCGCGATAGCGTCCAAGCAGACGCGGAAGCGTGTAAGAAGGCGCGGTAGCGTCCAAGCAGGCGCGGAAACGTCCAAGCAGGCGCGGAAGCATGCAAGAAGGCGCAGAAGAGTCCAAGCAGGCGCGGTAGCGTCCAAGCAGTCGCGGAAGCGTCCAAGCAGGCGCGGTAGCGTCCAACCAGGCGCGGTAGCGTCCAAGCAGGCGCGGTACGGTCCAACCAGGCGCGGAAGCGTCCACGCAGTCGCGGAAGCGTCCAAGCAGGCGCGGAAGCGTCCAAGCAGGCGCGGAAGCGTCCAAGCAGGCGCGGAAGCGTCCAAGCAGGCGCGGAAACGTCCAACTAGGCGCGGAAGCATCCAAGCAGTCGCGGAAGCGTCCAAGAAGGCGCGGAAACGTCCAAGTAGGCGCGGAAACGTGCAAGTAGGCGCGGAAGAGTCCAAGCAGGCGCGGAACCGTGCAAGAAGGCGCGGAAGCGTCCAAGCAGGCGCAGAAGAGTCCAAGCAGGCGAGGAAGCGTGCAAGCAGGCGCGGTAGCGTGCAGGCATGCGTGGAAGAGTCCAAGCAGGCGCGGAAACGTCCAACTAGGCGCGGAAGCATCCAAGCAGTCGCGGAAGCGTCCAAGCAGGCGCGGAAGCGTCCAAGCAGTCGCGGAAGCGTCCAAGCAGGCGCGGAAGCGTCCAAGCAAGCGCGGAAGCGTCCAAGCAGGCGCGGAAGCGTCCAAGCAGGCGTGGAAGTTTCCAAGCACGCGCGGAAGCGTCCAAGCAGGCGCGGAAGCGTCCAAGCAGGCGCGGAAGCGTGCAAGCAGGCGCGGTAGCGTCCAACCAGGCGCGGAAGCGTCCAAGCAGTCGCGGATACGTCCAAGCAGGCGCGGTAGCGTCCAAGCAGTCGCGGAAGCGTCCAAGCAGGCGCGGTAGCGTCCAAGCAGGCGCGGTAGCGTCCAACCAGGCGCGGAAGCGTCCACGCAGTCGCGGAAGCGTCCAAGCAGGCGCGATAGCGTCCAAGCAGACGCGGAAGCGTGTAAGAAGGCGCGGTAGCGTCCAAGCAGGCGCGGAAACGTCCAAGCAGGCGCGGAAGCATGCAAGAAGACGCAGAAGCTTCCTAGCAGGCGCGGTAGCGTCCAAGCAGTCGCGGAAGCGTCCAAGCAGGCGCGGTAGCGTCCAACCAGGCGCGGAAGCGTCCAAGCAGTCGCGGATACGTCCAAGCAGGCGCGGTAGCGTCCAAGCAGTCGCGGAAGCGTCCAAGCAGGCGCGTAAGCGTCCAAGCAGGCGCGGTAGCGTCCAACCAGGCGCGGAAGCGTCCACGCAGTCGCGGAAGCGTCCAAGCAGGCGCGATAGCGTCCAAGCAGACGCGGAAGCGTGTAAGAAGGCGCGGTAGCGTCCAAGCAGGCGCGGAAACGTCCAAGCAGGCGCGGAAGCATGCAAGAAGGCGCAGAAGAGTCCAAGCAGGCGCGGTAGCGTCCAAGCAGTCGCGGAAGCGTCCAAGCAGGCGCGGTAGCGTCCAACCAGGCGCGGAAGCGTCCAAGCAGTCGCGGAAGCGTCCAAGCAGGCGCGGTAGCGTCCAAGCAGGCGCGGTAGCGTCCAACCAGGCGCGGAAGCGTCCACGCAGTCGCGGAAGCGTCCAAGCAGGCGCGGAAGCGTCCAAGCAGGCGCGGAAGCGTCCAAGCAGTCGCAGAAGCGTCCACGCAGGCGCGGTAGCGTCCAATCAGGCGCGGAAGCGTCCAAGCAGTCGCGGAAGCGTCCAATAATGCGCGGAAGCGTCCAAGCAGGCGCGGTAGCGTCCAAGCAGGCGCGGAAGCGTCCAAGCAGGCGCGGAAGCGTCCAAGCAGGCGCGGAAGCGTCCAAGTAGGCGCGGAAGCATGAAAGAAGGCGCAGAAGAGTCCAAGCAGGCGCGGAAACGTCCAAGGAGGCGCGGAATCGTCCAAGCAGTCGCGGAAGCGTCCAAGCAGGCGCGGAAGCGTCCAAGCAGGCGCGGGAGCGCCCAAGCAGGCGCGGAAGCGTCCAAGCAGCCGCGGAAGCGTCCAAGCAGGCGCGGAAGCGTCCAAGCAGCCGCGGAAACGTCCAAGTAGGCGCGGAAGCATGCAAGAAGGCGCAGAACAGTCCAAGCAGGCGCGGAAGCGTCCAAGCAGTCGCTGAAGCGTCCAAGCTGGCGCGGTAGCGTGCAAGCAGTCGCGGAAGCGTCCAACCAGGCGCGAAGCGTCCAAGCAGTCGCGGAAGCGTCCAAGCAGGCGCGGTAGAGTCCAAGCAGTCGCGGAAGCGTCCAAGCAGGCGCGGTAGCGTCCAAGCAGGCGCGGAAACGTCCAAGCAGGCGCGGAAGCGTCCAAGCAGGCGCGGAAGCGTCCAAGCAGGCGCGGAAGCGTCCAAGTAGGCGCGGAAGCATGCAAGAAGGAGCAGAAGGGTCCAAGCAGGCGCGGAAACGTCCAAGCATGCGCGGAAGCATGCAAGAAGACGCAGAAGAGTCCAAACAGGCGCGGAAGCGTCCAAGCAGTCGCGGAAGCGTCCAAGCAGGCGCGGAAGCGTCCAAGCATGCGTGGAAGAGTCCAAGCAGGCGCGGAAAAGTCCAAGCATGCGCGCAAGCGTCCAAGCAGGCGCGGAAGCGTCCAAGCAGGCGCGGAAGCGTCCAAGCAGGCGCGGAAGCGTCCAAGAAGGCGCGGAAACGTCCAAGTAGGCGCGGAAACGTGCAAGTAGGCGCGGAAGAGTCCAAGCAGGCGCGGAACCGTGCAAGAAGGCGCGGAAGCGTCCAAGCAGGCGCAGAAGAGTCCAAGCAGGCGGGGAAGCATGCAAGCAGGCGCGGAAGCGTGCAAGCAGGCGCGGAAGCGTCCAAGCAGGCGCGGAACCGTCCAAGCAGGCGCGGAAGCGTCCAAGCATGCGTGGAAGAGTCCAAGCAGGCGCGGAAAAGTCCAAGCATGCGCGTAAGCGTCCAAGCAGGCGCGGAAGCGTCCAAGCAGGCGCGGAAGCGTCCAAGCATGCGCGGAAGCGTCCAAGCAGGCGCAGAAGCGTCCAAGCAGGCGCGGAAGCATCCAAGAAGACGCCGAAGAGTCCAAGCAGGCGCGGAAGCGTCCAAGAAGGCGCGGAAGCGTCCAAGCAGGCGCGAGAACGTCCAAGTAGGGGCGGAAGCATGCAAGAAGGCGCAGAAGAGTCAAAGCAGGCGCGGAACCGTGCAAGCAGGCGCGGAAGCGTCCAAGCAGGCGCGGAAGCGTCCAAGCAGTCGCGGAAGCGCCCAAGCAGGCGCGGTAGAGTCCAACCAGACGCGGAAGCGTCCAAGCAGTCGCGGAAGTGTCCAAGCAGGCAAGGTAGCGTCCAATCAGGCGCGGAAGCATGCAAGAAGACGCAGAAGCGTCCAAGCAGGCGCGGAAAAGTTCAAGTAGGCGCGGCAGCATGCACGAAGGCGCAGAAGAGTCCAAGCAGGCGGGGAAGCATGCAAGCAGGCGCGGAAGCGTCCAAGCAGGCGCGGTAGCGTCCAAGCAGGCGCGGAAGCGTCCAAGAAGGCGCGGAAACGTCCAAGTAGGCGCGGAAGCATGCAAAAAGGCGCAGAAGAGTCCAAGCAGGCGCGGAAGCATCCATATAGGAGCGGAAGCGTGCAAGCAGGCGCGGAAGCGTCCAAGCAGGCGCGGAAGCGTCCAAGCAGTAGCGGAAGCGTCCAAGCAGGCGCGGTAGCGTCCAAGCAGGCGCGGAAACGTCCAAGCAGGCGCGGTAGAGTCCAAGCAGGCGCGGAAGCGTCCAAGCAGGCGCATTACCGTGCAAGCAGGCGCGGAAGCCTCCAAGCAGGCGCGGAAGCATCCAAGAAGACGCAGAAGAGTCCAAGCAGGCGCGGAAGTGTCCAAGCATGCGTGGAAGAGTCCAAGCAGGCGCGGAAAAGTCCAAGCATGCGCGGAAGCGTCCAAGCAGGCGCGGAAGCGTCCAAGCAGGCGCGGAAGCGTCCAAGCAGGCGCGGAAGCGTCCAAGCATGGGCGGAAGAGTCCAAGCAGGCGTGGAAGAGTTCAAGCAGGCGCGGAAGCGTCCAAGCAGGCGCGGAAGCGTGCAAGCAGGCGCGGAAGCGTCCAAGCAGGCGCGGAAGCGTCCAAGCAGGCGCGGAAGCGTGCAAGCAGGCGCGGAAACGACCAAGTAGGCGCGGAAACGTCCAAGCAGGCGTGGAAGAGTACAAGCAGGTGCGGAAGCGTCCAAGCAGGCGCAGAACCGTGCAAGCATGCGCGGAAGCATGCAAGAAGACGCAGAAGAGTCCAAGCTGGCGCGGAAGCGTCCAAGCAGTCGCGGAAGCGTCCAAGCAGGCGCGGAAACGTCCAAGTAGGCGCGGCAGCATGCAAGAAGGCGCAGAAGAGTCCAAGCAGGCGCGGAAACGTCCAAGCAGGCGGGGAAGCATGCAAGCAGGCGCGGAAGCGTCCAAGCAGGCGCGGAAACGTCCAAGTAGGCGCGGCAGCATGCAAGAAGGCGCAGAAGAGTCCAAGCAGGCGAGGAAGCGTGCAAGCAGGCGCGGTAGCGTGCAAGCATGCGTGGAAGAGTCCAAGCAGGCGCGGAAACGTCCAACTAGGCGCGGAAGCATCCAAGCAGTCGCGGAAGCGTCCAAGCAGGCGCGGAAGCGTCCAAGCAGTCGCGGAAGCGTCCAAGCAGGCGCGGAAGCGTCCAAGCAAGCGCGGAAGCGTCCAAGCAGGCGCGGAAGCGTCCAAGCAGGCGTGGAAGTGTCCAAGCACGCGCGGAAGCGTCCAAGCAGGCGCGGAGGCGTCCAAGCAGGCGTGGAAGAGTTCAAGCAGGCGCGGAAGCGTCCAAGCAGGCGCGGAAGCGTGCAAGCAGGCGCGGAAGCGTCCAAGCAGGCGCGGAAGCGTCCAAGCAGGCGCGGAAGCGTGCAAGCAGGCGCGGAAACGACCAAGTAGGCGCGGAAACGTCCAAGCAGGCGTGGAAGAGTACAAGCAGGTGCGGAAGCGTCCAAGCAGGCGCAGAACCGTGCAAGCATGCGCGGAAGCATGCAAGAAGACGCAGAAGAGTCCAAGCAGGCGCGGAAGCGTCCAAGCAGGCGCGGAAGCGTGCAAGCAGGCGCGGTAGCGTCCAACCAGGCGCGGAAGCGTCCAAGCAGTCGCGGATACGTCCAAGCAGGCGCGGTAGCGTCCAAGCAGTCGCGGAAGCGTCCAAGCAGGCGCGGTAGCGTCCAAGCAGGCGCGGTAGCGTCCAACCAGGCGCGGAAGCGTCCACGCAGTCGCGGAAGCGTCCAAGCAGGCGCGATAGCGTCCAAGCAGACGCGGAAGCGTGTAAGAAGGCGCGGTAGCGTCCAAGCAGGCGCGGAAACGTCCAAGCAGGCGCGGAAGCATGCAAGAAGACGCAGAAGCTTCCAAGCAGGCGCGGTAGCGTCCAAGCAGTCGCGGAAGCGTCCAAGCAGGCGCGGTAGCGTCCAACCAGGCGCGGAAGCGTCCAAGCAGTCGCGGATACGTCCAAGCAGGCGCGGTAGCGTCCAAGCAGTCGCGGAAGCGTCCAAGCAGGCGCGTAAGCGTCCAAGCAGGCGCGGTAGCGTCCAACCAGGCGCGGAAGCGTCCACGCAGTCGCGGAAGCGTCCAAGCAGGCGCGATAGCGTCCAAGCAGACGCGGAAGCGTGTAAGAAGGCGCGGTAGCGTCCAAGCAGGCGCGGAAACGTCCAAGCAGGCGCGGAAGCATGCAAGAAGGCGCAGAAGAGTCCAAGCAGGCGCGGTAGCGTCCAAGCAGTCGCGGAAGCGTCCAAGCAGGCGCGGTAGCGTCCAACCAGGCGCGGAAGCGTCCAAGCAGTCGCGGAAGCGTCCAAGCAGGCGCGGTAGCGTCCAAGCAGGCGCGGTAGCGTCCAACCAGGCGCGGAAGCGTCCACGCAGTCGCGGAAGCGTCCAAGCAGGCGCGGAAGCGTCCAAGCAGGCGCGGAAGCGTCCAAGCAGTCGCAGAAGCGTCCAAGCAGGCGCGGTAGCGTCCAATCAGGCGCGGAAGCGTCCAAGCAGTCGCGGAAGCGTCCAATAATGCGCGGAAGCGTCCAAGCAGGCGCGGTAGCGTCCAAGCAGGCGCGGAAGCGTCCAAGCAGGCGCGGAAGCGTCCAAGCAGGCGCGGAAACGTTCAAGTAGGCGCGGCAGCATGCACGAAGGCGCAGAAGAGTCCAAGCAGGCGGGGAAGCATGCAAGCAGGCGCGGAAGCGTCCAAGCAGGCGCAGAAGCGTCCAAGCAGGCGCGGAAGCATCCAAGAAGACGCCGAAGAGTCCAAGCAGGCGCGGAAGCGTCCAAGAAGGCGCGGAAGCGTCCAAGCAGGCGCGAGAACGTCCAAGTAGGGGCGGAAGCATGCAAGAAGGCGCAGAAGAGTCAAAGCAGGCGCGGAACCGTGCAAGCAGGCGCGGAAGCGTCCAAGCAGGCGCGGAAGCGTCCAAGCAGTCGCGGAAGCGCCCAAGCAGGCGCGGTAGAGTCCAACCAGACGCGGAAGCGTCCAAGCAGTCGCGGAAGTGTCCAAGCAGGCAAGGTAGCGTCCAATCAGGCGCGGAAGCATGCAAGAAGACGCAGAAGCGTCCAAGCAGGCGCGGAAACGTTCAAGTAGGCGCGGCAGCATGCACGAAGGCGCAGAAGAGTCCAAGCAGGCGGGGAAGCATGCAAGCAGGCGCGGAAGCGTCCAAGCAGTCGCTGAAGCGTCCAAGCTGGCGCGGTAGCGTGCAAGCAGTCGCGGAAGCGTCCAACCAGGCGCGGAAGCGTCCATGCAGGCGCGGAAGCGTCCAAGCAGTCGCAGAAGCGTCCAAGCAGGCGCGGTAGCGTCCAACCAGGCGCGGAAGCGTCCAAGCAGTCGCGGAAGCGTCCAAGCAGGCGCGGTAGAGTCCAAGCAGTCGCGGAAGCGTCCAAGCAGGCGCGGTAGCGTCCAAGCAGGCACGGAAACGTCCAAGCAGGCGCGGAAGCGTCCAAGCAGGCGCGGAAGCGTGCAACCAGGAGCGGAAGCGTCCAAGCAGGCGCGGATCCGTGCAAGCAGGCGCGGATCCGTGCAAGCAGGCGCGGAAACGTCCAAGCAGGCGCGGAATCGCCCAAGCAGGCGCGGAAGCGTTCAAGCAGGCGCGGAAGCGTCCAAGCAGGCGCGGAAGCGTCCAAGCAGGCGCGGAAGCGTCCAAGCAGGCGCGGAAACGTCCAAGGAGGCGTGGAAGAGTCCAAGCAGGCGCGGCAGCGTCTAAGCAGGCGCGGAAGCGTCCAAGCAGGCGCGGAAGCGTCCAAGCAGGCGCGGAAGCGTCCAAGCAGGCGCGGAAGCGTCCAAGCAGGCGCGGAAGCGTCCAAGCAGGCGTGGAAGAGTCGAAGCAGGCGCGGAAGCGTCCAAGCAGGCGGGGAAGCGTCCAAGCAGACGCGGAAGCGTCCAAGCAGGCGCGGAAGCGTGCAAGCAGGCGCGGAAGCGTCCAAGCAGGCGCGGAAGCGTCCAAGCAGGCGCGGAAGCGTCCAAGCAGGCGCGGAAGCGTCCAAGCAGGCGCGGAAGCGTCCAAGCAGGCGCGGAAGCGTCCAAGCAGGCGCGGAAGCGTCCAAGCAGGCGTGGAAGAGTCGAAGCAGGCGCGGAAGCGTCCAAGCAGGCGGGGAAGCGTCCAAGCAGACGCGGAAGCGTCCAAGCAGGCGCGGAAGCGTGCGAGCAGGCGCGGAAGCGTCCAAGCAGGCGCGGAAGCGTCCAAGCAGGCGCGGAAGCGTGCAACCAGGAGCGGAAGCGTCCAAGCAGGCGCGGATCCGTGCAAGCAGGCGCGGAAACGTCCAAGCAGGCGCGGAATCGCCCAAGCAGGCGCGCAAGCGTTCAAGCAGGCGCGGAAGCGTCCAAGCAGGCGCGGAAGCGTCCAAGCAGGCGCGGAAGCGCCCAAGCAGGCGCGGAAGCGTCCAAGCAGCCGCGGAAGCGTCCAAGCAGGCGCGGAAGCGTCCAAGCAGGCGCGGAAGCGTCTAAGCAGGCGCGGTAGCATCCAAGCAGGCGCGGAAACGACCAAGTAGGCGCGGAAACGTCCAAGCAGGCGTGGAAGAGTACAAGCAGGTGCGGAAGCGTCCAAGCAGGCGCAGAACCGTGCAAGCATGCGCGGAAGCATGCAAGAAGACGCAGAAGAGTCCAAGCTGGCGCGGAAGCGTCCAAGCAGTCGCGGAAGCGTCCAAGCAGGCGCGGAAACGTCCAAGTAGGCGCGGCAGCATGCAAGAAGGCGCAGAAGAGTCCAAGCAGGCGCGGAAACGTCCAAGCAGGCGGGGAAGCATGCAAGCAGGCGCGGAAGCGTCCAAGCAGGCGCGGAAACGTCCAAGTAGGCGCGGCAGCATGCAAGCAGTCGCGGAAGCGTCCAAGCAGGCGCGGAAGCGTCCAAGCAGGCGCGGAAGCGTCCAAGCAGGCGCGGAAGCGTCCAAGCAGGCACGGAAGCGTGCAACCAGGCGCGGAAGCGTCCAAGCAGGCGCGGATCCGTGCAAGCAGGCGCGGAAGCGTCCAAGCAGGCGCGGAAGCGTCCAAGCAGGCGCGGAAGCGTCCAAGCAGGCGCGGAAACTTCCAAGGAGGCGCGGAATCGTCCAAGCAGTCGCGGAAGCGTCCAAGCAGGCGCGGAAGCGTCCAAGCAGGCGCGGAAGCGCCCAAGCAGGCGCGGAAGCGTCCAAGCAGCCGCGGAAGCGTCCAAGCAGGCGCGGAAGCGTCCAACCAGCCGCGGAAACGTCCAAGTAGGCGCGGAAGCATGCAAGAAGGCGCAGAACAGTCCAAGCAGGCGCGGAAGCGTCCAAGCAGTCGCTGAAGCGTCCAAGCTGGCGCGGTAGCGTGCAAGCAGTCGCGGAAGCGTCCAACCAGGCGCGGAAGCGTCCAAGCAGGCGCGGAAGCGTCCAAGCAGTCGCAGAAGCGTCCAAGCAGGCGCGGTAGAGTCCAAGCAGTCGCGGAAGCGTCCAAGCAGGCGCGGTAGCGTCCAAGCAGGCGCGGAAGCGTCCTAGCAGGGTTGGAAGAGTCCAAGCAGGCGCGGAAGCGTCCAAGCAGGCGCGGAAGCGTCCAAGCAGGCGCGGAAACGTCCAAGTAGGCGCGGCAGCATGCAAGAAGGCGCAGAAGAGTCCAAGCAGGCGAGGAAGCGTGCAAGCAGGCGCGGAAGCGTCCAAGCAGGCGCGGAAGCGTCTAAGCAGGCGCGGTAGCATCCAAGCAGGCGCGGAAACGACCAAGTAGGCGCGGAAACGTCCAAGCAGGCGTGGAAGAGTACAAGCAGGTGCGGAAGCGTCCAAGCAGGCGCAGAACCGTGCAAGCATGCGCGGAAGCATGCAAGAAGACGCAGAAGAGTCCAAGCTGGCGCGGAAGCGTCCAAGCAGGCGCGGAAGCGTGCAAGCAGGCGCGGAAGCGTCCAAGCAGGCGCGGAAGCGTCCAAGCAGGCGCGGAAGCGTGCAACCAGGAGCGGAAGCGTCCAAGCAGGCGCGGATCCGTGCAAGCAGGCGCGGAAACGTCCAAGCAGGCGCGGAATCGCCCAAGCAGGCGCGGAAGCGTTCAAGCAGGCGCGGAAGCGTCCAAGCAGGCGCGGAAGCGTCCAAGCAGGCGCGGAAGCGCCCAAGCAGGCGCGGAAGCGTCCAAGCAGCCGCGGAAGCGTCCAAGCAGGCGCGGAAGCGTCCAAGCAGGCGCGGAAGCGTCTAAGCAGGCGCGGTAGCATCCAAGCAGGCGCGGAAACGACCAAGTAGGCGCGGAAACGTCCAAGCAGGCGTGGAAGAGTACAAGCAGGTGCGGAAGCGTCCAAGCAGGCGCAGAACCGTGCAAGCATGCGCGGAAGCATGCAAGAAGACGCAGAAGAGTCCAAGCTGGCGCGGAAGCGTCCAAGCAGTCGCGGAAGCGTCCAAGCAGGCGCGGAAACGTCCAAGTAGGCGCGGCAGCATGCAAGAAGGCGCAGAAGAGTCCAAGCAGGCGCGGAAACGTCCAAGCAGGCGGGGAAGCATGCAAGCAGGCGCGGAAGCGTCCAAGCAGGCGCGGAAACGTCCAAGTAGGCGCGGCAGCATGCAAGCAGTCGCGGAAGCGTCCAAGCAGGCGCGGAAGCGTCCAAGCAGGCGCGGAAGCGTCCAAGCAGGCGCGGAAGCGTCCAAGCAGGCACGGAAGCGTGCAACCAGGCGCGGAAGCGTCCAAGCAGGCGCGGATCCGTGCAAGCAGGCGCGGAAGCGTCCAAGCAGGCGCGGAAGCGTCCAAGCAGGCACGGAAGCGTCCAAGCAGGCGCGGAAACGTCCAAGGAGGCGCGGAATCGTCCAAGCAGTCGCGGAAGCGTCCAAGCAGGCGCGGAAGCGTCCAAGCAGGCGCGGAAGCGCCCAAGCAGGCGCGGAAGCGTCCAAGCAGCCGCGGAAGCGTCCAAGCAGGCGCGGAAGCGTCCAAGCAGCCGCGGAAACGTCCAAGTAGGCGCGGAAGCATGCAAGAAGGCGCAGAACAGTCCAAGCAGGCGCGGAAGCGTCCAAGCAGTCGCTGAAGCGTCCAAGCTGGCGCGGTAGCGTGCAAGCAGTCGCGGAAGCGTCCAACCAGGCGCGGAAGCGTCCAAGCAGGCGCGGAAGCGTCCAAGCAGTCGCAGAAGCGTCCAAGCAGGCGCGGTAGAGTCCAAGCAGTCGCGGAAGCGTCCAAGCAGGCGCGGTAGCGTCCAAGCAGGCGCGGAAGCGTCCTAGCAGGGTTGGAAGAGTCCAAGCAGGCGCGGAAGCGTCCAAGCAGGCGCGGAAGCGTCCAAGCAGGCGCGGAAACGTCCAAGTAGGCGCGGCAGCATGCAAGAAGGCGCAGAAGAGTCCAAGCAGGCGAGGAAGCGTGCAAGCAGGCGCGGAAGCGTCCAAGCAGGCGTGGAAGAGTCGAAGCAGGCGCGGAAGCGTGCAAGAAGGCGCAGAAGAGTCCAAGCAGGCGCGGAAACGTCCAAGCAGGCGGGGAAGCATGCAAGCAGGCGCGGAAGCGTCCAAGCAGGCGCGGAAACGTCCAAGTAGGCGCGGCAGCATGCAAGCAGTCGCGGAAGCGTCCAAGCAGGCGCGGAAGCGTCCAAGCAGGCGCGGAAGCGTCCAAGCAGGCGCGGAAGCGTCCAAGCAGGCACGGAAGCGTGCAACCAGGCGCGGAAGCGTCCAAGCAGGCGCGGAAGCGTCCAAGCAGTCGCAGAAGCGTCCAAGCAGGCGCGGTAGAGTCCAAGCAGTCGCGGAAGCGTCCAAGCAGGCGCGGTAGCGTCCAAGCAGGCGCGGAAGCGTCCTAGCAGGGTTGGAAGAGTCCAAGCAGGCGCGGAAGCGTCCAAGCAGGCGCGGAAGCGTCCAAGCAGGCGCGGAAACGTCCAAGTAGGCGCGGCAGCATGCAAGAAGGCGCAGAAGAGTCCAAGCAGGCGAGGAAGCGTGCAAGCAGGCGCGGAAGCGTCCAAGCAGGCGCGGAAGCGTCTAAGCAGGCGCGGTAGCATCCAAGCAGGCGCGGAAACGACCAAGTAGGCGCGGAAACGTCCAAGCAGGCGTGGAAGATTACAAGCAGGTGCGGAAGCGTCCAAGCAGGCGCAGAACCGTGCAAGCATGCGCGGAAGCATGCAAGAAGACGCAGAAGAGTCCAAGCTGGCGCGGAAGCGTCCAAGCAGTCGCGGAAGCGTCCAAGCAGGCGCGGAAACGTCCAAGCAGGCGCGGAAGCGTCCAAGCAGGCGCGGAAACGTCCAAGTAGGCGCGGCAGCATGCAAGCAGTCGCGGAAGCGTCCAAGCAGGCGCGGAAGCGTCCAAGCAGGCGCGGAAGCGTCCAAGCAGGCGCGGAAGCGTCCAAGCAGGCACGGAAGCGTGCAACCAGGCGCGGAAGCGTCCAAGCAGGCGCGGATCCGTGCAAGCAGGCGCGGAAGCGTCCAAGCAGGCGCGGAAGCGTCCAAGCAGGCGCGGAAGCGTCCAAGCAGGCGCAGAACCGTGCAAGCATGCGCGGAAGCATGCAAGAAGACGCAGAAGAGTCCAAGCTGGCGCGGAAGCGTCCAAGCAGTCGCGGAAGCGTCCAAGCAGGCGCGGAAACGTCCAAGTAGGCGCGGCAGCATGCAAGAAGGCGCAGAAGAGTCCAAGCAGGCGCGGAAACGTCCAAGCAGGCGGGGAAGCATGCAAGCAGGCGCGGAAGCGTCCAAGCAGGCGCGGAAACGTCCAAGTAGGCGCGGCAGCATGCAAGCAGTCGCGGAAGCGTCCAAGCAGGCGCGGAAGCGTCCAAGCAGGCGCGGAAGCGTCCAAGCAGGCGCGGAAGCGTCCAAGCAGGCACGGAAGCGTGCAACCAGGCGCGGAAGCGTCCAAGCAGGCGCGGATCCGTGCAAGCAGGCGCGGAAGCGTCCAAGCAGGCGCGGAAGCGTCCAAGCAGGCACGGTAGCGTCCAAGCAGGCGCGGAAACGTCCAAGGAGGCGCGGAATCGTCCAAGCAGTCGCGGAAGCGTCCAAGCAGGCGCGGAAGCGTCCAAGCAGGCGCGGAAGCGCCCAAGCAGGCGCGGAAGCGTCCAAGCAGCCGCGGAAGCGTCCAAGCAGGCGCGGAAGCGTCCAAGCAGCCGCGGAAACGTCCAAGCAGGCGCGGAAGCGTCCAAGCAGCCGCGGAAACGTCCAAGTAGGCGCGGAAGCATGCAAGAAGGCGCAGAACAGTCCAAGCAGGCGCGGAAGCGTCCAAGCAGTCGCTGAAGCGTCCAAGCTGGCGCGGTAGCGTGCAAGCAGTCGCGGAAGCGTCCAACCAGGCGCGGAAGCGTCCAAGCAGGCGCGGAAGCGTCCAAGCAGGCGCGGAAGCGTCCAAGCAGGCGCGGAAGCGTCCAAGCAGGCGCGGAAGCGTCCAAGCAGGCGCGGAAGCGTCCAAGCAGGCGCGGAAGCGTCCAAGCAGGCGCGGAAGCGTCCAAGCAGGCGTGGAAGAGTCGAAGCAGGCGCGGAAGCGTCCAAGCAGGCGGGGAAGCGTCCAAGCAGACGCGGAAGCGTCCAAGCAGGCGCGGAAGCGTGCGAGCAGGCGCGGAAGCGTCCAAGCAGGCGCGGAAGCGTCCAAGCAGGCGCGGAAGCGTGCAACCAGGAGCGGAAGCGTCCAAGCAGGCGCGGATCCGTGCAAGCAGGCGCGGAAACGTCCAAGCAGGCGCGGAATCGCCCAAGCAGGCGCGGAAGCGTTCAAGCAGGCGCGGAAGCGTCCAAGCAGGCGCGGAAGCGTCCAAGCAGGCGCGGAAGCGCCCAAGCAGGCGCGGAAGCGTCCAAGCAGCCGCGGAAGCGTCCAAGCAGGCGCGGAAGCGTCCAAGCAGGCGCGGAAGCGTCTAAGCAGGCGCGGTAGCATCCAAGCAGGCGCGGAAACGACCAAGTAGGCGCGGAAACGTCCAAGCAGGCGTGGAAGAGTACAAGCAGGTGCGGAAGCGTCCAAGCAGGCGCAGAACCGTGCAAGCATGCGCGGAAGCATGCAAGAAGACGCAGAAGGGTCCAAGCTGGCGCGGAAGCGTCCAAGCAGTCGCGGAAGCGTCCAAGCAGGCGCGGAAACGTCCAAGTAGGCGCGGCAGCATGCAAGAAGGCGCAGAAGAGTCCAAGCAGGCGCGGAAACGTCCAAGCAGGCGGGGAAGCATGCAAGCAGGCGCGGAAGCGTCCAAGCAGGCGCGGAAACGTCCAAGTAGGCGCGGCAGCATGCAAGCAGTCGCGGAAGCGTCCAAGCAGGCGCGGAAGCGTCCAAGCAGGCGCGGAAGCGTCCAAGCAGGCGCGGAAGCGTCCAAGCAGGCACGGAAGCGTGCAACCAGGCGCGGAAGCGTCCAAGCAGGCGCGGAAGCGTCCAAGCAGTCGCAGAAGCGTCCAAGCAGGCGCGGTAGAGTCCAAGCAGTCGCGGAAGCGTCCAAGCAGGCGCGGTAGCGTCCAAGCAGGCGCGGAAGCGTCCTAGCAGGGTTGGAAGAGTCCAAGCAGGCGCGGAAGCGTCCAAGCAGGCGCGGAAGCGTCCAAGCAGGCGCGGAAACGTCCAAGTAGGCGCGGCAGCATGCAAGAAGGCGCAGAAGAGTCCAAGCAGGCGAGGAAGCGTGCAAGCAGGCGCGGAAGCGTCCAAGCAGGCGCGGAAGCGTCTAAGCAGGCGCGGTAGCATCCAAGCAGGCGCGGAAACGACCAAGTAGGCGCGGAAACGTCCAAGCAGGCGTGGAAGATTACAAGCAGGCACGGAAGCGTGCAACCAGGCGCGGAAGCGTCCAAGCAGGCGCGGACCCGTGCAAGCAGGCGCGGAAGCGTCCAAGCAGGCGCGGAAGCGTCCAAGCAGGCGCGGAAGCGTCCAAGCAGGCGCAGAACCGTGCAAGCATGCGCGGAAGCATGCAAGAAGACGCAGAAGAGTCCAAGCTGGCGCGGAAGCGTCCAAGCAGTCGCGGAAGCGTCCAAGCAGGCGCGGAAACGTCCAAGCAGGCGCGGAAGCGTCCAAGCAGGCGCGGAAACGTCCAAGTAGGCGCGGCAGCATGCAAGCAGTCGCGGAAGCGTCCAAGCAGGCGCGGAAGCGTCCAAGCAGGCGCGGAAGCGTCCAAGCAGGCGCGGAAGCGTCCAAGCAGGCACGGAAGCGTGCAACCAGGCGCGGAAGCGTCCAAGCAGGCGCGGATCCGTGCAAGCAGGCGCGGAAGCGTCCAAGCAGGCGCGGAAGCGTCCAAGCAGGCGCGGAAGCGTCCAAGCAGGCGCGGAAACGTCCAAGGAGGCGCGGAATCGTCCAAGCAGTCGCGGAAGCGTCCAAGCAGGCGCGGAAGCGTCCAAGCAGGCGCGGAAGCGCCCAAGCAGGCGCGGAAGCGTCCAAGCAGCCGCGGAAGCGTCCAAGCAGGCGCGGAAGCGTCCAAGCAGCCGCGGAAACGTCCAAGTAGGCGCGGAAGCATGCAAGAAGGCGCAGAACAGTCCAAGCAGGCGCGGAAGCGTCCAAGCAGTCGCTGAAGCGTCCAAGCTGGCGCGGTAGCGTGCAAGCAGTCGCGGAAGCGTCCAACCAGGCGCGGAAGCGTCCAAGCAGGCGCGGAAGCGTCCAAGCAGTCGCAGAAGCGTCCAAGCAGGCGCGGTAGAGTCCAAGCAGTCGCGGAAGCGTCCAAGCAGGCGCGGTAGCGTCCAAGCAGGCGCGGAAGCGTCCTAGCAGGGTTGGAAGCGTCCAAGCAGACGCGGAAGCGTCCAAGCAGGCGCGGAAGCGTGCAAGCAGGCGCGGAAGCGTCCAAGCAGGCGCGGAAGCGTCCAAGCAGGCGCGGAAGCGTCCAAGCAGGCGCGGAAGCGTCCAAGCAGGCGCGGAAGCGTCCAAGCAGGCGCGGAAGCGTCCAAGCAGGCGCGGAAGCGTCCAAGCAGGCGTGGAAGAGTCGAAGCAGGCGCGGAAGCGTCCAAGCAGGCGGGGAAGCGTCCAAGCAGACGCGGAAGCGTCCAAGCAGGCGCGGAAGCGTGCGAGCAGGCGCGGAAGCGTCCAAGCAGGCGCGGAAGCGTCCAAGCAGGCGCGGAAGCGTGCAACCAGGAGCGGAAGCGTCCAAGCAGGCGCGGATCCGTGCAAGCAGGCGCGGAAACGTCCAAGCAGGCGCGGAATCGCCCAAGCAGGCGCGGAAGCGTTCAAGCAGGCGCGGAAGCGTCCAAGCAGGCACGGAAGCGTGCAACCAGGCGCGGAAGCGTCCAAGCAGGCGCGGATCCGTGCAAGCAGGCGCGGAAGCGTCCAAGCAGGCGCGGAAGCGTCCAAGCAGGCGCGGAAGCGTCCAAGCAGGCGCGGAAACGTCCAAGGAGGCGCGGAATCGTCCAAGCAGTCGCGGAAGCGTCCAAGCAGGCGCGGAAGCGTCCAAGCAGGCGCGGAAGCGCCCAAGCAGGCGCGGAAGCGTCCAAGCAGCCGCGGAAGCGTCCAAGCAGGCGCGGAAGCGTCCAAGCAGCCGCGGAAACGTCCAAGTAGGCGCGGAAGCATGCAAGAAGGCGCAGAACAGTCCAAGCAGGCGCGGAAGCGTCCAAGCAGTCGCTGAAGCGTCCAAGCTGGCGCGGTAGCGTGCAAGCAGTCGCGGAAGCGTCCAACCAGGCGCGGAAGCGTCCAAGCAGGCGCGGAAGCGTCCAAGCAGTCGCAGAAGCGTCCAAGCAGGCGCGGTAGAGTCCAAGCAGTCGCGGAAGCGTCCAAGCAGGCGCGGTAGCGTCCAAGCAGGCGCGGAAGCGTCCTAGCAGGGTTGGAAGCGTCCAAGCAGACGCGGAAGCGTCCAAGCAGGCGCGGAAGCGTGCAAGCAGGCGCGGAAGCGTCCAAGCAGGCGCGGAAGCGTCCAAGCAGGCGCGGAAGCGTCCAAGCAGGCGCGGAAGCGTCCAAGCAGGCGCGGAAGCGTCCAAGCAGGCGCGGAAGCGTCCAAGCAGGCGCGGAAGCGTCCAAGCAGGCGTGGAAGAGTCGAAGCAGGCGCGGAAGCGTCCAAGCAGGCGGGGAAGCGTCCAAGCAGACGCGGAAGCGTCCAAGCAGGCGCGGAAGCGTGCGAGCAGGCGCGGAAGCGTCCAAGCAGGCGCGGAAGCGTCCAAGCAGGCGCGGAAGCGTGCAACCAGGAGCGGAAGCGTCCAAGCAGGCGCGGATCCGTGCAAGCAGGCGCGGAAACGTCCAAGCAGGCGCGGAATCGCCCAAGCAGGCGCGGAAGCGTTCAAGAAGGCGCGGAAGCGTCCAAGCAGGCGCGGAAGCGTCCAAGCAGGCGCGGAAGCGCCCAAGCAGGCGCGGAAGCGTCCAAGCAGCCGCGGAAGCGTCCAAGCAGGCGCGGAAGCGTCCAAGCAGGCGCGGAAGCGTCTAAGCAGGCGCGGTAGCATCCAAGCAGGCGCGGAAACGACCAAGTAGGCGCGGAAACGTCCAAGCAGGCGTGGAAGAGTACAAGCAGGTGCGGAAGCGTCCAAGCAGGCGCAGAACCGTGCAAGCATGCGCGGAAGCATGCAAGAAGACGCAGAAGAGTCCAAGCTGGCGCGGAAGCGTCCAAGCAGTCGCGGAAGCGTCCAAGCAGGCGCGGAAACGTCCAAGTAGGCGCGGCAGCATGCAAGAAGGCGCAGAAGAGTCCAAGCAGGCGCGGAAACGTCCAAGCAGGCGGGGAAGCATGCAAGCAGGCGCGGAAGCGTCCAAGCAGGCGCGGAAACGTCCAAGTAGGCGCGGCAGCATGCAAGCAGTCGCGGAAGCGTCCAAGCAGGCGCGGAAGCGTCCAAGCAGGCGCGGAAGCGTCCAAGCAGGCGCGGAAGCGTCCAAGCAGGCACGGAAGCGTGCAACCAGGCGCGGAAGCGTCCAAGCAGGCGCGGATCCGTGCAAGCAGGCGCGGAAGCGTCCAAGCAGGCGCGGAAGCGTCCAAGCAGGCGCGGAAGCGTCCAAGCAGGCGCGGAAACGTCCAAGGAGGCGCGGAATCGTCCAAGCAGTCGCGGAAGCGTCCAAGCAGGCGCGGAAGCGTCCAAGCAGGCGCGGAAGCGCCCAAGCAGGCGCGGAAGCGTCCAAGCAGCCGCGGAAGCGTCCAAGCAGGCGCGGAAGCGTCCAAGCAGCCGCGGAAACGTCCAAGTAGGCGCGGAAGCATGCAAGAAGGCGCAGAACAGTCCAAGCAGGCGCGGAAGCGTCCAAGCAGTCGCTGAAGCGTCCAAGCTGGCGCGGTAGCGTGCAAGCAGTCGCGGAAGCGTCCAACCAGGCGCGGAAGCGTCCAAGCAGGCGCGGAAGCGTCCAAGCAGGCGCGGAAGCGTCCTAGCAGGGTTGGAAGAGTCCAAGCAGGCGCGGAAGCGTCCAAGCAGGCGCGGAAGCGTCCAAGCAGGCGCGGAAACGTCCAAGTAGGCGCGGCAGCATGCAAGAAGGCGCAGAAGAGTCCAAGCAGGCGAGGAAGCGTGCAAGCAGGCGCGGAAGCGTCCAAGCAGGCGCGGAAGCATGCAAGAAGACGCAGAAGAGTCCAAGCTGGCGCGGAAGCGTCCAAGCAGTCGCGGAAGCGTCCAAGCAGGCGCGGAAACGTCCAAGTAGGCGCGGCAGCATGCAAGAAGGCGCAGAAGAGTCCAAGCAGGCGCGGAAACGTCCAAGCAGGCGGGGAAGCATGCAAGCAGGCGCGGAAGCGTCCAAGCAGGCGCGGAAACGTCCAAGTAGGCGCGGCAGCATGCAAGAAGGCGCAGAAGAGTCCAAGCAGGCGCGGAAACGTCCAAGCAGGCGTGGAAGAGTACAAGCAGGTGCGGAAGCGTCCAAGCAGGCGCAGAACCGTGCAAGCATGCGCGGAAGCATGCAAGAAGACGCAGAAGAGTCCAAGCTGGCGCGGAAGCGTCCAAGCAGTCGCGGAAGCGTCCAAGCAGGCGCGGAAACGTCCAAGTAGGCGCGGCAGCATGCAAGAAGGCGCAGAAGAGTCCAAGCAGGCGCGGAAACGTCCAAGCAGGCGGGGAAGCATGCAAGCAGGCGCGGAAGCGTCCAAGCAGGCGCGGAAACGTCCAAGTAGGCGCGGCAGCATGCAAGCAGTCGCGGAAGCGTCCAAGCAGGCGCGGAAGCGTCCAAGCAGGCGCGGAAGCGTCCAAGCAGGCGCGGAAGCGTCCAAGCAGGCACGGAAGCGTGCAACCAGGCGCGGAAGCGTCCAAGCAGGCGCGGATCCGTGCAAGCAGGCGCGGAAGCGTCCAAGCAGGCGCGGAAGCGTCCAAGCAGGCGCGGAAGCGTCCAAGCAGGCGCGGAAACGTCCAAGGAGGCGCGGAATCGTCCAAGCAGTCGCGGAAGCGTCCAAGCAGGCGCGGAAGCGTCCAAGCAGGCGCGGAAGCGCCCAAGCAGGCGCGGAAGCGTCCAAGCAGCCGCGGAAGCGTCCAAGCAGGCGCGGAAGCGTCCAAGCAGCCGCGGAAACGTCCAAGTAGGCGCGGAAGCATGCAAGAAGGCGCAGAACAGTCCAAGCAGGCGCGGAAGCGTCCAAGCAGTCGCTGAAGCGTCCAAGCTGGCGCGGTAGCGTGCAAGCAGTCGCGGAAGCGTCCAACCAGGCGCGGAAGCGTCCAAGCAGGCGCGGAAGCGTCCAAGCAGGCGCGGAAGCGTCCTAGCAGGGTTGGAAGAGTCCAAGCAGGCGCGGAAGCGTCCAAGCAGGCGCGGAAGCGTCCAAGCAGGCGCGGAAACGTCCAAGTAGGCGCGGCAGCATGCAAGAAGGCGCAGAAGAGTCCAAGCAGGCGAGGAAGCGTGCAAGCAGGCGCGGAAGCGTCCAAGCAGGCGCGGAAGCGTCTAAGCAGGCGCGGTAGCATCCAAGCAGGCGCGGAAACGACCAAGTAGGCGCGGAAACGTCCAAGCAGGCGTGGAAGAGTACAAGCAGGTGCGGAAGCGTCCAAGCAGGCGCAGAACCGTGCAAGCATGCGCGGAAGCATGCAAGAAGACGCAGAAGAGTCCAAGCTGGCGCGGAAGCGTCCAAGCAGGCGCGGAAGCGTGCAAGCAGGCGCGGAAGCGTCCAAGCAGGCGCGGAAGCGTCCAAGCAGGCGCGGAAGCGTGCAACCAGGAGCGGAAGCGTCCAAGCAGGCGCGGATCCGTGCAAGCAGGCGCGGAAACGTCCAAGCAGGCGCGGAATCGCCCAAGCAGGCGCGGAAGCGTTCAAGCAGGCGCGGAAGCGTCCAAGCAGGCGCGGAAGCGTCCAAGCAGGCGCGGAAGCGCCCAAGCAGGCGCGGAAGCGTCCAAGCAGCCGCGGAAGCGTCCAAGCAGGCGCGGAAGCGTCCAAGCAGGCGCGGAAGCGTCTAAGCAGGCGCGGTAGCATCCAAGCAGGCGCGGAAACGACCAAGTAGGCGCGGAAACGTCCAAGCAGGCGTGGAAGAGTACAAGCAGGTGCGGAAGCGTCCAAGCAGGCGCAGAACCGTGCAAGCATGCGCGGAAGCATGCAAGAAGACGCAGAAGAGTCCAAGCTGGCGCGGAAGCGTCCAAGCAGTCGCGGAAGCGTCCAAGCAGGCGCGGAAACGTCCAAGTAGGCGCGGCAGCATGCAAGAAGGCGCAGAAGAGTCCAAGCAGGCGCGGAAACGTCCAAGCAGGCGGGGAAGCATGCAAGCAGGCGCGGAAGCGTCCAAGCAGGCGCGGAAACGTCCAAGTAGGCGCGGCAGCATGCAAGCAGTCGCGGAAGCGTCCAAGCAGGCGCGGAAGCGTCCAAGCAGGCGCGGAAGCGTCCAAGCAGGCGCGGAAGCGTCCAAGCAGGCACGGAAGCGTGCAACCAGGCGCGGAAGCGTCCAAGCAGGCGCGGATCCGTGCAAGCAGGCGCGGAAGCGTCCAAGCAGGCGCGGAAGCGTCCAAGCAGGCGCGGAAGCGTCCAAGCAGGCGCGGAAACGTCCAAGGAGGCGCGGAAACGTCCAAGGAGGCGCGGAATCGTCCAAGCAGTCGCGGAAGCGTCCAAGCAGGCGCGGAAGCGTCCAAGCAGTCGCGGAAGCGTCCAAGCAGGCGCGGTAGCGTCCAAGCAGGCGCGGAAGCGTCCTAGCAGGGTTGGAAGAGTCCAAGCAGGCGCGGAAGCGTCCAAGCAGGCGCGGATCCGTCCAAGCAGGCGCGGAAACGTCCAAGTAGGCGCGGCAGCATGCAAGCAGTCGCGGAAGCGTCCAAGCAGGCGCGGAAGCGTCCAAGCAGGCGCGGAAGCGTCCAAGCAGGCGCGGAAGCGTCCAAGCAGGCGCGGAAGCGTCCAAGCAGGCGCGGAAACGTCCAAGGAGGCGCGGAATCGTCCAAGCAGTCGCGGAAGCGTCCAAGCAGGCGCGGAAGCGTCCAAGCAGGCGCGGAAGCGCCCAAGCAGGCGCGGAAGCGTCCAAGCAGCCGCGGAAGCGTCCGAGCAGGCGCGGAAGCGTCCAAGCAGCCGCGGAAACGTCCAAGTAGGCGCGGAAGCATGCAAGAAGGCGCAGAACAGTCCAAGCAGGCGCGGAAGCGTCCAAGCAGTCGCTGAAGCGTCCAAGCTGGCGCGGTAGCGTGCAAGCAGTCGCGGAAGCGTCCAACCAGGCGCGGAAGCGTCCAAGCAGGCGCGGAAGCGTCCAAGCAGTCGCAGAAGCGTCCAAGCAGGCGCGGTAGAGTCCAAGCAGTCGCGGAAGCGTCCAAGCAGGCGCGGTAGCGTCCAAGCAGGCGCGGAAGCGTCCTAGCAGGGTTGGAAGAGTCCAAGCAGGCGCGGAAGCGTCCAAGCAGGCGCGGAAGCGTCCAAGCAGGCGCGGAAACGTCCAAGTAGGCGCGGCAGCATGCAAGAAGGCGCAGAAGAGTCCAAGCAGGCGAGGAAGCGTGCAAGCAGGCGCGGAAGCGTCCAAGCAGGCGCGGAAGCGTCTAAGCAGGCGCGGTAGCATCCAAGCAGGCGCGGAAACGACCAAGTAGGCGCGGAAACGTCCAAGCAGGCGTGGAAGAGTACAAGCAGGTGCGGAAGCGTCCAAGCAGGCGCAGAACCGTGCAAGCATGCGCGGAAGCATGCAAGAAGACGCAGAAGAGTCCAAGCTGGCGCGGAAGCGTCCAAGCAGTCGCGGAAGCGTCCAAGCAGGCGCGGAAACGTCCAAGTAGGCGCGGCAGCATGCAAGAAGGCGCAGAAGAGTCCAAGCAGGCGCGGAAACGTCCAAGCAGGCGGGGAAGCATGCAAGCAGGCGCGGAAGCGTCCAAGCAGGCGCGGAAACGTCCAAGTAGGCGCGGCAGCATGCAAGCAGTCGCGGAAGCGTCCAAGCAGGCGCGGAAGCGTCCAAGCAGGCGCGGAAGCGTCCAAGCAGGCGCGGAAGCGTCCAAGCAGGCACGGAAGCGTGCAACCAGGCGCGGAAGCGTCCAAGCAGGCGCGGATCCGTGCAAGCAGGCGCGGAAGCGTCCAAGCAGGCGCGGAAGCGTCCAAGCAGGCGCGGAAGCGTCCAAGCAGGCGCGGAAACGTCCAAGGAGGCGCGGAATCGTCCAAGCAGTCGCGGAAGCGTCCAAGCAGGCGCGGAAGCGTCCAAGCAGGCGCGGAAGCGCCCAAGCAGGCGCGGAAGCGTCCAAGCAGCCGCGGAAGCGTCCAAGCAGGCGCGGAAGCGTCCAAGCAGCCGCGGAAACGTCCAAGTAGGCGCGGAAGCATGCAAGAAGGCGCAGAACAGTCCAAGCAGGCGCGGAAGCGTCCAAGCAGTCGCTGAAGCGTCCAAGCTGGCGCGGTAGCGTGCAAGCAGTCGCGGAAGCGTCCAACCAGGCGCGGAAGCGTCCAAGCAGGCGCGGAAGCGTCCAAGCAGTCGCAGAAGCGTCCAAGCAGGCGCGGTAGAGTCCAAGCAGTCGCGGAAGCGTCCAAGCAGGCGCGGTAGCGTCCAAGCAGGCGCGGAAGCGTCCTAGCAGGGTTGGAAGAGTCCAAGCAGGCGCGGAAGCGTCCAAGCAGGCGCGGAAGCGTCCAAGCAGGCGCGGAAACGTCCAAGTAGGCGCGGCAGCATGCAAGAAGGCGCAGAAGAGTCCAAGCAGGCGAGGAAGCGTGCAAGCAGGCGCGGTAGCGTGCAGGCATGCGTGGAAGAGTCCAAGCAGGCGCGGAAACGTCCAACTAGGCGCGGAAGCATCCAAGCAGTCGCGGAAGCGTCCAAGCAGGCGCGGAAGCGTCCAAGCAGTCGCGGAAGCGTCCAAGCAGGCGCGGAAGCGTCCAAGCAAGCGCGGAAGCGTCCAAGCAGGCGCGGAAGCGTCCAAGCAGGCGTGGAAGTTTCCAAGCACGCGCGGAAGCGTCCAAGCAGGCGCGGAAGCGTCCACGCAGTCGCGGAAGCGTCCAAGCAGGCGCGATAGCGTCCAAGCAGTCGCGGAAGCGTCCAAGCAGGCGCGGTAGCGTCCAACCAGGCGCGGAAGCGTCCAAGCAGTCGCGGATACGTCCAAGCAGGCGCGGTAGCGTCCAAGCAGTCGCGGAAGCGTCCAAGCAGGCGCGTAAGCGTCCAAGCAGGCGCGGTAGCGTCCAACCAGGCGCGGAAGCGTCCACGCAGTCGCGGAAGCGTCCAAGCAGGCGCGATAGCGTCCAAGCAGACGCGGAAGCGTGTAAGAAGGCGCGGTAGCGTCCAAGCAGGCGCGGAAACGTCCAAGCAGGCGCGGAAGCATGCAAGAAGGCGCAGAAGAGTCCAAGCAGGCGCGGTAGCGTCCAAGCAGTCGCGGAAGCGTCCAAGCAGGCGCGGTAGCGTCCAACCAGGCGCGGAAGCGTCCAAGCAGTCGCGGAAGCGTCCAAGCAGGCGCGGTAGCGTCCAAGCAGGCGCGGTAGCGTCCAACCAGGCGCGGAAGCGTCCACGCAGTCGCGGAAGCGTCCAAGCAGGCGCGGAAGCGTCCAAGCAGGCGCGGAAGCGTCCAAGCAGGCGCGGAAGCGTCCAAGCAGGCGCGGAAACGTCCAACTAGGCGCGGAAGCATCCAAGCAGTCGCGGAAGCGTCCAAGAAGGCGCGGAAACGTCCAAGTAGGCGCGGAAACGTGCAAGTAGGCGCGGAAGAGTCCAAGCAGGCGCGGAACCGTGCAAGAAGGCGCGGAAGCGTCCAAGCAGGCGCAGAAGAGTCCAAGCAGGCGAGGAAGCGTGCAAGCAGGCGCGGTAGCGTGCAGGCATGCGTGGAAGAGTCCAAGCAGGCGCGGAAACGTCCAACTAGGCGCGGAAGCATCCAAGCAGTCGCGGAAGCGTCGAAGCAGGCGCGGAAGCGTCCAAGCAGTCGCGGAAGCGTCCAAGCAGGCGCGGAAGCGTCCAAGCAAGCGCGGAAGCGTCCAAGCAGGCGCGGAAGCGTCCAAGCAGGCGTGGAAGTTTCCAAGCACGCGCGGAAGCGTCCAAGCAGGCGCGGAAGCGTCCAAGCAGGCGCGGAAGCGTGCAAGCAGGCGCGGTAGCGTCCAACCAGGCGCGGAAGCGTCCAAGCAGTCGCGGATACGTCCAAGCAGGCGCGGTAGCGTCCAAGCAGTCGCGGAAGCGTCCAAGCAGGCGCGGTAGCGTCCAAGCAGGCGCGGTAGCGTCCAACCAGGCGCGGAAGCGTCCACGCAGTCGCGGAAGCGTCCAAGCAGGCGCGATAGCGTCCAAGCAGACGCGGAAGCGTGTAAGAAGGCGCGGTAGCGTCCAAGCAGGCGCGGAAACGTCCAAGCAGGCGCGGAAGCATGCAAGAAGACGCAGAAGCTTCCAAGCAGGCGCGGTAGCGTCCAAGCAGTCGCGGAAGCGTCCAAGCAGGCGCGGTAGCGTCCAACCAGGCGCGGAAGCGTCCAAGCAGTCGCGGATACGTCCAAGCAGGCGCGGTAGCGTCCAAGCAGTCGCGGAAGCGTCCAAGCAGGCGCGTAAGCGTCCAAGCAGGCGCGGTAGCGTCCAACCAGGCGCGGAAGCGTCCACGCAGTCGCGGAAGCGTCCAAGCAGGCGCGATAGCGTCCAAGCAGACGCGGAAGCGTGTAAGAAGGCGCGGTAGCGTCCAAGCAGGCGCGGAAACGTCCAAGCAGGCGCGGAAGCATGCAAGAAGGCGCAGAAGAGTCCAAGCAGGCGCGGTAGCGTCCAAGCAGTCGCGGAAGCGTCCAAGCAGGCGCGGTAGCGTCCAACCAGGCGCGGAAGCGTCCAAGCAGTCGCGGAAGCGTCCAAGCAGGCGCGGTAGCGTCCAAGCAGGCGCGGTAGCGTCCAACCAGGCGCGGAAGCGTCCACGCAGTCGCGGAAGCGTCCAAGCAGGCGCGGAAGCGTCCAAGCAGGCGCGGAAGCGTCCAAGCAGTCGCAGAAGCGTCCAAGCAGGCGCGGTAGCGTCCAATCAGGCGCGGAAGCGTCCAAGCAGTCGCGGAAGCGTCCAATAATGCGCGGAAGCGTCCAAGCAGGCGCGGTAGCGTCCAAGCAGGCGCGGAAGCGTCCAAGCAGGCGCGGAGGCGTCCAAGCAGGCGCGGAAGCGTCCAAGTAGGCGCGGAAGCATGAAAGAGGGCGCAGAAGAGTCCAAGCAGGCGCGGAAACGTCCAAGGAGGCGCGGAATCGTCCAAGCAGTCGCGGAAGCGTCCAAGCAGGCGCGGAAGCGTCCAAGCAGGCGCGGGAGCGCCCAAGCAGGCGCGGAAGCGTCCAAGCAGCCGCGGAAGCGTCCAAGCAAGCGCGGAAGCGTCCAAGCAGCCGCGGAAACGTCCAAGTAGGCGCGGAAGCATGCAAGAAGGCGCAGAACAGTCCAAGCAGGCGCGGAAGCGTCCAAGCAGTCGCTGAAGCGTCCAAGCTGGCGCGGTAGCGTGCAAGCAGTCGCGGAAGCGTCCAACCAGGCGCGAAGCGTCCAAGCAGTCGCGGAAGCGTCCAAGCAGGCGCGGTAGAGTCCAAGCAGTCGCGGAAGCGTCCAAGCAGGCGCGGTAGCGTCCAAGCAGGCGCGGAAACGTCCAAGCAGGCGCGGAAGCGTCCAAGCAGGCGCGGAAGCGTCCAAGCAGGCGCGGAAGCGTCCAAGTAGGCGCGGAAGCATGCAAGAAGGAGCAGAAGGGTCCAAGCAGGCGCGGAAACGTCCAAGCATGCGCGGAAGCATGCAAGAAGACGCAGAAGAGTCCAAACAGGCGCGGAAGCGTCCAAGCAGTCGCGGAAGCGTCCAAGCAGGCGCGGAAGCGTCCAAGCATGCGTGGAAGAGTCCAAGCAGGCGCGGAAAAGTCCAAGCATGCGCGCAAGCGTCCAAGCAGGCGCGGAAGCGTCCAAGCAGGCGCGGAAGCGTCCAAGCAGGCGCGGAAGCGTCCAAGTAGGCGCGGAAGCATGCAAGAAGGAGCAGAAGGGTCCAAGCAGGCGCGGAAACGTCCAAGCATGCGCGGTAGCGTCCAAGCAGGCGCGGAAGCGTCCAAGCATGCGTGGAAGAGTCCAAGCAGGCGCGGAAAAGTCCAAGCATGCGCGCAAGCGTCCAAGCAGGCGCGGAAGCGTCCAAGCAGGCGCGGAAGCGTCCAAGCAGGCGCGGAAGCGTCCAAGTAGGCGCGGAAGCATGCAAGAAGGAGCAGAAGGGTCCAAGCAGGCGCGGAAACGTCCAAGCATGCGCGGAAGCATGCAAGAAGACGCAGAAGAGTCCAAACAGGCGCGGAAGCGTCCAAGCAGTCGCGGAAGCGTCCAAGCAGGCGCGGAAGCGTCCAAGCAGTCGCGGAAGCGTCCAAGCAGGCGCGGAAGCGTCCAAGCAGTCGCGGAAGCGCCCAAGCAGGCGCGGTAGAGTCCAACCAGACGCGGAAGCGTCCAAGCAGTCGCGGAAGTGTCCAAGCAGGCACGGTAGCGTCCAATCAGGCGCGGAAGCATGCAAGAAGACGCAGAAGAGTCCAAGCAGGCGCGGAAGCGTCCAATCTGTCGCGGAAGCGTCCAAGCAGGCGCGGAAGCATGCAAGAAGGCGCAGAAGAGTCCAAGCGGGCGCGGAAGCGTGCAAGCAGGCGCGGAAGCGTGCAAGCAGGCGCGGAAGCGTCCAAGCAGGCGCGGTAGCGTCCAAGCAGGCGCGGAAACGTCCAAGCAGGCGCGGAAGCATGCAAGAAGACGCAGAAGAGTCCAAGCAGGCGCGGAAGCGTCCAAGCAGGCGCGGAAACGTTCAAGTAGGCGCGGCAGCATGCACGAAGGCGCAGAAGAGTCCAAGCAGGCGGGGAAGCATGCAAGCAGGCGCGGAAGCGTCCAAGCAGGCGCGGAAACGTTCAAGTAGGCGCGTCAGCATGCACGAAGGCGCAGAAGAGTCCAAGCAGGCGGGGAAGCATGCAAGCAGGCGCGGAAGCGTCCAAGCAGGCGCGGTAGCGTCCAAGCAGGCGCGGAAGCGTCCAAGAAGGCGCGGAAACGTCCAAGTAGGCGCGGAAACGTGCAAGTAGGCGCGGAAGAGTCCAAGCAGGCGCGGAACCGTGCAAGAAGGCGCGGAAGCGTCCAAGCAGGCGCAGAAGAGTCCAAGCAGGCGGGGAAGCATGCAAGCAGGCGCGGAAGCGTGCAAGCAGGCGCGGAAGCGTCCAAGCAGGCGCGGAACCGTCCAAGCAGGCGCGGAAGCGTCCAAGCATGCGTGGAAGAGTCCAAGAAGGCGCGGAAAAGTCCAAGCAGGCGCGGAAGCATGCAAGCAGGCGCGGAAGCGTCCAGGCAGGCGCGAGAACGTCCAAGTAGGGGCGGAAGCATGCATGAAGGCGCAGAAGAGTCCAAGCTGGCGCCGAAGCGTCCAAGCAGTCGCGGAAGCGTCCAAGCAGGCGTGGAAGAGTCCAAGCAGGCGCGGAAGCGTCCAAGCAGGCGCGGAAGCGTCCAAGCAGGCGCGGAAGCGTCCAAGCAGGCGCGGAAGCGTGCAAGCAGGCGCGGAAGCGTCCAAGCAGGCGCGGAAGCGTCCAAGCAGGCGCGGAACCGTGCAAGCAGGCGCGGAAGCGTCCAAGCAGGCGCGGAAGCGTCCAAGCATGCGTGGAAGAGTCCAAGCAGGCGCGGAAAAGTCCAAGCATGCGCGTAAGCGTCCAAGCAGGCGCGGAAGCGTCCAAGCAGGCGCGGAAGCGTCCAAGCATGCGCGGAAGCGTCCAAGCAGGCGCAGAAGCGTCCAAGCAGGCGCGGAAGCATCCAAGAAGACGCCGAAGAGTCCAAGCAGGCGCGGAAGCGTCCAAGAAGGCGCGGAAGCGTCCAAGCAGGCGCGGAAGCATGCAAGAAGACGCAGAAGAGCCCAAGCAGGCGCGGAAGCGTCCAAGCAGTCGCGGAAGCGTCCAAGCAGTCGCGGAAGCGTCCAAGCAGGCGCGGTAGCGTCCAAGCAGGTGCGGAAGCGTCCAAGCAGGCGCGGAAGCGTCCAAGCAGGCGCGGTAGCGTCCAAGCAGGCGCGGTAGCGTCCAAGCAGGCGCGGAAGCGTCCAAGCAGGCGCGGAAGCGTCCAAGCAGTCGCGGAAGCGTCCAAGGAGGCGCGGTAGCGTTCAACCAGGCGCGGAAACGTCCAAGCAGGCGCGGAAGCATGCAAGAAAACGCAGAAGAGTCCAAGCAGGCGCGGAAGCGTCCAAGCAGGCGCGGAAGCGTCCAAGCAGTCGTGGGAGCGTCCAAGCAGGCGCGGTAGCGTCCAAGCAGGCGCGGAAGCATGCAAGAAGACGCAGAAGAGCCCAAGCAGGCGCGGAAGCGTCCAAGCAGTCGCGGAAGCGTCCAAGCAGTCGCGGAAGCGTCCAAGCAGGCGCGGTAGCGTCCAAGCAGGTGCGGAAACGTCCAAGCAGGCGCGGAAGCATGCAAGAAGACGCAGAAGCGTCCAAGCAGTCGCGGAAACGTCCAAGCAGGCGCGGTAGCGTCCAACCAGGCGCGGAAGCGTCCAAGCAGTCGCGGAAGCGTCCAAGCAGGTGCGGAAGCGTCCAAGCAGGCGCGGAAGCGTCCAAGCAGGCGCGGTAGCGTCCAAGCAGGCGCGGTAGCGTCCAAGCAGGCGCGGAAGCGTCCAAGCAGGCGCGGAAGCGTCCAAGCAGTCGCGGAAGCGTCCAAGGAGGCGCGGTAGCGTTCAACCAGGCGCGGAAACGTCCAAGCAGGCGCGGAAGCATGCAAGAAAACGCAGAAGAGTCCAAGCAGGCGCGGAAGCGTCCAAGCAGGCGCTGAAGCGTCCAAGCAGGCGCGGAAGCGTCCAAGCATTCGCGGAAGCGTCCAAGCAGGCGCGGAAGCGTCCAAGCAGGCGCGGAAGCGTCCGAGCAGTCGCGGAAGCGTCCGAGCAGGCGTGGAAGAGTCCAAGCAGGCGCGGAAGCGTCCGAGCAGTCGCGGAAGCGTCCAAGCAGTCGCGGAAGCGTCCACGCAGGCGCGGAAGCGTCCAAGCTGGCGCGGAAGCGTCCAAGCAGTCGTGGGAGCGTCCAAGCAGGCGCGGTAGCGTCCAAGCAGGCGCGGAAGCATGCAAGAAGACGCAGAAGAGCCCAAGCAGGCGCGGAAGCGTCCAAGCAGTCGCGGAAGCGTCCAAGCAGTCGCGGAAGCGTCCAAGCAGGCGCGGTAGCGTCCAAGCAGGTGCGGAAACGTCCAAGCAGGCGCGGAAGCATGCAAGAAGACGCAGAAGCGTCCAAGCAGTCGCGGAAACGTCCAAGCAGGCGCGGTAGCGTCCAACCAGGCGCGGAAGCGTCCAAGCAGTCGCGGAAGCGTCCAAGCAGGTGCGGAAGCGTCCAAGCAGGCGCGGAAGCGTCCAAGCAGGCGCGGAAGCGTCCAAGCAGTCGCGGCAGCGTCCAAGCAGGCGCGGTAACGTCCAAGTAGGCGCGGAAGCATGCAAGAAGGCGCGGAAGCGTCCAAGCAGGCGCGGTAGCGTCCAAGCAGGCGCGGAAGCGTCCAAGCAGTCGCGGAAGCGTCCAAGCAGTCGCGGAAGCGTCCAAGCAGGCGCGGTAGCGTCCAAGCAGGCGCGGTAGCGTCCAACCAGGCGCGGAAGCGTCCACGCAGTCGCGGAAGCGTCCAAGCAGGCGCGGAAGCGTCCAAGCAGGCGCGGAAGCGTCCAAGCAGGCGCGGAAGCGTCCAAGCAGGCGCGGAAACGTCCAACTAGGCGCGGAAGCATCCAAGCAGTCGCGGAAGCGTCCAAGAAGGCGCGGAAACGTCCAAGTAGGCGCGGAAACGTGCAAGTAGGCGCGGAAGAGTCCAAGCAGGCGCGGAACCGTGCAAGAAGGCGCGGAAGCGTCCAAGCAGGCGCAGAAGAGTCCAAGCAGGCGAGGAAGCGTGCAAGCAGGCGCGGTAGCGTGCAGGCATGCGTGGAAGAGTCCAAGCAGGCGCGGAAACGTCCAACTAGGCGCGGAAGCATCCAAGCAGTCGCGGAAGCGTCCAAGCAGGCGCGGAAGCGTCCAAGCAGTCGCGGAAGCGTCCAAGCAGGCGCGGAAGCGTCCAAGCAAGCGCGGAATCGTCCAAGCAGGCGCGGAAGCGTCCAAGCAGGCGTGGAAGTTTCCAAGCACGCGCGGAAGCGTCCAAGCAGGCGCGGAAGCGTCCAAGCAGGCGCGGAAGCGTGCAAGCAGGCGCGGTAGCGTCCAACCAGGCGCGGAAGCGTCCAAGCAGTCGCGGATACGTCCAAGCAGGCGCGGTAGCGTCCAAGCAGTCGCGGAAGCGTCCAAGCAGGCGCGGTAGCGTCCAAGCAGGCGCGGTAGCGTCCAACCAGGCGCGGAAGCGTCCACGCAGTCGCGGAAGCGTCCAAGCAGGCGCGATAGCGTCCAAGCAGACGCGGAAGCGTGTAAGAAGGCGCGGTAGCGTCCAAGCAGGCGCGGAAACGTCCAAGCAGGCGCGGAAGCATGCAAGAAGACGCAGAAGCTTCCAAGCAGGCGCGGTAGCGTCCAAGCAGTCGCGGAAGCGTCCAAGCAGGCGCGGTAGCGTCCAACCAGGCGCGGAAGCGTCCAAGCAGTCGCGGATACGTCCAAGCAGGCGCGGTAGCGTCCAAGCAGTCGCGGAAGCGTCCAAGCAGGCGCGTAAGCGTCCAAGCAGGCGCGGTAGCGTCCAACCAGGCGCGGAAGCGTCCACGCAGTCGCGGAAGCGTCCAAGCAGGCGCGATAGCGTCCAAGCAGACGCGGAAGCGTGTAAGAAGGCGCGGTAGCGTCCAAGCAGGCGCGGAAACGTCCAAGCAGGCGCGGAAGCATGCAAGAAGGCGCAGAAGAGTCCAAGCAGGCGCGGTAGCGTCCAAGCAGTCGCGGAAGCGTCCAAGCAGGCGCGGTAGCGTCCAACCAGGCGCGGAAGCGTCCAAGCAGTCGCGGAAGCGTCCAAGCAGGCGCGGTAGCGTCCAAGCAGGCGCGGTAGCGTCCAACCAGGCGCGGAAGCGTCCACGCAGTCGCGGAAGCGTCCAAGCAGGCGCGGAAGCGTCCAAGCAGGCGCGGAAGCGTCCAAGCAGTCGCAGAAGCGTCCAAGCAGGCGCGGTAGCGTCCAATCAGGCGCGGAAGCGTCCAAGCAGTCGCGGAAGCGTCCAATAATGCGCGGAAGCGTCCAAGCAGGCGCGGTAGCGTCCAAGCAGGCGCGGAAGCGTCCAAGCAGGCGCGGAAGCGTCCAAGCAGGCGCGGAAGCGTCCAAGTAGGCGCGGAAGCATGAAAGAGGGCGCAGAAGAGTCCAAGCAGGCGCGGAAACGTCCAAGGAGGCGCGGAATCGTCCAAGCAGTCGCGGAAGCGTCCAAGCAGGCGCGGAAGCGTCCAAGCAGGCGCGGGAGCGCCCAAGCAGGCGCGGAAGCGTCCAAGCAGCCGCGGAAGCGTCCAAGCAGGCGCGGAAGCGTCCAAGCAGCCGCGGAAACGTCCAAGTAGGCGCGGAAGCATGCAAGAAGGCGCAGAACAGTCCAAGCAGGCGCGGAAGCGTCCAAGCAGTCGCTGAAGCGTCCAAGCTGGCGCGGTAGCGTGCAAGCAGTCGCGGAAGCGTCCAACCAGGCGCGAAGCGTCCAAGCAGTCGCGGAAGCGTCCAAGCAGGCGCGGTAGAGTCCAAGCAGTCGCGGAAGCGTCCAAGCAGGCGCGGTAGCGTCCAAGCAGGCGCGGAAACGTCCAAGCAGGCGCGGAAGCGTCCAAGCAGGCGCGGAAGCGTCCAAGCAGGCGCGGAAGCGTCCAAGTAGGCGCGGAAGCATGCAAGAAGGAGCAGAAGGGTCCAAGCAGGCGCGGAAACGTCCAAGCATGCGCGGAAGCATGCAAGAAGACGCAGAAGAGTCCAAACAGGCGCGGAAGCGTCCAAGCAGTCGCGGAAGCGTCCAAGCAGGCGCGGAAGCGTCCAAGCATGCGTGGAAGAGTCCAAGCAGGCGCGGAAAAGTCCAAGCATGCGCGCAAGCGTCCAAGCAGGCGCGGAAGCGTCCAAGCAGGCGCGGAAGCGTCCAAGCAGGCGCGGAAGCGTCCAAGTAGGCGCGGAAGCATGCAAGAAGGAGCAGAAGGGTCCAAGCAGGCGCGGAAACGTCCAAGCATGCGCGGTAGCGTCCAAGCCGGCGCGGAAGCGTCCAAGCATGCGTGGAAGAGTCCAAGCAGGCGCGGAAAAGTCCAAGCATGCGCGCAAGCGTCCAAGCAGGCGCGGAAGCGTCCAAGCAGGCGCGGAAGCGTCCAAGCAGGCGCGGAAGCGTCCAAGTAGGCGCGGAAGCATGCAAGAAGGAGCAGAAGGGTCCAAGCAGGCGCGGAAACGTCCAAGCATGCGCGGAAGCATGCAAGAAGACGCAGAAGAGTCCAAACAGGCGCGGAAGCGTCCAAGCAGTCGCGGAAGCGTCCAAGCAGGCGCGGAAGCGTCCAAGCAGTCGCGGAAGCGTCCAAGCAGGCGCGGAAGCGTCCAAGCAGTCGCGGAAGCGCCCAAGCAGGCGCGGTAGAGTCCAACCAGACGCGGAAGCGTCCAAGCAGTCGCGGAAGTGTCCAAGCAGGCACGGTAGCGTCCAATCAGGCGCGGAAGCATGCAAGAAGACGCAGAAGAGTCCAAGCAGGCGCGGAAGCGTCCAATCTGTCGCGGAAGCGTCCAAGCAGGCGCGGAAGCATGCAAGAAGGCGCAGAAGAGTCCAAGCGGGCGCGGAAGCGTGCAAGCAGGCGCGGAAGCGTGCAAGCAGGCGCGGAAGCGTCCAAGCAGGCGCGGTAGCGTCCAAGCAGGCGCGGAAACGTCCAAGCAGGCGCGGAAGCATGCAAGAAGACGCAGAAGAGTCCAAGCAGGCGCGGAAGCGTCCAAGCAGGCGCGGAAACGTTCAAGTAGGCGCGGCAGCATGCACGAAGGCGCAGAAGAGTCCAAGCAGGCGGGGAAGCATGCAAGCAGGCGCGGAAGCGTCCAAGCAGGCGCGGAAACGTTCAAGTAGGCGCGTCAGCATGCACGAAGGCGCAGAAGAGTCCAAGCAGGCGGGGAAGCATGCAAGCAGGCGCGGAAGCGTCCAAGCAGGCGCGGTAGCGTCCAAGCAGGCGCGGAAGCGTCCAAGAAGGCGCGGAAACGTCCAAGTAGGCGCGGAAACGTGCAAGTAGGCGCGGAAGAGTCCAAGCAGGCGCGGAACCGTGCAAGAAGGCGCGGAAGCGTCCAAGCAGGCGCAGAAGAGTCCAAGCAGGCGGGGAAGCATGCAAGCAGGCGCGGAAGCGTGCAAGCAGGCGCGGAAGCGTCCAAGCAGGCGCGGAACCGTCCAAGCAGGCGCGGAAGCGTCCAAGCATGCGTGGAAGAGTCCAAGAAGGCGCGGAAAAGTCCAAGCAGGCGCGGAAGCATGCAAGCAGGCGCGGAAGCGTCCAGGCAGGCGCGAGAACGTCCAAGTAGGGGCGGAAGCATGCATGAAGGCGCAGAAGAGTCCAAGCTGGCGCCGAAGCGTCCAAGCAGTCGCGGAAGCGTCCAAGCAGGCGTGGAAGAGTCCAAGCAGGCGCGGAAGCGTCCAAGCAGGCGCGGAAGCGTCCAAGCAGGCGCGGAAGCGTCCAAGCAGGCGCGGAAGCGTGCAAGCAGGCGCGGAAGCGTCCAAGCAGGCGCGGAAGCGTCCAAGCAGGCGCGGAACCGTGCAAGCAGGCGCGGAAGCGTCCAAGCAGGCGCGGAAGCGTCCAAGCATGCGTGGAAGAGTCCAAGCAGGCGCGGAAAAGTCCAAGCATGCGCGTAAGCGTCCAAGCAGGCGCGGAAGCGTCCAAGCAGGCGCGGAAGCGTCCAAGCATGCGCGGAAGCGTCCAAGCAGGCGCAGAAGCGTCCAAGCAGGCGCGGAAGCATCCAAGAAGACGCCGAAGAGTCCAAGCAGGCGCGGAAGCGTCCAAGAAGGCGCGGAAGCGTCCAAGCAGGCGCGGAAGCATGCAAGAAGACGCAGAAGAGCCCAAGCAGGCGCGGAAGCGTCCAAGCAGTCGCGGAAGCGTCCAAGCAGTCGCGGAAGCGTCCAAGCAGGCGCGGTAGCGTCCAAGCAGGTGCGGAAGCGTCCAAGCAGGCGCGGAAGCGTCCAAGCAGGCGCGGTAGCGTCCAAGCAGGCGCGGTAGCGTCCAAGCAGGCGCGGAAGCGTCCAAGCAGGCGCGGAAGCGTCCAAGCAGTCGCGGAAGCGTCCAAGGAGGCGCGGTAGCGTTCAACCAGGCGCGGAAACGTCCAAGCAGGCGCGGAAGCATGCAAGAAAACGCAGAAGAGTCCAAGCAGGCGCGGAAGCGTCCAAGCAGGCGCGGAAGCGTCCAAGCAGTCGTGGGAGCGTCCAAGCAGGCGCGGTAGCGTCCAAGCAGGCGCGGAAGCATGCAAGAAGACGCAGAAGAGCCCAAGCAGGCGCGGAAGCGTCCAAGCAGTCGCGGAAGCGTCCAAGCAGTCGCGGAAGCGTCCAAGCAGGCGCGGTAGCGTCCAAGCAGGTGCGGAAACGTCCAAGCAGGCGCGGAAGCATGCAAGAAGACGCAGAAGCGTCCAAGCAGTCGCGGAAACGTCCAAGCAGGCGCGGTAGCGTCCAACCAGGCGCGGAAGCGTCCAAGCAGTCGCGGAAGCGTCCAAGCAGGTGCGGAAGCGTCCAAGCAGGCGCGGAAGCGTCCAAGCAGGCGCGGTAGCGTCCAAGCAGGCGCGGTAGCGTCCAAGCAGGCGCGGAAGCGTCCAAGCAGGCGCGGAAGCGTCCAAGCAGTCGCGGAAGCGTCCAAGGAGGCGCGGTAGCGTTCAACCAGGCGCGGAAACGTCCAAGCAGGCGCGGAAGCATGCAAGAAAACGCAGAAGAGTCCAAGCAGGCGCGGAAGCGTCCAAGCAGGCGCTGAAGCGTCCAAGCAGGCGCGGAAGCGTCCAAGCAGTCGCGGAAGCGTCCAAGCAGGCGCGGAAGCGTCCAAGCAGGCGCGGAAGCGTCCGAGCAGTCGCGGAAGCGTCCGAGCAGGCGTGGAAGAGTCCAAGCAGGCGCGGAAGCGTCCGAGCAGTCGCGGAAGCGTCCAAGCAGTCGCGGAAGCGTCCACGCAGGCGCGGAAGCGTCCAAGCTGGCGCGGAAGCGTCCAAGCAGTCGTGGGAGCGTCCAAGCAGGCGCGGTAGCGTCCAAGCAGGCGCGGAAGCATGCAAGAAGACGCAGAAGAGCCCAAGCAGGCGCGGAAGCGTCCAAGCAGTCGCGGAAGCGTCCAAGCAGTCGCGGAAGCGTCCAAGCAGGCGCGGTAGCGTCCAAGCAGGTGCGGAAACGTCCAAGCAGGCGCGGAAGCATGCAAGAAGACGCAGAAGCGTCCAAGCAGTCGCGGAAACGTCCAAGCAGGCGCGGTAGCGTCCAACCAGGCGCGGAAGCGTCCAAGCAGTCGCGGAAGCGTCCAAGCAGGTGCGGAAGCGTCCAAGCAGGCGCGGAAGCGTCCAAGCAGGCGCGGAAGCGTCCAAGCAGTCGCGGCAGCGTCCAAGCAGGCGCGGTAACGTCCAAGTAGGCGCGGAAGCATGCAAGAAGGCGCGGAAGCGTCCAAGCAGGCGCGGTAGCGTCCAAGCAGGCGCGGAAACGTCCAACCAGGCGCGGAAGCATGCAAGAAGGCGCAGAAGAGTCCAAGCAGGTGCGGAAGCGTCCAAGCAGGCGCGGAAGCGTCCAAGCAGGCGCGGAAGCGTCCAAGCAGTCGCGGCAGCGTCCAAGCAGGCGCGGTAACGTCCAAGTAGGCGCGGAAGCATGCAAGAAGGCGCGGAAGCGTCCAAGCAGGCGCGGTAGCGTCCAGGCAGGCGCGGAAACGTCCAACCAGGCGCGGAAGCATGCAAGAAGGCGCAGAAGAGTCCAAGCAGTCGCGGAAGCGTCCAAGCAGGCGGGGAAGCATGCAAGCAGGCGCGGAAACATCCAAGTAGGCGCGGCAGCATGCAAGAAGGCGCAGGAGAGTCCAAGCAGTCGCGGAAGCGTCCAAGCAGTCGCGGAAGCCTCCAAGCAGGCGCGGTAGCGTCCAAGCAGGCGCGGTAGCGTCCAAGCAGGCGTGGGAGCGTCCAAGCAGGCGCGGAAGCGTCCCAGCAGGCGCGGAAGCATGCAAGAAGGCGCAGAAGAGTCCAAGCAGGCGCGGAAGCGTCCTAGCAGTCGCGGAAGAGTCCAAGCAGTCGCGGAAGCGTCCAAGCAATCGCGGAAGCGTCCAAGCAGGCGCGGAAGCGTCCAAGCAGGCGCGGAAGCGTCCAAGCAGGCGTAGGAGCGTCCAAGCAGGCGCAGAAGAGTCCAAGCAGGCGCGGAAGCGTCCAAGCAGTCGCGGAAGCGTCCAAGCAGTCGCGGAAGCGTCCAAGCAGTCGCGGAAGCGTCCAAGCAGGCGCGGAAGCGTCCAAGCATTCGCGGAAGCGTCCAAGCAGGCGTGGGAGCGTCCAAGCAGGCGCGGTAGCGTCCAAGCAGGCGCGGAAGCATGCAAGAAGACGCAGAAGAGTCCAAGCAGGTGCGGAAGCGTCCAAGCAGGCGCGGAAGCGTCCAAGCAGGCGCGGAAGAGTCCAAGCAGGCGCGGTAGCGTCCAACCAGGCGCGGATGCGTCCAAGCAGTCGCGGAAGCGTCCAAGCAGGCGCGGTAGCGTCCAAGCAGGCGCGGAAACGTCCAAGCAGGCGCGGAAGCATGCAAGAAGACGCAGAAGAGTCCAAGCAGGCGCGGAAGCGTCCACGCAGTCGCGGAAGCGTCCAAGCAGGCGTGGAAGAGTCCAAGCAGGCGTGGCAGCGTCCAAGCAGGCGCGGAAACGTCCAAGCAGGCGCGGAAGCATGCAAGAAGACGCAGAAGAGTCCAAGCAGGCGCGGAAGCGTCCAACCAGTCGCGGAAGCGTCCAAGCAGGCGCGGTAGCGTCCAAGCAGTCGCGGAAGCGTCCAAGCAGGCGCGGTAGCGTCCAAGCAGGCGCGGAAGCGTGCAAGCAGTCGCGGAAGCGTCCAAGCAGGCGCGGAAGCATGCAAGAAGACGCAGAAGAGTCCAAGCAGGCGCGGAAGCGTCCAAGCAGTCGCGGAAGCGTCCAAGCAGGCGCGGAAACGTCCAAGCAGGCGTGGAAGCGTCCAAGCAGACGCGGAAGTGTCCAAGCAGGCGCGGTAGCGTCCAACCAGGCGCGGAAGCGTCCAAGCAGGCGCGGAAGCGTCCAAGCAGGCGCGGAAGCGTCCAAGCAGTCGCGGAAGCGTCCAAGCAGGCGCGGTAGCGTCCAAGCAGGCGCGGTAGCGTCCAAGCAGGCGCGGAAACGTCCAACCAGGCGCGGAAACGTCCAACCAGGCGCGGAAGCATGCAAGAAGGCGCAGAAGAGTCCAAGCAGGTGCGGAAGCGTCCAAGCAGGCGCGGAAGCGTCCAAGCAGGCGGGGAAGCATGCAAGCAGGCGCGGAAACATCCAAGTAGGCGCGGCAGCATGCAAGAAGGCGCAGGAGAGTCCAAGCAGTCGCGGAAGCGTCCAAGCAGTCGCGGAAGCCTCCAAGCAGGCGCGGTAGCGTCCAAGCAGGCGCGGTAGCGTCCAAGCAGGCGTGGGAGCGTCCAAGCAGGCGCGGAAGCGTCCCAGCAGGCGCGGAAGCATGCAAGAAGGCGCAGAAGAGTCCAAGCAGGCGCGGAAGCGTCCTAGCAGTCGCGGAAGAGTCCAAGCAGTCGCGGAAGCGTCCAAGCAATCGCGGAAGCGTCCAAGCAGGCGCGGAAGCGTCCAAGCAGGCGCGGAAGCGTCAAAGCAGGCGTAGGAGCGTCCAAGCAGGCGCAGAAGAGTCCAAGCAGGCGCGGAAGCGTCCAAGCAGTCGCGGAAGGGTCCAAGCAGGCGCGGTAGCGTCCAAGCAGGCGCGGAAACGTCCAAGCAGGCCCGGAAGCGTCCAAGCAGGCGCGGAAGCGTCCAAGCAGTCGCGGAAGCGTCCAAGCAGTCGCGGAAGCGTCCAAGCAGGCGCGGAAGCGTCCAAGCATTCGCGGAAGCGTCCAAGCAGGCGTGGGAGCGTCCAAGCAGGCGCGGTAGCGTCCAAGCAGGCGCGGAAGCATGCAAGAAGACGCAGAAGAGTCCAAGCAGGTGCGGAAGCGTCCAAGCAGGCGCGGAAGCGTCCAAGCAGGCGCGGAAGAGTCCAAGCAGGCGCGGTAGCGTCCAACCAGGCGCGGATGCGTCCAAGCAGTCGCGGAAGCGTCCAAGCAGGCGCGGTAGCGTCCAAGCAGGCGCGGAAACGTCCAAGCAGGCGCGGAAGCATGCAAGAAGACGCAGAAGAGTCCAAGCAGGCGCGGAAGCGTCCACGCAGTCGCGGAAGCGTCCAAGCAGGCGTGGAAGAGTCCAAGCAGGCGTGGCAGCGTCCAAGCAGGCGCGGAAACGTCCAAGCAGGCGCGGAAGCATGCAAGAAGACGCAGAAGAGTCCAAGCAGGCGCGGAAGCGTCCAACCAGTCGCGGAAGCGTCCAAGCAGGCGCGGTAGCGTCCAAGCAGTCGCGGAAGCGTCCAAGCAGGCGCGGTAGCGTCCAAGCAGGCGCGGAAGCGTGCAAGCAGTCGCGGAAGCGTCCAAGCAGGCGCGGAAGCATGCAAGAAGACGCAGAAGAGTCCAAGCAGGCGCGGAAGCGTCCAAGCAGTCGCGGAAGCGTCCAAGCAGGCGCGGAAACGTCCAAGCAGGCGTGGAAGCGTCCAAGCAGACGCGGAAGTGTCCAAGCAGGCGCGGTAGCGTCCAACCAGGCGCGGAAGCGTCCAAGCAGGCGCGGAAGCGTCCAAGCAGGCGCGGAAGCGTCCAAGCAGTCGCGGAAGCGTCCAAGCAGGCGCGGTAGCGTCCAAGCAGGCGCGGTAGCGTCCAAGCAGGCGCGGAAACGTCCAACCAGGCGCGGAAACGTCCAACCAGGCGCGGAAGCATGCAAGAAGGCGCAGAAGAGTCCAAGCAGGTGCGGAAGCGTCCAAGCAGGCGCGGAAGCGTCCAAGCAGGCGCGGAAGCGTCCAAGCAGTCGCGGAAGCGTCCAAGCAGGCGCGGTAGCGTCCAAGCAGGCGCGGAAACGTCCAAGCAGGCGCGGAAGCATGCAAGAAGACGCAGAAGAGTCCAAGCAGTCGCGGAAGCGTCCAAGCAGTCGCGGAAGCGTCCAAGCAGGCGCGGTAGCGTCCAAGCAGGTGCGGAAACGTCCAAGCAGGCGCGGAAGCATGCAAGAAGACGCAGAAGCGTCCAAGCAGTCGCGGAAACGTCCAAGCAGGCGCGGTAGCGTCCAAGCAGGCGCGGAAGCGTCCAAGCAGGCGCGGAAGCGTCCTAGCAGGCGCGGTAGAGTCCAAGCAGGCGCGGAAACGTCCAAGTAGGCGCGGCAGCATGCAAGAAGGCGCAGAAGATTCCTATCAGGCGCGGAAGCGTCCAAGCAGGCGGGGAAGCATGCAAGCAGGCGCGGAAGCGTCCACGCAGGCGCGGAAACGTCCAAGTAGGCGCGGCAGCATGCAAGAAGGCGCAGAAGAGTCCAAGCAGGCGCGGAAGCGTCCAAGCAGGCGCGGTAGCGTCCAAGCAAGCGCGGAAGCGTCCAAGCAGGCGCGGAAACGTCCAAGCAGGCGTGGAAGCGTCCAAGCAGACGCGGAAGCGTCCAAGCAGGCGCGGTAGCGTCCAACCAGGCGCGGAAGCGTCCAAGCAGTCGCGGAAGCGTCCAAGCAGGCGCGGAAGCGTCCAAGCAGTCGCGGAAGCGTCCAAGCAGGCGGGGAAGCATGCAAGCAGGCGCGGAAACATCCAAGTAGGCGCGGCAGCATGCAAGAAGGCGCAGGAGAGTCCAAGCAGTCGCGGAAGCGTCCAAGCAGTCGCGGAAGCCTCCAAGCAGGCGCGGTAGCGTCCAAGCAGGCGCGGTAGCGTCCAAGCAGGCGTGGGAGCGTCCAAGCAGGCGCGGAAGCGTCCCAGCAGGCGCGGAAGCATGCAAGAAGGCGCAGAAGAGTCCAAGCAGGCGCGGAAGCGTCCTAGCAGTCGCGGAAGAGTCCAAGCAGTCGCGGAAGCGTCCAAGCAGTTGCGGAAGCGTCCAAGCAGTCGCGGAAGCGTCCAAGCAGGCGCGGTAGCGTCCAAGCAGGTGCGGAAACGTCCAAGCAGGCGCGGAAGCATGCAAGAAGACGCAGAAGCGTCCAAGCAGTCGCGGAAACGTCCAAGCAGGCGTGGTAGCGTCCAACCAGGCGCGGAAGCGTCCAAGCAGTCGCGGAAGCGTCCAAGCAGGCGCGGTAGCGTCCAAGCAGGCGCGGAAACGTCCAAGCAGGCGCGGAAGCGTCCAAGCAGGCGCGGAAGCGTCCAAGCAGTCGCGGAAGCGTCCAAGCAGGCGCGGTAGCGTCCAAGCAGGCGTGGGAGCGTCCAAGCAGGCGCGGAAGCGTCCAAGCAGGCGCGGAAGCATGCAAGAAGGCGCAGAAGAGTCCAAGCAGGCGCGGAAGCGTCCTAGCAGTCGCGGAAGAGTCCAAGCAGGCGCGGAAGCGTCCAAGCAGTCGCGGAAGCGTCCAAGCAGGCGCGGAAACGTCCAACCAGGCGCGGAAGCATGCAAGAAGGCGCAGAAGAGTCCAAGCAGGTGCGGAAGCGTCCAAGCAGGCGCGGAAGCGTCCAAGCAGTCGCGGCAGCGTCCAAGCAGGCGCGGTAACGTCCAAGTAGGCGCGGAAGCATGCAAGAAGGCGCGGAAGCGTCCAAGCAGGCGCGGTAGCGTCCAAGCAGGCGCGGAAACGTCCAACCAGGCGCGGAAGCATGCAAGAAGGCGCAGAAGAGTCCAAGCAGGTGCGGAAGCGTCCAAGCAGTCGCGGCAGCGTCCAAGCAGGCGCGGTAACGTCCAAGTAGGCGCGGAAGCATGCAAGAAGGCGCGGAAGCGTCCAAGCAGGCGCGGTAGCGTCCAAGCAGGCGCGGAAACGTCCAACCAGGCGCGGAAGCATGCAAGAAGGCGCAGAAGAGTCCAAGCAGGTGCGGAAGCGTCCAAGCAGGCGCGGAAGCGTCCAAGCAGGCGCGGAAGCGTCCAAGCAGTCGCGGCAGCGTCCAAGCAGGCGCGGTAACGTCCAAGTAGGCGCGGAAGCATGCAAGAAGGCGCGGAAGCGTCCAAGCAGGCGCGGTAGCGTCCAAGCAGGCGCGGAAACGTCCAACCAGGCGCGGAAGCATGCAAGAAGGCGCAGAAGAGTCCAAGCAGGTGCGGAAGCGTCCAAGCAGGCGCGGAAGCGTCCAAGCAGGCGCGGAAGCGTCCAAGCAGGCGCGGTAGCGTCCAACCAGGCGCGGAAGCGTCCAAGCAGTCGCGGAAGCGTCCAAGCAGGCGCGGAAGCGTCCAAGCAGTCGCGGAAGCGTCCAAGCAGGCGGGGAAGCATGCAAGCAGGCGCGGAAACATCCAAGTAGGCGCGGCAGCATGCAAGAAGGCGCAGGAGAGTCCAAGCAGTCGCGGAAGCGTCCAAGCAGTCGCGGAAGCCTCCAAGCAGGCGCGGTAGCGTCCAAGCAGGCGCGGTAGCGTCCAAGCAGGCGTGGGAGCGTCCAAGCAGGCGCGGAAGCGTCCAAGCAGGCGCGGAAGCGTCCAAGCAGGCGTGGGAGCGTCCAAGCAGGCGCAGAAGAGTCCAAGCAGGCGCGGAAGCGTCCAAGCAGTCGCGGAAGGGTCCAAGCAGGCGCGGTAGCGTCCAAGCAGGCGCGGAAACGTCCAAACAGGCCCGGAAGCGTCCAAGCAGGCGCGGAAGCGTCCAAGCAGTCGCGGAAGCGTCCAAGCAGGCGCGGAAGCGTCCAAGCAGGCGCGGAAGCGTCCAAGCAGGCGTGGGAGCGTCCAAGCAAGCGCGGAAGCCTCCAAGCAGGCGCGGAAGCGTCCAAGCAGGCGCGGTAGCGTCCAAGCAGGCGCGGAAACGTCCAAGCAGGCGCGGAAGAGTCCAAGCAGGCGCGGTAACGTCCAAGTAGGCGCGGAAGCATGCAATAAGGCGCGGAAGCGTCCAAGCAGGCGCGGTAGCGTCCAAGCAGGCGCGGAAACGTCCAACCAGGCGCGGAAGCATGCAAGAAGGCGCAGAAGAGTCCAAGCAGGTGCGGAAACGTCCAAGCAGGCGCGGAAGCGTCCAAGCAGGCGCGGAAGAGTCCAAGCAGGCGCGGTAGCGTCCAACCAGGCGCGGATGCGGCCAAGCAGTCGCGGAAGCGTCCAAGCAGGCGCGGAAGCGTCCAAGCAGGCGTGGGAGCGTCCAAGCAGGCGCGGTAGCGTCCAAGCAGGCGCGGAAGCATGCAAGAAGACGCAGAAGAGTCCAAGCAGGCGCGGAAGCGTCCAAGCAGTCGCGGAAGCGTCCAAGCAGTCGCGGAAGCGTCCAAGCAGGCGCGGTAGCGTCCAAGCAGGTGCGGAAACGTCCAAGCAGGCGCGGAAGCATGCAAGAAGACGCAGAAGCGTCCAAGCAGTCGCGGAAACGTCCAAGCAGGCGCGGTAGCGTCCAACCAGGCGCGGAAGCGTCCAAGCAGTCGCGGAAGCGTCCAAGCAGGCGCGGTAGCGTCCAAGCAGGCGCGGAAACGTCCAAGCAGGCGCGGAAGCGTCCAAGCAGGCGCGGAAGTGTCCAAGCAGTCGCGGAAGCGTCCAAGCAGGCGCGGTAGCGTCCACGCAGGCGCGGAAAAGTCCAAGTAGGCGCGGCAGCATGCAAGAAGGCGCAGAAGAGTCCAAGCAGGCGCGGAAGCGTCCAAGCAGTCGCGGAAGCGTCCAAGCAGGCGCGGTAGCGTCCAAGCTGGCGCGGAAACGTCCAAGCAGGCGCGGAAGCATGCAAGAAGGCGCAGAAGAGTCCAAGCAGGCGCGGAAGCGTCCAAGCAGGCGCGGAAGCGTCCAAGCAGGCGCGGAAGCGTCCAAGCAGGCGCGGAAGCGTCCAAGCAGGCGCGGTAGCGTCCAAGCAGTCGCGGAAGCGTCCAAGCAGGCGCGGTAGCGTCCAAGCTGGCGCGGAAACGTCCAAGCAGGCGCGGAAGCATGCAAGAAGGCGCAGAAGAGTCCAAGCAGGCGCGGAAGCGTCCAAGCAGGCGCGGAAGCGTCCAAGCAGGCGCGGTAGCGTCCAAGCTGGCGCGGAAACGTCCAATCACGCGCGGAAGCATGCAAGAAGACGCAGAAGAGTCCAAGCAGGCGCGGAAGCGTCCAAGCAGGAGGGGAAGCATGCAAGCAGGCGCGGAAGCGTCCAAGCAGGCGCGGAAGCGTCCAAGCAGGCGCGGTAGCGTCCAAGCTGGCGCGGAAACGTCCAATCAGGCGCGGAAGCATGCAAGAAGACGCAGAAGAGTCCAAGCAGGCGCGGAAGCGTCCAAGCAGGAGGGGAAGCATGCAAGCAGGCGCGGATGCGTCCAAGCAGGCGCGGAAACGTCCAAGTAGGCGCGGAAGCATGCAAGAAGGCGCAGAAGAGTCCAAGCAGGCGCGGAAGCGTCCAAGCAGGCGCGGAAACGTCCAAGTAGGCGCGGAAGCATGCAAGAAGGCGCAGAAGAGTCCAAGCAGGCGCGGAAGCGTCCAAGCAGTCGCGGTAGCGTCCAAGCAGGCGCGGAAGCATGCAAGAAGGCGCAGAAGAGTCCAAGCAGGCGCGGAAGCGTCCAAGCAGGCGCGGAAGCGTCCAAGCAGGAGGCGAAGCATGCAAGCAGGCGCGGAAGCGTTCAAGCAGGCGCGGAAACGTCCAAGTAGTCGCGGAAGCATGCAAGAAGGCGCAGAAGAGTCCAACCAGGCGCGGAAGCGTCCAAGCAGTCGCAGGAGCGTCCAAGCAGGCGCGGTAGCGTCCAACCAGGCGCGGAAGCGTCCAAGCAGTCGCGGAAGCGTCCAAGCAGGCGCGGAAGAGTCCAAGAAGTCGCGGAAGCGTCCAAGCAGGCGCGGAAGCGTCCAAGCAGGCGCGGAAGCGTCCAAGCAGGCGTGGGAGCGTCCAAGCAAGCGCGGAAGCGTCCAAGCAGGCGCGGAAGCATGCAAGAAGGCGCAGAAGAGTCCAAGCAGGCGCGGAAGCGTCCTAGCAGTCGCGGAAGAGTCCAAGCAGGCGCGGAAGCGTCCAAGCAGTCGCGGAAGCGTCCAAGCAGGCGCGGTAGCGTCCAAGCAGGCGCGGAAGCGTCCAAGCAGGCGCGGAAACGTCCAAGCAGGCGCGGAAGCATGCAAGAAGGCGCAGAAGAGTCCAAGCAGGCGCGGAAGCGTCCAAGCAGGCGCGGAAGCGTCCAAGCAGGCGCGGTAGCGTCCAAGCTGGCGCGGAAACGTCCAATCAGGCGCGGAAGCATGCAAGAAGACGCAGAAGAGTCCAAGCAGGCGCGGAAGCGTCCAAGCAGGAGGGGAAGCATGCAAGCAGGCGCGGATGCGTCCAAGCAGGCGCGGAAACGTCCAAGTAGGCGCGGAAGCATGCAAGAAGGCGCAGAAGAGTCCAAGCAGGCGCGGAAGCGTCCAAGCAGGCGCGGAAACGTCCAAGTAGGCGCGGAAGCATGCAAGAAGGCGCAGAAGAGTCCAAGCAGGCGCGGAAGCGTCCAAGCAGTCGCGGTAGCGTCCAAGCAGGCGCGGAAGCATGCAAGAAGGCGCAGAAGAGTCCAAGCAGGCGCGGAAGCGTCCAAGCAGGCGCGGAAGCGTCCAAGCAGGAGGGGAAGCATGCAAGCAGGCGCGGAAGCGTTCAAGCAGGTGCGGAAACGTCCAAGTAGTCGCGGAAGCATGCAAGAAGGCGCAGAAGAGTCCAACCAGGCGCGGAAGAGTCCAAGCAGTCGCAGGAGCGTCCAAGCAGTCGCGGAAGCGTCCAAGCAGGCGCGGTAGCGTCCAAGCAGGTGCGGAAACGTCCAAGCAGGCGCGGAAGCATGCAAGAAGACGCAGAAGCGTCCAAGCAGTCGCGGAAACGTCCAAGCAGGCGCGGTAGCGTCCAAGCAGGCGCGGAAGCGTCCAAGCAGGCGCGGAAGCGTCCTAGCAGGCGCGGTAGAGTCCAAGCAGGCGCGGAAACGTCCAAGTAGGCGCGGCAGCATGCAAGAAGGCGCAGAAGATTCCTATCAGGCGCGGAAGCGTCCAAGCAGGCGGGGAAGCATGCAAGCAGGCGCGGAAGCGTCCACGCAGGCGCGGAAACGTCCAAGTAGGCGCGGCAGCATGCAAGAAGGCGCAGAAGAGTCCAAGCAGGCGCGGAAGCGTCCAAGCAGGCGCGGTAGCGTCCAAGCAAGCGCGGAAGCGTCCAAGCAGGCGCGGAAACGTCCAAGCAGGCGTGGAAGCGTCCAAGCAGACGCGGAAGCGTCCAAGCAGGCGCGGTAGCGTCCAACCAGGCGCGGAAGCGTCCAAGCAGTCGCGGAAGCGTCCAAGCAGGCGCGGAAGCGTCCAAGCAGTCGCGGAAGCGTCCAAGCAGGCGGGGAAGCATGCAAGCAGGCGCGGAAACATCCAAGTAGGCGCGGCAGCATGCAAGAAGGCGCAGGAGAGTCCAAGCAGTCGCGGAAGCGTCCAAGCAGTCGCGGAAGCCTCCAAGCAGGCGCGGTAGCGTCCAAGCAGGCGCGGTAGCGTCCAAGCAGGCGTGGGAGCGTCCAAGCAGGCGCGGAAGCGTCCCAGCAGGCGCGGAAGCATGCAAGAAGGCGCAGAAGAGTCCAAGCAGGCGCGGAAGCGTCCTAGCAGTCGCGGAAGAGTCCAAGCAGTCGCGGAAGCGTCCAAGCAATCGCGGAAGCGTCCAAGCAGGCGCGGAAGCGTCCAAGCAGGCGCGGAAGCGTCCAAGCAGGCGTGGGAGCGTCCAAGCAGGCGCAGAAGACTCCAAGCAGGCGCGGAAGCGTCCAAGCAGTCGCGGAAGGGTCCAAGCAGGCGCGGTAGCGTCCAAGCAGGCGCGGAAACGTCCAAGCAGGCCCGGAAGCGTCCAAGCAGGCGCGGAAGCGTCCAAGCAGTCGCGGAAGCGTCCAAGCAGTCGCGGAAGCGTCCAAGCAGGCGCGGAAGCGTCCAAGCATTCGCGGAAGCGTCCAAGCAGGCGTGGGAGCGTCCAAGCAGGCGCGGTAGCGTCCAAGCAGGCGCGGAAGCATGCAAGAAGACGCAGAAGAGTCCAAGCAGGCGCGGAAGCGTCCAAGCAGTTGCGGAAGCGTCCAAGCAGTCGCGGAAGCGTCCAAGCAGGCGCGGTAGCGTCCAAGCAGGTGCGGAAACGTCCAAGCAGGCGCGGAAGCATGCAAGAAGACGCAGAAGCGTCCAAGCAGTCGCGGAAACGTCCAAGCAGGCGCGGTAGCGTCCAACCAGGCGCGGAAGCGTCCAAGCAGTCGCGGAAGCGTCCAAGCAGGCGCGGTAGCGTCCAAGCAGGCGCGGAAACGTCCAAGCAGGCGCGGAAGCGTCCAAGCAGGCGCGGAAGCGTCCAAGCAGTCGCGGAAGCGTCCAAGCAGGCGCGGTAGCGTCCAAGCAGGCGTGGGAGCGTCCAAGCAGGCGCGGAAGCGTCCAAGCAGGCGCGGAAGCATGCAAGAAGGCGCAGAAGAGTCCAAGCAGGCGCGGAAGCGTCCTAGCAGTCGCGGAAGAGTCCAAGCAGGCGCGGAAGCGTCCAAGCAGTCGCGGAAGCGTCCAACCAGGCGCGGAAGCGTCCAAGCAGTCGCGGAAGCGTCCAAGCAGGCGCGGTAACGTCCAAGTAGGCGCGGAAGCATGCAAGAAGGCGCGGAAGCGTCCAAGCAGGCGCGGTAGCGTCCAAGCAGGCGCGGAAACGTCCAAGCAGGCCCGGAAGCGTCCAAGCAGGCGCGGAAGCGTCCGAGCAGTCGCGGAAGCGTCCCAGCAGTCGCGGAAGCGTCCAAGCAGGCGCGGAAGCGTCCAAGCTGGCGCGGAAGCGTCCAAGCAGTCGTGGGAGCGTCCAAGCAGGCGCGGTAGCGTCCAAGCAGGCGCGGAAGCATGCAAGAAGACGCAGAAGAGTCCAAGCATGCGCGGAAGCGTCCAAGCAGTCGCGGAAGCGTCCAAGCAGTCGCGGAAGCGTCCAAGCAGGCGCGGTAGCGTCCAAGCAGGTGCGGAAACGTCCAAGCAGGTGCGGAAGCATGCAAGAAGACGCAGAAGCGTCCAAGCAGTCGCGGAAACGTCCAAGCAGGCGCGGTAGCGTCCAAGCAGGCGCGGAAACGTCCAAACAGGCCCGGAAGCGTCCAAGCAGGCGCGGAAGCGTCCAAGCAGTCGCGGAAGCGTCCAAGCAGGCGCGGAAGCGTCCAAGCAGGCGCGGAAGCGTCCAAGCAGGCGTGGGAGCGTCCAAGCAAGCGCGGAAGCGTCCAAGCAGGCGCGGAAGCATGCAAGAAGGCGCAGAAGAGTCCAAGCAGGCGCGGAAGCGTCCTAGCAGTCGCGGAAGAGTCCAAGCAGGCGCGGAAGCGTCCAAGCAGTCGCGGAAGCGTCCAAGCAGGCGCGGTAGCGTCAAGCAGGCGCGGTAGCGTCCAAGCAGGCGCGATAGCGTCCAAGCAGGCGCGAGAACGTCCAAGTAGGCGCGGAAGCATGCAAGAAGGCGCAGAAAAGTCCAAGCAGGCGCGGAAGCGTCCAAGCAGGCGCGGAAACGTCCATGTAGGGGCTGAAGCATGCAAGAAGGCGCAGAAGAGTCCAAACAGGCGCGGATGCGGCCAAGCAGTCGCGGAAGCGTCCAAGCAGGCGCGGAAGCGTCCAAGCAGGCGCAGAAGAGTCCAAGCAGGCGCGGAAGCGTCCAAGCAGTCGCGGAAGCGTCCAAGCAGGCGCGGTAGCGTCCAAGCAGGCGCGGAAACGTCCAAGCAGGCGCGGAAGCGTCCAAGCAGGCGCGGAAGCGTCCAAGCAGTCGCGGAAGCGTCCAAGCAGGCGCGGTAGCGTCCAAGCAGGCGCGGAAACGTCCAAGCAGGCGCGGAAGAGTCCAAGCAGGCGCGGTAACGTCCAAGTAGGCGCGGAAGCATGCAAGAAGGCGCGGAAGCGTCCAAGCAGGCGCGGTAGCGTCCAAGCAGGCGCGGAAACGTCCAAGCAGTCGTGGAAGCGTCCAAGCAGTCGCGGAAGCCTCCAAGCAGGCGCGGTAGCGTCCAAGCAGGCGCGGTAGCGTCCAAGCAGGCGCGGAAACGTCCAAGCAGGCCCGGAAGCGTCAAAGCAGGCGCGGAAGCGTCCAAGCAGTCGCGGAAGCGTCCAAGCAGTCGTGGAAGCGTCCAAGCAGGCGCGGAAGCGTCCAAGCAGGCGCGGAAGCGTCCAAGCAGGCGTGGGAGCGTCCAAGCAGGCGCGGTAGCGTCCAAGCAGGCGCGGAAGCATGCAAGAAGGCGCAGAAGAGTCCAAGCAGGCGCGGAAGCGTCCTAGCAGTCGCGGAAGAGTCCAAGCAGGCGCGGAAGCGTCCAAGCAGGCGCGGAAGCGTCCAAGCAGTCGCGGAAGCGTCCAAGCAGGCGCGGTAGCGTCCAAGCAGGCGTGGGAGCGTCCAAGCAGGCGCGGAAGCGTCCAAGCAGGCGCGGAAGCATGCAAGAAGGCGCAGAAGAGTCCAAGCAGGCGCGGAAGCGTCCTAGCAGTCGCGGAAGAGTCCAAGCAGGCGCGGAAGCGTCCAAGCAGTCGCGGAAGCGTCCAAGCAGGCGCGGAAACGTCCAACCAGGCGCGGAAGCATGCAAGAAGGCGCAGAAGAGTCCAAGCAGGTGCGGAAGCGTCCAAGCAGGCGCGGAAGCGTCCAAGCAGTCGCGGCAGCGTCCAAGCAGGCGCGGTAACGTCCAAGTAGGCGCGGAAGCATGCAAGAAGGCGCGGAAGCGTCCAAGCAGGCGCGGTAGCGTCCAAGCAGGCGCGGAAACGTCCAACCAGGCGCGGAAGCATGCAAGAAGGCGCAGAAGAGTCCAAGCAGGTGCGGAAGCGTCCAAGCAGTCGCGGCAGCGTCCAAGCAGGCGCGGTAACGTCCAAGTAGGCGCGGAAGCATGCAAGAAGGCGCGGAAGCGTCCAAGCAGGCGCGGTAGCGTCCAAGCAGGCGCGGAAACGTCCAACCAGGCGCGGAAGCATGCAAGAAGGCGCAGAAGAGTCCAAGCAGGTGCGGAAGCGTCCAAGCAGGCGCGGAAGCGTCCAAGCAGGCGCGGAAGCGTCCAAGCAGTCGCGGCAGCGTCCAAGCAGGCGCGGTAACGTCCAAGTAGGCGCGGAAGCATGCAAGAAGGCGCGGAAGCGTCCAAGCAGGCGCGGTAGCGTCCAAGCAGGCGCGGAAACGTCCAACCAGGCGCGGAAGCATGCAAGAAGGCGCAGAAGAGTCCAAGCAGGTGCGGAAGCGTCCAAGCAGGCGCGGAAGCGTCCAAGCAGGCGCGGAAGCGTCCAAGCAGGCGCGGTAGCGTCCAACCAGGCGCGGAAGCGTCCAAGCAGTCGCGGAAGCGTCCAAGCAGGCGCGGAAGCGTCCAAGCAGTCGCGGAAGCGTCCAAGCAGGCGGGGAAGCATGCAAGCAGGCGCGGAAACATCCAAGTAGGCGCGGCAGCATGCAAGAAGGCGCAGGAGAGTCCAAGCAGTCGCGGAAGCGTCCAAGCAGTCGCGGAAGCCTCCAAGCAGGCGCGGTAGCGTCCAAGCAGGCGCGGTAGCGTCCAAGCAGGCGTGGGAGCGTCCAAGCAGGCGCGGAAGCGTCCAAGCAGGCGCGGAAGCGTCCAAGCAGGCGTGGGAGCGTCCAAGCAGGCGCAGAAGAGTCCAAGCAGGCGCGGAAGCGTCCAAGCAGTCGCGGAAGGGTCCAAGCAGGCGCGGTAGCGTCCAAGCAGGCGCGGAAACGTCCAAACAGGCCCGGAAGCGTCCAAGCAGGCGCGGAAGCGTCCAAGCAGTCGCGGAAGCGTCCAAGCAGGCGCGGAAGCGTCCAAGCAGGCGCGGAAGCGTCCAAGCAGGCGTGGGAGCGTCCAAGCAAGCGCGGAAGCCTCCAAGCAGGCGCGGAAGCGTCCAAGCAGGCGCGGTAGCGTCCAAGCAGGCGCGGAAACGTCCAAGCAGGCGCGGAAGAGTCCAAGCAGGCGCGGTAACGTCCAAGTAGGCGCGGAAGCATGCAATAAGGCGCGGAAGCGTCCAAGCAGGCGCGGTAGCGTCCAAGCAGGCGCGGAAACGTCCAACCAGGCGCGGAAGCATGCAAGAAGGCGCAGAAGAGTCCAAGCAGGTGCGGAAACGTCCAAGCAGGCGCGGAAGCGTCCAAGCAGGCGCGGAAGAGTCCAAGCAGGCGCGGTAGCGTCCAACCAGGCGCGGATGCGGCCAAGCAGTCGCGGAAGCGTCCAAGCAGGCGCGGAAGCGTCCAAGCAGGCGTGGGAGCGTCCAAGCAGGCGCGGTAGCGTCCAAGCAGGCGCGGAAGCATGCAAGAAGACGCAGAAGAGTCCAAGCAGGCGCGGAAGCGTCCAAGCAGTCGCGGAAGCGTCCAAGCAGTCGCGGAAGCGTCCAAGCAGGCGCGGTAGCGTCCAAGCAGGTGCGGAAACGTCCAAGCAGGCGCGGAAGCATGCAAGAAGACGCAGAAGCGTCCAAGCAGTCGCGGAAACGTCCAAGCAGGCGCGGTAGCGTCCAACCAGGCGCGGAAGCGTCCAAGCAGTCGCGGAAGCGTCCAAGCAGGCGCGGTAGCGTCCAAGCAGGCGCGGAAACGTCCAAGCAGGCGCGGAAGCGTCCAAGCAGGCGCGGAAGTGTCCAAGCAGTCGCGGAAGCGTCCAAGCAGGCGCGGTAGCGTCCACGCAGGCGCGGAAAAGTCCAAGTAGGCGCGGCAGCATGCAAGAAGGCGCAGAAGAGTCCAAGCAGGCGCGGAAGCGTCCAAGCAGTCGCGGAAGCGTCCAAGCAGGCGCGGTAGCGTCCAAGCTGGCGCGGAAACGTCCAAGCAGGCGCGGAAGCATGCAAGAAGGCGCAGAAGAGTCCAAGCAGGCGCGGAAGCGTCCAAGCAGGCGCGGAAGCGTCCAAGCAGGCGCGGAAGCGTCCAAGCAGGCGCGGAAGCGTCCAAGCAGGCGCGGTAGCGTCCAAGCAGTCGCGGAAGCGTCCAAGCAGGCGCGGTAGCGTCCAAGCTGGCGCGGAAACGTCCAAGCAGGCGCGGAAGCATGCAAGAAGGCGCAGAAGAGTCCAAGCAGGCGCGGAAGCGTCCAAGCAGGCGCGGAAGCGTCCAAGCAGGCGCGGTAGCGTCCAAGCTGGCGCGGAAACGTCCAATCACGCGCGGAAGCATGCAAGAAGACGCAGAAGAGTCCAAGCAGGCGCGGAAGCGTCCAAGCAGGAGGGGAAGCATGCAAGCAGGCGCGGAAGCGTCCAAGCAGGCGCGGAAGCGTCCAAGCAGGCGCGGTAGCGTCCAAGCTGGCGCGGAAACGTCCAATCAGGCGCGGAAGCATGCAAGAAGACGCAGAAGAGTCCAAGCAGGCGCGGAAGCGTCCAAGCAGGAGGGGAAGCATGCAAGCAGGCGCGGATGCGTCCAAGCAGGCGCGGAAACGTCCAAGTAGGCGCGGAAGCATGCAAGAAGGCGCAGAAGAGTCCAAGCAGGCGCGGAAGCGTCCAAGCAGGCGCGGAAACGTCCAAGTAGGCGCGGAAGCATGCAAGAAGGCGCAGAAGAGTCCAAGCAGGCGCGGAAGCGTCCAAGCAGTCGCGGTAGCGTCCAAGCAGGCGCGGAAGCATGCAAGAAGGCGCAGAAGAGTCCAAGCAGGCGCGGAAGCGTCCAAGCAGGCGCGGAAGCGTCCAAGCAGGAGGCGAAGCATGCAAGCAGGCGCGGAAGCGTTCAAGCAGGCGCGGAAACGTCCAAGTAGTCGCGGAAGCATGCAAGAAGGCGCAGAAGAGTCCAACCAGGCGCGGAAGCGTCCAAGCAGTCGCAGGAGCGTCCAAGCAGGCGCGGTAGCGTCCAACCAGGCGCGGAAGCGTCCAAGCAGTCGCGGAAGCGTCCAAGCAGGCGCGGAAGAGTCCAAGAAGTCGCGGAAGCGTCCAAGCAGGCGCGGAAGCGTCCAAGCAGGCGCGGAAGCGTCCAAGCAGGCGTGGGAGCGTCCAAGCAAGCGCGGAAGCGTCCAAGCAGGCGCGGAAGCATGCAAGAAGGCGCAGAAGAGTCCAAGCAGGCGCGGAAGCGTCCTAGCAGTCGCGGAAGAGTCCAAGCAGGCGCGGAAGCGTCCAAGCAGTCGCGGAAGCGTCCAAGCAGGCGCGGTAGCGTCCAAGCAGGCGCGGAAGCGTCCAAGCAGGCGCGGAAACGTCCAAGCAGGCGCGGAAGCATGCAAGAAGGCGCAGAAGAGTCCAAGCAGGCGCGGAAGCGTCCAAGCAGGCGCGGAAGCGTCCAAGCAGGCGCGGTAGCGTCCAAGCTGGCGCGGAAACGTCCAATCAGGCGCGGAAGCATGCAAGAAGACGCAGAAGAGTCCAAGCAGGCGCGGAAGCGTCCAAGCAGGAGGGGAAGCATGCAAGCAGGCGCGGATGCGTCCAAGCAGGCGCGGAAACGTCCAAGTAGGCGCGGAAGCATGCAAGAAGGCGCAGAAGAGTCCAAGCAGGCGCGGAAGCGTCCAAGCAGGCGCGGAAACGTCCAAGTAGGCGCGGAAGCATGCAAGAAGGCGCAGAAGAGTCCAAGCAGGCGCGGAAGCGTCCAAGCAGTCGCGGTAGCGTCCAAGCAGGCGCGGAAGCATGCAAGAAGGCGCAGAAGAGTCCAAGCAGGCGCGGAAGCGTCCAAGCAGGCGCGGAAGCGTCCAAGCAGGAGGGGAAGCATGCAAGCAGGCGCGGAAGCGTTCAAGCAGGTGCGGAAACGTCCAAGTAGTCGCGGAAGCATGCAAGAAGGCGCAGAAGAGTCCAACCAGGCGCGGAAGAGTCCAAGCAGTCGCAGGAGCGTCCAAGCAGTCGCGGAAGCGTCCAAGCAGGCGCGGTAGCGTCCAAGCAGGTGCGGAAACGTCCAAGCAGGCGCGGAAGCATGCAAGAAGACGCAGAAGCGTCCAAGCAGTCGCGGAAACGTCCAAGCAGGCGCGGTAGCGTCCAAGCAGGCGCGGAAGCGTCCAAGCAGGCGCGGAAGCGTCCTAGCAGGCGCGGTAGAGTCCAAGCAGGCGCGGAAACGTCCAAGTAGGCGCGGCAGCATGCAAGAAGGCGCAGAAGATTCCTATCAGGCGCGGAAGCGTCCAAGCAGGCGGGGAAGCATGCAAGCAGGCGCGGAAGCGTCCACGCAGGCGCGGAAACGTCCAAGTAGGCGCGGCAGCATGCAAGAAGGCGCAGAAGAGTCCAAGCAGGCGCGGAAGCGTCCAAGCAGGCGCGGTAGCGTCCAAGCAAGCGCGGAAGCGTCCAAGCAGGCGCGGAAACGTCCAAGCAGGCGTGGAAGCGTCCAAGCAGACGCGGAAGCGTCCAAGCAGGCGCGGTAGCGTCCAACCAGGCGCGGAAGCGTCCAAGCAGTCGCGGAAGCGTCCAAGCAGGCGCGGAAGCGTCCAAGCAGTCGCGGAAGCGTCCAAGCAGGCGGGGAAGCATGCAAGCAGGCGCGGAAACATCCAAGTAGGCGCGGCAGCATGCAAGAAGGCGCAGGAGAGTCCAAGCAGTCGCGGAAGCGTCCAAGCAGTCGCGGAAGCCTCCAAGCAGGCGCGGTAGCGTCCAAGCAGGCGCGGTAGCGTCCAAGCAGGCGTGGGAGCGTCCAAGCAGGCGCGGAAGCGTCCCAGCAGGCGCGGAAGCATGCAAGAAGGCGCAGAAGAGTCCAAGCAGGCGCGGAAGCGTCCTAGCAGTCGCGGAAGAGTCCAAGCAGTCGCGGAAGCGTCCAAGCAGTCGCGGAAGCGTCCAAGCAGGCGCGGTAGCGTCCAAGCAGGTGCGGAAACGTCCAAGCAGGCGCGGAAGCATGCAAGAAGACGCAGAAGCGTCCAAGCAGTCGCGGAAACGTCCAAGCAGGCGCGGTAGCGTCCAACCAGGCGCGGAAGCGTCCAAGCAGTCGCGGAAGCGTCCAAGCAGGCGCGGTAGCGTCCAAGCAGGCGCGGAAACGTCCAAGCAGGCGCGGAAGCGTCCAAGCAGGCGCGGAAGCGTCCAAGCAGTCGCGGAAGCGTCCAAGCAGGCGCGGTAGCGTCCAAGCAGGCGTGGGAGCGTCCAAGCAGGCGCGGAAGCGTCCAAGCAGGCGCGGAAGCATGCAAGAAGGCGCAGAAGAGTCCAAGCAGGCGCGGAAGCGTCCTAGCAGTCGCGGAAGAGTCCAAGCAGGCGCGGAAGCGTCCAAGCAGTCGCGGAAGCGTCCAACCAGGCGCGGAAGCGTCCAAGCAGTCGCGGAAGCGTCCAAGCAGGCGCGGTAACGTCCAAGTAGGCGCGGAAGCATGCAAGAAGGCGCGGAAGCGTCCAAGCAGGCGCGGTAGCGTCCAAGCAGGCGCGGAAACGTCCAAGCAGGCCCGGAAGCGTCCAAGCAGGCGCGGAAGCGTCCGAGCAGTCGCGGAAGCGTCCCAGCAGTCGCGGAAGCGTCCAAGCAGGCGCGGAAGCGTCCAAGCTGGCGCGGAAGCGTCCAAGCAGTCGTGGGAGCGTCCAAGCAGGCGCGGTAGCGTCCAAGCAGGCGCGGAAGCATGCAAGAAGACGCAGAAGAGTCCAAGCATGCGCGGAAGCGTCCAAGCAGTCGCGGAAGCGTCCAAGCAGTCGCGGAAGCGTCCAAGCAGGCGCGGTAGCGTCCAAGCAGGTGCGGAAACGTCCAAGCAGGTGCGGAAGCATGCAAGAAGACGCAGAAGCGTCCAAGCAGTCGCGGAAACGTCCAAGCAGGCGCGGTAGCGTCCAAGCAGGCGCGGAAACGTCCAAACAGGCCCGGAAGCGTCCAAGCAGGCGCGGAAGCGTCCAAGCAGTCGCGGAAGCGTCCAAGCAGGCGCGGAAGCGTCCAAGCAGGCGCGGAAGCGTCCAAGCAGGCGTGGGAGCGTCCAAGCAAGCGCGGAAGCGTCCAAGCAGGCGCGGAAGCATGCAAGAAGGCGCAGAAGAGTCCAAGCAGGCGCGGAAGCGTCCTAGCAGTCGCGGAAGAGTCCAAGCAGGCGCGGAAGCGTCCAAGCAGTCGCGGAAGCGTCCAAGCAGGCGCGGTAGCGTCAAGCAGGCGCGGTAGCGTCCAAGCAGGCGCGATAGCGTCCAAGCAGGCGCGAGAACGTCCAAGTAGGCGCGGAAGCATGCAAGAAGGCGCAGAAAAGTCCAAGCAGGCGCGGAAGCGTCCAAGCAGGCGCGGAAACGTCCATGTAGGGGCTGAAGCATGCAAGAAGGCGCAGAAGAGTCCAAACAGGCGCGGATGCGGCCAAGCAGTCGCGGAAGCGTCCAAGCAGGCGCGGAAGCGTCCAAGCAGGCGCAGAAGAGTCCAAGCAGGCGCGGAAGCGTCCAAGCAGTCGCGGAAGCGTCCAAGCAGGCGCGGTAGCGTCCAAGCAGGCGCGGAAACGTCCAAGCAGGCGCGGAAGCGTCCAAGCAGGCGCGGAAGCGTCCAAGCAGTCGCGGAAGCGTCCAAGCAGGCGCGGTAGCGTCCAAGCAGGCGCGGAAACGTCCAAGCAGGCGCGGAAGAGTCCAAGCAGGCGCGGTAACGTCCAAGTAGGCGCGGAAGCATGCAAGAAGGCGCGGAAGCGTCCAAGCAGGCGCGGTAGCGTCCAAGCAGGCGCGGAAACGTCCAAGCAGTCGTGGAAGCGTCCAAGCAGTCGCGGAAGCCTCCAAGCAGGCGCGGTAGCGTCCAAGCAGGCGCGGTAGCGTCCAAGCAGGCGCGGAAACGTCCAAGCAGGCCCGGAAGCGTCAAAGCAGGCGCGGAAGCGTCCAAGCAGTCGCGGAAGCGTCCAAGCAGTCGTGGAAGCGTCCAAGCAGGCGCGGAAGCGTCCAAGCAGGCGCGGAAGCGTCCAAGCAGGCGTGGGAGCGTCCAAGCAGGCGCGGTAGCGTCCAAGCAGGCGCGGAAGCATGCAAGAAGGCGCAGAAGAGTCCAAGCAGGCGCGGAAGCGTCCTAGCAGTCGCGGAAGAGTCCAAGCAGGCGCGGAAGCGTCCAAGCAGTCGCGGAAGCGTCCAAGCAGGCGCGGTAGCGTCCAAGCTGGCGCGGAAACGTCCAAGCAGGCGCGGAAGCATGCAAGAAGGCGCAGAAGAGTCCAAGCAGGCGCGGAAGCGTCCAAGCAGGCGCGGAAGCGTCCAAGCAGGCGCGGTAGCGTCCAAGCTTGCGCGGAAACGTCCAAACAGGCGCGGAAGCATGCAAGAAGACGCAGAAGAGTCCAAGCAGGCGCGGAAGCGTCCAAGCAGGAGGGGAAGCATGCAAGCAGGCGCGGAAGCGTCCAAGCAGGCGCGGAAACGTCCAAGTAGGCGCGGAAGCATGCAAGAAGGCGCAGAAGAGTCCAAGCAGGCGCGGAAGCGTCCAAGCAGTCGCGGTAGCGTCCAAGCAGGCGCGGAAGCATGCAAGAAGGCGCAGAAGAGTCCAAGCAGGCGCGGAAGCGTCCAAGCAGGCGCGGAAGCGTCCAAGCAGGCGCGGTAGCGTCCAAGCAGTCGCGGAAGCGTCCAAGCAGGCGCGGTAGCGTCCAAGCTGGCGCGGAAACGTCCAAGCAGGCGCGGAAGCATGCAAGAAGGCGCAGAAGAGTCCAAGCAGGCGCGGAAGCGTCCAAGCAGGCGCGGAAGCGTCCAAGCAGGCGCGGTAGCGTCCAAGCTGGCGCGGAAACGTCCAATCAGGCGCGGAAGCATGCAAGAAGACGCAGAAGAGTCCAAGCAGGCGCGGAAGCGTCCAAGCAGGCGCGGAAGCGTCCAAGCAGGCGCGGTAGCGTCCAAGCAGTCGCGGAAGCGTCCAAGCAGGCGCGGTAGCGTCCAAGCTGGCGCGGAAACGTCCAAGCAGGCGCGGAAGCATGCAAGAAGGCGCAGAAGAGTCCAAGCAGGCGCGGAAGCGTCCAAGCAGGCGCGGAAGCGTCCAAGCAGGCGCGGTAGCGTCCAAGCTGGCGCGGAAACGTCCAATCAGGCGCGGAAGCATGCAAGAAGACGCAGAAGAGTCCAAGCAGGCGCGGAAGCGTCCAAGCAGGAGGGGAAGCATGCAAGCAGGCGCGGAAGCGTCCAAGCAGGCGCGGAAGCGTCCAAGCAGGCGCGGTAGCGTCCAAGCAGGCGCGGAAACGTCCAAGTAGGCGCGGAAGCATGCAAGAAGGCGCAGAAGAGTCCAAGCAGGCGCGGAAGCGTCCAAGCAGTCGCGGTAGCGTCCAAGCAGGCGCGGAAGCATGCAAGAAGGCGCAGAAGAGTCCAAGCAGGCGCGGAAGCGTCCAAGCAGGCGCGGAAGCGTCCAAGCAGGAGGGGTAGCATGCAAGCAGGCGCGGAAGCGTTCAAGCAGGCGCGGAAACGTCCAAGTAGTCGCGGAAGCATGCAAGAAGGCGCAGAAGAGTCCAACCAGGCGCGGAAGCGTCCAAGCAGTCGCAGGAGCGTCCAAGCAGGCGCGGTAGCGTCCAACCAGGCGCGGAAGCGTCCAAGCAGTCGCGGAAGCGTCCAAGCAGGCGCGGAAGAGTCCAAGAAGTCGCGGAAGCGTCCAAGCAGGCGCGGAAGCGTCCAAGCAGGCGCGGAAGCGTCCAAGCAGGCGTGGGAGCGTCCAAGCAAGCGCGGAAGCGTCCAAGCAGGCGCGGAAGCATGCAAGAAGGCGCAGAAGAGTCCAAGCAGGCGCGGAAGCGTCCTAGCAGTCGCGGAAGAGTCCAAGCAGGCGCGGAAGCGTCCAAGCAGTCGCGGAAGCGTCCAAGCAGGCGCGGTAGCGTCCAAGCAGGCGCGGAAGCGTCCAAGCAGGCGCGGAAGCGTCCAAGCAGGCGCGGTAGCGTCCAAGCTGGCGCGGAAACGTCCAATCAGGCGCGGAAGCATGCAAGAAGACGCAGAAGAGTCCAAGCAGGCGCGGAAGCGTCCAAGCAGGAGGGGAAGCATGCAAGCAGGCGCGGATGCGTCCAAGCAGGCGCGGAAACGTCCAAGTAGGCGCGGAAGCATGCAAGAAGGCGTAGAAGAGTCCAAGCAGGCGCGGAAGCGTCCAAGCAGGCGCGGAAACGTCCAAGTAGGCGCGGAAGCATGCAAGAAGGCGCAGAAGAGTCCAAGCAGGCGCGGAAGCGTCCAAGCAGGCGTGGGAGCGTCCAAGCAGGCGCGGTAGCGTCCAAGCAGGCGCGGAAGCATGCAAGAAGACGCAGAAGAGTCCAAGCATGCGCGGAAGCGTCCAAGCAGTCGCGGAAGCGTCCAAGCAGTCGCGGAAGCGTCCAAGCAGGCGCGGTAGCGTCCAAGCAGGTGCGGAAACGTCCAAGCAGGCGCGGAAGCATGCAAGAAGACGCAGAAGCGTCCAAGCAGTCGCGGAAACGTCCAAGCAGGCGCGGTAGCGTCCAACCAGGCGCGGAAGCGTCCAAGCAGGCGCGGAAGCATGCAAGAAGGCGCAGAAGAGTCCAAGCAGGCGCGGAAGCGTCCAAGCAGGCGCGGAAGCGTCCAAGCAGGAGGGGAAGCATGCAAGCAGGCGCGGAAGCGTTCAAGCAGGCGCGGAAACGTCCAAGTAGTCGCGGAAGCATGCAAGAAGGCGCAGAAGAGTCCAACCAGGCGCGGAAGCGTCCAAGCAGTCGCAGGAGCGTCCAAGCAGGCGCGGTAGCGTCCAACCAGGCGCGGAAGCGTCCAAGCAGTCGCGGAAGCGTCCAAGCAGGCGCGGAAGAGTCCAAGAAGTCGCGGAAGCGTCCAAGCAGGCGCGGAAGCGTCCAAGCAGGCGCGGTAGCGTCCAAGCTGGCGCGGAAACGTCCAATCAGGCGCGGAAGCATGCAAGAAGACGCAGAAGAGTCCAAGCAGGCGCGGAAGCGTCCAAGCAGTCGCGGAAGCGTCCAAGCAGGCGCGGAAGCGTCCAAGCAGGAGGGGAAGCATCCAAGCAGGCGCGGAAGCGTCCAAGCAGGCGCGGTAGCGTCCAAGCTGGCGCGGAAACGTCCAATCAGGCGCGGAAGCGTCCAAGCAGGCGTGGGAGCGTCCAAGCAGGCGCGGTAGCGTCCAAGCTGGCGCGGAAACGTCCAATCAGGCGCGGAAGCATGCAAGAAGACGCAGAAGAGTCCAAGCAGGCGCGGAAGCGTCCAAGCAGGAGGGGAAGCATGCAAGCAGGCGCGGATGCGATAAGCAGGCGCGGAAACGTCCAAGTAGGCGCGGAAGCATGCAAGAAGGCGCAGAAGAGTCCAAGCAGGCGCGGAAGCGTCCAAGCAGGCGTGGGAGCGTCCAAGCAGGCGCGGTAGCGTCCAAGCTGGCGCGGAAACGTCCAATCAGGCGCGGAAGCATGCAAGAAGACGCAGAAGAGTCCAAGCAGGCGCGGAAGCGTCCAAGCAGGAGGGGAAGCATGCAAGCAGGCGCGGATGCGATAAGCAGGCGCGGAAACGTCCAAGTAGGCGCGGAAGCATGCAAGAAGGCGCAGAAGAGTCCAACCAGGCGCGGAAGCGTCCAAGCAGTCGCAGGAGCGTCCAAGCAGGCGCGGTAGCGTCCAACCAGGCGCGGAAGCGTCCAAGCAGTCGCGGAAGCGTCCAAGCAGTCGCGGAAGAGTCCAAGAAGTCGCGGAAGCGTCCAAGCAGGCGCGGTAGCGTCCAAGCAGGCGCGGAAGCGTCCAAGCAGGCGCGGAAACGTCCAAGCAGGCGCGGAAGCATGCAAGAAGACGCAGAAGAGTTCAAGCAGGCGCGGTAGCGTCCAAGCAGGCGCGGAAGCGTCCAAGCAGTCGCGGAAGCGTCCAAGCAGTCGCGGAAGAGTCCAAGCAGGCGCGGCAGTGTCCAAGCAGGCGCGGAAACGTCCAAGCAGGCGCGGAAGCATGCAAGAAGACGCAGAAGAGTCCAAGCAGGCGCGGAAGCGTCCAAGCAGGAGGGGAGCATGCAAGCAGGCGCGGTAGTGTCCAACCTGGCGCGGAAACGTCCAAGCAGGCGCGGAAGCATGCAAGAAGGCGCAGAAGAGTCCAAGCAGGCGCGGAAGCATGCAAGAAGACGCAGAATAGTCCAAGCAGGCGCGGAAGCGTCCAAGCAGTCGCGGAAGCGTCCAAGCAGGCGCGGAAGCGTCCAACCAGGTGCGGAAGCGTCCAAGCAGTCGCGGAAGCGTCCAAGCAGGCGCGGAAACATCCAAGTAGGCGCGGCAGCATGCAAGGAGGCGCAGAAGAGTCCAAGCAGTCGCGGAAGCGTCCAAGCAGGCGCGGTAGCGTCCAACCAGGCGCGGATGCGTCCAAGCAGTCGCGGAAGCGTCCAAGCAGGCGCGGTAGCGTCCAAGCAGGCGCGGAAACGTCCAAGCAGGCGCGGAAGCATGCAAGAAGACGCAGAAGAGTCCAAGCAGGCGCGGAAGCGTCCAAGCAGGAGGGGAAGCATGCAAGCAGGCGCGGAAGCGTCCAAGCAGGCGCGGAAACGTCCAAGCAGGCGCGGAAGCGTCCAAGCAGTCGCAGAAGCGTCCAAGCAGGCGCGGTAGCGTCCAAGCAGGCGCGGAAGCGTCCAAACAGGCGCGGCAGGGTCCAAGCAGGCGCGGAAACGTCCAAGCAGGCGCGGAAGCATGCAAGAAGACGCAGAACAGTCCAAGCAGGCGCGGAAGCGTCCAAGCAGTCGCGGAAGCGTCCAAGCAGTCGCGGAAGCGTCCAAGCAGGCGCGGAAGAGTCCAAGAAGTCGCGGAAGCGTCCAAGCAGGCGCGGTAGCGTCCAAGCAGGCGCGGAAGCGTCCAAGCAGGCGCGGAAACGTCCAAGCAGGCGCGGAAGCATGCAAGAAGACGCAGAAGAGTTCAAGCAGGCGCGGAAGCGTCCAAGCAGTCGCGGAAGCGTCCAAGCAGGCGCGGAAGCATGCAAGAAGGCGCAGAAGAGTCCAAGCAGGCGCGGAAGCGTCCAAGCAGGCGCGGAAGCGTCCAAGCAGGCGCGGTAGCGTCCAAGCTGGCGCGGAAACGTCCAATCAGGCGCGGAAGCATGCAAGAAGACGCAGAAGAGTCCAAGCAGGCGCGGAAGCGTCCAAGCAGGAGGGGAAGCATGCAAGCAGGCGCGGAAGCGTCCAAGCAGGCGCGGAAACGTCCAAGTAGGCGCGGAAGCATGCAAGAAGGCGCAGAAGAGTCCAAGCAGGCGCGGAAGCGTCCAAGCAGGCGCGGAAACGTCCAAGTAGGCGCGGAAGCATGCAAGAAGGCGCAGAAGAGTCCAAGCAGGCGCGGAAGCGTCCACGCAGTCGCGGTAGCGTCCAAGCAGGCGCGGAAGCATGCAAGAAGGCGCAGAAGAGTCCAAGCAGGCGCGGAAGCGTCCAAGCAGGCGCGGAAGCGTCCAAGCAGGAGGGGTAGCATGCAAGCAGGCGCGGAAGCGTCCAAGCAGGCGCGGAAACGTCCAAGTAGTCGCGGAAGCATGCAAGAAGGCGCAGAAGAGTCCAACCAGGCGCGGAAGCGTCCAAGCAGTCGCAGGAGCGTCCAAGCAGGCGCGGTAGCGTCCAAGCAGGCGCGGAAGCGTCCAAGCAGGCGCGGAAACGTCCAAGCAGGCGCGGAAGCATGCAAGAAGACGCAGAAGAGTTCAAGCAGGCGCGGAAGCGTCCAAGCAGTCGCGGAAGCGTCCAAGCAGGCGCGGTAGCGTCCAAGCAGTCGCGGAAGCGTCCAAGCAGGCGCGGTAGCGTCCAAGCAGGCGCGGAAGCGTCCAAGCAGTCGCGGAAGCGTCCAAGCAGGCGCGGACGCATGCAAGGAGGCGCGGAAGCGTCCAAGCAGTCGCGGAAGCGTCCAAGCAGTCGCGGAAGCATGCAAGCAGGCGCGGAAGCGTCCAGGCAGGCACGGAAGCGACCAAGCAGTCGCGGTAGCGTCCAACCAGGCGCGGAAGCGTCCAAGAAGTCGAGGAAGCGTCCAAACAGGCGCGGAAGCATGCAAGAAGACGCAGAATAGTCCAAGCAGGCACGGAAGCGTCCAAGCAGTCGCGGAAGCGTCCAAGCAGGCACGGTAGCGTCCAAGCAGTCGCGGAAGAGTCCAAGCAGGCGCGGCAGTGTCCAAGCAGGCGCGGAAACGTCCAAGCAGGCGCGGAAGCATGCAAGAAGACGCAGAAGAGTCCAAGCAGGCGCGGAAGCGTCCAAGCAGGAGGGGAGCATGCAAGCAGGCGCGGTAGTGTCCAACCTGGCGCGGAAACGTCCAAGCAGGCGCGGAAGCATGCAAGAAGGCGCAGAAGAGTCCAAGCAGGCGCGGAAGCATGCAAGAAGACGCAGAATAGTCCAAGCAGGCGCGGAAGCGTCCAAGCAGTCGCGGAAGCGTCCAAGCAGGCGCGGAAGCGTCCAACCAGGTGCGGAAGCGTCCAAGCAGTCGCGGAAGCGTCCAAGCAGGCGCGGAAACATCCAAGTAGGCGCGGCAGCATGCAAGGAGGCGCAGAAGAGTCCAAGCAGTCGCGGAAGCGTCCAAGCAGGCGCGGTAGCGTCCAACCAGGCGCGGATGCGTCCAAGCAGTCGCGGAAGCGTCCAAGCAGGCGCGGTAGCGTCCAAGCAGGCGCGGAAACGTCCAAGCAGGCGCGGAAGCATGCAAGAAGACGCAGAAGAGTCCAAGCAGGCGCGGAAGCGTCCAAGCAGGAGGGGAAGCATGCAAGCAGGCGCGGAAGCGTCCAAGCAGGCGCGGAAACGTCCAAGTAGGCGCGGAAGCATGCAAGAAGGCGCAGAAGAGTCCAAGCAGGCGCGGAAGCGTCCAAGCAGTCGCAGAAGCGTCCAAGCAGGCGCGGTAGCGTCCAAGCAGGCGCGGAAGCGTCCAAACAGGCGCGGCAGGGTCCAAGCAGGCGCGGAAACGTCCAAGCAGGCGCGGAAGCATGCAAGAAGACGCAGAACAGTCCAAGCAGGCGCGGAAGCGTCCAAGCAGTCGCGGAAGCGTCCAAGCAGGCGCGGTAGCGTCCAAGCAGGCGCGGAAGAGTCCAAGCAGGAGGGGAAGCGTCCAAGCAGTCGCAGAAGCGTCCAAGCAGGCGCGGTAGCGTCCAAGCAGGCGCGGAAGCGTCCAAACAGGCGCGGCAGGGTCCAAGCAGGCGCGGAAACGTCCAAGCAGGCGCGGAAGCGTCCAAGCAGACGCGGAAGCGTCCAAGCAGGCGCGGAAGTGTCCAAGCAGGCGCGGTAGAGTCCAAGCAGGCGCGGAAACGTCCAAGTAGGCGCGGAAGCATGCAAGAAGGCGCAGAAGAGTCCAAGCAGGCGCAGAAGAGTCCAAGCAGGCGCGGAAGCGTCCAAGCAGTCGCGGAAGCGTCCAAGCAGGCGCGCTAGCGTCCAAGCAGGCGCGGAAACCTCCAAGCAGGCGCGGAAGCATGCAAGAAGACGTAGAAGAGTCCAAGCAGGCGCGGAAGCGTCCAAGCAGGCGGGGAAGCATGCAAGCAGGCGCGGAAGCGTCCAAGCAGGCGCGGAAGCGTCCAAGCAGGCGCGGAAGCGTCCAAGCAGGCGCGGTAGCGTCCAAGCTGGCGCGGAAACGTCCAATCAGGCGCGGAAGCATGCAAGAAGACGCAGAAGAGTCCAAGCAGGCGCGGAAGCGTCCAAGCAGGAGGGGAAGCATGCAAGCAGGCGCGGAAGCGTCCAAGCAGGCGCGGAAACGTCCAAGTAGGCGCGGAAGCATGCAAGAAGGCGCAGAAGAGTCCAAGCAGGCGCGGAAGCGTCCAAGCAGGCGCGGAAACGTCCAAGTAGGCGCGGAAGTATGCAAGAAGGCGCAGAAGAGTCCAAGCAGGCGCGGAAGCGTCCACGCAGTCGCGGTAGCGTCCAAGCAGGCGCGGAAGCATGCAAGAAGGCGCAGAAGAGTCCAAGCAGGCGCGGAAGCGTCCAAGCAGGCGCGGAAGCGTCCAAGCAGGAGGGGAAGCATGCAAGCAGGCGCGGAAGCGTCCAAGCAGGCGCGGAAGCGTCCAAGCAGGCGCGGAAGAGTCCAAGAAGTCGCGGAAGCGTCCAAGCAGGCGCGGTAGCGTCCAAGCAGGCGCGGAAGCGTCCAAGCAGGCGCGGAAACGTCCAAGCAGGCGCGGAAGCATGCAAGAAGACGCAGAAGAGTTCAAGCAGGCGCAGTAGCGTCCAAGCAGGCGCGGAAGCGTCCAAGCAGTCGCGGAAGCGTCCAAGCAGTCGCGGAAGCGTCCAAGCAGGCGCGGCAGCATGCAAGAAGACGCAGAAGAGTCCAAGCAGGCGCGGAAGCGTCCAAGCAGGAGGGGAAGCATGCAAGCAGGCGCGGAAGCGTCCAAGCAGGCGCGGAAACATCCAAGTAGGCGCGGCAGCATGCAAGAAGTCGCAGAAGACTCCAAACAGTCGCGGAAGCGTCCAAGCAGGCGGGGAAGCATGCAAGCAGGCGCGGAAGCGTCCAAGCAGGCGCGGAAACGTCCAAGCAGGCGCGGAAGCATGCAAGAAGACGAAGAAGAGTCCAAGCAGGCGCGGAAGCGTCCAAGCAGGCGCGGAAGCGTCCAAGCAGGCGCAGAAACGTCCAAGCAGGCGCGGAAGCATTCAAAAAGGCGTAGAAGAGTCCAAGCAGGCGCGGTAGGGTCCAAGCAGGCGCGGTAGCGTCCAAGCAGGCGCGGAAACGTCCAAGCAGGCGCGGTAGCGTCCAAGCTGGCGCGGAAACGTCCAATCAGGCGCGGAAGCATGCAAGAAGACGCAGAAGAGTCCAAGCAGGCGCGGAAGCGTCCAAGCAGGCGCGGAAGCGTCCAAGCAGGCGCGGAAACGTCCAAGCAGTCGCGGAAGCGTCCAAGCAGGCGCGGAAACATCCAAGTAGGCGCGGCAGCATGCAAGGAGGCGCAGAAGAGTCCAAGCAGTCGCGGAAGCGTCCAAGCAGGAGGGGAAGCATGCAAGCAGGCGCGGAAGCGTCCAAGCAGGCGCGGAAACATCCAAGTAGGCGCGGCAGCATGCAAGAAGTCGCAGAAGACTCCAAACAGTCGCGGAAGCGTCCAAGCAGGCGGGGAAGCATGCAAGCAGGCGCGGAAGCGTCCAAGCAGGCGCGGAAACGTCCAAGCAGCCGCGGAAGCATGCAAGAAGACGAAGAAGAGTCCAAGCAGGCGCGGAAGCGTCCAAGCAGGCGCGGAAGCGTCCAAGCAGGCGCGGAAACGTCCAAGCAGGCGCGGAAGCATTCAAAAAGGCGTAGAAGAGTCCAAGCAGGCGCGGTAGGGTCCAAGCAGGCGCGGTAGCGTCCAAGCAGGCGCGGAAACGTCCAAGCAGGCGCGGTAGCGTCCAAGCTGGCGCGGAAACGTCCAATCAGGCGCGGAAGCATGCAAGAAGACGCAGAAGAGTCCAAGCAGGCGCGGAAGCGTCCAAGCAGGCGCGGAAGCGTCCAAGCAGGCGCGGAAACGTCCAAGCAGTCGCGGAAGCGTCCAAGCAGGCGCGGAAACATCCAAGTAGGCGCGGCAGCATGCAAGGAGGCGCAGAAGAGTCCAAGCAGTCGCGGAAGCGTCCAAGCAGGCGCGGAAACGTCCAAGTAGGCGCGGAAGCATGCAAGAAGGCGCAGAAGAGTCCAAGCAGGCGCGGAAGCGTCCACGCAGTCGCGGTAGCGTCCAAGCAGGCGCGGAAGCATGCAAGAAGGCGCAGAAGAGTCCAAGCAGGCGCGGAAGCGTCCAAGCAGGCGCGGAAGCGTCCAAGCAGGAGGGGAAGCATGCAAGCAGGCGCGGAAGCGTCCAAGCAGGCGCGGAAACGTCCAAGTAGTCGCGGAAGCATGCAAGAAGGCGCAGAAGAGTCCAACCAGGCGCGGAAGCGTCCAAGCAGTCGCAGGAGCGTCCAAGCAGGCGCGGTAGCGTCCAACCAGGCGCGGAAGCGTCCAAGCAGTCGCGGAAGCGTCCAAGCAGGCGCGGAAGAGTCCAAGAAGTCGCGGAAGCGTCCAAGCAGGCGCGGTAGCGTCCAAGCAGGCGCGGAAGCGTCCAAGCAGGCGCGGAAACGTCCAAGCAGTCGCGGAAGCGTCCAAGCAGGCGCGGACGCATGCAAGGAGGCGCGGAAGCGTCCAAGCAGTCGCGGAAGCGTCCAAGCAGTCGCGGAAGCATGCAAGCAGGCGCGGAAGCGTCCAGGCAGGCGCGGAAGCGTCCAAGAAGTCGAGGAAGCGTCCAAACAGGCGCGGAAGCATGCAAGAAGACGCAGAATAGTCCAAGCAGGCACGGAAGCGTCCAAGCAGTCGCGGAAGCGTCCAAGCAGGCACGGTAGCGTCCAAGCAGTCGCGGAAGAGTCCAAGCAGGCGCGGCAGTGTCCAAGCAGGCGCGGAAACGTCCAAGCAGGCGCGGAAGCATGCAAGAAGACGCAGAAGAGTCCAAGCAGGCGCGGAAGCGTCCAAGCAGGAGGGGAGCATGCAAGCAGGCGCGGTAGTGTCCAACCTGGCGCGGAAACGTCCAAGCAGGCGCGGAAGCATGCAAGAAGGCGCAGAAGAGTCCAAGCAGGCGCGGAAGCATGCAAGAAGACGCAGAATAGTCCAAGCAGGCGCGGAAGCGTCCAAGCAGTCGCGGAAGCGTCCAAGCAGGCGCGGAAGCGTCCAACCAGGTGCGGAAGCGTCCAAGCAGTCGCGGAAGCGTCCAAGCAGGCGCGGAAACATCCAAGTAGGCGCGGCAGCATGCAAGGAGGCGCAGAAGAGTCCAAGCAGTCGCGGAAGCGTCCAAGCAGGCGCGGTAGCGTCCAACCAGGCGCGGATGCGTCCAAGCAGTCGCGGAAGCGTCCAAGCAGGCGCGGTAGCGTCCAAGCAGGCGCGGAAACGTCCAAGCAGGCGCGGAAGCATGCAAGAAGACGCAGAAGAGTCCAAGCAGGCGCGGAAGCGTCCAAGCAGGAGGGGAAGCATGCAAGCAGGCGCGGAAGCGTCCAAGCAGGCGCGGAAACGTCCAAGTAGGCGCGGAAGCATGCAAGAAGGCGCAGAAGAGTCCAAGCAGGCGCGGAAGCGTCCAAGCAGTCGCAGAAGCGTCCAAGCAGGCGCGGTAGCGTCCAAGCAGGCGCGGAAGCGTCCAAACAGGCGCGGCAGGGTCCAAGCAGGCGCGGAAACGTCCAAGCAGGCGCGGAAGCATGCAAGAAGACGCAGAACAGTCCAAGCAGGCGCGGAAGCGTCCAAGCAGTCGCGGAAGCGTCCAAGCAGGCGCGGTAGCGTCCAAGCAGGCGCGGAAGAGTCCAAGCAGGAGGGGAAGCGTCCAAGCAGTCGCAGAAGCGTCCAAGCAGGCGCGGTAGCGTCCAAGCAGGCGCGGAAGCGTCCAAACAGGCGCGGCAGGGTCCAAGCAGGCGCGGAAACGTCCAAGCAGGCGCGGAAGCGTCCAAGCAGACGCGGAAGCGTCCAAGCAGGCGCGGAAGTGTCCAAGCAGGCGCGGTAGAGTCCAAGCAGGCGCGGAAACGTCCAAGTAGGCGCGGAAGCATGCAAGAAGGCGCAGAAGAGTCCAAGCAGGCGCAGAAGAGTCCAAGCAGGCGCGGAAGCGTCCAAGCAGTCGCGGAAGCGTCCAAGCAGGCGCGCTAGCGTCCAAGCAGGCGCGGAAACCTCCAAGCAGGCGCGGAAGCATGCAAGAAGACGTAGAAGAGTCCAAGCAGGCGCGGAAGCGTCCAAGCAGGCGGGGAAGCATGCAAGCAGGCGCGGAAGCGTCCAAGCAGGCGCGGAAGCGTCCAAGCAGGCGCGGAAGCGTCCAAGCAGGCGCGGTAGCGTCCAAGCTGGCGCGGAAACGTCCAATCAGGCGCGGAAGCATGCAAGAAGACGCAGAAGAGTCCAAGCAGGCGCGGAAGCGTCCAAGCAGGAGGGGAAGCATGCAAGCAGGCGCGGAAGCGTCCAAGCAGGCGCGGAAACGTCCAAGTAGGCGCGGAAGCATGCAAGAAGGCGCAGAAGAGTCCAAGCAGGCGCGGAAGCGTCCAAGCAGGCGCGGAAACGTCCAAGTAGGCGCGGAAGTATGCAAGAAGGCGCAGAAGAGTCCAAGCAGGCGCGGAAGCGTCCACGCAGTCGCGGTAGCGTCCAAGCAGGCGCGGAAGCATGCAAGAAGGCGCAGAAGAGTCCAAGCAGGCGCGGAAGCGTCCAAGCAGGCGCGGAAGCGTCCAAGCAGGAGGGGAAGCATGCAAGCAGGCGCGGAAGCGTCCAAGCAGGCGCGGAAACGTCCAAGTAGTCGCGGAAGCATGCAAGAAGGCGCAGAAGAGTCCAACCAGGCGCGGAAGCGTCCAAGCAGTCGCAGGAGCGTCCAAGCAGGCGCGGTAGCGTCCAACCAGGCGCGGAAGCGTCCAAGCAGTCGCGGAAGCGTCCAAGCAGGCGCGGAAGAGTCCAAGAAGTCGCGGAAGCGTCCAAGCAGGCGCGGTAGCGTCCAAGCAGGCGCGGAAGCGTCCAAGCAGGCGCGGAAACGTCCAAGCAGGCGCGGAAGCATGCAAGAAGACGCAGAAGAGTTCAAGCAGGCGCGGTAGCGTCCAAGCAGGCGCGGAAGCGTCCAAGCAGTCGCGGAAGCGTCCAAGCAGGCGCGGAAGCGTCCAAGCAGGCGCGGCAGCATGCAAGAAGACGCAGAAGAGTCCAAGCAGGCGCGGAAGCGTCCAAGCAGGAGGGGAAGCATGCAAGCAGGCGCGGAAGCGTCCAAGCAGGCGCGGAAACATCCAAGTAGGCGCGGCAGCATGCAAGAAGTCGCAGAAGACTCCAAACAGTCGCGGAAGCGTCCAAGCAGGCGGGGAAGCATGCAAGCAGGCGCGGAAGCGTCCAAGCAGGCGCGGAAACGTCCAAGCAGGCGCGGAAGCATGCAAGAAGACGAAGAAGAGTCCAAGCAGGCGCGGAAGCGTCCAAGCAGGCGCGGAAGCGTCCAAGCAGGCGCAGAAACGTCCAAGCAGGCGCGGAAGCATTCAAAAAGGCGTAGAAGAGTCCAAGCAGGCGCGGTAGGGTCCAAGCAGGCGCGGTAGCGTCCAAGCAGGCGCGGAAACGTCCAAGCAGGCGCGGTAGCGTCCAAGCTGGCGCGGAAACGTCCAATCAGGCGCGGAAGCATGCAAGAAGACGCAGAAGAGTCCAAGCAGGCGCGGAAGCGTCCAAGCAGGCGCGGAAGCGTCCAAGCAGGCGCGGAAACGTCCAAGCAGTCGCGGAAGCGTCCAAGCAGGCGCGGAAACATCCAAGTAGGCGCGGCAGCATGCAAGGAGGCGCAGAAGAGTCCAAGCAGTCGCGGAAGCGTCCAAGCAGGAGGGGAAGCATGCAAGCAGGCGCGGAAGCGTCCAAGCAGGCGCGGAAACATCCAAGTAGGCGCGGCAGCATGCAAGAAGTCGCAGAAGACTCCAAACAGTCGCGGAAGCGTCCAAGCAGGCGGGGAAGCATGCAAGCAGGCGCGGAAGCGTCCAAGCAGGCGCGGAAACGTCCAAGCAGGCGCGGAAGCATGCAAGAAGACGAAGAAGAGTCCAAGCAGGCGCGGAAGCGTCCAAGCAGGCGCGGAAGCGTCCAAGCAGGCGCGGAAACGTCCAAGCAGGCGCGGAAGCATTCAAAAAGGCGTAGAAGAGTCCAAGCAGGCGCGGTAGGGTCCAAGCAGGCGCGGTAGCGTCCAAGCAGGCGCGGAAACGTCCAAGCAGGCGCGGTAGCGTCCAAGCTGGCGCGGAAACGTCCAATCAGGCGCGGAAGCATGCAAGAAGACGCAGAAGAGTCCAAGCAGGCGCGGAAGCGTCCAAGCAGGCGCGGAAGCGTCCAAGCAGGCGCGGAAACGTCCAAGCAGTCGCGGAAGCGTCCAAGCAGGCGCGGAAACATCCAAGTAGGCGCGGCAGCATGCAAGGAGGCGCAGAAGAGTCCAAGCAGTCGCGGAAGCGTCCAAGCAGGCGCGGAAACGTCCAAGTAGGCGCGGAAGCATGCAAGAAGGCGCAGAAGAGTCCAAGCAGGCGCGGAAGCGTCCACGCAGTCGCGGTAGCGTCCAAGCAGGCGCGGAAGCATGCAAGAAGGCGCAGAAGAGTCCAAGCAGGCGCGGAAGCGTCCAAGCAGGCGCGGAAGCGTCCAAGCAGGAGGGGAAGCATGCAAGCAGGCGCGGAAGCGTCCAAGCAGGCGCGGAAACGTCCAAGTAGTCGCGGAAGCATGCAAGAAGGCGCAGAAGAGTCCAACCAGGCGCGGAAGCGTCCAAGCAGTCGCAGGAGCGTCCAAGCAGGCGCGGTAGCGTCCAACCAGGCGCGGAAGCGTCCAAGCAGTCGCGGAAGCGTCCAAGCAGGCGCGGAAGAGTCCAAGAAGTCGCGGAAGCGTCCAAGCAGGCGCGGTAGCGTCCAAGCAGGCGCGGAAGCGTCCAAGCAGGCGCGGAAACGTCCAAGCAGTCGCGGAAGCGTCCAAGCAGGCGCGGACGCATGCAAGGAGGCGCGGAAGCGTCCAAGCAGTCGCGGAAGCGTCCAAGCAGTCGCGGAAGCATGCAAGCAGGCGCGGAAGCGTCCAGGCAGGCGCGGAAGCGACCAAGCAGTCGCGGTAGCGTCCAACCAGGCGCGGAAGCGTCCAAGAAGTCGAGGAAGCGTCCAAACAGGCGCGGAAGCATGCAAGAAGACGCAGAATAGTCCAAGCAGGCACGGAAGCGTCCAAGCAGTCGCGGAAGCGTCCAAGCAGGCACGGTAGCGTCCAAGCAGTCGCGGAAGAGTCCAAGCAGGCGCGGCAGTGTCCAAGCAGGCGCGGAAACGTCCAAGCAGGCGCGGAAGCATGCAAGAAGACGCAGAAGAGTCCAAGCAGGCGCGGAAGCGTCCAAGCAGGAGGGGAGCATGCAAGCAGGCGCGGTAGTGTCCAACCTGGCGCGGAAACGTCCAAGCAGGCGCGGAAGCATGCAAGAAGGCGCAGAAGAGTCCAAGCAGGCGCGGAAGCATGCAAGAAGACGCAGAATAGTCCAAGCAGGCGCGGAAGCGTCCAAGCAGTCGCGGAAGCGTCCAAGCAGGCGCGGAAGCGTCCAACCAGGTGCGGAAGCGTCCAAGCAGTCGCGGAAGCGTCCAAGCAGGCGCGGAAACATCCAAGTAGGCGCGGCAGCATGCAAGGAGGCGCAGAAGAGTCCAAGCAGTCGCGGAAGCGTCCAAGCAGGCGCGGTAGCGTCCAACCAGGCGCGGATGCGTCCAAGCAGTCGCGGAAGCGTCCAAGCAGGCACGGTAGCGTCCAAGCAGGCGCGGAAACGTCCAAGCAGGCGCGGAAGCATGCAAGAAGACGCAGAAGAGTCCAAGCAGGCGCGGAAGCGTCCAAGCAGGAGGGGAAGCATGCAAGCAGGCGCGGAAGCGTCCAAGCAGGCGCGGAAACGTCCAAGTAGGCGCGGAAGCATGCAAGAAGGCGCAGAAGAGTCCAAGCAGGCGCGGAAGCGTCCAAGCAGTCGCAGAAGCGTCCAAGCAGGCGCGGTAGCGTCCAAGCAGGCGCGGAAGCGTCCAAACAGGCGCGGCAGGGTCCAAGCAGGCGCGGAAACGTCCAAGCCGGCGCGGAAGCATGCAAGAAGACGCAGAACAGTCCAAGCAGGCGCGGAAGCGTCCAAGCAGTCGCGGAAGCGTCCAAGCAGGCGCGGTAGCGTCCAAGCAGGCGCGGAAGCGTCCAAGCAGGCGCGGTAGCGTCCAAGCTGGCGCGGAAACGTCCAAGCAGGCGCGGAAGCATGCAAGAAGGCGCAGAAGAGTCCAAGCAGGCGCGGAAGCGTCCAAGCAGGCGCGGAAGCGTCCAAGCAGGCGCGGTAGCGTCCAAGCTGGCGCGGAAACGTCCAATCAGGCGCGGAAGCATGCAAGAAGACGCAAAAGAGTCCAAGCAGGCGCGGAAGCGTCCAAGCAGGAGGGGAAGCATGCAAGCAGGCGCAGAAGAGTCCAAGCAGGCGCGGAAGCGTCCAAGCAGTCGCGGAAGCGTCCAAGCAGGCGCGGAAGAGTCCAAGAAGTCGCGGAAGCGTCCAAGCAGGCGCGGTAGCGTCCAAGCAGGCGCGGAAGCGTCCAAGCAGGCCCGGAAACGTCCAAGCAGGCGCGGAAGCATGCAAGAAGACGCAGAAGAGTTCAAGCAGGCGCGGAAGCGTCCAAGCAGTCGCGGAAGAGTCCAAGCAGGCGCGGAAGCATGCAAGAAGGCGCAGAAGAGTCCAAGCAGGCGCGGAAGCGTCCAAGCAGGCGCGGAAGCGTCCAAGCAGGCGCGGTAGCGTCCAAGCTGGCGCGGAAACGTCCAATCAGGCGCGGAAGCATGCAAGAAGACGCAGAAGAGTCCAAGCAGGCGCGGAAGCGTCCAAGCAGGAGGGGAAGCTTGCAAGCAGGCGCGGAAGCGTCCAAGCAGGCGCGGAAACGTCCAAGTAGGCGCGGAAGCATGCAAGAAGGCGCAGAAGAGTCCAAGCAGGCGCGGAAGCGTCCAAGCAGGCGCGGAAACGTCCAAGTAGGCGCGGAAGCATGCAAGAAGGCGCAGAAGAGTCCAAGCAGGCGCGGAAGCGTCCACGCAGTCGCGGTAGCGTCCAAGCAGGCGCGGAAGCATGCAAGAAGGCGCAGAAGAGTCCAAGCAGGCGCGGAAGCGTCCAAGCAGGCGCGGAAGCGTCCAAGCAGGAGGGGAAGCATGCAAGCAGGCGCGGAAGCGTCCAAGCAGGCGCGGAAACGTCCAAGCAGGCGCGGAAGCATGCAAGAAGACGCAGAAGAGTTCAAGCAGGCGCGGAAGCGTCCAAGCAGTCGCGGAAGCGTCCAAGCAGGCGCGGTAGCGTCCAAGCAGTCGCGGAAGCGTCCAAGCAGGCGCGGTAGCGTCCAAGCAGGCGCGGAAGCGTCCAAGCAGTCGCGGAAGCGTCCAAGCAGGCGCGGACGCATGCAAGGAGGCGCGGAAGCGTCCAAGCAGTCGCGGAAGCGTCCAAGCAGTCGCGGAAGCATGCAAGCAGGCGCGGAAGCGTCCAGGCAGGCGCGAAAGCGACCAAGCAGTCGCGGTAGCGTCCAACCAGGCGCGGAAGCGTCCAAGAAGTCGAGGAAGCGTCCAAACAGGCGCGGAAGCATGCAAGAAGACGCAGAATAGTCCAAGCAGGTACGGAAGCGTCCAAGCAGTCGCGGAAGCGTCCAAGCAGGCACGGTAGCGTTCAAGCAGTCGCGGAAGAGTCCAAGCAGGCGCGGCAGTGTCCAAGCAGGCGCGGAAACGTCCAAGCAGGCGCGGAAACGTCCAAGCAGGCGCGGAAGCATGCAAGAAGACGCAGAAGAGTCCAAGCAGGCGCGGAAGCGTCCAAGCAGGAGGGGAGCATGCAAGCAGGCGCGGTAGTGTCCAACCTGGCGCGGAAACGTCCAAGCAGGCGCGGAAGCATGCAAGAAGGCGCAGAAGAGTCCAAGCAGGCGCGGAAGCATGCAAGAAGACGCAGAATAGTCCAAGCAGGCGCGGAAGCGTCCAAGCAGTCGCGGAAGCGTCCAAGCAGGCGCGGAAGCGTCCAACCAGGTGCGGAAGCGTCCAAGTAGTCGCGGAAGCGTCCAAGCAGGCGCGGAAACATCCAAGTAGGCGCGGCAGCATGCAAGGAGGCGCAGAAGAGTCCAAGCAGTCGCGGAAGCGTCCAAGCAGGCGCGGTAGCGTCCAACCAGGCGCGGATGCGTCCAAGCAGTCGCGGAAGCGTCCAAGCAGGCGCGGTAGCGTCCAAGCAGGCGCGGAAACGTCCAAGCAGGCGCTGAAGCATGCAAGAAGACGCAGAAGAGTCCAAGCAGGCGCGGAAGCGTCCAAGCAGGAGGGGAAGCATGCAAGCAGGCGCGGAAGCGTCCAAGCAGGCGCGGAAACGTCCAAGTAGGCGCGGAAGCATGCAAGAAGGCGCAGAAGAGTCCAAGCAGGCGCGGAAGCGTCCAAGCAGTCGCAGAAGCGTCCAAGCAGTCGCGGAAGCGTCCAAGCAGTCGCGGAAGCATCCAAGCAGGCGCGGAAGCGTCCAACCAGGTGCGGAAGCGTCCAAGCAGTCGCGGAAGCGTCCAAGCAGGCGCGGAAACATCCAAGTAGGCGCGGCAGCATGCAAGGAGGCGCAGAAGAGTCCAAGCAGTCGCGGAAGCGTCCAAGCAGGCGCGGTAGCGTCCAACCAGGCGCGGATGCGTCCAAGCAGTCGCGGAAGCGTCCAAGCAGGCGCGGTAGCGTCCAAGCAGGCGCGGAAACGTCCAAGCAGGCGCGGAAGCATGCAAGAAGACGCAGAAGAGTCCAAGCAGGCGCGGAAGCGTCCAAGCAGGAGGGGAAGCATGCAAGCAGGCGCGGAAGCGTCCAAGCAGGCGCGGAAACGTCCAAGTAGGCGCGGAAGCATGCAAGAAGGCGCAGAAGAGTCCAAGCAGGCGCGGAAGCGTCCAAGCAGTCGCAGAAGCGTCCAAGCAGGCGCGGTAGCGTCCAAGCAGGCGCGGAAGCGTCCAAACAGGCGCGGCAGGGTCCAAGCAGGCGCGGAAACGTCCAAGCAGGCGCGGAAGCATGCAAGAAGACGCAGAACAGTCCAAGCAGGCGCGGAAGCGTCCAAGCAGTCGCGGAAGCGTCCAAGCAGGCGCGGTAGCGTCCAAGCAGGCGCGGAAGAGTCCAAGCAGGAGGGGAAGCGTCCAAGCAGTCGCAGAAGCGTCCAAGCAGGCGCGGTAGCGTCCAAGCAGGCGCGGAAGCGTCCAAACAGGCGCGGCAGGGTCCAAGCAGGCGCGGAAACGTCCAAGCAGGCGCGGAAGCGTCCAAGCAGACGCGGAAGCGTCCAAGCAGGCGCGGAAGCGTCCAAGCAGGCGCGGTAGAGTCCAAGCAGGCGCGGAAACGTCCAAGTAGGCGCGGAAGCATGCAAGAAGGCGCAGAAGAGTCCAAGCAGGCGCAGAAGAGTCCAAGCAGGCGCGGAAGCGTCCAAGCAGTCGCGGAAGCGTCCAAGCAGGCGCGCTAGCGTCCAAGCAGGCGCGGAAACCTCCAAGCAGGCGCGGAAGCATGCAAGAAGACGCAGAACAGTCCAAGCAGGCGCGGAAGCGTCCAAGCAGTCGCGGAAGCGTCCAAGCAGGCGCGGTAGCGTCCAAGAAGGCGCGGAAGCGTCCAAGCAGTCGCGGAAGCGTCCAAGCAGGCGCGGTAGCGTCCAACCAGGCGCGGAAGACTCCAAGCAGTCGCGGAAGCGTCCAAGCAGGCGCGGTAGTGTCCAAGCAGGCGCGGTAGCGTCCAACAAGGCGCGGATGCGTCCAAGCAGTCGCGGAAGCGTCCAAGCAGGCGCGGTAGCGTCCAAGCAGGCGCAGAAACGTCCAAGCAGGCGCGGATGCATGCAAGAAGACGCAGAAGAGTCCAAGCAGGCGCGGAAGCGTCCAAGGAGGAGGGGAAGCATGCAAGCAGGCGCGGAAGCGTCCAAGCAGGCGCGGAAACGTCCAAGTAGGCGCGGAAGCATGCAAGAAGGCGCAGAAGAGTCCAAGCAGGCGCGGAAGCGTCCAAGCAGTCGCAGAAGCGTCCAAGCAGGCGCGGTAGCGTCCAAGCAGGCGCGGAAGAGTCCAATAAGTCGCGGAAGCGTCCAAGCAGGCGCGGTAGCGTCCAAGCAGTCGCGGAAGCGTCCAAGCAGGCGCGGAAGCGTCCAAGTAGTCGCGGAAACGTCCAAGCATGCGCGGAAGCTTGCAAGAAGACGCAGAAGAGTCCAAGCAGGCGGGGAGCATGCAAGAAGGCGCGGAAGCGTCCAAGCAGGCGCGGTAGCGTCCAAGCAGTCGCGGAAGCGTCCAAGCATGCGCGGTAGCGTCCAAGCAGTCGCGGAATCGTCCAAGCAGGCGCGGTAGCGTCCGAGCAGGCGCGGAAGCGTCCAAGCAGTCGCGGAAGCGTTCAAGCAGGCGCGGTAGCGTCCAACCAGGCGCGGAAGCGTCCAAGCAGTCGCGGAAGCGTCCAAGCAGGCGCGGAAGCGTCCAAGCAGTCGCAGAAGCGTCCAAGCAGGCGCGGTAGCGTCCAAGCAGGCGCGGAAGCGTCCAAACAGGCGCGGCAGGGTCCAAGCAGGCGCGGAAACGTCCAAGCAGGCGCGGAAGCATGCAAGAAGACGCAGAACAGTCCAAGCAGGCGCGGAAGCGTCCAAGCAGTCGCGGAAGCGTCCAAGCAGGCGCGGTAGCGTCCAAGAAGGCGCGGAAGCGTCCAAGCAGTCGCGGAAGCGTCCAAGCAGGCGCGGTAGCGTCCAACCAGGCGTGGAAGAGTCCAAGCAGTCGCGGAAGCGTCCAAGCAGGCGCGGTAGCGTCCAAGCAGGCGCAGAAACATCCAAGCAGGCGCGGAAGCATGCAAGAAGACGCAGAAGAGTCCAAGCAGGCGCGGAAGCGTCCAAGGAGGAGGGGAAGCATGCAAGCAGGCGCGGAAGCGTCCAAGCAGGCGCGGAAACGTCCAAGTAGGCGCGGAAGCATGCAAGAAGGCGCAGAAGAGTCCAAGCAGGCGCGGAAGCGTCCAAGCAGTCGCAGAAGCGTCCAAGCAGGCGCGGTAGCGTCCAAGCAGGCGCGGAAGAGTCCAATAAGTCGCGGAAGCGTCCAAGCAGGCGCGGTAGCGTCCAAGCAGTCGCGGAAGTGTCCAAGCAGGCGCGGAAGCGTGCAAGTAGTCGCGGAAACGTCCAAGCATGCGCGGAAGCTTGCAAGAAGACGCAGAAGAGTCCAAGCAGGCGGGGAGCATGCAAGAAGGCGCGGAAGCGTCCAAGCAGGCGCGGTAGCGTCCAAGCAGTCGCGGAAGCGTCCAAGCAGGCGCGGTAGCGTCCAAGCAGTCGCGGAAGCGTCCAAGCAGGCGCGGTAGCGTCCAAGCAGTCGCGGAATCGTCCAAGCAGGCGCGGTAGCGTCCAAGCAGGCGCGGAAGCGTCCAAGCAGTCGCGGAAGCGTTCAAGCAGGCGCGGTAGCGTCCAACCAGGCGCGGAAGCGTCCAAGCAGTCGCGGAAGCGTCCAAGCAGGCGCGGTAGGGTCCAAGCTGGTGCGGAAACGTCCAAGCAGGCGCGGAAGCATGCAAGAAGGCGCAGAAGAGTCCAAGCAGGCGCGGAAGCGTCCAAGCAGTCGCGGAAGCGTCCAAGCAGGCGCGGAAGAGTCCAAGCAGGCGCGGAAGCGTCCAAGCAGGCGCGGTAGCGTCCAAGCAGGCGCGGAAGCGTCCAAGCAGGCGCGGTAGCGTCCAAGCAGGCGCGGAAGCGTCCAAGCAGTCGCAGGAGCGTCCAAGCAGGCGCGGTAGCGTCCAACCAGGCGCGGAAGCGTCCAAGCAGGCGCGGAAGCGTCCAAGCAGGCGCGGAAACGTCCAAGCAGGCGCGGAAGCATTCAAAAAGGCGTAGAAGAGTCCAAGCAGGCGCGGTAGGGTCCAAGCAGGCGCGGTAGCGTCCAAGCAGGCGCGGAAGCGTCCAAGCAGGCGCGGAAGCGTCCAAGCAGGCGGGGAAGCATGCAAGCAGGCGCGGAAACGTCCAAGCAGGCGCGGAAACGTCCAAGCAGGCGCGGAAACGTCCAAGTAGGCGCCGAAGCATGCAAGAAGGTGCGGAAGCGTCCAAGCAGACGCGGTAGCGTCCAAGCAGGCGCGGAAGCGTCCAAGCAGTCGCAGGAGCGTCCAAGCAGGCGCGGTAGCGTCCAACCAGGCGCGGAAGCGTCCAAGCAGGCGCGGAAGCGTCCAAGCAGGCGCGGAAACGTCCAAGCAGGCGCGGAAGCATTCAAAAAGGCGTAGAAGAGTCCAAGCAGGCGCGGTAGGGTCCAAGCAGGCGCGGTAGCGTCCAAGCAGGCGCGGAAGCGTCCAAGCAGGCGCGGAAGCATGCAAGAAGGAGCAGAAGAGTCCAAGCAGGCGCGGAAGCGTCCAAGCAGGCGCGGAAGCATCCAAGCAGGCGCGGAAGCATGCAAGAAGGCGCAGAATAGTCCAAGCAGGCGCGGAAGCGTCCAAGCAGTCGCGGAAGCGTCCAAGCAGACGCGGTAGCGTCCAAGCAGGCGCGGAAGCATGCAAGAAGGCGCAGAAGAGTCCAAGCAGGCGCGGAAGCATCCAAGCAGGCGCGGAAGCATGCAAGAAGGCGCAGAATAGTCCAAGCAGGCGCGGAAGCGTCCAAGCAGTCGCGGAAGCGTCCAAGCAGACGCGGTAGCGTCCAAGCAGGCGCGGAAGCATGCAAGAAGGCGCAGAAGAGTCCAAGCAGGCGCGGAAGCGTCCAAGCAGGCGCGGAAGCATGCAAGAAGGAGCAGAAGAGTTCAAGCAGGCGCGGTAGCGTCCAAGCAGGCGCGGAAGCGTCCAAGCAGGCGCGGAAGCATGCAAGAAGGAGCAGAAGAGTCCAAGCAGGCGCGGAAGCGTCCAAGCAGTCGCGGAAGCGTCCAAGCAGGCGCGGTAGCGTCCAAGCAGGCGCGGAAACGTCCAAGTAGGCACGGCAGCATGCAAGAAGGCGCAGAAGAATCCAAGCAGGCGCGGAAGCGTCCAAGCAGGCGGGGAAGCATGCAAGCAGGCGCGGAAGCGTCCAAGCAGGCGCGGTAGCGTCCAAGCAGGCGCGGAAACGTCCAAGCAGGCGCGGAAGCATGCAAGCAGGCGCGGAAGCATCCAAGCAGGCGCGGAAGCGTCCAAGCAGGCGCGGAAGCATCCAAGCAGGCGCGGAAGCATGCAAGAAGGCGCAGAAGAGTCCAAGCAGGCGCGGAAGCGTCCAAGCAGTCGCGGAAGCGTCCAAGCAGTCGCGGAAGCGTCCAAGCAGGCGCGGAAACGTCCAAGCAGGCGCGTTAGCATGCAAGAAGACGCAGAAGAGTCCAAGCAGGCGCTGAAGTGTTCAAGCAGGCGGGGAAGCATGCAAGCAGGCGCGGTTGCGTCCAACCAGGCGCGGAAGCGTCCAAGCAGGCGGGGAAGCATGCAAGCAGGCGCGGAAACGTCCAAGCACGCGCGGAAGCATGCAAGAAGACGCAGAAGCGTCCAAGCAGGCGCGGCAGCGTCCAAGCAGGCGCGGAAACGTCCAAGCAGGCGCGGAAGCATGCAAGAAGGCGCAGAAGAGTCCAAGCAGGCGCGGAAGCGTCCAAGCAGGAGGGGAAGCATGCAAGCAGGCGCTGAAGCGTCCAAGCAGGCGCGGAAACGTCCAAGTAGGCGCGGAAGCATGCAAGAAGGCGCAGAAGAGTCCAAGCAGGCGCGGAAGCGTCCAAGCAGTCGCAGGAGCGTCCAAGCAGGCGCGGAAGCGTCCAAGCAGGCGCGGAAGAGTCCAAGCAGGGCGCGGAAGCGTCCAAGCAGGCGCGGTAGCGTCCAAGCAGGCGCGGAAGCGTCCAAGCAGGCGCGGTAGCGTCCAAGCAGGCGCGGAAGCGTCCAAGCAGTCGCAGGAGCGTCCAAGCAGGCGCGGTAGCGTCCAACCAGGCGCGGAAGCGTCCAAGCAGGCGCGGAAGCGTCCAAGCAGGCGCGGAAACGTCCAAGCAGGCGCGGAAGCATTCAAAAAGGCGTAGAAGAGTCCAAGCAGGCGCGGTAGGGTCCAAGCAGGCGCGGTAGCGTCCAAGCAGGCGCGGAAGCGTCCAAGCAGGCGCGGAAGCATGCAAGAAGGAGCAGAAGAGTCCAAGCAGGCGCGGAAGCGTCCAAGCAGTCGCGGAAGCGTCCAAGCAGGCGCGGTAGCGTCCAAGCAGGCGCGGAAACGTCCAAGTAGGCACGGCAGCATGCAAGAAGGCGCAGAAGAATCCAAGCAGGCGCGGAAGCGTCCAAGCAGGCGGGGAAGCATGCAAGCAGGCGCGGAAGCGTCCAAGCAGGCGCGGTAGCGTCCAAGCAGGCGCGGAAACGTCCAAGCAGGCGCGGAAGCATGCAAGCAGGCGCGGAAGCATCCAAGCAGGCGCGGAAGCGTCCAAGCAGGCGCGGAAGCATCCAAGCAGGCGCGGAAGCATGCAAGAAGGCGCAGAATAGTCCAAGCAGGCGCGGAAGCGTCCAAGCAGTCGCGGAAGCGTCCAAGCAGTCGCGGAAGCGTCCAAGCAGGCGCGGAAACGTCCAAGCAGGCGCGTTAGCATGCAAGAAGACGCAGAAGAGTCCAAGCAGGCGCTGAAGTGTTCAAGCAGGCGGGGAAGCATGCAAGCAGGCGCGGTTGCGTCCAACCAGGCGCGGAAGCGTCCAAGCAGGCGGGGAAGCATGCAAGCAGGCGCGGAAACGTCCAAGCACGCGCGGAAGCATGCAAGAAGACGCAGAAGAGTCCAAGCAGGCGCGGAAGCGTCCAAGCAGGAGGGGTAGCATGCAAGAAGGCGCAGAAGAGTCCAAGCAGGCGCGGAAGCGTCCAAGCAGTCGCGGAAGCCTCCAAGCAGGCGCGGTAGCGTCCAAGCAGGCGCGGTAGCGTCCAAGCAGTCGCGGAAACGTCCAAGCAGGCGCGGAAGCATGCAAGAAGGCGCAGAAGATTCCAAGCAGGCGCGGAAGCGTCCAAGCAGGCGCGGTAGCGTCCAAGAAGGCGCGGAAACGTCCAAGCAGGCGCGGAAGCATGCAAGAAGACGCAGAAGCGTCCAAGCAGGCGCGGTAGCGTCCAAGCAGGCGCGGAAACGTCCAAGCAGGCGCGGAAGCATGCAAGAAGGCGCAGAAGAGTCCAAGCAGGCGCGGAAGCGTCCAAGCAGTCGCGGAAGCGTCCAAGCAGGCGCGGTAGAGTCCAAGCAGTCGAGGAAGCGTCCAAGCAGGCGCGGTAGCGTCCAACCAGGCGCGGATGCGTCCAAGCAGTCGCGGAAGCGTCCAAGCAGGCGCGGTAGCGTCCAAGCAGGCGCGGTAGAGTCCAAGCAGTCGAGGAAGCGTCCAAGCAGGCGCGGTAGCGTCCAACCAGGCGCGGAAGCGTCCAAGCAGGCGGGGACGCATGCAAGCAGGCGCGGAAGCGTCCAGGCAGTCGCGGAAGCGTCCAAGCAGTCGCGGAAGCGTCCAAGCAGTCGCGGAAGCGTCCAAGCAGTCGCGGAAGCGTCCAAGCAGGCGCGGTAGCGTCCAAGCAGGCGCGGAAGCATGCAAGAAGACGCAGAAGAGTTCAAGCAGGCGCGGAAGCGTCCAAGCAGGAGGGGAAGCATGCAAGCAGGCGCGGAAGCATCCAAGCAGGCGCGGAAACGTCCAAGTAGGCGCGGAAGCATGCAAGAAGGCGCAGAGGAGTCCAAGCAGGCGCGGAAGCGTCCAAGCAGTCGCAGAACCGTCCAAGCAGTCGCGGTAGCGTCCAACCAGGCGCGGAAGAGTCCAAGAAGTCGCGGAAGCGTCCAAACAGGCGCGGCAGCGTCCAGGCAGGAGCGGAAACGTCCAAGCAGGCGCGGAAGCATGCAAGAAGACGCAGAAGAGTCCAAGCAGGCGCGGAAGCGTCCAAGCAGGAGGGGAAGCATGCAAGCAGGCGCGGAAGCGTCCAAGCAGGCGCGGAAACGTCCAAGTAGGCGCGGAAGCATGCAAGAAGGCGCAGAAGAGTCCAAGCAGGCGCGGAAGCGTCCAAGCAGTCGCAGAAGCGTCCAAGCAGGCGCGGTAGCGTCCAACCAGGCGCGGAAGCGTCCAAGCAGTCGCGGAAGCGTCCAAGCAGTCGCGGTAGAGTCCAAGCAGGCGGGGAAGCATGCAAGCAGGCGCGGTAGCGTCCAACCAGGCGCGGAAGCGTCCAAGCACGGGGGGAAGCATGCAAGAAGACGCAGAAGAGTCCAAGCAGGCGCGGAAGCGTCCAAGCAGGCGGGGAAGCATGCAAGCATGCGCGGAAGCATGCAAGAAGACGCAGAAGAGTCCAAGCAGGCGCGGAAGCGTCCAAGCAGTCGCGGAAGCGTCCAAGCAGACGCGGTAGTGTCCAAGCAGTCGCGGCAGCGTCCAAGCAGGCGCGGTAGCGTCCAAGCAGTCGCGGAAGCGTCCAAGCAGGCGCGGAAGCGTCCAAGCAGGCGGGGAAGCATGCACGCAGGCGCGGAAGCGTCCAAGCAGGCGCGGAAACGTCCAAGTAGGCGCGGCAGCATGCAAGAAGGCGCACAAGATTCCTATCAGGCGCGGAAGCGTCCAAGCAGGCGGGGAAGCATGCAAGCAGGTGCGGAAGCGTCTACGCAGGCGCGGAAACGTCCAAGTAGGCGCGGCAGCATGCAAGAAGGCGCAGAAGAGTCCAAGCAGGCGCGGAAGCGTCCAAGCAGTCGCGGAAGCGTCCAAGCAGGCGCGTTAGCATCCAAGCTGGCGCGGAAACGTCCAAGCAGGCGCGGAAGCATGCAAGAAGGCGCAGAAGAGTCCAAGCAGCCGCGGAAGCGTCCAAGCAGGCGGGGAAGCATGCAAGCAGGCGCGGAAGCGTCCACGCAGGCGCGGAAACGTCCAAGTAGGCGCGGCAGCATGCAAGAAGGCGCAGAAGAGTCCAAGTAGGCGCGGAAGCGTCCAAGCAGGCGCGGTAGCGTCCAAGCAAGCGCGGAAGCGTCCAAGAAGGCGCGGAAGCATGCAAGAAGACGCAGAAGAGTCCAAGCAGGCGCGGAAGCGTCCAAGCAGGCGGGGAAGCATGCAAGCAGGCGCGGAAGCGTCCAAGCAGTCGCGGAAGCGTCCAAGCAGGCGCGGTAGCGTCCAAGCAAGCGCGGAAGCGTCCAAGAAGGCGCGGAAGCATGCAAGAAGACGCAGAAGAGTCCAAGCAGGCGCGGAAGCGTCCAAGCAGGCGGGGAAGCATGCAAGCAGGCGCGGAAGCGTCCAAGCATGCGCGGAAGCATCCATATAGGCGCGGAAGCGTCCAAGCAGGCGCGGAACCGTGCAAGCAGGCGCGGAAGCGTCCAAGCATGCGCGGAAGAGTCCAAGCAGGCACGGAAGCGTCCAAGCAGGCGCGGAAGCGTCCAAGCAGGCGCGGAAGCGTCCAAGTAGGCGCGGTAGCTTCCATATAGGCGCGGAAGCGTCCAAGCAGGCGCGGAACCGTGCAAGCAGGCGCGGAAGCATCCATATAGGCGCGAAAGCGTCAAAGCAGGCGCGGAAGCGTCCAAGCAGGCGCGGAAGCGTCCAAGCAGGCACGGAAGCATCCATATAGGCGCGAAAGCGTCAAAGCAGGCGCGGAAGCGTCCAAGCAGGCGCGGAAACGTCCAAGTAGGCGCGGAAGCATGCAAGAAGGAGCAGAAGAGTCCAAGCAGGCGCGGAAGCGTGCAAGCAGGCGCGGAAGCGTCCAAGCAGGCGCGGAAGCGTCCAAGCAGGCGCGGAAGCGTCCAAGTAGGCGCGGAAGCATCCATATAGGCGCGAAAGCGTCAAAGCAGGCGCGGAAGCGTCCAAGCAGGCGCGGAAACGTCCAAGTAGGCGGGGAAGCATGCACGCAGGCGCGGAAGCGTCCAAGCAGGCGCGGAAACGTCCAAGCAGGCGCGGTAGCGTCCAACCAGGCGCGGAAGCGTCCTAGCAGTCGCAGAAACGTACAAGCAGGCGCGGAAGCGTCCAAGCAGGCGCGGAAGCGTCCAAGCAGGCGGGGAAGCATGCACGCAGGCGCGGAAGCGTCCAGGCAGGCGCGGAAACGTCCAAGTAGGCGCGGCAGCATGCAAGAAGGCGCACAAGATTCCTATCAGGCGCGGAAGCGTCCAAGCAGGCGGGGAAGCATGCAAGCAGGTGCGGAAGCGTCCACGCAGGCGCGGAAACGTCCAAGTAGGCGCGGCAGCATGCAAGAAGGCGCAGAAGAGTCCAAGCAGGCGCGGAAGCGTCCAAGCAATCGCGGAAGCGTCCAAGCAGGCGCGTTAGCATCCAAGCTGGCGCGGAAACGTCCAAGCAGGCGCGGAAGCATGCAAGAAGGCGCAGAAGAGTCCAAGCAGCCGCGGAAGCGTCCAAGCAGGCGGGGAAGCATGCAAGCAGGCGCGGAAGCGTCCACGCAGGCGCGGAAACGTCCAAGTAGGCGCGGCAGCATGCAAGAAGGCGCAGAAGAGTCCAAGCAGGCGCGGAAGCGTCCAAGCAGGCGCGGAAGCGTCCAAGCAGTCGCGGAAGCGTCCAAGCAGGCGCGGAAGCGTCCAAGCAGGCGGGGAAGCATGCAAGCAGGCGCGGAAGCGTCCACGCAGGCGCGGAAACGTCCAAGTAGGCGCGGCAGCATGCAAGAAGGCGCAGAAGAGTCCAAGCAGGCGCGGAAGCGTCCAAGCAGTCGCGGAAACGTCCAAGCAGGCGCGGTAGCGTCCAACCAGGCGCGGAAGCGTCCAAGCAGTCGCGGAAGCGTCCAAGCAGGCGCGGTAGCGTGCAAGCAGGCGCGGAAACGTCCAAGCATGCGCGGAAGCATACAAGAAGACGCAGAAGCGTCCAAGCAGTCGCGGAAACGTCCAAGCAGGCGCGGAAGCGTCCAAGCAGTCGCGGAAGCGTCCAAGCAGTCGCGGAAGCGTCCAAGCAGGCGCGGTAGCGTCCAAGCAGGTGCGGAAACGTCCAAGCAGGCGCGGAAGCATGCAAGAAGACGCAGAAGCGTCCAAGCAGTCGCGGAAACGTCCAAGCAGGCGCGGAAGCGTCCAAGCAGTCGCAAGGAGCGTCCAAGCAGGCGCGGTAGCGTCCAACCAGGCGCGGAAGCGTCCAAGCAGTCGCGGAAGCGTCCAAGCAGGCGCGGAAGCATGCAAGCAGGCGCGGAAGCGTCCAAGCAGTCGCGGAAGCGTCCAAGCAGGCGCGGAAGAGTCCAAGAAGTCGCGGAAGCGTCCAAGCAGGCGCGGTAGCGTCCAAGCAGTCGCGGAAGAGTCCAAGCAGGCGCGGAAGCGTCCAAGCAGGCGCGGAAACGTCCAAGTAGGCGCGGAAGCATGCAAGAAGGCGCAGAAGAGTCCAAGCAGGCGCGGAAGCGTCCAAGCAGTCGCAGAAGCGTCCAAGCAGGCGCGGTAGCGTCCAACCAGGCGCGGATGCGTCCAAGCAGTCGCGGAAGCGTCCAAGCAGGCGCGGTAGCGTCCAAGCAGGCGCGGTAGAGTCCAAGCAGTCGCGGAAGCGTCCAAGCAGGCGCGGTAGCGTCCAACCAGGCGCGGATGCGTCCAAGCAGTCGCGGAAGCGTCCAAGCAGGCGCGGTAGCGTCCAAGCAGGCGCGGTAGAGTCCAAGCAGTCGCGGAAGCGTCCAAGCAGGCGCGGAAGCATCCATATAGGCGCGAAAGCGTCAAAGCAGGCGCGGAAGCGTCCAAGCAGGCGCGGAAGCGTCCAAGCAGGCACGGAAGCATCCATATAGGCGCGAAAGCGTCAAAGCAGGCGCGGAAGCGTCCAAGCAGGCGCGGAAACGTCCAAGTAGGCGCGGAAGCATGCAAGAAGGAGCAGAAGAGTCCAAGCAGGCGCGGAAGCGTGCAAGCAGGCGCGGAAGCGTCCAAGCAGGCGCGGAAGCGTCCAAGCAGGCGCGGAAGCGTCCAAGTAGGCGCGGAAGCATCCATATAGGCGCGAAAGCGTCAAAGCAGGCGCGGAAGCGTCCAAGCAGGCGCGGAAACGTCCAAGTAGGCGCGGAAGCATGCAAGAAGGAGCAGAAGAGTCCAAGCAGGCGCGGAAGCGTCCAAGCAGGCGCGGAAGCGTCCAAGCAGTCGCAGAAGCGTCCAAACAGGCGCGGTAGCGTCCAAGCAGGCGCGGAAGAGTCCAAGAAGTCGCGGAAGCGTCCAAGCAGGCGCGGTAGCGTCCAAGCAGTCGCGGAAGAGTCCAAGCAGGCGCGGCAGAGTCCAAGAAGGCGCGGAAACGTCCAAGCAGGCGCGGAAGCATGCAAGAAGACGCAGAAGAGTCCAAGCAGGCGCGGAAGCGTCCAAGCAGTCGCAGAAGCGTCCAAGCTGGCGCGGAAGCGTCCAAGCAGGCGCGGAAGCATGCAAGCAGGCGCGGAAGCGTCCAAGCAGTCGCGGAAGCGTCCAAGCAGGCGCGGAAGAGTCCAAGAAGTCGCGGAAGCGTCCAAGCAGGCGCGGTAGCGTCCAACCAGGCGCGGAAGCGTCCTAGCAGTCGCAGAAAAGTACAAGCAGGCGCGGAAGCGTCCAAGCGGGCGCGGAAGCGTCCAAGCAGGCGGGGAAGCATGCACGCAGGCGCGGAAGCGTCCAAGCAGTCGCGGAAGAGTCCAAGCAGGCGCGGCAGAGTCCAAGAAGGCGCGGAAACGTCCAAGCAGGCGCGGAAGCATGCAAGAAGACGCAGAAGAGTCCAAGCAGGCGCGGAAGCGTCCAAGCAGTCGCAGAAGCGTCCAAGCTGGCGCGGAAGCGTCCAAGCAGGCGCGGAAGCATGCAAGCAGGCGCGGAAGCGTCCAAGCAGTCGCGGAAGCGTCCAAGCAGGCGCGGAAGAGTCCAAGAAGTCGCGGAAGCGTCCAAGCAGGCGCGGTAGCGTCCAACCAGGCGCGGAAGCGTCCTAGCAGTCGCAGAAAAGTACAAGCAGGCGCGGAAGCGTCCAAGCGGGCGCGGAAGCGTCCAAGCAGGCGGGGAAGCATGCACGCAGGCGCGGAAGCGTCCAAGCAGGCGCGGAAACGTCCAAGTAGGCGCGGCAGCATGCAAGAAGGCGCACAAGATTCCTATCAGGCGCGGAAGCGTCCAAGCAGGCGGGGAAGCATGCAAGCAGGTGCGGAAGCGTCCACGCAGGCGCGGAAACGTCCAAGCAGGCGGGGAAGCATGCAAGCAGGCGCGGAAGCGTCCACGCAGGCGCGGAAACGTCCAAGTAGGCGCGGCAGCATGCAAGAAGGCGCAGAAGAGTCCAAGCAGGCGCGGAAGCGTCCAAGCAGTCGCGGAAACGTCCAAGCAGGCGCGGTAGCGTCCAACCAGGCGCGGAAGCGTCCAAGCAGTCGCGGAAGCGTCCAAGCAGGCGCGGAAGAGTCCAAGAAGTCGCGGAAGCGTCCAAGCAGGCGCGGTAGCGTCCAAGCAGTCGCGGAAGAGTCCAAGCAGGCGCGGAAGCGTCCAAGCAGGCGCGGAAACGTCCAAGTAGGCGGGGAAGCATGCACGCAGGCGCGGAAGCGTCCAAGCAGGCGCGGAAACGTCCAAGCAGGCGCGGTAGCGTCCAACCAGGCGCGGAAGCGTCCTAGCAGTCGCAGAAACGTACAAGCAGGCGCGGAAGCGTCCAAGCAGGCGCGGAAGCGTCCAAGCAGGCGGGGAAGCATGCACGCAGGCGCGGAAGCGTCCAAGCAGGCGCGGAAACGTCCAAGTAGGCGCGGCAGCATGCAAGAAGGCGCACAAGATTCCTATCAGGCGCGGAAGCGTCCAAGCAGGCGGGGAAGCATGCAAGCAGGTGCGGAAGCGTCCACGCAGGCGCGGAAACGTCCAAGTAGGCGCGGCAGCATGCAAGAAGGCGCAGAAGAGTCCAAGCAGGCGCGGAAGCGTCCAAGCAATCGCGGAAGCGTCCAAGCAGGCGCGTTAGCATCCAAGCTGGCGCGGAAACGTCCAAGCAGGCGCGGAAGCATGCAAGAAGGCGCAGAAGAGTCCAAGCAGCCGCGGAAGCGTCCAAGCAGGCGGGGAAGCATGCAAGCAGGCGCGGAAGCGTCCACGCAGGCGCGGAAACGTCCAAGTAGGCGCGGCAGCATGCAAGAAGGCGCAGAAGAGTCCAAGCAGGCGCGGAAGCGTCCAAGCAGGCGCGGAAGCGTCCAAGCAGTCGCGGAAGCGTCCAAGCAGGCGCGGAAGCGTCCAAGCAGGCGGGGAAGCATGCAAGCAGGCGCGGAAGCGTCCACGCAGGCGCGGAAACGTCCAAGTAGGCGCGGCAGCATGCAAGAAGGCGCAGAAGAGTCCAAGCAGGCGCGGAAGCGTCCAAGCAGTCGCGGAAACGTCCAAGCAGGCGCGGTAGCGTCCAACCAGGCGCGGAAGCGTCCAAGCAGTCGCGGAAGCGTCCAAGCAGGCGCGGTAGCGTGCAAGCAGGCGCGGAAACGTCCAAGCAGGCGCGGAAGCATGCAAGAAGGCGCAGAAGAGTCCAAGCAGCCGCGGAAGCGTCCAAGCAGGCGGGGAAGCATGCAAGCAGGCGCGGAAGCGTCCACGCAGGCGCGGAAACGTCCAAGTAGGCGCGGCAGCATGCAAGAAGGCGCAGAAGAGTCCAAGCAGGCGCGGAAGCGTCCAAGCAGGCGCGGAAGCGTCCAAGCAGTCGCGGAAGCGTCCAAGCAGGCGCGGAAGCGTCCAAGCAGGCGGGGAAGCATGCAAGCAGGCGCGGAAGCGTCCACGCAGGCGCGGAAACGTCCAAGTAGGCGCGGCAGCATGCAAGAAGGCGCAGAAGAGTCCAAGCAGGCGCGGAAGCGTCCAAGCAGGCGCGGAAGCGTCCAAGCAGGCACGGAAGCATCCATATAGGCGCGAAAGCGTCAAAGCAGGCGCGGAAGCGTCCAAGCAGGCGCGGAAACGTCCAAGTAGGCGCGGAAGCATGCAAGAAGGAGCAGAAGAGTCCAAGCAGGCGCGGAAGCGTGCAAGCAGGCGCGGAAGCGTCCAAGCAGGCGCGGAAGCGTCCAAGCAGGCGCGGAAGCGTCCAAGTAGGCGCGGAAGCATCCATATAGGCGCGAAAGCGTCAAAGCAGGCGCGGAAGCGTCCAAGCAGGCGCGGAAACGTCCAAGTAGGCGCGGAAGCATGCAAGAAGGAGCAGAAGAGTCCAAGCAGGCGCGGAAGCGTCCAAGCAGGCGCGGAAGCGTCCAAGCAGTCGCAGAAGCGTCCAAACAGGCGCGGTAGCGTCCAAGCAGGCGCGGAAGAGTCCAAGAAGTCGCGGAAGCGTCCAAGCAGGCGCGGTAGCGTCCAAGCAGTCGCGGAAGAGTCCAAGCAGGCGCGGCAGAGTCCAAGAAGGCGCGGAAACGTCCAAGCAGGCGCGGAAGCATGCAAGAAGACGCAGAAGAGTCCAAGCAGGCGCGGAAGCGTCCAAGCAGTCGCAGAAGCGTCCAAGCTGGCGCGGAAGCGTCCAAGCAGGCGCGGAAGCATGCAAGCAGGCGCGGAAGCGTCCAAGCAGTCGCGGAAGCGTCCAAGCAGGCGCGGAAGAGTCCAAGAAGTCGCGGAAGCGTCCAAGCAGGCGCGGTAGCGTCCAACCAGGCGCGGAAGCGTCCTAGCAGTCGCAGAAAAGTACAAGCAGGCGCGGAAGCGTCCAAGCGGGCGCGGAAGCGTCCAAGCAGGCGGGGAAGCATGCACGCAGGCGCGGAAGCGTCCAAGCAGTCGCGGAAGAGTCCAAGCAGGCGCGGCAGAGTCCAAGAAGGCGCGGAAACGTCCAAGCAGGCGCGGAAGCATGCAAGAAGACGCAGAAGAGTCCAAGCAGGCGCGGAAGCGTCCAAGCAGTCGCAGAAGCGTCCAAGCTGGCGCGGAAGCGTCCAAGCAGGCGCGGAAGCATGCAAGCAGGCGCGGAAGCGTCCAAGCAGTCGCGGAAGCGTCCAAGCAGGCGCGGAAGAGTCCAAGAAGTCGCGGAAGCGTCCAAGCAGGCGCGGTAGCGTCCAACCAGGCGCGGAAGCGTCCTAGCAGTCGCAGAAAAGTACAAGCAGGCGCGGAAGCGTCCAAGCGGGCGCGGAAGCGTCCAAGCAGGCGGGGAAGCATGCACGCAGGCGCGGAAGCGTCCAAGCAGGCGCGGAAACGTCCAAGTAGGCGCGGCAGCATGCAAGAAGGCGCACAAGATTCCTATCAGGCGCGGAAGCGTCCAAGCAGGCGGGGAAGCATGCAAGCAGGTGCGGAAGCGTCCACGCAGGCGCGGAAACGTCCAAGCAGGCGGGGAAGCATGCAAGCAGGCGCGGAAGCGTCCACGCAGGCGCGGAAACGTCCAAGTAGGCGCGGCAGCATGCAAGAAGGCGCAGAAGAGTCCAAGCAGGCGCGGAAGCGTCCAAGCAGTCGCGGAAACGTCCAAGCAGGCGCGGTAGCGTCCAACCAGGCGCGGAAGCGTCCAAGCAGTCGCGGAAGCGTCCAAGCAGGCGCGGAAGAGTCCAAGAAGTCGCGGAAGCGTCCAAGCAGGCGCGGTAGCGTCCAAGCAGTCGCGGAAGAGTCCAAGCAGGCGCGGAAGCGTCCAAGCAGGCGCGGAAACGTCCAAGTAGGCGGGGAAGCATGCACGCAGGCGCGGAAGCGTCCAAGCAGGCGCGGAAACGTCCAAGCAGGCGCGGTAGCGTCCAACCAGGCGCGGAAGCGTCCTAGCAGTCGCAGAAACGTACAAGCAGGCGCGGAAGCGTCCAAGCAGGCGCGGAAGCGTCCAAGCAGGCGGGGAAGCATGCACGCAGGCGCGGAAGCGTCCAAGCAGGCGCGGAAACGTCCAAGTAGGCGCGGCAGCATGCAAGAAGGCGCACAAGATTCCTATCAGGCGCGGAAGCGTCCAAGCAGGCGGGGAAGCATGCAAGCAGGTGCGGAAGCGTCCACGCAGGCGCGGAAACGTCCAAGTAGGCGCGGCAGCATGCAAGAAGGCGCAGAAGAGTCCAAGCAGGCGCGGAAGCGTCCAAGCAATCGCGGAAGCGTCCAAGCAGGCGCGTTAGCATCCAAGCTGGCGCGGAAACGTCCAAGCAGGCGCGGAAGCATGCAAGAAGGCGCAGAAGAGTCCAAGCAGCCGCGGAAGCGTCCAAGCAGGCGGGGAAGCATGCAAGCAGGCGCGGAAGCGTCCACGCAGGCGCGGAAACGTCCAAGTAGGCGCGGCAGCATGCAAGAAGGCGCAGAAGAGTCCAAGCAGGCGCGGAAGCGTCCAAGCAGGCGCGGAAGCGTCCAAGCAGTCGCGGAAGCGTCCAAGCAGGCGCGGAAGCGTCCAAGCAGGCGGGGAAGCATGCAAGCAGGCGCGGAAGCGTCCACGCAGGCGCGGAAACGTCCAAGTAGGCGCGGCAGCATGCAAGAAGGCGCAGAAGAGTCCAAGCAGGCGCGGAAGCGTCCAAGCAGTCGCGGAAACGTCCAAGCAGGCGCGGTAGCGTCCAACCAGGCGCGGAAGCGTCCAAGCAGTCGCGGAAGCGTCCAAGCAGGCGCGGTAGCGTGCAAGCAGGCGCGGAAACGTCCAAGCATGCGCGGAAGCATACAAGAAGACGCAGAAGCGTCCAAGCAGTCGCGGAAACGTCCAAGCAGGCGCGGAAGCGTCCAAGCAGTCGCGGAAGCGTCCAAGCAGTCGCGGAAGCGTCCAAGCAGGCGCGGTAGCGTCCAAGCAGGTGCGGAAACGTCCAAGCAGGCGCGGAAGCATGCAAGAAGACGCAGAAGCGTCCAAGCAGTCGCGGAAACGTCCAAGCAGGCGCGGAAGCGTCCAAGCAGTCGCAGGAGCGTCCAAGCAGGCGCGGTAGCGTCCAACCAGGCGCGGAAGCGTCCAAGCAGTCGCGGAAGCGTCCAAGCAGGCGCGGAAGCATGCAAGCAGGCGCGGAAGCGTCCAAGCAGTCGCGGAAGCGTCCAAGCAGGCGCGGAAGAGTCCAAGAAGTCGCGGAAGCGTCCAAGCAGGCGCGGTAGCGTCCAAGCAGTCGCGGAAGAGTCCAAGCAGGCGCGGAAGCGTCCAAGCAGGCGCGGAAACGTCCAAGTAGGCGCGGAAGCATGCAAGAAGGCGCAGAAGAGTCCAAGCAGGCGCGGAAGCGTCCAAGCAGTCGCAGAAGCGTCCAAGCAGGCGCGGTAGCGTCCAACCAGGCGCGGATGCGTCCAAGCAGTCGCGGAAGCGTCCAAGCAGGCGCGGTAGCGTCCAAGCAGGCGCGGTAGAGTCCAAGCAGTCGCGGAAGCGTCCAAGCAGGCGCGGTAGCGTCCAACCAGGCGCGGATGCGTCCAAGCAGTCGCGGAAGCGTCCAAGCAGGCGCGGTAGCGTCCAAGCAGGCGCGGTAGAGTCCAAGCAGTCGCGGAAGCGTCCAAGCAGGCGCGGAAGCGTCCAAGCAGGCGGGGAAGCATGCAAGCAGGCGCGGAAGCGTCCACGCAGGCGCGGAAACGTCCAAGTAGGCGCGGCAGCATGCAAGAAGGCGCAGAAGAGTCCAAGCAGGCGCGGAAGCGTCCAAGCAGTCGCGGAAACGTCCAAGCAGGCGCGGTAGCGTCCAACCAGGCGCGGAAGCGTCCAAGCAGTCGCGGAAGCGTCCAAGCAGGCGCGGTAGCGTGCAAGCAGGCGCGGAAACGTCCAAGCATGCGCGGAAGCATACAAGAAGACGCAGAAGCGTCCAAGCAGTCGCGGAAACGTCCAAGCAGGCGCGGAAGCGTCCAAGCAGTCGCGGAAGCGTCCAAGCAGTCGCGGAAGCGTCCAAGCAGGCGCGGTAGCGTCCAAGCAGGTGCGGAAACGTCCAAGCAGGCGCGGAAGCATGCAAGAAGACGCAGAAGCGTCCAAGCAGTCGCGGAAACGTCCAAGCAGGCGCGGAAGCGTCCAAGCAGTCGCAGGAGCGTCCAAGCAGGCGCGGTAGCGTCCAACCAGGCGCGGAAGCGTCCAAGCAGTCGCGGAAGCGTCCAAGCAGGCGCGGAAGCATGCAAGCAGGCGCGGAAGCGTCCAAGCAGTCGCGGAAGCGTCCAAGCAGGCGCGGAAGAGTCCAAGAAGTCGCGGAAGCGTCCAAGCAGGCGCGGTAGCGTCCAAGCAGTCGCGGAAGAGTCCAAGCAGGCGCGGAAGCGTCCAAGCAGGCGCGGAAACGTCCAAGTAGGCGCGGAAGCATGCAAGAAGGCGCAGAAGAGTCCAAGCAGGCGCGGAAGCGTCCAAGCAGTCGCTGAAGCGTCCAAGCAGGCGCGGTAGCGTCCAACCAGGCGCGGATGCGTCCAAGCAGTCGCGGAAGCGTCCAAGCAGGCGCGGTAGCGTCCAAGCAGGCGCGGTAGAGTCCAAGCAGTCGCGGAAGCGTCCAAGCAGGCGCGGTAGCGTCCAAGCAGTCGCGGAAGCGTCCAAGCAGTCGCGGTAGAGTCCAAGCAGGCGGGGAAGCATGCAAGCAGGCGCGGTAGCGTCCAACCAGGCGCGGAAGCGTCCAAGCAGGCGGGGAAGCATGCAAGCAGGTGCGGAAGCGTCCAAGCAGGCGCGGAAACGTCCAAGTAGGCGCGGAAGCATGCAAGAAGGCGCAGAAGAGTCCAAGCAGGCGCGGAAGCGTCCAAGCAGTCGCAGAAGCGTCCAAGCAGGCGCGGTAGCGTCCAACCAGGCGCGGATGCGTCCAAGCAGTCGCGGAAGCGTCCAAGCAGGCGCGGTAGCGTCCAAGCAGGCGCGGTAGAGTCCAAGCAGTCGCGGAAGCGTCCAAGCAGGCGCGGTAGCGTCCAAGCAGTCGCGGAAGCGTCCAAGCAGTCGCGGTAGAGTCCAAGCAGGCGGGGAAGCATGCAAGCAATCGCGGAAGCGTCCAAGCAGGCGCGTTAGCATCCAAGCTGGCGCGGAAACGTCCAAGCAGGCGCGGAAGCATGCAAGAAGGCGCAGAAGAGTCCAAGCAGCCGCGGAAGCGTCCAAGCAGGCGGGGAAGCATGCAAGCAGGCGCGGAAGCGTCCACGCAGGCGCGGAAACGTCCAAGTAGGCGCGGCAGCATGCAAGAAGGCGCAGAAGAGTCCAAGCAGGCGCGGAAGCGTCCAAGCAGGCGCGGAAGCGTCCTAGCAGGCGCGGTAGAGTCCAAGCAGGCGCGGTAGCGTCCAACCAGGCGCGGATGCGTCCAAGCAGTCGCGGAAGCGTCCAAGCAGGCGCGGTAGCGTCCAAGCAGGCGCGGTAGAGTCCAAGCAGTCGCGGAAGCGTCCAAGCAGGCGCGGTAGCGTCCAAGCAGTCGCGGAAGCGTCCAAGCAGTCGCGGTAGAGTCCAAGCAGGCGGGGAAGCATGCAAGCAATCGCGGAAGCGTCCAAGCAGGCGCGTTAGCATCCAAGCTGGCGCGGAAACGTCCAAGCAGGCGCGGAAGCATGCAAGAAGGCGCAGAAGAGTCCAAGCAGCCGCGGAAGCGTCCAAGCAGGCGGGGAAGCATGCAAGCAGGCGCGGAAGCGTCCACGCAGGCGCGGAAACGTCCAAGTAGGCGCGGCAGCATGCAAGAAGGCGCAGAAGAGTCCAAGCAGGCGCGGAAGCGTCCAAGCAGGCGCGGAAGCGTCCTAGCAGGCGCGGTAGAGTCCAAGCAGGCGCGGAAACGTCCAAGTAGGCGCGGCAGCATGCAAGAAGGCGCAGAAGATTCCTATCAGGCGCGGAAGCGTCCAAGCAGGCGGGGAAGCATGCAAGCAGGCGCGGAAGCATCCACGCATGCGCGGAAACGTCCAAGTAGGCGCGGCAGCATGCAAGAAGGCGCAGAAGAGTCCAAGCAGGCGCGGAAACGTCCAAGCATGCGCGGAAGCATGCAAGAAGACGCAGAAGCGTCCAAGCAGTCGCGGAAACGTCCAAGCAGGCGCGGAAGCGTCCAAGCAGTCGCGGAAGCGTCCAAGCAGGCGCGGAAGCGTCCAAGCAGTCGCGGAAGCGTCCAAGCAGTCGCGGAAGCGTCCAAGCAGGCGCGGAAGCGTCCAAGAAGGCGCGGAAGCATGCAAGAAGACGCAGAAGAGTCCAAGCAGGCGCGGAAGCGTCCAAGCAGGCGGGGAAGCATGCAAGAAGACGCAGAACAGTCCAAGCAGGCGCGGAAGCGTCCAAGCAGTCGCGGAAGCGTCCAAGCAGTCGCGGAAGCGTCCAAGCAGGCGCGGAAGCGTCCAAGCAGGCGGGGAAGCATGCAAGCAGGCGCGGAAGCGTCCACGCAGGCGCGGAAACGTCCAAGTAGGCGCGGCAGCATCCATATAGGCGCGAAAGCGTCAAAGCAGGCGCGGAAGCGTCCAAGCAGGCGCGGAAACGTCCAAGTAGGCGCGGAAGCATGCAAGAAGGAGCAGAAGAGTCCAAGCAGGCGCGGAAGCGTCCAAGCAGGCGCGGAAGCATCCATATAGGCGCGGAAGCGTCCAAGCAGGCGCGGAAACGTCCATGTAGGGACGGAAGCATGCAAGAAGGCGCAGAAGAGTTCAAACAGGCGCGGAAGCGTCCAAGCAGGCGCGGTAGCGTCCAAGCAGGCGCGGTAGCGTCCAAGCAGGCGCGGAAGCGTCCAAGCAGGCGCAGAAGCATGCAAGCAGGCGCGAAAGCGTCCAGGCAGGCGCGAGAACGTCCAAGTAGGCGCGGTAGCGTCCAAGCAGGCGCAGAAGAGTCCAAGCAGGCGCGGAAGCGTCCAAGCAGTCGCGGAAGCGTCCAAGCAGGCGCGGTAGCGTCCAAGCAGGCGCGGATGCGTCCAAGCAGTCGCGGAAGCGTCCAAGCAGGCGCGGTAGCGTCCAAGCAGGCGCGGAAACGTCCAAGCAGGCGCGGAAGCATGCAAGAAGACGCAGAAGAGTCCAAGCAGGCGCGGAAGCGTCCAAGCAGTCGCGGAAGCGTCCAAGCAGGCGTGGAAGAGTCCAAGCAGGCGTGGCAGCGTCCAAGCAGGCGCGGAAACGTCCAAGCAGGCGCGGAAGCATGCAAGAAGACGCAGAAGAGTCCAAGCAGGCGCGGAAGCGTCCAACCAGTCGCGGAAGCGTCCAAGCAGGCGCGGTAGCGTCCAAGCAGTCGCGGAAGCGTCCAAGCAGGCGCGGTAGCGTCCAAGCAGGCGCGGAAGCGTGCAAGCAGACGCGGAAGCGTCCAAGCAGGCGCGGAAGCATGCAAGAAGACGCAGAAGAGTCCAAGCAGGCGCGGAAGCGTCCAAGCAGGCGGGGAAGCATGCAAGAAGACGCAGAACAGTCCAAGCAGGCGCGGAAGCGTCCAAGCAGTCGCGGAAGCGTCCAAGCAGTCGCGGAAGCGTCCAAGCAGGCGCGGAAGCGTCCAAGCAGGCGGGGAAGCATGCAAGCAGGCGCGGAAGCGTCCACGCAGGCGCGGAAACGTCCAAGTAGGCGCGGCAGCATCCATATAGGCGCGAAAGCGTCAAAGCAGGCGCGGAAGCGTCCAAGCAGGCGCGGAAACGTCCAAGTAGGCGCGGAAGCATGCAAGAAGGAGCAGAAGAGTCCAAGCAGGCGCGGAAGCGTCCAAGCAGGCGCGGAAGCATCCATATAGGCGCGGAAGCGTCCAAGCAGGCGCGGAAACGTCCATGTAGGGACGGAAGCATGCAAGAAGGCGCAGAAGAGTTCAAACAGGCGCGGAAGCGTCCAAGCAGGCGCGGTAGCGTCCAAGCAGGCGCGGTAGCGTCCAAGCAGGCGCGGAAGCGTCCAAGCAGGCGCAGAAGCATGCAAGCAGGCGCGAAAGCGTCCAGGCAGGCGCGAGAACGTCCAAGTAGGCGCGGTAGCGTCCAAGCAGGCGCAGAAGAGTCCAAGCAGGCGCGGAAGCGTCCAAGCAGTCGCGGAAGCGTCCAAGCAGGCGCGGTAGCGTCCAAGCAGGCGCGGATGCGTCCAAGCAGTCGCGGAAGCGTCCAAGCAGGCGCGGTAGCGTCCAAGCAGGCGCGGAAACGTCCAAGCAGTCGCGGAAGCGTCCAAGCAGGCGCGGAAGCGTCCAAGCAGGCGCGGAAGCGTCCAAGCAGTCGCGGAAGCGTCCAAGCAGGCGTGGGAGCGTCCAAGCAGGCGCGGTAGCGTCCAAGCAGGCGCGGAAGCATGCAAAAAGACGCAGAAGAGTCCAAGCAGGCGCGGAAGCGTCCAAGCAGTCGCGGAAGCGTCCAAGCATTCGCGGAAGCGTCCAAGCAGGCGCGGTAGCGTCCAAGCAGGTGCGGAAACGTCCAAGCAGGCGCGGAAGCATGCAAGAAGACGCAGAAGCGTCCAAGCAGTCGCGGAAACGTCCAAGCAGGCGCGGTAGCGTCCAACCAGGCGCGGAAGCGTCCAAGCACTCGCGGAAGCGTCCAAGCAGGCGTGGTAGCGTCCAAGCAGGCGTGGGAGCGTCCAAGCAGGCGCGGAAGCGTCCCAGCAGGCGCGGAAGCATGCAAGAAGGCACAGAAGAGTCCAAGCAGGCGCGGAAGCGTCCTAGCAGTCGCGGAAGAGTCCAAGCAGGCGCGGAAGCGTCCAAGCAGTCGCGGAAGCGTCCAAGCAGGCGCGGAAGCGTCCAAGCAGTCGCGGAAGCGTCCAAGCAGGCGCGGTAACGTCCAAGTAGGCGCGGAAGCATGCAAGAAGGCGCGGAAGCGTCCAAGCAGGCGCGGTAGCGTCCAAGCAGGCGCGGAAACGTCCAACCAGGCGCGGAAGCATGCAAGAAGGCGCAGAAGAGTCCAAGCAGGCGCGGAAGCGTCCAAGCAGGCGCGGAAGCGTCCAAGCAGGCGCGGAAGCATCCATATAGGCGCGAAAGCGTCAAAGCAGGCGCGGAAGCGTCCAAGCAGGCGCGGAAACGTCCAAGTAGGCGCGGAAGCATGCAAGAAGGAGCAGAAGAGTCCAAGCAGGCGCGGAAGCGTCCAAGCAGGCGCGGAAGCATCCATATAGGCGCGGAAGCGTCCAAGCAGGCGCGGAAACGTCCATGTAGGGACGGAAACATGCAAGAAGGCGCAGAAGAGTTCAAACAGGCGCGGAAGCGTCCAAGCAGGCGCGGTAGCGTCCAAGCAGGCGCGGTAGCGTCCAAGCAGGCGCGGAAGCGTCCAAGCAAGCGCAGAAGCATGCAAGCAGGCGCGAAAGCGTCCAGGCAGGCGCGAAAACGTCCAACCAGGCGCGGAAGCATGCAAGAAGGCGCAGAAGAGTCCAAGCAGGCGCGGAAGCGTCCAAGCAGGCGCGGAAACGTCCATGTAGGGGCTGAAGCATGCAAGAAGGCGCGGTAGCGTCCAACCAGGCGCGGATGCGTCCAAGCAGTCGCGGAAGCGTCCAAGCAGGCGCGGTAGCGTCCATGCAGGCGCGGAAACGTCCAAGCAGGCGCGGAAGCATGCAAGAAGACGCAGAAGAGTCCAAGCAGGCGCAGAAGAGTCCAAGCAGGCGCGGAAGCGTCCAAGCAGTCGCGGAAGCGTCCAAGCAGGCGCGGAAGCGTCCAAGCAGTCGCGGAAGCGTCCAAGCAGGCGTGGAAGAGTCCAAGCAGGCGTGGCAGCGTCCAAGCAGGCGCGGAAACGTCCAAGCAGGCGCGGAAGCATGCAAGAAGACGCAGAAGAGTCCAAGCAGGCGCGGAAGCGTCCAACCAGTCGCGGAAGCGTCCAAGCAGGCGCGGTAGCGTCCAAGCAGTCGCGGAAGCGTCCAAGCAGGCGCGGTAGCGTCCAAGCAGGCGCGGAAGCGTGCAAGCAGACGCGGAAGCGGCCAAGCAGGCGCGGAAGCATGCAAGAAGACGCAGAAAAAGTCCAAGCAGGCGCGGAAGCGTCCAAGCAGTCGCGGAAGCGTCCAAGCAGGCGCGGAAACGTCCAAGCAGGCGTGGAAGCGTCCAAGCAGACGCGGAAGCGTCCAAGCAGGCGCGGTAGCGTCCAACCAGGCGCGGAAGCGTCCAAGCAGTCGCGGAAGCGTCCAAGCAGGCGCGGAAGCGTCCAAGCAGTCGCGGAAGCGTCCAAGCAGGCGGGGAAGCATGCAAGCAGGCGCGGAAACATCCAAGTAGGCGCGGCAGCATGCAAGAAGGCGCAGGAGAGTCCAAGCAGTCGCGGAAGCGTCCAAGCAGTCGCGGAAGCCTCCAAGCAGGCGCGGTAGCGTCCAAGCAGGCGCGGTAGCGTCCAAGCAGGCGTGGGAGCGTCCAAGCAGGCGCGGAAGCGTCCCAGCAGGCGCGGAAGCATGCAAGAAGGCGCAGAAGAGTCCAAGCAGGCGCGGAAGCGTCCTAGCAGTCGCGGAAGAGTCCAAGCAGTCGCGGAAGCGTCCAAGCAATCGCGGAAGCGTCCAAGCAGGCGCGGAAGCGTCCAAGCAGGCGCGGAAGCGTCCAAGCAGGCGTGGGAGCGTCCAAGCAGGCGCAGAAGAGTCCAAGCAGGCGCGGAAGCGTCCAAGCAGTCGCGGAAGGGTCCAAGCAGGCGCGGTAGCGTCCAAGCAGGCGCGGAAACGTCCAAGCAGGCCCGGAAGCGTCCAAGCAGGCGCGGAAGCGTCCAAGCAGTCGCGGAAGCGTCCAAGCAGTCGCGGAAGCGTCCAAGCAGGCGCGGAAGCGTCCAAGCAGGCGCGGAAGCGTCCAAGCAGGCGTGGGAGCGTCCAAGCAGGCGCGGTAGCGTCCAAGCAGGCGCGGAAGCATGCAAGAAGACGCAGAAGAGTCCAAGCAGGCGCGGAAGCGTCCAAGCAGTCGCGGAAGCGTCCAAGCAGTCGCGGAAGTGTCCAAGCAGGCGCGGTAGCGTCCAAGCAGGTGCGGAAACGTCCAAGCAGGCGCGGAAGCATGCAAGAAGACGCAGAAGCGTCCAAGCAGTCGCGGAAACGTCCAAGCAGGCGCGGTAGCGTCCAACGAGGCGCGGAAGCGTCCAAGCAGTCGCGGAAGCGTCCAAGCAGGCGTGGTAGCGTCCAAGCAGGCGTGGGAGCGTCCAAGCAGGCGCGGAAGCGTCCCAGCAGGCGCGGAAGCATGCAAGAAGGCGCAGAAGAGTCCAAGCAGGCGCGGAAGCGTCCTAGCAGTCGCGGAAGAGTCCAAGCAGGCGCGGAAGCGTCCAAGCAGTCGCGGAAACGTCCAAGCAGGCGCGGAAGCGTCCAAGCAGTCGCGGAAGCGTCCAAGCAGGCGCGGTAACGTCCAAGTAGGCGCGGAAGCATGCAAGAAGGCGCGGAAGCGTCCAAGCAGGCGCGGTAGCGTCCAAGCAGGCGCGGAAACGTCCAACCAGGCGCGGAAGCATGCAAGAAGGCGCAGAAGAGTCCAAGCAGGCGCGGAAGCGTCCTAGCAGTCGCGGAAGAGTCCAAGCAGTCGCGGGAGCGTCCAAGCAATCGCGGAAGCGTCCAAGCAGGCGCGGATGCGTCCAAGCAGGCGCGGAAGCGTCCAAGCAGGCGTGGGAGCGTCCAAGCAGGCGCAGAAGAGTCCAAGCAGGCGCGGAAGCGTCCAAGCAGTCGCGGAAGGGTCCAAGCAGGCGCGGTAGCGTCCAAGCAGGCGCGGAAACGTCCAAGCAGGCCCGGAAGCGTCCAAGCAGGCGCGGAAGCGTCCAAGCAGTCGCGGAAGCGTCCAAGCAGGCGCGGTAGCGTCCAACCAGGCGCGGAAGCGTCCAAGCAGGCGCGGAAGCGTCCAAGCAGGCGTGGGAGCGTCCAAGCAGGCGCGGTAGCGTCCAAGCAGGCGCGGAAGCATGCAAGAAGACGCAGAAGAGTCCAAGCATGCGCGGAAGCGTCCAAGCAGTCGCGGAAGCGTCCAAGCAGTCGCGGAAGCGTCCAAGCAGGCGCGGTAGCGTCCAAGCAGGTGCGGAAACGTCCAAGCAGGCGCGGAAGCATGCAAGAAGACGCAGAAGCGTCCAAGCAGTCGCGGAAACGTCCAAGCAGGCGCGGTAGCGTCCAACCAGGCGCGGAAGCGTCCAAGCAGGCGCGGAAGCGTCCAAGCAGGCGCGGTAGCGTCCAAGCTGGCGCGGAAACGTCCAATCAGGCGCGGAAGCATGCAAGAAGACGCAGAAGAGTCCAAGCAGGCGCGGAAGCGTCCAAGCAGGAGGGGAAGCATGCAAGCAGGCGCGGATGCGTCCAAGCAGGCGCGGAAACGTCCAAGTAGGCGCGGAAGCATGCAAGAAGGCGCAGAAGAGTCCAAGCAGGCGCGGAAGCGTCCTAGCAGTCGCGGAAGAGTCCAAGCAGGCGCGGAAGCGTCCAAGCAGTCGCGGAAGCGTCCAAGCAGGCGCGGTAGCGTCCAAGCAGGCGCGGAAACGTCCAAGCAGGCGCGGAAGCATGCAAGAAGACGCAGAAGAGTCCAAGCAGGCGCGGAAGCGTCCAAGCAGGCGCGGTAGCGTCCAAGCAGGTGCGGAAACGTCCAAGCAGGCGCGGAAGCATGCAAGAAGACGCAGAAGCGTCCAAGCAGTCGCGGAAACGTCCAAGCAGGAGCGGTAGCGTCCAAGCAGGCGCGGAAGCGTCCAAGCAGGCGCGGAAGCGTCCTAGCAGGCGCGGTAGAGTCCAAGCAGGCACGGAAATGTCCAAGTAGGCGCGGCAGCATGCAAGAAGGCGCAGAAGATTCCTATCAGGCGCGGAAGCGTCCAAGCAGGCGGGGAAGCATGCAAGCAGGCGCGGAAACGTCCACGCAGGCGCGGAAACGTCCAAGTAGGCGCGGCAGCATGCAAGAAGGCGCAGAAGAGTCCAAGCAGGCGCAGAAGCGTCCAAGCAGGCGCGGTAGCGTCCAAGCAAGCGCGGAAGCGTCCAAGCAGGCGCGGAAACGTCCAAGCAGGCGTCGAAGCGTCCAAGCAGACGCGGAAGCGTCCAAGCAGGCGCGGTAGCGTCCAACCAGGCGCGGAAGCGTCCAAGCAGTAGCGGAAGCGTCCAAGCAGGCGCGGAAGCGTCCAAGCAGTCGCGGAAGCGTCCCAGCAGGCGGGGAAGCATGCAAGCAGGCGCGGAAACATCCAAGTAGGCGCGGCAGCATGCAAGAAGGCGCAGGAGAGTCCAAGCAGTCGCGGAAGCGTCCAAGCAGTCGCGGAAGCCTCCAAGCAGTCGCGGAAGCGTCCAAGCAGGCGCGCAAGCGTCCAACCAGTCGCGGAAGCGTCCAAGCAGGCGCGGTAGCGTCCAAGCAGTCGCGGAAGCGTCCAAGCAGGCGCGGTAGCGTCCAAGCAGGCGCGGAAACGTCCAAGCAGGCCCGGAAGCGTCCAAGCAGGCGCGGAAGCGTCCAAGCAGTCGCGGAAGCGTCCAAGCAGGCGCGGTAGCGTCCAACCAGGCGCGGAAGCGTCCAAGCAGGCGCGGAAGCGTCCAAGCAGGCGTGGGAGCGTCCAAGCAGGCGCGGTAGCGTCCAAGCAGGCGCGGAAGCATGCAAGAAGACGCAGAAGAGTCCAAGCATGCGCGGAAGCGTCCAAGCAGTCGCGGAAGCGTCCAAGCAGTCGCGGAAGCGTCCAAGCAGGCGCGGTAGCGTCCAAGCAGGTGCGGAAACGTCCAAGCAGGCGCGGAAGCATGCAAGAAGACGCAGAAGCGTCCAAGCAGTCGCGGAAACGTCCAAGCAGGCGCGGTAGCGTCCAACCAGGCGCGGAAGCGTCCAAGCAGGCGCGGAAGCGTCCAAGCAGGCGCGGTAGCGTCCAAGCTGGCGCGGAAACGTCCAATCAGGCGCGGAAGCATGCAAGAAGACGCAGAAGAGTCCAAGCAGGCGCGGAAGCGTCCAAGCAGGAGGGGAAGCATGCAAGCAGGCGCGGATGCGTCCAAGCAGGCGCGGAAACGTCCAAGTAGGCGCGGAAGCATGCAAGAAGGCGCAGAAGAGTCCAAGCAGGCGCGGAAGCGTCCTAGCAGTCGCGGAAGAGTCCAAGCAGGCGCGGAAGCGTCCAAGCAGTCGCGGAAGCGTCCAAGCAGGCGCGGTAGCGTCCAAGCAGGCGCGGAAACGTCCAAGCAGGCGCGGAAGCATGCAAGAAGACGCAGAAGAGTCCAAGCAGGCGCGGAAGCGTCCAAGCAGGCGCGGTAGCGTCCAAGCAGGTGCGGAAACGTCCAAGCAGGCGCGGAAGCATGCAAGAAGACGCAGAAGCGTCCAAGCAGTCGCGGAAACGTCCAAGCAGGAGCGGTAGCGTCCAAGCAGGCGCGGAAGCGTCCAAGCAGGCGCGGAAGCGTCCTAGCAGGCGCGGTAGAGTCCAAGCAGGCACGGAAATGTCCAAGTAGGCGCGGCAGCATGCAAGAAGGCGCAGAAGATTCCTATCAGGCGCGGAAGCGTCCAAGCAGGCGGGGAAGCATGCAAGCAGGCGCGGAAACGTCCACGCAGGCGCGGAAACGTCCAAGTAGGCGCGGCAGCATGCAAGAAGGCGCAGAAGAGTCCAAGCAGGCGCAGAAGCGTCCAAGCAGGCGCGGTAGCGTCCAAGCAAGCGCGGAAGCGTCCAAGCAGGCGCGGAAACGTCCAAGCAGGCGTGGAAGCGTCCAAGCAGACGCGGAAGCGTCCAAGCAGGCGCGGTAGCGTCCAACCAGGCGCGGAAGCGTCCAAGCAGTAGCGGAAGCGTCCAAGCAGGCGCGGAAGCGTCCAAGCAGTCGCGGAAGCGTCCCAGCAGGCGGGGAAGCATGCAAGCAGGCGCGGAAACATCCAAGTAGGCGCGGCAGCATGCAAGAAGGCGCAGGAGAGTCCAAGCAGTCGCGGAAGCGTCCAAGCAGTCGCGGAAGCCTCCAAGCAGTCGCGGAAGCGTCCAAGCAGGCGCGCAAGCGTCCAACCAGTCGCGGAAGCGTCCAAGCAGGCGCGGTAGCGTCCAAGCAGTCGCGGAAGCGTCCAAGCAGGCGCGGTAGCGTCCAAGCAGGCGCGGAAGCGTGCAAGCAGACGCGGAAGCGTCCAAGCAGGCGCGGAAGCATGCAAGAAGACGCAGAAGAGTCCAAGCAGGCGCGGAAGCGTCCAAGCAGTCGCGGAAGCGTCCAAGCAGGCGCGGAAACGTCCAAGCAGGCGTGGAAGCGTCCAAGCAGACGCGGAAGCGTCCAAGCAGGCGCGGTAGCGTCCAACCAGGCGCGGAAGCGTCCAAGCAGTCGCGGCAGCGTCCAAGCAGGCGCGGAAGCGTCCAAGCAGTCGCGGTAGCGTCCAAGCAGGCGGGGAAGCATGCAAGCAGGCGCGGAAACATCCAAGTAGGCGCGGCAGCATGCAAGAAGGCGCAGGAGAGTCCAAGCAGTCGCGGAAGCGTCCAAGCAGTCGCGGAAGCCTCCAAGCAGGCGCGGTAGCGTCCAAGCAGGCGCGGTAGCGTCCAAGCAGGCGTGGGAGCGTCCAAGCAGGCGCGGAAGCGTCCCAGCAGGCGCGGAAGCATGCAAGAAGGCGCAGAAGAGTCCAAGCAGGCGCGGAAGCGTCCTAGCAGTCGCGGAAGAGTCCAAGCAGTCGCGGAAGCGTCCAAGCAATCGCGGAAGCGTCCAAGCAGGCGCGGATGCGTCCAAGCAGGTGCGGAAACGTCCAAGCAGGCGCGGAAGCATGCAAGAAGACGCAGAAGCGTCCAAGCAGTCGCGGAAACGTCCAAGCAGGCGCGGTAGCGTCCAACCAGGCGCGGAAGCGTCCAAGCAGTCGCGGAAGCGTCCAAGCAGGCGCGGTAGCGTCCAAGCAGGCGCGGAAACGTCCAAGCAGGCGCGGAAGCGTCCAAGCAGGCCCGGAAGCGTCCAAGCAGGCGCGGAAGCGTCCAAGCAGTCGCGGAAGCGTCCAAGCAGGCGCGGTAGCGTCCAACCAGGCGCGGAAGCGTCCAAGCAGGCGCGGAAGCGTCCAAGCAGGCGTGGGAGCGTCCAAGCAGGCGCGGTAGCGTCCAAGCAGGCGCGGAAGCATGCAAGAAGACGCAGAAGAGTCCAAGCATGCGCGGAAGCGTCCAAGCAGTCGCGGAAGCGTCCAAGCAGTCGCGGAAGCGTCCAAGCAGGCGCGGTAGCGTCCAAGCAGGTGCGGAAACGTCCAAGCAGGCGCGGAAGCATGCAAGAAGACGCAGAAGCGTCCAAGCAGTCGCGGAAACGTCCAAGCAGGCGCGGTAGCGTCCAACCAGGCGCGGAAGCGTCCAAGCAGGCGCGGAAGCGTCCAAGCAGGCGCGGTAGCGTCCAAGCTGGCGCGGAAACGTCCAATCAGGCGCGGAAGCATGCAAGAAGACGCAGAAGAGTCCAAGCAGGCGCGGAAGCGTCCAAGCAGGAGGGGAAGCATGCAAGCAGGCGCGGATGCGTCCAAGCAGGCGCGGAAACGTCCAAGTAGGCGCGGAAGCATGCAAGAAGGCGCAGAAGAGTCCAAGCAGGCGCGGAAGCGTCCTAGCAGTCGCGGAAGAGTCCAAGCAGGCGCGGAAGCGTCCAAGCAGTCGCGGAAGCGTCCAAGCAGGCGCGGTAGCGTCCAAGCAGGCGCGGAAACGTCCAAGCAGGCGCGGAAGCATGCAAGAAGACGCAGAAGAGTCCAAGCAGGCGCGGAAGCGTCCAAGCAGGCGCGGTAGCGTCCAAGCAGGTGCGGAAACGTCCAAGCAGGCGCGGAAGCATGCAAGAAGACGCAGAAGCGTCCAAGCAGTCGCGGAAACGTCCAAGCAGGAGCGGTAGCGTCCAAGCAGGCGCGGAAGCGTCCAAGCAGGCGCGGAAGCGTCCTAGCAGGCGCGGTAGAGTCCAAGCAGGCACGGAAATGTCCAAGTAGGCGCGGCAGCATGCAAGAAGGCGCAGAAGATTCCTATCAGGCGCGGAAGCGTCCAAGCAGGCGGGGAAGCATGCAAGCAGGCGCGGAAACGTCCACGCAGGCGCGGAAACGTCCAAGTAGGCGCGGCAGCATGCAAGAAGGCGCAGAAGAGTCCAAGCAGGCGCAGAAGCGTCCAAGCAGGCGCGGTAGCGTCCAAGCAAGCGCGGAAGCGTCCAAGCAGGCGCGGAAACGTCCAAGCAGGCGTGGAAGCGTCCAAGCAGACGCGGAAGCGTCCAAGCAGGCGCGGTAGCGTCCAACCAGGCGCGGAAGCGTCCAAGCAGTAGCGGAAGCGTCCAAGCAGGCGCGGAAGCGTCCAAGCAGTCGCGGAAGCGTCCCAGCAGGCGGGGAAGCATGCAAGCAGGCGCGGAAACATCCAAGTAGGCGCGGCAGCATGCAAGAAGGCGCAGGAGAGTCCAAGCAGTCGCGGAAGCGTCCAAGCAGTCGCGGAAGCCTCCAAGCAGTCGCGGAAGCGTCCAAGCAGGCGCGCAAGCGTCCAACCAGTCGCGGAAGCGTCCAAGCAGGCGCGGTAGCGTCCAAGCAGTCGCGGAAGCGTCCAAGCAGGCGCGGTAGCGTCCAAGCAGGCGCGGAAGCGTGCAAGCAGACGCGGAAGCGTCCAAGCAGGCGCGGAAGCATGCAAGAAGACGCAGAAGAGTCCAAGCAGGCGCGGAAGCGTCCAAGCAGTCGCGGAAGCGTCCAAGCAGGCGCGGTAACGTCCAAGTAGGCGCGGAAGCATGCAAGAAGGCGCGGAAGCGTCCAAGCAGGCGCGGTAGCGTCCAAGCAGGCGCGGAAACGTCCAACCAGGCGCGGAAGCATGCAAGAAGGCGCAGAAAAGTCCAAGCAGGTGCGGAAGCGTCCAAGCAGGCGCGGAAGCGTCCAAGCAGGCGCGGAAGCGTCCAAGCAGTCGCGGAAGCGTCCAAGCAGGCGCGGTAGCGTCCAAGCAGGCGCGGAAACGTCCAAGCAGGCCCGGAAGCGTCCAAGCAGGCGCGGAAGCGTCCAAGCAGTCGCGGAAGCGTCCAATCAGTCGCGGAAGCGTCCAAGCAGGCGCGGAAGCGTCCAAGCAGGCGCGGAAGCGTCCAAGCAGTCGTGGGAGCGTCCAAGCAGGCGCGGTAGCGTCCAAGCAGGCGCGGAAGCATGCAAGAAGACGCAGAACAGTCCAAGCAGGCGCGGAAGCGTCCAAGCAGTCGCGGAAGCGTCCAAGCAGTCGCGGAAGCGTCCAAGCAGGCGCGGTTGCGTCCAAGCAGGTGCGGAAACGTCCAAGCAGGCGCGGAAGCATGCAAGAAGACGCAGAAGCGTCCAAGCAGTCGCGGAAACGTCCAAGCAGGCGCGGTAGCGTTCAACCAGGCGCGGAAGCGTCCAAGCAGTCGCGGAAGCGTCCAAGCAGGCGCGGTAGCGTCCAAGCAGGCGCGGAAACGTCCAAGCAGGCGCGGAAGCGTCCAAGCAGGCGCGGAAGCGTCCAAGCAGTCGCGGAAGCGTCCAAGCAGGCGCGGTAGCGTCCAAGCAGGCGTGAGAGCGTCCAAGCAGGCGCGGAAGCGTCCAAGCAGGCGCGGAAGCATGCAAGAAGGCGCAGAAGAGTCCAAGCAGGCGCGGAAGCGTCCTAGCAGTCGCGGAAGCGTCCAAGCAGTCGCGGAAGCGTCCAAGCAGGCGCGGTAGCGTCCAAGCAGGCGTGGGAGCGTCCAAGCCGGCGCGGAAGCGTCCAAGCAGGCGCTGAAGCATGCAAGAAGGCGCAGAAGAGTCCAAGCAGGCGCGGAAGCGTCCTAGCAGTCGCGGAAGAGTCCAAGCAGGCGCGGAAGCGTCCAAGCAGTCGCGGAAGCGTCCAAGCAGGCGCGGAAGCGTCCAAGCAGTCGCGGAAGCGTCCAAGCAGGCGCGGTAGCGTCCAAGCAGGCGCGGAAACGTCTAACCAGGCGCGGAAGCATGCAAGAAGGCGCAGAAGAGTCCAAGCAGGTGCGGAAGCGTCCAAGCAGGCGCGGAAGCGTCCAAGCAGGCGCGGAAGCGTCCAAGCAGTCGCGGAAGCGTCCAAGCAGGCGCGGTAACGTCCAAGTAGGCGCGGAAGCATGCAAGAAGGCGCGGAAGCGTCCAAGCAGGCGCGGTAGCGTCCAAGCAGGCGCGGAAACGTCCAACCAGGCGCGGAAGCATGCAAGAAGGCGCAGAAGAGTCCAAGCAGGTGCGGAAGCGTCCAAGCAGGCGCGGAAGCGTCCAAGCAGGCGCGGAAGCGTCCAAGCAGTCGCGGAAGCGTCCAAGCAGGCGCGGTAGCGTCCAAGCAGGCGTGGGAGCGTCCAAGCCGGCGCGGAAGCGTCCAAGCAGGCGCTGAAGCATGCAAGAAGGCGCAGAAGAGTCCAAGCAGGCGCGGAAGCGTCCTAGCAGTCGCGGAAGAGTCCAAGCAGGCGCGGAAGCGTCCAAGCAGTCGCGGAAGCGTCCAAGCAGGCGCGGAAGCGTCCAAGCAGTCGCGGAAGCGTCCAAGCAGGCGCGGAAGCGTCCAAGCAGTCGCGGAAGCGTCCAAGCAGGCGCGGTAGCGTCCAAGCAAGCGCGGAGACGTCCAAGCAGGCGCGGAAGCATGCAAGAAGGCGCGGAAGCGTCCAAGCAGGCGCGGTAGCGTCCAAGCAGGCGCGGAAACGTTCAACCAGGCGCGGAAGCATGCAAGAAGGCGCAGAAGAGTCCAAGCAGGTGCGGAAGCGTCCAAGCAGGCGCGGAAGCGTCCAAGCAGGCGGGGAAGCATGCAAGCAGGCGCGGAAACGTCCACGCAGGCGCGGAAACGTCCAAGTAGGCGCGGCAGCATGCAAGAAGGCGCAGAAGAGTCCAAGCAGGCGCAGAAGCGTCCAAGCAGGCGCGGTAGCGTCCAAGCAAGCGCGGAAGCGTCCAAGCAGGCGCGGAAACGTCCAAGCAGGCGTGGAAGCGTCCAAGCAGACGCGGAAGCGTCCAAGCAGGCGCGGTAGCGTCCAACCAGGCGCGGAAGCGTCCAAGCAGTAGCGGAAGCGTCCAAGCAGGCGCGGAAGCGTCCAAGCAGTCGCGGAAGCGTCCCAGCAGGCGGGGAAGCATGCAAGCAGGCGCGGAAACATCCAAGTAGGCGCGGCAGCATGCAAGAAGGCGCAGGAGAGTCCAAGCAGTCGCGGAAGCGTCCAAGCAGTCGCGGAAGCCTCCAAGCAGTCGCGGAAGCGTCCAAGCAGGCGCGCAAGCGTCCAACCAGTCGCGGAAGCGTCCAAGCAGGCGCGGTAGCGTCCAAGCAGTCGCGGAAGCGTCCAAGCAGGCGCGGTAGCGTCCAAGCAGGCGCGGAAGCGTGCAAGCAGACGCGGAAGCGTCCAAGCAGGCGCGGAAGCATGCAAGAAGACGCAGAAGAGTCCAAGCAGGCGCGGAAGCGTCCAAGCAGTCGCGGAAGCGTCCAAGCAGGCGCGGTAACGTCCAAGTAGGCGCGGAAGCATGCAAGAAGGCGCGGAAGCGTCCAAGCAGGCGCGGTAGCGTCCAAGCAGGCGCGGAAACGTCCAACCAGGCGCGGAAGCATGCAAGAAGGCGCAGAAAAGTCCAAGCAGGTGCGGAAGCGTCCAAGCAGGCGCGGAAGCGTCCAAGCAGGCGCGGAAGCGTCCAAGCAGTCGCGGAAGCGTCCAAGCAGGCGCGGTAGCGTCCAAGCAGGCGCGGAAACGTCCAAGCAGGCCCGGAAGCGTCCAAGCAGGCGCGGAAGCGTCCAAGCAGTCGCGGAAGCGTCCAATCAGTCGCGGAAGCGTCCAAGCAGGCGCGGAAGCGTCCAAGCAGGCGCGGAAGCGTCCAAGCAGTCGTGGGAGCGTCCAAGCAGGCGCGGTAGCGTCCAAGCAGGCGCGGAAGCATGCAAGAAGACGCAGAACAGTCCAAGCAGGCGCGGAAGCGTCCAAGCAGTCGCGGAAGCGTCCAAGCAGTCGCGGAAGCGTCCAAGCAGGCGCGGTTGCGTCCAAGCAGGTGCGGAAACGTCCAAGCAGGCGCGGAAGCATGCAAGAAGACGCAGAAGCGTCCAAGCAGTCGCGGAAACGTCCAAGCAGGCGCGGTAGCGTTCAACCAGGCGCGGAAGCGTCCAAGCAGTCGCGGAAGCGTCCAAGCAGGCGCGGTAGCGTCCAAGCAGGCGCGGAAACGTCCAAGCAGGCGCGGAAGCGTCCAAGCAGGCGCGGAAGCGTCCAAGCAGTCGCGGAAGCGTCCAAGCAGGCGCGGTAGCGTCCAAGCAGGCGTGAGAGCGTCCAAGCAGGCGCGGAAGCGTCCAAGCAGGCGCGGAAGCATGCAAGAAGGCGCAGAAGAGTCCAAGCAGGCGCGGAAGCGTCCTAGCAGTCGCGGAAGCGTCCAAGCAGTCGCGGAAGCGTCCAAGCAGGCGCGGTAGCGTCCAAGCAGGCGTGGGAGCGTCCAAGCCGGCGCGGAAGCGTCCAAGCAGGCGCTGAAGCATGCAAGAAGGCGCAGAAGAGTCCAAGCAGGCGCGGAAGCGTCCTAGCAGTCGCGGAAGAGTCCAAGCAGGCGCGGAAGCGTCCAAGCAGTCGCGGAAGCGTCCAAGCAGGCGCGGAAGCGTCCAAGCAGTCGCGGAAGCGTCCAAGCAGGCGCGGTAGCGTCCAAGCAGGCGCGGAAACGTCCAACCAGGCGCGGAAGCATGCAAGAAGGCGCAGAAGAGTCCAAGCAGGTGCGGAAGCGTCCAAGCAGGCGCGGAAGCGTCCAAGCAGGCGCGGAAGCGTCCAAGCAGTCGCGGAAGCGTCCAAGCAGGCGCGGTAACGTCCAAGTAGGCGCGGAAGCATGCAAGAAGGCGCGGAAGCGTCCAAGCAGGCGCGGTAGCGTCCAAGCAGGCGCGGAAACGTCCAACCAGGCGCGGAAGCATGCAAGAAGGCGCAGAAGAGTCCAAGCAGGTGCGGAAGCGTCCAAGCAGGCGCGGAAGCGTCCAAGCAGGCGCGGAAGCGTCCAAGCAGTCGCGGAAGCGTCCAAGCAGGCGCGGTAGCGTCCAAGCAGGCGTGGGAGCGTCCAAGCCGGCGCGGAAGCGTCCAAGCAGGCGCTGAAGCATGCAAGAAGGCGCAGAAGAGTCCAAGCAGGCGCGGAAGCGTCCTAGCAGTCGCGGAAGAGTCCAAGCAGGCGCGGAAGCGTCCAAGCAGTCGCGGAAGCGTCCAAGCAGGCGCGGAAGCGTCCAAGCAGTCGCGGAAGCGTCCAAGCAGGCGCGGAAGCGTCCAAGCAGTCGCGGAAGCGTCCAAGCAGGCGCGGTAGCGTCCAAGCAAGCGCGGAGACGTCCAAGCAGGCGCGGAAGCATGCAAGAAGGCGCGGAAGCGTCCAAGCAGGCGCGGTAGCGTCCAAGCAGGCGCGGAAACGTTCAACCAGGCGCGGAAGCATGCAAGAAGGCGCAGAAGAGTCCAAGCAGGTGCGGAAGCGTCCAAGCAGGCGCGGAAGCGTCCAAGCAGGCGCGGAAGAGTCCAAGCAGGCGCGGAAGCGTCCAAGCAGGCGCGGTAGCGTCCAAGCAGGTGCGGAAACGTCCAAGCAGGCGCGGAAGCATGCAAGAAGACGCAGAAGCGTCCAAGCAGTCGCGGAAACGTCCAAGCAGGCGCGGTAGCGTCCAAGCAGGCGCGGAAGCGTCCAAGCAGGCGCGGAAGCGTCCTAGCAGGCGCGGTAGAGTCCAAGCAGGCACGGAAACGTCCAAGTAGGCGCGGCAGCATGCAAGAAGGCGCAGAAGATTCCTATCAGGCGCGGAAGCGTCCAAGCAGGCGGGGAAGCATGCAAGCAGGCGCGGAAACGTCCACGCAGGCGCGGAAACGTCCAAGTAGGCGCGGCAGCATGCAAGAAGGCGCAGAAGAGTCCAAGCAGGCGCAGAAGCGTCCAAGCAGGCGCGGTAGCGTCCAAGCAAGCGCGGAAGCGTCCAAGCAGGCGCGGAAACGTCCAAGCAGGCGTGGAAGCGTCCAAGCAGACGCGGAAGCGTCCAAGCAGGCGCGGTAGCGCCCAACCAGGCGCGGAAGCGTCCAAGCAGTAGCGGAAGCGTCCAAGCAGGCGCGGAAGCGTCCAAGCAGTCGCGGAAGCGTCCCAGCAGGCGGGGAAGCATGCAAGCAGGCGCGGAAACATCCAAGTAGGCGCGGCAGCATGCAAGAAGGCGCAGGAGAGTCCAAGCAGTCGCGGAAGCGTCCAAGCAGTCGCGGAAGCCTCCAAGCAGTCGCGGAAGCGTCCAAGCAACCGCGGAAGCGTCCAACCAGTCGCGGAAGCGTCCAAGCAGGCGCGGTAGCGTCCAAGCAGTCGCGGAAGCGTCCAAGCAGGCGCGGTAGCGTCCAAGCAGGCGCGGAAGCGTGCAAGCAGACGCGGAAGCGTCCAAGCAGGCGCGGAAGCATGCAAGAAGACGCAGAAGAGTCCAAGCAGGCGCGGAAGCGTCCAAGCAGTCGCGGAAGCGTCCAAGCAGGCGCGGAAACGTCCAAGCAGGCGTGGAAGCGTCCAAGCAGGCGCGGTAGCGTCCAACCAGGCGCGGAAGCGTCCAACCAGTCGCGGAAGCGTCCAAGCAGGCGCGGTAGCGTCCAAGCAGTCGCGGAAGCGTCCAAGCAGGCGCGGTAGCGTCCAAGCAGGCGCGGAAGCGTGCAAGCAGACGCGGAAGCGTCCCAGCAGGCGGGGAAGCATGCAAGCAGGCGCGGAAACATCCAAGTAGGCGCGGCAGCATGCAAGAAGGCGCAGGAGAGTCCAAGCAGTCGCGGAAGCGTCCAAGCAGTCGCGGAAGCCTCCAAGCAGTCGCGGAAGCGTCCAAGCAGGCGCGGAAGCGTCCAACCAGTCGCGGAAGCGTCCAAGCAGGCGCGGTAGCGTCCAAGCAGTCGCGGAAGCGTCCAAGCAGGCGCGGTAGCGTCCAAGCAGGCGCGGAAGCGTGCAAGCAGACGCGGAAGCGTCCAAGCAGGCGCGGAAGCATGCAAGAAGACGCAGAAGAGTCCAAGCAGGCGCGGAAGCGTCCAAGCAGTCGCGGAAGCGTCCAAGCAGGCGCGGAAACGTCCAAGCAGGCGTGGAAGCGTCCAAGCAGACGCGGAAGCGTCCAAGCAGGCGCGGTAGCGTCCAACCAGGCGCGGAAGCGTCCAAGCAGTCGCGGCAGCGTCCAAGCAGGCGCGGAAGCGTCCAAGCAGTCGCGGAAGCGTCCAAGCAGGCGGGGAAGCATGCAAGCAGGCGCGGAAACATCCAAGTAGGCGCGGCAGCATGCAAGAAGGCGCAGGAGAGTCCAAGCAGTCGCGGAAGCGTCCAAGCAGTCGCGGAAGCCTCCAAGCAGGCGCGGTAGCGTCCAAGCAGGCGCGGTAGCGTCCAAGCAGGCGTGGGAGCGTCCAAGCAGGCGCGGAAGCGTCCCAGCAGGCGCGGAAGCATGCAAGAAGGCGCAGAAGAGTCCAAGCAGGCGCGGAAGCGTCCTAGCAGTCGCGGAAGAGTCCAAGCAGTCGCGGAAGCGTCCAAGCAATCGCGGAAGCGTCCAAGCAGGCGCGGATGCGTCCAAGCAGGTGCGGAAACGTCCAAGCAGGCGCGGAAGCATGCAAGAAGACGCAGAAGCGTCCAAGCAGGCGCGGAAGCGTCCAAGCAGGCGCGGTAACGTCCAAGTAGGCGCGGAAGCATGCAAGAAGGCGCGGAAGCGTCCAAGCAGGCGCGGTAGCGTCCAAGCAGGCGCGGAAACGTCCAACCAGGCGCGGAAGCATGCAAGAAGGCGCAGAAGAGTCCAAGCAGGTGCGGAAGCGTCCAAGCAGGCGCGGAAGCGTCCAAGCAGGCGCGGAAGCGTCCAAGCAGTCGCGGAAGCGTCCAAGCAGGCGCGGTAACGTCCAAGCAGGCGCGGAAACGTCCAAGCAGGCCCGGAAGCGTCCAAGCAGGCGCGGAAGCGTCCAAGCAGTCGCGGAAGCGTCCAATCAGTCGCGGAAGCGTCCAAGCAGGCGCGGAAGCGTCCAAGCAGGCGCGGAAGCGTCCAAGCAGTCGTGGGAGCGTCCAAGCAGGCGCGATAGCGTCCAAGCAGGCGCGGTAGCGTCCAAGCAGGCGCGGAAGCGTCCAAGCAGGAGGGGTAGCATGCAAGCAGGCGCTGAAGCGTCCAAGCAGGCGCGGAAACGTCCAAGTAGGCGCGGAAGCATGCAAGAAGACGCAGAAGAGTCCAAGCAGGCGCGGAAGCGTCCAAGCAGGCGCGGTAGCGTCCAAGCAGGTGCGGAAACGTCCAACCAGGCGCGGAAGCATGCAAGAAGGCGCAGAAGAGTCCAAGCAGGTGCGGAAGCGTCCAAGCAGGCGCGGAAGCGTCCAAGCAGGCGCGGAAGCGTCCAAGCAGTCGCGGAAGCGTCCAAGCAGGCGCGGTAACGTCCAAGCAGGCGCGGAAACGTCCAAGCAGGCCCGGAAGCGTCCAAGCAGGCGCGGAAGCGTCCAAGCAGTCGCGGAAGCGTCCAATCAGTCGCGGAAGCGTCCAAGCAGGCGCGGAAGCGTCCAAGCAGGCGCGGAAGCGTCCAAGCAGTCGTGGGAGCGTCCAAGCAGGCGCGGTAGCGTCCAAGCAGGCGCGGAAGCATGCAAGAAGACGCAGAAGAGTCCAAGCAGGCGCGGAAGCGTCCAACCAGGCGCGGAAGCGTCCAAGCAGTCGCGGAAGCGTCCAAGCAGGCGCGGTAGCGTCCAAGCAGGCGCGGTAGCGTCCAAGCAGGCGCGGAAACGTCCAAGCAGGCGCGGAAGCATGCAAGAAGGCGCAGAAGAGTCCAAGCAGGCGCGGAAGCGTCCAAGCAGTCGCGGAAGCGTCCAAGCAGGCGCGGTAGCGTCCAAGCAGGCGCGGCAGAGTCCAAGCAGGCGCGGAAGCGTCCAAGCAGGCGCGGAAACGTCCAAGTAGGCGCGGAAGCATGCAAGAAGGCGCAGAAGAGTCCAAGCAGGCGCGGAAGCGTCCAAGCAGACGCAGAAGCGTCCAAGCAGGCGCGGCAGCGTCCAAGCAGGCGCGGAAACGTCCAAGCAGGCGCGGAAGCATGCAAGAAGGCGCAGAAGAGTCCAAGCAGGCGCGGAAGCGTCCAAGCAGGAGGGGTAGCATGCAAGCAGGCGCTGAAGCGTCCAAGCAGGCGCGGAAACGTCCAAGTAGGCGCGGAAGCATGCAAGAAGACGCAGAAGAGTCCAAGCAGGCGCGGAAGCGTCCAAGCAGGCGCGGTAGCGTCCAAGCAGGTGCGGAAACGTCCAAGCAGGCGCGGAAGCATGCAAGAAGACGCAGAAGCGTCCAAGCAGTCGCGGAAACGTCCAAGCAGGCGCGGTAGCGTCCAAGCAGGCGCGGAAGCGTCCAAGCAGGCGCGGAAGCGTCCTAGCAGGCGCGGTAGAGTCCAAGCAGGCACGGAAACGTCCAAGTAGGCGCGGCAGCATGCAAGAAGGCGCAGAAGATTCCTATCAGGCGCGGAAGCGTCCAAGCAGGCGGGGAAGCATGCAAGCAGGCGCGGAAACGTCCACGCAGGCGCGGAAACGTCCAAGTAGGCGCGGCAGCATGCAAGAAGGCGCAGAAGAGTCCAAGCAGGCGCAGAAGCGTCCAAGCAGGCGCGGTAGCGTCCAAGCAAGCGCGGAAGCGTCCAAGCAGGCGCGGAAACGTCCAAGCAGGCGTGGAAGCGTCCAAGCAGACGCGGAAGCGTCCAAGCAGGCGCGGTAGCGCCCAACCAGGCGCGGAAGCGTCCAAGCAGTAGCGGAAGCGTCCAAGCAGGCGCGGAAGCGTCCAAGCAGTCGCGGAAGCGTCCCAGCAGGCGGGGAAGCATGCAAGCAGGCGCGGAAACATCCAAGTAGGCGCGGCAGCATGCAAGAAGGCGCAGGAGAGTCCAAGCAGTCGCGGAAGCGTCCAAGCAGTCGCGGAAGCCTCCAAGCAGTCGCGGAAGCGTCCAAGCAGGCGCGGAAGCGTCCAACCAGTCGCGGAAGCGTCCAAGCAGGCGCGGTAGCGTCCAAGCAGTCGCGGAAGCGTCCAAGCAGGCGCGGTAGCGTCCAAGCAGGCGCGGAAGCGTGCAAGCAGACGCGGAAGCGTCCAAGCAGGCGCGGAAGCATGCAAGAAGACGCAGAAGAGTCCAAGCAGGCGCGGAAGCGTCCAAGCAGTCGCGGAAGCGTCCAAGCAGGCGCGGAAACGTCCAAGCAGGCGTGGAAGCGTCCAAGCAGACGCGGAAGCGTCCAAGCAGGCGCGGTAGCGTCCAACCAGGCGCGGAAGCGTCCAAGCAGTCGCGGCAGCGTCCAAGCAGGCGCGGAAGCGTCCAAGCAGTCGCGGAAGCGTCCAAGCAGGCGGGGAAGCATGCAAGCAGGCGCGGAAACATCCAAGTAGGCGCGGCAGCATGCAAGAAGGCGCAGGAGAGTCCAAGCAGTCGCGGAAGCGTCCAAGCAGGCGCGGAAGCGTCCAAGCAGACGCAGAAGCGTCCAAGCAGGCGCGGAAGAGTCCAAGAAGTCGCGGAAGCGTCCAAGCAGGCGCGGTAGCGTCCAAGCAGTCGCGGAAGAGTCCAAGCAGGCGCGGAAGCGTCCAAGCAGGCGCGGTAGCGTCCAAGCAGGCGCGGCAACGTCCAAGCAGGCGCGGAAGCGTCCAAGCAGGCGCGGAAGCGTCCAAGCAGCCGCGGAAGCGTCCAAGCAGGCGCGGTAGCGTCCAAGCAGGCGCGGAAACGTCCAAGCAGGCGCGGAAGCGTCCAAGCAGGCGCGGTAGCGTCCAAGCAGGCGCGGCAACGTCCAAGCAGGCGCGGAAGCGTCCAAGCAGGCGCGGAAGCGTCCAAGCAGCCGCGGAAGCGTCCAAGCAGGCGCGGTAGCGTCCAAGCAGGCGCGGAAACGTCCAAGCAGGCGCGGAAGCGTCCAAGCAGGCGCGGTAGCGTCCAAGCAGGCGCGGTAGAGTCCAAGCAGTCGCGGAAGCGTCCAAACAGGCGCGGTAGCGTCCAACCAGGCGCGGAAGCGTCCAAGCAGGCGGGGACGCATGCAAGCAGGCGCGGAAGCGTCCAAGCAGGCGCGGAAACGTCCAAGCAGGCGCGGCAGCATGCAAGAAGGCGCAGAAGAGTCCAAGCAGGCGCGGAAGCGTCCAAGCAGGCGCGGAAGCATGCAAGCAGGCGCGGAAGCGTCCAGGCAGTCGCGGAAGCGTCCAAGCAGTCGCGGAAGCGTCCAAGCAGTCGCGGAAGCGTCCAAGCAGTCGCGGAAGCGTCCAAGCAGGCGCGGTAGCGTCCAAGCAGGCGCGGAAGCATGCAAGAAGACGCAGAAGTGTTCAAGCAGGCGCGGAAGCGTCAAAGCAGGAGGGGAAGCATGCAAGCAGGCGCGGAAGCATCCAAGCAGGCGCGGAAACGTCCAAGTAGGCGCGGAAGCATGCAAGAAGGCGCAGAGGAGTCCAAGCAGGCGCGGAAGCGTCCAAGCAGTCGCAGAACCGTCCAAGCAGTCGCGGTAGCGTCCAACCAGGCGCGGCAGCGTCCAGGCAGGGGCGGAAACGTCCAAGCAGGCGCGGAAGCATGCAAGAAGACGCAGAAGAGTCCAAGCAGGCGCGGAAGCGTCCAAGCAGGAGGGGAAGCATGCAAGCAGGCGCGGAAGCGTCCAAGCAGGCGCGGAAACGTCCAAGTAGGCGCGGAAGCATGCAAGAAGGCGCAGAAGAGTCCAAGCAGGCGCGGAAGCGTCCAAGCAGTCGCAGAAGCGTCCAAGCAGGCGCGGTAGCGTCCAACCAGGCGCGGAAGCGTCCAAGCAGTCACGGAAGCGTCCAAGCAGTCGCGGTAGAGTCCAAGCAGGCGGGGAAGCATGCAAGCAGGCGCGGTAGCGTCCAAGTAGGCACGGAAGCGTCCAAGCAGGCGCGGAAGCGTCCAAGCAGGCGCGGAAGCGTCCAAGTAGGCGCGGTAGCTTCCATATAGGCGCGGAAGCGTCCAAGCAGGCGCGGAACCGTGCAAGCAGGCGCGGAAGCATCCATATAGGCGCGAAAGCGTCAAAGCAGGCGCGGAAGCGTCCAAGCAGGCGCGGAAGCGTCCAAGCAGGCGCGGTAGCGTCCAACCAGGCGCGGAAGCGTCCAAGCAGTCGCGGAAGCGTCCAAGCAGTCGCGGTAGAGTCCAAGCAGGCGGGGAAGCATGCAAGCAGGCGCGGTAGCGTCCAAGCAGGCACGGAAGCGTCCAAGCAGGCGCGGAAGCGTCCAAGCAGGCGCGGAAGCGTCCAAGTAGGCGCGGTAGCTTCCATATAGGCGCGGAAGCGTCCAAGCAGGCGCGGAACCGTGCAAGCAGGCGCGGAAGCATCCATATAGGCGCGAAAGCGTCAAAGCAGTCGCGGAAGCGTCCAAGCAGGCGCGGAAGCGTCCAAGCAGGCACGGAAGCATCCATATAGGCGCGAAAGCGTCAAAGCAGGCGCGGAAGCGTCCAAGCAGGCGCGGAAACGTCCAAGTAGGCGCGGAAGCATGCAAGAAGGAGCAGAAGAGTCCAAGCAGGCGCGGAAGCGTGCAAGCAGGCGCGGAAGCGTCCAAGCAGGCGCGGAAGCGTCCAAGCAGGCGCGGAAGCGTCCAAGTAGGCGCGGAAGCATCCATATAGGCGCGAAAGCGTCAAAGCAGGCGCGGAAGCGTCCAAGCAGGCGCGGAAGCGTCCAAGCAGGCGCGGAAGCGTCCAAGTAGGCGCGGTAGCTTCCATATAGGCGCGGAAGCGTCCAAGCAGGCGCGGAACCGTGCAAGCAGGCGCGGAAGCATCCATATAGGCGCGAAAGCGTCAAAGCAGTCGCGGAAGCGTCCAAGCAGGCGCGGAAGCGTCCAAGCAGGCACGGAAGCATCCATATAGGCGCGAAAGCGTCAAAGCAGGCGCGGAAGCGTCCAAGCAGGCGCGGAAACGTCCAAGTAGGCGCGGAAGCATGCAAGAAGGAGCAGAAGAGTCCAAGCAGGCGCGGAAGCGTGCAAGCAGGCGCGGAAGCGTCCAAGCAGGCGCGGAAGCGTCCAAGCAGGCGCGGAAGCGTCCAAGTAGGCGCGGAAGCATCCATATAGGCGCGAAAGCGTCAAAGCAGGCGCGGAAGCGTCCAAGCAGGCGCGGAAACGTCCAAGTAGGCGCGGAAGCATGCAAGAAGGAGCAGAAGAGTCCAAGCAGGCGCGGAAGCGTCCAAGCAGGCGCGGAAGCGTCCAAGCAGACGCAGAAGCGTCCAAACAGGCGCGGTAGCGTCCAAGCAGGCGCGGAAACGTCCAAGTAGGCGCGGAAGCATGCAAGCAGGCGCGGAAACGTCCAAGCAGGCGCGGAAGCGTCCAAGCAGGCGCGGAAGCGTCCAAGCAGTCGCGGAAGCGTCCAAGCAGGCGCGGTAGCGTCCAAGCAGGCGCGGTAGAGTCCAAGCAGTCGCGGAAGCGTCCAAACAGGCGCGGTAGCGTCCAACCAGGCGCGGAAGCGTCCAAGCAGGCGGGGACGCATGCAAGCAGGCGCGGAAGCGTCCAAGCAGGCGCGGAAACGTCCAAGCAGGCGCGGCAGCATGCAAGAAGGCGCAGAAGAGTCCAAGCAGGCGCGGAAGCGTCCAAGCAGGCGCGGAAGCATGCAAGCAGGCGCGGAAGCGTCCAGGCAGTCGCGGAAGCGTCCAAGCAGTCGCGGAAGCGTCCAAGCAGTCGCGGAAGCGTCCAAGCAGTCGCGGAAGCGTCCAAGCAGGCGCGGTAGCGTCCAAGCAGGCGCGGAAGCATGCAAGAAGACGCAGAAGAGTTCAAGCAGGCGCGGAAGCGTCCAAGCAGGAGGGGAAGCATGCAAGCAGGCGCGGAAGCATCCAAGCAGGCGCGGAAACGTCCAAGTAGGCGCGGAAGCATGCAAGAAGGCGCAGAGGAGTCCAAGCAGGCGCGGAAGCGTCCAAGCAGTCGCAGAACCGTCCAAGCAGTCGCGGTAGCGTCCAACCAGGCGCGGAAGAGTCCAAGAAGTCGCGGAAGCGTCCAAACAGGCGCGGCAGCGTCCAGGCAGGGGCGGAAACGTCCAAGCAGGCGCGGAAGCATGCAAGAAGACGCAGAAGAGTCCAAGCAGGCGCGGAAGCGTCCAAGCAGGAGGGGAAGCATGCAAGCAGGCGCGGAAGCGTCCAAGCAGGCGCGGAAACGTCCAAGTAGGCGCGGAAGCATGCAAGAAGGCGCAGAAGAGTCCAAGCAGGCGCGGAAGCGTCCAAGCAGTCGCAGAAGCGTCCAAGCAGGCGCGGTAGCGTCCAACCAGGCGCGGAAGCGTCCAAGCAGTCACGGAAGCGTCCAAGCAGTCGCGGTAGAGTCCAAGCAGGCGGGGAAGCATGCAAGCAGGCGCGGTAGCGTCCAAGTAGGCACGGAAGCGTCCAAGCAGGCGCGGAAGCGTCCAAGCAGGAGGGGAAGCATGCAAGAAGGAGCAGAAGAGTCCAAGCAGGCGCGGAAGCGTGCAAGCAGGCGCGGAAGCGTCCAAGCAGGCGCGGAAGCGTCCAAGCAGGCGCGGAAGCGTCCAAGTAGGCGCGGAAGCATCCATATAGGCGCGAAAGCGTCAAAGCAGGCGCGGAAGCGTCCAAGCAGGCGCGGAAACGTCCAAGTAGGCGCGGAAGCATGCAAGAAGGAGCAGAAGAGTCCAAGCAGGCGCGGAAGCGTCCAAGCAGGCGCGGAAGCGTCCAAGCAGACGCAGAAGCGTCCAAACAGGCGCGGTAGCGTCCAAGCAGGCGCGGAAGAGTCCAAGAAGTCGCGGAAGCGTCCAAGCAGGCGCGGTAGCGTCCAAGCAGTCGCGGAAGAGTCCAAGCAGGCGCGGCAGAGTCCAAGCAGGCGCGGAAACGTCCAAGCAGGCGCGGAAGCATGCAAGAAGACGCAGAAGAGTCCAAGCAGGCGCGGAAGCGTCCAAGCAGTCGCAGAAGCGTCCAAGCTGGCGCGGAAGCGTCCAAGCAGGCGCGGAAGCATGCAAGCAGGCGCGGAAGCGTCCAAGCAGTCGCGGAAGCGTCCAAGCAGGCGCGGAAGAGTCCAAGAAGTCGCGGAAGCGTCCAAGCAGGCGCGGTAGCGTCCAACCAGGCGCGGAAGCGTCCTAGCAGTCGCAGAAACGTACAAGCAGGCGCGGAAGCGTCCAAGCAGGCGCGGAAGCGTCCAAGCAGGCGGGGAAGCATGCACGCAGGCGCGGAAGCGTCCAAGCAGGCGCGGAAACGTCCAAGTAGGCGCGGCAGCATGCAAGAAGGCGCAGAAGAGTCCAAGCAGGCGGGGAAGCGTCCAAGCAGGCGCGGAAGCATGCAAGCAGGCGCGGAAGCGTCCAGGCAGTCGCGGAAGCGTCCAAGCAGTCGCGGAAGCGTCCAAGCAGTCGCGGAAGCGTCCAAGCAGTCGCGGAAGCGTCCAAGCAGGCGCGGTAGCGTCCAAGCAGGCGCGGAAGCATGCAAGAAGACGCAGAAGAGTTCAAGCAGGCGCGGAAGCGTCCAAGCAGGAGGGGAAGCATGCAAGCAGGCGCGGAAGCATCCAAGCAGGCGCGGAAACGTCCAAGTAGGCGCGGAAGCATGCAAGAAGGCGCAGAGGAGTCCAAGCAGGCGCGGAAGCGTCCAAGCAGTCGCAGAACCGTCCAAGCAGTCGCGGTAGCGTCCAACCAGGCGCGGAAGAGTCCAAGAAGTCGCGGAAGCGTCCAAACAGGCGCGGCAGCTTCCAGGCAGGGGCGGAAACGTCCAAGCAGGCGCGGAAGCATGCAAGAAGACGCAGAAGAGTCCAAGCAGGCGCGGAAGCGTCCAAGCAGGAGGGGAAGCATGCAAGCAGGCGCGGAAGCGTCCAAGCAGGCGCGGAAACGTCCAAGTAGGCGCGGAAGCATGCAAGAAGGCGCAGAAGAGTCCAAGCAGGCGCGGAAGCGTCCAAGCAGTCGCAGAAGCGTCCAAGCAGGCGCGGTAGCGTCCAACCAGGCGCGGAAGCGTCCAAGCAGTCACGGAAGCGTCCAAGCAGTCGCGGTAGAGTCCAAGCAGGCGGGGAAGCATGCAAGCAGGCGCGGTAGCGTCCAAGTAGGCACGGAAGCGTCCAAGCAGGCGCGGAAGCGTCCAAGCAGGCGCGGAAGCGTCCAAGTAGGCGCGGTAGCTTCCATATAGGCGCGGAAGCGTCCAAGCAGGCGCGGAACCGTGCAAGCAGGCGCGGAAGCATCCATATAGGCGCGAAAGCGTCAAAGCAGGCGCGGAAGCGTCCAAGCAGGCGCGGAAGCGTCCAAGCAGGCGCGGTAGCGTCCAACCAGGCGCGGAAGCGTCCAAGCAGTCGCGGAAGCGTCCAAGCAGTCGCGGTAGAGTCCAAGCAGGCGGGGAAGCATGCAAGCAGGCACGGTAGCGTCCAAGCAGGCACGGAAGCGTCCAAGCAGGCGCGGAAGCGTCCAAGCAGGCGCGGAAGCGTCCAAGTAGGCGCGGTAGCTTCCATATAGGCGCGGAAGCGTCCAAGCAGGCGCGGAACCGTGCAAGCAGGCGCGGAAGCATCCATATAGGCGCGAAAGCGTCAAAGCAGTCGCGGAAGCGTCCAAGCAGGCGCGGAAGCGTCCAAGCAGGCACGGAAGCATCCATATAGGCGCGAAAGCGTCAAAGCAGGCGCGGAAGCGTCCAAGCAGGCGCGGAAACGTCCAAGTAGGCGCGGAAGCATGCAAGAAGGAGCAGAAGAGTCCAAGCAGGCGCGGAAGCGTGCAAGCAGGCGCGGAAGCGTCCAAGCAGGCGCGGAAGCGTCCAAGCAGGCGCGGAAGCGTCCAAGTAGGCGCGGAAGCATCCATATAGGCGCGAAAGCGTCAAAGCAGGCGCGGAAGCGTCCAAGCAGGCGCGGAAACGTCCAAGTAGGCGCGGAAGCATGCAAGAAGGAGCAGAAGAGTCCAAGCAGGCGCGGAAGCGTCCAAGCAGGCGCGGTAGCGTCCAAGCAAGCGCGGAAGCGTCCAAGCAGGCGCGGAAGCGTCCAAGCAGGCGCGGAAGCGTCCAAGCAGTCGCGGAAGCGTCCAAGCAGGCGCGGTAGCGTCCAAGCAGGCGCGGAAGCGTCGAAGCAGGCGCGGAAGCGTCCAAGCAGTCGCGGAAGCGTCCAAGCAGGCGCGGTAGCGTCCAAGCAGGCGCGGAAACGTCCAAGCAGGCGCGGAAGAGTCCAAGCAGGCGCGGTAACGTCCAAGTAGGCGCGGAAGCATGCAAGAAGGCGCGGAAGCGTCCAAGCAGGCGCGGTAGCGTCCAAGCAGGCGCGGAAACGTCCAACCAGGCGCGGAAGCATGCAAGAAGGCGCAGAAGAGTCCAAGCAGGTGCGGAAGCGTCCAAGCAGGCGCGGAAGCGTCCAAGCAGGCGCGGAAGCGTCCAAGCAGTCGCGGCAGCGTCAAAGCAGGCGCGGTAACGTCCAAGTAGGCGCGGAAGCATGCAAGAAGGCGCGGAAGCGTCCAAGCAGGCGCGGTAGCGTCCAAGCAGGCGCGGAAACGTCCAACCAGGCGCGGAAGCATGCAAGAAGGCGCAGAAGAGTCCAAGCAGGTGCGGAAGCGTCCAAGCAGGCGCGGAAGCGTCCAAGCAGGCGCGGAAGCGTCCAAGCAGTCGCGGAAGCGTCCAAGCAGGCGCGGTAGCGTCCAAGCAGGCGTGGGAGCGTCCAAGCAGGCGCGGAAGCGTCCAAGCAGGCGCGGAAGCATGCAAGAAGGCGCAGAAGAGTCCAAGCAGGCGCGGAAGCGTCCTAGCAGTCGCGGAAGAGTCCAAGCAGGCGGGGAAGCGTCCAAGCAGTCGCGGAAGCGTCCAAGCAGGCGCGGAAGCGTCCAAGCAGTCGCGGAAGCGTCCAAGCAGGCGGGGAAGCATGCAAGCAGGCGCGGAAGCGTCCAAGCAGGCGCGGAAACATCCAAGTAGGCGCGGCAGCATGCAAGAAGGCGCAGGAGAGTCCAAGCAGCCGCGGAAGCGTCCAAGCAGTCGCGGAAGCCTCCAAGCAGGCGCGGTAGCGTCCAACCAGGCGCGGAAGCGTCCAAGCAGTCGCGGAAGCGTCCAAGCAGGCGCGGTAGAGTCCAAGCAGTCGCGGAAGCGTCCAAGCAGGCGCGGTAGCGTCCAAGCAGGCGCGGAAACGTCCAACCAGGCGCGGAAGCATGCAAGAAGGAGCAGAAGAGTCCAAGCAGGCGCGGAAGCGTCCAAGCAGGCGCGGAAGCATGCAAGAAGGAGCAGAAGAGTCAAAGCAGGCGCGGAAGCGTCCAAGCAGGCGCGGAAGCATCCATATAGGCGCGGAAGCGTCCAAGCAGGCGCGGAAGCATCCATATAGGCGCGGAAGCGTCCAAGCAGGCGCGGAAACGTCCATGTAGGGACGGAAGCATGCAAGAAGGCGCAGAAGAGTTCAAACAGGCGCGGAAGCGTCCAAGCAGGCGCGGAAGCGTCCAAGCAGTCGCGGAAGCGTCCAAGCAGGCGTGGAAGCGTCCAAGCAGGCGCGGTAGCGTCCAAGCAGGCGCGGAAACGTCCAAGCAGGCGCGGAAGCATGCAAGAAGACGCAGAAGAGTCCAAGCAGGCGCGGAAGCGTCCAAGCAGGCGTGGAAGCGTCCAAGCAGGCGCGGTAGCGTCCAAGCAGGCGCGGAAACGTCCAAGCAGGCGCGGAAGCATGCAAGAAGACGCAGAAGAGTCCAAGCAGGCGCGGAAGCGTCCAACCAGTCGCGGAAGCGTCCAAGCAGTCGCGGAAGCGTCCAAGCAGGCGCGGAAGCGTCCAAGCAGTCGCGGAAGCGTCCAAGCAGGCGGGGAAGCATGCAAGCAGGCGCGGAAACATCCAAGTAGGCGCGGCAGCATGCAAGAAGGCGCAGGAGAGTCCAAGCAGTCGCGGAAGCGTCCAAGCAGTCGCGGAAGCCTCCAAGCAGGCGCGGCAGCGTCCAAGCAGGCGCGGTAGCGTCCAAGCAGGCGTGGGAGCGTCCAAGCAGGCGCGGAAGCGTCCAAGCAGGCGCGGAAGCATGCAAGAAGGCGCAGAAGAGTCCAAGCAGCCGCGGAAGCCTCCAAGCAGGCGCGGTAGCGTCCAACCAGGCGCGGAAGCGTCCAAGCAGTCGCGGAAGCGTCCAAGCAGGCGGGGAAGCATGCAAGCAGGCGCGGAAACATCCAAGTAGGCGCGGCAGCATGCAAGAAGGCGCAGGAGAGTCCAAGCAGTCGCGGAAGCGTCCAAGCAGTCGCGGAAGCCTCCAAGCAGGCGCGGTAGCGTCCAAGCAGGCGCGGTAGCGTCCAAGCAGTCGCGGAAGCGTCCAAGCAGGCGCGGAAGCGTCCAAGCAGGCGTGGGAGCGTCCAAGCAGGCGCGGAAGCGTCCAAGCAGGCGCGGAAGCATGCAAGAAGACGCAGAAGAGTCCAAGCAGGCGCGGAAGCGTCCAAGCAGTCGCGGAAGCGTCCAAGCAGTCGCGGAAGCGTCCAAGCAGGCGCGGTAGCGTCCAAGCAGGTGCGGAAACGTCCAAGCAGGCGCGGAAGCATGCAAGAAGACGCAGTAGCGTCCAAGCAGTCGCGGAAACGTCCAAGCAGGCGCGGTAGCGTCCAAGCAGGCGCGGAAGCGTCCAAGCAGGCGCGGAAGCGTCCTAGCAGTCGCGGAAGAGTCCAAGCAGGCGCGGAAGCGTCCAAGCAGTCGCGGAAGCGTCCAAGCAGGCGCGGAAGCGTCCAAGCAGTCGCGGAAGCGTCCAAGCAGGCGCGGTAGCGTCCAAGCAGGCGCGGAAACGTCCAAGCAGGCGCGGATGAGTCCAAGCAGGCGCGGTAACGTCCAAGTAGGCGCGGTAGCATGCAAGAAGGCGCGGAAGCGTCCAAGCTGGCGCGGTAGCGTCCAAGCAGGCGCGGAAACGTCCAACCAGGCGCGGAAGCATGCAAGAAGGCGCAGAAGAGTCCAAGCAGGCGAGGAAGCGTCCTAGCAGTCGCGGAAGAGTCCAAGCAGGCGCGGAAGCATGCAAGAAGGCGCAGAAGAGTCCAAGCAGGTGCGGAAGCGTCCAAGCAGGCGCGGAAGCGTCCAAGCAGGCGCGGAAGCGTCCAAGCAGTCGCGGAAGCGTCCAAGCAGGCGCGGTAGCGTCCAAGCAGGCGTGGGAGCGTCCAAGCAGGCGCGGAAGCGTCCAAGCAGGCGCGGAAGCATGCAAGAAGGCGCGGCAGCATGCAAGAAGGCGCAGGAGAGTCCAAGCAGTCGCGGAAGCGTCCAAGCAGTCGCGGAAGCCTCCAAGCAGGCGCGGTAGCGTCCAAGCAGGCGCGGTAGCGTCCAAGCAGGCGTGGGAGCGTCCAAGCAGGCGCGGAAGCGTCCAAGCAGGCGCGGAAGCATGCAAGAAGGCGCAGAAGAGTCCAAGCAGCCGCGGAAGCCTCCAAGCAGGCGCGGTAGCGTCCAACCAGGCACGGAAGCGTCCAAGCAGTCGCGGAAGCGTCCAAGCAGGCGGGGAAGCATGCAAGCAGGCGCGGAAACATCCAAGTAGGCGCGGCAGCATGCAAGAAGGCGCAGGAGAGTCCAAGCAGTCGCGGAAGCGTCCAAGCAGTCGCGGAAGCCTCCAAGCAGGCGCGGTAGCGTCCAAGCAGGCGCGGTAGCGTCCAAGCAGTCGCGGAAGCGTCCAAGCAGGCGCGGAAGCGTCCAAGCAGGCGTGGGAGCGTCCAAGCAGGCGCGGAAGCGTCCAAGCAGGCGCGGAAGCATGCAAGAAGACGCAGAAGAGTCCAAGCAGGCGCGGAAGCGTCCAAGCAGTCGCGGAAGCGTCCAAGCAGTCGCGGAAGCGTCCAAGCAGGCGCGGTAGCGTCCAAGCAGGTGCGGAAACGTCCAAGCAGGCGCGGAAGCATGCAAGAAGACGCAGTAGCGTCCAAGCAGTCGCGGAAACGTCCAAGCAGGCGCGGTAGCGTCCAAGCAGGCGCGGAAGCGTCCAAGCAGGCGCGGAAGCGTCCTAGCAGTCGCGGAAGAGTCCAAGCAGGCGCGGAAGCGTCCAAGCAGTCGCGGAAGCGTCCAAGCAGGCGCGGAAGCGTCCAAGCAGTCGCGGAAGCGTCCAAGCAGGCGCGGTAGCGTCCAAGCAGGCGCGGAAACGTCCAAGCAGGCGCGGATGAGTCCAAGCAGGCGCGGTAACGTCCAAGTAGGCGCGGTAGCATGCAAGAAGGCGCGGAAGCGTCCAAGCTGGCGCGGTAGCGTCCAAGCAGGCGCGGAAACGTCCAACCAGGCGCGGAAGCATGCAAGAAGGCGCAGAAGAGTCCAAGCAGGCGAGGAAGCGTCCTAGCAGTCGCGGAAGAGTCCAAGCAGGCGCGGAAGCATGCAAGAAGGCGCAGAAGAGTCCAAGCAGGTGCGGAAGCGTCCAAGCAGGCGCGGAAGCGTCCAAGCAGGCGCGGAAGCGTCCAAGCAGTCGCGGAAGCGTCCAAGCAGGCGCGGTAGCGTCCAAGCAGGCGTGGGAGCGTCCAAGCAGGCGCGGAAGCGTCCAAGCAGGCGCGGAAGCATGCAAGAAGGCGCAGAAGAGTCCAAGCAGGCGCGGAAGCGTCCTAGCAGTCGCGGTAGCGTCCAAGCAGGCGCGGAAACGTCCAAGCAGGCGCGGAAGCGTCCAAGCAGGCGCGGAAGCGTCCAAGCAGGCGCGGAAGCGTGCAAGCAGTCGCGGAAGCGTCCAAGCAGGCGCGGTAGCGTCCAAGCAGGCGTGGGAGCGTCCAAGCAGGCGCGGAAGCGTCCAAGCAGGCGCGGAAGCATGCAAGAAGACGCAGAAGAGTCCAAGCAGGCGCGGAAGCGTCCTAGCAGTCGCGGAAGAGTCCAAGCAGGCGGGGAAGCGTCCAAGCAGTCGCGGAAGCGTCCAAGCAGGCGCGGAAGCGTCCAAGCAGTCGCGGAAGCGTCCAAGCAGGCGGGGAAGCATGCAAGCAGGCGCGGAAGCGTCCAAGCAGGCGCGGAAACATCCAAGTAGGCGCGGCAGCATGCAAGAAGGCGCAGGAGAGTCCAAGCAGCCGCGGAAGCGTCCAAGCAGTCGCGGAAGCCTCCAAGCAGGCGCGGTAGCGTCCAACCAGGCGCGGAAGCGTCCAAGCAGTCGCGGAAGCGTCCAAGCAGGCGCGGTAGAGTCCAAGCAGTCGCGGAAGCGTCCAAGCAGGCGCGGTAGCGTCCAAGCAGGCGCGGAAACGTCCAACCAGGCGCGGAAGCATGCAAGAAGGAGCAGAAGAGTCCAAGCAGGCGCGGAAGCGTCCAAGCAGGCGCGGAAGCATGCAAGAAGGAGCAGAAGAGTCAAAGCAGGCGCGGAAGCGTCCAAGCAGGCGCGGAAGCATCCATATAGGCGCGGAAGCGTCCAAGCAGGCGCGGAAGCATCCATATAGGCGCGGAAGCGTCCAAGCAGGCGCGGAAACGTCCATGTAGGGACGGAAGCATGCAAGAAGGCGCAGAAGAGTTCAAACAGGCGCGGAAGCGTCCAAGCAGGCGCGGAAGCGTCCAAGCAGTCGCGGAAGCGTCCAAGCAGGCGTGGAAGCGTCCAAGCAGGCGCGGTAGCGTCCAAGCAGGCGCGGAAACGTCCAAGCAGGCGCGGAAGCATGCAAGAAGACGCAGAAGAGTCCAAGCAGGCGCGGAAGCGTCCAAGCAGGCGTGGAAGCGTCCAAGCAGGCGCGGTAGCGTCCAAGCAGGCGCGGAAACGTCCAAGCAGGCGCGGAAGCATGCAAGAAGACGCAGAAGAGTCCAAGCAGGCGCGGAAGCGTCCAACCAGTCGCGGAAGCGTCCAAGCAGTCGCGGAAGCGTCCAAGCAGGCGCGGAAGCGTCCAAGCAGTCGCGGAAGCGTCCAAGCAGGCGGGGAAGCATGCAAGCAGGCGCGGAAACATCCAAGTAGGCGCGGCAGCATGCAAGAAGGCGCAGGAGAGTCCAAGCAGTCGCGGAAGCGTCCAAGCAGTCGCGGAAGCCTCCAAGCAGGCGCGGTAGCGTCCAAGCAGGCGCGGTAGCGTCCAAGCAGGCGTGGGAGCGTCCAAGCAGGCGCGGAAGCGTCCAAGCAGGCGCGGAAGCATGCAAGAAGGCGCAGAAGAGTCCAAGCAGCCGCGGAAGCCTCCAAGCAGGCGCGGTAGCGTCCAACCAGGCGCGGAAGCGTCCAAGCAGTCGCGGAAGCGTCCAAGCAGGCGGGGAAGCATGCAAGCAGGCGCGGAAACATCCAAGTAGGCGCGGCAGCATGCAAGAAGGCGCAGGAGAGTCCAAGCAGTCGCGGAAGCGTCCAAGCAGTCGCGGAAGCCTCCAAGCAGGCGCGGTAGCGTCCAAGCAGGCGCGGTAGCGTCCAAGCAGTCGCGGAAGCGTCCAAGCAGGCGCGGAAGCGTCCAAGCAGGCGTGGGAGCGTCCAAGCAGGCGCGGAAGCGTCCAAGCAGGCGCGGAAGCATGCAAGAAGACGCAGAAGAGTCCAAGCAGGCGCGGAAGCGTCCAAGCAGTCGCGGAAGCGTCCAAGCAGTCGCGGAAGCGTCCAAGCAGGCGCGGTAGCGTCCAAGCAGGTGCGGAAACGTCCAAGCAGGCGCGGAAGCATGCAAGAAGACGCAGTAGCGTCCAAGCAGTCGCGGAAACGTCCAAGCAGGCGCGGTAGCGTCCAAGCAGGCGCGGAAGCGTCCAAGCAGGCGCGGAAGCGTCCTAGCAGTCGCGGAAGAGTCCAAGCAGGCGCGGAAGCGTCCAAGCAGTCGCGGAAGCGTCCAAGCAGGCGCGGAAGCGTCCAAGCAGTCGCGGAAGCGTCCAAGCAGGCGCGGTAGCGTCCAAGCAGGCGCGGAAACGTCCAAGCAGGCGCGGATGAGTCCAAGCAGGCGCGGTAACGTCCAAGTAGGCGCGGTAGCATGCAAGAAGGCGCGGAAGCGTCCAAGCTGGCGCGGTAGCGTCCAAGCAGGCGCGGAAACGTCCAACCAGGCGCGGAAGCATGCAAGAAGGCGCAGAAGAGTCCAAGCAGGCGAGGAAGCGTCCTAGCAGTCGCGGAAGAGTCCAAGCAGGCGCGGAAGCATGCAAGAAGGCGCAGAAGAGTCCAAGCAGGTGCGGAAGCGTCCAAGCAGGCGCGGAAGCGTCCAAGCAGGCGCGGAAGCGTCCAAGCAGTCACGGAAGCGTCCAAGCAGGCGCGGTAGCGTCCAAGCAGGCGTGGGAGCGTCCAAGCAGGCGCGGAAGCGTCCAAGCAGGCGCGGAAGCATGCAAGAAGGCGCGGCAGCATGCAAGAAGGCGCAGGAGAGTCCAAGCAGTCGCGGAAGCGTCCAAGCAGTCGCGGAAGCCTCCAAGCAGGCGCGGTAGCGTCCAAGCAGGCGCGGTAGCGTCCAAGCAGGCGTGGGAGCGTCCAAGCAGGCGCGGAAGCGTCCAAGCAGGCGCGGAAGCATGCAAGAAGGCGCAGAAGAGTCCAAGCAGCCGCGGAAGCCTCCAAGCAGGCGCGGTAGCGTCCAACCAGGCGCGGAAGCGTCCAAGCAGTCGCGGAAGCGTCCAAGCAGGCGGGGAAGCATGCAAGCAGGCGCGGAAACATCCAAGTAGGCGCGGCAGCATGCAAGAAGGCGCAGGAGAGTCCAAGCAGTCGCGGAAGCGTCCAAGCAGTCGCGGAAGCCTCCAAGCAGGCGCGGTAGCGTCCAAGCAGGCGCGGTAGCGTCCAAGCAGTCGCGGAAGCGTCCAAGCAGGCGCGGAAGCGTCCAAGCAGGCGTGGGAGCGTCCAAGCAGGCGCGGAAGCGTCCAAGCAGGCGCGGAAGCATGCAAGAAGACGCAGAAGAGTCCAAGCAGGCGCGGAAGCGTCCAAGCAGTCGCGGAAGCGTCCAAGCAGTCGCGGAAGCGTCCAAGCAGGCGCGGTAGCGTCCAAGCAGGTGCGGAAACGTCCAAGCAGGCGCGGAAGCATGCAAGAAGACGCAGTAGCGTCCAAGCAGTCGCGGAAACGTCCAAGCAGGCGCGGTAGCGTCCAAGCAGGCGCGGAAGCGTCCAAGCAGGCGCGGAAGCGTCCTAGCAGTCGCGGAAGAGTCCAAGCAGGCGCGGAAGCGTCCAAGCAGTCGCGGAAGCGTCCAAGCAGGCGCGGAAGCGTCCAAGCAGTCGCGGAAGCGTCCAAGCAGGCGCGGTAGCGTCCAAGCAGGCGCGGAAACGTCCAAGCAGGCGCGGATGAGTCCAAGCAGGCGCGGTAACGTCCAAGTAGGCGCGGTAGCATGCAAGAAGGCGCGGAAGCGTCCAAGCTGGCGCGGTAGCGTCCAAGCAGGCGCGGAAACGTCCAACCAGGCGCGGAAGCATGCAAGAAGGCGCAGAAGAGTCCAAGCAGGCGAGGAAGCGTCCTAGCAGTCGCGGAAGAGTCCAAGCAGGCGCGGAAGCATGCAAGAAGGCGCAGAAGAGTCCAAGCAGGTGCGGAAGCGTCCAAGCAGGCGCGGAAGCGTCCAAGCAGGCGCGGAAGCGTCCAAGCAGTCGCGGAAGCGTCCAAGCAGGCGCGGTAGCGTCCAAGCAGGCGTGGGAGCGTCCAAGCAGGCGCGGAAGCGTCCAAGCAGGCGCGGAAGCATGCAAGAAGGCGCAGAAGAGTCCAAGCAGGCGCGGAAGCGTCCTAGCAGTCGCGGTAGCGTCCAAGCAGGCGCGGAAACGTCCAAGCAGGCGCGGAAGCGTCCAAGCAGGCGCGGAAGCGTCCAAGCAGGCGCGGAAGCGTCCAAGCAGTCGCGGAAGCGTCCAAGCAGGCGCGGTAGCGTCCAAGCAGGCGTGGGAGCGTCCAAGCAGGCGCGGAAGCGTCCAAGCAGGCGCGGAAGCATGCAAGAAGGCGCAGAAGAGTCCAAGCAGGCGCGGAAGCGTCCTAGCAGTCGCGGAAGAGTCCAAGCAGGCGGGGAAGCGTCCAAGCAGTCGCGGAAGCGTCCAAGCAGGCGCGGAAGCGTCCAAGCAGTCGCGGAAGCGTCCAAGCAGGCGCGGTAGCGTCCAAGCAGTCGCGGAAGTGTCCGAGCAGGCGCGGTAGCGTCCAAGCAGGCGCGGAAGCGTGCAAGCAGTCGCGGAAGCGTCCAAGCAGGCGCGGAAGCATGCAAGAAGACGCAGAAGAGTCCAAGCAGGCGCGGAAGCGTCCAACCAGGCGCGGAAGCGTCCAAGCAGTCGCGGAAGCGTCCAAGCAGGCGCGGAAGCGTCCAAGCAGTCGCGGAAGCGTCCAAGCAGGCGGGGAAGCATGCAAGCAGGCGCGGAAACATCCAAGTAGGCGCGGCAGCATGCAAGAAGGCGCAGGAGAGTCCAAGCAGTCGCGGAAGCGTCCAAGCAGTCGCGGAAGCCTCCAAGCAGGCGCGGTAGCGTCCAAGCAGGCGCGGTAGCGTCCAAGCAGGCGTGGGAGCGTCCAAGCAGGCGCGGAAGCATCCAAGCAGGCGCGGAAGCATGCAAGAAGGCGCAGAAGAGTCCAAGCAGCCGCGGAAGCCTCCAAGCAGGCGCGGTAGCGTCCAACCAGGCGCGGAAGCGTCCAAGCAGTCGCGGAAGCGTCCAAGCAGGCGGGGAAGCATGCAAGCAGGCGCGGAAACATCCAAGTAGGCGCGGCAGCATGCAAGAAGGCGCAGGAGAGTCCAAGCAGTCGCGGAAGCGTCCAAGCAGTCGCGGAAGCCTCCAAGCAGGCGCGGTAGCGTCCAAGCAGGCGCGGTAGCGTCCAAGCAGTCGCGGAAGCGTCCAAGCAGGCGCGGAAGCGTCCAAGCAGGCGTGGGAGCGTCCAAGCAGGCGCGGAAGCGTCCAAGCAGTCGCGGAAGCGACCAAGCAGTCGCGGAAGCGTCCAAGCAGGCGCGGTAGCGTCCAAGCAGGTGCGGAAACGTCCAAGCAGGCGCGGAAGCATGCAAGAAGACGCAGAAGCGTCCAAGCAGTCGCGGAAACGTCCAAGCAGGCGCGGTAGCGTCCAACCAGGCGCGGAAGCGTCCAAGCAGTCGCGGAAGCGTCCAAGCAGGCGCGGTAGCGTCCAAGCAGGCGCGGAAACGTCCAAGCAGGCGCGGAAGCGTCCAAGCAGGCGCGGAAGCGTCCAAGCAGTCGCGGAAGCGTCCAAGCAGGCGCGGTAGCGTCCAAGCAGGCGTGGGAGCGTCCAAGCAGGCGCGGAAGCGTCCAAGCAGGCGCGGAAGCATGCAAGAAGGCGCAGAAGAGTCCAAGCAGGCGCGGAAGCGTCCTAGCAGTCGCGGAAGAGTCCAAGCAGGCGCGGAAGCGTCCAAGCAGTCGCGGAAGCGTCCAAGCAGGCGCGGAAGCGTCCAAGCAGTCGCGGAAGCGTCCAAGCAGGTGCGGTAGCGTCCAAGCAGGCGCGGAAACGTCCAAGCAGGCGCGGATGAGTCCAAGCAGGCGCGGTAACGTCCAAGTAGGCGCGGAAGCATGCAAGAAGGCGCGGAAGCGTCCAAGCTGGCGCAGTAGCGTCCAAGCAGGCGCGGAAACGTCCAACCAGGCGCGGAAGCATGCAAGAAGGCGCAGAAGAGTCCAAGCAGGTGCGGAAGCGTCCAAGCAGGCGCGGAAGCGTCAAAGCAGGCGCGGAAGCGTCCAAGCAGTCGCGGAAGCGTCCAAGCAGGCGCGGTAGCGTCCAAGCAGACGCGGAAGCGTCCAAGCAGGCGCGGTAGCGTCCAACCAGGCGCGGAAGCGTCCAAGCAGTCGCGGAAGCGTCCACGCAGGCGCGGAAGCGTCCAAGCAGTCGCGGAAGCGTCCAAGCAGGCGGGGAAGCATGCAAGCAGGCGCGGAAACATCCAAGTAGGCGCGGCAGCATGCAAGAAGGCGCAGGAGAGTCCAAGCAGTCGCGGAAGCGTCCAAGCAGTCGCGGAAGCCTCCAAGCAGGCGCGGTAGCGTCCAAGCAGGCGCGGTAGCGTCCAAGCAGGCGTGGGAGCGTCCAAGCAGGCGCGGAAGCGTCCAAGCAGGCGCGGAAGCATGCAAGAAGGCGCAGAAGAGTCCAAGCAGCCGCGGAAGCCCCCAAGCAGGCGCGGTAGCGTCCAACCAGGCGCGGAAGCGTCCAAGCAGTCGCGGAAGCGTCCAAGCAGGCGGGGAAGCATGCAACCAGGCGCGGAAACATCCAAGTAGGCGCGGCAGCATGCAAGAAGGCGCAGGAGAGTCCAAGCAGTCGCGGAAGCGTCCAAGCAGTCGCGGAAGCCTCCAAGCAGGCGCGGTAGCGTCCAAGCAGGCGCGGTAGCGTCCAAGCAGTCGCGGAAGCGTCCAAGCAGGCGCGGAAGCGTCCAAGCAGGCGTGGGAGCGTCCAAGCAGGCGCGGAAGCGTCCAAGCAGTCGCGGAAACGTCCAAGCAGGCGCGGTAGCGTCCAACCAGGCGCGGAAGCGTCCAAGCAGTCGCGGAAGCGTCCAAGCAGGCGCGGTAGCGTCCAAGCAGGCGCGGAAACGTCCAAGCAGGCGCGGAAGCGTCCAAGCAGGCGCGGAAGCGTCCAAGCAGGCGCGGAAGCGTCCAAGCAGGCGCGGAAGCGTCCAAGCAGGCGCGGAAGCATGCAAGAAGGCGCAGAAGCGTCCAAGCAGGCGCGGAAGCGTCCTAGCAGTCGCGGAAGCGTCCAAGCAGGTGCGGTAGCGTCCAAGCAGGCGCGGAAACGTCCAAGCAGGCGCGGATGAGTCCAAGCAGGCGCGGTAACGTCCAAGTAGGCGCGGAAGCATGCAAGAAGGCGCGGAAGCGTCCAAGCTGGCGCGGTAGCGTCCAAGCAGGCGCGGAAACGTCCAACCAGGCGCGGAAGCATGCAAGAAGGCGCAGAAGAGTCCAAGCAGGTGCGGAAGCGTCCAAGCAGGCGCGGAAGCGTCCAAGCAGGCGCGGAAGCGTCCAAGCAGTCGCGGAAGCGTCCAAGCAGGCGCGGTAGCGTCCAAGCAGGCGTGGGAGCGTCCAAGCAGGCGCGGAAGCGTCCAAGCAGTCGCGGAAGCGTCCAAGCAGGCGTGGAAGCGTCCAAGCAGTCGCGGAAGCGTCCAAGCAGGCGTGGAAGCGTCCAAGCAGGCGCGGAAGCGTCCAAGCAGTCGCGGAAGCGTCCAAGCAGGCGTGGAAGAGTCCAAGCAGGCGTGGCAGCGTCCAAGCAGGCGCGGAAACGTCCAAGCAGGCGCGGAAGCATGCAAGAAGACGCAGAAGAGTCCAAGCAGGCGCGGAAGCGTCCAACCAGTCGCGGAAGCGTCCAAGCAGGCGCGGTAGCGTCCAAGCAGTCGCGGAAGTGTCCGAGCAGGCGCGGTAGCGTCCAAGCAGGCGCGGAAGCGTGCAAGCAGTCGCGGAAGCGTCCAAGCAGGCGCGGAAGCATGCAAGAAGACGCAGAAGAGTCCAAGCAGGCGCGGAAGCGTCCAAGCAGTCGCGGAAGCGTCCAAGCAGGCGCGGAAACGTCCAAGCAGGCGTGCAAGCGTCCAAGCAGACGCGGAAGCGTCCAAGCAGGCGCGGTAGCGTCCAACCAGGCGCGGAAGCGTCCAAGCAGTCGCGGAAGCGTCCAAGCAGGCGCGGAAGCGTCCAAGCAGTCGCGGAAGCGTCCAAGCAGGCGGGGAAGCATGCAAGCAGGCGCGGAAACATCCAAGTAGGCGCGGCAGCATGCAAGAAGGCGCAGGAGAGTCCAAGCAGTCGCGGAAGCGTCCAAGCAGTCGCGGAAGCCTCCAAGCAGGCGCGGTAGCGTCCAAGCAGGCGCGGTAGCGTCCAAGCAGGCGTGGGAGCGTCCAAGCAGGCGCGGAAGCGTCCAAGCAGGCGCGGAAGCATGCAAGAAGGCGCAGAAGAGTCCAAGCAGCCGCGGAAGCCTCCAAGCAGGCGCGGTAGCGTCCAACCAGGCGCGGAAGCGTCCAAGCAGTCGCGGAAGCGTCCAAGCAGGCGGGGAAGCATGCAAGCAGGCGCGGAAGCGTCCAAGCAGTCGCGGAAGCGTCCAAGCAGGCGCGGTAGCGTCCAAGCAGACGCGGAAGCGTCCAAGCAGGCGCGGTAGCGTCCAACCAGGCGCGGAAGCGTCCAAGCAGTCGCGGAAGCGTCTACGCAGGCGCGGAAGCGTCCAAGCAGGCGCGGTAGCGTCCAAGCAGGTGCGGAAACGTCCAAGCAGGCGCGGAAGCATGCAAGAAGACGCAGAAGCGTCCAAGCAGTCGCGGAAACGTCCAAGCAGGCGCGGTAGCGTCCAACCAGGCGCGGAAGCGTCCAAGCAGTCGCGGAAGCGTCCAAGCAGGCGCGGTAGCGTCCAAGCAGGCGCGGAAACGTCCAAGCAGGCGCGGAAGCGTCCAAGCAGGCGCGGAAGCGTCCAAGCAGTCGCGGAAGCGTCCAAGCAGGCGCGGTAGCGTCCAAGCAGGCGTGGGAGCGTCCAAGCAGGCGCGGAAGCGTCCAAGCAGGAGCGGAAGCATGCAAGAAGGCGCAGAAGAGTCCAAGCAGGCGCGGAAGCGTCCTAGCAGTCGCGGAAGAGTCCAAGCAGGCGCGGAAGCGTCCAAGCAGTCGCGGAAGCGTCCAAGCAGGCGCGGAAGCGTCCAAGCAGTCGCGGAAGCGTCCAAGCAGGTGCGGTAGCGTCCAAGCAGGCGCGGAAACGTCCAAGCAGGCGCGGATGAGTCCAAGCAGGCGCGGTAACGTCCAAGTAGGCGCGGAAGCATGCAAGAAGGCGCGGAAGCGTCCAAGCTGGCGCAGTAGCGTCCAAGCAGGCGCGGAAACGTCCAACCAGGCGCGGAAGCATGCAAGAAGGCGCAGAAGAGTCCAAGCAGGTGCGGAAGCGTCCAAGCAGGCGCGGAAGCGTCCAAGCAGGCGCGGAAGCGTCCAAGCAGTCGCGGAAGCGTCCAAGCAGGCGCGGTAGCGTCCAAGCAGACGCGGAAGCGTCCAAGCAGGCGCGGTAGCGTCCAACCAGGCGCGGAAGCGTCCAAGCAGTCGCGGAAGCGTCCACGCAGGCGCGGAAGCGTCCAAGCAGTCGCGGAAGCGTCCAAGCAGGCGGGGAAGCATGCAAGCAGGCGCGGAAACATCCAAGTAGGCGCGGCAGCATGCAAGAAGGCGCAGGAGAGTCCAAGCAGTCGCGGAAGCGTCCAAGCAGTCGCGGAAGCCTCCAAGCAGGCGCGGTAGCGTCCAAGCAGGCGCGGTAGCGTCCAAGCAGGCGTGGGAGCGTCCAAGCAGGCGCGGAAGCGTCCAAGCAGGCGCGGAAGCATGCAAGAAGGCGCAGAAGAGTCCAAGCAGCCGCGGAAGCCCCCAAGCAGGCGCGGTAGCGTCCAACCAGGCGCGGAAGCGTCCAAGCAGTCGCGGAAGCGTCCAAGCAGGCGGGGAAGCATGCAAGCAGGCGCGGAAACATCCAAGTAGGCGCGGCAGCATGCAAGAAGGCGCAGGAGAGTCCAAGCAGTCGCGGAAGCGTCCAAGCAGTCGCGGAAGCCTCCAAGCAGGCGCGGTAGCGTCCAAGCAGGCGCGGTAGCGTCCAAGCAGTCGCGGAAGCGTCCAAGCAGGCGCGGAAGCGTCCAAGCAGGCGTGGGAGCGTCCAAGCAGGCGCGGAAGCGTCCAAGCAGGCGCGGAAGCATGCAAGAAGACGCAGAAGAGTCCAAGCAGGCGCGGAAGCGTCCAAGCAGTCGCGGAAGCGTCCAAGCAGGCGCGGTAGCGTCCAAGCAGGCGCGGAAGCATGCAAGAAGGCGCGGAAGCGTCCAAGCTGGCGCAGTAGCGTCCAAGCAGGCGCGGAAACGTCCAACCAGGCGCGGAAGCATGCAAGAAGGCGCAGAAGAGTCCAAGCAGGTGCGGAAGCGTCCAAGCAGGCGCGGTAGCGTCCAAGCAGACGCGGAAGCGTCCAAGCAGGCGCGGTAGCGTCCAACCAGGCGCGGAAGCGTCCAAGCAGTCGCGGAAGCGTCCACGCAGGCGCGGAAGCGTCCAAGCAGTCGCGGAAGCGTCCAAGCAGGCGGGGAAGCATGCAAGCAGGCGCGGAAACATCCAAGTAGGCGCGGCAGCATGCAAGAAGGCGCAGGAGAGTCCAAGCAGTCGCGGAAGCGTCCAAGCAGTCGCGGAAGCCTCCAAGCAGGCGCGGTAGCGTCCAAGCAGGCGCGGAAGCGTCCAAGCAGTCGCGGAAGCGTCCAAGCAGGCGCGGTAGCGTCCAAGCAGGCGTGGGAGCGTCCAAGCAGGCGCGGAAGCGTCCAAGCAGGCGCGGAAGCATGCAAGAAGGCGCAGAAGAGTCCAAGCAGGCGCGGAAGCGTCCTAGCAGCCGCGGAAGAGTCCAAGCAGGCGCGGAAGCATGCAAGGAGGCGCAGAAGAGTCCAAGCAGGTGCGGAAGCGTCCAAGCAGGCGCGGAAGCGTCCAAGCAGGCGCGGAAGCGTCCAAGCAGTCGCGGAAGCGTCCAAGCAGGCGCGGTAGCGTCCAAGCAGGCGTGGGAGCGTCCAAGCAGGCGCGGAAACGTCCAACCAGGCGCGGAATCATGCAAGAAGGCGCAGAAGAGTCCAAGCAGGTGCGGAAGCGTCCAAGCAGGCGCGGAAGCGTCCAAGCAGGCGCGGAAGAGTCCAAGCAGGCGCGGTAGCGTCCAACCAGGCGCGGATGCGTCCAAGCAGTCGCGGAAGCGTCCAAGCAGGCGCGGTAGCGTCCAAGCAGGCGCGGAAACGTCCAAGCAGGCGCGGAAGCATGCAAGAAGACGCAGAAGAGTCCAAGCAGGCGCGGAAGCGTCCAAGCAGTCGCGGAAGCGTCCAAGCAGTCGCGGAAGCGTCCAAGCAGGCGCGGTAGCGTCCAAGCAGGTGCGGAAACGTCCAAGCAGGCGCGGAAGCATGCAAGAAGACGCAGAAGCGTCCAAGCAGTCGCGGAAACGTCCAAGCAGGCGCGGTAGCGTCCAAGCAGGCGCGGAAGCGTCCAAGCAGGCGCGGAAGCGTCCTAGCAGGCGCGGTAGAGTCCAAGCAGGCGCGGAAACGTCCAAGTAGGCGCGGCAGCATGCAAGAAGGCGCAGAAGATTCCTATCAGGCGCGGAAGCGTCCAAGCAGGCGGGGAAGCATGCAAGCAGGCGCGGAAGCGTCCACGCAGGCGAGGAAACGTCCAAGTAGGCGCGGCAGCATGCAAGAAGGCGCAGAAGAGTCCAAGCAGGCGCGGAAGCGTCCAAGCAGGCGCGGTAGCGTCCAAGCAAGCGCGGAAGCGTCCAAGAAGGCGCGGAAGCATGCAAGAAGGAGCAGAAGAGTCCAAGCAGGCGCGGAAGCGTCCAAGCAGGCGCGGTAGCTTCCATATAGGCGCGGAAGCGTCCAAGCAGGCGCGGAACCGTGCAAGCAGGCGCGGAAGCATCCATATAGGCGCGAAAGCGTCAAAGCAGGCGCGGAAGCGTCCAAGCAGGCGCGGAAGCGTCCAAGCAGGCACGGAAGCATCCATATAGGCGCGGAAGCGTCAAAGCAGGCGCGGAAGCGTCCAGCAGGCGCGGAAGCGTCCAAGTAGGGACGGAAGCATGCAAGAAGGCGCAGAAGAGTCCAAACAGGCGCGGAAGCGTCCAAGCAGGCGCGGAAGCATCCATATAGGCGCGGAAGCGTCCAAGCAGGCGCGGAAACGTCCATGTAGGGACGGAAGCATGCAAGAAGGCGCAGAAGAGTCCAAACAGGCGCGGAAGCGTCCAAGCAGGCGCGGAAGCGTCCAAGCAGGCGTGGGAGCGTCCAAGCAGGCGCGGAAGCGTCCAAGCAGGCGCGGAAGCATGCAAGAAGACGCAGAAGAGTCCAAGTAGGCGCGGCAGCATGCAAGAAGGCGCAGAAGATTCCTATCAGGCGCGGAAGCGTCCAAGCAGGCGGGGAAGCATGCAAGCAGGCGCGGAAGCGTCCACGCAGGCGAGGAAACGTCCAAGTAGGCGCGGCAGCATGCAAGAAGGCGCAGAAGAGTCCAAGCAGGCGCGGAAGCGTCCAAGCAGGCGCGGTAGCGTCCAAGCAAGCGCGGAAGCGTCCAAGAAGGCGCGGAAGCATGCAAGAAGGAGCAGAAGAGTCCAAGCAGGCGCGGAAGCGTCCAAGCAGGCGCGGAACCGTGCAAGCAGGCGCGGAAGCATCCATATAGGCGCGAAAGCGTCAAAGCAGGCGCGGAAGCGTCCAAGCAGGCGCGGAAGCGTCCAAGCAGGCGCGGAAACGTCCATGTAGGGGCGGAAGCATGCAAGAAGGCGCAGAAGAGTCCAAACAGGCGCGGAAGCGTCCAAGCAGTCGCGGAAGCGTCCAAGCAGTCGCGGAAGCGTCCAAGCAGGTGCGGAAACGTCCAAGCAGGCGCGGAAGCATGCAAGAAGACGCAGAAGCGTCCAAGCAGTCGCGGAAACGTCCAAGCAGGCGCGGTAGCGTCCAACCAGGCGCGGAAGCGTCCAAGCAGTCGCGGAAGCGTCCAAGCAGCCGCGGTAGCGTCCAAGCAGGCGCGGAAACGTCCAAGCAGGCGCGGAAGCGTCCAAGCAGGCGCGGAAGCGTCCAAGCAGTCGCTGAAGCGTCCAAGCAGGCGCGGAAGCGTCCAAGTAGGCGCGGAAGCATCCATATAGGCGCGAAAGCGTCCAAGCAGGCGCGGAAGCGTCCAAGTAGGCGCGGAAGCATCCATATAGGCGCGAAAGCGTCAAAGCAGGCGCGGAAGCGTCCAAGCAGGCGCGGAAACGTCCAAGTAGGCGCGGAAGCATGCAAGAAGGAGCAGAAGAGTCCAAGCAGGCGCGGAAGCGTCCAAGCAGGCGCGGAAGCGTCCAAGCAGGCGCGGAAGCGTCCAAGTAGGCGCGGAAGCATGCAAGAAGGAGCAGAAGAGTCCAAGCAGGCGCGGAAGCGTCCAAGCAGGCGCGGAAGCGTCCAAGCAGGCGCGGAAGCGTCCAAGCAGGCGCGGAAGCGTCCAAGTAGGCGCGGAAGCATCCATATAGGCGCGAAAGCGTCAAAGCAGGCGCGGAAGCGTCCAAGCAGGCGTGGAAACGTCCAAGTAGGCGCGGAAGCATGCAAGAAGGAGCAGAAGAGTCCAAGCAGGCGCGGAAGCGTCCAAGCAGGCGCGGAAGCATCCATATAGGCGCGGAAGCGTCCAAGCAGGCGCGGAAGCGTCCAAGCAGGCGCGGAAGCGTCCAAGTAGGCGCGGAAGCATCCATATAGGCGCGAAAGCGTCAAAGCAGGCGCGGAAGCGTCCAAGCAGGCGCGGAAGCGTCCAAGCAGGCGTGGGAGCGTCCAAGCAGGCGCGGAAGCGTCCAAGCAGGCGCGGTAGCGTCCAAGCAGGCGCGGAAGCGTCCAAGCAGGCGCGGAAGCGTCCAAGCAGGCGCGAAAGCGTCCAAGTAGGCGCGGAAGCATCCATATAGGCGCGAAAGCGTCAAAGCAGGCGCGGAAGCGTCCAAGCAGGCGCGGAAACGTCCAAGTAGGCGCGGAAGCATGCAAGAAGGAGCAGAAGAGTCCAAGCAGGCGCGGAAGCGTCCAAGCAGGCGCGGTAGCATCGATATAGGCGCGGTAGCGTCCAAGCAGGCGCGGAAGCGTCCAAGCAGGCGCGGAAGCGTCCAAGCAGGCGCGAAAGCGTCCAAGTAGGCGCGGAAGCATCCATATAGGCGCGAAAGCGTCAAAGCAGGCGCGGAAGCGTCCAAGCAGGCGCGGAAACGTCCAAGTAGGCGCGGAAGCATGCAAGAAGGAGCAGAAGAGTCCAAGCAGGCGCGGAAGCGTCCTAGCAGTCGCGGTAGCGTCCAAGCAGGCGCGGAAACGTCCAACCAGGCGCGGAAGCATGCAAGAAGGCGCAGAAGAGTCCAAGCAGGTGCGGAAGCGTCCAAGCAGGCGCGGAAGCGTCCAAGCAGGCGCGGAAGCGTCCAAGCAGTCGCGGAAGCGTCCAAGCAGGCGCGGTAGCGTCCAAGCAGGCGTGGGAGCGTCCAAGCAGGCGCGGAAGCGTCCAAGCAGGCGCGGAAGCATGCAAGAAGGCGCAGAAGAGTCCAAGCAGGCGCGGAAGCGTCCTAGCAGTCGCGGAAGAGTCCAAGCAGGCGGGGAAGCGTCCAAGCAGTCGCGGAAGCGTCCAAGCAGGCGCGGAAGCGTCCAAGCAGTCGCGGAAGCGTCCAAGCAGGCGGGGAAGCATGCAAGCAGGCGCGGAAGCGTCCAAGCAGGCGCGGAAACATCCAAGTAGGCGCGGCAGCATGCAAGAAGGAACAGGAGAGTCCAAGCAGCCGCGGAAGCGTCCAAGCAGTCGCGGAAGCCTCCAAGCAGGCGCGGTAGCGTCCAACCAGGCGCGGAAGCGTCCAAGCAGTCGCGGAAGCGTCCAAGCAGGCGCGGTAGAGTCCAAGCAGTCGCGGAAGCGTCCAAGCAGGCGCGGTAGCGTCCAAGCAGGCGCGGAAACGTCCAACCAGGCGCGGAAGCATGCAAGAAGGCGCAGAAGAGTCCAAGCAGGTGCGGAAGCGTCCAAGCAGGCGCGGAAGCGTCCAAGCAGGCGCGGAAGCATCCATATAGGCGCGAAAGCGTCAATGCAGGCGCGGAAGCGTCCAAGCAGGCGCGGAAACGTCCAAGTAGGCGCGGAAGCATGCAAGAAGGAGCAGAAGAGTCCAAGCAGGCGCGGAAGCGTCCAAGCAGGCGCGGAAGCATCCATATAGGCGCGGAAGCGTCCAAGCAGGCGCGGAAGCATCCATATAGGCGCGGAAGCGTCCAAGCAGGCGCGGAAACGTCCATGTAGGGACGGAAGCATGCAAGAAGGCGCAGAAGAGTTCAAACAGGCGCGGAAGCGTCCAAGCAGGCGCGGAAGCGTCCAAGCAGGCGTGGGAGCGTCCAAGCAGGCGCGGAAGCGTCCAAGCAGGCGCGGAAGCATGCAAGAAGACGCAGAAGAGTCCAAGCAGGCGCGGAAGCGTCCAAGCAGTCGCGGAAGCGTCCAAGCAGTCGCGGAAGCGTCCAAGCAGGCGCGGTAGCGTCCAAGCAGGTGCGGAAACGTCCAAGCAGGCGCGGAAGCATGCAAGAAGGCGCAGAAGAGTCCAAGCAGGCGCGGAAGCGTCCAAGCGGGCGCGGAAACGTCCAAGCAGGCGCGGAAGCGTCCAAGCAGGCGTGGGAGCGTCCAAGCAGGCGCGGAAGCATGCAAGAAGACGCAGAAGAGTCCAAGCAGGCGCGGAAGCGTCCAAGCAGTCGCGGAAGCGTCCAAGCAGTCGCGGAAGCGTCCAAGCAGGCGCGGTAGCGTCCAAGCAGTCGCGGAAGCGTCCAAGCAGGCGCGGTAGCGTCCAAGCAGGCGCGGAAGCGTGCAAGCAGTCGCGGAAGCGTCCAAGCAGGCGCGGAAGCATGCAAGAAGACGCAGAAGAGTCCAAGCAGGCGCGGAAGCGTCCAAGCAGTCGCGGAAGCGTCCAAGCAGGCGCGGAAACGTCCAAGCAGGCGTGGAAGCGTCCAAGCAGACGCGGAAGCGTCCAAGCAGGCGCGGTAGCGTCCAACCAGGCGCGGAAGCGTCCAAGCAGTCGCGGAAGCGTCCAAGCAGGCGCGGAAGCGTCCAAGCAGTCGCGGAAGCGTCCAAGCAGGCGGGGAAGCATGCAAGCAGGCGCGGAAACATCCAAGTAGGCGCGGCAGCATGCAAGAAGGCGCAGGAGAGTCCAAGCAGTCGCGGAAGCGTCCAAGCAGTCGCGGAAGCCTCCAAGCAGGCGCGGTAGCGTCCAAGCAGGCGCGGTAGCGTCCAAGCAGGCGCGGAAGCGTCCAAGCAGGCGCGGAAGCGTCCAAGCAGTCGCGGAAGCGTCCAAGCAGGCGCGGTAGCGTCCAAGCAGGCGTGGGAGCGTCCAAGCAGGCGCGGAAGCGTCCAAGCAGGCGCGGAAGCATGCAAGAAGGCGCAGAAGAGTCCATGCAGGCGCGGAAGCGTCCTAGCAGTCGCGGAAGAGTCCAAGCAGGCGCGGAAGCGTCCAAGCAGTCGCGGAAGCGTCCAAGCAGGCGCGGAAGCGTCCAAGCAGTCGCGGAAGCGTCCAAGCAGGCGCGGTAGCGTCCAAGCAGGCGCGGAAACGTCCAAGCAGGCGCGGAAGCGTCCAAGCAGGCGCGGAAGCGTCCAAGCAGTCGCGGAAGCGTCCAAGCAGGCGCGGTAGCGTCCAAGCAGGCGTGGGAGCGTCCAAGCAGGCGCGGAAGCGTCCAAGCAGGCGCGGAAGCATGCAAGAAGGCGCAGAAGAGTCCAAGCAGGCGCGGAAGCGTCCTAGCAGTCGCGGAAGAGTCCAAGCAGGCGCGGAAGCGTCCAAGCAGTCGCGGAAGCGTCCAAGCAGGCGCGGAAGCGTCCAAGCAGTCGCGGAAGCGTCCAAGCAGGCGCGGTAGCGTCCAAGCAGGCGCGGAAACGTCCAAGCAGGCGCGGATGAGTCCAAGCAGGCGCGGTAACGTCCAAGTAGGCGCGGAAGCATGCAAGAAGGCGCGGAAGCGTCCAAGCTGGCGCGGTAGCGTCCAAGCAGGCGCGGAAGCGTCCAAGCAGGCGCGGAACCGTCCAAGCAGGCGCGGAAGCGTCCAAGCAGGCGCGGAAGCGTCCAAGCAGGCGTGGGAGCGTCCAAGCAGGCGCGGAAGCGTCCAAGCAATCGCGGAAGCATGCAAGAAGGCGCAGAAGAGTCCAAGCAGGCGCGGAAGCGTCCTAGCAGTCGCGGAAGTGTCCAAGCAGGCGCGGAAGCGTCCAAGCAGTCGCGGAAGCGTCCAAGCAGGCGCGGTAGCGTCCAAGCAGGCGCGGTAGCGTCCAAGCAGGCGCGATAGCGTCCAAGCAGGCGCGGAAGCGTCCAAGCAGACGCAGAAGCATGCGAGCAGGCGCGAAAGCGTCCAGGCAGGCGCGAGAACGTCCAAGTAGGCGCGGAAGCATGCAAGAAGGCGCAGAAGAGTCCAAGCAGGCGCGGAAACGTCCATGTAGGGGCTGAAGCATGCAAGAAGGCGCAGAAGAGTCCAAACAGGCGCGTAAGCGTCCAAGCAGTCGCGGAAGCGTCCAAGCAATCGCGGAAGCGTCCAAGCAGGCGCGGAAGCGTCCAAGCAGGCGCGGAAACGTCCATGTAGGGGCGGAAGCATGCAAGAAGGCGCAGTAGAGTCCAAACAGGCGCGGAAGCGTCCAAGCAGGCGCGGAAGCGTCCAAGCAGGCGCGGAAGCGTCCAAGCAGTCGCGGAAGCGTCCAAGCAGGCGCGGTAGCGTCCAAGCAGGTGCGGAAACGTCCAAGCAGGCGCGGAAGCATGCAAGAAGACGCAGAAGCGTCCAAGCAGTCGCGGAAACGTCCAAGCAGGCGCGGTAGCGTCCAAGCAGGCGCGGAAGCGTCCAAGCAGGCGCGGAAGCGTCCTAGCAGGCGCGGTAGAGTCCAAGCAGGCGCGGAAACGTCCAAGTAGGCGCGGCAGCATGCAAGAAGGCGCAGAAGATTCCTATCAGGCGCGGAAGCGTCCAAGCAGGCGGGGAAGCATGCAAGCAGGCGCGGAAGCGTCCACGCAGGCGCGGAAACGTCCAAGTAGGCGCGGCAGCATGCAAGAAGGCGCAGAAGAGTCCAAGCAGGCGCGGAAGCGTCCAAGCAGGCGCGGTAGCGTCCAAGCAAGCGCGGAAGCGTCCAAGAAGGCGCGGAAGCATGCAAGAAGGAGCAGAAGAGTCCAAGCAGGCGCGGAAGCGTCCAAGAAGGCGCGGTAGCTTCCATCAAGGCGCGGAAGCGTCCAAGCAGGCGCGGAACCGTGCAAGCAGGCGCGGAAGCATCCATATAGGCGCGAAAGCGTCAAAGCAGGCGCGGAAGCGTCCAAGCAGGCGCGGAAGCGTCCATGTAGGGGCGGAAGCATGCAAGAAGGCGCAGAAGAGTCCAAACAGGCGCGGAAGCGTCCAAGCAGGCGCGGAACCGTGCAAGCAGGCGCGGAAGCATCCATATAGGCGCGAAAGCGTCAAAGCAGGCGCGGAAGCGTCCAAGCAAGCGCGGAAGCGTCCAAGAAGGCGCGGAAGCATGCAAGAAGGAGCAGAAGAGTCCAAGCAGGCGCGGAAGCGTCCAAGCAGGCGCGGTAGCTTCCATATAGGCGCGGTAGCGTCCAAGCAGGCGCGGAAACGTCCAACCAGGCGCGGAAGCATGCAAGAAGGCGCAGAAGAGTCCAAGCAGGCGCGGAAGCGTCCAAGCAGGCGCGGAAGCGTCCAAGCAGTCGCGGAAGCGTCCAAGCAGGCGCGGTAGCGTCCAAGCAGGTGCGGAAACGTCCAAGCAGGCGCGGAAGCATGCAAGAAGGCGCAGAAGAGTCCAAGCAGGCGCGGAAGCGTCCAAGCAGGCGTGGAAACGTCCATATAGGCGCGGAAGCGTCAATGCAGGCGCGGAAGCGTCCAAGCAGGCGCGGAAGAGTCCAAGTAGGCGCGGAAGCATCCATATAGGCGCGAAAGCGTCAAAGCAGGCGCGGAAGTGTCCAAGCAAGCGCGGAAGCGTCCAAGTAGGCGCGGAAGCATCCATATAGGCGCGAAAGCGTCAAAGCAGGCGCGGAAGCGTCCAAGCAGGCGCGGAAACGTCCAAGTAGGCGCGGAAGCATGCAAGAAGGAGCAGAAGAGTCCAAGCAGGCGCGGAAGCGTCCAAGCAGGCGCGGAAGCGTCCAAGCAGGCGCGGAAGCGTCCAAGCAGGCGCGGAAGCGTCCAAGTAGGCGCGGAAGCATCCATATAGGCGCGAAAGCGTCAAAGCAGGCGCGGAAGCGTCCAAGCAGGCGCGGAAACGTCCAAGTAGGCGCGGAAGCATGCAAGAAGGAGCAGAAGAGTCCAAGCAGGCGCGGAAGCGTCCAAGCAGGCGCGGAAGCATCCATATAGGCGCGGAAGCGTCCAAGCAGGCGCGGAAATGTCCATGTAGGGGCGGAAGCATGCAAGAAGGCGCAGAAGAGTCCAAACAGGCGCGGAAGCGTCCAAGCAGGCGCGGAAGCGTCCAAGCAGGCGCGGAAGCATGCAAGAAGACGCAGAAGAGTCCAAGCAGGCGCGGAAGCGTCCAAGCAGGGGCGGAAACGTCCATGTAGGGGCGGAAGCATGCAAGAAGGCGCAGAAGAGTCCAAACAGGCGCGGAAGCGTCCAAGCAGTCGCGGAAGCGTCCAAGCAGTCGCGGAAGCGTCCAAGCAGGCGCGGAAGCGTCCAAGCAGGCGCGGAAGCGTCCAAGCAGGCGTGGGAGCGTCCAAGCAGGCGCGGAAGCGTCCAAGCAATCGCGGAAGCATGCAAGAAGGCGCAGAAGAGTCCAAGCAGGCGCGGAAGCGTCCTAGCAGTCGCGGAAGTGTCCAAGCAGGCGCGGAAGCGTCCAAGCAGTCGCGGAAGCGTCCAAGCAGGCGCGGTAGCGTCCAAGCAGGCGCGGTAGCGTCCAAGCAGGCGCGATAGCGTCCAAGCAGGCGCGGAAGCGTCCAAGCAGACGCAGAAGCATGCGAGCAGGCGCGAAAGCGTCCAGGCAGGCGCGAGAACGTCCAAGTAGGCGCGGAAGCATGCAAGAAGGCGCAGAAGAGTCCAAGCAGGCGCGGAAACGTCCATGTAGGGGCTGAAGCATGCAAGAAGGCGCAGAAGAGTCCAAACAGGCGCGTAAGCGTCCAAGCAGTCGCGGAAGCGTCCAAGCAATCGCGGAAGCGTCCAAGCAGGCGCGGAAGCGTCCAAGCAGGCGCGGAAACGTCCATGTAGGGGCGGAAGCATGCAAGAAGGCGCAGTAGAGTCCAAACAGGCGCGGAAGCGTCCAAGCAGGCGCGGAAGCGTCCAAGCAGGCGTGGGAGCGTCCAAGCAGGCGCGGAAGCGTCCAAGCAGGCGCGGAAGCATGCAAGAAGACGCAGAAGAGTCCAAGCAGGCGCGGAAGCGTCCAAGCAGTCGCGGAAGCGTCCACGCAGTCGCGGTAGCGTCCAAGCAGTCGCGGAAGCGTCCAAGCAGGGGCGGAAACGTCCATGTAGGGGCGGAAGCATGCAAGAAGGCGCAGAAGAGTCCAAGCAGGCGCGGAAGCGTCCTAGCAGTCGCGGAAGTGTCCAAGCAGGCGCGGAAGCGTCCAAGCAGTCGCGGAAGCGTCCAAGCAGGCGCGGTAGCGTCCAAGCAGGCGCGGTAGCGTCCAAGCAGGCGCGATAGCGTCCAAGCAGGCGCGGAAGCGTCCAAGCAGACGCAGAAGCATGCGAGCAGGCGCGAAAGCGTCCAGGCAGGCGCGAGAACGTCCAAGTAGGCGCGGAAGCATGCAAGAAGGCGCAGAA